>OY987302.1:54115228-55556223 GCA_963920635.1 Pseudeuparius sepicola
ACTAAATCACCTGTTAAAAGAATAATAATGATCGGAGCGGTGCAATTTATTTCGGAGCAAACACCAACAATAAAAATTCAAATTCGCCGCTGAATTTTTTCGCGATAAAAATTATTTATTTCGCGGCAAGCGTGTGCCCGCATCTGTTTAAGATTCCCCGCAACAGCTCCCCTGCAGCTCGCTTTCCGATAAGCCTTCTGTTTTGCGGGATGCTCGTTTTTGTTTTCTTTATAGGTATTCGGTATTCGGTTCAGAATAACATCTTGAAAATGGGCCACATAGACATCAAATATCAAGAAGGGCACATGTCTACTAATTTCTGAATTCAACTCATAACCTACCTTTTTATGATCGGTTTCGACAAGTATCATTTACTTTAAAAAAAATTTTTATTCCACCATAGACAAAGCTACACACAGCCTGTTCTGGTTAGAAAAATAAAGTTTAAAATTTGATGTGCTAGGATTTTTGCGGACGGTTTCAACATTCCTTCTGACTATCTCTATGTCTCCTTTAATCTGAGGATTCTACATATAAACCTATTTATAGGGGGTTAATAACGGAGGGTTTTGAGGGTTCAACATCCTGTTGATGAAATTTTGTAATTTGGTTCATTTAAAACAAAACAAATTTCTATAAAGCTTCAGAATATGACACTAGTCAGAAACGTGGTTCTTGGAACGGACATGATTAGTATGTCATGACAACAGAAACAATAGCTAGCCGCATCTGTCTGATATTGTACGCTGTTTTCTATCTAATTATCTACAGGGCTAACTATCACTTAGTACAAAAAATTTTACCACGTGCGCAGGGTGGCGTAAGAAAACATAGAAAAATATTTTTAGATTTTTGACGATCTTTAAAAAAAAGGGTAAACTCCCCAATTTTCCCTGTAAATCTCCGCCTCTAACTACGTCATCCAATATGGCTTCGGAACGTACTGTCAGCTTGAAGTTATTTTCGCGGTGTTGCCGTTGTTTTAGAAAGGATGAAATAACCTTTTTACTCAAACAAATAAAAAAATACATAAATATCCATCGATTTGAATCTGTACAGCCGAGGCGCTGTTAGAGATTTACCCGGATTCGCCTTATCTTACTTTGAAATTTAACTAACCTAAATTCACCTGACCTATTAAGCCCTAGATAAAGGCGTAAACTCCGTTTTGGTAGTTCGTTCTTTTAGCGCGCAGTGCAGAACCCGAATCAACAGTTTATTTTCAATTAAAACTCGCCCAAAGTCCGAGTCAATGTCCTTCCATATGTGCAACGGCTGCTCAGGGGTTGTCGACTTACTGTATGCACTCACCCACCATGCATCAACAACTTTGGTGCAGTTGATTCCCTGGCTTCGATGTTCACTAATCTTGCCGCTCCTTCGTCGGCGTCGTACACAGGTACACAGCACTCCAAGGCTCTTGGCGTCGAGTACCGGTGGCCTAGTCGGTCCGCCGTGGCAACAACTCTTGATTTCATGAATCCGGGGCATAGGGCGTCTCCAAATTCTCCACAATTTTCGTTCTTCTGCCTCGGGCGATGTTCGAGGCTTCTCTTCTCACTACACTCCAGCTTCTCTTTTTTCTCCGCCATTTTAGTCCCAAAAAACACAGGATCCGCGAAAGCAAGTTGCTACACGTGTGCCATTACTCTATTACTGTCCTCCCCTCTTGGCTCTCCCGCGCAAGTCACGACGAAAACTTCCCCTATCGCTAAAATTATATCAAAGGTTTCCCATCCCAGTGCGTTTACCTGAATTTCAACATCAGCAACCGATACACAGAAAACGGTATGATATCTAGGAGAACGAAAATTAAACTATTCTGCGCACCTACGTCACTTCCACAAAAGCGCGGCCAACATACCAAAAATAGTCCTGAAATTAGTCTCACTGACATACGTCAGGTAGGTATCAATTTCATGTCAAGCAAAACGAATTGAAGGTGCAGCTGATCAAATCCGGAATAATCAGGGACTTTTTGCGCATATCTGGACTGCGAATTTGTGCATCGAGGTTAACGGCGGCCTCTTTGAACAGCTACTGTAGTGCTTTGCATATGTGTGCTAGTACAGTTGTGTTTTTTGGTTACCCTTTGGGGTTTTCCTGGCGGAGGGGATCCACCTCGTCGTGGTCGCCAGGCTGAGTACCTCGCTTCAAACAAAAGGAATGGCTGAGGGGGACCAAGAGGTTCCCAACAGATTTAGAAAATGTGAATGTTGTGTTGTGTAGTACTGTGTGACTTTTAATGTAAAAAAGCAAGGAAACAGAAATTCGTGCAATATTCAATCCTGGAAATGTCAGTAAGCTAGATCTTTCATAGGCATTCTACATGTTCTTTAGAAAGTAATCGTCTCCAACAGGAAGTCGAAATTTCGTGGTGAATCCTCGGATAAATTGATAGACGTGGCAACGCCGAGCTATTTCACTACCTGTCACACCATTATTGACATAGGCGCAATTTTAAGACAGGTCACGGCGGGCGTCCATAGGCGGCGTTTTATGACGGGTTTTAAACAATTTGAAAAAAATTTATTTTGGGCTTACGACAAATGTTAGAAAATTTTTAGAAAATTTATTTTGGTAAGTCTAATTTTTTTTACCTACCATAAAAATTTTTGTACTAAGTGATAGTTAACCCTGTATACTAACTTCTCTTTGAATAACTGGCAATAATATTTTACTGAATTCACTGAACATTCAGCAACACAGTTGTCCGTATTTCCTAAAATAAATGCTGATTCTTTAATTTTTTGTCTATTTCCTACTTCTTTGAGAATTGGTTTGTATAAATAAGACCGTGGTTCGGACCTATCCCACAAAATCCTATGATTGTTATTAAAAGAGTATTTACATATTTTAAATTTGATTTTGCTTGATATAATTTTTATGTCCTTATAAACGAACGTTAAATGGTCTATACAAGTCTCCCCAACATAGAACTTTCCACATTCACAAGGAATTTTATAAATGCAATTTTTTGAACTTTGTACCTCATTAAATGGTTTCGTTTTAACTAGCATCGATCTTAACCTAGTTTGGAGTATTGTGAGGGTGAGAATTATTATTATTATTATTTTGGTTTTAAATACTGTTCTGACATTGAGACTATTGCCTATGCGTTTTAGCTTATCCAGGCAACTTGAAAAAGTTGTCTTTTAATCAGTTTGGTGGCGAAAAACCCAATTAAAAAATTAAATAGTTTATAGGATCTCTCAAAAATTCTATAGACTATTTTTACTTCCACGACACTGAGAAAAGGTGAGTGTTGTTTATAATGATAATAATTGAATTGTTGACAGTCAATCAAAAGCAAACAATAATTTTGTCTTTTATATAAAAGAAAAATGAATATTTTCCTGGTAACTGCACAAATGGTTATGAGTGAGTCCACAGTTAACAAAGAAAATTTACTCTGCCATTTCCAATGCAATCAAAGGGCTTTTATCAGACTGAATATTTCGGTATATGGTATGAATTGTTAGAAGAGGATTATGGCGACCTTGATGAATAACGTAGTAAAAGCTGGCGACTCTTTCATATTCTAACCTAACCTATACAACAATTCAAATTTAATAGACCGGTAGGTGCATCTATTGGGTTTTTAGATTAGATTAGATATTTTGTAAATCATTTGGGGACGTGAAACTTGAAATTTATCATAGTACGAATAAAATAAAGATAGAAAAAAACTTGAAATTCACATATTATCTATCTACAGGTATAAGGCTACAATGATACTTACATAATCTTCACAAGATGGTGTTGAAAATCAACAGCCCAAAATTTCAGTTTTAAGTTTGACACTATGATTTCTGCCTCTATGTAGCTTTCCTGTCTACTTACCTAATACACACCTATTACATTATATTCGAAATGAGTGCTAAAATTCCAATGTGAATCTCTCTTGAGCAAAATCGATCGGATGCCCCAGATTAATAGCTTGGGCAATTAACTTTTTGCACTTTAATCTGTTGCATTAGTTTGATGAACTTTAAACATGTGCTGAGTAATTATTAGGTGAGTTCAAATGAAGGAAAAGGAGTAACGGGATTATACCGTTCGTCATTACTCATTAAGTATCAGAATTTCAAAAAACTAGTATAATGTTAACGACTTCTACGAACTCAACTCTCTTTCTCGAAAGTGCATCATTAAAAATGATATCATAATAAGGCATTTAGGGATTGGACAGGAAGCAGCTTTCAAATTTATTGCGCTTTAAAATAGATCGTTTCGTATGAAGTTAAATGCACTTTCTGTATGTTTAAAAATATAATAGAAAATATAAATATCTTCTTCCATCATCTCTTGGAGAAAATAGCACCTGAATGGTGCGACAGAGGTGCGTAGGTCAGTAGGTATATAAATTGAGCATCTAACATAGCGCGCATGAGATTATCTTTTTAAATTCTCAGCCTTTCAGCTGGAGAGCACCTACTCGCTTTCTCGGCTCACTCACCTATTGTTTTCATCCGATCATTCTGATATTGGCTGCAAGGTTTAACCAACCTTTGAGGAAGTCTAGAGTTCATTAGCAAGACAGGATATCGCCGGATTAAAATGACGGTTTGGTTCGGCTGCTCTCTAATCAATTTTTGTGCCCGAAAACTGAAACTGAAAAGACAAAATAATAATAATAATTATTGTTACCTTTACAAAGCTCCAAGGTAACAATATGTTAGTGCAGGGGAGGAGTACCAATTAGGTAATATTATTATTTCGTAAAGTAGTTAAAGAATTGCTAAAGTCAAAATTAGCTTTAATAAGCTTTTCGATATTTCAACATACATACCTATAAGTTGCGTTTTTTTTTGTTAAAATGTGGAATTTGACTGCTAGTGAAAGTCACTTAACCGCTTTTTGATGTAATTTTTTTGTCCTTACCCATAAACAAATTAATTAATTAGGCACAAATTGCTATGGCAGTCAAATTTTAAATGATTTTTAAAACAATTTTTCCCCTAATGGCGCAGGCTTTATTTGCGGCACACTATATAAATCTTAATCAATTAAACATGGGAATTCGGAGAGAATAAAAATAATCGACGATACACGCATCCGAATGAAAGAAAAACAATATTAAATTTAGATCTCGTTAAAATATTTTATTTTCTGCCGAGGCCTTTGAAACTGGAAAAAATGTGTGGATGCGAATGAAAATAAACATTTTCCTGTCATCGGTTCCTTTAATTATTGTCTTAGAACGATTTAATAAATGGTTCTCAAACAAAACGACTTTAAATACACATATAGATGTTAGTTAAGAAATGTTACCACACAAAGTGTATCACAAAGTGGTTACTAATTAAGGTAACCTTTGTTTATCATTTTAAATGTTGCCAACATTGTTTTAGGTAAAACAAGATCTGCCGTACAGGATGATTCACAAAACACGAGGGCTTATAGAAAACTTTAAAAATAATTCCACAGTACTATTTACAGATTGTCTCCTTGCGATCGTCGTGCCCTAAGGATGACTCGCGCAATCGAGGACGAAAGTTTGGAACGAGAATTATCGCTGAAGCAGGTTTCATCTGGAAGAAACTTGTATTTATTGACAAAAAGTTCCTACCTAGATGTTTAATAAAGTATAAATTTAAAAAGTTCAGTAAAAATTTGAACTGGGGTCCGGATGAGTGTTAACCATTATACCGATGATTTTTTTGTACCAACTTGGCCTAAACTTACACGATATCTAATTAGTGACAAAACAATCCCGATGTATATAATATGGTGGTACACAGAGAGCGTATTAAAAAAATAGTGTAATAGTGGTTAATTATAATAAAACAGAATGTTTCAATGTTGTTTATCGTCCTTTTTTAGCTTGAAAAACATTTTCGGGTCAATCGCCTTCTGTTTGCGCTATGTCCACCCGATATTGGCTTAAGCTCTTAATTAACCTTCCCGGAAGTCCAGAATTCATAACTTAGAGACCTGGGATCGTCCCCCAGATTAAAATAATGGCTTGGCTGCCCTCCAGCGGATTTTTGTTTCTGATTCCCGCTGCCGGACATGCTCGTAAATAAAACGGAAAGATAGAAAAGCTCGCGCTGCCGCGGCGAAGAGCAAAAATGAAAGTTACGGGACGAGTTTAAATTATTGGAGCAGGGTTGCGTCATAATGAGGAATGGATAGGCGTATAGAAGGCCCAATAAATTAGATATAAAAATCTTAGGAACGTACTAATCTACGAACAGCTTCCGGATGAAAGGAAAACATTATTAAATTTAGACCTGGTAAAAATATATATGTTTCCAGAGTGCTGAAACTTAAAATGCCGTTTGGATTGAAGATAAAACAAACAATTTTTGTGTCATCAGTCTCATTAATTATTATAAGAACTATTTAAAATATTTTCCACAAACGAAACCATTTAAACACATTTGTTATTTTAACATCGACAGATGTTACCACTAAATAAAAAAATTGAGGTTCCACCGAGATTTGAACTCGGATCGCTGGATTCAAAGTCCAGAGTGCTAACCATTACACCATGGAACCTAGATATGAAGATGTTTTTTAACAATCTTCAACACACACTTAAAAAGCCAAAGATCAACAAGTATAATTAAGATAACACGTTATTGTTGATTATTATTTACTTGCTTTCACTTTGAGAAGCGAGCAAAAATGTGATGCAAGTTTGTAGGTACAATCCCGATGTATATAATATGGTGGTACCCAGAAAGCGTATTAAAAAATAGAATAATAATGGTTAATTATAAAAAAAAACAGAATGTTTCAATGTTGTTTATCGACCTTTTTAGCTGGAAAAACATTTTCGAGTCAATCGCCTTCTGTTTGCGCTATGTCCACCCGATATTGGCTTAAGCTCTTAATTAACCTTCCCGGAAGTCCAGAATTCATAACTTAGAGACCTGGGATCGTCCCCCAGATTAAAATAATGGCTTGGCTGCCCTCCAGCGGATTTTTGTTTCTGATTCCCGCTGCCGGACATGCTCGTAAATAAAACGGAAAGATAGAAAAGCTCGCGCTGCCGCGGCGAAGAGCAAAAATGAAAGTTACGGGACGAGTTTAAATTATTGGAGCAGGGTTGCGTCATAGTGAGGAATGGATAGGCGTATAGAAGGCCCAATAAATTAGATATAAAAATCTTAGGAACGTACTAATCTACGAACAGCTTCCGGATGAAAGGAAAACATTATTAAATTTAGACCTGGTAAAAATATATATGTTTCCAGAGTGCTGAAACTTAAAATGCCGTTTGGATTGAAGATAAAACAAACAATTTTTGTGTCATCAGTCTCATTAATTATTATAAGAACTATTTAAAATATTTTCCACAAACGAAACCATTTAAACACATTTGTTATTTTAACATCGACAGATGTTACCACTAAATAAAAAAATTGAGGTTCCACCGAGATTTGAACTCGGATCGCTGGATTCAAAGTCCAGAGTGCTAACCATTACACCATGGAACCTAGATATGAAGATGTTTTTTAACAATCTTCAACACACACTTAAAAAGCCAAAGATCAACAAGTATAATTAAGATAACACGTTATTGTTGATTATTATTTACTTGCTTTCACTTTGAGAAGCGAGCAAAAATGTGATGCAAGTTTGTAGGTACAATCCCGATGTATATAATATGGTGGTACCCAGAAAGCGTATTAAAAAATAGAATAATAATGGTTAATTATAAAAAAAAACAGAATGTTTCAATGTTGTTTATCGACCTTTTTAGCTGGAAAAACATTTTCGGGTCAATCGCCTTCTGTTTGCGCTATGTCCACCCGATATTGGCTTAAGCTCTTAATTAACCTTCCCGGAAGTCCAGAATTCATAACTTAGAGACCTGGGATCGTCCCTCAGATTAAAATAATGGCTTGGCTGCCCTCCAGCGGATTTTTGTTTCTGATTCCCCCTGCCGGACATGCTCGTAAATAAAACGGAAACATAGAAAAGCTCGCGCTGCCGCGGCGAAGAGCAAAAATGAAAGTTACGGGACGAGTTGAAATTATTGGACCAGGGTTGCGTCATAACGAGGAATGGATAGGCGTATAGAAGGCCCAATAAATTAGATATAAAAATCTTAGGACCGTACTAATCTACGAACAGCTTCCGGATGAAAGGAAAACAATATTAAATTTAGACCTGGTAAAAATATATATGTTTCCAGCGTGCTGAAACTTAAAATGCCGTTTGTATTCAAGATAAAACAAACAATTTTTGTGTCATCAGTTCCTTTAATTATAAGAACTATTTAAAATATTTTCCACAAACGAAACCATTTGAACACATTTGTTTTTTTAACATCGACAAATATTACCACTAAATAAAAAAATTTAGGTTCCACCGAGATTTGAACTCGGATCGCTGGATTCAAAGTCCAGAGTGCTAACCATTACACCATGGAACCTAGATATAAGAAGATGTTTTTTAACAATCTCCAACACACACTTAAAAAGCCAAAGATCAACAAGTATAATTAAGATAACACGATATTGTTGATTCTTATTTATTTGCTTTCACTTTAAGAAGCCAGCAAAAGTGTGATGCAAGTTTGTAGGTATCTACCTACTTCTGATCGTAATGTAAATATTTCGTTCTTTTCAGCATTTTGTTAGTACCATCAACAAAAATACTTACTATTATTTATTGTTTCCTCAAAAAAAAATCAAAATATCTAATCTGAACCAAACTGAATAAAAGGCAACTTTTTCAAAATGCCAGGAAAATTCATAAAATAGAAATAAGCGAAAGCCGCATTTATTCTAGGAAATATGAACAATTATGTTGTTGAATGTTCAGTGAAATTCAGTAAACTATTATTACCAGTTATTCAAAAGGAAGTTAGAATAAATAATTAGATACAATAGAGGGTACAATATCAGACAGGTGGCTAGGTTATTTTTTTTTTGTTGTCATGACACTTTGAGTTTACTTGACATTTACCATTTTGTCCCTTTGACTTGGTCTTTGAGGAAGAAGGAAAATTCATTCTCCGAAGTCTCACAAAACAAAGTTGTTGGGGTTATTTTTTGAGTTGACGTTCAAAGTTTTGTTCTTTTAATGTTAGGCATTTATGAATTTTATTGGCAACTTAAAAAGTTATCTTTTTATTTAGTTTGGTTCAGGTTTCTGTTGCGAAAAAAAAAACAACTAAAATTAAATGGATCTAATCTAAGTGCTTAAAATTTATGCTAATATAATAATGTTCTGCAATATCATTGAAATGTTTTTTCTTTTTTCGAACTTAAATATCTATAATTAGTGATATAGGTAGGTACTACTTTATACTCAGTGATCCAAGTTAAGTGCGCACTATTGGTAACTCCGTTATTATTAAAGATACAAGTTAAATTAGCAAACTAGTAGATTTTTTAACGCTGATTAAGATGAAATAACAGAAAAAATCGTGCTGAGTTTTTGACAAAATAATAAATGAATAAATAAAGCACCCTGTATATTATATCTCTTATGAAAAATATTGTAAATTGGAATACAAATGGTTATGACAAATTTTTTTCTACGATGAAAAATAACGTATCTATAAGGTCCTACCCAACTCGAAAACTAATGAGAAATTAGCTCTCAAACATGCAGTTCGGAAAGAACTGAATCAAACACATACTATTACGATGGTAGGAGTCATCTTAAAAAGTGATTGAGCTGTCTTATAAAAGGCAAATCAGTGGCTTTAAAATAAATGTTTTCATTATCGTTTGATTATTGAATTATAATTTATATTTGTTAATATTTATTTTTATTATCGTTGTAGCGAAAAGTTTGCTAAGACTATTTATATTCTAAATTCCAATATCTTTCATAAAAAATAAACTATACAGGGTGTTCCATTAAAAAATATATTATGTTTTTCAAAAAACTCAATAACATTATGTTCATTTTGTTGTATCTTTAATAATAACGGAGTTACCAAAGGTGCGCGCTTAATTTGGATCACTCTGTATAGTTATCCTCTACTATTCAATAATAAAGTATTTTTGCAATACATATTTTTTGAAATAGCTCATATTATTGCTGGAACAACCACAAAAGCTTTAATGGTTTTAATTAAAAATGCAGCAGTACCTCCTGTTATTTTAATCAGTACAAAAGAATAGCATTTTCCATTGAAATATATTTTATCGACGTAAATGAATGTAATTTTGATTTATTGGCCACTAATTTTAGTTGGTTGTTACTTTGTAATTTTTTACATGTGTCCAAAATTTTATATCAACCACATATAGGTACAGTGTGGTCAAGAGTTCGTAACAAATGTAAATTTTGTTATTGTTGAGATATTAAAAAAACTATTAATATTTTCTTCATGTCCAATAACCCAAGTTAAGAAAAGTGAGGTTATATGACGTGGTATCATAAAAAGTTATTTGAAAAAGTGATTTAGAATGTAATTTTAGATCTTTGGCAAAATTTGAGGTAGTTACCCAAAAAAAAATGAAATTCACAATTTATAAATTATTTATCTTATTCAGAAAATGTTTAATTTTTTCAATTAAATATAAACCATTCCTAATGTATTTTCCACAAAAAAATATGGATTTTTCGACAAATACATTATAAAAAATAGCCTTGGTTGTATTTAATTGAAAAAAATTAAACATTTTCTGAACAAGGAAAACAGAGGTATTTCTAAAAAACTGTAATTTTCAATTTTTAGTAACTACCGCAAATTTTACATAAAGATCTAAAATTACATTCTAAACAACTTTTTCAAATAACTTTTTGTGATATCTCGTCATTTAACCTCAGTTTTCTTAACTTTTTGAAATTTGTAATGTCAACTCTTTGGACTCTTGTATAATGCACCTCTTGAATCTACTGAATACTCTCTTTTCAAGAAAGGAAACACAAAAAAAATTCAATCTGCGTTGAGATTTAACACAACAAAACGCTAACAATGAAGGTCCTGGATTTTTTCCAAATAAGTTAAAATTTAAAAAAGTGCAGGTCCCACCGAGATTTGAACTCGGATCGCTGGATTCAGAGTCCAGAGTGCTAACCATTACACCATGGAACCGACTATTTTTTTGTCCTCAAGCCAACTTCGCGTAAAAATAAACGATAATTAACAATTCCAGACAGATAGCGCCGTTCAAAAAACAAAACAATATATTTTCTCATGCTGGTAGTCAAACCAGGCTAAACCGTGGCAATTATAAAGAAAAAAATTGCGATCTCCTTATCGGCGACGACTTAACTAAAGAATTAACATTTAATTTCCCAATTGCACACGCTCTACGCGTGTAATGATACGCGCGTCTTATAAGGCAAAATTCAGATTATTACGCTTTTTTTTCCTATGTGAAACTTATTAATTTCGTCGTAATGAATAAAGAACTTAAATCTCGAGCGACTTCCGCTCATTTAAATCCTACTACGGCCACTAATGATCTATGAGCGTGCTTTGAAAAAAGTGCCACTACAGGGCCGGACTGGCTAATGACTGTGGGATCCCTCACTTATTATTTTCACATTACTCAACCACTTATTGTTCACCTATGTTTGCATTGAATCGCGTTTAAGGGTTTGGTAGTTTTTAGAACTTGACTCTGCCTCTATTCGGAGCGATCCAACCGACGTCCCACGCTTACAGTACCTATCTACAGAGTTCAGTTTTTAAATAACAACATGAGTGATAGTATCAACACTATAGACAAGTTGACTATTTATTTGTACCTGTATCGAATATAAAATCACTATTAACGGATATTTATCGATACATTTTCGATAGCGCTATTTTGCCTATCAGAAAATAAAAAGACAATTTGTACGAGTGAGCTTCCTTAAGCAATTTTCGTCTCGTGTGGTTTTTGTTCTTTACTATTTTTTTTTATTTCACCAAAGCAATATTCATTTTGAACAAGTTTACTGGTTTGAATAATCGCGAAAGTGACAACTCCATCGAATTGATAAGTACAATGGAAGTCGCACAGGTACCACTTTCATTGTGGTTTGGAGCAGCCAACTCTAGAGAGAGATAGGTTTTAAATGGCAATAAGTAAGACAAGGACGCCTAATGAACGTGTCAGCTGATTCAGGCAAAAGAGGGTATATAGGGATGTTGCATATTAATGGGCGAATTTAATGGGCATGTTCCGTAATTCTCTTTATTGTATGATCTGTATTCCGAAATTCGGGGCTTGTTTGTAGGAATGAGAATTTTTCTATATAACCACAATTATGTAAATATTGCACAAAAAAAGTAGTGAATTGATTAAAAAAAATACATGGCAATTTTATGTACCTGGAAGTAAATTGAGACAAATAAAATACAAATTCCAAAATAAAAGTTTATTTTAAAATAAAGGCGACAAAATATCTAGGATAAGGTAGGTATACATTTTCAACTTTAATTACTTATCTTAACTGATTTATTAATTTTAAAATTCAATTTAATAGGAAAAGCATGTAAGACAGGTAGCTTTTACCGTTATATTTTTATATAATTTTTAATGTTTAAGCATCTAACAAAAAGAATTACAAATAATTACCTTATTAAAGGGACCAGAACCTCAAGACTAATTCCATCTTTGACTACAAAGAGCTAGGTTCATTAGCACAATATTTTGCCTTTGCCAGTTTTTTCCTTGATAGAGTTTCCATCATGACTTGGAAAATAAAAACTGTAGTAATTACATACTTTTAAGTTACTTTTAAGTTGCCTAAAATTCTCTATGAAATTGCTCTCAATAAATTGTTGACTACAAATGCAAGTAAATACTTGCAGAGAGTACAAAATTTTTCCTTTTTATTGCTGCAATCCACTTGTCTCTAATATCACCTTCTCTTGGAAAACTGCAAAGTTATTAGCAACGATTTTTTTAAGACTTACCAATGAAAAGAAACCCCACTATTCTTATTCTTTCCGCCCCGTTTGGTACATCCAAATACACAACAGGAGTTGACCCTCTTTTTTGTAATTTACAACTTATTAAACAGAGAGAATAGTATAGCCACATAGCTAAATTAAATTTTCTCTCCGATCTAAAATTAATATTAAACCAAACACCAACTAAGAAAACTCAACGCCATTTTATACGAAACTGCCACCACGGCACGAACTCAAATCAAATATAGATAATGATAATACAATAATTAATTACTCATATTCGTACTGGGACTTGGGACAGAAGAAAAATTAAAATGACGCTTGACAACGGAACTAGTTTGAAGCACAGGACACAAAAATAGAAAGTTAGGACAAACACCTCTTTTGTGTTATGTGGTTTTTGCCGGAATGAGCTGATTTATTTACTATTTCACTTACTCAAGTTTGGCTGCCAGTTTCTCTCTCTACACTCCTTCCATCTACTTGTCAATTCAATGGACAACTCCGATTGGAACGTTTGAGAAAGCAAACAGCGTTACGTTTTTAACACTAGTTTTGTTCCTGAACTTTATACAATCCCTGATAATACCGCAACATAATAATTGTCAACTGCATAATATAGAACAATGCAAAACAGATCGATTTTGACAAGAGCGTTATTTATAGGTTGATTATTGGATACAAGTATAGTACGAGGGAAATAATCACCGAAAAAATAATCGCCTCAGTTATTATTAGATTCATCAAGTAGATATTTTCAGTCTCTCCCATGAATTTACGTGTAAAGGTTGAAGTGGTGCTCCTGAAATTTTTGTTGGATTTCATATTGCGATTGCAACTCTAAAATTCAATGAATTTAAACGGGGTATATATAGACCGTTCTAATGGAGATTTTTTTTGGCAATGATCTGCTCTAAATAGCCAAACATTTCCATATTTTCTGACATATCAAAAACTCGAATACCTATAGGTATTAAACGGTATGGCGTACGGCCCTGCCCACTAGTAGACGCTAGGAGGCAAAAGAAGCAGAAGAAGAAGAACCAGAAGGTGGGCAGCGAATGTTGAATGAAACAGGTTTCGCCCGTCAAGTGTTGGGTTTTATTAATAATCCACGGATTTCCGCCGCCGCGCCGCCGTGGAACCTCGTCCTCTTCTTCTCTGCGCTCTTCCTCTTCTTCTAAAGACAAACAAATGGTCGCTGACCCCTGAGACAGCATCCAGAACACGGCAATTACCCGAGGAGGCGGGCAGATGCGAGAAGATGTGAAAGGGAAAGGAAGCGGGGCGTGGTGGGGGGCAAATGATTGTCGGCGAGTGTGCAACGTCCCCAATTAGGGTTTGTTTTAAAACGGAGGTTTGTTACATCTTACCTGCCTGCGGGCGAATTAGAGGGATTACAAGATCCGCTTTTTATTTAGTGAGAAGATTAGGGTATTTAGAAAGGAAGTAGGTACACTGCCTTCCGTTCACATATCTACCTACCCGCATGACATCATTGTTGGATAATTGAATGAGGTAACTTTAATTGTATTTTGTTTCCCATCCTTTTTCCTAAGATGGCCAACAAAACGCCAAATATCAACTGCAAGAGATGGCGATGGTGCAAAATATATAACTTTTTTGAAATGTATTTCATTAATTCTCCCAATTCAGAACCTTTCAACCTAAGTCTAGATAATTTGTACATCCCAAAATAAGAAAAAAAGAAAAAATACTGCTTTTTCGCTGCTACTTTACGTAGGTACATTAAGGTACATTACCCACTTCCAGGAAAGATCTCTTCTAAGAACTAAGACACATATTTATTTCAGTAATTGTGAAACATTGACAACTTAAAAATAATTGGCACCTTTGAAAAAGTATAGGTATTATGCCCCATTAAAACCCCACGTACCTAACGGTGCAGCAGCAGCTGCTGCTGCTGTGGCAATTATCTATTACTAATCACTACTAAATGGTACCTCCGTACTATTTGCGGATCTAATTTTTACACATAATATACGTTTTAGCAAATGTAACGATAACTAATAAGTGCCTAATTGGTAATGTTTATTCAAATGTTTAGCTGATAGAAACTAATGGCTCGCTTTACGTAGGTATAGCAGGTCAAGTGGAAAGTAAACTACAAAGATCAGATCAACGATTATCGTGCAGTTTTCTGCCATAAAATTTCTCAACTCCAACTATATCGTTTGATCCAAAAGTTCTGTGTTCAAAAAATTCAATATGTCTTGACTCGACGGTTTTTTGAAAGCAAAAGTCTTGACTTGAATTCAAGATTTCTTGAAATTTTTTGAAATTGCTTGAACAGAAGCGGCGCACGATGTTAATGTGTTTAAATTCATGGCTCTCAAATCCCGACTTACCCAATTTGGTACGTCCAAGCAGTAAGTATTATTATATAACAAATTTTTTTGTTATATTTTGTAAGTTAATTTTTATTTTTTTTTGTTTTGTGTTATAAAAAGAATATTGTGTTGCTTGTTGTATTTTTAAGTTCATTATTATTTTTTGTTATAACATGATGAATATGTTTTGGTTGCTGTATTTGTAAGTTCATTTATATTTTTTTGTTTTGTGTTATAAAAAGAATATTGTTTTGTTTATCATAATCACAGATTTTTATTTATGATGAATAAATTTTGTATGCTTTATAGAGGTGTTTTTTTATTCATATTAAAGTCTAAAGTATGCACCTAAGTAAATTATCCTAGGAATTTACCTAAAGCAATTATTATTTTATAGTCACTACTTAATAAATAGAGACCGGATTTTAAGCATTATGCTTATTGCGTTTATAAGGAACCATGCGATATTATATTTAATTTCTACACGAATTATGCAAAACTATAAGTATATTGCGACATTTTTTTTGTGCTTTTTTTTTCAATTTTTTGCGTTTTTTCTCCAGTCTATAGAGACTGGAGTAAAGACAGGATTTTAAGCATCACGAATTACCCAAAACTAAGTATATTGCGATATCTGTTTTTGTGTTTTTTTTTGCTTTTTTGAGGTTTTGATGCTTTTCTGTCCCTTTGTGCTTATTTTAACTTTTCCACGTATGTTTACATAATTTTTAAACATTTTTGCTTAATTTGCTTATTTAATGCGTTTTTGGTAAATTTTAAGTTTTTTTGCACTTTTTTAACCGTTCTCTACTAATAAAACTTAATTTCGAGATATTCAAGAATTTCTTGGTTTCTTGGCAGGAAATCTTGATCTTGAAATAGAAAATCTTGACTTGTCTTGGAAACAGTTTCAGATTTCTTGACTTGAAAATTTCTTAAATTCAGGTCAAGATCAAGTCAAGATCAAGAAATTTCTTGAAAATTGTGAAACCCTAATCATGAAAATAGAAGGATGCAGAAGATGTTCTGCCTGCCAGTTCCAACTAAAACCGTGTGCCGTGTGCATGGTGCTAGTTGGAAATGGCAAGATCTGGTACTTCTACAGCTTATCCTACAATGTGAAACCACAACAAAATACCTCACAACTAAATTCCTGCCGCGTGGTCTCCGCCAAACACCGTACTTCCTGCCGGACCGTCGCGCATTACGCTCTAACGTTGTTGGAAGTCCGGCTCTATGCAGAATATATGCCATTAACTGCCCGGAGTCGCATCAAATCTTATTAGGGCCGGCCGGAAAGCTGGCGAACGGAATTACGTCGTTAACGGCGCGAGGCGCTCCGAATTGCACTACGGGGCATCTGCCTCTATTCCGAGGCTCATCGGAGAAATCTCCGCGTAGTGGGAGTGAGGGGTGGCGGATGGGTTTATCGCATTTGCATTCGATCGGAATTGACGAAGATCTAGCCCTGATTTGATATTGGAGTCACTTGAAAGGCAGGATCATCGAAGCGATACTTTCCTTTTCGGTTCTCCCTGGTCCTACTTCGACCACAGAAGTAGGCAAAAAAAAATGTCCAACATTTAGTGGACAGTCGATGAACAAGGAAAATGTCACCTATAATCCAGGACCTGACTGCAGTTCTGTATGAAATTTTGAGTATAGAGAGATTTTTGTTTCGAAATATTTAGTAGGCGTCTTAGTAAGTATTGAGAGCTTGGGTGGACATCTACCACCTGGTACATTTTCCAAATATGACTTCATCAAAACATCATCACTTCATCACAAAACTGATCATAACGATGTTAACATTTGGTCGATTTACATGAAACTTGCACTTTTTATACTACTTTGTCCTTTATGAATCTAATTAATTAATTAATTTATTTATTTAATGGAAGGTATATTCGGTCCAAATCATTGATGCGGAAATACTGAAATTGTGTAGTTGTTAATATTTTTTTAGAAACATCTTATGTCAGCACCAGCGGCTAGAACTTGTTTAATTCTGGTGGCAAGACCTGTTATATTCGTCATAATATCACACACTATCATCGAAAAAGCCTGAGAGAGTGCAGAGACAAGGTAGCGGCATTGTTATACTCAGCAGTTTTTTGGGATCTTCAAAGAACAAACTGAACTTGCAAATGTTCATTGCTTACACAGTGATAGCTTCTTTGACTCAAACGTCATGTATAGTACCAACCACACCTTTAGTGCCTTTTAAGCTGATGAAAAAGATGAGGTATTATTTAACTGTCCATCTGTGCAAAGTGGAAGGCAAATAAACCACCCATAATTAAATTGTTTGTCAGTAAAGGAAGCAGACTTTAGAATGCTGATTAATTCAAAACATGCATCTTTGTGTGAATTTGCCAAAATCGTCCTCGTTAGTCCCGACACTGACATAATGGTGTTAGCTCTGTTTCACTGCGCTACTCTTCATCGACTTGGTATCCAGGAACTTTGAACTTTTGCCTGTTCGTGATATTCACCAACAAATTGATCAAAACTTACGCTCTTTGCACGCACTCACGCATTAGCGCATCTACGGCATCTCTGGAATACTTTGGCGTATCATCTGACTGGGCTGACATAGAACAAATCCTTATATCTGCAAAAAATACCTACTTAGTGCAGTTATTACGAAAAGGGTCATCTTGTAAATCTTTAGTTGAACTTAAATTGTGGATGTATCATCATGCTAAGAATATAGACATTGAAGATTTGCTAAGTGTCATTTGTTAAGATCGCATTTCTACACATATCTTCAGCAACACCGTGTTGAGGATGTGCTTGTTGGCTTAGATCCAAGACAATTTGGTTTTGCCGTAATAAACAATGATTTGGTGCCAGAAAAGAACTTACAGAAATACCCACTGATTTTATTGGGACATATGCCTACCTGCGGCTCCTTCTGCAAGTGGGGCAGTAAGGAGTTAGGTTCAACCTGTAACAATCCTTTTTAGATAATCTAAACATGCTTTAATGAACTCACTGTTTTATTCATGATTTTATGTAGGTATTTATGTAGTAACAGGAAGCAATAAAAAATTCACAAAATTGATGTGTATTTATTTACAGTGAGAGTTGCAGCAAATTGCTATTCTACTTAGATAAAAGCAGTTCTGTGATCGAGCGGCCATCCTTGATGACGTCATACCTGGAAAATGTACCAGGTGGAAAATGTCCACACAAGCTCTAAATACTTAGTAGGACGCCTACTAAACATTACCGAAAAAAATCGCCCTACTTAAATTTCCCTACAGGATTGCAGTCAGGTCTATGCTATGACTATTAATTCTTAGTTAGTCTTTCTATAATAACGCTGACGACACTGAGAGCAAACCTTATGTTAAAGTATGTCAAGTTCTTCGTTAAAGCATAAGTTGGTGACTAGAGGTGGTCCAGAAATTACCAGTCCGAACAATTTTGAACATTACATGCGGAATCCTCGTAAACGTCAAACGGAATCGAATTTAAGCTTCACCTCTAACATCTATGTCTTGAAGTAGGTATGTCGGAAAAGACACCTAAACTTTTTTCACTTTTCAAAAAATGCACTGGTCGGTCATTTAGAAAATTTTTAGCTGAATTTGGAGGCTGGTTTCGGATTCTAGGGTTGATAGGCTATGTCGAACCAATTTTAATATTTTTGCGAAATCGTCAAATTGTCTCGGTTTTGTCTCACAGTTGTCAGATTGATTTATGTTGGTAAAATTAAAAGCAGTTCCATTGATGACTATACATTTTCTCTTTTGTTATATTCTCCAAGAGCTACATCTGGAAATTCTACCAATTTCAAATGAAGTGCGGGAAATTTTTAAGAAACCAAATCCAATGCACTTACCTAGACATCAACTGAATTATTCTGAAAGATTCCTCTACCCAGACACTCGGATATTAAGAACCACGGCAGTTATTTTGCAAGCGGGTTTTGTTGACCCGATCACGTATATATTTCCTATTAGGCAGACACACTCTAATTTCACAAAGTTAGAGATGATGTTGCTGGTTTCCAATTAATATTCTGTGGGCGCCGTTGAGGGATTTGCCGAATCCCGGCTTATTAATTAATTGTATTGTAGCCAAATTACTCCCTGCTGTAAACAAGCGCCAGATTTCCTTAATCCATTATCGAACTTTCATGGACAACGTGTGTGATGTAGTGTAACATACTATGCTGGTAACCCATTTTTTTTTGTACATGTAGGTAGATGCAGGTGCATACAGGTTTAATAATTTCAGTAATATTATGATGCTTCATGCATTAACGCCTTACGTAGATAAACACATAACCGCCATATTAATAGACTACCCACCTGTCCTTTTTATGGCTGCCAGAGTTAGGTAACTATAGTCTTATATTATAAATTTCTACAACGAGTAGTTACTTTGTCTTTCCCGTGATATAAAAAGTGTTAGCAATTTCATTTTGAAAATTTATTTCTTGCATAACACAATCTTCTAAGAGAAGACTTAATGAATTTCTGTATGGATCCACTAATAATAAAAAGCATAGTACATCACAAATTATTACGTTCCTTAAATTACGGAGCATATTATTTGCCTTTTGCTAAGGTGTATAACAGAGTCCCTAGCTAACGGGAAAGAAGCGTGGCCGATCAAGTGTAAAATTACATTTTGAAAGAGTGCGTAAAAAGAAATTGGAACAGGTGACACGAAAAAGGTATTTGAATAATTGGAAAGCAGCTATGATGTATTTTTTAGCAGTTCGCGTTAAAAATCGCATTGGACGTTGGCGCCATATGGGCTGCAAAAAATTGTTAGGTAATATCTGCCGAAATAAATAACAAAATATCATTCTGTCACTCAACCCTAAATTCGATCACTCGAAAAATTGTTGGAATAATAGGCATTCATCTTGCGGAACCCTACAGCCTGTTATGGTTATCGGCACGTTCCTTGGCGCCAAAGAAACAGCCGGGGAGCTAGGCTGGACGGAGCGTGGCAAGGATCCGCGCGGCATTGGGTCTTAGGCTCGCGAACCGATCACTTTGTAATTAATTAACTGGGAGACTAATAAATGTATTTTTCTTGTTCAAAGTAGAATCATTATTTTATCTCTTAAAATCTAACACGATCATCTTGCTAGGTTTGCAGGAAATAAAAAATGTTTAAGGGGGGCTCGCCATTGTATGTTTGGTTGCCTGTATCAATGTATTTTTATTTCCAACTAGCTGGAAAAAGTAGCGAATTTCAAAGGATTACAAAAAACACGGGTATTTTTAAAATATCCATAGATACTAATGACACTAGTTTAAAAGTTATGGGCGAGATTTTTTTTCGAATTTCAAACTTCATGCCGGCATAAATTCGTCTATTTTGTCTCTTGAGCCGGAATTTTACCTTCGTTAAGATTGGCATAGGTTTCGGAATATGCTCGGAACGAAAACACGGTAATAAACATTGTAATTATCCAGTCTTGTTGTAAATAAAAAACATAGGCAAAATACCCCTTAAATTATGCAGCGGGAATGCAAAAGTGTGGCTATTATTTATCAGATGGCGCGAAAAACAGACGATCGATGAACGGTTGACGCTGTTGTTACAGGTCCAGTTTAATAATTACATATATTATGTTCATATGATCAATTTTACGTTTTGGTGATATAATATTTAATCAACTAAGCTTTCTGATTACTTTTTTATGTTTTTGTATTACTTCCATATTATTATATACTATGAATTGCGAATTTTTAATATTAAAATAATATAAAACTTCAAGAGGTATATTCGGGAGACCCTCGTAGCTCAAAGACTCCGATCTGTGATTTTAACCCCTCTCTTTTTAGCAATGGTTCATTGATTTTTAGCTTGAAAGGTACACGGCGGCACTAAAAACTGCTTTAGTTGACTTTGCATTATTTATACGTGTGGGTTGGGTACTGTTGTTCTTATAGTTATGTCGCCGTTATGTATTTTTCGTGAGGAAAACACAATCGTTAGCATATAAACTGACATTAGGGGAGGATTCATGTCTATGTCTCTATATGTATAGGTATGTCGAAAATTCTCTATACCGGGTGTTCCATTTTAATAAATGCAGCTATTATAAATATCTCAAAAACGAAAATCACATAAAAGTTGAAGCATATTATGAGGTGTAATGTAAGACGCACGTTTTCACTTGTAGGCAGACGACGTTTTCAAGGTCACTTGAATGTCTACTGTGTTTTTTACTGTTAAAGGCATATCTTTAGTTAAAGAATGTGATTCGGCACGTTTTCTGTAGGTATAGTATATTGCTGGCTTAAAAGTTCTGCAAAATTATGTTTAGTTTTTTCAATGAAATGAAACATGGTCTTTTATGTGTACATATGGTGTTTCTTCGTTTGCATTAACACTACATTCAAACACACATTTTAGGTAACGCAATAATTAAGATAAATACATATCTCGAAAATAAAAAATGAAAAAAGAAAACGATATATTGATGCGAAAGAACATCTTCTGTATTTTCTGAGGCAAATTAATGATTTAAAAACCAGTTTGTTGCAGTTTTTTCCAAACAATGTAATGTCGTTTGGAAAAAAACAATCGAACGTCAAACAAAAGTTATAACCAAAAAACCTTTTTGGAAAAAATGAAAATGGTGCAAAATGTATCTTTTTATTCATTTAAACATATTTTTTTATTAACGGATAATAATAGAACACATATGCAGTGAACTTTGGGGTTACCTTTCGATTAAAAACAAGGAAAAATAACCGACTCAAACGTGGTCACGTGACTTTCGCTATCTGTCAAAAATTATATTTAAAAAATACAATCCCTAAAAATTGGCTTATTTGTTACAATTTCAAAACGTTTAACTTGAAAAAGTCGTTTCTATTTTAATGTTACATAAGCGCCTATTTCCTATTTATAAAATTTCTTAAAATTTTAAAAAGTCATTACTTCGTAAAAACTATTTTATATCACTAGCTATACAACATAATATACGAGTATCATTCTATAATTTTATTACTAAAAAATATTGATAAGAATATGTCTTTTTCAAAAGAAAATTATATTAACGCTTTAAAATTCTATTATGTTTGACACAAAGTTGATGTACCGGCAAGCATTTAGGTAGTACCATAGAAGAATCTACTACGTAAATTCTTCTATGGTAGTACCTATATAGTATATTTCCTAACAAGTGCGGAAAGTGCCACTTTTCCGCACGCGATTGCAGTTGGCTGAACGACGCGTAGCGGAGTTCAGCCAAGAAATCGAGTGTGGAAAAGACACTTTCCGCAAGAGTTAGGAACACTATTTTTTCTACAAGCGTGCGGAAAAGTAAGACACTTTTCCGCACGCATTTACTTTTCCGTACGCATTTTAGTTTTCCGCACTACTTTTCCGCACTAGTGCGGAAAAGTGACACTTTCTAAACTAAAATGCGTACGGAAAAGTGTACTTTTCCGCACGCTTGTAGACAAAATTTATTTACATTACATTTTCCATTACTCTAAATGTATGCCAAAATAATACATATATTAAGATATCAGCAAATAGTAGGTATTTCACGTATCTAACAAAATTCACAACTTTACGTCAACTTTGGATCAAATACAACAGAATTTTATTGTCTTTCGGTTTATCAATATTAAGTACTTAATGAAAAGTTAATAGAATGATAAAAGATAAAACTATAGTGACATAAATTCTAAATGTCAGTTAGGGTAAGTATTGTGATCATTCATGCGGTTTTGAGGGAGAATTATTATGTCATGACAGTAGATTTGACAGCCGGTAGGTAGTCCTCTTACTTAATATTTTACTCAACAATATTCTTAATAACTATGACAAAATATAGAAAAATAAAGGAGCGTAAATATTCATATTATTATTTTGTGTTTAACAATTCACAGTTTCAATGCCAAAATACGCCAGGATGGGAGCGATGTGCTGTTATTTGTATAAAAAAGGGGGTCGGTCCGCCTGCCTCCCCCTAGACCCCTGGTTCCGACCAACGACCTTGCTTGCCGGGCAACAAAACAACTTATAAGGAACGGAAACTTATTTTAGCGCGAAACATTACTTTTTATTTTCGCTCTGTACCAATGGCCGCTCTCCAACTCCAGCGCCATCTTACAGACACTTGCGGAATTTTTGCACTCCAGTAAACAATTTCTGTTTTAGCAACATTTATCCTAGTTAGGAACACGGTCAAATGAAGGTCGTCGCGAGGTGATGACGTTTTATTTCCGTCCTTAAACAAGGTACGGACCGGTCGATAACAAGATATTTAACGCCGAAACTGCGAGTCGTCAAAAAGTGAACGACCCACTTCCTGGAAAAACAGTGCACCGGCGCGGCGGTGTGTTCTCAACGATTATTAAAAGTAAACAGAGCGTCCAGCGTCCCATTAGGACCTCCGCCTCTGCCAGCGAGTGTGGGAACCCGCGCCGTGAATGAACCTGCGCGGTCACTTTTAATTTTTAATTATTAACTAGCTGTTAAATATTCAAACGGCTTGAATAATACGGCCGGCTGCTGTGAACTGGATGGTCGGAGACGGAGGAAAAAAAAACGATTTACGGCAACCCGAGGCGATGGTCTCACCAGGATTATCGCAGGAGAGATTTTGTTAGAAGGACATCGATTTGGTCGATCCGGTGATATAAATACACATTTATAATCTTAGTTCAAAAATAGCTAATAGTCAGTTTCAAAGTATCTTAACAGTAAATGGACGAAGCTTTGAACGTTTAACTCAAAAAATAACCTCAACAAATTTGTTTTCTGAGTCAAGTTAAAATGGTCATGACAATAGCTAGCCACCTGTCTGATATTGTACCATGTGTTCTATCTAATATCTAATTATCTATACCGACCACTTCTCTTTGAATATATAACTGGCAATAATATTCTATTGAATTCCACTGAACATTCAGCAACACAGTTCCGTCTTCTTTGAGAATTATGGTTTGTAAAGTAAAATGACACATCATGATCAGTTTTTTAACCGGTTAATTTTGAACTTTTTTAACCAGTGGTTAGTTTTTGTTATAAAAGGTGATTAACCTAGTTAATTAACTCGACTCATTCATCGCTTGTTTTTAAATAAAATTTTTGAAATACTTATTTTCATATTGCCTCTTGCTGGAAATTTCAATAATGCGGTTCTGACAGTCTACCTGTAGCTTTGTCTATGCATGTAGTCTTATTAGTCTGACCACTTTCATGTTAGACATATCACTAGTCATATACAGTAGTATTGTTTTAACAAAAAAATAATGCGATCCTGTACAATCTGAAAATAGTGCAAATATTCTTTCCAATTACCAAATTTTACCCCCTTGAGAATCAAATAAAAGGGTTTGGCGAGTAGAAAACGATAAAGTGAAAGACGTCATACCAAACCAAACCCAATATGGTGGATGCCTTAAGTTGGACTACATTTTTCACCATCCTCGTGATATGGAAATCAAATAGTAAACAGCATAAAATAAAATAAGAAATAAAAACCTTTTTAAAAACAAGCTATTACTTTAGTAAAATGAGTTATAAAAATGTGAAGAAATGACGATTTTAATGAAAAGGGTGACAACCTTTTAGTATTAACTTTTCAAAGAATTTTTCATTTCAGATTTGATTGAAATTTTGGATCTAGTTTGAGAATATTAAGAAGTCGAGTAAATAAAAGAATCCTCGAAAGTTTTTATTTTCTAATGATTCGAATATACCAGTGCAACATGTTCTAAATTTTCATTCACTTTGCAATTTTTTTCATTGTAAAAATGCAAAAGAAAGTGACTAAATAATAATTATTAGCCGACAGAAAGTTATTTTTCCACGATTTTTTTCCAAATAAATATTAGATTAAAAACTACATTCCATACATATCTACCATATAAATAAATAATTTTATCCTCCATTCCTTCTTGCGTCTCTTATAGACTTCTATTTTTTTAGAGAATAGGTGCACATTTATTGGTTGCGATTTTGTGTTACTTCTCCTCTTATCCTAATCCTGACTATATATCTACATGAAAAATGCTTCCTAGTTTAAGACAAAAATTTGCTGGTACTAGATAACACGTTTGTTATGAAACATCAACAAAAATATCTTCTATTCTTGATAACCTGCTTGCTAGCCTTGCAAAATGGAACGAATGCATGCAGATGTCGCGAAAATGCCAACTATATAAATTAATACTCGGTAAACGAATTTCAAAACACAAAAATACGAGAAACGTGGGAATTCGCTCGTTATGCGATGTGAGCGTTAGAGCGTTAATGAGAATTTAATTACCGATATTTGAAAAATCGGTATTTTGTAATACAGGCGCTAACTGCCTACCTATCCCATTACTATAAATATATCGTGCCTACATGTGTAATTTTAAATTCAGAGTAGCCCATATTTTCTGTGCCGCATTTCAAAACATCTGTGTCGGACAAATGGCAGCATTTTTTAGTGATAATATAATATGCTGCGCTTCATAAATGAATACATGGATCGCAAATGTCAGACCAGACTAAACACGATGCTTTTTCACATATTATACCAACAACGATCTAAGCGTTGGTATTTCGAGAGGCATTGATATGGCTATGGTGTTGCAAATTTTAACAATATGTACATACGTACCTAGTCATACTGTACGAATCAAAATGTAATTTTAGAAGTAAGTGATAACCTTGCCTATCTATTAACGAAAGTTATTCAATCACTGGGTAATAATGGGGAATTTACGAACAGGTGGCACTGTCACCCAGAAAGGCTTGCAACGCCACCTGTCTCAGAACTCCCCCTACTAACCAGTTGCTGAATAAGTTTGGTTAGTAGATAGACAAGGGCACAGCCGGCTCTAGGAAAGCCCTGAAGTTGAGAATGCTGGCAACATGGCTTACGGGTCTGCGCGGCGTGGCCTGTCACTTCCTGTCAGTTGATTTTACAAAAAAATTACTAGAATTAATTTGTGTAGTGCGGATAGTGCTATCGTCGCCAGATTTCTACGACAAGGCAGTGTGCCTCTGGGTAGAAACAGACAGCCCGAAGTGCTGGCGACAGCTTTTTTTATATATTTATTTTGTTTGTGAAAAAATGAAACATATTTCTAAAAGTTCGGAGCGAAAAATCGTTCTTTTACAATTTCAAGCCTCAAGATTCCTAGAACAGTTGATGGAAGCTAGAACTTAGTTATATACCTGCAGCAAATCGTAATAATAAATTAAAGTAGCTAGGTTTTCTTTGCTTGACGGCAAGCGGTGAACTTGTATTCGTTTTGGGCTTTCCAAAGGACGAAAATTTAAGAATAAAATGATTAAGGGAATATTACATAGACAAACTAAAGTACCCTTTAAAATTAAAGGAGCTTCCTAACAATCCAAACATTGTTTAGTATTGTTGCAAAAGTTTCTTTACCTAATGTTTAAGTCAAAAGATAATTTGGTTGAATGTATTAAGAAATTGACCCTAACTGCCATTTCATTCAGAAGAGATTACTCTCCTTCACAACATGCTGTTCTCTGTTCGCTTATTAGTATTTTTATGAAAATTTAACCATAAGGGAAGATAGGTAATCATTATTTTTTGGCTGATAGCGCACTTTGCGAAACATTCTCACAAAAATTCGACTTACAACAAAGATGTAGTCCCCTCTATTTGCCCAAATTTACCATATTATTGGTCGAAAATGTACCTATCCACACCAGTTATCGTACTTATTACTTATAATTCTGTGTATATTTTGTTGCTTGTTACTGCTTTTATTGTCTGTTAAACAAACGTACCTACTTACTTAGGTACATAATTATTGAAGCAAAGTTCATAAATGTATCTAATCACAATAAAAAGAGGGTTGAACATTTATTAGAAAATATAAACTAAGCCAAAGTGCAGACTGTTCTATATACTGCATAGACCCGTTGAACCGTCCCACTGCGGCGTTGCCACATGTTTTCCCAGGGCTTGTAAGCTTGAGAAGGTTATGACAAGGGTCATACTATACTAAAGTGAAAACCATAAACGCTAACTAACTGAACTTATTTGAGACAATCTTCCTCTTAAATTGAAACTCGTCGAATTATTCATCCTTTCCTCAAACATTTTATCGTGAAAACTAACGATAAACCCGTGAACGTATTTGGTGTGTTCTCCGGTCCGTTATGGACCGGTGTCGACGGCAGCGCGCAATTATGTTAATTCTCGTCTTCCTCGGACCCCGCCGCCAGCCTCTTACTCTCGTAGTACCAGTTTTTAATGATTTTCTTACGGCCCGAGTCGACCCGCTGCACCTCGAGTGATTTTTCTTGCTTCTTATGTCTAGCCTGCATATGATATGTCGGGCTTAAATAGAGCATTAGAAGTTTGAAGGAATAATTTACTTCAGCCATACACTTCAGACGGCAGAAGGTATCGTGATCAGTACAAGTCGTTTAAAAAAAATGATTATAATTGGCTATGAACAGGAATTTGTGAAAATATGCATGCATTTTTCAGAAATAAATAATTACATTGATAAATTAGAACACATGTTGGCTTTTTTAGGACGTAAATCTCTCTTATCAACATTTTTAAAGAAACCTGTTCTGGTTGCAATTTATTTATCCTGCTTTAATAGTGTCTACAATCTGTAATATTTTAAAAAGCTTGGGAAAATAGTCGCTTTCGAGTCTTCAGATACTACGTGTTGCTTTTTTTAGCCTAATAGCATGAATGGGGAACTTGAACATTTTTTTTAGTTCTTTAATATATTTGCCTATCTATAGAAAGAGCACATACCAAATATTAGCCCTCAAATCGCAATATTTAATTTGCAATAAATAATTAAAGTTTTGTGACCGCGAGCTATTCATTTGAAACGATACGAAAAGCGCGGGAATGGTCGTGACGTCAAATAGCTTGATCGATCAGAAGGCAGTGACAGGAATGACAGCTACACAGAATTAGAGAAGATGAGAATGGAAATCGAACGTTAAAATAAACAGTTCGGCGACCCATTTACAGAGGGCTCTGATGTAGGTCTCGGTACGTGGGATTCCATTTGCTGTCAGAAACGTGACACTTGCTGCTCGGGACAAAAAATTAGTACGCTTACGCATCTCGCAATGTAAATAACTATATAATTCAGCACACACTTTTCAAACGTTATCAACAATATCAAGACGGACAGACAAGGATAGGACGTTCTCGTTTGGTCTTTCTAAACAAAGCTTGCGTGATGCTGTAGTTTGTTTACATGTGCCGCCCATATTAGTTCATACATGGTAGTGGCGTCTCGAGCCAAGGCCTACTATAAAGACAGGCCCTGGCGCACAAAAATCACGTGACCATCTTAGTCAGACGTTACAAGTCATTTGTCACATAACTGAAAGCGGCAGCTTGGGTTTTGAGAAGTTTTCAATGTTTAAAGTGTTTTTAAACGTCTTAGTTTATATTTTAGAAACAAGTTTGTGTCTAGTGCGCGTGTGTCCTGGCGGAGGGGAAACGCCCAGGTGTTATTATGGCCTCTGGGTGGGAGTCGTGGCGTCCAAGAGTATTGGTGCTGCTCGCACCGACGCGTGAGCGCTGTAAAGGGGAATTCTCCCCCGAACCACAGAATAGGGAGCCCGGAATTCCGGAATGGACTATTATGGACATGGACCGTATGGACTGGACAGTGGAGCCTGATTCACAGAGGGTTGAACTGCTTACGGGAGATCCGCGAGTTCAGACGGTCCGGGTGGCTGGAAGCCGTTCCCGTTGACCACGTTCGGGTTTGTGTATTTATTGTATTCACGATTCACCTTTTGCGAAATAAATCAGTGTTGTAACCGTTGATTTTCGTTGTCGACCCACGCCCCGATACGGTTTATCTATTCGGTCTTTCACGCTGCCGAACAACTGAGACCTCGTCAATATTTGCAGTATACCTATAATGAGGTTAGTTTTCATTTTTATTTCGTAAAAAATAACCTAAATACCAAATATTGGGTCTGTTTATATTATATTTATACATATTACAAAAGCCAGGAAGAAAGTGTCGCCATAACAAACATTTGTTTTGCCTCGGGATGATAATTTCCGCCAAAAATGGATTCGTCAAATTCCAACTGAGATTTAATTTCTAAAAAACCCTTAGGTATGTGTGGCTAACACATTTTCAAGAAAGTGAAACAATTAAAGTGGACAAATGTGTTGTGGGAGGAAAATACCTATAGAGAATATCACCTAAGCTAAAGGAAGGTGATGTCCCAACAATTTTTGAGAAGTTCCAAAATATTGTGAGTGCAGTGCCGTTTAACTCTCAGCCTAAAACAGCTGAGGCAGGTTGAAAATTTTGAACAATTAGAGATAGCTTGGATGCACAAAACCAATAATGTAGTAGATGAAAGAAAACTTGCCAAATTGTTACGAAATTTGTTTTTTCTACTTGTCTCCAAAAATGCCTTTCATTATATAGCACTAAGTTGGTCACGTGACTACGCGATTATGCGTTAGCGCCGTGGCCTGTCTTTATCGTTGGCCTCGGTCTCGAGCTACTTGACGTCACAACCAAGGAGGGCGCGTTGCAAGAATGATTTGAATTATGCAGTTTTTAATTGCTTATATTTATTGCATAAAAATAAAAAAATGAGTTTTTTTGTGAACTGTGATTCATTTAATGGCAATAAATTACGTTTGAAAGTAATATTTTTCAAATTTAATTTTTGTGCAAGTTCCCCATTATAGCAATGAACAGGTTTACAATTTTTTTCGGAAAATAAATTATGGCGGAAAATATGTTGAAGTCTTATACGGTGTTTTTAGGTTTGATATGGGAATGGACGTTTTTTTTTAACATTTGCGCCACTATCGAGAATGCTATACCAGTTAAGATATCTACTCCAAATTTTGTATGAGTTATCTATGCCTAAAATAAAACGGTTCGTATTTCTTTTCTGTTTTTGGGATCTAGAAATTTGATTTTAGCATTATTTTGCGCAAAGAATGTAAATGAGAGTGATTACGAAGGGATAAAAGCGTAAAAAATGAAAAAAAGTAATTTGTGAAGTGGTGCTTCTTTTGGTAGGGGTGTTTATTTTGCAAAATGGTATGCCTAGAAAATAAATCACAGCTTTCTACATCGTTGTGGCTGTGGCTGTGCCAGAGCTAGACGGAATTCTAACCGGGAAACGGAACTTTTCCTACGTAAATCGACCCGCTGAATTGAAGGCAAAGGGCCCACAAATTATTTTTATGAAAATTTGTCTCTCTTGGATTTTGGAGATTTTTTACAATTTTTGACTTTAAATGCAAAATCCTCGAATGCGAATGTACGAACTCTAAAATATACGCTTCAATAACGACAATAACGAGTCTAACTACGATTCTAAAACGTTGAAACCACAGATTCCATATCATTTTCTTGAAAATTTGTGATAAATGAACTTTTCTCATACAGTTAGGAAAAGTTAAACTAACTATTACAGTTAGCATGCTAACTAATTACAATCTTCTTCGATTTTCAGAACGGCTCTATTCGAGGTTATCGAAAGACTTTTGCGAAAAAAACCGCCAAGTCCGTGGGCAGGGTTGTAAGATTTTCCACTGCTATTCAGGCAATCTAAGCCGTCGAAATGACAAAGCTGAGAGAAATTTGAAGATGTCAACTTGGTTTTAGTAAAAAAAACACTTTAAAATGATTGTTTACATATATATATATATATAAGGATGTAAGATTAGCGAGTGTAAATGTAACAATTACAAGAAAAGGTGATAATGGGCAAGCACTCAAAGTTAACAAAAAGAAAAAACTAGTAACCGCATACACGTGTTTCATGCTATTTGGCAATCATCAGTACGGTGTAACATTAACTGAAGCTGCAAATGTGCTGTTGGCTCCTGTCTGGACTTCATTTGTTGCTTCCCAAATCATGCCTATCTTTTGATTTGGTTAATGTTACACCGTACTGATGATTGCCAAATAGCATGAAACACGTGTATGCGGTTACTAGTTTTTTATTTTTGTTAACTTTGAGTGCTTGCCCATTATCACCTTTTCTTGTAATTTATTATTATTTTTTTAATTTATATTTATATATATAATTTTTTTTTTAATTTATATATAAAGTTTTTTTAATTTAAATGTTCTTGTTGAACTGATATATTATTAGATATCACTTATATATATATATATATATATATATATATATATATATATATATATATATATATATATATATATATATATATATATATATAGCTCATGGTTTTACAACACGGATAATAATCTACGAGAATGAAAGTCATACTTTCATTTAGATATCTACTGGTAAAATTTTCTTAAATGCCAATTATTTCTTATTTGCCTGCCTAGATACAACTAAATTCGAATGAATAAAACCATTAAAATTTCCTGATTTCAAAGTGGTTACGTTTAATCACGTAAAATTGTTAGGTATAACACTCTCCAACAGTCCAAACCAAAACCCTGGAAGACTGTGTAGGAACAAAATCTCTTAAACCACTTTTCCCCTAAAATGGGGTCTTTAGGGTGGAAAAAGCGGACACTTTAGGACCGTCTTTGTAGTTTCCCTTGCAGTTGGGAACGGAACACGTCCACTGCATGATTTAAATAAGCTCGAAACTATAGACACAACCTAAAACCTATAAACTAAAATTGGATTTTAATCACTTTACTCCGAACCACTGCTATTTTACCACCTTATTAATAAAACTTCACGTCCTATATTACTAAAAAACAGTTCATCACACAATAAACACAACAAACATTCTTTAAAACGGGAAAATCGACAGACAAGTAAACGTAACCAACTACGAAAAGCTACCTCCCTGTGATGACGTAGTGGCGTTTCGCGTCGCCAGCGGGCAGGCCTTTATCATTGCGACGGTGCCGATCTAAGGCCAACATAACAGCGCCGAATTTACTGTTTTTCGCACTGTAACTGGCAATGTCGCGTAAGGCAATGTCGCGTAATAAGATGTTAGATTTGCCGTCACTTACGCCTTTGAGGTTATGGCTGGCTTTCAAACCGCGAGAGAGGGGAGGGGTAACTGCAACGTTGTCAGTTGAACTCCTTTGCGACCGCACGTATTGGAACAATTTCAAGGGTCGCGCCTGTACGCTATGACAAAATCGAAAACGGGAAATAGTCCTCTATTTCTCGCCGACGACGTGTACCGTTCGCTGACTGGTTCGGTGTCCCATTTCGCGTCTGATCGCTCCCGTCCGGCTGCATCGCGGCACCGCAAATTAATGGAACGCTTTGTTTATCCTGCCAGCCGAAAATTATAAATTGTATATATAATAACTTGGGATGTTGCATACGGCCGGCGGACACACATTCGCCGATGTATAACAGGTCGGAATTAAAATATTTATGAATGCGGACGCGCGATTCGATGGCGCCGAACAAATCACAAATCGGTTCAAAATGCAACGTATACAAAAAGTCGGCCGAACCAGTATTTGTTAAACATCGTTAAAACAACCTGAAATGGTTTTTATATATTTATAGAGTGTTCTTGAATTAAATGCATAATTTTTACAGTTTGCAGAAGAAAACACCCTTAAATAATAGTATTTCCATATAGGTTCTTTACACTAAATCAGTTGATAGAGAAAAAAGCCATATTAAATCTGAGCCGCAATAAGGTGATACTTGTCCGGAATGCGAGGAATGCAGTCCCACAGCCGACTCTAGGCCCTAGGGGAAGCCCTGAAGTAGAGAAAACTGGCAACAAGGGATGCGGGTCCACGTCGCTTGCCCTGACACTCCCTGCTGTCAGTTGATTTTACAAGAGATTTACCAGAATTAATTTGTGTAGTGCGGGTAAAGCTATCGTCGCCAGATTGCTACGACGAGGTAGGTAGTGTGTCTCTGGGTAGAAGCAGACAGCCCTAAGTGCTGGCGACAGCTTTTTTGTAAATTTGTTTTGTTTGTGAAAAAATGAAACATCTAAAAATTCGGAGTGAAGAATCGTTCCTTTCCAATTTCAAGCCTCAAGGTGCCTATAGAACCGCCGAGGGAAGCTAGAACTTATTTATATACCTGGCTGTAAGTCAAATCGTAATAATAACTTAAAGTAGCTAGGTCTTCTTTGCTTGATGGCAAGCGGTCAACTTGTATTCGTTTTGGGCTTTCCAAAGGACGAAAATTTAAGAATAAAGTTATTAAGGGCCAATTGCATAGACAAACTAAAATACCCTTTAAAATTAAAGGAGCTTTCTAACAATCCAGCCATTGTTTAGTATTGTTGCAAAAGTTTCTTCACCTAATGTTAAAGTCAAAAGATAATTTAGTTGAATGTATTATGAAATTGACCCTAACTGCCACTTCAGTCAGAAGAGATTACTCTCCTTCACAACATGCCGTTCTCTGTTCGCTTGTTGTTTGTATTTTTATGAAAATTTAACCATAAGGGAAGATATAGGTGTAATCATCATTTGCCTGATGGCGCACTTTGAGAAAAATTCTCACAAAAATTCGATTTACAACAAAATGTAGTCTCCTCTATTTGCCCAAATTTACCATATTATTTGTCGAAAATGTACCTATCCACACCAGTTATCGTACTTATTATAAATACTTATAATTCTGTGTATATTTTGTTGCTTGTTACTGCTTTTATTGTCTGTCCCTACTTACTTAATTACCCTATTATTGAAACAAAATTCACAAATGTATTTAATTATAATTCAAAAGAGGGTTGAACATTTATTAAAAAAACATAAACTAAGCCAAAGTGCACACTGCTCTATACTGCATAGACCAGTTGAACCGTCCCGCTGCGGCGTTGCCACATGTTTGCACAGGGCTTGTAAGCTTGAGAAGTTTCTGGCAGTCCCCCTTCTTCTCTGAAAGTCTATTGGATATTAACGAACTCCTATATTTGCTGCGATGCCGGATGAGGGGTTTATTTTATAGCTGATATCTCCAGCACTCTTAAAAATATGTGGTAACCGGCGTTGCATCTGAGTGCGTGGCAACGCTGCATGCCCGGGATCCGCCCCGATATCCGCCATCGTACCTATGCTAGCCACACGAGCTCTCCTTGTTTATGAGATTCGAACGCCTCCCACAGGCCCACTTTGCTCCTCGGACCGAAAGTATCTTTTAAATGCGTCCCCACTTTAACCTTGATTGGAAACTTCCACAGGCAGAATGAGATGAATCTGGGTTTCTTTCGGATGGATTCTGCGTCAGAGAAACTTCTCGTTCCAGGCTTTCGTCCTCCATTGTACGGGACATACTCAGGGCGCGACGAGCACACTGAGACTGATTGTTCTATAATTACCTGTGATGGTATTTATACGAACATGGAAATGGAGGAAACAGGTGAAAACGAGGGAAAATTAATGATATGATTTAGGGTGATTGGTTTTGGCTTTTGCCACGTATATTTGAGAAAAACGCGCGCCAACAACTATATGTAAAAATAAACACTGATCACGGTTCAGATTGTTAGGGTGTTTAAGAATTTTAAAGGATTTTTCCTTTGGATGGGATGGGCAGTCCAAAAAGTCCAGTGACACAACTAAAGCAGTTTAGAAAACCAAATCTATAGTTTGAAATTTAAAAAGATTCATTCTGAATATTCTAATCAAGTGTATATAAAAAGAAACTAAAGCGCGAATAATCTATCCATCCATTAGAACTTTGCGGGAGATATATTACTGGCCAAATTAATTTCGGCATGTAATTTAATACATAGCACTTGCTGTTAGATACCGACAAAAACGGTACCTACATGCTAATGTTTTAGAGACGGGTAAAAAAAATCGAATGTATAGGAGGCCGTAGAAGCCACCGACATTTAAAATAAACATTCTCTGTGGGGTATCAAAATGTGTTATGTTATACCGTACCACACAGAGCACGTTAAAAAAATCACTCTCTTATACCTGGGTGTGAATTACAAAACATCAGCAGATGGATATACATACCTACGTAGTGGGTTCTTGGTGATATTTATAGAGGGGCCTGGGTATATTAGTTGAAGAAATACTGCAGTAGAATATCTATTGCTTTAAAGTAGGTACATAGTTAGTTGTCGTTTTTTGCAAAATAGATTAATAAAACATTTTGTAACCAATAAATCTTGTTAAGTACGTATAAGTGGAAGATTTTTTGAAATTTAATTAAATTAACTTTTTTGTTGTTATTACTTGTTGCCATTAGCCTTTTACGATTGTTTTCCCACATACTTAACGACTTAAGGAGACCAAGAAGTTAATTGTTTCTATTTTTTTCAAAACAATATTTATTAGTATTTAGGTATGCAATATTCATTTTCTACAATTGATTAAACGAATGCATAGCGGAATAATAATTGTTTTGTGTTAATATATGCCAGTATATATAAAAAAACTATAAAAAATAAGGAATTTAAGGGGGGTTGAAGCTTCTGTAAAATGAAATATTCAGTTTCGATGAAATCGGGATTTGCGTCGTAAATAATTTAACCGCCATACCTTTTAGTATCGAGTTTGCACCCTCCCTCGCCTGAATTATTTCATTTGGTGGTGGATCACCTTTAATATAAATTTAATTATTTTAAAAGCAAACTTTTTGCCTCGCCTGACAGTACCATCAGACGTCTCCAACTTTCCACGGACTGAAGGGCCGGTGAGAGGTTTAAAAACTTTCCCTTGTGCACGGTTAAATAAATAAAATGTAAATTAGGAAGTAAGCGCTGTCGGGAATTGTTAAATGTTTGTCGGATTTGTATTTATTAGAGCGCTAATGGTTGAGTTGGGATTTTTTCTCACAATAACTTACTTGCTCTAACTGTTCGTGTGATACGTTAGCGATTTAGATCCGGATTTTGCAATAGTAGAATATAGCGTGTTAGAAAAACACAATAATAATGATATTTATTACAATATTTTAATTAAACTGAGCGAAAAGAGTTTATACATTTCACATAAAACTGGATAAACGATTGATTAACATGCAAAGTAAATGTTTATATATTTTATTATTATTATATTATTAAATAGTTTAATTTCGAAAAGAAATAATTGCCGAGCATATGATAAATAAGAAACTAATTATTTCGTAACATGTAAGCGAAGCCTTTCTGGAGAAAACGTTATATACGAAAAACCCCATCTATCTGTTTTCAAAAATATTATCACATTTTGTCAGGTCGGACAATACCCTGCATATGTATATGTTACAGTCCGTATATGAAAACAGACCGTATGTATACGGTCTAGGCTGTATCTATACGGCCTAAATGTCCCAGACCGTATGTAAATGACATGGCATTTCATATACGGACTAGATAGACCATTAACATACGGACTATTGACATTCAGACTGTATGTGCAATCGTAGTGAATTACCCTTCTTTTTTATATAGGCCCATTAAAGAAGAATAATATGCCTTCTTTTTAGTATGTATTTTGTAGAAAAAAAATCTGGGGTACCTATACATTATACTAAATAAATACCTGTTTTCCTTCAAAATACTACGTACAAGCAAGAAGTAATATCCTTCTTTGATGGGCCTATATAAAAAAGAAATGGCGGACGTCTAAACCGCCCGGAAAACATTGCACATACATTCTGTCTTTGTTTAAATCTCTCTGTGATAAGTGATAAGTTGCAGATAGACTGTATATATAATATGACTAGTCCTTTTGCAAACCGACTAGATCGTTTGTTGACGGACATTCTTATACATATGGACTAACATCTTCAGTTCGTTTACATATGGACTAGTCCTTTTGTATACGGCCTGTTTTACATATGCGATCTGTAACATATCTATTTTTTTAAAAAATATTGGTCGCATCCAAATCCGGGGGCATGTTGGCTTCGCTTCTGTCAATTATCCATAATTGAATAAGGAATCCCAGGAAGGAGCTCTATTTGTATTATAAAATACGTGAGACGGAAATCGCCCTGTGTCAGGGCTGTACCTGAGGGGGGTTCAACCCCCCCCCCCCTCCCGAAATACCACCATTTTATATGCTTTTGCACCACCACTAGAACGAGCTCCCCTCAGTGAGTGTAATAATTTATTAAACTGGTTTTCCATGGCATGGAAACCCGCCCGAAAAATGCCAACAAAACATAACTTTTGGATCAGTGCAGTATCATCAGAATATGCTTTCAAATAAAATATGCTGGCAACACTGGACAACAGTAAACGGTGAACGGTGGTGCATGGCTGCGTGCGCCATGGATTAAGAGAATAAGGGATTCCCAGAGTCTCTTTTATAAATAGATTAGTACTAATTTTTGTATTTGAAGATTTATTTATTATTTTTATAAATGGTTCAGTTAGGCAAGTGGTGCGAAGAAATCTTTTACCATACCTACTGGCAATTCTAAAGGTGTCGTCAGGCCAGGCGAAGAATGTGTAGAAATATATCCTAAATAATGAGAAATCAAATAAGTAGAAGAGGAATAATAGGTAAATGCTAGAAGGAATATTTAGCTATTATTATAACTAATATTTAATATTTTTAAGTTTTAATGTTAAACTTCTTCGGCTTAAACCTGTTTCAGTTTTTTATTAAAAACCATTTAAAAATAGTAGTATTTTTTAAACCTTAAAGCTATTTCAACATTAACAACCACGGTCTAACCCCTCCAGGGCCGGCTCTAGGCGGGTGCGAACGGTGCGGCGTACGCGGCCTGCGTTTTGACTGGCCCCGCGCCTCCGAGTCCCCTGTAGATAGGGTTATCCAGTCAGTAGCGTATTTAAAAGGGCGGGGCCGAAACCATTTCAGAACTTGGAAATATTCACTGCAGCTTGAAAATCTGACGATATTGGGATTTCCTAAGACTAATTTCAAGTAATTTTTCTTAACATTTCTAAAAGATTTCGTCTGCGGCGCATTTTACAGCATTATTTTGAATGCACTTGTTTGAAAGAAATCCACAAAAATTGTCCCTCCCCAACCGAAATTAATTTCTATATGTCACTGAAGTGATCTAAACTCGACACCCTGGCAAAAAATATACTATTCTAGTGGCGTATTAATTTTCAAAAGTTGGAACCCCTTCAAAAAATTTTCGCTGCCCCCTACCCTGTGTAGTAACCAAGTTTTGACAGAATATTTTAACATCTGACACGGTGATAGGTGTCAGTATGTGGTATTTAGATACTTTTTTGAGTTATTGTGCTCCAGCTGTGCGGCTTGTGGCACTTCCCTCACCGCCAAAACAAAATGTTTGAGGATAATAATCCATCGGTAAGTAATTTAAATTAATTTTTTAGGCCATGCACCCAAGTGTCATAGGCGTTTGGGAAATTTAAAATTAGAATTGCTTTATTTTCAAGGATTTCTAAACATAAAGATATAAACGTGCCTTATATTTTTTTACCTGTATTATAGGTACTGATTTTACGAAAAATGAAGATTTCTGCCTCGATTAGTTTGTCGAGACAACTCAATGGTGCGCGCCACTATAAAAACGGAAACGCCATCCCGCCATATGAGACTGTCCCGGTCGAGAGTTAAGCCCACATTTTTTGCTCCTCCCTGGGGTTCTTTATTCAAAGTGTTCATTGTTCATTGCATCGAAAATCTGAACAACCCGTCATCGATATTAGAACGACATTTTAAAATAACCGTCTAAATCTCATTTCCTACAACTCCGCAACCTCCCGGCTTTTCCCCGCTCCGCGGGCGAACCGATGGTTCTATCCGCGCATAGAAAAACCCGATCATTTCATTCCCTTCGTCGATTTTCTGCTCAGATAACAATCCGTCGGGCCCGGTGACCCGTCGGGGTCTTCTGCTCGACCTCTCCTGCCCGACAATGAGCGAAGCCGGCCGGATATAGATTTTTCTCCGTGCGGCCCAGACCACGAACGGCATAAAATAAACTGGATCTCCGATCAGAGGCACCGAATTAAAAGGTGCGAGCGAAGCACCGTATTTTTAGAATGCGATATCCTCGTTCGAATTCAAAACGCTACGAATGGAATCACTACACCTTTTGCATTTAATTTTTTATATTGGGGTTTTCACAAATGGAACTGTTAAATAAGCTCTGGCGCTTTATCAGAGGTTAGTTAATTCAGTTTCATAACTTTGAAAATGCATAAATTCCTAACAGTAAAAGAACGAGCCTTAACTAAAAAAAAAGCGTAAACAACTTTACTGAATAACTTATAGTCCAAGAGCCGGCCGCATGATTTCAACTCTCGAAATCTCATAAGATTATAGAATAAGATGATCATTGTTATTTAAAGAAGTTGTGCTTAATTTTTAATTTTTTAATAGGTACAACCCGTCCCACGAACACTTTTACTACTTTTTCGCAAAAGTCTTTTGATAAATTCGAAAAGTGCCGTTCTAAAAATTGAAGGAGGTGGTAAATTTCTTAATTGGGTCTTGTACTTTCCTCAAGTACCGAAGGAAACCTTGAAAATCCGATATTTAACCAACTTTCCCGACTCCCGATTTTCAAGTCTCTAGAAATGGGACGGCTGTAGAATTAGCGAAATTGACGGGAAATCCTGAGGAACCGCTCTTATAAATTGCGTGTTTTTTCTCATTTTTTGATTTTTCGGGGGCACCTCACCTGATGACTTGAGGGAAGCTTTAAAAATTGCAACCCCAGAGCCCAGAGCCGAACTAACTTAATGTAGCTCGGCGAAAAAAGGCAATTTCTGACAGTTCTCGGACTTTGGCTTTTAGGTGACGGGAAATGCTGACCAATCACGTAAAAAAAGATGCGTCCCACGCATGCGTTGGTCGTTTTTTTTAGCTGAAAATCCTTAAAAACTCGAAAATGGGAAATAATTTGAAAATTTCGTTAAATATGTTGACCCGTTCTCCGGACATCTCGCCGTACCATCAGATCTCCCGAAAAACGCGTTTCAAAAAATTTTCCTGGGCATTAAACGGTATATGGCACTGACTGTAGGTATATAGCGGGACTTCGCACACAACTCGCGTCCCCGAGGTCCAGACTTGCCCCCGTCTTTCGCGCCATATTTAACAGCGGAGAATTTTCGGTGTCTCGAAAATACGCCTATCGGATTTCTTTGGACCAAGGGACTCCTTTTTATTGTTGCTCCATGGGCCTTCTTTCCTATTTTGTTCTATAATCATTTGAGAGCAGACTTGCCTAAAAATTAACCACAACTTCTTTAAATAACAATGATCGGGCCCATATTAATTGAGGCAACCTACTCGCTTCTTATTCTATAATCTTATGTGAGTTGAAATCATGCGGCCGGCTCTCATACTATTAATATTTTACTGAGTTCTAATACTGAACATGCAGCAACGCAGTTGTCCAAATTTCCTAAAATAAATGCTAACTCCTTAATTTTTCGTTTATATTCTACCCCCCGCACAAGCATGTGGTTGCTTCTGGGGTACTCCTAGTTTGAAGTATTGTTAGGGTGAGAATTATTATTATTATTATTACTTCTTTTTTGTTAATTAGTTAGGACCTATCCAACAACATTCTATGATTATTTCAGCTTTCACTTATTTTTGAGTTTGGAATTTTATTTTACCTGATATAATTTTTGTTTTAAACGAACGTTATATGGCCTGCAAGTCTCTCCAAGGTAGAACTTTCCACATTCACAAGGAATTTGTTTTAGTAAATTCAGACAACTGTGTTGCTAAATGTTCAAAAGAATTCAGCAAAATATTATTGTTAGTTGTTCAAAGAGAAATTAGTAGTTAGTATAGATAATTAGATAGAACACTCGGTGCAATATCAGACAGGTAGCTAGGTTATTGTTCTGTTGCCCTGAAACTTTGACTTGACATTTCGTTCTTTCAGTGTTAGGCATTTATGAATTTTCAAAATTAAAACAGAACTAACCTCTGACAAAACGCCAGGTCTCATTTAAGACTTGTGTGGCGAAAACCTACTTAAAAATTAAATGGAATGTTTGCGCCAATAAGAAATTTCTGTTACCACATCCTCAAGGTAATAATTAAATTCTCAATTTATCGTAAATCCTAAAGCAATATAAACCAACACAGGCATTGTCCCTGTTAGGCCCTTTCCGGTTACTTTCTTTCTTGTTTGTTCACTATAAAAATGATGCTAATGAAGCTCATGAAGTGTATTATGAACTTTCCCTATACTTGAGACGAAATTCTCAATCGTAGATCAACCAGTTTATCAATAAAATGTCTGACGAAGCCTTTATCATAGGTAACAAAACCGTTCAATAGTCCACTTTGTTATGTGATGTTCTTGCCTTCCTCTTGCGTAGGTAGGTATCTTTTACAGAATGAAGGCGAGACGTTTTTGGGACAGTCATATCGGACGACAGGTAGATACGCACAGACATTTTTGACGTTGCGTGAAATAAAACCTGTTGCTGTAGCCGAAAAAAGAAATGTCTAGACTGTCACTTGAACATAGGCGAAGGGTTACGAGTTACCTACCAGCCAATCTTTGTTTTATACTTTATGCTATCATTATAGATGCTCGCCACTCTTTACCCTACTTCTTATGCAACCATATTAAGAGTATCCTTAGGTACTTGTGCTGATTCCCAGACATATCTATTTGTCGATCCATCTCATCTTCTCGGTATCAGTTATTCCTCACATCATCGCGTTGCTCTCCCAGTGTATTATTTTCGTGGTAGAATCCAGATCGGCCGTGAATTTATAATGTGAAACACAATAGCATGTGTGAAGGAGACAGAGAGATGATGTTTGAGCGCAATGCATGCATGGTTGAGTGTCCGAGTCTGACTCAGCTTCCCAGAGGTATCTACTTTCGTAATTTTTCGGTGCTTGTGCGGATATTCTTGTGGTATATTAATGATTTCCAGTTCTATGTGGAAGAGTGGGAAGGAAGAAGGAAGGAAGGAAGGAAGCGGTAAAAATATACCATATTTTTTAATTCGACCTTTTTGTAGGATTTGGACAATATTCATGATGAATTCTTGAAAATGGCTTTATGTATTCGAATTTAAATTAAATTTAAATATCACTTATTAGATACACAGAATGTTGACGGATTTTGTAGACAACTTTGACATTTTGTACAAAAAATAGTTTTACAGAGTAAATATAGTTACTATATAATATAAATATGCGTGTATAAACTCATACCTAGTTTTGGAAATACAAAACGTTTAAACTAATTTGCAAGATGAACTGTTTTTTTTTTTTGTTTAAATTGATTGCAAATTTTCAAGCACAAGACTAAAAAGCAGAAAATAGTAGAATTTAAACATATTTTTTATTAATTTATTAATTTCTAGTACCTATGTATCTATTTCTAAGAGAAAGAGTTTCTTATTATTATTTGTTGATAAATTTTGAAAAAAAATCACTAGGTATTATGCATGGTCTTTATAGCTTTTTTCAACTTGTCACAAATGCCACTGGTAAATCTAACAGGCCAGTACTTCCGCGTACCTATGGGCTTTGAAGACCTATTACTACATACCAAATTTGAAGTCGTTATCTCCTTTTGTTCCGCAGAGAGTAAAAATAAAATGTGAAAATAATTATTTTCTTAAACGCCCTGTACCTCGAAAACACACATTTTTACATGAACTTTTTGTCTACAAGAACCGAGAACACCCTGTATATTATAAAAAACAAAGTTTTTGAGCACACGCCTGCATGCATGCTCATTTCATTAAAAAAGGCGATGCCAGCACTTCGTCGCTAAACTTTAACATTACAAAAGCCGAAGAGATAAAAATTAATAGAACACCCTACGTAAATTTCGCTAATTTGATATATCGCTTTAATTCTGTCGGACTTCGTAGTTTCGGTGGCTTATTTACCGAAATATTTTTCCTGGGATTAAAATCCTGCGATCTACATCAAAATGATAACGAATAAATCAAGACTGATATATGATTTAACTCGGTAACAGCTTCATATTATACAGAGCACAGTAGTGACAATACCCAGTAAACTAAGTCGACGCCATTACTGCTAGAATGTTTTTATCACGCATATATATGAAAATGAATGAGGGATGGAATAATATGAGAGGTAGGTATGCATCAGGCGTCGACTGACGTAGATATTTATAAAGACTTCTCACAGCTACAGCTTTATGTCCTGGAAAACAGATGGCTCTGATGGCTAACAATGTATTCTGCATTGTATTTTATCTCCGGAAAGCGCATGGTGAGCCAAAAATGTGTCAGACGTGACAGCCGTGAGCAGTCTTTAATAATATATCAGTCCACGCATCAGGGGTGTGTTCGAATATATCGGAAATCCCACTGGTACTGGGATTAACCAGAATTCTCTGCCAGTCCACCTGTTTTGAATTATACAGGGTGTAAATTTGATTAGTATACATAAATTTTAACTGGTGTTATGTTTTGACCCCAAAAGCATGCCTATAAGGGGTTTGTTTTTGAATTTTTTTAAATCTGATCTAAAGCTGATAACGCGGTACTTAACAACTTCTCGGAATCCAGCGCATCGCCCATCACTCTCCTCAGTCCGCCACGCGGAAACAGTGTCACATAGAAAACAAATTAGTGAATCGCCACAATTAGGCCTACAAATAAAGTTTTTTTTTATCATTTTTTTGCACCAAGTGTCATTTTCGCCCACCCAACAAGACAAACGTAAAGAAAGGCTGAAAAGTGGCGACGAATGGCCACCAGCTTATTATCACAGAGATGTCAGTCGAGGCGCGTCGGTCGCGAGTATCGGACACCGCAAAGGCGCTCTAGTTTCAAAGTTAATTTCAATGCAAATAAAATTTAATTAAAAAGTTTAATTGCGGTTTACGGAAGCGTCAATCAAAAAAGCCGTGTGGCGGACTGAGCGGGCGCGCCCGCTGCTAGGATATGCGGATACAAAATATCGGCGGGACGTGTGTGCGGGGGTGCAATACGGTTTTTAAAACCCATATACCATAACCTATATCCACCACATACTAATATATAGAATTTGAAACCATACCTATGCGTAGGTACAGCCTGTACCTACAGGCGGAAATAACATCATTTTAGTATATAGGGAAATTTTGTCATTATATTTAGCCATTTATAATTTAAAAATTGTGTTTTTGAAGTAAAGGAACTTTTAAGATAACCTAACGTAACTTACTCAATGGGTTCATGTTAACTTGGAGCACATACGAGTAAACCAGCTTTTTAGCTGTTAGTACAGTAAATCTAGATCACATTTATATGCGAGACTTTAATTTAATTGCCTGGAAATATTTATGGACCAATCGAAAGGGAGAAATCTCCGAAATAATATTCTAAAGAGGTACCCTCTCAGAAATGACGATAAGTTAATTAAAAACTAGGTACTAATTATTTGGACACGAAATATCAATTTCAAATATGAGTTGCTTCATGAAAACAATCTTCAGAATTGGATGTAGCCTATAACGGGTAAAGGCGCGTGCCTATTAAAGCGTCATTTGTTTAATTGTGGGTTCAAATCCCACACGATGCGTTTTCTTTTTTAATTATAAACAAAAATAAAAAAATATTGTTTACTTTATTTTACCATAGTAAACAATAAAAATTTCTTCTTCGAAAAGTTATTCAAAATCTTCGATATTTTTCTGGAAATTTCAACATCCTGTATCTCACAAAGGAAGCCTTTAAAGAACTAGGTTCATAAGAAATTTTTCCTTCTTTTCCGCCCAGGTATACCTTAATTTGAGGAATTTAACTAAGAATTAACAAACAATTTAACAAATTAACAACAAATTTCGGGGAAATAAATATAGGTATATTTCCTGTACGTATACAAATCTCATATTTAGTTGTTGAAAATTATTGGAGTATTTCGGTGAACTAAGACATATTTATCAAAGGAAAATCTTAAACAATTATATTATTTTGTTTAGCGAATTTAATTATACAGGGTGTAAATAAATAAATGCTAAAAACATTTAAAAAGAAAAAAGCCCATGATAACTTGTCGGTGAAACTACCTGTAGGTATATCAAAATCCAAAATTAGTCACACATTTGAATTCCTCGTCTCAAAATACCCTCGACAAATATTTCTATTTTTGCAAGAGATATTTAAATACTAATAATAAAATTTAAAATTTAACATTTATTTATTTTATATTTATTTATAAAACTTTTTTTTCTTCTTTTTTGATTCTGAATCACCCCATAATTTTTTTCGCACTTATTCACTTACACTCTACCAAAATATGATCATCAATGAATATTCTAAATAATAATCAACTCTAAAAGCTCAACAATACGTGCGTGGTTTTATTGCATATTAGCATGATTTTTCTTTTTCTGTTTTCTTCTGTGACATCAGATTTCTTACGTTTATTCAAAATTGAGTGGTATATAACCTTTGATGTGTACCTATTACTACAGACCTAATATATAGTGCCGAAGCTATGTATAAGGTCTGTGCGCTATTACCGAACTCTTATAATTTAAGAAAGAGATGACAATCGACCATAGACTGCACTGTTTCGGGACGGTAATCCCTCATCAGTATGGCGCACCCGAGTGTTATATAGCACAATGAGTCTAAACAACGAATCGAACTAAATAATCAATCAGTCACCTAAGCAACCAATTATTGATCACGGAGTATTATAGAGATAGTACACCCAAAAGTGCGGGGCAAAGCCACTGGTCTTTATCGGTTTGTTTTTCTTCTTCTTCTATAATTTAGGATTTCTACTTCATCTATTCTGGGCTCTCTACTTTGTCCCAGGTTGATAGTTTTCTAACCTAAAAATAAAGAAATTCATTCATTTCATCAATAGTGGCAGTTTTATGTTTTATAAATTAAAAATCCTTCGCAGAAAAGAAGCTATCAAATTAACAATAATTTAAATATAAAAAACAGCTTATGAAGAAAAGTTTTTAGATGGCTACCTATAGTATACTATAATACTGCTATTCAGAGTAACTGCAAGTATATCTCTCTCTCCACTCAACCCGAGTTAATTAAAAAAGAAGTATAGGTTCACGCAGGACCTGTTAATAAGTGGGTTGGGCCAGCCTTCGCAGACTGGGAGCCTCGAGTCGCAATAAATCCACTGACCGCCCCTTCTCGCCCAGAGCCCGACAAATCGTAGATTTACTGCGGCCAGGGAACGCAACACCTGAGAAATTAATTGTTTATTGATTGTTTGATGGGGGAAGACGCGTGTTGACAGCGAGCTGAAAGTAGATGGGCTGGGATGGAGGTATAGCAACCTGTATCCCGGAAGAGAGACTCTGACAGGTCTACTTTGAGAATTTGAATGCTTGAGATACAAAATGCGAAATATAGGCCTTAAAGAAAATGACATTTTATTTGTTGTACCTATAGTTCACTCAACGTTCCTATCCACTGCCCGCCTGGCAGTATTTTAAATTGACCTCACGGGATATTATGGTATCATGATTTTTATCAACCCTGGTACCTTCCTACTTATTCAGATGCCGATAGACGATTTCTGATCATTTTGATTTTGCGAAGGGGTAGGCATAGGAAATTGTCACGATTTTCTACAACTTTATTGCTGCGTCCGAATTAAACGTAATTCTACCGTGAAATTTAACTTTTCCTACGTAAATCGACCAGCCGAATCGATCTAGAATGGTCCCGAAGGCATAGCGCTCACCGGTTTCGGGCAAATAATTTTTTTGACATTTCGACCTCTCCCTTTTGGAGGTTTTGGACAATTTTGGACATTGAATACGAAATTCTCGGAAACGACTAGACGAAATCGAATTTAACCTTTATTTCCGACATCTACGGGTCGAACTACGTCGGAAAGACCTATTTTCGGGTCAGGTTAATATTTTCGGAAATTCACAAAAGTGCGCTGGTCGGGCATTTAGAAATTTTTTAGAGCAATTTGGAGGCCGGATCCGTGTTCTGCGGGTCAATTTACGTCGGATAGGCTGGTTTTGGAGTCGTCACGAGCACGTTTAAAAAGTTGCCATTTTAGGTTTTTTAGGCGATTTTCGGAAAAGTGCGCTGGCCGGGCATTTAGAAGCTTCCAAGTTCAATTTCGACCGGACTTTCGGTTTCTACGGGCCAAACTGCGTCGCATAGGCCTGTTTCCGGTCAATTTTTTTTGCGAAATGGTAAAATTTCAGTTTACAAAGGGGTTGACCCCCCGAAAATCTCGGACGAATATTCACTACGCGCGCAGTTAATTTTTCAGGGGTTTTATTTCACCGTTACTTATACATCTCGAGCCGCTGCGTCGATTGGCGTTGGGCAGGATGTTGTAGCTCTAACCGTTTCGGCGCAAATGGCCTTCAAAGTCAAATCGAGAATGGAAACTCGAAGTTCGGTTTTTTAGTTGTATCTCCGGATCGGCTGGAGACTGGCTGGAGGCTATCTCCCGCCTATCCAGCTACTCCTCAATGCGTGAGTTTTCGTGATCAGCGTCCTATTAGGTACCTACCAGATTTGAGATGATTAAAATCAGTTGATTAAAATCGTGATAAAGTCATGATTTTAATCAAAGCTATTTTTGAATAAAGTCATTACTAATATCATGATACTTAAAAATAAATCTATTCATAGACAGAAAACCTTAAAACCGTTTTGGTTATAAAAACAAAACTGACAACTTTTTATGATAATTTTATGATAGCATTGTATTATTGTATGTACACAGATAGAAAGAGATACTTGAATCAAATAAAATTTATTTAACTCAAACAAATTTGATGCTTGTATACGGCGAACCCTAGACTGACTTTAAATAAAACATTTGGTTTGTTTCAATTTAAAAACAGCATTTAATTTGGGACAAATAAAATATTATTTGGAAGAAATTAATTTTTAATCCCATGGAGATACAAATGATTTGAAATATATAAATAATATAAAAATATATAATGTTAAAAAACATTTATTCTATTTAAAAAATTAAGAAAGTTGCGCCAAACCACTGTGGTGGGTTGAATTACCCATTCAGGGTATTCACTCAAATAAAATATTATTTATTTAAAGTAAAGAAACCTTTATCTTTATCATTATTTACAAATTTCAGTTTTTGTCCATTCATAAAAAACATTAAGTTTACTCGATTCATAAAGATGGGAAGTGGATTAGAAAAACACGATAAATTGTAATCTTATACAAATATTTATTTAAATACAATTAAAATAAACATTATTTGGTATAAAAACAAACTATGCAAAACATACCAACATAGCATCATAGAGGTGGTCTATATGATATATTTCAAGTAGGTTCTACAAAATAGGTTGAAAAACACAATACACACTACACACAGTACACCACACTACACTCGGCTACTCGGCAACTATAAATGATAATAAAACTGCGTGTACAAAACCTCCAGGGATACTGCAGGCGGGTACTACTTTCACGAACACTGAACAGCGCTGAACGCCGACACTAGAGTGCGCCCTCTATGCCTCCCATATTTTCTCTTTCTTTCTATCTTTCATTCTCTGGAGTGAGATAGCTATAAAATAGTACGCAGTATTATTTAACTCAAATAAGGTCAAATTTAAACCAAATATCAATGTGGTTGATCCAAACAACCAAAAGGTACAAACAATAAGTAAAAATTATTCTTGTTTGCACCAATTAATACCTTATTTCAGGAAAATAATATATGCTTCCACTAAACAATAATGTGTCAAACAAATTAAATACCTTACCCAAAAAACACTTATTTTTTAATTGAAAAAAATAAATCTTCGTTTAAGTAACATAGTTTTTACGGAAATAAATATTATTTCTGGCAAATAATTCTTGATCAAACAACAAATATTTTTCTATGAAGAATTGTATTTCTATCTGTGTATTAAATAAATTGTTAGGTTAATCAGTACCTACTTAGGTACCTATCAGTAAGTGCTTCAAGATACACTGATCCTGCACCATCAGAACAATGTTGTTTCCTTGGTCTATAGAAGCCAACGTTTCTAATTTCTAATGCAGCTGTTACAACCATGACCATGAATGATTGATAAAAATGACAGTTTCTTGTCGCCTACTTTGACTTTGCCAGTGCTTGTTATCTCGTCACGTAATTATTACACTCCGCAATAAACCCGATGCAGAATTAGCCACCTAATGACTGTCATTGTACGTAGAAAAAAGGGCGACTAAAAAGCCAAATTAAAACAATGAGTTCTTCACCTCGATACAGTGCACCCCACTTTGTCGACTCGCTCGTACTATCGCCAACTGCTAATTAGATCAGATAAAAACGATACGGAATAAATGGGATTTTCTTTTACATGGCAAACAAAGAAATTAATAACCTACGAGAAGAATGCCGCCCGTAACAACGAAGGCAAGGCCGCGCGAATTATCTGACGGATTTATTATAACTCCCCGTTAAAAAGTGGCAAAATGCACAATCAATTGTGTGTTTATAGAGCGGCGATTTATTGAGAGAGATATTAATCACTGTCCAGCGCGCAACCGCCTAATTGCATACAGTGTGTCCGAGAAACCATTTGCAGGGTACCGAAGGAGGATTTAGTGTTCTCCTCCTAGCGGATGAACTTAATTGAATTGAAGTTTTTCAGTTAAATGGTAATTTAAATTAATCTAAGGGTTTTGCTGCGTAACCGCAATTGCATTGCAGGTTAATTGAAAATTATAATTTATAGTTAAAAAGTTCAAATAAATGAACACTGACTAAAGACCCTATATAGGTACAATGTGAACGAGTTTTATATCTCTTCTAATACGTAAGAACAGAAATAGGCAGTAAAAAAATTTTGGTAGATTTTAAGCACGGAAAATGTTCATATTAAGACTAACCGAAAACCACTTCGATTTTGGTAAACCTTATCTACTACTACTACGTAGGTTGGTTAATAATTTACTCGTACATACAGGGTGTCCCAGAATATGTGGGCACTCTCCCGGATTTATACAGTGGACGTTAAAATAACATGACAAGTTCCAATAAAAAAAATCCCAGAGGGCCCCCTATACGGAGATTCTTTTTTTGAAATTAAATTATGGCAATATCTCCCAAAATAATCAAGCTGCTGAACAGAAATTTGGCACTGCTGTGTTTTAGGCTATGGAGAATAAGCTGAAGGCATCAATTTTTACGTATCTCACAGAGGGCGTCACTTTTTTGGATCGTGTTATAGCTCGTAACTTTTTTGAGGTTATCTTTTTGGTCTTGCTGGTCCATCATTTTAGTACATCTGTTCATTCTGCAACAAAGAGGTACTCTTGTTTCATAACGATAAAATCAATCGTTTGCGTTTAAATTGGCGAAACGTGCCCTAAAACACCGCCTGTTATAGGTTCAACATTCGAAACATAAAACTTTCTCCTACCGCTAACAAATGTTACAGATCAACTGAACATTCAAAATGAAGAAAAAAATACCAAATGGACATTGGACAAAACACCATTGGTTTTCTTGAAATCGGGTGTCCAAATTTTGTCAAATTCAATCCTTTCCATTTTGAAGGCGAATAATTTTTGGTACATTGTTCATAGGGACTTTTTTCTCAGCTTAAATGGTACAGTCGGTCTGTAACGTTTGAAACCGGTAGGTAAAGATTTTATGTTTTGAATGTTGTGTTTTGATTTTGAGGAACGTTTTACCAATTTCAACGCAAACGGTTGATTTTATCGTTATGAAACAAGAGTACACTTTTGTTGCAAAATGAAAGTGTGCACTAAAATGATGGACCTGCAAGACCAAAAACATAACCTCAAAAAAGTTACGAGCTATAACACGATCCAAAAATAGTGCAAGTGGCGCCCTCTGTGAGATACGTAAAAATGGATGCCTTCAGCTTATTCTACATCGCCTAAAACACAGCAATGCCAAATTTCAGTTCAGCAGCTCGATTATTTTGGGAGATATTGCCATAATTTAATTTCAAAAAAGAACTTCAACACCTTGTATCTCTGTAGGGGCCCTCTGGGAAAATTTTTTTATAGGAACTTGTCAGGTTCTTTTAACGTCCCCTCTGTATAAATCTGGGAGGTTGCCCACATATTCTGGGACACCCAGTACATTATAGGTGTACGAGGGTCTCAGCAGTTTAGTATAAAAATTAACAGTTAGTGGTCTAAGAACAATTATTATTAAAGAACAATTTTAAAACTGAATTTGATTTAATTTAAAAAATAATTGTTGTATTTGTTTATTCATGTTAAAAAGTTATAGTACCTACATGAATAATAAAATGCTCAAATTATTTATTTACAAAGTTTCAAGAGGATTGGCTTCTTTGAATTTTTTTAATTTTTACTCGACCCAAGCAAATCATATTTTGTCTGGCTATAATTTATAATTCTTAAGATAAAAAGATTGAATTTATTACACTTTATTTCCATCTTGAAAATAAGGCAAATAAATCTCATACCTACAACTTCGGGCGTTAAAAAATGTTAATCCAATATAATTTAATAGACTAGAACCTACAATAAGGCTATTAAAACCAACTTACTTATCTCCCAAAACATGTACCTATTACCTTTAATACATACTTATAATAGTACTTACACATAATTTGTGCGACGGATTCCTCGTAAGTTATATGGATTTAACAAAAGCCATTTCACTGTTTCCTCATACTTTTACATCTTACATGTCCGATACAAATCTTGCACTTTGTATAAAATAACACTCGCGCCTTGCGATGCATCTAGAACAATAATTTTACAGCCGCTAGGTAAAAAAATCAGGGAGTTTGGTCTTTATTACACATTATACCGAACACTCGCACAGCTCGTGTACACATTTTTGTCAGTATATTTGTGTTAATTTACACTGTTATGTGTACTCTGCGAACAAACACGCCAAATTTTTAATACAGTAAGGTTTACGAATAAGGGTTTGGTAATAATAGGCCATATTATCGACAACGAGCAAATTTCAGTACATTACACCTATAAATTGTTTACTGTTTGTCAAACAAAAAAACGTCCCCATTCTATATCTACGCCACTGGTGATTCCAGAAACTTCAAATTAATCGTTTTGCTTTGTATATATTATGCTTGAATTTGCATTTAATTTAAAAACAACGTTCTTTGCGGACACCGTCTTTTGATTGGCCAGTTTACACCCTACTGTACTACCTATTTATTTTCTCTCTTGTTTTGGAGTTTGTTTACTGATTCCCTTTTTAACTGTTGTTGAAAGTCTCCAAACTCATTAACGTTATTTCTAAAATAAGACTGATTGTATAAATTGGTGACTAACTTCAAACGCTGCGACTGAAAATAAAGTCCAATAAATCCGGATTCCTAGGAACAACGCGGCCAAACGTTATTATTATTTCCTACCCGGCTATAAGTTATGCTTGAACGAGCAAACGTGACATTTTTAGTTTTTTTTTTCATCGGATATCTGACGGCGTTTAGCACTTGCACAATATCGGTCCATATGGGTAACAGTCAAGAGGTGCCATTAGGCTTAATCATAATTGTTCGGTAATTCCAGTAATTCTATATAGATAGCCAATTATTTAGAACTGAACGAATTACAAAAACATTTAAATAAGCAAGAAGGTGGTATTATAATCGTTATTAAGGTGTAGAACACGAGCAGGTATTTTATAACTAGGTTACCTTGCACATATAAGTATGGCATTTTATTGTATTAACTTCATTGTATGGATTTAGCCATATATGTTTAATATAATGATTACAGTAATAGGGGATTATACGCATACCGACCTACCTACTACGCCTAACATACTTACTATAGAGAAATAATATATGGGATATTAAAAAAAAACACTGGACCATACAATAAGATACAGTTTTTTAAATTCTCTGTGAAATGTCAAATCAAGAATAAGTGTGCAGCCGCAAAGATAGAGGTTGTATATATTTTTGGCAGTCGGGAGCGTTGGATAATACGCAAAAGGAAATAAAGTACCTGCTTACTGAACCAGTAGGTTGAACTCAATACCATCAAATCCATTCATACTAAATACAGATTTTATTACATAACAGTAAAGTTTCGACATGGGAAGTTATTTACAAACATCTACTATCAGTCTTTTGTGTAGTAAATCAATCCTATTCAAAAGAAATATTATCCTGAAGTCATCAGTGTTCACTGCTGCAATTAAAGCTCTTCGAGGGGTAATTAGTAGCATCCTCATTCGTTTCAAAAAGAAGAAAGGCATTCTAGGTATGGTAAATTAACAGAATGTGGCAAATATATAGTCCACATCATATACCTATAGGGTTCTGTCTATTATTATTTCATTTAAGTAAATTTTAATGTTGCCAGTTGCCTTTGCTTAAAATTTTAGTTATCTGTAAAATATGACTACAAATAGACATATACAAGAAAATCCCCTTTATTCCGTATTGTTTGTTGGCGATAATAAGAGCGAGTCGACAAAGTGGGGTGCACTGTGTCGGGGTGAAGAACTCTTTGTTTTAATTTAGTTTTTAGTCGCCCTTTTTTCCTAGGTACAATGACAGTCATTAGGTGGTTAATTCTGCATCGGGTTTATTGCTGATTGTAATTACGTGACGAGATAACAAGCACTGGCGCATTATAAAGAGTTAAAGTAGGCGGCAAGGAACTGTCATTTTTATCAGTCATTCATGGAATTAGAAATTAGAAACGCTGACTTCTATTATAGACCAAGGAAACTTTGTAGTTTTGATTGTACCTATAGGATCAGTGTATCTTGAAGCACTGATGAACTTACCAGCTTATTTATTAGTTATTTGCACCGCCGTACTTTATAATAGATATAAAAAATTGATAATTTAATAAAATCCTATCATAAAATTTTATCTTATGTGGCTTTACTGAAATAAAGTGAGATTTAGAGAGAACTATCGATACTATATAAACTTTGCATCAAATTTGACAATTAAGTTTGGGAATTTATCTTTTTTGTAAAAAAGTAATATACATTATGTAATTTTCATAGCACTTTTTTTCAGAAAGAAAATCACGTGGTTGCTTTTCAGCACGTCATTTGACATCATTTTTAATAAAAAAAATGGCTACATCAAAATTTTATATGTGACATTTTATATAGCATATTCAATAACATTTCAATAAAATTGTTCTTTTCAAAGATTCCCAGTCAAGTAGCTACAAGAAAAAGGAATCTTTTAACGCCAAGTTAACTTCCCAATGATCTATATTTTTTGTAAGAATAGGCAAACTGTGTTTTCCACACAAAAGTTGCATCTGTATAGTTTTAGACAGCGCACCAACGCGTAAGTTGGAGCGTTAAAATTTGCTATCAATCTAAATAATTCAGGATGAACCGGCCTAAATTGGATATCGACAGAAGGGGAGGTAAGTAACGCCAAACCGCTTTTACCGATTTTAAAGTTTCAAAGCCCCCGAGAGAAATGATTGATGTGAAGGAAGTGCACGTAAATGTCGATTAATTATTTATACAAGTTTTGAAAGGCCCTGGTATTAGATCCATTTGCGATAGGTAGAAGTTCCACTTCCAATAGCCAACTACACGTCTAATATTGCTAGAAATCATACCTAGTTATTTTTCGATTTACAAAAAGAAAAAATTTTCTTTGTTGTTGTCACCATTGTATTAGGGTCATCAAGGCAGTCTTAACCCCCTCGAACTATTCAAATTGAAACGGTAGTTATTATAGGACTATATAGCCCTTGGAGGTGAGATCCACCATAGAAGAGTGATCGAGCTGATAAAACACAGTCGAAATACACAAAAATAAGTATCAATCAGCACCAATCTATAACAAAACAAAGGTATTTTAGTAGCCCCAAATTGTTTTGTTTTCTGTGAAATTATTTCAAAACCTATAAACAGCCCATTGTGGCATGATGAGTGTGTTTATACTTTTCTGAAGATCGAAAACTGGTAAAACCTGGCAACACACCCGTCTAATAAAACTGAAGAACGGCGCAAACAAGTTTATTAGAAATCAATAACGCGGTAAGCTTATAGTTTCTAGAAATAGCAGTTCCCGCCAGCAGGGGCCACTTATCAGCTTTGATTACTTGGTAGTTATAATTTTAATCAATCCACGAAGCTATTATAGCGGGTTCCACCTATATCTTTATATTAATGCTTTTAGTGTGCATAAGTGGCACTATGTTCCTGTCACCTACAAGGATCTACTTAGAGCCAAAGCACAAAGAAAATGTTTATAGTGCTTCGGGTTTGGCTTTATGAATTTAGATTTCACTGGGGGACTTATCGGAAATGGCGCGGAACAGTTTTGGGAGTTCAGTTTTAAACATATTCCCATCTTGGAAGACGTTATCTAGGCTCTAATAGTATAGAGGGAATTTTAAAAAGCATACCGCACTTTGAAACTGTTATTATGGGTCTTTGTGTTTGTCGACAGAACACTGTTAAGCCCACATGGCATTTTGATTTTACATTACAAGCTTGTAAAGGCTTGTCTAAGTGGTAAGGGAATTTTCTAGGTATATAAGTAGGCAAAACCATAGATTATATAGGAGGCATAGAGTCAGAAACACTGCTGAAACCTTCCGCAAAAAATCCGGGCACGCCAATTTTCAAACTTCAATTTTGGAAAGAAAAAATCGGAACATATAAATTGTAATGTCTTGTAATGTCACAGAGGGGGGGGGGCACGTTTTGGAAAGAACACACTGTATAAATGGTAAATTAAAATAAAATAGGTAGGTACCGAGGTGGGTAGGTACCCACCTCGGCATGAGCTTTTTACTAGGGTTTCATCAAGTCGAGAAATCTTGACTTGAACGTAATTTCTTGACTTGACTTGAAATTCAAGATCAAGAAATTAAATATGTCTTGACTAGACGGTTTCTTGAAAGCAAAAGTCTTGAAAAGAAGCGGCGCGCGAAGTTTAATGTGTTTAAATTCATGGCTCTCAAATCCCGACGTATCCAACTTGGATACGTCCAAGCAGTAGGTATTATTATTAACTGGTAAAAATTTAGTAACCCTTAATCTTGAATGTGTTGAGAATTGGTAGGATTTAGGGTTAAAACCAAATGGAAATTATATTAGTTCATTGCCAACATTTCGGTATATTTTATAACCATCATCAGGGCTCTACAAAGATATTACATAATATGTTAATGAGTTTCTTAAAAAATTAAAATATATGGAAAAAAAGGAACAAAAAACAAGGACAAAAAAAACAAGGTACAAATTTCAATGCTTACCCAACTAGTAATTTCCTTTGTCAAAAAATAAATAATTATATAAATCAGGTAACATAGATAACATATATAAACAATCAATGCTATGGTAAAATGACGATACAAACATATTAAAAAGGTTAGTCTGGTGGTTGAAAGCAGAATGAATTCAGCAGCCGGAACTACCTGCATTATGCTAATTGCTGCATTTTATAAGCAATTAACCGTGATATATTTAATTTCTACATGAATTATGCAAAACTATAAGTATATTGCGACAGTTTTTGTGCTTTTTTCCATTTTTTGCATTTTTTTTTCTCCTGTCTCTAGTAAAGACAGGATTTTAAGCTTCACGAATTACCCTAAACTAAGTATATTGCTGTAGCTGTTTTTGTGTTTTTTTTTGCTTTTTTTGAGGTTTTATGCTTTTTTTCCTTTGTGCTTATTTGAACTTTTTCACGTATGTTTACATAATTTTTAAACATTTATTTTTGCTCAATTTGCTTATTTGATGCTTTTTTTGGCAAATTTTGTGCTTTTTTAAGCACTTTTTTAATTTTTTTGCGCTTTCTATCCGGTCTCTACTAATAAACATTAATTTCAAGAAATTGAAGAATTTCTTGGTTTCTTGACAAGAAATCTTGATCTTGAAATAGAAAATCTTGACTTGTCTTGGAAACAGTTTCAGATTTCTTGACTTGAAACTTTCTTAAATTCAAGTCAAGATCAAGAAAACTTTTTACCTTTTTAATTTTAGTATAAATTACGTATCTTTAGTTAATATTAAAAAATGGTGCAGACAGTTTTAAGGCTTCAAAAAGCAATGTGAAAAGAAAAAAAAATATTCTCAACAAGGCGGGACATTTCAAGAGCATATTTTATTTATTTAGGTATTATGTGACTGCATTTTTGGGTACCTATATAGAAAAAAAAACACACACACAAATCTAATTATCAATTTATTACATTTTTTTGGGACACAATACGCCCACTCCCATTCGTCAATGCAAAAAATTCCCACGCACCCTCCCAAATTCAACCCGTAATAATTTGTCCTAATGTTTTATAAACCGAACTCGTCCACGGCAAATAGTCAAGGTGGCGCCGGCCCGTCCTTCCTGCTCCCCCCCCTCTACCCTCCTCGATGTGCTTCTCATACGTGGCCGGCAAAAACGCGTAGAGATGACCGGCAGGTGGAATCCGAGTACCTGATGCCAACCTTTTTTCGATGGCCTGGGCCGAAGCGGTCGTCTGCTTGCGAGAGTCCCACCTCATAAAAAAAGTGTGTTTCAGATAGGCAATTGTCTAAAATTATGTTTAAGACGGAGGAGAGTTGATACTATTAATCTCGTTAGATAGTTATTTAGTTATTACGCCCCTCTGATATATTATAACCGACATAGATTTTTATTATTATTACTACTAGGTACTTTACTATCGTTAAAGTGAAGGAATCCAAATACATAGAAGAAGCAAGTGCCATCATATCTCGTCGACAACAATAACTATTGAGACCTTATTAGCACAAAAACTTTATTTCTCCTAATTGCACTTTATAAATTTAAAGTGCAATTTATTTAGAAAACAATTATTTTTCCTTTAATAATCAAGTATATAAACAAAATTTTGGGACTCCTATGGGAAGTTCTATTTCACCAATAATAGCTCAATATGTAATGGATGATTTATTATGAGTTTCTTTATCTAAGCTTACCTTCAATGTATTTTTTATTGAAGAGTATATTATAGATGATATATTGTTTGTTCTATCCCTTTTCATAAAATGAAAATAAATTTGGCATTGAATTTCAAATATATACAGTGTGTCCCAATTTGATACTGGACACCTCAGAAATACAGGGTGGCCCACCACGAACTGCATCGATCTATATATAATATATAGATCGATGCAGTTCCATATTATGGAAAACTAAAAGTAGGAAAATTCTGAAAATTTGGCACCTCACCAATGCCGATGGGCGCTGCTCAACTAAAATATTTTGGTGAATCTGGCACTTCCGGTTATACCGGAAGTCGATATCAACTTTCTTATCTCAAATGGAACACCCTGTATATTATTGCATTTTTGGATTCTAGGCATCATTTTGGAACAAAAACATGCAACATATCCTGTGTCTAAATCCAACCGTTTTTGAGATATTTGCATTTTTCCGAAAAAAATTACAGGTGCAGACCTAAAGTCAATTAGCAATTTATAGGAGGAAACCGCGAAATTTCAAAACGAATTTCTGGCATCGTGTAACAGAAGCCCTGACCTAGCGATCCCTGCTGAGAAATAAATCCGTTCTTATACAGGGTGTTCACAAAATATGAATAAAAATTACATTCAAAATGTGCTTAAATCTCGAAATTTTCAAATGGAAACCCCCATTTTTTTAATGCGATCTTATTCACCAATAAAAATGATGTCAACTTTGTGTAAAGTTTCCTGTACCTAAATGAAGTAATTTTCGATTAATTTACGAAAAACCCACTTTTCGACCATAAAATGCGGGATTTGCTTAACACTTGGAAAATCATATTAGCCGTGGACGTTGAAAAGTCAATCGCGGCTGAGGAAATGTCACTTGGTTTATAAATTATTGTCAACAATAATGCCGGCGCGCTTAAATTACACAAACGAAGATTATTTAAATTTGTTTATTATCTACGGAGAATGCAACAAAGTAATATCAAGAGCGTGCGATACATTTGGGGCTCGCTATCCACAAAAAACAAAACAAAACCATCTGCTAAAAAATTATAACGCACAAAAATCAAAGTCGACCTAGGCTTTTGAAATTTTTCACACCTATCCAGTTTTTCATTCTGAACAAATTTTCTTAATAACATTTTAATGTGAAAGCTACACAAAGTGCACTTTTCTAAAGAAAAGTGGGTAAAAATCAAAGTAGGCCTAGACTTTCGAAATTTCGCAAACCTACTCAGTTCTTCATTCTGAACAAGTTTCCTTAATAACATTTTGTCGTAAAACCTACAGAAAGGGCACTTTACCGATGTGGAAAATTAGTTTTTTCAAAATTCCCAAGGCATACGTGATTTTTCGAAAGTAACATTATGCCACAAATTAGTTTAAAAACAAGTAGGGCTGATCCCCAGAAGCTCAAATTTCAACTCGAAATTTTTTTGTCATTTACACCCTACGTGAACTCTATCCGTGGACACACTGTATATCACCTGTTGATAACATACCTAATCAAACATGCCAAATAATTTTTCAATATTTTATTGAAAAATATTATTACAAATATTTATGAATTTATACTAAAACAATTTAATAGTTTTCCTGTAAAAAAAACAATATTACTTTTACAGTAATTGACAGTGGTAAATGCGAAAAAACTTAGTAGGCTGGTATCATTATTGGCACATTCGTATTTTATTGTTAACGAGCGCTGTAGGGAATACTTTTTTCTACATTCAAAGACTTTTAATTAAAAAAATGAATTCTTGCCTACCATTTTCATTTTTTAAATTTACTCGAAAAATTTTTTTTACTTCTAAATTAGTTGGACTATAAAAGACGTCCCTATTTTTATTTTATAAATAAACCAACATACAAAAAGGTATGTTCTGTAAAAAAGACGAATAGGCGTTTGGGATTTCTACCCTTAGGATGGAGAGGGTGCAAGAAGTAATTTTACCGTAAATTATTGTTTTCCAACTGGCTGATGACGTGTCCCCAAAAGTCAAGTTTCTAGACTGAAAAAAAAATTAAAACTAAACTGTTTGTCTTTCTCTTAGATATTATGTTGAAGTTTCATTTACAAGTCTAATAGCACGTGTATTTATAGACATAAGTTTAGTAGGCATTACGCAGTTAATTAGTAAATAATTAATGTGGGATTACCTGTTTATAGAAGCAACCTTTAATATTATAATATTTGTGTGGGTGAATGGTTTTATCAATATGATTATTTTGTACCTTTAACATTATGTTTTTGGCAGATGTTAATATTTGTCTGTAGTACATAGCTTCCTCTCGATTTTACATGGTTGTTTCCAAATGGAAAAACGACAAGAAGTCTTCGTTTCTGAAGTACGGGTATATTGTAAACAATTTCTTGAACACCTATAATTTGCACTAACGCTTCTTTATGGCAAATCTGTAAATTAGCTAACATATTTTTTTCTTCTACGGTTGAACTTTTCTAAAATCCCCTGCGAAGACAGACCACAAACTCATCATTAACGCGCGCAGTGGTATGATGGATCTATTCGCCTCCGGTGTTCTGTAATATCCTTGTAACATCAAAGACTGGGAAATCTGCCATCCCCTCTCCCGGCACCTTTGGCGCCAAAGCCTGGCCGCAGCATTCACAACAGGTAATGAATGAAAATAAAACTAGCGCGCGACCTTACAATCTCCCAGTGGCCGCTGCAGCCGCCTGCTGCTCCTGGGGCCCGTGTTAATGACCGTTCCGGTCTTTCTGCCCGCAGGCGGCGCGGCGGCACATTGACCATTCGAGACGTAAACACCCCGAAAATTGAGGGTTGGCGCGATATCGGCTGCGCAAGCCGCCATCACTGCCTACTGCCCACGGGCGTAGCCAAGGGGGGGGGGGGTTTCGGGGGTTCAACCCCCCCCCCCCGAAATAAGCAAAATATTACCTAATATTATACCGAAAAAATGCGAGGAGTGAAGAGTTAAATTATTATTACGTTTGAATATATTATGTAGTAATAGTAGCGCCTAGCGCCATCTTTTGACGAGAGGCAGACGCAGTTGCAGCCGAACTATTTTGTATTGTAGGGACACTTTGCGTTGTTTCTCGATTATTCGCCACGCCCCTCGGTCGAAATGAGCGGAACTTTGTGGAAGTTCGTGGAAGTTTCTGGACGGCTACTGGGCTGCTATATAAGCGGCGCCGCGGCGCGTGACCGCGCTTACGGCAGTATTGTTCCATGCGAACTCGAAGCGAATAAAAGTGAAAAGTGGTGAACGAATAGTGAAGAGAATTAAGTGTACCGTGTAAGTGAGTAATTTTAGTGCACTGTTATTCGATGACCTTGTTAAGGATAGATACGTGAATCATTATTACTGTCGAAAAATGGAGGGGAAAAAAAGGAAGGGTGATAAACCTAAAGGTATGGACTACTGGAAAAAGTGGTGTAGTCAAGGTCAAGGGGTTTCTAATAAAGAAACAAATTTGGATTTAGCTATCAAAGCTTCAGCTACCTTGCATGGTGATAAGAAGACTGCCTACCCCGAAATCTAGTTTGGAATGCCTAGATATGTGCGATAAAAACCTTTATCCTAATATTTACACATTACTACAAATCTTGGCTACCATTCCTGTATCCACTGCTACCCCAGAAAGGTCTTTCTCGAGCCTAAGGAGACTGAAAAACTATTTACGAAACACTACAAGTGAAAACAGACTTAATGGTTAATGAACATTCACTATGGAACAGAAATTCATGCAGATGAAGTAGTGGATATATTTAAAAGAAAAAGCCGAAGATTTCTTCTTTAATGGTTTTAGATTTAGCGCAGAGGAACGAAATTAATTTATCCATTTCATTTAAAGTTAAGAACTTTATAAATATGTCGTAGTTTTTCGGATGAATATATAGATATTAAATTTCATGTAAGTATATTTTTGTTGTTTTATTTACTTCTCAAACTAAACCCCCCCCAAAACTAAAAACTGGCGACGCCCGTGCTACTGCCCATCACCAGGTACGAGGGCGGTTCACCAATAATTATTGCCCCTAACATAGAAGCAATTAAAACGGGTACTCAAAAACTTTATTAGTTTTCTACATAATCCTCTGAAATTCTAATACATTTCTCGAAACGATGTTGAAGCTCTTGGAAACTTTGAAAATAAAGTTGTTTTTTTTGCCCCCCCCCCCAACCGTTTACAAATTCAATCACTTCTTCATCGTTCAAAAATCGAGAACCACGCAGTTGTTCTTTAAGTTCGATATGAAGGACTATCAATACTATCATCACCTAACACTTCATGCATATCCTCGTAAATTTCCTTTGGAGGCATCCCTTTCTTTTGCAGGTATTTTATGACCGCCCTCGCACTTCATTTTTCTCCATTTTCTCAATTCACTATGCACAACCGAAGAATAAAAATTCCTACTCAAATATCCGAAAAGATGTGACATTGAAATTTGGCAAGCAAGACTGACAGATGTTGACAGTTGTACTACTTGAGTACCGATTGTTTCGGTCAAAGCCAACTAGTCTATAGGGACAATAATTGGTGAACCGCCCTCGTAGCTATATGGATTGCGGCTCACAATGTCTTTGGGTCATTTTTTTAACTTATCCCTACACCCTGTAGATATAATATTAATCGATTTGACCCATCTTCACATCATCGGAATTTATTCTGATATCAATCCAGTGATACGCTGTGTTTTTACAAGGGAAAAATGACAAATTTAATGCAGGTTTAAAGTTTTAAACTTTTATTTTGAAAACAACTTAGTAGTTAAGTAAAGCGGATCCTGGCTCAAAGATGGCCGCCATATGTGAGCCAGCTTCCGCATAAGGGTTTTGAGCCTGAGCCAGGATCCGCATAGGGTTTTCGGGGATAAAATCTAGCGGTGGGGGGGATTTGTGTGGGGGGATCCCCTCCACTTTTTTTAGTATATATTTCGATGGTTGATTGGTAAAGTAGTACACAGTTCTCACTTTTAACTTAACTAAATAAGATTAAAAGTATGGCATCGTTTGTGACCCATTTAAATAACAGTTTGTTCCTGAAGAAATTCATTAGGGTCCAAGATTTGGAAGTCAACCGAAAGTTTGAGGTACATGCATTTACGAAAATAAACACCAAGTTCGGCGAGAAGATATCCTTGGAATTCGACGATTTCAAAACAATTTTACCGCAAAGGTTCACGGTAGAATTTACAGAAGAACGAATTGAGCAAGTAAACAAGGACATTTTCAACGGGCGAAAGTATTATCTTATTAGTTATGGACCTGTCGGGAAAACAACTAATATTCAATTTTCCGTCCAAGAACCGGAACAGCTATAAAAATACTTTGGAGTCTCACATTCGAAAATTACAGAAACTAAAATATGAAATTGATATATATGAAATTAATAAGAACTTTAAACAATTAAAAATAAAATATATATAGCATAAGAGATGTTTCGTTTCTTCTACCCATAGTAAATTAATAAAATAACAAACTACCCAGCAGGTGTACAACAAAGTAATAGTATAAAAAAAGTGCAAAACTGAAACTTGAATTAAAACCAAACACAATTTTTTCTTGCAGCTTGATGTAGCTCCAAACAAAAAATAATAATGCCTAATGATAAAAATTCTAACAAAAATAATAATTTCTGTGCCCTCTAAGGAAGTCCATACATAGTCCCCATGCAAATTCCCCATGTAAAGTCCCCATTTTAAGTCCCACTTAAGCCGCCCACTTTAGACGCCAACTTTCGACGCCAACTTTCGACGCCAACGTCTCAGTTGGATGCAGTACTTTTATAAGGATCTACTAAGTAGGAGGAAGCTTTTCAGTTCCCACCTACAATTCTATAAACAGCCAATCCAGCGCAGATAGTGACTCGAACCATTTTTGGCATAATTCCAGAGAAAGTTAACCCTTTCAGAGTTTTACACCCGACTGTTCAAATTAGTTACACCTTCACCTGGTTTTAGTACCTTGAATCTTTTTGTGCCGAGTCAACAAAAATGCAGACAAGTTTGCCCCCTTTTACTTTTATAGCAGGCTGTTCACATTCTTTAGACTTTCACCTGTTTCTAAATCTTCTTGCGCGACCCTTCCTTCAAGGGATAATCTTACATAACAATGATCCACTTTTAAATGTTTTTTGTCAGACTTTTTTTTATAGTCCTGTAAATGGCATGTTATAAAAATTTACTGCCTGGTAGTTTTATAGCAGACTGTTCAAATTATTTAGATTTTCACCTGCTTGTAAATCTTCTCGTGCGACCCTACCTGAGATTTTAATAAAAAAAGGCTTTCAATGTTAAAACTTAAATGAGAATATTTTGCTGTTATTGTTATTTTGATAAAAAAAACTGTGTACATTATTAATATTCCACTTAAAATTCCTCGATAAAAATATTGCTTTAAAGTGGGTTAGTAAGGAATAGGTAAACAAAACTAAACAAGAAACCAGTATATAAATAAAACAAACTAAAATTAATTAATGTTTTGTTTTATTAAAATAATTCATATATTTTGTTACAATAAACTTATATACAAATATTAGCACTGTCGTTGTCTGCGTAGACGGTCGAACCAGCCTTCATAATATGCATAATTATAAGTCGTTCGATTTCGTATTATGTCCTCATTATTCGCAAATCGAAAATACCCTGCCACATAGCCAGATTCGTATTCGATTTGACGCTGATGATTAAACCACCCTGCGTAGTACGCCTTATTATATGCAATGATATCAGATTTAGCCATGTAAATGTCATTAGCGTTCGCAAAACACTGACCGTATCTGATCCATCCATCTTGATATCCTGCACCATATTGAACTTTATCCATTTTCACGTCACCCTCCAGAAAACGCCTATTCTTACCAGCCTGATGATCAAACCATCCCGCGTATAAACCTTCATTATAGTGCCTCACATGAGTGTCCCTTAATCGCCTAATTGGATTTGCGTTTTCTTCCGTTTTCCACTGACCATACGAACTCCATCCTGCACTGTATCCATCATCTGTCACTTTTCTTTTATTCTGAGAATACATCTCAACGAGTGTTATAAACTTTTGCCACAATTATCTAGCTGAAGCAATATTTAATTCTTTGTATTGAATTGAATTTAGTGAATTTTGTTAAGGATGTGGCTGCCTTTTATATTTAACGTAAGCATTGCCTATCCCCACTCAACAGCGTTGTCGTCTAATTAGAAAATAGAGCAATTTGAAGTAGAAAATTTTTTGGCAACGCCGAAGGGGTGGAGTTACCCCCACTCCCACCAGAGCAAAGTTAACGCCTAAATTAAAAAGTAGCAACGTTGAGAGCCATCCCCACCAACGCATTCATTTTAAAATCTACAAAAGGGTGTAGAAATTCAGCAAAAGCATCAGTTTTCTAAATTTTGTTGAATTGTGTTCGAGTTTTGTCGTGTGTTATTTTTAAATTTATTACTTTGCTTATAATTATGAGTGTGTTCCAAACTAAGGCGATTGTCCACTACAATGCTGTTGTGAGGGTAAGTCAAAACTTATTTTTTTATAATTATTAAATACGTTATTTCAATTTGCTTCGAGAAACTATTTTGCTTTTTCGCATCAGAAAATTTTTAGCCAACTTTTTTCTTGTTAGCCGCAAGTTGGAGATTTTCTTATGCGAAAAATATTTTTTTATTTGCGATATACTAACATTCAATAATTATTATAGTCACCATCTGCTTATAATCTCATCGAGACGCTTGCGGCAGAGGGGTCAGTTGAAAATTCATCCGAAGAAAACAATGTTGATCATGTAAGTAGACATGTTTATGAATTCTAACAAATAATAAATGTTTATCTTATACTTATAGTATTCCGAAGTGGACGATGAAAGCATTAGAAGCGCAACATCGTTTGCTGTGTCGCAGATCGAGCGTGAGCTGGCACATGAACAATCGGTATATGTACAGCCTGCACAACCTGCCGAATCGACACATGTGCAGCCTGCGCAATTGACATATGTACAGCCTGAACAACCCGCACCTGAATATTCGGCACATGTGCAGCCTGCGCAATTGACATATGTACAGCCTGAACAACCCGCACCTGAATACGAGCAACCCGCGCAACCTGCAGGGCATGCGTCGCCTGCTCAGTCTGAGCAAACCCACCGGCAGAACGTCTCCAGTCCTGTGAGGACTGTTGGGAAAAATATGGAGACGTTGAGAGCGGTTTATAACAGGGGGCGCCGCACAAACAGGTTTCCGGATGACAGCTTCGATTTTGAAGATCCAGCAGCTGGAGGACGTCACAATTTGGAACTTAATAAAGTGCTGGAAGATAATGTTGTCGTCTTACAGCTTCAAAGTAATAAGCTGGCCAAAAACAAGGCTGGTTTAAAAAATAAAATAGATAGGTTAGATAAATTAAGAAAAATTTTAGTAAATAGGATTAGTATAATAGAAATAGATGAAGCGCGTGTGAATAAAATATTAACTAGTTATAAGTAAGCATAAGTTGAATCATATATATATATATAATATTACACATAGTTTTAAACCAACGCTTTGTTATTCATTTCTCACCCAATACCATTATAAACACCAAGCAATAAAATTTTATTACGTGCAATACAGAGTCGCTCGGTAGCTAAATACAAAAGTAATATTTTTCTCCTAAGCAGACCATACTTTAGCATAAGCGTACGTGCACACTTCCGGCTGAGGGAGATGTAAGAAAGGTAAAAAATATAGTCAGGGGATTTTACATAGCGATCGTCCTCGCTCGAACTCGCACGGACAAGCAGTAGCAAGCGGATACCTAAAATCCCAGAACATTTGTAGTATCAAACTGTAGTTTTTAAGTAAATATTTTATTAAACGTTTATTTTCTTATATTCGAGAATTTAATTTAAATAATAATAATAAAACAATTATCCAATAATACATTTCATTTACAATAATACCAATGGCCTAGTTTTTGCACCTGTTTTACATGTTAAGCATGTATCTTGCCGAAAAGCTATGCTTTAGCATAACCGTACGTGCACACTTCCGGCTGAGCGATGTAAGAAAGGTAAAAAATACAGCCAGAGGATTTTACATAGCGATCATCCTCGCACGGACAAGCAGTAGCATGCGACTACCTAAAATCCCAGAACATTTGTAGGTATCAAACTGTAGTTTTTAATTAAATATTTTATTTCACGTTTATTTTCTTATAGTCAGGAATTTAATTTAAATAATAATAATAAAAACAGAATTATCCAATAATACATTTTATTTACAATAATACATTTTATTTACAATAATGGTATAATTTTTGCACCTGCTTTACACATCAAGCAGGTGTCTTGCCGAAAAGCTATGTAAAGCTTTTCTTTACAGGCACTACACCGCATGAATCTTTGCAAAGGCATTTCTGTCAAAGAAAAATGTAAAGTTTCATGCCGATGCTTCGCATTGTCGGTGAAACCATTCAGAGAAACCTCTGTAAAATCTACCACATACGCACGGTAACAATTTAGGCACAAACGCGCCCTTTCTGTTACCTTTACATATGCGGCAGATACACAGAGGCCCCCCACTGTCCAGTTATTATAACCCTCGCTCGGGTTAATGGGTACACTTTTCGCCACGACGGAGTCATCGCGGTCAACGTCTACCCCTTCATCTTCGTCACTAGCATCATCGTCGTCAATGTCGTCTATGTCTCTTCTCAATTCTGCAGGCACCGTTTTCTCAATCTCTTCTTTTTCTTCTAACGCAAGTTGGTATAGGGAATTATTTATGGAGGCAGCCATTGTTATTAAATTTAATTTGTTTGGAGAAAAACTGTAACTGATGTCTATTGAGATATCTCCAGAGTTTTTATAGTCTAAAACATCAACCTGTACGAGATGTCTAGGAGGGGATCCTAGTGTTTTATGTCCTATTTAAATATATGCTATAAAAAGTGATACATTTTTTTAAATTTTAATTCATCCATTTCAGAAAACTGTATTTTTTGCTGTTTTTTATTTTGAAATAAATGGAACAACTAATCTGCATATTTGAGTTATTCCAAATTTCATAAAGATTGCAACTACTGATTTTCTTTTATGAATTGACGTGTAATCAATACAATGAAAATATTAGATTTTTAATACAGGTCGTGCCCTCTATTTCTGTAGGGAAACAACTACAGTCGTGCTTCAAAAGTACTACCAATTGATCGATATTTCGCCGAATACTTTACCCTTGCAACAGGTATGCGCAAGGGGGTTCGAAAGATACCGCTGGGTGGTTCGAAGGCCCCGCCGTCGAGGGCGCGCTATGAGTCTCAGGAACGCGGCGGCTGTCACAAAGAGAGAGATGGGAGATATGGAACTGAAAATTTGGAGCACTCCAAAGGCGAATGATCTAAAGGCAAAGGCAAATGATTCAAAGGCAAAGGCAAATGATCGGAAGGCAAATGATTCGAAGGCAAAGGCAAATGATCCAAAGGCAAAGGCAAATGATCGGAAGGCAAAGGCAAATGATCCGAAGGCAAAGGCAAATGATCGGAAGGCAAAGGCAAATGATCCGAAGCAAAGGCAAATGATCGGAAGGCAAAGGCAAATGATCCGAAGGCAAGTGATCCGAAGGCAAATGATCCAAAGGCAAATTAAAAATATAGTATGAATGTATTGTAACAATGTGTTAGTATATAATAAAGATAAAATTAAGTATAATTGTCAGTGTTTTATTCCCCACCTACGTGATGTATATGTGTGATATTTGCGGTACAACATTTTGTAGATCGGATAGTTTTACAAGACACAAGAATATTCACAGAACTATTATTTTTATGTGTGAATTCTGTAGTAAAACGTTTTCGAGAAAAGATAACTTAAAAACTCATAAAAGAATCCACCAACTTCAAAACGACTTAGTTGTTAGCGAGGTCGTTGGATACAACGATTCGAAAGACGCGATGCAAATCCATCAGCAGACAGTTTCACTTCCAGTAGAAAACCTAGATATTGTGCAAGAAAGTAGTGCTAAATCTAAACACGGTGTACTGTTTCCAAACTCATTTAGGGCAATTTTTTGTGGACCTAGCGGATGTGGAAAAACCAACGCTTTACTTAGTTTAATATTTAATGAAAACGGACTAAAATTCGAGAATATTTACTTGTACAGTAAGTCACTGTACCAACCCAAGTATCAGTTATTGCAAGACGTGCTTAAACAAGTTAGTGGCGTTGGATATTTTCCCTTTAACTCAAACGATGATGTAATTGGTCCATCAGAGGCTAGAGAAAATTCGGTTTTCATATTTGATGACGTGGCTTGCGATAAACAAGATAAAATTAGAGAATTTTATTCAATGGGACGTCATAAATCTATAGATGTTGTCTATCTTTGTCAGACATATTCTAAAATTCCTAAGCAATTAATACGAGACAATTGTAACATGATTATTCTGTTCAAACAGGATGACGTTAATCTGAAGCATGTCTATGATGAACATGTGTCACCAGATATCACCTACGAGCAGTTTAAAAACCTTTGCTCATTTTGTTGGAATGGTAGTGTTTTTGGAACATTAGTGATAGCCAAAGACTTTAGTTTAGATAATGGGCGATACAGAAAAGGATTTGATAGCTATATAAAACTCTAGTGACTCGGTATCTTTATTAGTAGCCAACATGCCCTTGACATCACAAGAACAAATTCAGAGAGCACAGCGTGCTAAAAAAATTAAAGAGCTAACTAGATCTATTAGAAGAAAATATGCTGCGTTAAAAACGGGTAAATCTGAGATGGATGAGACTTTAGATAAGATATTCAAGCCCGTAAAAGATTCTCTAAGCGAAATAAAAAATAATATGAAAGTTAAGGTAGGATCAAAGCAACAAACTGCAATTCGGATAAAACCTAAGATAGAATTATTTACTAGTACGCCAAGTAAAAAGTTACCGTCTGAAATATCGGGAGAAAATACATTACCTACAACGGTCTTAGAATCATCTCAAGTAACTGAATACGATGATGATGTTGAAGATGACGCAGATTATGGTTATCCTGAAACGGCCTTACCATACATTCAAAATTTCATCTCAAAATCTGCTGATATTGATAATACTTATGGTCCTAAACTTGATCGCAGTACCTACACATGGACCTTAGGAAATAAACATATCGATTTTGATAAAGACACGGGAGATATAATAATCGATAACACTCCTTTCAAGAGCACCGACGGACTTTACCAACTCATTTTCTATGAATATCCAGAATACAGTCAGGCGGATTTGTTAAATTACAAGAAAATTTTAATGTTAACTGGTGTTCACCTTACATCGAATGGTAAATTGAGGGGTTCTCACAAGACCAAATACCTTAATATCATTAGACCTCTAATAAAAAGTAAAACTCAAGATGCGCAAGGTACAGGTATGCAGCTTACTTATAACACAAAACCCATAGAGTACGTATACTGGGATAATGTCAATGAATTAGTAGATAGGTTGAAGTTACTTGTAGCTTCTAAATATGCCGGAAACACTTCTCACGACAACGAAATCGCAGCCATCTTAAATGAATTAAAGGAAGCTAAAGTTATTTACTAGAAGTATAATTACTGTCAATATACAGTTAGTTACAAAATGACTCTTAACAAGTTCGGACGCTCGTCGAAATACAAAAAGGCTAGCAGCATTGTGCACTCTCCTTTGTCCCAAAACCAAAAATTGAATAGCGATGCTTCAGCTATTTCATTTCAATATAATAAAGATAACGAAAAGCTTAGAAATATATTAGATGAGCGTCATAACTTTTTATTACGGTCAGTAAACGACTTTAAAAATAACGTTTCCCAGCAAATACAGGATTTTAAAGAGTTGTTAGAATTAAATACTGTTGCTTTGCAAACTGCCATAGAGAAAATAACACAAGAGCAGGATGTGATTAAAGAACAACTGAAATTGGATAAACAAAAGAGCGGTGTAAAGTAATTTCATTTTAAGTTGGAATTGAGCAGTTGAACAATGAATTTCGGTCATAGTGATGAAAAAGTTCGGTTAGTTAGGGAACTCCATAAACCAGCTCGAAAAAATTATCCTCGACGTCGAACTATTATCAAAGGCTTAGATGATCTTTGGCAAGCCGATCTTGCTCAGTTAGATCAATATGCTTACTGTAATAGAGGTAATAAATTCATATTAGTTGTAATTGACTCTTTCTCCAAATATGTCTGGTGTAGACCGCTACAATCCAAGTCTGGAGCAGATGTTACAAAGGCTTTTAAAGATATTTTAAAAAACAGTGGGGGACGCAAGCCTCACAATTTACAAACCGATCAGGGCAAAGAATTTTACAACTCTGAGTTCCAGAAATTGATGAAAACTTTTCAAATTAATCACTACAGTACATTTACCGACAAAAAGGCAGCTATAGTGGAAAGAGTAATACGAACTTTGAAAGAAAAATTATTCAAGTATTTCAGTCTAAATGGAAAATATAGGTGGATTGATATTTTGCCTACTGTAGTAAATGAGTACAATAATAGGAAACATAGAACGATACAAATGAAGCCTGGTGAAGTTAACAAAAACAACGAGCAACATTTAGTCACCAATGTGTACAACAGTCACTTAAAAGTTTTCAAAACTCGTAAATTTAGGAAGGGTGACATTGTGAGAATAAGTAAAGCTAGACATGTATTTGACAAGGGATATCGACCTAATTGGACAACGGAGTTGTTCAAAATAATCAAAGTACAACACACCAATCCTCCCACATATTTGTTAGAAGATTTACGTGGAAGAGCTATAAAGGGTGGTTTTTATAATGAAGAATTGCAAAAAGTGGCAAATCCTGACATCTATTTGGTGGAAAAAGTGCTTCAAAGGAGGAGGGGGAAAGTTCTTGTGCGATGGCTCGGGTTAGATAAAAGCCACGACTCGTGGATAAGCGAAACAAACATTGTGTAGTTCTCTCGGTGAACGAACCGCCAAAATGTCTGACAGTGGTTACGAATCCGATGTAAGCAGCAGTGAAAATGATATTGTAGAAGATTCTTTGCTTTTGGCAGCATGTTTTCCGATCAAATCAACTAATGGATTATTCATTCATACAGGGTTGAGTCTCAAGAAATATTTTGAGCCAGCAGTAATCATCACATACCTTTGTCATGATCGGACAGTAATTTCCTTGAACTACTCTGAATGGAATAAATTATTGGAACATGTATGTGAATTTATTAATAATGGTGGAGCTCCAATGTTTGCCAGATTCGACTCACGTATGGTTCTAAGTACGGTGATTGACGCCGATGGAAATCAGCACGTGTCGCTTAGAAAAAATAATGTGTATGTTTATTTTACCGAGGCAGATATTTTTGAATTGTTAAACGTTAGCATAAGTGCATCTTTGAGATTTGGCTTTTTGCTCCGCTTTGATTTTTATGATTTCTATTGTAATTTCTTAGATAAAGTCAATCATCTAGTAGTAAGTAGTAACTTAAATGAAACAGACATTATATTAATATTATGTAATATTACATTTAGTATAGAAACCTTTTGTATTTTTGAACTCTTCTGTTTTTACAAAGAGTTTCTGTTGGCTGATTTGTATAGGAGAAGGTTGGTTTAATAAAACAACGTTCTACAAATATGGGTTTTTTGAATTTTCTCTAGCCTCTGATGGACCAATTACATCATCGTTTGAGTTAAAGGGAAAATATCCAACGCCACTAACTTGTTTAAGCACGTCTTGCAATAACTGATACTTGGGTTGGTACAGTGACTTACTGTACAAGTAAATATTCTCGAATTTTAGTCCGTTTTCATTAAATATTAAACTAAGTAAAGCGTTGGTTTTTCCACATCCGCTAGGTCCACAAAAAATTGCCCTAAATGAGTTTGGAAACAGTACACCGTGTTTAGATTTAGCACTACTTTCTTGCACAATATCTAGGTTTTCTACTGGAAGTGAAACTGTCTGCTGATGGATTTGCATCGCGTCTTTCGAATCGTTGTATCCAACGACCTCGCTAACAACTAAGTCGTTTTGAAGTTGGTGGATTCTTTTATGAGTTTTTAAGTTATCTTTTCTCGAAAACGTTTTACTACAGAATTCACACATAAAAATAATAGTTCTGTGAATATTCTTGTGTCTTGTAAAACTATCCGATCTACAAAATGTTGTACCGCAAATATCACACATATACATCACGTAGGTGGGGAATAAAACACTGACAATTATACTTAATTTTATCTTTATTATATACTAACACATTGTTACAATACATTCATACTATATTTTTAATTTGCCTTTGGATCATTTGCCTTCGGATCACTTGCCTTCGGATCATTTGCCTTTGCCTTCCGATCATTTGCCTTTGCCTTCGGATCATTTGCCTTTGCCTTCCGATCATTTGCCTTTGCCTTCGGATCATTTGCCTTTGCCTTCCGATCATTTGCCTTTGCCTTTGGATCATTTGCCTTTGCCTTCGAATCATTTGCCTTCCGATCATTTGCCTTTGCCTTTGAATCATTTGCCTTTGCCTTTAGATCATTCGCCTTTGGAGTGCTCCAAATTTTCAGTTCCATATCTCCCATCTCTCTCTTTGTGACAGCCGCCGCGTTCCTGAGACTCATAGCGCGCCCTCGACGGCGGGGCCTTCGAACCACCCAGCGGTATCTTTCGAACCCCCTTGCGCATACCTGTTGCAAGGGTAAAGTATTCGGCGAAATATCGATCAATTGGTAGTACTTTTGAAGCACGACTGTAGTTGTTTCCCTACAGAAATAGAGGGCACGACCTGTATTAAAAATCTAATATTTTCATTGTATTGATTACACGTCAATTCATAAAAGAAAATCAGTAGTTGCAATCTTTATGAAATTTGGAATAACTCAAATATGCAGATTAGTTGTTCCATTTATTTCAAAATAAAAAACAGCAAAAAATACAGTTTTCTGAAATGGATGAATTAAAATTTAAAAAAATGTATCACTTTTTATAGCATATATTTAAATAGGACATAAAACACTAGGATCCCCTCCTAGACATCTCGTACAGGTTGATGTTTTAGACTATAAAAACTCTGGAGATATCTCAATAGACATCAGTTACAGTTTTTCTCCAAACAAATTAAATTTAATAACAATGGCTGCCTCCATAAATAATTCCCTATACCAACTTGCGTTAGAAGAAAAAGAAGAGATTGAGAAAACGGTGCCTGCAGAATTGAGAAGAGACATAGACGACATTGACGACGATGATGCTAGTGACGAAGATGAAGGGGTAGACGTTGACCGCGATGACTCCGTCGTGGCGAAAAGTGTACCCATTAACCCGAGCGAGGGTTATAATAACTGGACAGTGGGGGGCCTCTGTGTATCTGCCGCATATGTAAAGGTAACAGAAAGGGCGCGTTTGTGCCTAAATTGTTACCGTGCGTATGTGGTAGATTTTACAGAGGTTTCTCTGAATGGTTTCACCGACAATGCGAAGCATCGGCATGAAACTTTACATTTTTCTTTGACAGAAATGCCTTTGCAAAGATTCATGCGGTGTAGTGCCTGTAAAGAAAAGCTTTACATAGCTTTTCGGCAAGACACCTGCTTGATGTGTAAAGCAGGTGCAAAAATTATACCATTATTGTAAATAAAATGTATTATTGTAAATAAAATGTATTATTGGATAATTCTGTTTTTATTATTATTATTTAAATTAAATTCCTGACTATAAGAAAATAAACGTGAAATAAAATATTTAATTAAAAACTACAGTTTGATACCTACAAATGTTCTGGGATTTTAGGTAGTCGCATGCTACTGCTTGTCCGTGCGAGGATGATCGCTATGTAAAATCCTCTGGCTGTATTTTTTACCTTTCTTACATCGCTCAGCCGGAAGTGTGCACGTACGGTTATGCTAAAGCATAGCTTTTCGGCAAGATACATGCTTAACATGTAAAACAGGTGCAAAAACTAGGCCATTGGTATTATTGTAAATGAAATGTATTATTGGATAATTGTTTTATTATTATTATTTAAATTAAATTCTCGAATATAAGAAAATAAACGTTTAATAAAATATTTACTTAAAAACTACAGTTTGATACTACAAATGTTCTGGGATTTTAGGTATCCGCTTGCTACTGCTTGTCCGTGCGAGTTCGAGCGAGGACGATCGCTATGTAAAATCCCCTGACTATATTTTTTACCTTTCTTACATCTCCCTCAGCCGGAAGTGTGCACGTACGCTTATGCTAAAGTATGGTCTGCTTAGGAGAAAAATATTACTTTTGTATTTAGCTACCGAGCGACTCTGTATTGCACGTAATAAAATTTTATTGCTTGGTGTTTATAATGGTATTGGGTGAGAAATGAATAACAAAGCGTTGGTTTAAAACTATGTGTAATATTATATATATATATATGATTCAACTTATGCTTACTTATAACTAGTTAATATTTTATTCACACGCGCTTCATCTATTTCTATTATACTAATCCTATTTACTAAAATTTTTCTTAATTTATCTAACCTATCTATTTTATTTTTTAAACCAGCCTTGTTTTTGGCCAGCTTATTACTTTGAAGCTGTAAGACGACAACATTATCTTCCAGCACTTTATTAAGTTCCAAATTGTGACGTCCTCCAGCTGCTGGATCTTCAAAATCGAAGCTGTCATCCGGAAACCTGTTTGTGCGGCGCCCCCTGTTATAAACCGCTCTCAACGTCTCCATATTTTTCCCAACAGTCCTCACAGGACTGGAGACGTTCTGCCGGTGGGTTTGCTCAGACTGAGCAGGCGACGCATGCCCTGCAGGTTGCGCGGGTTGCTCGTATTCAGGTGCGGGTTGTTCAGGCTGTACATATGTCAATTGCGCAGGCTGCACATGTGCCGAATATTCAGGTGCGGGTTGTTCAGGCTGTACATATGTCAATTGCGCAGGCTGCACATGTGTCGATTCGGCAGGTTGTGCAGGCTGTACATATACCGATTGTTCATGTGCCAGCTCACGCTCGATCTGCGACACAGCAAACGATGTTGCGCTTCTAATGCTTTCATCGTCCACTTCGGAATACTATAAGTATAAGATAAACATTTATTATTTGTTAGAATTCATAAACATGTCTACTTACATGATCAACATTGTTTTCTTCGGATGAATTTTCAACTGACCCCTCTGCCGCAAGCGTCTCGATGAGATTATAAGCAGATGGTGACTATAATAATTATTGAATGTTAGTATATCGCAAATAAAAAAATATTTTTCGCATAAGAAAATCTCCAACTTGCGGCTAACAAGAAAAAAGTTGGCTAAAAATTTTCTGATGCGAAAAAGCAAAATAGTTTCTCGAAGCAAATTGAAATAACGTATTTAATAATTATAAAAAAATAAGTTTTGACTTACCCTCACAACAGCATTGTAGTGGACAATCGCCTTAGTTTGGAACACACTCATAATTATAAGCAAAGTAATAAATTTAAAAATAACACACGACAAAACTCGAACACAATTCAACAAAATTTAGAAAACTGATGCTTTTGCTGAATTTCTACACCCTTTTGTAGATTTTAAAATGAATGCGTTGGTGGGGATGGCTCTCAACGTTGCTACTTTTTAATTTAGGCGTTAACTTTGCTCTGGTGGGAGTGGGGGTAACTCCACCCCTTCGGCGTTGCCAAAAAATTTTCTACTTCAAATTGCTCTATTTTCTAATTAGACGACAACGCTGTTGAGTGGGGATAGGCAATGCTTACGTTAAATATAAAAGGCAGCCACATCCTTAACAAAATTCACTAAATTCAATTCAATACAAAGAATTAAATATTGCTTCAGCTAGATAATTGTGGCAAAAGTTTATAACACTCGTTGAGATGTATTCTCAGAATAAAAGAAAAGTGACAGATGATGGATACAGTGCAGGATGGAGTTCGTATGGTCAGTGGAAAACGGAAGAAAACGCAAATCCAATTAGGCGATTAAGGGACACTCATGTGAGGCACTATAATGAAGGTTTATACGCGGGATGGTTTGATCATCAGGCTGGTAAGAATAGGCGTTTTCTGGAGGGTGACGTGAAAATGGATAAAGTTCAATATGGTGCAGGATATCAAGATGGATGGATCAGATACGGTCAGTGTTTTGCGAACGCTAATGACATTTACATGGCTAAATCTGATATCATTGCATATAATAAGGCGTACTACGCAGGGTGGTTTAATCATCAGCGTCAAATCGAATACGAATCTGGCTATGTGGCAGGGTATTTTCGATTTGCGAATAATGAGGACATAATACGAAATCGAACGACTTATAATTATGCATATTATTAAGGCTGGTTCGACCGTCTACGCAGACAACGACAGTGCTAATATTTGTATATAAGTTTATTGTAACAAAATATATGAATTATTTTAATAAAACAAAACATTAATTAATTTTAGTTTGTTTTATTTATATACTGGTTTCTTGTTTAGTTTTGTTTACCTATTCCTTACTAACCCACTTTAAAGCAATATTTTTATCGAGGAATTTTAAGTGGAATATTAATAATGTACACAGTTTTTTTTATCAAAATAACAATAACAGCAAAATATTCTCATTTAAGTTTTAACATTGAAAGCCTTTTTTTATTAAAATCTCAGGTAGGGTCGCACGAGAAGATTTACAAGCAGGTGAAAATCTAAATAATTTGAACAGTCTGCTATAAAACTACCAGGCAGTAAATTTTTATAACATGCCATTTACAGGACTATAAAAAAAAGTCTGACAAAAAACATTTAAAAGTGGATCATTGTTATGTAAGATTATCCCTTGAAGGAAGGGTCGCGCAAGAAGATTTAGAAACAGGTGAAAGTCTAAAGAATGTGAACAGCCTGCTATAAAAGTAAAAGGGGGCAAACTTGTCTGCATTTTTGTTGACTCGGCACAAAAAGATTCAAGGTACTAAAACCAGGTGAAGGTGTAACTAATTTGAACAGTCGGGTGTAAAACTCTGAAAGGGTTAACTTTCTCTGGAATTATGCCAAAAATGGTTCGAGTCACTATCTGCGCTGGATTGGCTGTTTATAGAATTGTAGGTGGGAACTGAAAAGCTTCCTCCTACTTAGTAGATCCTTATAAAAGTACTGCATCCAACTGAGACGTTGGCGTCGAAAGTTGGCGTCGAAAGTTGGCGTCTAAAGTGGGCGGCTTAAGTGGGACTTAAAATGGGGACTTTACATGGGGAATTTGCATGGGGACTATGTATGGACTTCCTTAGAGGGCACAGAAATTATTATTTTTGTTAGAATTTTTATCATTAGGCATTATTATTTTTTGTTTGGAGCTACATCAAGCTGCAAGAAAAAATTGTGTTTGGTTTTAATTCAAGTTTCAGTTTTGCACTTTTTTTATACTATTACTTTGTTGTACACCTGCTGGGTAGTTTGTTATTTTATTAATTTACTATGGGTAGAAGAAATGAAACATCTCTTATGCTATATATATTTTATTTTTAATTGTTTAAAGTTCTTATTAATTTCATATATATCAATTTCATATTTTAGTTTCTGTAATTTTCGAATGTGAGACTCCAAAGTATTTTTATAGCTGTTCCGGTTCTTGGACGGAAAATTGAATATTAGTTGTTTTCCCGACAGGTCCATAACTAATAAGATAATACTTTCGCCCGTTGAAAATGTCCTTGTTTACTTGCTCAATTCGTTCTTCTGTAAATTCTACCGTGAACCTTTGCGGTAAAATTGTTTTGAAATCGTCGAATTCCAAGGATATCTTCTCGCCGAACTTGGTGTTTATTTTCGTAAATGCATGTACCTCAAACTTTCGGTTGACTTCCAAATCTTGGACCCTAATGAATTTCTTCAGGAACAAACTGTTATTTAAATGGGTCACAAACGATGCCATACTTTTAATCTTATTTAGTTAAGTTAAAAGTGAGAACTGTGTACTACTTTACCAATCAACCATCGAAATATATACTAAAAAAAGTGGAGGGGATCCCCCCACACAAATCCCCCCCACCGCTAGATTTTATCCCCGAAAACCCTATGCGGATCCTGGCTCAGGCTCAAAACCCTTATGCGGAAGCTGGCTCACATATGGCGGCCATCTTTGAGCCAGGATCCGCTTTACTTAACTACTCAACTTGAATCCCAACAAATTGCGTATATTATACACTAGCAATCTAGGTCTTGTCGGTGAATGAGAATATCTATCTGGGATTGAAAGATTGAGACCCACGCAGTACGTCGTATGGTGAACATTTCGTCATGTACAACGGCAGGTGGCATTTTACGTAGGAAGATAATATTACTTTCATAATTTCTTGTCTTCCGCTTTACCAAGCTACGCAAAACGCCTTTAAAAGATGTATTAAGCGAATATGGAGACATATTGTTGAACAGAATATAGCAAAGGTAGTTGTCAGTATTTAGCATACAATATTAGCTAGTTGGTTTTAGTAAATAGATCTATAAGTATCTATGGCTATATGGATTTATTTAGAACAAAATAAAACCCACATCATCTGAATTTAAAAATATTTGTAAATTTTATCGTGAACGTATGGCTTCTTATTAATATTTAAATTAAGACAACAAAGGTTACACTTCATATTCAAGATGAATTGATACAAACATTCTTATTTTTGCACCTACACATATTGTGTAATAGTAAATGATTTTTAACTCTGTCCTTAATAAACGTATGCATATTTTACCACTAGTTGCAAATAATGTAATATGTAATTGTGCAAATTGGTGATCTACTTTCCTTACTTAGGAAAAAATATAACTACAATCCAAGCGTATATTATTAAGCATCTCAGCCATATACAGGGTGTCCCCGGATTGGGTTCACATAAGGTGTAAATAACAAAGAGTTGAAATTTGAGCTTCTGGGGTCAGCCCTGCTTGTTTGAAACTAATTTGTGACATAATTTTATTTTCGAAAAATCACGAAGATATGCCTTGGAAATTACGAAGAAACAAATTTTCCACATCAGTAAAGTGCCCTTTTTTCAGGTTTTATGACAAAATGTTATTAAGGAAACTTGTTCAGAATGAAAAACTTTTTCTGCTAAAAAATTAAAACGCGCAAAAATCAGAGTAGACCTAGGCTTTTGAAATTGTTCACACGTATACAGTTTTTCATTGTGAACAAGTTTTCTTAATAGCCTTTTGACGTAAATCCTACAAAAAGGGCACTTTTCTAAAAAAAGTGGGAAAATGCCAAAAAAACAAAAAATCAAAGTAGACCTAGACTTTGGAAATTTCGCAAACCTACTCAGTTTTCCATTCTGAACAAATTTCCTTAATAACATTTTGCCGTAAAACCTACAAAAAGGGCACTTTACTGATGTGGAAAATTAGTTTCTTCATAATTTCCAAGGCACACGTGATTTTTCGAAACTAAAATTATGTCACAAATTAGTTTCAACTCAACCAGGGTTGATCCACAGAAGTTCAAATTTCGACTCGAAATTTTTTGTTATTTATACCTTATGTGTATTCAATCCGGGGACACACTGTATAGGTATATACAGGGTGTTCAGATTTGATCCGATTAAGTTTACGCGATTTTCAAATATTTCCAAAACATTTATGATATTTAATTGAAAATAAAAAAAAACCATTTTCCCAACTTTAAGGCCCTGTAGAAATGTTAGTTGGCGACGTACAATAATAAAACTTGGAACATTATGGTTTCATGGGGGGCTGAATAAAGCTACGTCGCCAGATTTCCCCTAAAAAAATCCCTATTAGCATTTTCCCACAAGTGCACATAATGACACACACACACACAAAAACTTCAAAATCGTGCAACGCATCACAATTTTACATGGGTATTCCGGATCAAATCTGAACACCCTGTAGAAAATCATGCGAGAGTAAAGGTCGGTTTTCTGGAAATCGTATGTTGTTAGTTTGGAAAATTCTGGGAAATCAGTTTCATATATCCAATAATAGGTAGTAACCATGTGGTTCCCATGGCAACTCTTCCCTTCCAATTTAGTCTGGGAAAGACCAATTAAGATATTTTCCAGAAAGCCTCCTACGTTTTCCTGCCATAAAAGCTCGCACAATTTGCATGGCATTAGGTATGTTTATTTCTACAGATAATAAATATGTTAAAATTTGGCATTTAGGTCTCAAAGAGGAAGTAGTAAAATACTGAAGACTTGACAATGTAGAGTTTTTTTAAGTAGGGACCTACTTTGGTGGATCTGGTATATTTTTTTAAATGCAAACACATTCACGTTCCTTATCCACTTAGACCCAGTCTCGTTTCAGGTAGTTGAGGACGGCGGATGTTTATTTTTATAATTGCCAGGTTTGTTTATTTTTGGTATAATCACACCCTGAGATTTTTTCGTGGACCACATGTGATATATTTATATTTACGCGCTCAAATGTTTGCCAAGCATTTGTCAGTGTTCTCAAGAGTAAGCATTCATTCAGAAAACGTATTGCAGGTACAATATGGTCAACCTGCCTCCATTGGAAAAAAGTTCTTTTGACAATGACTATGGAATAACGGAAGGACCCTAAGAATGTAGGTCAATATGAAGGCAAGTCGACAACCAGTATATAGATATTCTATAAAGTTGGAATAATGCAACAATTACCTTACAATTCGAGATAAATAATATTGGTAAAAGTCAATACATCATTATAGTAGGTAATAGAAAACATAAAATAATATGTTTAATATTGGCTCAAAGATTTGTGTTTCTTGTACAGATTGTGAAGATTTTTTCGTTCAAATGTAGCCACATATTATGCAGAATGTAGTGCTATAATTTCTACAACTATTTCACAAGACTTGTACTTACACTCACTAGGTTTATAGGTATGTTGCGTGTCTGTGTCGATTTTGTATTGCTCTATTTTTATTTCGAACCATCGCCTTATGTATAATTTCATTCTCGCGACCTCCACAAAATATATTGTTACAATCGCCACCAATTGTATATAATTTTGTTCTGTATTATATTGCATTTTGTTTCTTTTTCCAGTTTTATAACGGCAGAATTCTTTTGTTATAGGTAAGCTGCTGCTGTAGGGACACGTTTACAAGAAAAACCGACGGTAAAGGTTACCGAAATGAAATTTTTGCAGATTAAAAGCACAGGTATGTACATTAAGAATAATACAGCTCGTTAAAATGTTCTCGTGATACCATCAATCAAGACTCAATATTTTTGGTGATTATGATTAAGTATGCTTTGATCTTCCATTTCTTATTGCACCAAAAAAACAAAGTAAATCATTAGCTGAACGTTTTCATTTATAAGACATATTTTCAGATATATCAATAAAACTTATTTTCAAATTCTGCTTTCACTTTTGCAAAAATTTTCCTCGTTAATATTATATACATTTTTGATTTATTCGGCCTTTTAAAACGCCAATATAATATGTTATGCAAGAAGTGTATTTTCCGTTACCAACAACAAACTTATTTGAGTTGTTTAGAATCATGTGCTGAAAATATCTTTATTCCATTTCTTTTTATTCTTCAATCGATTTCACAAAATGAAACGGTACTGCATTTCTGACAAAATTACCTTTAAAGTGAGGTAACACAAGCATGGTAAGGTTTTCAAAATTTGAGTGTGGAGGGGGATATAGAGGAGTGATTGAATTGCCATTACAATAATGACTAAAATAGGCCCCCTTCCAAAAAAAATTTTTTCCTTACCGATATACAATGTGTCCACGGCAAAGCGGTATTATAGGTGTATATGACAATTTTTTTTGCATTACATACAAAATTTTTTGTATTCTGCTCTTGCTTCACCCAAAAACTATTTTTAGTATCTTGGACTTTAAAAAATTTATAGAGGGCGCTGTTATAGCAGCTTAAAAATAAAAATCGCATCAGATAAAGTGCCTTTTCTGTGCGAAATATTGAAAAAATTTTTTAGAAAAACTTGTTCAGAATTAAAAGAATTGACGTTGTATCAAATTACAGAACTAAATAATTTCTTTTTAATTTATATATTTTTTTAAATATTATAAATGTACCTAATCATAATTTAAATTAATTTATTCTACCCATGTTCCTCCATTTTCAGCACGCATCTCAACTATATTCTTAAATTCTTTGTAGCTATTTTGAATGTCTTGAAGGTCAATTGAATTTATAGCATTTGTAATTTTAATGTTTTAAGAAGAGTATGCCATGGAAACAAAAATAAAAGTGATTGTCTTTGTGTCAGAATAATTTATTGTTGGAGGAACATGAGTAGAATAAATTTAAATTATGATTACATTTATAATATTTAAAAAAATTATAAATAAAAATAATTTTTTCAATATTTCGCACAGAAAAGGCACTTTACCTAATGCGATTTTTATTTTAAGCTGCTACTAGCGCCCTATATAAATTTTTTAAAGTCCAAGATACTAAAAATAGTTTTTGGGTGAAGCAAGAGCAGAATACAAAAAATTATGTTTGTAATGCAAACAAAAATTGTCATATACACCTATAATATCGCTTTGCCGTGGACACATTGTATTAAGAGTGACTATAGTTTTTAAGTGAACACTTACACTGTACATACTTACAATGTACCTACCTACATATTGAAATATTTTTGATTGCATGCTTATTTTTTTAATTATTAGTGAATGTTGTTTGTGCGTTCGCAGCTCCCATAACAATTGATTCTATTCATGCCAAACATTCATTGTATATATGCGGTTTAAATATTTAGGCGCATGATAAAGCTGTCAATATTTGGTTGTAACAGGTGCGCCGGCCCAGATCAAATAGAATCCAACGATCCACGACCGACTTGCAGTTGCCCATAGAAAATCTGGAAATTTATTACGAGGACCGCACAATGGCGCCATGATAGAAATATTGACATGTAATTTTCCACTACGATCTCGTATTATCTGGAACAATAGACGTGTATTTTTAGATTTCGGTTGATTCGTTCCATCTCCCCTTCCCAGTCCAAATAAAATATTGCCCGCCGCGTCGGCTATTTATTTGTCTAGTTTTGGGAGCTTTCAGTTCCGGAATTTTGTGTGTATTTGAACGGCGCGGCGTTGTTCTGTACGGGATGCCTCAAATAATTCTCTATCGATGACACAATGTTTGTTGTTTATTTTAGTAATTATTTTAATAACTTCGTTTATATACGCATAGTTGGTATGTAACCCAAGTAGCACAAATTGTTTTTTAAAAGCTGTAACAGTATATATCTATACTGCTTTTTTATATAACCTCAAGCTATATAATTAAGAGTTGTAAACAATCTTTCAGAACTATAATAAAATATCAATATACCCAATTGGCCATTGATACAGCTTTTAAGTTCTATAAAGGTTATAAAACGAGCTGAAATAGTAATTAAATTCCTTCTTTATTACGTCTTTTCAGCCCTTATAATATATGTTATACAGCCACTAAGAAGGCGTTATTCAGTTATTCTAATGATCTTCTTTTAATTGTTATATTAGAGGTATTTACATGATACAAACAAGATTTATAACAGCTTAAAAAGAATATATTTACTAACAAATCTTTTAAAAAATAATTTTTGTGATAAAACGGTTATATTAAAGCATGCAATTTCTATGTTCTCACAATCACAAACAGAAATATAACGACTTTGTTGAATAACGAAGTAGAATCTGGTACCTACCTAATAGGAATCCGCCAGAAGACTCTTTTGCCTATGTATTATTAATTTTATTGTTCGCCCTGGACTCGAAATTCATCTGCCAACAGAGTTTTATGGTAAAACCACTTATTTTAGTGCGAAATAACAACTGCGCCTCGAAAATTCCTTGAAATTAATTTAAACAAAAAAATATTTTTTTTATTTTTTCCCGTTTTTTCACAACTCCTGTAAATAAATAGCGTTACATATTCTGAATGTATTGTAACTAATTATCATAACAATAATGCAAAAATGTCCTTCTAACGTTAAAAAAATTATTGAACATATCGATATGGCCGCCCTATCTATCACCTTCTTTTCCACTATACAAAATGGCTTCTTTCAAAAAGGTCATAATACGATCACTTATAAATCGTTGTTCTGCATAAAGGTGTCATTTGTTTTATAGCCGCTTATTCAGCAATTATAAATTTTCAGGAGAGTTTAAAGAAGTTATAATAAATAATAATGCTTTATTATCTCATGAATTTACTATTTGTAGTCTTCTTTTTTCGTTGAATTTATGTCTCCAGTCCAGTGCCATCTCTCGTTGGACGTTAGATACATTTTCTTTTTATTTGATTTTTATTAATATCGTCAAACACACATTTTGCAATAAGTTCATTTTGGGCACTGGCCTAACACCCAAGTAAATAATAATATAACGTGATTTATTAATCTTATTTTATTTTAACTTTTTCTCTAGATTGTGAATAAATAATTAAACGCTAATCACAAAAAATAATACTTGAGTTGGTTCGATTAAATTAGTAGCTTGGGAGTTCGATTCTTCCAGAATCATTTTTAATGCCAATTTCACCTTGCATTTGGAATGTCCACTTTGTTTTAATTTTTTTCAGCACATATTTTATTAAAGAAGATTTCAAAAACAACACCGCGTTTTACTCTTATACTAACTTTGGAGCTTATGAGATAGAAAAGCTGAAAAAGTACTTTTTACAGTTAAAACATCTGCTAGTATATAGTTCTAAAAGAGCATTTCAACTATATACTTGAGGGAGAAAATATTCTCTTGGTGATAGTTACAAAGCTTTTATACATAATCTATACTAAAGCTAGGTTTGAAGCTATTTGTCTTAAATAACTATACTATATAAATTATACTTTAATCACGCTTAAAACTCTATAGTATCCAGCCACAATAAAGCAAAAGTTGGACTATTAGATTACTTTATAGAATCTATATGCAACTTTATATAACTCTTACAAATCTGTTTTACTTATTCTATATAAAGGCTTCTAATACCGCTTTTACGAAGTAAAAATAATGCTGTATAAAATGGCGCAACGAAGCACCTTTATAAAAATACTGTGAAGTTGTTTTAACAGCAACGTTATTTGGCTAATTTACTGAATAAGCAATTTGGTATCATATATTTCCTTAATATAACCAATTGGCCACATTAATTGCTGCAATATATTTTTTATAAAGTTATAAGCAGAATAGCGCACCGAATGTGCTACTTTGGAATGTACGAACGAACAATTTGACATACTTTTGCATGTAAAATACATCCTGTAAAGGGCACACGGACAAGATCTATAAAACTGATACAAACCCCTTCTAGTGCAATTGTTGTCCTAAATTGGAAATTTGCATGCACCAAATTGGCATGCACTTCCCAGCCTTCCCCGCAACAAGTGTGGCGGCACGCGATCGCCGAATAAGATTTCACTTTTACTTAATTGGAACTGAACGGCGCTCGGCTGAGCCCGACTAATGCATTTTTTGCCTCGCGAAAATTCTAATTGAATTACTTCGATCCGAAAGCTTACAACAGACGATCGAAACGCTTGCGGGGCTATACGGGTTGGTCCCGTCGTCGCGTAGCACAACTGATATCGTTGTGCGAATATTACGACGAGACAGTGTACAGGGTGGTCAGATAAGAATGCAAAGTGCTGTATCTAGGGAACTATTCGTCGTAGAGACTTGCGGTAATAGTATATTACACACCGAGGTGGGAAGTGTTTCATTACTGTCGAGAGATTAAATAGTAGCTTTATCTCGAAAAAAATGATAAAATTATGAAAGTTTATCATTAAATCTTAAAATAATACAAATAAGAATAAATACCGGTGTAACAGCGTCTTTTAAAATTTTATGATAAAACTAAATTTTCTTTCTTTGATATTTTCAGCTAGGAATAGGATATCGAGATACGGTTTTCACTAGCCTATTTAGGTATCATTTCACTACATTTTTATGGAAAAAAAGTAATATTATTGCATTTAATTTTTTCGAGAATTTTGCAATTTTCTGTTATTATATCAAAGACTTATACATATCACGGGTGAGATGGGTTACAGCGGTTTATTTAAAAAAACATTGAATCACTCCCCACCACTTTATTTTAATAGATATGTCAAAAAGTGTTGAACAAAAATTAGTCGAATAAAGCTTACCTTTAAAAAGCATATATTATTTTGGTAACATTACTAGGTGGATTTCTGTGAAAAATCACTTTAAAAGTTTAAGATGGCGGTTGCGCCCCCTGGTGACTATCTTGAAAATCTGAAAATAATATCCAGTTTTTCTCTTGGCCACTTTATTCTAAAATTTTTTTACCGCTAGTCTCTACGACGAATAGTTCCCGAGATACAGCACTTTGCATTCTTATCTGACCACCCTGTACATATTTTTGCGAAATGTCTGCTGACTTTTTACAGATAACCTTGTTTTGGCTAAACTGAAAGATTTCTGTTGTGGCTGGCGTTTGTAGACAATAGTTGTCCTCCTTTTGACTTTTTGCACATGTGAATTTGAAGTGGTCTGATAGTGAAATGAATTTTTATTGGCAAATGGAACAGAGTACGACCACGTTATCTATAATCTAACCCTTGAATGAATTTTTCAATATTTTTTACCACCTTAACCCCAGAAACACTCAAAACTAACACAAATTACATAAAAATCGATTTGCTGCGTAAACTGATCACTTCATAACAAACTGAACATTTGTAAAAGGAACACTCGATGTCAGCTGATGTGATCTCAATGTGATTCGGAATCGATTTGAGATCACTTAAAACTGGTAAAAGGAAGTCGGCTAATGGCGGAACCCAGCTATTCTGTCAGAGGTTTTGTGTACAAGTGGGAAGCGAAAATAAGTTTAATTTTCTTGGATCCTACTAAAATTTGCAGTCTTAAAACACCCAGGATGTGGTGTATACCTTGCTGTACGTTAAATTGAAATAATGCCTTGAAATAGCTATAGGTTTTCTGTGCTTGAAGGTATTTAGTCAACTTGAATTCGCTTCTAATAATTGCTATTCCATTCAGAAGATATTGCTTTCCTTCACAACATTCGGTTGTCTGTTGTTTATATTTTTCGGAAAATTATAAGTATCATATAAGTGAAATAATCATCGTTTTCCAGTAACATAGGTATAACGTATACAATCTCGAATCCCACTTTCATTACCTTTATAAAAAAAAACATCATTTATTTGTTTCAGACTTCCAAGACCTAAATATATAATTAAATACGTAAGTATCCACCTCCCATTCTTGTGGTTGGGAATGCTTGGCGACGTGAGCAAAATACCATACGAGATACCAAACTATGAGTCGAGTTTTGTGTTGTATAGAGCAAATGCGCAGACAATGCAAATATTTTAATTCCAGAATAACTCTCCCACACGTCTAGCATTCTGCAACGTATGGCGAACATTAGACGACATTTGGTCACGTAACATGTCTGAAGTTCATTGGCGTGTAATTTCCTTTGAAAATCTAATTGCATAATTCTAACGCTACCAGTTGGGCGGTACCTCTTGTACTCGTATATCCTGTGCATGTTTATGCCTGCAATGAGTACCTCATCTGCCCAATAATTATCGGCATACATAACTACACCTGGTAAAAAAAGTTGAACTCACTCTGTGAGAGTTCTGACTCTGGTATTGCTGATATTTTCCGTATGGGTATACGATAAAATTTCCCTGAGACCTATGCGAAACTGTTTCATGATAATCATTTTTTTATCTATAGACTTTCTTCAATCAATATTGAGGTCTTCTTTCACAAAATTATGTTTTCTTGAAATCGGTAGTGAAGTGTCTCAAAATCATCATTAAAAGACCAAAAATCGGTACTGAAGCAGACCACTATTGTACGATTTTTTCAATAAGTAGGCCTTGGCGAGATGTAAACATCAAACGTCAGACGCGGAGCCATCGCCCCTCAAAAGTGACCAAATATTCAAAACCAAAAATAGCAGCGCAATCTATCAGTATACATATTTTAAGAGGTAGGTTTGAATATCAATAGATTTATTATGGAGGCTGCACAACAAGCAGCAGTTTGGTTTTTCTGTTCGAAGCCGCCGTGTCTTTGTCATACTTGACCTAGGTAGAGCGATCGTCAAAGTCAAGCAACGCCGCGCATAGTGGGTTCATGGACGGATGATCCCTTATTATTATTTTCTTCTCCTAATAAAACAATTTTTTCCGATTTCAAAAAAATATATAATATGTACCTCGGCACTGAAGTTCTTTTTATGACTCATGTGGTTTATTCCACATGAGTCATAAAAAGTTGAATTTGGTTGTTATTACTTGATATTCCATAATTCCATCAATTGAAAGAAAACTGTACCTTATTGTTTTGTTTCATTGAATTTTAAAATATAGATGTGTTTTAATGTAAAAATATTACAACATTACCCAGGAAACAACACAACACAACAACTATTTTAAATAATCTTATTTTTCTCCTTAATTTTGCGTTGAAATTTATTTGGACACAATAATAGAATATACGATCGCATTTTCTTAATTAACTTTTTACGATATTTGCAAGGCAAACACGATTTTCCAATTTTTATTTTTAAATGTGAAATTTGACAGGCGTGGACTTTAACGTCACGACTAGTGTTGTGAGTGGGGTATATACCCAGTGGGTAGGTAAATAAATTTGGGTATCTATTTGGGTATTTACCCGAACGATATTTACCCAAGGGCATTTAAACATAACCTAAAAGCCAAGTTAACCTAAAAATAACACGCAATCCAAACGTTCAGTGGTGCATGGTCGGATACAGTCATCAAAAAACTACTTTGCCGAAATAACATCAATAAAATAAGTACCCCTCAAAATACCCGTTTTGGGTAAATACCCGGGTAAATAAACAGGGTATTTACCCCAAAAAATAAATACCTGGGTATTTTACATCACTAGTCACGACCCTCTTTAGACGCAATAGTGTACCCAAAACATGCACCAATATAGGTAGTCCAAAATCAGATTTTCGAAAAATCTAATATTTTTCCATTTGTTGCAAACTTTTGAATAGCACTGTAGATAAGTGGATCTGGTATCTGGGTATCTGGTAAAATCAAAGTTGCGTCTGATATCTAACATATCGTTGTCTCGATCTAAATGTTCCAGGGGGCAAAACGAGAAACACGTTGTTTTAAAGCTTGATGGCTTAAAGCTTACTTTCAAAAGAAAGTATCAGAAGGAGAAAATTAATTAGGTAATTATATACCCACCTCGTGCAAACCCAAACATATGGGTTGCAAGTACTCATACATATTATGTGGCAAGAACAAATAGGAAATAGTTTACAAGGCTTATCGTATGTCGCTGGGCCGTGTGGAAAAATGACTTTTGAAAATCATGTTTTTGCCAAAGGGGTAGGCGTAGAAAATATTCAGTATTACTGTTGCCACAGAGATTAGCTGGATTCTACCGGGAAATTGTATAGGTACTTCTTCTAACTAACTAGCCTGTACTACATAATATGGGTATCCCGAGTTTTTGTAAGTTAGTTTATTTGAAACTAAAGACTCGTATGCTGTTGCCTAATTAATTTAGATACCTACCTATTTAGAGGAGCAACTACTCTTAAAATAATACAACAAATTTTTCACATCAAAAACAAGTATTATAACCATGCACAATCATGAAATTAGATTTTTAAAATTTAAATTTTTTCCTATATCCATGCTGTACAACACATTATTGCAACACTTTTCACAGAGGTTGTATAAATATCCATAGAAGAAACTTATGTTAATAAGACGTTAACTATTTCACACAAGTACCTAAGTACTGGCTCTTATACAGGGTGGCCCACCACGAACTGCATCGATCTATATATGGAAAACTGAAAGTAGGAAAATTCTGAAAATTTGGCACCTCACCAATGCGGATGGGCGCTGCTCAACTAAAATATTTTGGTGAATCTGGCACTTCCGGTTATACCGGAAGTTGCTATCAACTTTCTTATCTCCCTGTATATTATTGCATTTTTGGATGCTAGGCATCATTTTGGAAGAAAAACATTGAACATGCCCTATGTCTAAATCCAACCGTTTTTGAGATATATGCATTTTCCCGAAAAAAATTGCAGATGCAGACCTAAAGTTAATTAGCAATTTATACGAGGAAACCGCGAAATTTCAAAACGTATTTTTGGCATCGTGTAACAGAAGCCCTGACCTAGTGATCTCTGCTGAGAAATAAATCCGTTCTTATACAGGGTGTTCACAAAATATGAATAAAAATTACATTCAAAATGTGCTCTTAAATCTCGAAATTTTCAAATGGAAACCCCCATTTTTTTAATGCGATCTTATTCACCATAAAAAATGATGACAACTTTGTGTAAGGTTTCCTATACCTAAATGCAGTAATTTTCGATTAATTTACGAAAAACCCAGTTTTCGCCCATAAAATGCGTGGTTTGCTTAACGCTTGGAAAATCATATTAGCCCGGGGGAAAAGACAATCGCGGCTGAGGAAATGTCATTTGGTTTATAAATTATTGTCAACAATAATGCCGGCGCGCTTAAATTACACAAGCAATTTGTTTATTATCTACGGAGAATACATAATCTTCGTTTGTGTAATTTAAGCGCGCCGGCATTATTGTTGACAATAATTTATAAACCAAGTGACATTTCCTCAGCCACACTTGTCTTTTCAACGTCCAGGGCTAATATGATTTTCCAAGCGTTAAGCAAACCCCGCAAACCAACGAACCTGGGGGGGCAGCCTATTGCTCTGGATTCGTTCGACAAAACGGCAAAGTGTACGTCGAACTGAGGCCAGGGGCGCATGTGGTTGTGACAGGCTGCGAACCCGCGATTCGGGAATTACAAAAAGCCAGATAAATTTTCGTTCAAAGCTCGCGCAAATTACACTCGCACCCAGCTGCCAACGGCCGTCAGAATCTTGCGCGCCGGATTTCAGCGTTTGGTTTTGCGGGAGCTATACACACCGTTCCCAATTATGAAGTTTCCCATGCAACAAGAACCGTAACCCCATGTATATTGCCCTAAGACATAATCTTGCAGATTTTGAACCGATTTTTACCCCCTCCACTCCCGCCTTTGACCAATCAGAACGCAACTTGCGGACGTGTGTCGTTAGCTGACGCAGTTCGCGTCTCATCTCTGATGATCGGGCATCTTCGGACAACCTCGGGCCCATGCCGCGATATGGTTGGTCAAAGTGGTAGTGGATGGGGTAAAAGTGGTTGAAAATCCGCAAGATTATCGCTTAAGGTGATTAACATGGGGTTAAATAAATATTTTTATAGTCCTAACTCTGATCGAAAATGTTCCTTAAGTAATACAAAGTCTTGTTTTCCTCTAAAACTTGGTTTATCGTCCGATCCTATTTCAAACGATTTAACGTCTCAAGAATATTATCGCGGCCCAAAGAAAAATGTCATAAAATTCGGCTACTTTTTAATTAAGGCCATAGCAGGGGTGACATTCCTTTATGAATAAAAAGAATACCGGGAAAGAAATTTTGGTCCCCCTTTAGGGGCGATTGATGTCAAAGATAAGTACCGAAACTCGATCTCAAAAGTTGCTACCCTCTGGATGAAGCGAAATGTAAAGCTGTTCCGTTGGTTCTCTGTGAACCACAGGGTCCTTAAATCATATTATATTCTTTTGATAATAGTTTATATTAAGACCTACATTTTACTACACTCCGTATATAGTGTCTCAACATTCCGGGTAAATACTCATTATACTTGCTGTAGATGCATGTGAAGTTTAGTAGACTCCATGTTGGATTTCGTTTTTTTTTTGCAATTTACCGCTTTGAAACTTAATTTTAACTTACTATTTATTTAAAAACTACTAGAATCGGTCGGTAATAAACGTAAGAGTACTTTCCTACTCGGGCAAAATCGCAGAAGACAGAAATCTTATAGTGGCTCTTACTATAACCCCACAAAGTCACAAAATTACATTAATCCAACAATTATGCCCGAATTACACACCTAATGTATCATTTCCTCAATCTTCGTGTTGTAAATTACTAAAACCCCGCGCGACAATGTAGTTATCCACATTACACACGATAACATAGGTACTTATAGGCGCCAAGCAACAGAAGTTAAATAGGTATCATGCCAAGCCGCGGTACATCATTGTCAGGATAATATTCGGCGTCGTTGTTTACGCGGCATCATTCGACGAAATAAAGGTTTTGTCGGGTATGTAACGTGATAAAGGTCGTCTCCTTGGAAGTGGGATTGATTTACCCCTGCTTAGGAGGGTCTAACAGCGATTTTGTTAGCCACACCATTGTACTCCTCCCAGGGAAACATTTGGGGGGGGGGGTTTCAAAGGTATTATTTCTGTTAATATCTATCTATGGACATTGTAAGTGACACAAAAAGCAGCTTATATTATGGAAAAGTTCTCACTAGGCGGCCACCGCTAATATTATATTGAAAGTACGATTTGAAGAAAGTCTTATACAATGAAAACTTTAAAAACATTATTAAAAGGTGAGTAGGAGCAAGGTACACAATAATTCATGTACCTATTCTGACATCAAAATGAAACGCCAGAATCTAAATTCATCTCTAGGCATAGAAATCTGATTGCGATGGCAACAACACGCATGTGTGTTTATTTTGGATTGCGAGGCTCTCATTGTGTAATTTCTCTGCAGTTGTTTGATCAGGTTTCATTCATAAGAACCATTGCCCATACCCACAACGTTGGAACGGCTTATAAATAGCAGTTACATCCATCCTGATAAAAGCATGGAGGTTAGAATGAATAGAACCATCGATTAAGGCTTATTCAATGATAGAACAGCAGAAGTAGATTCGTCGCAGTCCCCAAAGGCCCTTTTAATTTTTAAAATTTCGCCTTATTTGGATACTCTTCTACTCTTCTCTCTCGATGGACAGTATGCTTGCAGTATAAGCTTCAATACTTTGTTTCATTATGCCAGCAGTTATTTATTTATTTATTTATTCATCCAAACAAGCAGGAGGTGCCTAATTACATGGAGAATACAAAAGTGTAATTTAACCTATAAGTAATCTATCCCCTAATACCTATGTCAAAATGATTTTCTTTTTTACTATTTACATGAGGTGAGTAAAGTACGTTTTCAAATGAGTGTGAAACTTTAAGGGGTGTCTAGTAGTTGCACGAAGACATTGCAGTTTGATTTCTTGAAGTAAGGTGTGTGTATTGTGCCATTCCATTTCTATTGTCAAGGCTCATATACCCAAATTCTTATCTTAGGTATGCAGATCTTATTGTTCGGTAATCAGGGTAACTATTGTATTTCCTAAAGTACAAATATCTTAAAAAACGATTTTGCACCCTTTCCACAGCATCTAAGTAAGTTCTTGGCTGAAAGTGCCACACCGTACATACATACTCGAGGTTTGGTCTGACGAAGGAGTTATATAGAGATTCTATGCTATCTAAATTTTTAAAATTTTTAGTTTGTCTGATGATAAACCCTAACATTTTATTAGCTTTGGAAATTAGATTTTCTATATGGGTTTTTAATGAGAGGTTAATGTCGTAGTGAAGTCCTAGATCCCTTACAGATATTCTCTTTTCTATAATAGTATTTTCCATTGCATAATCGAAATTGATCGTAGTTTTCTTTCTGGTGATACTCATTACTGAACACTTGTCATAATTAAAGTAAAGTTTATTCTGAGTGCTCCACGAGTGAGCTGAATCAATAGCACTTTGTACAGCCAAGCAGTCTATTTCGCTCTTGATATTCCTGTAAAATTTAAGGTCATCGGCATATAATAAACAGCTAACCCCATAGAAAACCTGTGGAAGATCGTTAATAAACAAGAGAAACATCACAGGTCCCAAGTATGAACCCTGCGGCACCCCAGAGTTAATTCTGTGGGCCAAGGAAATTTGACCCTGAAATCTAACAGAAAACTCTCTGGCCCTCAAATAAGATGCTAATATAGATTTAACCAATGTCTAGATAGACCAAAAGCAGCCAGCTTTCTTAACAGCACAGCATGATTAACTTTATCAAAAGAAAAGTCCGTCAACACTACGTCAAGTTGCGAATTGCCTTCAAGATCATCGTTAAGGAATATATTGAGATTTGTATTCACAGACCTTCAGGCATGAATCCATGCTTTGCAGGATGTATAACTTGTTTCACATGGGACCACAACTTACTGTAAAGTATTTGTTCGAATACTTTAGATGGGGCAGGAAGAACAGCTACAGACCTGTAGTTTTTAATTTCGCTTTTTATTCCAGCCTTGTGTGTCTTGTAAATGGACAATAGCGGTTTTTCTAACCATTCAGCACATCCTTTTAATAAGTGAAACATGTTACGAAGAATCAACTTGCGTCTTAATGGCAATGGCCATACGGAATTAGTAGGTATTCGTTCTTCTTCTTCTTTGAAGCCAACGTACGTTCTAGATCGTTACATTTCCAACATCCATGGCCTGGCCGAGGCTAGGTCCCTGACCATCCTCCGAGTCGCTCTTTCGCCCGGGGCGCGGATGTCCCGACGTGATTAACTTGATAATCTAGAAAGCCGTGAGGCCCCGACGCGTCACACGAGCGTCTAACAAAAATACCGGCTGAATTTTTTCCCCAGGATCCAGTCACATTAATTGGAAACAATATTTACACGTCACACGCGGTTATTTAATTAGTCTGAATAGCGACGATGTTTTTGCCTTTTTCCGCATGAAACTAACGCAACCACTTATCCACTTAACTGGTTGAAATCTGTGGAAGCGCGGTTAAGCCCTAGCAACCGTATCGGGATTATATCTACGTTCATTCAGGAGCGGCTGCTGTTCATTAGGTAAATTAAGTCGGGTAATTAAAAATCGCGTTTTGAATCGAAGCGGGTTCGGCGTCAGGTTGAACGGTTGGCCGTGACCTGTTTCTAAGCAATCCTGCCAAGTTTATGGCAGTTTCGCTTGTAGTGCGTTGACACCACAGATTCAGTTCTTCTAACAAGAATTCTTATCCTCGTAATACACCCCCGAAGCAGCCACATGTTTGTATGAGGAAAGGGTAGCAATAAAGAATCACGAGACATACAAACTACTCGTGTTTTTCTGCAGACCTATTTTGTAGAACCGTTAGTTTTTCAAATACATCTTCATATCCTCCCACGGCATACTTGCTAAAAAATTAATTGCATTTACGCATTTGAGTCGCTATTGACGTTAAAAAACCAATTAACTAATCCCACGGGCGGTGACATAACCTGCAGCAGAAACGGGTTATATAGGTATACGATTCCAAGTGAAAACGTTTTTGCGGTAGTTTGTTTACGAAATTTAAATCGGAGAAATGAAAAATGTCTTCGGGCATGTAGCAAGGCGGACCGCGCGCATATACTGTACGAGTAAAAAGTATGGAAAAGTGCTTATTGCTTATATTTCGCGATATATTCGTTAGTAAAAAAATGCGTAAAATAAGTTTTTACTCATATTTTTCCACAAATTTTCGACATGCAATTACCAAGAGGCAACACAACTTCTACTTCCCGTTACTTTCTAAGCTATCCAGAACTTTAACGGTTACCTTTAAAGCAACAAAATATAATGTAAAAAATGTCATCTATAATAGGGATATTTCGTTCTTGTTCCCATTCCAAAAAAGATGCCCCAGAGACATACATGGCTGGGTTGGCTGACGTGGCAAATTGTAACAATAATTTTGGAAGCAGTTTCCGATATTACACATTATTACTATACAGGGTGTCTATTGATGGAGACCGCTCGGGAATATCTTGACAAATATGCATTTTTCGGAGAACTTTATTTGAAAGAAAAAATTATGCTTGTTTCGTGGGTAAAAACATACTCGAGAATCATGGCCTGCCCTCCGGGGTATTTTTGAAATTTCTTTTGCTTGTAACTTTTTTGTTTCAAGAGTTACGGAAAAAAATTCGGTATCACATTTTTTGCGGACAACACTGATTGCTTTTTGCATACTTTATCTAAAGTTGTAAAAATGTCATGCGTGTGGGTATCTCTTAAAACTTGAAAATGTTACTCAATTTATAGCCGGCACTAGAAAACTATAAAAATACGATGCAGATACCACGCGATATTTCCAGTGTATTTTGTGAAAAAAATACTGAAAGTACATCATTAGAGGCCACGGCCCCATTACAATAAAATGAGCACACTTTTTTGGGTGGATGCTAAGTAGGCCATGGATCTCAAATGGGTTACAAGTAAAGTTCTCTGAAAAATGCATTGGTGCATGGAACAAACCGAGATGACTAGCCTAGACATAATTTTCTTTTACTATAAAAGTCCAAATTTAACGCTACCAAGAAAAGACTATACTATTAATCTGCCGTAAACATACATCTGCCAAGGAACTGCTGCGTGTAGGAGGAATATAGAAAGTATGTTTCTTCTTTGATATTAAACCTATACACCCACAAGTTTTTTAGCGGTATAAATCTTTAAAAACCTAACGAGCGAGGTGTCCTGCTAAGTGTGTTTCGTTTTCGGGGAATAAAACAAGATTTACTACAATATTTAAAATATTAACACATAATAATGACGAAAAATATCAATAAAATGGCGAACATTCAAGTTTTTATTGACGCTTGTCATATAAATAATAAAGAGACAATAGATAAAATACTGACAAGTATAAATAATCAATAGCAACTATTTGTAGAAATTCATATTAAGCAAAAACTTAAAACATTACCAAAAATGGCGTTGTAATCATTCAACATATAAACAAAATATTGGTTTATGTATCTTGTCACATTGTTGGAAATTATTACAATAATACACAACTTTTAAAAAGTTGAAACAACATTTTTCTCTCACTTCACACTTGCTAGGAAACCATATAACCTGTGCACATGTTCACACAGTTAAATCGAAGCAAATAGTTTACTGCGCGTCCGCAGCGTTGCCGGATAGTGAGATTGTCTGTGGAAATCAATATTTTACGAATTTCAATTATTGATATTTTTATTATACAAATATAAATGTGACATAATTTATCGCATATCTCGTGAGTAGTATAATTATTTAGGTGGTACACTTGGCAATCCCGTCAACTTTCTGTTCTGATAATTTTTGGCAACGTCGCGTCCGTCGATCGCTTCGTCCTTCGATCTGCTTTTGACCCGTTGATTGTTGAACGGATTTTGGGTGTGGATAATAATCCAAAAGTCTCAAGAGTGGTCCGGTTTCGTCTGACTTCAACTGTACATCCCTCTGTTCGCCACATTATTTCCAACAGGTAAGAAGCCTCTCTACCCTTCTAACTTTTGAGGGCGCATAATCTCCGGTTTTTACGGCCCGGTGCGAGCCCAAAGGTCGAACGGACAACAGGTGTAACTGGTATTAATGTGAAATACCACCTGACCCACTGGCTGTGCCGTAAATCGACCGGCCGGTGCTCTTTTTATAGGCCAGAATTAATTGAATAATGGCCGCAATCGTGCGCTAATTAAAACTTATTCTCGGTCAGAAATTACGGGGTTCCCACATGGGGAAATTGGTTGTAAATGTGGGGGAAACGATGGCAATTGGGCAAGGGATAAAAGAATACCGAACCTTACAGCACCATGGATATCCACAGGCAAGTGCGATGTAATAGTATATTTCATTACGAGTCTGGAAATAAAGATTTTTCCGTGCGCGCGTGACAAATTCCCGTGTTCGGCTGCGCCTCACACGGGAAGTCATGCAAGCACGGAAAAATCTATTTCTGGACGTGTAATGAACGACATTTTTTATTATACTTCTTTGAAAACGGAAACTTAAAACATTTTATCGCATATTGTAATAATATTAATTGACAAAAAATAAACAATGCAGACAATATAGCGTTTGGTATGTATGATGCGTTTCCACGGTTACTCTCAAATTATTTCAAAGGTGCTTTGTTGTAAAGTAGTTATTGTCAGATAAGGTGAATAAAACGTCAAAATTATTACAGAAGTGTATCTAAATATTGAAACACTTACGAATTAAAATACAAAATAGGTGCATGTTAAATATCAAAGAGCATATAGAGTTTCTTAAATTTAGTTTACTTTGCTGTATATTTCTATTTTAAAGCCATATATTCAGTATTTTTATTCAGCGCGCCGAAAGTTTTTCCATGCGCTGTTTCCGTGCGCTAGCCCGAAAAACCCCATCTTTCATTATTGCTAAAACAGATGAAAATAAGGTGTTTTCAAAGAAGTATAATAAAAATAACTATTTTTTACTTTCTAGGTATCCAATACGTTATGAAAGATGTCAGCGAATTTACACAAGTTAATAGACTTCCTATTTAAAAATTAAAGTGGTATAGCAGCAGTAGTATATAAGTAATAGTTAATGTTTTATGTTACACGCTGAAGGCTAAGATGATAATGCAGCTTGTTTAACAACTTAGCGACATCAACCGCGGAAGTACCTACTCCTTAATAATTATTCAGTTCATACCTACCATCATAGTATAATAAAGATGACATTATAGAACTTGAATTACATACAGAATGTCTCACTTAAGAGTGAAACAACCTTATATAACTTCTTTCATTTTTTACCACGATGTACCTTCATACATCGTGTGTTTAACCGACCAGAAATAAATTTTTACCAAAGTTAGATGGCATTGTTGCCAACTTATTTCCACAAAATTATGTTTTTATATTTACTAAAAGAGGTTATGCTGAATCGATTCAGGACCCTAAATTCAAAATTTTATCAAATAAAAAAATATTAAATTAAAGTCCAAAAATAGCAATATAAGAATTTTCTGCGTTTAGAAAAGTGCGTGCCATGGAAGTTTTGAAGGCAAGTTGTTTTCAAAAAGTAATCATTTTAAAATAAAAAGCTACAACACAAATTTTAATTTTTTTAATTATTACTTAATTTTTTTGGATTTTTAGCTTTGATTGTGACATCGCAGGTGGCTTTGACTTTAATGTAGGTATTATGTACTTTTCTCAATCCATTTAAAAATCAATGATACTTAACCTAAAATTCGTTTTATCGTTGCAAATGTCTTTAAATAGGATCGACGTAATATAAGTTGTCAACCAGCTTCATATTTGAGATTTGGAGCGTGTAGATACAGAGTAATTATATTTAAGCAATCCATTACTTTCATGTTGTTATACAAAAACATGTTATACACTACAGTTGCACCATTTGATTTGAACCTGCAGAATGAAATATTTTCGTAAACCACAATCAACTAAATTTTTCATTTATTTTATTTTTTCAGGTATCTGTAACAAACTTATGGGTTTGCTTTGGTTAGATTTATTTCAAAGTTTATTTTCTTCTTTTCAGAGCATTTAAATAAAAGCTTGTTTTTAAAAATATTTTTGCTATTAATTTATTTAATATTTTTTTAGCAAGAAAATTAATCCGCCATCTCGAAGCTGTGGCCATATTGAATTTAGTGTGATGTAACTAACTTTATATTTTTCTACTCATTCAAGCCCTTTCATTTGATATACACATTAAGGGGGTTGACAAAAAATACATCATCCGCCATCTTGGAGCGGATTAATATTGTTTTAGGATTTGTGCGAAATATTGTAAATTTACTTTCTCCAATATTATCTACACATAGTGACCGGATATAGGAAGTACGCACCATATATGATTTTTTTTATTTTACATTTATCAGAAAATGTTATTCTTGATAAAAGTTTGTGCATTCGTGCAAACTCAAAACGCAGATAGATGACTTATTAGAAGAATGAGAGGAAAAATGTATAATCACGTAGCGATTTTTGTGAAGATAAATAAAGCAGAAAATTTGTGCATTTGGCAGCTGCCACTAAGGAGCGTGCCATTCATTGTCTGTGTTTATACCTGGTTCTGAAAGTAGAGGCCTTTAAAAATGTTTTTATCTTCCAAAGTATCAATGACAAATTTTGGGACAACGGTTTGTATGTGACAACTAATTCAGTCCTGTTGTTATGTTATAATTCTACTAAGAATCGATAAATCAGAAGGAACCTACACCCTACAATCATAATAGCGGGGAAGGAAAGTTTCCACTTTAAAACGTTAAGTAGGTAACCGTAGCTAACGGACATTGTATAGCCGCGATGTAAATAATTATTACTTGGCCGATTGGCTTCAAAAAGTTGCCCTCGTTTGTAACAAAGTACCCACATTACAATTTAGCCCTCCTCTTATTCTATTTGCGTGTTCTAGTTCATCGACTACCACAAAAACTTTTTATTGGCCTTTTCTCCACACGCACAGGAGTAATTTCGTTATTGAAATACCCCCTTTTTCCGCTGGATTTTGTTCTACTTTTCCAACACGTAGGTATATACGCCGGTACTATTAAGTCAGCAAAGTTCGTTCTCTGGAATTAAAAGGAAATTCGTGTTCAGTTCGTTGCTGGATGCTCCACTGTTAGATATGTAGAACACTGTTGTACATACGTTAAGTTTGAGTTTCGTGAATACATTACGCGAATAACAAAAAGAAGTGTGGGATATTAACAGTTAGTTTACTTATTTGCTCTTGTAGATATAACTGTTGTGAGAGGAGGCTGGCGCAATAAGCGTTGCACGTCTTACACGGATTTTCTGAGAGTCGTTAAAATTAATGTTTGGACTTTATAGCTTTTTTAATTTCCACCAGACATACTAGATGTCCTTTGCGAAATAGAATTTGCGGTGATGATACACAATGTCTTGTAAATTAAAAATGTTATAAGAAAATTCAGAAGATTCTGTAAATCAATAACATAATTCAAAACGAGCGATTATTGGATGTATCGTTTTAAAGGGTATACAGGGTGATTCAGTCATGATGTAAAGAATTAACCACAGACGAAAAAAATTAAAAAGTTCTGAAGTCCACGCGTCGACGTTATGGCGACCACGGGGAGCAAAGTTGCCAGTTACACAACATATCAGAAATCTTTAATTTTTCACGTTTGCACAGAAATCTCAAAACGTCGAAATATTTAGAAAAAAAAGGACTAACAGTTCGATAATTTTCCGGCGTGGGAGTTGGGAATCCTTCATAATATGGCAATTCTAATTTTTAATTTCCAATTATGGAGAAGTAGGTACTTACACAAACGCCTATGCCACTTTGGTGTATGACCTCAAAAGTTAATTTAAATTACAAAATTACTTACCGAAGGATTATTATCCGCAAACATTTTAGTTTTGGCGGTCAGGGAAGTGCCACAAGCTGCACAGCTAAGCATAATAACTCGAAAAATTATCTAAATACCACATACTAAAACCTATTACCGTGTCAGATATCAAAATATAGTGTCAAAACTTGGTTAATACTCAGGGCGATATCCGTCTCACGTATTTTATAATACACATAGAGCTTTGAGTTTATTCAAAGCATTGCATTGTATGAAATAAATTAATCGTTAAAATTGAAAAGCTGTTGATCGGTGTATATCGAAACCTTTTGTACAATTTTTTAAAACACCATTGTAATTAAGAGGTTCGGACCTAGAAAGACAAACGATAAACTTATGTTGAATGGCAAAATCTGTTTAAATGGCAAATTAATTTTAAATTTTACTGATTTTTGATATTCTGGAAATAAAATAAGAATTTCAGGAAAATCATAAAAGCTCCTAAACATTTTGGGATTTTGTTATGTTATTCTCTTGGTAAAAACAAATATTTTTTGTTGTTGCATTGATTGATTTTATCACAAAATCCACAAATTCAAGTTAAATAAATTTAGTAGCAACTTGAAAACGGAATAATTCAACAACGGAAAAAGATAATGGCACAAATTTAAACCATTTTGATTGCCTTGATGAGCAGATTTCAAAAATGTAAAAATGTATAAGGTAAAAGAAACAGTTTGATTTACCAAGCATATTTCTTACTATTCCAGAAAACTATCAGTACAGAAATTTTATCTGGCGGTTTCGACCTCAAAAGCTCGCCTGTGAGGTTTGTTTCTGAAAAAAAAAATTAAACAATCACCAAAAATATATATTACAAAGTTGCTATTATACTCAAACTGTCTCTAAAATTAGGGGAAATCTTTGAAAGGCCATAATTTTTTATTTTCTGCACTTTAAAGGGGTCGGAACGTACCGTCAGTTAAGATTTATATTAAAATAATCAAAGTTACACGGTGTATTGTATATAGGACCCACGGGTTTTTAAATAATGCAGTACTTAATCATGACAAATACAGGGCCGCAATAGAAAAAAATTAATGGAAAAAAAGGAATTTTCAGTATAATTGTCTCAAAACATTTTTAAAATATTTCGTGTCATACATCATGGTAATTGCAATGAAAAATGCTTTCAGAATCTGAAAAAAAAATCCAGGTCCGTATTTAAAAAAATAAAGTTGAATGATGGTTTCTTAAAAACGAAACGTTGTAGAACAAATCTAAAAACGCCATCTTAAAGCCCGTTAAAAAGTGCTATAAGAAAGTGTTTTTCTTTTTTTTTTCTATCTGTGATAACAACTTTAGAAAAAAATAAAATCGAAAACGCAAAATTTTACTTTTTTCAAAATAATTCAAAAACAAAAAAAGATATTAGAAATCTGTTTGTGCCATTTTATTTACCTCAAAATTGCGCAACTTTTTCCCCATTTAACCGTTACTCTATCTCTCACCGTTTGCAATATCCCCATGCTGTTCGTTCTTATCCGGGACACAGTGTATTTCTAATATCTACATGTCTCGTTTCTAAATGCAATTGTTTGGTTGAAGCTGGAAGAAACTTCTTACTTATAGGAAGGATGGGTAAGTCCCTTTTCCTCGACAATTTGCCATAGTTTTTTTATAATTCTGATGTGGCATTCTGTCGGAACAGACTATATACGTCCACTTCGAGACACACAAAACTGACCCAGGACCGAACGGCCGAAGTATAGAGGGGCCCCGAGGAAGACCCAGGCAGGGAATTTAATAATTGTTCGGCCCCACCTGCCGGCGGACGGCTGTTCGTGAGGAAGGCGGCAGGTGTTTTTTAAAGAGGACAACTCGGCCGGCCAAGCTGGCCTCTCTTGCCTTCGTGGATTCTCTCGTACATACGGTCGGATACGAGTTTCACGAAAAAATAAGCCGTATACAGATGCTGGCGTTTTAGGTCATTTCGGAGCATAACGACAACACCAGGTGCGAGTAGATTCGGATAGTTAATTTTTTTTTTGGCCATTATCAGGTAAATACTAACGGCTATCAGCATGAAAAATAATTAACTTTTCATCAATTTTCGAAAAATTTAGTGTATCTACTTTTTCTACATAAATTAAATCAATGTTTCACAATCAAATAGAGCGCAAAGTTCGAAAAGAAATATCGATTTCGAACTCTGTATATAGTATCTAATAGATCTTCAAGGCCCACATGTGCCCTGAAGAACTGTCAATTTGAATTCATGAGTGGCGTGTGCTTGTCGGCAACTAGCAACACTTTTTAAACATAATTTCTACGTCAATGGCTTCTGAATAACTTTTGTTAATTTTTTAAATTATAGTACCTGCCTGTTTCTATGAGAAAAAGTCTCTTGTAAAATTTTCGGGGTGTCTTTTTAGAAATTTGGAAGGTATCATTACAAATCATTATAGATCAGAAAATTCTAAAATTAGCACATGGACTCTTTAGAGTTTTTCTACTTATTGTTACGCACGTCACTGCTGAATTTATAAGGCAGTTCTTCCACACTTGTGAGCCTTGAAGACCTATTACTACATACCGAACTTGAAGTCAATATATCTATTTGCGACAAAAAACAATGTGAGTATACGTAAAGAAAATTTAGAATATATTTCTAAATATCGAGCTTCTTGTTTTCAAAATTTGGTTATTTTCAAAAATAAAGCAGATATTGAAAAAATAATACACACTTATTATAATAATATTAATAATATTAGTAGTAAAACAAACATAGAATTCGGAATACCCCAAGGGACAGTTGATATTGGACCAATTATTCTATTTATTTCTTACATAAATGAATTACTCACCTTATTTTGTTCAGGAACCATAATATCTTATCCAAATGAAATCACAAGATTGGACCAAAGTTGAAACTGTAGTTTGCAAAGATTTAGGGTTAATCACACAGATTGGATACATAGACGAAAGCTTATTTTATTACTTATACAATAAACCTTAAAAAAACTAACACTAATCGTTTGCCTACTACAAGGATAAGCTGCCTGGAAATAAAACCCTCAAGGAATATTTTTAGCTAACAGAAACACCACTTAGATATATTAAAAACTGGAACACAATAAAATATTTAGGAATTGTCATCGATTGCAATTTAAAATCGAACGCATACATTGAAATCACTACAAAGAAACTGCGATCATTGCTACACCTCTTTTTTACCAAATGAAACATATTCTGAACATGGAGAACTTAAAATGTACCTATACAGTCTCTAGTACAGTCGCACTTGATATTATGGAATAATTGCTTGGAGGAGTGCATTTAATAACAGAACTAGAAATTATTAGTTATAAACAAAAATCTTAAAAAACGTTTTTAACCCTAATCCAACAGCCCTATTAAAATCAATAAAAAACGGAGACATTAACAAAAATATAAATCACACTTACTCCACAAGATTCTGTCAGAATGATAATTTAAATACTTTAGGTCTATCATTATTCACTATTAGGTATGTATCGTTGTGTCGTGGAGCTATGTTCAGTGTCATATCATTTCATTTGTTTTTTTTTCCAGTTAGCATTAGAGCATGCGCAGACAAGTTATTAAACTTAAGCGACTCTAATGCTTCATTACATGTGTTAGAAGTTATGAGTAAAGTTCCCTCTCATATTTATTTGGTAGATTTATAATATTGCAAAAATGTCTTTTTGTAACTTTCTTAAATAAATATTGTTTATTAGTATTATTATATAAATTATTTATTATTATTAAAGAATCATTAGAATGCATTCCTTGATCTATAATGTAAAAAATTTCCAAACAAGCTTACACATTATTTTTGTGATATGCGACGTAAATAATTTAATAAGGCAAATAATGGCCTTTATTTTTGTTTGGTTTCTCGTTTGATTCGATCTCTGATATATACTGAAATAAATGCCTACAAAAAATCGTCTGACCTTACAACCCCTTTGCGAGTGTAACTATACTAAAATCGAGCAATCCGTACGCCTAGTGTAAATAAAACCACGTGTTCAATGACGATCCGAGATTGGTCGGTAGGCTATAAAATTTCACCCTACTCGGCAACAGGGACGTGCTCGATCGCAGAAGTGTAGATATTCGGTTTTATCTTGTTGTTTTCAGCTATTTAGACACTGCCACAAATAATTTTATCGATGTTTTGAACCATTTTAATTAAGCCAATAATTCTTGTCTGAAATATTTTGATGTACACAATTGTAAGACTAAAATTAAATAAAGGTCGTACCACCGTGCGGCCATGGCAGATATTTCAACCCACGTGCTCTTGTTTACTCCAGGCGTAAGAGTTGCTCGATTTTACTATAGTTGTCTTTTCTGTTGGAATAGATATAACATTATATTTTTAGTTGTGTCGTGGGCAGACTCTTAACTTCAATTTGAGGATTTTCTTTAGAAATTGTGTAAAATATTGGCTATTCTCTAAGATTTCGAGTTGTCATGATATACAAACAATGATGTATGGTTTAAATGAAATTACTTGGAACGCAGCATAAAAACCTTTGAATTTTATACGGGTGATTTCTGCTTATAAGTCTGGTATTTTTACCAGTAGCAGAGCGTGGTAAATGCTATGAAATAGATCGCGCTCCGTATATCACTGTATTCCAAGTGAGTTCATTTATATTTTACCAGGGTAGCTCGAGAACAGGCGCCTCGGCAATAAAATACGAGACAAAACACTTTTCTAACCATATTAAACCGCACCTGGTATTAGTAGTGAAAAGAGATGAAGGAGACAGAGAAGATAGATATTGTAGTAAAAACGAGTGACTGCATGCTCGCCTAATATAATATCACCAATACTTGCGTGGGTTACACTGTTCGACGGCTGGCCACTTGAGCAGCGAAATGCGGTGGATAGGCGTGCCATAATTTCACAGATCTTAGGATATACTTGCGTAAATAGTTAGAATCGATATGCTTTTTAGAGATCTTTTGACAATATTATATGGTGCATTAACCTTTACGTTTGGATTTTTCTTAAATTTTTATTTGTAACATTTTTTAATTTCCTTTTTTGATGGGTACTTAATATTTTGTTAATATTATTATTTTTTAAATATGTAACAACCAACAAATCAGGAGACGTAACTGAAAATCTTATTTGCTCTAGAAAAAATTATTAGGACTAAAATATATTATTTTAAAACATTATATAAGCTGCTTATTACAATTATTATTGTAAACTTTATGAATTCCTTTTGGCTTTGCCAAAACCTTTTTTTTCTAACTATACAAAAATACGAAGGTTAAGTGGGACTTTTCCACTTTTCAGGGCACAAACTTTCACAAATGTATGTTCGGCAACTTCACATGTTCGCTCTCTCGCAGCTTAAAGAAGTTTGCTTATTCTCCAAAACCGTTATATAAAGTAAACGAGACTGAATACCAACTTGGGGCTTCTCATTTATTTCACATTTCGGACGTCTAGATACTTATACGTGCAAAAAACGATGTCTGCATGGCGAGACATCTGCGTCTTGTTTTTCATAGGAGGTCTGGCCATTTCAGCAAGCAATATACGCCTCACGAGATATGGATTTGTCTGCATAGGTGAGCTGAATAGCAGAAAATTGGACGTGTTTTCGTCTATACTATTAAGGAAAAAAAATGGGGTAAATGTACTTATCTGACGTTTATATCTGCAAATAGATAACTACAATAATTCTTGTAAAAGAGACAAACAAAAAAATATCTATGTAGGTATAGGCCTACGTCTTGTAACAAAGAGTCAGGTGGAGGGTGGACATGTTCCGTACATTTTTTTATTTCGTTATTTAGTGGTACCGTAAAACGGGGTTACTTTGCACCTGTCAGAATAACTTTGCACCAATGTTGTAAATGATATTTATAGAAACTTATATCCTCTAATTTGGATTTTTTTCACTTTATATTATTTTCTACTAATAGATGGAGCTGCAATAAGTAATAGCAACAGGTTAGACTCCCCCTCCCGCCATTAGTTGTTGATCAGCTGTTACCGGTATCTTATAACCTCAAAATTTCGTTGTATTATAGTTCCCCAAAATGGTATTGCCAAGGAATTTCTAGCTGATAAGCAACGATGAGAATACATTTAATTGCATGTACCCACTATTGTTTATACATGTAATAAAAAACACAAAGTTATTAGAATTTAGAATCGAAGAAAAAAATAATTTTTTAATTACAATAACGTTTTTCTAGAAAATTGGGAATACTTTGCACCACTTTCAGTGGTGTCTACTCACCACTTTTAGTGGTGTCTACTCTTCAAGCCCTTTCATTTAATACCAATATTAAGGAGATTGAAAAGAAAATGTAACCCGCCATCTTGGAGCGGCGGCCATATTGAATTTAGTGTGATGTCACTAACTTTATCGTTTCCTACTCTTCAAGCCCTTTCGTTTGATACCTACTCATATTAAGGGGGTTGAAATGAAAATTTAATCCGCCATCTTGAAGCGGCGTCCATATTGAATTTAGTGTGATGTCACTAACTTTATCGTTTTCTTATATAAATCAATTTTCTTGACCGTAGAGTGTATTTTGTTATTAAAATTCGTGAGTATCGGTCATAATATTTATTCTTTAAAATTTTATTTTACGACGTTTCGACAACTCAGTTGTCATCATCAGGTATTTTTTTAATAATAAAAACAAATCTTTTCCACATACAGACACATTAAAAATAGATTTTTAAAAGCTAAAATGAAAAATTGAATTTTAGTAGGTACATATCAATGCTAAAAATTATTATACAAGTTGAAAAAAGTAATAATACAATAAGGATATAAAAAGATTCTCTATATAACGGAACTTACCAAGAAAAGGCAGCTAAGTTTTTGTTTTAAAAATCATCGGGGTAGTAAAACATAAATTATTTTTTTGTGTAGATTACTTATTTGTTTCTAGAACATTTTTGTTTAATTATATTCATTTCAAGAGGCAGGACGAGAGACCAAAGAATAGTTGGAAATATTTAAAATTTGAAGCAGGCCAGTCTGTTTTTTTAGGTTTCAAAGGTAAAAAATATTGTGTATACAGTATGGTGCTTTATGGGTTTGGATAAGAAAATAGATGGTTATTTGTTTGTAGTTGTAAATTACACATATTATTTAAGAATTCATAATTAAATTATTGTAAATGTGAGACAACTGATTAGTATCAGAACGGAGGTTTATTGTATTAGGATGTTTTTTGATATTTATCATTTCCAAAACATTTCTTTTATAAAAATCATTCTCAAAATCTAAAATTTTGGGATTGTTGAAATTAAAGGTATGTAAATTGTCGAGTGCATGTTTACTAAGGGCAGTTGAGTGTTCATTGTTGTTTCTGATATTTAGTTTATGTTCATAAATTCTTTTTTCAAGGTATTGTTTAGTTTGGCCGACATATGATGCATTGCAATCAGTACAGTCAATCTTATAAATTAAATTAGAACATTTATTTGTTTCAATAGGGGGTTTTAGTTTAGTAAAAAAATTTTTTGAGAAGTTATTAGGTTTGTGTGCAAGTGTAATACCATTGTTGTGAAAAATCTTTGTTAATTTTTCTGAGACGCCATTAATATAAGGTATGGAAACATATTTATTGTTTTGCATTGGTAAATTGTTATGAGGTAGTTGTGATTGGGATTTAATTATATGATACCGTTTGTTAATAAATTTATTATAAAAAGAAAAAGGATAATTATTATTGTGTAGGATATTTCGGACTTTATTTAAATTTTGTTTATGAAATTTAGGGTGTGAAAGTTTAATAGCCATATCAGTTAAGGCGTATATGACGCTAATTTTATAATTATTAGGCACTATGGAATCAAAATTTAGGTATCTACCTGACCAAACATTTTTTGTAAACCAATTTGTCTCAATCGTTTTCTTCTCTTCAAGCCCATTCATTTGATACCCATATTAAGGGGATTAAAAAGAAAATGTGATCCGCCATCTTGGAGAGGCGGCCATATTGAATTTAGTGTGAAAGGGGGTTGTTACCCCAATAAAAAATAGCAGCTTTAAATGCCTATTAGTGGCCAAATGAAGTAATTAAAAAATCCCAGGTATCTATTGTGGTGCAAAGTAAATATTTACGTCGGGTTTCTATGGGTTAGTGTCAGTTTACAGGCTAAAAATAATTCAAATTCCAAATGGTCCCTCTTGTAGGGTTACTATGCACCATTATTAAAATGAGTGCCACCTTTTAGTGACGCGTTATTAAACCTAGTTCTAAACGTAGGTACACTTGTTTTATAACCTATACAATTGTCTTCCACAAAAAAATACCGATACTGGATTTTAAATATTTTAACTTTGGATTTCAAAAAGTAGGAAAAAAAGTGGTGCAAAGTAACCCCGCTTTACGGTCCTACTCATAGTACCACCATAGTACTCAGAGTAATGACCTAGTTTTTCAGATCTTTTTGCGCGCCAGAATTCAGTGACAGAGGTATCTGTAAGAAACTTCCAAAAATATAATATATCAATAATTTACCCACCGAAAATCTCGGGAAGATATTCGTCATATTATACAGGCAGGTATATAATTTTCCAGGGATTTGACCGAAGGCCGTAGCTGTAACCGTTTTCGCCTTCAAGATCGAATCGAAATTGAAAACTCGAAGGTAAGTTTTTGCGACATAAACTCCAGATTGGCTGGAGATTAGCTCCTAGCAGCATGTTTTCAAACTGTAGAAATTGTCGACCAACAACTTTTCGCAATTCCGAATTTATCAAATATAGCTTGGACTATCCTAAAGTAAAGATAAAAAGAAGATCACAAAACGAACATGCAAACATAATGATAAACGAATCCCGAACAATGTGTAATTAAGCGCGAAATGCCGATGATACTACTACACCAAACAATATGTAACCCTAAATCCTTGTTGTTTCCGTACTGTTCGCGTTCGCCATATATTCTCAGATCGATGCGATGCACCCTGATATAATAAAAGTAATAACCACGCTCGGGTGCGCAATCATTCGACGACCCGTCCTTTCGTAAAATGCCAAAGTTCGTCATCTTCCTTTACCAGACCGATATCAATGCCCTTCATCCCCTCAGAATCATCTAGGGCCAGCCATTATTTACGTGTAGCGCACTAGCGCACCCCCAACGTGCCAGGGGCGTTATTCCGTTAGTTTACAACCCTCTTGGGCGAGGGTGGTCCGCTCGAGAGCGAGCAACACGATACTAGTGTGTTGTTTGGGTTGGGGTGGTATTATTTGTTCATTTCTAGGAGCCCGCGCCGAGATGTTTAGGCCAAGGAACGCAGCACCCACGGCTGGAAACTAATAGACCGGTGTGTTCCGAGAAATAATGTGTTTGATTGTAGAATTTGCGATATGTAAAATCACGAGTGACGGAAATTTTATAGATAATTTTTTCAAAAAGTATTTTGCCTATAGAAATATCACCAGTATATATAAATTCGCTCTGAAAATAAAAGACCAATATAAAATAGCGTTGGAGAATAAATTTATCAAGAAAGAAATTCTTCGCGTGTCATTTTTCGTGAGAATATTTCATGAATACGATTCCTTTATTGATTTAAAATTGTGCAATTGTCGTTTAGATTCTCCAATTTTACTATAAATATATAATATCTAGAAATCCTTTATTCGAGGCGAGCTGGACGTTTTGGTGCTACAGTGGCTCTTTTTCTACACCTTTCATCTGGCAAATCGGACTGTGTTATAATTTATGAACGCATCTCCCGCATTTGAGAAAGTGAAATAGTGTGATGGTCAAGTATGCTAATTATTGAAATTTCTTCTATTTCGGTTATACCCCATTGTCAATTTACAATTATTAAACTTCCACCAGTGTTTCGGCTATGCTTCCACTGTCTTCCAATTGGTTGCATTCGTCTCACTTCATTTCTTGTCAACTCGTGTAATAGTACCTATAAAAGTTTTTATTTATTTTTGCCGAATTTGTAACTATATCTAAATTTTAATCGAGTTGTGCAGGGTAGAATAACTGAAAGTAAAAACCACTATCAATCGTTTATGATGGTTCAATGATAGCATAGCATTAAATATTTCACAGATAGAAGAACGAGACGAGATTCGCGGTTTTGGTGGAATTGATGCTATCTGATGAGCTCAGTGGTGATGAAATTACAAACACGCCCTAAGTATACAAATGTCGGGTAGCACCTCCACCTTGTCCACCTTGTGACCTTCAATCGACAATGGTTAAAGTCAATGTGGGCTTAATTCACCAGTAAGTGAAGAGTCAAAATTGACTATTACCCCCGCGGGGGTAAATCAGATGTATCAGCGCTTTCTATTATAAACTGAAGCTGTTTAAGGCCTTATAGAAAAGTTACAGGGTGCTAAAGTTTTAAAAAGTATGTGGAATTTACAGACTATTTACCAAACTAGGACAAAGTTGCGCCTTTGGACACCTAACAATATGCCATTAAGAAAATTAAAATATTTTGATGGGTTGCTGAGATATTTAACGAAAAACCCAATTTTTGAAAATTAAATTTTATTTTTTTCTGGCGCCATTTGCGATAATATTGAAAAATAAATTATAATTTTTTATTGCAACTTTTTCTGGACTACGTCATGGTATTTTTAGATTTTCGTTTTTGAGAGAGAGGGATCATCTTAATTTTTTTAAATACGAACCTGGATTTTTTATTCCATATTTCGAAATGAATCGTTGTCTTGAGTACAACGATGTATGCCACATACATATATATTTTTTTCGTTTTGCCGGCTAAAATGCACATTTACTGAGAAAAAAATTAATACGCGGTGCTGAACTATGCATTTTTCTCTTTTTTTTTCAAAACTATTCCAATTATAATATAATAATAATAAATAATATAACAGGTGATCATTATTTTAATACCTTCTGGATTAATTCAACTCTGTCATATTTTGAAATTAATTTTTATAAATACTTTAGGTAAATAACAACAATAATTATTATTAACAATAGTGGGATACATTTTACCTGAAGTAAAAAAATAATATTAAAATATGAATAGCTTTGAAAAAAAAAGTAAAGATGCATGGTCCAGGATCGTATTAATTTGTTTCGTCCTAAATGTGCATTTTATTAGCGGCCAAGGCCAAAACGAGAAAAAATATGTATGTGTCATACATCGTTGTATTCAAAACATCGATTCATTTCGAAACTTGAATATAAAAATCCCCGTCCGTATTTAAAAATAATTAAGATGATCCCTGTATCTCAAAAATGAAACGTCGCCCCGAAAACCTAAAAATACCATGACGTAGGTAGTACAGAAAAAGTTGCAGTGGAAAGGTACAATTTATTTTTCAATATTATCACAAATGGCTATACAAAAAAATAATCTAATTTTCAAAAATTTTGTTTTTCTTAAATATCTCAGCAACCAATGAAAATATTTTAAACTCTGTCAACGGCATACTGTTAGGAGTCCAAAGGCGCAAGTTTGCTTCCATTTGACCGATTTCGTATCTGCTAGGGTTTCCGAGATCCCCATGTTAAGCACCGGAACTGAATCACCCTGTATAAAAAATGTGTTACTTTAAATAAAGTCACTTTTCCGATAAACTTATTCATTCACGGTTTTACTTTTCGAGAACCTTAATTTTATCTTCACTAAATGTTTCTTCGGTATCTTCAAAAGTCCTTAAATAGGTAAGTTTATTGGAGAAAGTTACATTATTTAATGTAAGAAACACATTTTTCTACTTCGATTCTACAAATTTTTCGGTTAATATTCAGAAATAGGTACCGTGAAATTAAAAAATCAAATTTGCAATTAAACCATAACACATTCGAGAAAATACCTATGCTAAAACATCGATAAAATTATTTGCGGCGGTGTCTAAATAGCTGAAATCAACAAGATAAAACCGCATAAATACGCTTTTGCGATTGAGTAGGTACATCCCTGTTGCCAGACGCGCTGATATTTTATGGCCTATTGACCAATCGCCTTATTTCCCGGAACGACATCCCTTAAAAGTGGGCCACCCGGCCACCCTTTAGGTATCTCATGATTGCTAATTCACTATTGAATAAGTCTATAGGCTCGGAAATCACCATAGGCCTACATTCTGAGTTAGAGCGAATGCCCCTACTGGCACTAGAAGTAGGACAATGGAAGGACCGGATCGGTACTGAAAGGATGAGACGAGACGATCTAGTTGGTGATCCACCGTACGCCTCGACTGTCCCGCACGTCCCCCAGTCCAAGGCCTACTATAAAGACAGGCCCTGGCGCACAAAAATCACGTGACCACCTTAGGCCGACGTTACATGTCATTTGTCACATAACTGAAAGCGGTAGCTTGGGTTTTGAGAAGTTTTAAATGTTTAAATTGTTTTTAAACGTGTTAGTTTAAATTTTAGAAACAAGTTTGTGTCTAGTGCGCGTGTGGCCTGGCGGAGAGGAACCGCCCATGTGTTATTATGGCCTCTGGGTAGGAGTCGTGCCGTCCAAGAGTATTGCGGTGCCGCTCGTACTGACGCGTGAGCACAGTAAAGGGGAATTCTCCCCCGAACCACAGAATAGGGAGCCCGGAATTCCGGAATGGACTATTATGGACAGTGGAGCCCTCGGTGGAGCCTGAGACACAGGGGTGAACTGCTTACGGGAGATCCGCGAGTTCAGACGGTCCGGGTGGCTGGAAGTCGTTCCCGTTGACCACGTTCGGATTTGTGTATTTATTGTATTCACCATTCACCTTGTGCGAAATAAATCAGTGTTGTAACCGTTGATTTTCGTTGTCGACCCACGCCCCGATACGGCTTCTATTCGGTCTTTCACGCTGCCGAACAAGTGAGACCTCGTCAATAAGTATTTACAGTATACCTACTGAGGTTAGTTATTTCGTAAAAAATAACCTAAATACCAAATATTGGGTCTGTTTATATTATATTTATACATATTACAAAAGCCAGGAAGAAAGTGTCGCCATTTGTTTTGCCTCGGGATGATAATTTCCGCCAAAAATGGATTCGTCAAATTCCAACTGAGATTTAATTTCTAAAAAACCCTTAAGTATGAGTGGCTAACACATTTTCAAGAAAGTGAAACAATTTAAGTGGACAAATGTGTTGTGGGAGGAAAATACCTATAGAGAATATCACCTAAGCTAAAGGAAGGTGATGTCCCAACAATTTTTGAGAATGTGCCAAAATATTGTGAGTGCAGTGCCGTTTAACTCTCAGCCTAAAGCCTAAATCAGCTGAGGCAGGTTGAAAATTTTGAAAAAACAATTAGAGAAAGCTTGGATGCACAAAACCAATAATGTAATAGATGAAAGAAAACTTGCCAAATTGTTACGAAATTTGTTTTCTTCTACTTATCTCCAAAAATGCCTTTCATTATATAGCACTAAGTTGGTCACGTGACTACGCGATTATGCGTTAGCGCCGTTGAACGTCTTTATCGTTGGCCTCGCCCCAGTCACAGTTTTCTACGTGCGAAATGCTCGCAACACTTTTCGTTTGTGGTATATATTTGAAAATTGCTTCGGAAAACTGCCGCTCGCAATTCCGAACGTCTTCGGGGAGTCGCCCACCACCGCGCAAGCCGCCCCGCTATTTTATACGGGACCGCAATAATGTATGCCGCCGCTCCACGGGCGGACGTAAACAGGTGACAGGGAGCCCCGGGCCCGACGGCGCCCGATCTCTTCGGTTCGGGCGGCCCCGCCGCCGCCGCCTCGGAGCCTGCACGTGAACGAACGAACCACCGCCGAGATGCCCCGGCCCCGCAGAGCCTTGCTGGCGCGCCGCGGCACAGCACGGGATCCGCGCGCGCCCCAAACGGACACCCCCCCGCGGACGCGGTGTGCGATGCGAGTGGTTCGATCGTGACTCGGATTGTGGTGCTCCGGCCCTACCGTGTATTTGGATTATGTTCGGTACGATGGAGACCTTGGCGATGCGTAAGTGTGCGTTTTGTTTTTTTTTTTTGGTGGCGAGGCGCGGGGTCGAACGCACCGCGCGGAGATCCCCGTATTTCTGTGGTGGCGGCGCTCTAGACGATTCGGCCACCGCGACGCGCGGGGCAGAGACGCATTGTTGCTCCATATATACCGTGGGAGAGTTTGCGAAACGTTAAGTTTCTTTTTTGGGTGTAGATAATTTGCCTTCCCGACAAAAGTAGGTTGGCAAGCGCCAAATTGATTTATTTCGTATTCGACGTTTGCAAAAGAGGAAATTGGTTTTTGGTTGCCGCGTTGTGGGTACGGAGCTAATTTCTATAAAAGCAAATAGATAAAAGGCAAGACTCGATAAAGTGAATGGAATGAAAAAAGGAGAACATTGCTCCATATTTACGAAAACATTTAAATCATAATATAAAAAATATTCGTTGGTGGAAATCATTAGTCGTAGACACGGCTATACTACGCACCTCCTATGATCCATAACTCTACGATTGCTTTCGGATTGTGGCCAAACTGGAAGTATTTTATGTAAAATTGTTTTTTTTTTGGCTGCGAATCATCGGTTTTATGCAGTGTAGTACCTACTACATAAGTAGAGCGACATTGTTGTTACATACCTATACTCTCTTTACCTACTAGGAAAGTGGGTGAATTAGATGTGTTTTAAAACAAAACGCGCCCACAACAAAAGAGAAAATTGTTTTTTGTAGGTACCTATTGCGAATTTCTATGAAAACAAATAAGAGGATAATAAAGAAAAGTTCAATATTCAACAAATAAAGATGGATTTTTGACCTATAAATATAAATTATTAAGAGGGATATGTTAGTGACATAGCAGGTAAAAGATATCAGTTGAAAAAAAATGCACTCCAACCAGGATTCGAATCCGGGACTCCTACTGTGCCGGAGTGCATTTTTTCAACTGGTTATCCATTACCTGCAATGCCACTAAAACATCCTTCTTACATTCAATATTTCTATGAAAGATTTTTTTGGGACATTGGAGGAAACATATCTACAAAAACAAATTTGTTGAAGGAATAATCATTTTACCTTCTGTTTTACATTCCCTATGTTGAATTATTTTCTCCGCAATTGGATCTCCCGCAGATTCTTTCTTTTGTTGCAAGTGGGATCAAGCTACAGTCATGCCCTCGGTCGTGCCCGATCCATTCAATCGATCCACACTAAAGTAATAAAAGACGGGTGCAAAAGAGAAAGCATAGCGAAACTCAAATAATTATTGTGCCCTTTTTGTATCGGTAACAATCGGCTAGAGTCGTGGTGAAAATAATTGTTTGACTAGCGGAAGTCCAGGCTTAAATAAGCAGTTTTTATTGAGGGATGTAAAGCCTTATGCAACTAATCGGCGTTTCCTAATTAGCTCGATGATGCGGGTTCAGCACGAGGTTTAGTGTTTAGTAAAATTTTAAATTTAGGTACAGGCTTCCAACTTCCTTGATTTTTTTTTATTAGATATAGGTATAGGTATAGTCCACCTTACAAGAGAATACGAGCCTCAAGAATGCGAGTAAAAAATTTCTAATGTTGCCAAACTTCGAAATATAATTCTCCTTAGGAAATATAATAAACCAAAGCCATTACGCTAGTGCACCAGAATTGTACAGGTTTTTTGCGAGGCAACACCTAGCCCAGTATAGATTCTTGAGGCTCGTATTCTCTCGTAAGGTGGACTATAACAGAGGTTATCATTCACAAACGAGCAATAAATCATTGGCTTTTGTGGAACAACTATGTGTTTATTTACAATATACGTTCACTCCCTGGTTTACTGGTATGTTCATATAGTTATGTTATAAATAAAACTATTCCATTCAGTATTTCATACTATTTATGGGGTATTTTTTAATCTGCATCTAACATTAATCTCTAATAATTAACTTTATAAATTAAAAATCTATAACTAGAGCTATACCAAAAACAAATCAAATGTGATCAAAGAATACACACATAAACTGAGCAACTGTGACACCTGACACCCAGCTCTAGTCCCATCGCCGTCGTGAAAGATATAATATTATTATCCGATGCTAACGTCTTCAAAGCGCGTTGTAGTCGAATTGATCTTTGAGATTTCGAGGACTTACTTTGCTGAACACTGCTAAACTAAGGCCGCTTTATGGGTGTTGCACGCATTGTTTGTTCACTAATTGAGATGTTTAAGATAGTCTCGGTGCGAGAGCTATGGTTTCGGGTGTGAAATCGGCGGTTAAACTAGGAAACGACGGCAAGTTTAAAAGAGACGTTTTTGGGTGTAGATAATTCGGTATGACGCCTACTGGTGCCCGCGAGGTCGGTGAACGAATACAACGTTGTTTCCTGCAATTTGTCCATATAGATTTGTTGCGCTAGAATCAATAATTCACACCATCAAAGATAATATAGGTACCTACTCGTAGGCTCGCTCGTAGGTAAACCCTAGATGTTCGGAAATGCCAATTCTCCAAAGAAATTGATAATTTCGCCCTCTAGTATCGAGTAGATGGACCATCTGGTGAGAATTTTGAAGATATCCTCACTTCAGTGTTCAATCATAAACGAAACAAATTCTCAAACTACCTAATCTGCAAAAAATCTCGAAGAAACGAGGGTACAATATAAAATTTCGCATCTCTGTCTGATTCTCGAGAATTAGCTATTTGCCTAGATCCCTTAAATTAGCTCGTCTCACCGCCGACTATCAATACTATCAACCAAAACTAAAACGACACAAGAACCGAGACGAGAGCTATTAACAAAGCGCACAGAATGCCCTAAGCTACTTATAATGCAGTAATTTACCATTGCGAGTGTTCTGTATTCCTACTTATAAATCTTACCGGTTTGATTGCCTTACATTTTGTCTCGCATTTTGTTTATTCTGTTTGCTCATCGACCGCAGTATTCCCTTCCCTTCTTTTTAAGTAGTCGCGTCGATGGTTTGGACGTGATTTGTTTATAGCGGTATAGCCGGGACAAAAAAAAGTTAAACAGGATTCTGAAGGTTCATTCAGATTACTTGTTTAGCCGATATCTTGACGCACATCCTCCACTCGGCAGAATATCGGTGTGGCAGAGCTACTGTTCATGACAATTTCTTCGTAATCGCGGCTTTGTTGCATTTAGTACGGAGAGAATTTTATTAAAAGCGATTTTATATATGATGCGAGGGTACATGTTTCTAGAGACAGGGATCTATCGATTTTCGTTACAATAGTTGGAAATTAGGGAATTAGGGGAATATCATGTAATGATTCTTAGGTTTAAACTATTGAATTTACCTCCCTCGAAATGCACAATGGAGTGCTCGCATCATCTGCGTCGCGCAATTCGACTTCTGGCCGTCATATCGCATAGTAGATCCGGAGTAAATCGGGTTCGGCCATCTCTGAAATATGCATACGTCTCCTTTACAGCTCCTGTTTGTTGCAAACGGGAATTTTAATGATTTTTTAAATAAAAGATGAAGCGCCCCAAACTGCTGTTGTCATGCGTCGTAGCTCGTAGCGTATTCCGAGGTGTTTTCTTTCGAGATAATCTAACCCCGTTTCTATTTTACCGGCGGTCTGGAAAATACCGAGAAAAATACGACTCCAGGACTGAATGTTATTGTAATAATGAGAGCTTTTGTGTGTTACGTATATGTTTATTGGTGCTTGTGATATTTATCAGGCATCGTCACTTTTATAGGTCAGTTAAATCCGAGGTTAAAACGTAACGCAGCCAGGAGTTTGTAGGTTTCCACGTGCTAGAAGTTTATGTAAACAATCTTGTAAATAATGTTCATTTTTATGTTCCCGTATGTTTTTACAGAGTTTTTATATTCTCATGAGGAAAATTTATTTGAACCATTACAATTGCTTATCGTTAACAAAGCGTTGCATTATAATTTTTGTCATTTCCTTTATAACACGCATTTAACCGAGCATTTAACCAAAGTTGAGAAGGAAAAAGACAAACCGGCAATGATGGTTCGTAGATGGTTCAATCTTCTAGTATTTGCAGTGAACCGAGTGAACCTAATTGATGCTAGGATTGGTCATTTCCAAATTTCAGACCAAGCTATTTAGCTCGCTGTTTAGACTTAATATAATAAGATAATTCCAGAGATAAATTGTAAACAGTTAATCGAGCAGTGAACCATTGTTTCCAAGTATAGATCCGGCAATATATTTTGCAAAGAGCTTTGTCGACCCTCAAAGATAATTTTTATCTTGTGTTGGATAATGAGAGACAATTGAACACATGGTATCTTCTAAATATTGGTAATAATTATTGTAATTTTCATAATTTTTGCCACAAAGCTGCACTACCAAAGGCAATAATCTAGGGCAATGTTACACTTGTACTATAATTTTAATTTCCTTTATTTACTTTTTAGTTAGTTTAAATAGTACCTACTACTTAAGTCTCGACTTAAGTAGTACCTATTTACTAAGTATCTCGGTAATTAGGGTAATAATTACGGCATATCTTAGTAAAGTCTCGTACTGAGTAGTTATTTTATTATATTTTGTTGTCGGTAGGTATTCCTTTTATTTGTTGATCTCGTTGTTGATATTTTGTGATCTTACCTGAGTTCTAAATACTTAGGTATATCAGCAGGAACTTTAGGCATATAGATTTTAACCTTCTTTGAGCTAGGTTGACATGATATACAGGGTGTCTATACTTTGAAACATACTTGAACAAACTCATAAAATCTATATTTTTGGAGATAATTTCCTGAACTCTTTGTGTGAAAAACCAGAAACCGCTTCTTTTGACCTTCCTACCACTTTCAAAATGCAAATCCAGGGCCAACTACGATTTTTTATTTCCCCGATTTGTACGAAAACCACTTAGCGATTTTTTATTCCAATCTGACATCACAGCGTTAATCACGACACCCCATTACACCAAATATTAACAAAAAATATAGTTTTATTCTTTAGAGTCTCACAGTTGAGTAAAAGAGGAGTTTTAAAGGCATCTGGCAAGTCAAGTGTGCCAAGGCATCCCCTCGAAACAGCAGAATGGTCACCAGGACCACTCAAAATGTTGGTGTGTTAAGATCCAATAAAAGATATACCTACAGGGTGTCTTTCTCAGTGTCATCTCAAAGTACTGATTTTTTTGGGCTCAAAAATTGAATATATCAAAACCTCTCCAGACACTATAAATTAACTATATCTACTTATATAGAAATAGATACATGACCAAATGCAACTTGTTTTATTTCATGTTATTGTTGGCACATTCAAGGTTTTCAGTTTTTTTATACAATTTAGGTTAATTTGTATTAGCTTGAGTCATCTACTCCTATATAATATATAAAAAATTTCTTGTTTTTCTTTCCTGGTCGTTTTTGTAGTATTATAGTTTTCTTTTGGTTACTGGGTTGGCGACCATTAATTACGCATTTTTAAAAATTTCTTTTTGTCATTTAATGAACAATTATAATTTTTTTTCCATTACACAACACGTGTTTCGGCATAGGGCCATCATCAGGTATATCAAACTAAAAAACAACATGTTTCCTACTATAACAATGTGTACATTCAAAACGGTATCAACAAAAATGATTTTTTTTTTCTTTCAATTATAACAATTTTCTTTTATATTTATACAGTATTGCTAAACAATTCCAAACATTAAAAAAATTTTTTTAAAATTTTTTAAAAAATAGATTAACGAAACAGGAAAAAATATCAGACTGAAATTAAAAATTATAAAGGTAAGTACTTACGTAGTGTTTGTTAACATTACGGATTTTTCTTTTTATTTTTTAAAATTTATTAATAAGTTAGGCAGACATGGAAGAATATATCAAAATTTTTAAGTGTATCGTATGGACGTCTGCAGGTATATGAATTTCAATACGGCAGGCGGTACAAAAATAGCATGGTTGTAGTAAAAAAGAATGAGTTTTTTATATAAAGTGAAAATATTTAATTTAATAGGCGTAGTAGAATTATTTTTAGATAAATCTTTCTATAAATAGTAATAGTAAAATGCAAGAACGGATTTCTAGTTAGTTTTACTATTACTATTTATAGAAAGATTTATCTAAAAATAATTCTACTACGCCTATTAAATTAAATATTTTCACTTTATATAAAAAACTCATTCTTTTTTACTACAACCATGCTATTTTTGTACCGCCTGCCGTATTGAAATTCATATACCTGCAGACGTCCATACGATACACTTAAAAATTTTGATATATTCTTCCATGTCTGCCTAACTTATTAATAAATTTTAAAAAATAAAAAGAAAAATCCGTAATGTTAACAAACACTACGTAAGTACTTACCTTTATAATTTTTAATTTCAGTCTGATATTTTTTCCCGTTTCGTTAATCTATTTTTTAAAAAAATTTAAAAAAATTTTTTTAATGTTTGGAATTGTTTAGCAATACTGTATAAATATAAAAGAAAATTGTTATAATTGAAAGAAAAAAAAATCATTTTTGTTGATACCGTTTTGAATGTACACATTGTTATAGTAGGAAACATGTTGTTTTTTAGTTTGATATACCTGATGATGGCCCTATGCCGAAACACGTGTTGTGTAATGGAAAAAAAATTATAATTGTTCATTAAATGACAAAAAGAAATTTTTAAAAATGCGTAATTAATGGTCGCCAACCCAGTAACCAAAAGAAAACTATAATATATAATATATAGGAATCCTTCCTACAAACGAACTAAAAAGTCTAAAAAATATGTCAGTAAATCCATATTAGTTGAAATGGCTGGTGTGCCACAATTACCATTTTGTAGAAAAATAAATAACTTTTGTATTTGTTAATATTTTATCATTAATTCCAGCGCACTTTTTACACCAAATTCCATTAAAGTTTCATTTATCTTCCCTACTTAACTATTTATTTATTTAAGACGGCAGATAATGATGGCCAAGCCGAGCTTCACGCCATGTCTCACAAAGTTGGCACGATTACTATTACCCACACCACCTAGCAAACCCATAATGCGCTACGCTACCATGCTACACCAACTGGAAAATTATGAGTACAGGCGCGTTACCGCTTTCGTGTTAAACGTGCGTTTAATAGCTATTTAATTAAACGATTTAAAAATGCTCACCACCCAAGAAGCGCAGTTCTGGCAAAAGCATCCATATTTAATATTTTATCGAGAGTAATCGATCTTAAAACCTTGATATAGCCCGGGACCGAATAACAGCCAGGGCAATTTTAAGGAGAGGACACAGGAGAAATTCAGGGTACCCCTTCGAGTGTTATACGGGCGGGGGAGGAACAAAGGGAATAATGGAAATAATGTATCGCGTATAAGGGCTGGCACGAGGGTGAAATATCGGTATTCCTCCCGGGGAATTTCCGCATAAACATAAATAAAATGTTCCGTAATATTTTATATTAAAGGCTTGTGTAACGCACTCATGTGAATACGCAAGCGGGGGCGGCTTTGACTTGCGACGGCGCACCGCAACACGATGCAAAGGGTAAAATTATTTTCGAGGTTATTTTCTGTTCGAGTTCCGGATCGGCTGGGTCCGGATTTTGCCGAAGATTTACTTCTTAAGGTCCGGGTTTTAAAGATGGAGACAAGAAATTTAAAAACGAGATTATAGACAATTCATCCAGATCCGGCAATTCATATGCGCTGTAGGTGACAAGTCCGAATAGGGTAATTATTCATTACCAAACAAAGGACAGGACTTCGGAAACACTACCTATAATCGAGCTATACAGGGTGGCTTATGTAGATAAGTGGCCCACTCGGCTAGTTTTTGACAGAACAAATCGGTGGCGGGTGCGATCGATAGCTCTTCCGGACGTCCTTCTTTTGACGTAATGAAAGTTGCTGTTCATGGCCAACTATGAAAACCTCGATGAAAACTATGGCCAAAAATCGAAGAAATTCAACATTTTTAAACTTTTTTATTTTTTTACGTTACGGTAAAAAGTTTAACACGAAAATTGTTTGCAAGAACCGACAGAATTTATTTATTACATTAGCTTTGTCGTATGGATTAGGCAACATACAATTTGGACTATCTTATGGGCTCGAAAATAAAAAGTAAAAAATTTTAATTATGTGTAAGTATTTTGTAAAGCAAAATGCTCCTTTCAATTTGTTTATTCTGTATAGGTATTTACTAAAAAAATTGAAGAAAAAATATTGGTAATATTTGTGGTTGACATAAGATCTAGTTACCCATGGAAATAAATGAGCAATGATAGCATTATGCTATTATTAATGACATCGTATGGGATAACCTAAACGGGAAAGTTTGCTCCACAGCTCAGCAAAATGTGTAAAACTGAAAAATGAGAATACTTGGAGTATGTAGGTTGTAGCACGGGTGTAGCCAAGGGGGGGGGGGTTTCGGGAGTTCAAACCCCCCCCCCCCCGAAATAAGCAAAATATTACCTAAAAATACGAGGAGTGAAGAGTTAAATTATTATTACGTTTGAATATATGTAGTAATAGTAGCGCCTAGCGCCATCATTGACGAGAGGCAGACGCAGTTGCAGCCGAACTTGCCTACCCCGAAATCTAGTTTGGAATGCCTAGATATGTGCGATAAAAACCTTTATCCTAATATTTACACATTACTACAAATCTTGGCTACCATTCCTGTATATCCACTGCTACCCCAGAAAGGTCTTTGTCAAGCCTAAGGAGACTGAAAAACTATTTACGAAACACTACAAGTAAAAACAGACTTAATGGTTTGGCTCTAATGAACATTCACTATGGAACAGAAATTCATGCAGATGAAGTAGTGGATATATTAAAGCCGAAGATTTCTTCTGTAATGGTTTTAGATTTAGCGCAGAGGAACGAAATTAATTTATCCATTTCATTTAAAGTTAAGAACTTTGTAAATATGTCGTAGTTTTTCGGATGAATATATAGATATTAAATTTCATGTAAGTATATTTTTGTTGTTTTATTTACTTCTCAAACTAAACCCCCCCCAAAACTAAATCCTGGCTACGCCCGTGGGTTGTAGCTGAAAAGATGAAATGTTGAAGAACGTGGTGTTTTTGTTGTGAAAAATAAAATAAGTATTCATACTGAGCATTTATTGTAACGTGCAATATTACATTATTGTCTCATTTAAGATAATAATTATTATTGCTTTGGCATTACCATTACCAAAATGTTAAGTGTTACTTACGTTAATTTGAAAATTAAGTAATTTTTATTTATTTTCATAACAAAGTGTCTGCGCGAGTTGCGCATTGTTTTATTTTTTGAAAAACAATTTATTGGATTAAGTATTCGATACTCCAATAATGGCATGTAAACCACTTTATTTTCAAATTTTGAAAGCCTGGTATGAATTTAACGTCATACTTGATTCTAGTTACTAGATTATTTACTTCCATGATGGCTAACTAGATCTTATGTCAATCACAAGTGTAACCAATTTTTTTTTCAAATTTTTATAGTAAATACTGAACAAACTGTGTTAAATGGGAGATTTCGCTTTATAAATATTTTTTCCAAATAATTTAATTTTTGATCCTAAATTTAAACCTATCAAATATTTCAAAACTGATGGATTCTTACAGTTGTTGCAAACAAATTTTCATGTACCTCTACAAATAAAGAACGGTTTAAAAATTTTGAATTTTTTAGCTTTTTGGCTACCTATATTTTTCGTAGGTGGCCATGGACAGCAACTTTCACAATGACAAAAGAAGGCCGCTCGGAAGAGCTATCGATCGATTTTTTCTATCAAAAAATAGCCCAGATATTTTGAGTGAGCCACTTATAGTATAAGTCAGACACCCTTTAAACTATACACATACACTAAGTGTGTTGCTATAATATATAATAATTTGCTTTTTATTACTACGTAGGTATATATGGATCGTTCATTTAAATTTATTTAACCACAAAGTAAGCTGTGATTAGAGCTGGAAAAGTAACAGCTACTTTTGAGGTTACAGCTACCTTTCAAATACAGTCCCTAAGTGACTAAGCTACGCAATAGCTAAGTTACTCATTGCGACAAGTAGCTAAGAGACAAGCCGTCTGTAACTTTTCTGATTTAGCATAAGTTATTTTGATTTTATTTTAGTTGGGCTACATTTTTACATTTTCTAAAAAATATATTTGAAAACATTTGTTGCTTTTGATCAGTTAGATACGTAGGTACCTAAAGTCTATCCAAGTTACAGCGTCAGTAGATATAAACAAAGTCACATGACCGCCTTGCGATCGATTACCAGGGTCGGACTAATATGAGATTCCAAGTGGCTTGTAATTCTGAACTAATTCTTTTAGAAGTTCTAAAACTTGTGTTTTTACCTTTCGTGGATCTTTATAAATTTCCTTAAATTAAGTAGCAAAATAAATTTACAGAATATACTGCTCGCGATCCGATCTAAAATATGCAGGAAGCTCGACTGAGGGAAGAGCCGGCCCTGCATTCTGCTCGCCGCGTAAACACTTGACATTTTATGACGGCCAGACTAATAAGAGAATAGGTCACGTGGTGGCCAATGTTTTGATCCACTGCCTCTCTAACTTTGATAGACTTTAGTTAAAATTTGAAAAAAAAAAAACACTTATTTAATTTTTTTTAATTTTAATTTTCAGTTAACTTCGATGAAACCCGCAAAGAATCTGCGCCTCGAAATAATTATGAACTTACTTCACTAATAATGAGTTTTTGACTCTTCAAGGTACACGGACCACCAAAATAGTCGGTTCAGCGAAATTGAAAAAATGCGCCGAATAACCGGAAAGCAAAAAAGAGGGTAATTGATTTATCCGGCGAAAATTAAAAAAATAGGACCGGAATTAAATACGCCGCACACCGAAAAAATACCGCGTTATTGCGTGTGCGCCCCCATAAAAACATTCCCTACCGGAATCGACGTTTCCGGGCTCGGTTCCGGGCCATCAAAAATTTTCCCGATCGAAAATAAACACCGTCGGCGGATGCCCGGCGATAGATCAACGGAAAATCGAAGGAATAATGGAGTGAAAATGCGCCTGGATTTGCCGTCACGTACATATTATGAGTTGGTATACCTACCTATCTGGGTCTCGGACGAACCATGTTTCAAAATTTAATTTTTGAAATTGAAAATCTTTTTCTAGTCTTCCTCGGTATTTACGAGGGTATTTGCATATCTTCAGAAGGCGAGTTAGAGAGTAGGTAACTTAAAATCCTACCACGTTCTTGAGTGGAATATTTAATTTGATTCCTATATTCCCATAGTATATTTCATTACGAGTCTGGAAATAAAGAGTTTTCCGTGCGCGCGTGACATGTCATGCAAGCACGGAAAAATCTATTTCTGTACGTGCAATGAACGATATATCTTATTATACTTCTTTGAAAACGGAAACTTAAAACATTTTATCGGCATATTATAATAAATTTAATTTACAAAAAAATAAACAATGCAGACAATATAGTGTTTGGTATGTATGATGCGTTTCCATGGTTACTCTCAAATTATTTCAAAGGTGCTTTGTTGTAAATTAGTTATTGTCAGATAAGGTGAATAAAACGTCAAAAATATTACAGAAGTGTATGTAAATATTGAAACACTTACGAATTAAAATACAAAATAGGTAGGTACATGTTAAATATAAGAGAGCATAATATAGAGTTTCTTAAATTTAGTTTACTTAGCTGTATATTTCTATTTTAAAGCCATATATTCGGTATTTTTATTCAGCGCACTTAAAGTTTTTCCATGCGTTGTTTCCGTGCGCTAGCCCGAAAAACCCCATCTTTCATTATTGCTAAAACAGATGAAAATAAGGTGTTTTCAAAGAAGTATAATAAAAAAATAAAAGTTACGTGAATATTGCAGTTGTCGTTTTAACCAAAGAATAAATTTTAACGGTGACAGTTCAACTGCTTCATATTGTTCACCTGTTTACGTCTGTCCTAGAATTTTAGCATTTCAAGGCATAAGCTCTTGATATACATTCGGTTTTCCACAGAAGAGAATCAAAAACCAAGACAAAAAGGTATTACTGGCAAAATTCTAATTTCACAGGACGGTGCCAAAGGGACCTAGTGGTCGCATCCGGTGAGGTTTTTTGTTTCACCTGCACTTGTGGGGGTCCTCCGTGCTTAGCCGAGGGTGAAGCCTCAACGGCCAATCTTCAGAGGGATAAGATTGTCGGCGAGCGTATGGTATGACATCCGGTCCATGGTTGCCCTGAGTCGCCCGGTTTGTCTTTTATTTAAGGAATCACCATTCTGGTTTTGTGGGTTACAGCTTTTTCCCACAGGTCATCAGGTCCACGAGATATATCTATCATTCTGGAGTGACATTTATAAACTAAATTTATAGAACGAAGAATATTTCAATTTCTCCTGATTACCAGGTTTATTCATGATGTTTCACGCAAATTAAAATGAAATGATAGTTATATATAGAATAGTCGTTTGTGAGATATAAATTTATTACTAACATAACTAATTTAAATCTATGCAAGATATTATTGAAATCATCTAAAGAAGAAAGTAAACGAATAATAAAATAGCTAAATGGTAAATCGTTTGCAGCGTAGCCGACATCACGCCTATCACAATTTTGGTTAACCATAGCAATGAACCTAATTGAAAAACTCGCATTAAGTAATTGAAGTATAAAAATCATTGCATTTTATCATCCGACGCTTCAACCATTCGACCGAAACGTAATATAATGAAATAAAGCACTGCGGACTGCCAATTAGAATAACTATTTACCACAGAACAGTTTCTTTAATATTTTACATCTAGGAAATATTAATATTTGTGTAAAGCCTATTTATCCCCAAGACAAAATAAACGTAAAGAAGCCCTTGCGCCTGGTGCACACGTGGTCAAAGGTCGCCCCTCGGGTCGCCCGCATTATTTAGGTAGGTACAAGCCATCTGTCTGATGAGACAATGCAAACGACTCAATACTACTTTGTTAGTACCAAAGAGTGACGTCAGAGTAAGTTTCGCTTGCAACGTGAAAGTGTTTATATAGAGTTCATCTTGAAAGTAAAATACTGTATACATCCAGTCACGATACACAAACAACAGTATGCTATAATGCGCATCTCGCGTCCTAGGGTCCTCCCACATCTGACGTAACTGCGAAGCATGCAGCATAAAGATAATATAAATCCCATATAAATAAAACGCAGTTTTAATGCAAAAATACTGGCGTTTATATAGGTTTCACCCAAAGTTATTACGAAGAGGGGTTTGACCAACATTTTTAATAATCGTTAATATATTATGAATCGGTCAAATCTATATATTATAATATATATAATTTATAAGCGAAATACCAAATACCACTGACTCACTCACGCACTCGTCACGAAATCTCTGGAACTATAAAGCCTACAAACTTGAAATTTGGCAGGTAGGTTCATTGTAAGACGTAGGGATTCGATAAGAATAAGGATTTTCCAAAATTCAACCCCTAAGAAGATACGGGAAGGGGGCACAGGAAAGGGTCTTTTCACTCGGAAGAAGTCGTGGGAATCAGCTAGTAATCTTAATTTTTTATTTCTAGATAGAGGTGGGTAAACTTGACTGGCTAGTTGAAAACAAACAGTAAACTTGTTAAACAAGTTGCTGGGGTTGCAGTCAGGATAGGTTTGGAAGCCTTTGCAACACTCTTGTTTGAAAAGTTTCGGAAAGTTTTATTTCTTTTTTCAATACATCTTTAATTTTTGTACAACTTTTAGATGTCTTGAAATAGGAAACAAAACTTTCCGAAAGCTCAACTTTTCAAACAAGGGTGTTCCTTGATGGCCTCCAAACCTATCCTCAATTCAACCCCATAAATTTGTTTAACAAGTTTACTGTTTCTTTTCTTATTTTCATGTAGGTGTTTGTTGGATTTGAATGTGTAATTGTTGAATAAAATTAAGCAAAATGCATTAGGGCAGATCTAACAGAAGTGATAGGTATACATATTACATTATTTGTATTTATATTTATTACATACATTTATTGATAAGCAGGTGTAAGTCATAACTGACTTAGTTGAAAAGAAAAAAGTATGTAGTAGGGATTTAGTCAGCATGGCAAAAAGAAAATACTCTTTGTTAGGTATATGGTCAAGCTTTCGGAATGAATTTATTCCTTCATCGGAACAATAGCTACAATAAATATACATTATAAAAATGTTAAAATGTTAATGTTAGAACTACTTACATACTTGAGGTTTAGTTTAAAACTCGCAGAAAGAATACTAAGAAAAAGAATTCTTTTCATCGAAAGAAGATTATAATAGAATTTCTGCATTTACTGTATAGGATACTTTGTTAGTATTTTTTCTGCAAATTTTAAACTAAACCTCAAGTTTGTAAGTGGTCCTACCATTAACATTATAACATTTTTATAATGTATATTTATTGTAGCTATTATCCTGATGAAGGAATAAATTCATTCCGAAAGCTTGACCATATAGCAAAGAGTATTTTTTTGCCCTGCTGACTGCATCCCTACTACATACTTTTTTCTTTTCTACATTCACATTCCATTGATACCAACCGAAACATCTTGATGGACGCCTAATTTGAACTGAACTCACGATACTGAACCGACTTGGTGCTTCGCAGTGACGTCATCTGCGCCAACTCGACGTGCTTTTACATCGGGAGTAGCATACCGTTGTTTGTGTATCGTGCATCCAGTATATTATCCAGGACATAGTGCAACGGTACGAATTTAAAAGAATGCGAAGCCACACCCAGGTTCTCCAAATTTCCGTCCCCATTGTCTTTTCCGGATCTCCCCCGGTACTTTATTTTTTATCTCCGCCGAATATGCTCGGGATTCGCGAGAGCCAGGGAGGAGCGGGATAAAAAATGAGCCTCCGAGCAGCCGGGCTCACCCGAAATGAGGATATGAAAGGGTGTATTAGGGCCGCGGTCGATATCCCTGCAAGAAAAGAGAGAGATAAAGATAATTAGTTAGAATTATGGGTTCCGGTAGCTCATCGATCGGCCAACACTTCTTATTCCATCAGTCCCATCCGGAAAGGACGGGATTACAAGAGACCTTTTGTTACGGATCTTGCGAGGGAATTTCTTTTTTCTACAGTCGTCCAGAAAGAGGGCCGTTGTCAGTATGTAACGCATTTTGCATTATAAGACATGCTCATTAGCAATACCGAGATTCAGAGCAGTTTTTGTTATTGGATGAGGTTTCCACACTTCACATTGCGGCTTCGCCACGATAACCTTGAAGCAACTATTCCAGTGCTCCAAAACCAGACTACAAGGTAGAAGATTTTTTATTTGACAATTTTCCTTTCCACTTGTCTTATTTTGCTTGTTGATAGTACGCTCGTCGTGAAGTTTCTTTCTCTGTCTGCTGCAGCCGCCAGAACAAAATCCAAAGATTCACCAAGCCAGATAAATCGCACTTCAAATTGTTATCCAGGCCCCGCAATTATGAAACTACTCGGGCTAATCTCCTCCGGTGTCTAGGCCTTTTTTATCGTACTTCATCCACGTTCTCTCAGCCTCATTGCCGTAAATTCCGCCTTAATCCGAACTAAGGAACCTGTTTCATTTTGCACGGTATACTGAGCCATCCCGGCTGCCCAGGATGCTTTAATTTACTCCATCCTTACACCGCCTGTTGTTCCGCGCAGGCAATTCATTTCAAAGGGTCGGGTTGCGTCTCCTTCGTGCTTATAGTTGTCAGGTTTAATGTCCCTAGGAATGTCCTTAAGAATTTAATAAGCAACCACTTGGATTTGTCTGGGGCTGGTAACATCATAGTTATTGGTGTACATTGTTACAGATCGATGTGGGGGACTCTTCTTGCAAATCAATGAAAAATATGAATGTCATGTGATACAAAATAGACAAAAAGTATCTACGGTGTCTATAGCTAGAATACAAGCTGAATTGAATGCCGCAAACCACATCGCGATACCTCGATTAGTTTTTAAGATACAGGTAGATATATTATTATAAGATACATCAAAGATATTATAAATATGTCACACCAAGGTCTACTTGGATCAATTTTCAAATCAGTCCTTTCACTAGTTTCTTGAAAATCATGTTCAAATAATTTCTTAACCGTCTAAACCGATAAAGCTATACGGGGTTCAAGGTCATCCTAGTGATGTCCTCTACCTGCATGCTTCGTTTGAATTGATGACTCTGGGGCACCCTGTAAAAGTTCGATGTTTATAAACCGTTAAGAAATTTAAATGTTATTGTGGTCTTCCCTGCCAATAGGTATACTATCAACGTGGAACTCTTCTGATTCCTTGTGCAAACTAGTTTTTAATACGCATCAGTGATCTTTGATTCAGCTGAGGGTTATACAACTAACCAACAAAAAAAAACCTTTAATTTATCTGACACGTAGGAGAAAAACATGACCAAATTAAAATTCTTTATGTTATTTTCTACATACAACTACTACTGCGCAAACTTCACAATAAATTGCCTGACAGTTTTAGTAATTTTCCAGTGAAAAGAAGTTTAATAATATTTTAATATAATAAATAACACTTTTGCTGAGCTCAAGAGTTTCTAGAGTTTTTGGTTGTATTTGTTATGTTTTGAATATTGTTTTGCCAAGAATTGAAATATGTAATTTTTTATACTTGCACGTACAGAATTAATAAATACCGAGATAAATTCGAAATTCCAGTTAACTGAACATATATATGATTTAATATCAATCCTAGGACGAATACGCAATCGAATTCAAGCAATTAAAGCTAAATATGCTTCGGAGCGTCGGACAATCAAGCTTGAATTTTATTTATTCCAAAATGTCGGTGTGATATGTAAGTAATTATTATACGCAGAAAAAACAACGATGTATAATTTGAATGAAATGTCCATATCCACTCTTGTTGTTGTACCTACCTACAAACTGTACAAAAAATCTATTGAATGTGTTATTTTTGCTGTGTTCTATTTTAGTCATAATAGGTATGTAATGTGTTTTGTGTGTGACCTGTGTGTCAATATTTTATATTATTTGTATACGATTATATCTAATATTATTATTAATAATAATAATAATTCTCACCCTTACAATACTCCAAACTAGGAGTACCCCAGAAGCAACCACATGCTTGTGCGGGGGAGGGGGGCAATTACTATTATTTTGTCTTTGTTGCCATTTGCGGCTAGGGCCGACTTTTTTCCCGATAGAACTAGAATAGCATTCGCTCAAGTACTACGGAAAACCCTGGTAAACCGTAGTAATCCCAGTGAGTGTAGGACAATTAGTAAATCACACGGTTAAAGCTATTTAGGAGCAATACCGTGAACCCACATTATTTGTCCAGCGCTCTTGGCCATAGCGGTGTTTTTCTTTAAAGACATATATATGCATGCGCCTGCCTCGAACCAAGGTCGATCGAAGATATTATACTCTATTTTGATTTTATTTCAATCATCTTATTCGTAAATGTTTCTAATGATATTTTGTGATGTTAATATCTCGGTTAATATGGTAATATAGGTACTGGGCAAAGTCTTTCACTTTCGTTGTGATTTGTTCATTTCTGAATCGATCTCTCTACGTTTTAAACAGGTCAACGCTCTTTTATAGCTTCTTTATGCATATTATTTCCGAGGATATTTCATTGTTAGGTATATCAAAGTTTTTAACTAAAAAATTTTAAACCAAGAATAATTCATGCACCATAAAGTTGTAGTCTATGGAGAGCCATGCAAGAATGTTGTTTTTATTTTCTCATTTTTTCCTGTTGCGTAATTAATCCGGCAAAACTTTCATGATATATTATACTCGATATTATCAGGAGAACGGAACTTCTCCGCTGTTCGCCGCTTACGCTATTTAAATTTCTCGCGAAAAACTTGTGTACTTCCGTTCTAATGAAAACACCGTAAATATCATGTAACCCAAATAAGTATCCCGTTAATCATGTCGGAAACTTGGAACAATTACCTCGCGCTTTTATAAAATTAATTTCTCTTTAGTAGGCGAAAAAGTGGACAGTTTAGATCTAACCGGAGTTAGAGTAACTGCGCAAACAACATTGGAAATCCTAATATGCAAATCTAAACCCTCCAGCATATCTGCATGTGAATTGGGGACCCTATATGTATGCAAAGGACTGGGCGACTCCGCAGGAGGGCACTAGACATTCGATTTTCTTACAGTTGACTCCTCCGCAACAAACGTGGGACGTTCCCATTATTGTTTCGTTAGCGCACAATAAATCGAAGAACCGTACACCTAGTTCGTTTCCATGGCAACTGCAAACACGGCGTCGTCAATGTCTAGAAATACTAAAGTCGGCTCACTTCTTTCTCTCGGAAAAGCCTACAATTTTTTGCGAGCGGTCGAAAATCAGCGTCACCTCGCACGCTTCGCATTTACGAGGGCGACTAAACGAAATCGCCGTCAAGCTAGTTATACGGGGGCAGGTTCATATTGACCTTCCATTATTTACCAAAGGCTACAAATATTAGTATACCTATTTGTAGACTTTGGTACAACATTATTTGTGTAGGTAAGTGTACCGTTAGTTTTTGGTAGGTACAGTTAAATTAAAATACAAGGTAGCTATTACCAGAATCTTAGTAGGTATATCTGTAGACTTTGGTTGGAACATGAATAAAAATGCAATTTTTTGTTTTACGTTCATTTTTAAAAAAGTCTAACAAAACATAGAGCACACAAAAACATAAATAACAAAATAAATATTTATAACGACAAAGAATTAAACTAATCATATCTACTTTTTCATCCTGTGGTAAATATTTTGATATTTAAATTGACATAAACAATACAGAGCAAAATATTAGGCATACGTACCTACACAAACATGCGTCTTACCATAAGCTTCTGGAAATAATCTTAATGGGACAGCCGAGGGGACAGCAGTTTTTACTAAACGTTTTCCGTAAGAAATGAATGACTGATCATCAAAATGTGCCTTGCAAATTCCTATAGGTTTATGTGCCTCTTCAGGTGGAATATTCGCAAATTTATGTTCTCCGTTGAACCCTAAGGCATTCTTCAGAGAAAAACTTTTATATTGAAAATTGATGGCACTAAGAAGCTTTATGCAAGAGGGTACTGAGATAGTTTCAGAAAATTACACAGGGTCTTCGGCTCTCAATTTTTTTTTTGTTTATTTCTTATTAAGCGATTTTCTCGCTTATTTTGGGCCGCACAGAAAACATGTAAGAAAACAAAATAAGGCAATTTTGGTGAGCGAGGCGACATTAAAAAAGGAATGGGCCTCCATACCCAACTTTTTGCGGTGTACTAAAAAAAACCTAAAATCGACAAACATTTTCTTGGTCTCAAGAGAGCCGAAGACTCTGTGTAATTTGCTGAAACTATCTGAGCACCTGGATGGATAAAGCTTCTCAGTGCCATCAATTTTCAATATAAAAGTTTTCCTCTGTCTCTTAAAATAAACATTCCACGGCCATTAATAGTTTTGCTCAATTTGAGGTTTTTTTAATATTGCGCGACAATTTGGCCATGGATGCCGATTTCTTTTGCAGCACCACTTAGCTGTCCAAAATTGACACATTTTTGTTTCTTACGTTTTTTTTGTAGGCCGCAAAATGAGCGAGAAAATCGCGGTGGTAGACCTAAAAACCCCTCCCCTCCTCATCGGCGAGGAGGGGAGCGGGAGAGGGCAAGAGGGAAACGTTTGTTTACACAAGGCCGAGTGCCCGGACTTATTAGCAGAGCATATATATATATATATATATATATATATATATATATATATATATATATATAAATAAAACAACCGGCAGTTGGTACCTATAACTTACTCTTGAGAAATCATCCGCAAATTCAATGATCTTGAGCCATATTGGGGGAATAGAAGTCAGAGGTGTAGTCGGGAAAATCAATTCAGAAATACAGAGTAGTGTTAGTAAAGTATATAGTGTGTGGTAAGCACAAGCAGCTTTGACTCCTTCTTGGGATTCTTTATTTAAAGATACTAGCACAAAGCACAATTTACAAAAAAGCACACTCGACGGCACTGTAATATCTCTCATACAGCCAAAAAAGACTTGCCCAATCGTCCCGACACTGCATCCATTTGACAGAATCTATTCCCAAATGTCGGCTGCGCGAACAGGTGCGCCGAATGATCCCGCCATGGGCTAATTGGTTTATATGCTCTGTTATTATACAGGGTGTCTACTGACGGAGGGCCACTTGGAAATATCTCGACAAATATGCATTTTTCGGAAAACTTTATTTGAAAAAAAAAAATAAGTTTTTGATGGCCCAACTTTGTGTAAAAACAAATTCGAGATCCATGGCCTACTTTCCAAGAAATTTTTAAAAACCCGAAAATTGCGGATACTTCTTTTGCATGTAACTTTTTTATTTCAAGAGTTACCGAAAAAGTTTCTGAATAGAATCTGTAGGCAAAATTGATTACTTTAAGCCTGCTTTATCATAATTTGGCAAAATGCCGCGGTTTAGGGGGTGCTCTCTTAGCGCTTAAAAAAAAGTTACTCAATTATAGCAGCAGGCCATGGCGTCAAAAAACTACCTATTTTATGCACTTTCGATCGATATATCACAAGCGCTACATATCCCTTGCGTTAGCCTGATTTACAATTTTTTTTTGAAAAAAAAAATAAAATTTAGATTTCTTGGAAAAAAGCTTTCAAAGTTCGTTTAAATAAACTACAGCTATCCATTTAATTAATTTCACAACACATTACATTGCAAATCTTTTGTCGAAATGAAATTTGTTGCGAGAAATCTGCATCTCCCACATCTTTGAAATTTTCTAGTATGCTTTGAAAAACAATAGCAACCAGCTTCTGTCAGTCAATCAATTGGATCTTTCAAACTTAATTGTTTGATAGAAGTTGAAAGAATCGATTCAAGAAATAGGTACTTGTATAAAATTAGCATGGCATTTTCAAACGAAGACAAATTAAATTTATTTGTAATGTAGGAAAGCAACTTTAATTCAACGCTAGCGTTAAGACAGTATCAACATAGATATCCAAACGCCCCTAGTCCATATTTAAAAAGTTATCAAGTAGGTACCTTAAAAAATCATGGCGCGCTTTCACACACATCTCCGATTTGATGATTTTTTAAGTTACTTGATAACTTTTTAAATATGGTTCTATTTGGACTAGGGGCGCTTGGATATCTATGTTGATATTGTCTTAACGCCTATAGCGTTGAATTAAAGTTGCTTTCCACGTACATTACAAATAAATTGAATTTGTCTTCGTTTGAAAATGCCATGCTAATTTTATACAAGTACCTATTTCTTGAATAAATTATTCTTTCAACTTCTATCAAACAATAATCTTTGAAAGATCCAATTGATTGAGTGACAGAAGCTGGTTGCTATTGTTTTTCAAGGCATACTAGAAAATTTCAAAAATGTGGGAGATGCAGATTTCTCGCAACAAATTTCATTTCGACAAAAGATTTGCAATGTAATGTGTTGTGAAATTAATTAAATCGATAGTTGTAGTCTATTTAACCGAACTTTGAAAGCATTTTTCCAAGACATCTAAATTTAATTTTTTTTTTCTAAAAAAATTGTAAATCAGGCTAACGCAAGGGATATGTAGCGCTTGTGATATATCGATCGAAAGTGCATAAAATAGGTAGTTTTTTGACGCCATGGCCTGCTATAATCGAGTAACTTTTTTTTCAGCGCTAAGAGAGCACCCCCTAAACCGCGGCATTTTGCCAAATTATGATAAAGCAGGCTTAAAGTAATCAATTTTGCCTACAGATTCTATTCAGAAACTTTTTCGATAACTCTTGAAATACAAAAGTTACATGCCAAAGGAGTTTCGTCAATTTTCGGGTTTTTCAAAAATTTCTCGGAAAGTAGGCCATGGATCTCGAATTTGTTTTTACACAAAGTTGGGCCATCAAAGAGGTAATTTTTTTTTTCAAATAAAGTTCTACGAAAAATGCATATTTGTCGAGATATTCTCTGGACGCTGGCGTCGTTACCGCGGGGTCCTAAACGCAATTCCAAATAGGCAAATCGAAATTCCCCACCTCCATATCTGCACGAGAATATAAGAAGAACGGGTGTGCGCTGGTCGGTCAGGCGACCGGAGGCCTATATTTAGCGGGGTCCAGTTTGCTCCTCCAATTCACACCGGTCGGGCAGGCCGGACGGGAACCTGTTTCAGCGGCAAAAAACCATTTCCGTCCATGTTTTTTTCGAACCTTCTCATATTATCAATACGCGGAACGGGTTCTGGGACGGGCCCCGGCTAATGACGGCGAATTAGCGTCTTGCCCGGGGGCCCCGGCGACGCGCTCCTTTGTCGGTTTTATTACCGCGATTATTCTAATGCGGTTAATGGGCTCGTTTGGCGATTTCGGGTCGGGGGCGGCGTTGTTTTGTTTTATGGGGTAATTAGTTAGGTAACTATATCAAAATTAAGTCGGGGAATTGGGCCTGGAAAGAGCGAGGGGGGGGGGAGGTCTATGAGTGCGGCCGGCGAGAGGTCGGGAATGAGTTTTGGAACGACCGGGACATAGATTTTTCAATCTAAAGATTAGATATTGTGTATAAGTTTGCATGGACAATAATTCTTCCATGGGCACATCAGAAATGTTATACCCAGGGGCAAGGAAAGCAGTGCTTCCCCTAAACCAAAACAATGTAAAATGATAAAATGTAATTTTTGAATTTTTAAACAGGAAGCAATTAGTTTAGTTACCTAGGTATATCAAAAACGCTAAAAATTATCTTATATATCATATATCAAACCTACTATATGTTATGCCTCTAGCAAATGCGGCGTTGGTTCCGACTGCGCCCATCCTACCGAGCGACAGTACAATGTAAGCTATGCCGGCCGCTAGCTTTTCTGTAGCGTTCGAGAGTCGAGAGGTTAATGAACTTTCCACCTCCACCGCACTGGCTGACGCGAATGAGAACGCGTGTTTTAAACGTGCGTGGAAGCTATCGTTGCAGTAGGTTCTTTATTTAGAGTTGGTTTTGATATCTACGTTGGTGCGTCGCGTGCGTCGTATCTCGGGCGATATGGAAGACAATACAATACGGACATGAACATGCAAATACCGTCAACTTCGGCTGTCGGGAATGACGTTGAAAATGTTAAAGTTGAACAATTAAGTAAGAGTGTGTGTGAATGTGTATGTGTGCCTTAATAATAAAGGGATTTTCAACATTAAACTTTGCGGATAAGCTTCAATTAATTACTAACTGAAGGGCAAAACCCCCTATAGAAAATTTAACCACAAAAATGAATGAATGACTTTCACAGATATCGCTGTTGTCTATTGAGAATATACTTCTCCTGAACATGTTAGAGCATAGATGTTTTTATGATGACGTCATTGACGAATTCGCAAAAAGTGATCGAAGAATCGAATTACATTACAAATAGGTAAGTTTTTAAACATTGCTTCCCTTACTTAAAATGTCACCGCACGCCCCTGGTTATACCTAGGGTCGTATCATTACAATAATAACCAAACGGTTCATTATCACAGCAGACTTCATCACAGTAAAAAATTTGTCCGTATAAAGCATGAAAAATTGCTGGTAAACTTTTCTCGTGTAAATTTATACACGAAAATTCGTTATTTGTACCAACCTATTTCTGGTAAATCTGTTTTGTCAACAGAAAATGCCTTGTGATGTAAAAAATCCAACATGAGCGGATGTTGATCATACACGGTGTGTGTTTCTAAAAACACATATTGTCACACCGGGCTGGGAATGCCCTGTGTGGCCACACTGGATACGGGAGTCTCGAATGAATTTAAATAGTTTAGTCATCGGTCCACAGATGTCACTTTGTTGACAATAAGTGTAATTTTAGTGCTAATCATATAATATGCTATTTTTAACACCTGTCGTGTCTTTTTAATACCGCTCGTGTTTCATTTACACCGTTCGTGTGTTTTTTAAACACCGTCCGTGTTGTGATCAAGGCCAAAATAACAGAATATTTAAACTTTCTCCTCCTTAAGTCAGTCTCTTCAGTCTTTTGTTGGATTTCTGCGCGTCGTATAGGTCCGAAAGAAAATTATAGTTTTAACAAAATTTAAATAAAAAAAACTTAATAAATATCCGTTGTGCGACACTGCTGGAACCCGTTGAGTGGAGTATGTATATTATATATTCCTTCCCTCAACGCAATACTTACCTAAAGGTAGGCAATTATCTATAGCCTAATAACTAAAAGATTATTCACTATTCTTAAATTTTTGTGATTAGCACCTATACCAAGTAAATCAAGTAAATATCAAAGTTTAAATATTTCAAATGTTAGTCATTGTATTTAATAACTGCCTGCATATTTTTAAAAATTTGTGTAATAATTAAATCTTTAAAGTTACTTTCTATAATAATCCTACCTCCTATACCATACTATTGACTAGCCCAAAAATCACCTGCTACATCATGGTAGGTGTACCTACAAGATGGGCCAAATTGGACACTTTTAAAGGGAAAATGGGGAAAACCGCAAATCGATATCTATCAACGTTCTTGAGTAAGGTACCTGGAGTTTTTGGAAAATGTGCGTCTTTGAAAAGTGGCCGTAACTTTTTTCAGTTTGAAAATTTTGTGTAGAGCAAAAATATACCATTCCAAAAATATATAACGCTTAATGATTTACATAAGTAGTTATAAATTTATAATAACTTGTAACTATTAAACATTAAACTCTTAAACGTTGACTTGAAAAAAATATATATAGTAGCAGTATTGAATTCTATACGTAAAAATTTGCTTTAGAAATGTTTTCACAAAAAAACGCACATTTTCTAAAAACGCCCTGTAACTCAAGAACGGTGACAATCAATTTGCGGTTTCCGCCATTCAATTTATCATGAAAAATGAGCGTTAAAAATAGGAATTTCCCTTTTAAAGTGTCCAATTTGGCCCACCCTGTACTTCTTTTCCAAATTTCGATTTTTAATTGTATACAGGATGTTTAGTAAATATAAGGCAAAACTTCAAGCATTTTCAGCTTATCCTCCATCCCCCAAAACACTGCAGTGCCAAATTTCAGCAGCTTGATTTTTTCGGGAGATGTAGCCATAATTCAATTTCAAAAAGTGAACTTTAACGCCCTCTATCTATTAAACAAACAACATTTCTATAAGGCATATTAGCCTCAATCGTAATATTTTGGCCCAAAATATATGCGGTTGCACTATGCGTGCCATTACTAATGATTCACCCTGTATATATGACTAAAAACCGTATTATGAAACACTAGATGTCGTAAAACTTGTACACGGAAAATGGTATCAAAATTTTAGACACACGCCCGTGGAAATATTCAAATTTTACCAAAACGAAAGTGGTTAATTTAACCAGACACCGTGAGGACTTAATATGATCACTTTTAGTGCTGCTGTGTGTCGTGTCCCTTCGGCAAGAAGATTTTTGATAAGTAACTAATAGGCTGTTTTCAAATTTCTGTAGGTTAGGTAGGATTTTAGTCCCCAAATTGGGGAAACTGCCTTTTAACTTTTTTTGAAAACTTTTCATGCGGAAATAAATGATTGGGCAACTTCGAACTCAAATTAGGTATGGAATCTAACATTCTTTCCAAACTCTGTCCCCACACTACTGGGACGTCGTTTTGTATATTTCTTGTATCTTCTTGGCTCCGAAAAATAATTATTTTGCGATTTCTTAACACTTTATTGCCCCGATCATTGGTGCCGGGATTTCGCGAAGCCCGTATCCTCCGGGGAGGGCCCCGGAGTTTCATAAATCCCGGCGAAACTTCCGGGCCGGTTTTCTTTGCGGAAGTTTTACATATAGATCTCTGGGGATGCGCGGTGGACTACCCGCCAGGGAATAGCTTTCCCCAACTTAAAAATCTCTCATCGCTTCGCTATTGATTGACAGATTGCACACAGATTCACGCCGTTAGGGGTTTCTGTATATGCGGTTAGTTTCGGATGCGTTTTTTGCTGCATGATGGAAGTAGAACTACCAACACAAGTAGAAAAAGTATCAGTTTATTATGTGGCCTTTGGTGAATCACCCATACGCTTTATAGAAAGAACGAACTGTTTCTATGCCTTTCAGTGTGGATTTCCTTGTATATTGGAACCTAGAAGGGCTATATAAATAAATCCAATATATTACCCTTCCCACAATATTAATATACAGAATTATCCAGTCATAATGTGGGGCAAATAAACCTTAGCACACGAGTAACTCAACGTCATTGTTGAAGGTTATGAAGAAGTAATTAGATATCTCTATTATACAGGGTATCCCAACGAAAACTTGACCCCCCCAAAAATTCGAAAACCGAACAATATTTGAAAATTCGCCGAGACCCGTCGATTTTTGTTTTTGGGGGGAGCTTTTTTAACAGCCAAGCCAGCCCGATATGTTCATCCCCCTAATCCCTAGCAACCCCAACTTTAAAATTTCAAATGGAACTACCCCCCTTGTGGAGCATCATTTTAAAGCCCTTTTTATTGCGCATACAGTGATGTATCGTTTTTAGAATTCTGTTGAGATTTGACATAATTATTGGCTAAAAACGGAAAGTTGACAATCCACTGTACGCATAGTAATTTCTACACAAATGCCCGTCACTATTAAATTTTTTATCTTCTACACACGACCAAATTACACAGTTTTTATTGACGTCTCGATCAGTTTACAAAAAAGTCACAAATAAAAAAGCAGAAGCAAAACAAAAAAGTTCATATACGAATTCAAACCTTATATATTTTTAAAATATGTAACAAAGAGTCAATGTCACAAAAAGGTCCCCGTTTTTAGCTTGTAACTATGAAATCGTTATAGTTTCAGCCTGCTATTAAAAGTGTAAACGTGTTTTTAAAATGGTTTATTATATCATGGAAAGGTTAGAAATTGTTGCAATTCGTGCTGTAGCTTTAGCGCAATCATAATTTTGATAACAAATTGCAACAATTTCTACCCGTTCCGCGATAGAATAAACCATTTCAAAAACACGTTTACACTTTCAATAGCAGGCTGAAACTAACTATTTCGTGGTCACAAGCAAAAAACGGGAACTTTTTTGTGACAGTGACTTTTTGTTACATATTTTAAAAAGATATAAGGTTTGAATTCGTATGAACTTTTTGTTTTGCTTCTGCTTTTTCATTTGTTTTGTAAACTGATCGAGGCGTCAATAAAAACAATGTAATTTGGTCGTGTGTAGTAGATAAAAAACTTAATAGTGGCGGGCATTTGTGTAGAAATTACTACGCGTACAGTGGATTGTGAACTTTCCGTTTTTAGCCAATAATTCTGTCAAATTTCAACAGAATTCTAAAAACGATACATCACTGTATTCACAATAAAAAGGGCTTTAAAATGATGCGCCACAAGGGGGTAGTAACATTTGAAATTTTAAAGTTGGGGTTGCTAGGGATTAGGGGGATGAACAGATCGGGTTAGCTTGACTGTCAAAAAAGCTCCCCCCAAAAATAAAAATCGACGGGTCTCCGCGAATTTTCTAATATTGTTCGGTTTTCGAATTTTTGGGGGGGTCAAGTTTTCGTTCGGATACCCCGTATGTGTAATAAAACTCTATTATGTGTATCTACCTACTCTATTCACATAAAAAATAGGAAGATACAAAAAACAGAAAAAACCCTGTTCCGCAGGTTAAAATATCGTCGTCATCAAATTTCCAACCCAGGCTTCCTACAATATTAAAAAACCTGTTCGGATCGCAGGGCACCGCATCAAATTTCCTTTATGTGGCCATTCTCCAGAGATTTCGACATTCTCCTGAGCTGGAAATCGGCGGCACAAGAAGCGGGTAATATTTCACTACGGCTTTTGCTTATAGTACCTAACTCTGTGGAAGTTACAGCAATCAAGAAAATGTTGCCTTTTTAATTATTTGGCTACATAGCGTCCCTTATTCGTCGTTGCATAGGTTGAAAAGAAATTCTTAGGAATTTCGAAAGAAAGCGAACAAAGAAAAGTTGTAATTCAGGCAATGTTGGAGAGTATACTCATAGAGCAAGAATTATTGTACTGAAACAATGGTTTGGTTACTAAACAGTGTCTTATACAGGGTGTCCGGAAATTAAGTGCACATACAGAATGGGGTAATTCTTTGGCCCATTTTAAGAAAAAAACTTCATATGGACGTATGTCGTAAACGTCCTAACTTTTGAGATACAGGGCGTTGAAGTTCATTTTTTTAAATTGAATTTTGGCTACATCTCCCGAAATAATCAAGCTGCTGAATTGAAATTTGGCACTGCTATGTTTTTGGGGATGGAAAATAAGCTGAAAATGTCAATTTCACCGTATCTCATAGAGGGCGCCACTTGCGCTGTTTTTTGATCACGCTTTTACGCTTAACTTTTTTGAGGTTATCTTTTTGGTCCTGCAGGTCCATCATTTTAGTGCATCTTTTCATTCTGCAAGAAAAAGGTACTCTTGTTTCATAACGATTAAGTCAACCGTTTACGTTTAAATTGGCAAAATGGTCCCCAAAACACCTGTTGACTCCAATATTCGAAACATAAAATTTTCAACGACCGCTTTCAAATGCTACATATCAACTGTACATTCAAAATGAAGAAAAAAATGCTAAATGGATATTGGTCAAAACACCATTAGTTTTCTGGAAATAGGGTGTTCAAATTTTGTCAAATTCAATCCTTTCCATTTTGAAAGCGAATAATTTTTGGTTTATTCTTCATAGGGATTTTTTTCTTCATTTTGAAGGTACAGTTGATCTGTAGCATTTGAAAGCGGTCGGTGAAAATTGTATGTTTCGAACATTGGAGTCAACAGGTGTTTTGGGGCACATTTTGCCAATTTCAACGCAAACGGTTGATTTTATCCGTATGAAGCAAGAGTACCTTTTTGTTGTAGAATAAAAAGGTGCACTAAAATGATAAATCTGCAAGACCAAAAAGATAACCTCAAAAAAGTTACGAGTAAAGGCACGATTCAAAACAGCGCAAGTGGCGCCATCTGTGAGACACGTAGAAACTGACATTTTCAGCTTCTTCTCCATCCCCAAAAACATAGCAGTGCCAAATTTCAGTTCAGCAGCTTGATTATTTCGGGAGATGTAGCCAAAATTCAATTTAAAAAATTGAACTTCAACGCCCTGTATCTCAAAAGTTAGGACTTTTACGACATACGTTCATATAAAGTTTTCTTCTTAAAATGGGCCAAAGAATTACCCCCTTCCGTATGTGCACGTAATTTCCGGACACCCTGTATACTCTCTCAAATTTTCTCCTGCATTTTTAGCGAAGTAACACGCCAAGCTCTTTTTCACAAAGTGAACTGCCGTCGTCATTCCCTGGTGCCTTGCTTCCCGGAGTTTTCCGCATTCTGTTAACGTGTCTCGGCAACGCCCCGACTGCCTGGATAAGACGGATCATATTTCACTCCCGCTTTTGTTCATAACTACGGCAATCCAGAGCTGTGCCGTCTTTCTAATTATTCGGGTGCATTGGGGGGCGATGTTCGGCTGTGGAGTTGCGCTGGGAGTTCCGAATGAAGTGGAAATGTAAACGGGCAGACCATAATTATTATCGTAATGATAAAAGGAATGTTTTTAGTTATATACACATTCGTATGGTTCAACCCATACTAAAACCAAGTAACACTTACGCCTAGCGTAAATAAAAGCACGTGATCGATGACGTTCTGCGAAATAAGGCTATTGGTCAATGGGGCATAAAATATCAGCGCTTCTGGCAACAGGGATGTACTCGATCGCAGAAGCGTATTTATGCGGCTTTATCTTCTTTTCTGCTATTTAGACACTGCCTCAAATAATCTTATCGATATTTTCTAAAATTTATTTGTGGCGCAAATAGATCCATTTAATTTTTAATTGGGTTTTTCGCCACCAAACTGATCGAAAGACAACTTTTTCAAGTTGCCTGGAAAATTCATAAATTCTTAACAGTGAATGAACGAAACTTTAAACGTGTAACTCAAAAAATAACCTCAACAAATTTGTTTTCTGACCTTTCGGAGAACAAATCTTCCTCCTTTCTCAAAGATCTTGCCACGTAAAAAAAAACAATTAAAAATTAAATTAATCTTATGGATGTTTTGACTCATTTTAATTAAGCCAATAATTTTTTTCCGATATATTTTGACTTTTAAAAGAAATGGCTCATGGCATATGGGACAAAATGCTTTGGTAATTGGCAACACCAAACTAGTTTCCAATATCTAATGGAAATTATGTATGGTCTTTCGGAGGTGTGCAGACCACGACAGGTACCTGTTTCGGGCTTGTTGGCCCTCATCAGGCAGACGTAGCGCACCTCACCGAAAAACCCAGATTTCGTTGGCTATGTGGAATAGGTAATAGTATAATGCGGTGAGAATTTACCATATGTCCCATATGCCATGAGCCATTTCTTTTCAAAATTATAATGGGGACATTAAATATTCATTTTGTTTAATCATCGTTTGGCTATAGACACGTAAGTACACGAGGATTGAAACTCACGATTCGATCCTTGTTGATTTCTATATATTAGAAGATACTCGGTGATGAATATGAATCAAACGAGTTTTTTGGCTCCCCGTATGTATGCTTCTTCTGGTTTTTCCACCGCGCCGCGCCGCTTTGCCGAGTTCTTTTTATATGTCGATCGACCAGTCGATATATACACACTCACATTGCTTTGGTTTTGGCAGTACCAGCTAGATGGCGTTGGATGGTAAATGCTCACCGCATTATACTATTTCCTATTCCACATAGCCAACGAAATCTGGGTTTTTCGGTGAGGTGCGCTACATCTGCCTGATGAGGGCCAACAAGCCCGAAACAGGTACCTGTCGTGGTCTGCACACCTCCGAAAGACCCATACATAATTTCCGTTAGATATTGGAAACTACTTTGATGTTGCCAATTACCAAAGCATTTTGTCCCATATGCCATGAGCCATTTCTTTTAAAAATTATAATGGGGACATTAATATTCATATATTTTGACTTAAACAATTGTAAAAGTAAATTTAAATAAATGTCGTGCCTCAGTCCGGCTCTGGCGATAATCTCAACGCACACGGTCTTGTTTACATCAGGCGTAAGAGTTATTTGATTTTAGTTATAGTTGTCGAATTTATTTATTTATGTAACCTTTTCGATTAAAAAAAAAATCAGCCACGAGTCGTTGCCTTTCATGTTATTAGACAACAAAATTTATTAGCTGTATAACGTAAATTGGTAAACGACGTTTTCAATTTATTTCTTCCGTGGAGAGAGAAAAATGATCCGCAAGACGATGCCACCTCTCAGCGGTTTAATCAACCCGTCCAATTCCACAATTGCGTTGGAACGCAAACTCCAGGGAACTCGGTAGAAAAACCCGAAGAAAAACGCCGTAATTAAACGGGGAAGGGATATACGTGCGCGGCAAATGTAAATGCGAGCACAACGGTCCGCGCGTAGCAGCACCTGCCAGATGCAAATGCGGCGAACAGTTAGAAAAAGGACTTGAGCTGTTTCTAATTGCGGGACAGCTTTCGAATTACACGCGGAAGAATTAAAATCATCGCGGATGCAATTAAGGCGCGAACGAGACAGTTTTATGCATGGGAACGCGGCGTCCGAACTTGGCGAAAAAACTATAACGAGGCTGAGCCAGCATTTGATAGAAAAAAGTCGTGTTGCAACACCTATATACTAAGTTGGGAATCAGGATCACGAACCTTTGGCACTTAGAAAATATTTCTTTTGCTTAACCCCGCACATCAAAACTTTGTTTTTTTGCGCTCGACGCTCGTATCGCTAACCATGTTAGGCATCATCAGGAGATGATTAAGCTCGTGATTAAGTCCAGACTTAATCATACGAGGAGGAGTCAAAAACTTAAACGTTGCACAAAAGTATTAGTTACTTTACATAGAGAAAAATGGAAAAAGAGAAAGTTGTTTGCAATGAAAAGTATACATAAATACAAAACAGTTGCATGGTGAATTTTTGAAGATATAACATACCTACGCGGTTGTTCTCGACTTTAATTTTGTTTATCATTTAATTGGATTTGCTAGTAGCCCGTGAGTAATGATCTTTTCACATGTTGAGTAATAATAAGCTTAAATAACTAATAGGCCTAAATAAGTAATAAAATTGCATTTATAAAATTTCTTGTGAATGTGGAAAGTTCTATATTGAGAAGAGTTGCAGGACATTTAACGTTCGTTTAAAAGAACATATAAAATTATAACAGGCAAAATCAAATTTCAAAGCCAAGAAAATGTGAACACCCTTTCAATAATGATAATAGAATTTTGTGCGATGGTAACAACCAATTCTCAAAAAAGAAATAGGAAATAGGCGAAAAATTAAGGAATCGACGTTTACTCTAGGAAATACGGACAACTGTGTTGCTGATAGTCCAATAAAGATGTCAGTTTTGCATAAAAAAAATCCAAACAGGATGATTTTTCCAGGATTGCTTGGGCAATGCCCAAATGTCCAACCAAAAGATCGCACACGAACTCCTGGTATAGTCCACCTTACGAGAGAATACGAGCCTCAAGAATCTTTACTGGGCTTGCTAGGCGTTGCCGGATCGCAAAAAACCTGTACAATTCTGGTGCACTAGCGTAATGGCTTTGGTTTATTATATTTCCTAAGGAGAACTTTATTTCGAAGTTTGGCAACATTAGAAATTTTCCTACTCGCATTCTTGAGGCTCGGATTCTCTCGTAAGGTGGACTATACGTATATTGCGCTATAGGGTGGTTTTCTAAACAAAGCAAAATGATCCTAATAAAGGTTATAGGAGATCAAAGTACAGCGCATTACTTATGGGACAAAAATGCCTCACGCTGCAGGGGTGGCATTGTAAACATTTTTTTACAAAAAAAATGACCGTGATAGAAGTTTTCCAGGATAAAATTCTAGTCAACTTTTTCTTATAATTTTTTGTGTCACTAATACTTGATGAGTTACAGGGCATTTGTATAGGTATGACAAAAATTAATTAAAAAATATCATGCCCTATAAATCATTAAGTATTTCAAACAGAAAAAGTTGACCAGAACTTTATTCTCTAAAACTTTTATAAAGGACATTTTTTTGTAAAGAAATGTTTACAAGTCCACTCCTGCAGCGTACGGAATTTTTTCAAATATAAGCAATGCGCTGAAACTCATTATGTATTAGGGATACAAACACATCTTTTGGTCCCCAAGCAACCCTGAAAAAATCATCCTGTTTGGAATAATTCTTTTTTTGTAATCCCTATAAGCCGAGTACATCTTTATTGGACTATGAATGTTCAGTGGAATTCAGTAAAATATTATTGCCAGTTATTCAAAAAGAAGTTAGCATTGGTTCCGTAATCATGGCATTTTAACTTGACATTTATTATTGTGTCATTTCACTTTGACGTGACATTATCTATGAGAAAGGAGGACAATTTATTCTCCGAACGCCCAGAAAACAAAGTTGTTAAAGTTATTTTTTGAGTTAAAAGTTCAAAGTTTCTTAAGCATTTTTTATGAATTTTCCTGGCAGCTTGAAAAAGTCTTTTAATGCGTTTGGTTCAGGTTTGGGCCACAAAGAAATTTCCGGCAATAGTAGGTACCTAATCCTTATTTATTACTATTTCAAAATTGCCCCTATAATAAAGTAATATTTCAACGGTGGTAGAAAAAATAAATTAATTTAGCCGGAAATTTATAAACTTTTCGCAACATACTTTCTATTGTAACGCCAACAATGTTTTTATTGGTAATTGAATATTTCGCTACATTATACTGACTCACTATAAACTCCGCAAATAAGTTATTTTAATCATATAATCCGAAGCCTGTAGTTAGAGTAAGCAATGTCCTTGCTTTGAGGAACTACTGATCTTTTTCCGTATTATAAACCATGATACCACTAACGAACTTAACCCGATTGTAATAATGCGTAAGAATTGAGTAACAAGGCCAATAAAAATCGCTCGGTCTCCAATTTACCGTTTTCTAGCACTTACAGTTATAACAGAAAAGGAAGAAGTGTATTATCGATTGTACGTGATTCCTGCAGAACAAAACGCTTTCGCCATTGCCTAAGTTTTGCATCCATCACTGTCGATATAGTAATAAGATCAATCTAGTGCAATTAGGTGACATTACGCACATCCTGGATAATTTCCTACGCAGTTTTAACACTAGCGAAGATTACTGTAATTTTCTTATTTGCTAATGTGAAAATAACAAAAACTTGCGACGCTTCTGGTAATGGCATTAGGCGAGTAAATTGCCTATCGTTGCTAAGTCGTCGTTTTATCAATTAATACCTAGTTATTCACTACCGATAAATGTTATATAAAATGTTAATTTAACCCGCATACTAAGCATCAATCAAGTGATGCAGAGAAATTTCTCTCTTTCCAAGCTTCTACTTTTAAAGCTAAAAAAACTCTTGAACCTCAACTAAATACATCTCTGACAGACTTCAACCACATTCCCAAATTACAAAAACTGCCCCCTCAAAGATAATTGCCTGACCGAACCAAAAGGACGCCCGCCGAAACCCCTGAAATATTGGAAAATCTTAAGCAAGCAGAGCAATTTAGTATACTCGCCCCGGATACCTAAAAGAAGCCCCCGGAGGCGACTACAAAGCGTATTATTGGCTGCCCGAAAAAGCCGAAATAAAGTGGTGTCAATCGCAGGAGGCTTCTAATGACAACGAACGCCGCGGAGAATAAGGCCGGGGGAAATCTGATAAAGGGAACGAAAACCCACGGCTGTTTTTTATTTGGATAAGATAAGGGACATGTGCGGTTTCGACTTTTATAAAACGGCATTAGCAAAATTAGAGGTAGAATGAAAATCTTTTTTTAATTTGTTACTATACTGGGTGATTCAGTCATTATATCTGTTTAAAACTTAGGGCAAACCAATCTTTGTTCGACGCTCATGGTTTCATTGTTCATTATTTAATTTCTCATTGTTTGTTATTGTTAAAGTTTATGAAGAAATACGCTTTTCTCATCTGCATTATCGGTGTTTCCAGTCTTGATTTTACAAATGGCAAGCCTTATAAACCTTGAGACACCTTGAGGAAATGTCGCAAACACTAACTTGGTGGTTAGGATCACGATTGTTTACTTATGTTTACTGGCACCTACAATTAAAATGTTTTACATAATGACTGAATCACCCTGTACGAAACAACATAACACTGAAAAAGTAGCACCAAACCACAATGGCGGCTTCCATACAAACAAAATTTTGGTAACTTTTGGTAACTTTAGGAAACCAACACATACTAGTAGATATCTCCATTTTAATTCCAATCATCAAATTATTAGTGTTAAAAAAATGAGTAATTAAAAGTTAGTATAACAGGGCTAAAAGGATTTTTTGTTTTGATAACATAAAATTTGAGGAGGAAATTAAATTTAATATAAAACATGTTCTTAAGAAGAATAGTTATCCGATTGAATTTGTTGAGCAAGTTTTCTAGGATTGCCAACAAAATAACATAGTTACCTAATTGAATTAGATAAATAAATCTGTCAGTATTTAAACCCAAAAATACATCAATATCGATGCTAGTTAAAAAAACATTTAATTAGGTACAAAGTTCAAAAAATTGCATTTAGAAAATTCCTTGTGAATGTGGAAAGTTCTATGTTGGGGAGACTTGTAGGCCATTTAACGTTGGTTTAAAAGAACATATATCAGACAAAATAAAGTTTCAAAGTCAAATATGTGAACACTCTTTTTAAAATAATCATAGAACTTTGTGGGAAGTCCCAACCAATTCTCAAAGAAAATGTAGGAAATAGTCTAAAAATTAATGAATCAGCATTTACTCTAATAAATACGGACAACTGTGTAACTAAATATTCAGTGGAATAATTAGGTAAAATAGTATTGCCAGTTATTCAAAGAGAAGTTAGTATATAGATGATTAGATAGAACACAAAGTACAATATCAGACATAGGTGGTTAGGCTATTGTTTCTGTTGTCATAACTTGAAATTTATTATTCTGTCATTTCACTTTGACGTGACATTATCTTTGAGAAAGGTGGAAGATTTATTCTTCGAAAGCTCAGAAAGTTGTTGAAGTTATTTCTTGAGTTAAACTTTCAAAGTTTCGTTCGTTTACTGTTAATCATTTATGATTTTTTTTATGGCAACTTGAAAAAGTTGCCTTTTAGTCAGTTTGGTTGAAGTTCTGTGGCGAAAAACTCAATTAAAAATTAAAATGGTTTTGGTAACTTCCACTAACAGACAGATCTTCTAAACCGTTTAATAACTTTAAAGATATTTCCCTCATACTGCTTGCATCCAGTAAGGTAGCTCCTTCCATAAAAATCCAACCAATCATATGCCTCTGCTAGCGATAATTGCACTTGTGCAAATTATCGCGGTAATTGCACTTGTGTAAATTATCACTTCGTTGCTTAGCAACCGCGAATCTGTTGGATACAAACACGTACCTACTTCTTAAAGTTTGTGTGTTTCACACTGTTCTAAATTATGCCGCTTATAAATTATGTTGCGGTACTATTAAGCATTGTATCAATGAATTTATATAACTTTTACATTGCTAAATTTTTGTTATTGGACCTCCGTCTCCGTTTGAATTTATGACACATTCAGAAAATAAACCAACGCTCACAGGGTGTAGGTATAATCGCATTTGCCTTGGATATCCAAGCGTCATGTTTGTTTACTCGAACACTACAGTCGAAGCTGTCAATAAACTCGTTCAAAATTAATCGTTTTGGAAATGTAAATATAGAAGAAAAAATAGAGAAATTATTAGATCGTATTCGAGAAATAATCTCGACAAATACCACTCGTGCCGGAAATTTTTCTAGATAATTTTATTCTCAAGCCCTATTTTGCCCATTAGCAAAAACACTCGTACAAATTGGGCTTTTATTTTCAGAGATATAATCCCTCGAGCTTCCCTCTCGGGATTTTATCAGAAAATAAAAGACCAATTTATACTCGTGATCTTTCTAGGCAAAATAGCGCTTTCGAAAAAATTATCGATAAAATTTCCGGCACTTGTGATATTACATACGATAAAACTTGTTTGGCCGGCGAAATGTTGCATGTTGCCCACAAACCTGACGTCACGTCACGTCACAATACCTGTGCGTACGGCCAGCGTGTCGGAGGTTACGTATCAACCAGTATTAATAGCCGTTTTCATTGGTTTAAAAGTCGCGATGAAAAGTAATCCCTTTTACAGTCGTCATAAAGTCGATTCCCGGCAAAAGCAGATGCTCGCGAAAGATGAAAAGCGAATTGAATGCGAGCGCGAGACAAAGTAGAATGCGCGGAACGAGAAATGCATTTTCCGCGAGGGTTGTCACAATGTAGCAAGTATTCGCGGCGCTGCATATTTCACAACAGAATGTGCATGTATTACTAAAATAATAATGCCGGAGGGAAGGTGCAACATTGCAGACAGCCATTCAGCGATAGTCTAGTTTTGTATAAGGGTTGCCTCCGTTTGAAGTAGCCGAATGAGAACGGGCGAGTATTTGATTTTCTATACGTTCGATGTGCTTGGTGCAAAGCTGATACTGGTTTATCATTTTTTTCATTTTGAAAGAAGTATTCCGCATAGTTGTGAATGCCTACTTCTTCTTATCTACTTTTTTCTGTTATTAATTATTCATATGTTAGCAATAAATAATGCTTCGAAAAAATGAAAAATTTTAAATAAAATTTACTTATTCTTAATACCACGCATGATTAGATATAATGGTTGATACCCAGGAACAAATAGTGAAAATTATTCAATCATTCATGCTGACAATCAAAGAAAATGCTTCCTTCTTATATAATGGCGGCCAAAAAGCTTAATTCATAAAAACTGGTACAACTTATCTGACTGGATTTGTGAATGCAATGTAAAAACGCGTTTTTTAGTTTTTCCTGTATTTTGTTTTGTACTGATGATTCGTCCATACATCCAGAATAATACCGCTTTGAATTTCGGTAGCCTTGGACGCACTATCCACCACAATTTATTTATTTAATACAAATGTGGATAATAGCATTGCGAGACATCCGGCATGAGCATAGTTTGCATTTATCACCCTTATTGTTTGTTTGGAGTTTTGCGCGGACGCCTTGGATACCCGCAGATTTGCATTTAAACCGTTAAACCGTCCTATTAATACAATTTCCCGGCAAGTTGGAGATTAATATTCATAATGCAACTAAAATCTAAACGCGACTGAATTCGAAAGATAATGTGAATTGGATTCCCTTTTGCGCTTACCCGACGGTTTCAGAACTCATTAAAATAATTCATGCTCGTATAATGGATAACTCTTCCCATTCTGGGCACATACTGCACTGGGTGGAGTTGGGAAGAAGTTGGGGAAGAAAATAGTTGAGAATAATATATATGTATAATGACTCTTTGGAAAGGATTGGTGGAGCCCGAGCAAGCAAATATAAGACGATTTCATCTAAATTATAAATAAACTAGACGGTTTAGCCGGATAAGTAACCTTAAAGTTTTTAAAATTTATTAGGTGAGTCAGATCTTTTGACATTTTTAATTTGGTACAATTATAGAACACTAAAAGTATTAAGTCCACACGGATTCTGGTTAAAATTAACCTCTTTCATTTTGGCACAATTTGAATATTAATTTACAGGAAATTTACACCGGCGCGTGTAGCCCAATACACGCCTTTAGTGTAATATTTACGATTTTCCGCAACTGTTACATTGCGGAATAATCTCAAAAAGGTTTTTATTTTGTTGTCTCAATCGCTTCTGAATCACATTTTCGATATCAGAATCTTCCGATATTGAAAGTCCCGACAAGTCGGAATCTTCTGAGGAAAAAGAGTTAATTTTAATAATGGCTTGATCAGCCATTTGAAACCTATAAAAATAATATATCAACTACTTAAAATCTCACCTACAAAAACTTTTTTAGCCACTTTAGTATTTTTAGTTTTTACATAAGTATTCAGTATCACAAAAGCAAACTTGACTCACTAGAAATCACAAAAGAAGTGGATACTGTACAAAAAAGCAAAACCGGCAAAATATTAGAAAGAAATAAACAATATAAACCGAAAATTAATAATTAATAAAACTTTAAAGGTTGTCTGGGAATTGCTTTCCGATCGCACTATTCCGCATGGTTTGTGAACAGTTACCAAACCGTTTGGACAGTTATTTGTAAGAATAGCAAACTATTAGTAGGTATAGCCCTGTATCTTCGAGACCATAGCATATTTCGTGACCATAGCATATTTCCGAAAATCAGGGACTCTTTAAAATAAGGGGACCCGGCACTATACTTTCCAAAGTGAGGCCTATTCTTTCATCATTCTAATGGTATCAGTGATGCCAAGTATGCCATTTTATTGGAGAATCTATTAATATAACAGGTACTTTGATTTTTAGTAAAAATTAATAATGGTTTCCATGATTTCTAAAAATTACAGACTTGCCAATGTTGTGTCTACAATTACAGAATATGTCAACTGTCAAATGAAACAAAATTTATTGTATAGTTGAAATTCTTTAATCCATTGACACATCTTCTGAGTATCTGAAAGTTAGAAAACTTAAAAATTGTGAATTATGATGGGAAATTTTTTGCCTCCTTTAGAATCTATGGCACTATCCATCGCATAAAACCTGATGGCAGTTGGACACTGACATATAACATAACATAACCTTGTACCAGCCCACTTATGTGGTCTCCTTGGAGTATACAGAAAACAAACTTCCCCTCAAGGCTTCACTTTTCCTATGTGACTGAAATGCTGGATCCCCTTATTTTAAAGAGTCCCTGCCGAAAATCATCAAAAAACGACGGCTACCATGACGTGCTGAGGAATGAGAATGAATAAAGATACCTAATCGTCAAAATCTGGCTCAAAAATCAAGCTCCGGATTATGTTACTTACTGAAACCCCTGACAGGCCTAGAATTTTAACAAAACAGAATTTTTGCCGCTTATAGAGTTTTGCTGCTTATCTGTGCAAGAGTTTCCGCTGGTATTTTTTTTACATTTTCTACATTTTACCACAGAAAATCGACTACATTTTCTGTGAGTTTACTCTGCTCAACCGCTAGCACCAAACCTCTACAACGGCCCCACAAAGGTGTGAGGCCCCGGCCCGCATCTTGAAATTGGGCCCGCTAACGCCGCGATATTTGCGTTGGCGCCCGTACCGCAAATATTTGGCAAATAATTGGGATTTCATAATTCCGGGAGGCGTGGCCCCGCCGTAAATTAGGGCCGGATCCGGCCCAGTAAACCCGTCCGGATGGGGGATGATGAATTTATACGTGTTTGCGTTGAGCCCACTTCGCGGCGGCGGTGCAGTGCAGTGGGCGCTCGGTGTGATATATGAGCCGAAGTACAGAGTGGTCTCTGCCTACGAGTTGCCCTCGGAATGTCGAACGGTGCGGTAGAAGACTGCCTAGGTATTACACCGAGGATGTAATTAATTTTGGTGGAACCTCTGCGTTTTCTCATGCACTCACCTGGCGGCCATTTTGAACATTTTTGAATAGGAAACCACGGGAAGGGCTCGACGTTCTACGAGGTTAATTAAAATGCTTGATATGGAAACTGCCACCTTTTTTAATGCTCATATTACTCTAAAACGGTTCTACACTAGGTGGATAAGCGGCATATTATACACGGTCCATCCCGATCGCACGTCAAACGTTGAAATGATCTCTATACAGGATTGTTGTGTAAATTGAGATTTTACACAAAATGAAAAATAACTATTAAGAAAATGTTTTTGTTTGATTTTTTAATATCGGTGAAGCAACCGATTTTTCATATTCAACTGGCCGTTACAGAACCAGCTACATCTTTATCTCAAGTAATCCGTTCGGTTTGTTGCCTTTGTTTGTTGACAAATATTGATCATTTCTCAAAAAATAATTATTTGTTTATTAAGGCACTGAATATTTATTTGTGGCGTAAACAGATCCATTGAATTTTAATTGGGTTTTTCGCCACCAAACTGGTTAAGTTGCCTGGAAAATTAATAAATTCTTAACAGTAAATGAACTAAACTTTGAACTTGTAACTCAAAAAATATCTTCAACAAATTTGTTTCCTGAGCTTTCAGAGAATAAATCTTCCTCCTTTCTCAAAGACCTTGTCATGTCAAAGTGACATGAGATCTTGTCATGTCAAACATTCAATTTAAACTGTACTTGGACATGCACAAACCGTATATCATCCTTTTTTCAACAGTTTCATAAGAACTTGCATACTTCTCATTGGCAACCTGTTCAGAAACGTGAAACGTATTAAATAATAGCCCTTTTCTATTTTGAACACATAGCAACCTGACTAAAATCATATCAAAACGCATATTTTTCGAATAAATAAAAACTCAGTTTTTCATATGAAGAACCCAGGATGACTCTCTGATTCATACCTTATATACTGAGTAAAATCACGTCCAAAAATCTGTCATTATCTCTCGGTCTAATATAGCTATACTTAGATCGAGCACGATCTCGTCAAGGCCAACAAAAATCGTATATAATGATGACTTACTTTAGGTTGAGGTTGAGGTTTTAATGGCGAGTTCAAGGCTCTTGAGAGTGCCGATTTAAAAATGTATTTTTTCTAACCCATTGAATATAATCTCCTTGTGCAGGTATTATTCTTCGTATTTTTTTCGATCTTTATGACGCCCATATTCCTTCACAATATGAAGGACATATGAGCAACATTAAAACTGGTTCCAAAAAAAAATAAATATCAAAATTAATTCGGAAATTTGTAAAAACCTCGGTAAAAACAGACAGATGATTTTTTATCCTCATTTTTCCTGAGGTACCTACCTCAAAGGAATCATCGGAACATTTTTGTGATGTATTTAACTTCCCTCATTTTTTCTGGTTTGTAAATTTGTCTTAAAACCATTGTTTTTCCGAACTGATTTTCAGATGCGTGACGTCATTTGGATAATTCTAAAGGGAAACAAAGATAGGAAAATGACTAAGGAGGATAATAGTAATAAAACAGTCCAAGACAAGAAAGAAGTTTTTATTCTTACGTGCCACAAAATCCTTCTTAGCAAAAATATTGGAACATTATAGTAACTAAGGAGTTCCGTGTTGGAATTCCGGTTGGGGTGCAATTTTTCCACTGATTATTTATAACTACAGTTACAGAAATCCATCATTATTTGTTTCTCATAATTTCCATACTGTCTGAGAAATAATAATAATAATTAATTTCAAAATAAGCAGGACGCATACCACGCTGGATTGTAGCAAATCACTCTTGCGCTAACCCTACTAAATACTATAAATCTGGAGGCTGATCCGCCAACGGAATTGGCACAGTCCCAGAAACACTTATACGTGCTCTATACGCCTCATACGCCTGGCTCCACTACGAGCACAATATAATTTATAGCGCAGGAGCAAACTGCAAGAAATGTGGGCAACATGTACAACTTCAACTAATTAATTATGTAGAGAGAACTTGTCAGCTGTCGTCCTGGCCGCGTATTAGGGTGTACGTCTAACGTGCAGGGCAGCTCTGTCGCGGTATTATTCGAATTAAATAAGCAGTAGCGAGTCTCTGCATTTCGTGGTTCAAACACCCAAAGATTCCTACTATTATCTAAAACAAACAAGGCATGAAATCGACAATATATATTACTTTGTTCTTTTTCTGTAGTATCGATCCACTGTAACGACATTTGTGCATAGAGCTGTAGTGCCGTCGCACCAAAAAGAAACTCACCAGAAAATTGGCCCGACTTAGACCCATACAGCATTCGGCACGGTACAGACGAGGGGAGTTACATTGGCCGTGCGAAGCGCTCCATAAACAATCGCTGAGAACCGAAGGAAAAAAGTCGCGGAAGCTAATTTCCGCTCGTTGTGTTTTCTTAAGGTTCATTGTCGCGGTTTTTCTACGACTATGACTAGTGGAAAGCCGCTTAGTTTACTGTTCTGCATATTAATCCCGGCTTTCAATTAATAGCACAAGAAACTTGCATATTAATGGTTGTTGTAATGAGTTTATCAACTAGCAGCACCTGGCGAAGAAATAATTGAATATTTATTGTTTACTGTATAGATAAAAACGATTTCCGTCAATTTTTATAAAAACGATTTCCGTCAATTTTAATTGTGTATTGTTAAGGTGCAATCCCTGCTGTGTGGGACAAAAATAGTTTTTGAAGTAAAACTAGATCATTCGCTGTTTTGTATTAACAACAATTTTCATTGTAGATTGATCCGAAAGCCAAACATTGGGGCTTTAAGATTTAAGTGCGATTTGACCACAAGGTGACAGACTCTCTCAAATTTGGAGAAGCACTGGAAGTTTTTTAAGAATTTTCTATGACTAAAGGCTAATTTAAAGATGTTTAATAGGTAACGATGTAAGGAAAAGGGATCTGTGATCATCTTCATCTATTATTTATGCATATGGTTAAAGTGTGTCAAGTGTGTTCCTCGCATGAGCGTTCTATTTTTACTTAGAGCTGGCCTTTTCTCGATGTTGCCAGATCTTGCAAAAAAGTGCTGATTTTCATTTAACGGTCTTTCGTAGATATTCTTATTTTTTGGGCAAACCAAGCTTCAAAATAATTAGAAAAGAAGAGTATATTTTACCTCACCAAAAATGTGGTTTAGACACATTTACCTCTGCATCTGAATTTTTTTATTACTCTACATAATGCCAATTTAATTTGCCGAAGTCTAAAACATAGAGCAAATCAACCTTAGTAACCCAGTAACTCGGCGCTCCGGTATGCTATGTTGCCGCTTTACCTACATTTTTTGAGTTTTCTGTGAAAACATAAAAAATAAGTAGGTAAATTTAGGAAATATTTCGTGCTACTTGCAACTGCCCAACAGACAGAATCACCCCGTATATACAGCTAACTTATTATGATTGCCGTCATATAGGAAGCGAAGTCTTTTACCATCCATACGCATTCCACGACAATTACGTTTTAGCAGTAGCGTTCTTTCTTCGGTTACTGGACAACTAGTTAATCATTGCTTTTATCCGAGCTTTTATCTTACTTCGCGACAGGCAATTAAAACATAAAACGTGCCTCGAAAAAGTTAATCGATTAAATGCCTTTTTCAATTATACCTACAGTCTACGCAATCGCCTAGAAATCCGGTTAAACATTTTTAAAATCGAGAACAATAAGGAAACCAAGCCCATATGAATAATAGTGTTAAAACAAAGAAAGTTTCCACATAGAATCAAACATATTTGTGTTTTATTTTCTCTGATTATTGTTGTTATTGTATTGCAAAATTGGCCCAATTTCATTTCTTTTTGATCTGAAAGACATGTTGAGTTTAATTGCCCAAACAAAAGAAATCGATAGCTACATAGAATCCTTTTATTTCCTCGTGATCAGTAACGAACATTGGGTCTATTTACCGATAGCGAGTACCTAAATCTTAAACGGTATAGAGCAGGATCGAACCGAAGCGCCGTCATATTTTTTTCTTGTTTTTCACCGCCCAATCAAGCGCTAATTGCAACTCCCAGCCGAACCCATCCGATTGATGGTGCACGTCGCTCGTTCATCGATTTACATTTTCCTAATGGAGTGTTTCCATCTCTCTATTCGGTCCGTTTTTGCGATCCTTCCCTGACGCTAACTTCGACCGTTGTTGTGTTGGAAACGGCTTCGAAAATCGTTGTCGTAGATGTAAAAACCGACAAAACTATCACCGTATATAATACCTCTGTCCCATAAACATAGTAGTTGGGTTACCTGGGCCATATTGGTAGTGACCCTTCTACCTCTGTTTGAATTGCCAAAAATCATGTCGGTATTTTGTCTAAATAAATTTGTCTAAATAAATTCTATCTATTTTTCAGTGACGGTTGCGCTGGTGGCGCTGGCAGTAGTATCAGTCGGCGCCGGAGGTCAGCAGCAGTACTTCAGGGTGCAACCGCACGACGTGAAAGTTCAAGAAGGCGGTGAGGCAATGTTGGAGTGTGAGGTGGCCAATGTAGCTGGGCAAGTGCAGTGGACCAAGGACGGTTTCGCGCTAGGTAAGGACATTATTTTATTTTCCTTGTTAAGAGGGGGTTGCCGACAGCGAAAGTGACGTTAGATTTCGTTTTTTTTTTTAAGTTGTATAGCATAAAATCTAATAACACTTTACCTGGCAAAAATTTAGAACGAACATCTCTGTCTTCATTTTAATCATAAGATCTTAAAAGCATATGCAATGGAATTATTATTTTTCCCAAGGTTTTCATAACGAATAAAACAAAACACTGCTTGTAAGATCTTATGATTAAAAAGACAGAGATGTTTGTACTAAATTTTTGTCAGGTAAAATGTTATTAGATTTTATGCTATACAACTTAAAAAATACGAAATCTAACGTCACTTTCGCTGTCGGCAACCCCCTCTTAAACAACCAGAAAACAAAGGTCATGGTCATGATCATAAATGAGTAAAGTTTGCTCTATAATTTTTTATAACATGTCACTATTTATTCTGATTTTTAAAATATAAATAGCATTATTATAATCGCCTAATGCATATAATAATATTCTATTATTTCCATGTGTTCCAATCGTATTAAAATTGGGCTAAAATATTTATTTTAATTTTGGGTATAAAAAATTATTCTAATTTTAACAAAACAATATTGTTTTTCCAATTTAAAGTGAGTATTTGCATAATTCCACAACATTTATTACAAGGGTCTTGTGCAGAACTAGCATATTTTCACAAAATTACGAAGGACTCATGGGTAGAGGATGCGATCATTGGTGGTGCTGTATGTATAGAAACTCCATTATTGGAAAGGGGTGCAAAAGGAAAATATTGCCGCTGAGGAGGGTAAATTGAAAATCGTGTTAGGTGAGGGTCCTGCTTAAACAACTCAGGAGTAATGTACCAGGAATAGATTTGTCCTGTGTAAGCTGCCAATGGGCACACTAACCTAACCGCAGGTCTAAAGCAAATCCAGTGAGCAGTGGCGTGACAACATCCTAACTCATCGAAATATTGTTGTGTGTTTTTTCACAATATCTAAATTAAGGTAAAATGATTTGGCAACGGATAAACCTACATGTAAGCTTGAACTTAGGAGTTATCTTCAAAGTTCTATTGTTTACTTCATTATCATTTTTCATAATTGAACAATGGTTATTATACAGGGAGAGTTTTTTCGATGCCCACTTTGGGGATCTCGGATCTCGGAAACTAGCAGAGCTAGAACAAAGGTTAAGTGGGGAAAGAATTGCAGTTTTAAATGCTCAATCTAATGCCCCCTTTGTATTTTTAAAAAAGTTCATGGCTCACTAGATATTTTGAAAAGAGTGATTTTTTGATATTTCATCAGATCCCTGTACTGTAGCTCCGTTATTTCTGATTATACAGAAAAACTGTAGAGACAAAAATTGTAGATAATTTTGGGCTTAATAAGATAATCTTATCCAATTTTTTTATGTTGTTTGTGATTTTTGAGATATGACATAAACTTGTTTTTTTTTTAAATGTAAATCATAGTTGGCTGTGGCCTAATAAAATCGGCAATTTTTTTTGAGCTTTCCAAAGATATAATATTTGATTTGGCATAGTTATTATAAAAAATAAAAGAGCTATGGCTAGTTTTCTGATTTTTTTTAATTTTTCACATAGTCGGCCATGGAATATTTTCATAATTACATTCTATTTTATAATTAGACGTACTTCAAACTTTCTAATATTTTCTATTATTTATGTAAATATTGCATTTTTTTAAAACCGAATTTGTCGCTTTTCTTAGAGAGCGTCTGTCAATACCGGCAATTGCTTCTAAAACAGCTGCTCTTAATTCAACAATTGTCTCATACTTTATTTTGTATTGTTCCCACAAAAAGAAATCCAAAAAAGACAAATTGGGGGATCGGGGCTGCCAGGAAATAGGTCTATTTCTCCCTATCCAACTATTTGGATAGAGCTGGTGTAGGTAATTTCTTACGGGAAAATAATTATGTGGTGGAGCTCCATAATGATAATTTTTGTTTTATTTTGTTACATAAAATAATTTCAAAGTTTGAAGTGCCTTATTATAAAATAGAACGTATATATGAAAATATTCCATGGCTGACTATGTGAACATTTAAAAAAAAATCAGAAAATTAGCCCTAGTTCTTTTATTTTTTATAATAACTATCCCGAGTATTATATCTTTGGAATGCTCAAAAAATGGCCGATTTGATAAGGTCACAGCCAACTATGATTTACATTTAAAAAAAAACACAAGTTTATGTCATATCTCAAAAATCACAAATAACATAAAAAATTGGATTAGATTATCTTATTAAGCCCAAAATTATCTACAATTTTGTCTCTACAGTTTTTCTGTATAATCAGAAATAACGGAGCTACAGAGATCTGATGAAATAGCAAAAAATCACTATTTTTAAAATATCTAGTGAGCCATGGACTTTTTTAAAAACCCGAAAAACTCATTAGATTGAGCATTCAAAACTGTAATTCTTTCCCCATTTAACCTTTGTTCTAGCTCTGCTAGTTTCCGAGATCCCCATAGTGGGCATCGAAAAAAACTCACCCTGTATAGTATAATTTGAAGATTAAAAACATTTTTGATGCTTTTTTTATAAAAAAAAAGTATTACATAGACATTAAAATAATTTCTTTCCAAGGTAAGGCTTTCTTGCTCTAGCTTCCATAGGTACTCCATTCTTTTTCAGTATGGAACGTGCTGCAAAACTAACAAAACTTTAATCTTCTACACCATAACGTCTTGGCTTGTTTGAACGTGTTACGGCAACATTTTTTGCCTCCTGGTTTCGTCTTTTCCTTTCTTGATTTCTTCTCTCTTCACTTCATCAACTACTTATTTAACTTTGTTTTATTCAAAAACCTATAGATCCAAGACTATTTATGAATATTGTGAGAAATGTAAAAGTAAGAAGTAGGTATTAGATGGAACTTCAATCCTACTTCAGCTGGGGTGGGGAGGATGATGGAATGAATAGTAAGGACTGTAATGGAACTTCTACGGCGAAATCTAGAAAAGAATAATTAGAACTACGAAGTAGGTACTTTGTGATTGTGAAGCTGTTATAAATTCACGACCTTTGACATAATGTACCTACCTGGAGACAACGAAGATTTATGTCCAATTACTCCTGCAATTTTTATTTAAAGTATTCGAAGCTCCCAGATGTAGATAAAGTTCCATTCAAACGTAACATCGATTTTGGTAAAAATATTTTTGTTGGCTATTTAAATGAGGTCCTACTAAACAAAAATATTGAATAAGGTCTTTCTTTTTAATCAACAAATTACTACTAGAAATAAAGCCAATTTTTATTTTAGTAAATATTCTTTATCATCCCACACCTGACCCCAGTTGGACAGAATTTTTATAATTTAATTCAATATTTTAATCTGAATTATCCTTGATCCCATCTGATATGTTCATTACTACAACCAATATTGTCAACTAATCTCCGTGAAATCACAGAAAACCTTTTGAAGTTTTAAAATCGAAATCTAACCGGTAAATCCAAAATAAAAAAATTGCGAAACCACAACATTTGACCTTCTCCGCCTCTGCGCGCTGGTGTTAGCCCATCCGACCCCGTGACCCTTTCTATCTCGCCCATTGACCGCCCGCTAATTTCCAAATTGAGTGGACTGATGGAGAGGGCACATTATAGGCTGTCCTGACGTAATCGAGGACCCCACCCACGCCGCCACCCCGTAACCTCTACCTCGTGGTTATTATACCACCGGCTCCTATTCACGTCGGCGTTGAATGTCACTGTCGCGACATTTTAGTATAGGCAATCGAACATACATCCATAAATCAAGAGGTCCTGTCATCTTATATAAGCCTATAATTTCTGTTTTCAATCGTTGAGTAAATGGGATATCGCCAAGGAAGGTTTTGTTAAGTCTTGCCTGAAATACGAGAAGCTGTAAATGCAGCATCCTTCACTAGACCAGACAAAAGCAGAAACCTAATGAGAAACCCTACGCCGAATATCGGACAAAATCGAAATCTAACCGGTAAATCCAAAATAAAAACATTGCGAAATCACAACATTTGACCTTCTCCGCCTCTGCGCGCTGGTGTTAGCCCATCCGACCCCGTGACCCTTTCTATCTCGCCCATTGACCGCCCGCTAATTTCCAAATTGAGTGGACTGATGGAGAGGGCACATTATAGGCTGTCCTGACGTAATCGAGGACCCCACCCACGCCGCCACCCCGTAGCCTCTACCTCGTGGTTATTATACCACCGGCTCCTATTCACGTCGGCGTTGAATGTCACTGTCGCGACATTTTAGTATAGGCAATCGAACATACATCCATAAATCAAGAGGTCCTGTCATCTTATATAAGCCTATAATTTCTGTTTTCAATCGTTGAGTAAATGGGATATCGCCAAGGAAGGTTTTGTTAAGTCTTGCCTGAAATACGAGAAGCTGTAAATGCAGCATCCTTCACTAGACCAGACAAAAGCAGAAACCTAATGAGAAACCCTACGCCGAATATCGGACAAAATCGAAATCTAACCGGTAAATCCAAAATAAAAACATTGCGAAATCACAACATTTGACCTTCTCCGCCTCTGCGCGCTGGTGTTAGCCCATCCGACCCCGTGACCCTTTCTATCTCGCCCATTGACCGCCCGCTAATTTCCAAATTGAGTGGACTGATGGAGAGGGCACATTATAGGCTGTCCTGACGTAATCGAGGACCCCACCCACGCCGCCACCCCGTAGCCTCTACCTCGTGGTTATTATACCACCGGCTCCTATTCACGTCGGCGTTGAATGTCACTGTCGCGACATTTTAGTATAGGCAATCGAACATACATCCATAAATCAAGAGGTCCTGTCATCTTATATAAGCCTATAATTTCTGTTTTCAATCGTTGAGTAAATGGGATATCGCCAAGGAAGGTTTTGTTAAGTCTTGCCTGAAATACGAGAAGCTGTAAATGCAGCATCCTTCACTAGACCAGACAAAAGCAGAAACCTAATGAGAAACCCTACGCCGAATATCGGACAAAATCGAAATCTAACCGGTAAATCCAAAATAAAAACATTGCGAAATCACAACATTTGACCTTCTCCGCCTCTGCGCGCTGGTGTTAGCCCATCCGACCCCGTGACCCTTTCTATCTCGCCCATTGACCGCCCGCTAATTTCCAAATTGAGTGGACTGATGGAGAGGGCACATTATAGGCTGTCCTGACGTAATCGAGGACCCCACCCACGCCGCCACCCCGTAGCCTCTACCTCGTGGTTATTATACCACCGGCTCCTATTCACGTCGGCGTTGAATGTCACTGTCGCGACATTTTAGTATAGGCAATCGAACATACATCCATAAATCAAGAGGTCCTGTCATCTTATATAAGCCTATAATTTCTGTTTTCAATCGTTGAGTAAATGGGATATCGCCAAGGAAGGTTTTGTTAAGTCTTGCCTGAAATACGAGAAGCTGTAAATGCAGCATCCTTCACTAGACCAGACAAAAGCAGAAACCTAATGAGAAACCCTACGCCGAATATCGGACAAAATCGAAATCTAACCGGTAAATCCAAAATAAAAACATTGCGAAATCACAACATTTGACCTTCTCCGCCTCTGCGCGCTGGTGTTAGCCCATCCGACCCCGTGACCCTTTCTATCTCGCCCATTGACCGCCCGCTAATTTCCAAATTGAGTGGACTGATGGAGAGGGCACATTATAGGCTGTCCTGACGTAATCGAGGACCCCACCCACGCCGCCACCCCATAACCTCTACCTCGTGGTTATTATACCACCGGCTCCTATTCACGTCGGCGTTGAATGTCACTGTCGCGACATTTTAGTATAGGCAATCGAACATACATCCATAAATCAAGAGGTCCTGTCATCTTATATAAGCCTATAATTTCTGTTTTCAATCGTTGAGTAAATGGGATATCGCCAAGGAAGGTTTTGTTAAGTCTTGCCTGAAATACGAGAAGCTGTAAATGCAGCATCCTTCACTAGACCAGACAAAAGCAGAAACCTAATGAGAAACCCTACGCCGAATATCGGACAAAATCGAAATCTAACCGGTAAATCCAAAATAAAAACATTGCGAAATCACAACATTTGACCTTCTCCGCCTCTGCGCGCTGGTGTTAGCCCATCCGACCCCGTGACCCTTTCTATCTCGCCCATTGACCGCCCGCTAATTTCCAAATTGAGTGGACTGATGGAGAGGGCACATTATAGGCTGTCCTGACGTAATCGAGGACCCCACCCACGCCGCCACCCCGTAGCCTCTACCTCGTGGTTATTATACCACCGGCTCCTATTCACGTCGGCGTTGAATGTCACTGTCGCGACATTTTAGTATAGGCAATCGAACATACATCCATAAATCAAGAGGTCCTGTCATCTTATATAAGCCTATAATTTCTGTTTTCAATCGTTGAGTAAATGGGATATCGCCAAGGAAGGTTTTGTTAAGTCTTGCCTGAAATACGAGAAGCTGTAAATGCAGCATCCTTCACTAGACCAGACAAAAGCAGAAACCTAATGAGAAACCCTACGCCGAATATCGGACAAAATCGAAATCTAACCGGTAAATCCAAAATAAAAACATTGCGAAATCACAACATTTGACCTTCTCCGCCTCTGCGCGCTGGTGTTAGCCCATCCGACCCCGTGACCCTTTCTATCTCGCCCATTGACCGCCCGCTAATTTCCAAATTGAGTGGACTGATGGAGAGGGCACATTATAGGCTGTCCTGACGTAATCGAGGACCCCACCCACGCCGCCACCCCATAACCTCTACCTCGTGGTTATTATACCACCGGCTCCTATTCACGTCGGCGTTGAATGTCACTGTCGCGACATTTTAGTATAGGCAATCGAACATACATCCATAAATCAAGAGGTCCTGTCATCTTATATAAGCCTATAATTTCTGTTTTCAATCGTTGAGTAAATGGGATATCGCCAAGGAAGGTTTTGTTAAGTCTTGCCTGAAATACGAGAAGCTGTAAATGCAGCATCCTTCACTAGACCAGACAAAAGCAGAAACCTAATGAGAAACCCTACGCCGAATATCGGACAAAATCGAAATCTAACCGGTAAATCCAAAATAAAAACATTGCGAAATCACAACATTTGACCTTCTCCGCCTCTGCGCGCTGGTGTTAGCCCATCCGACCCCGTGACCCTTTCTATCTCGCCCATTGACCGCCCGCTAATTTCCAAATTGAGTGGACTGATGGAGAGGGCACATTATAGGCTGTCCTGACGTAATCGAGGACCCCACCCACGCCGCCACCCCGTAGCCTCTACCTCGTGGTTATTATACCACCGGCTCCTATTCACGTCGGCGTTGAATGTCACTGTCGCGACATTTTAGTATAGGCAATCGAACATACATCCATAAATCAAGAGGTCCTGTCATCTTATATAAGCCTATAATTTCTGTTTTCAATCGTTGAGTAAATGGGATATCGCCAAGGAAGGTTTTGTTAAGTCTTGCCTGAAATACGAGAAGCTGTAAATGCAGCATCCTTCACTAGACCAGACAAAAGCAGAAACCTAATGAGAAACCCTACGCCGAATATCGGACAAAATCGAAATCTAACCGGTAAATCCAAAATAAAAACATTGCGAAATCACAACATTTGACCTTCTCCGCCTCTGCGCGCTGGTGTTAGCCCATCCGACCCCGTGACCCTTTCTATCTCGCCCATTGACCGCCCGCTAATTTCCAAATTGAGTGGACTGATGGAGAGGGCACATTATAGGCTGTCCTGACGTAATCGAGGACCCCACCCACGCCGCCACCCCGTAGCCTCTACCTCGTGGTTATTATACCACCGGCTCCTATTCACGTCGGCGTTGAATGTCACTGTCGCGACATTTTAGTATAGGCAATCGAACATACATCCATAAATCAAGAGGTCCTGTCATCTTATATAAGCCTATAATTTCTGTTTTCAATCGTTGAGTAAATGGGATATCGCCAAGGAAGGTTTTGTTAAGTCTTGCCTGAAATACGAGAAGCTGTAAATGCAGCATCCTTCACTAGACCAGACAAAAGCAGAAACCTAATGAGAAACCCTACGCCGAATATCGGACAAAATCGAAATCTAACCGGTAAATCCAAAATAAAAACATTGCGAAATCACAACATTTGACCTTCTCCGCCTCTGCGCGCTGGTGTTAGCCCATCCGACCCCGTGACCCTTTCTATCTCGCCCATTGACCGCCCGCTAATTTCCAAATTGAGTGGACTGATGGAGAGGGCACATTATAGGCTGTCCTGACGTAATCGAGGACCCCACCCACGCCGCCACCCCGTAGCCTCTACCTCGTGGTTATTATACCACCGGCTCCTATTCACGTCGGCGTTGAATGTCACTGTCGCGACATTTTAGTATAGGCAATCGAACATACATCCATAAATCAAGAGGTCCTGTCATCTTATATAAGCCTATAATTTCTGTTTTCAATCGTTGAGTAAATGGGATATCGCCAAGGAAGGTTTTGTTAAGTCTTGCCTGAAATACGAGAAGCTGTAAATGCAGCATCCTTCACTAGACCAGACAAAAGCAGAAACCTAATGAGAAACCCTACGCCGAATATCGGACAAAATCGAAATCTAACCGGTAAATCCAAAATAAAAACATTGCGAAATCACAACATTTGACCTTCTCCGCCTCTGCGCGCTGGTGTTAGCCCATCCGACCCCGTGACCCTTTCTATCTCGCCCATTGACCGCCCGCTAATTTCCAAATTGAGTGGACTGATGGAGAGGGCACATTATAGGCTGTCCTGACGTAATCGAGGACCCCACCCACGCCGCCACCCCATAACCTCTACCTCGTGGTTATTATACCACCGGCTCCTATTCACGTCGGCGTTGAATGTCACTGTCGCGACATTTTAGTATAGGCAATCGAACATACATCCATAAATCAAGAGGTCCTGTCATCTTATATAAGCCTATAATTTCTGTTTTCAATCGTTGAGTAAATGGGATATCGCCAAGGAAGGTTTTGTTAAGTCTTGCCTGAAATACGAGAAGCTGTAAATGCAGCATCCTTCACTAGACCAGACAAAAGCAGAAACCTAATGAGAAACCCTACGCCGAATATCGGACAAAATCGAAATCTAACCGGTAAATCCAAAATAAAAACATTGCGAAATCACAACATTTGACCTTCTCCGCCTCTGCGCGCTGGTGTTAGCCCATCCGACCCCGTGACCCTTTCTATCTCGCCCATTGACCGCCCGCTAATTTCCAAATTGAGTGGACTGATGGAGAGGGCACATTATAGGCTGTCCTGACGTAATCGAGGACCCCACCCACGCCGCCACCCCGTAGCCTCTACCTCGTGGTTATTATACCACCGGCTCCTATTCACGTCGGCGTTGAATGTCACTGTCGCGACATTTTAGTATAGGCAATCGAACATACATCCATAAATCAAGAGGTCCTGTCATCTTATATAAGCCTATAATTTCTGTTTTCAATCGTTGAGTAAATGGGATATCGCCAAGGAAGGTTTTGTTAAGTCTTGCCTGAAATACGAGAAGCTGTAAATGCAGCATCCTTCACTAGACCAGACAAAAGCAGAAACCTAATGAGAAACCCTACGCCGAATATCGGACAAAATCGAAATCTAACCGGTAAATCCAAAATAAAAACATTGCGAAATCACAACATTTGACCTTCTCCGCCTCTGCGCGCTGGTGTTAGCCCATCCGACCCCGTGACCCTTTCTATCTCGCCCATTGACCGCCCGCTAATTTCCAAATTGAGTGGACTGATGGAGAGGGCACATTATAGGCTGTCCTGACGTAATCGAGGACCCCACCCACGCCGCCACCCCGTAGCCTCTACCTCGTGGTTATTATACCACCGGCTCCTATTCACGTCGGCGTTGAATGTCACTGTCGCGACATTTTAGTATAGGCAATCGAACATACATCCATAAATCAAGAGGTCCTGTCATCTTATATAAGCCTATAATTTCTGTTTTCAATCGTTGAGTAAATGGGATATCGCCAAGGAAGGTTTTGTTAAGTCTTGCCTGAAATACGAGAAGCTGTAAATGCAGCATCCTTCACTAGACCAGACAAAAGCAGAAACCTAATGAGAAACCCTACGCCGAATATCGGACAAAATCGAAATCTAACCGGTAAATCCAAAATAAAAACATTGCGAAATCACAACATTTGACCTTCTCCGCCTCTGCGCGCTGGTGTTAGCCCATCCGACCCCGTGACCCTTTCTATCTCGCCCATTGACCGCCCGCTAATTTCCAAATTGAGTGGACTGATGGAGAGGGCACATTATAGGCTGTCCTGACGTAATCGAGGACCCCACCCACGCCGCCACCCCATAACCTCTACCTCGTGGTTATTATACCACCGGCTCCTATTCACGTCGGCGTTGAATGTCACTGTCGCGACATTTTAGTATAGGCAATCGAACATACATCCATAAATCAAGAGGTCCTGTCATCTTATATAAGCCTATAATTTCTGTTTTCAATCGTTGAGTAAATGGGATATCGCCAAGGAAGGTTTTGTTAAGTCTTGCCTGAAATACGAGAAGCTGTAAATGCAGCATCCTTCACTAGACCAGACAAAAGCAGAAACCTAATGAGAAACCCTACGCCGAATATCGGACAAAATCGAAATCTAACCGGTAAATCCAAAATAAAAACATTGCGAAATCACAACATTTGACCTTCTCCGCCTCTGCGCGCTGGTGTTAGCCCATCCGACCCCGTGACCCTTTCTATCTCGCCCATTGACCGCCCGCTAATTTCCAAATTGAGTGGACTGATGGAGAGGGCACATTATAGGCTGTCCTGACGTAATCGAGGACCCCACCCACGCCGCCACCCCGTAGCCTCTACCTCGTGGTTATTATACCACCGGCTCCTATTCACGTCGGCGTTGAATGTCACTGTCGCGACATTTTAGTATAGGCAATCGAACATACATCCATAAATCAAGAGGTCCTGTCATCTTATATAAGCCTATAATTTCTGTTTTCAATCGTTGAGTAAATGGGATATCGCCAAGGAAGGTTTTGTTAAGTCTTGCCTGAAATACGAGAAGCTGTAAATGCAGCATCCTTCACTAGACCAGACAAAAGCAGAAACCTAATGAGAAACCCTACGCCGAATATCGGACAAAATCGAAATCTAACCGGTAAATCCAAAATAAAAACATTGCGAAATCACAACATTTGACCTTCTCCGCCTCTGCGCGCTGGTGTTAGCCCATCCGACCCCGTGACCCTTTCTATCTCGCCCATTGACCGCCCGCTAATTTCCAAATTGAGTGGACTGATGGAGAGGGCACATTATAGGCTGTCCTGACGTAATCGAGGACCCCACCCACGCCGCCACCCCATAACCTCTACCTCGTGGTTATTATACCACCGGCTCCTATTCACGTCGGCGTTGAATGTCACTGTCGCGACATTTTAGTATAGGCAATCGAACATACATCCATAAATCAAGAGGTCCTGTCATCTTATATAAGCCTATAATTTCTGTTTTCAATCGTTGAGTAAATGGGATATCGCCAAGGAAGGTTTTGTTAAGTCTTGCCTGAAATACGAGAAGCTGTAAATGCAGCATCCTTCACTAGACCAGACAAAAGCAGAAACCTAATGAGAAACCCTACGCCGAATATCGGACAAAATCGAAATCTAACCGGTAAATCCAAAATAAAAACATTGCGAAATCACAACATTTGACCTTCTCCGCCTCTGCGCGCTGGTGTTAGCCCATCCGACCCCGTGACCCTTTCTATCTCGCCCATTGACCGCCCGCTAATTTCCAAATTGAGTGGACTGATGGAGAGGGCACATTATAGGCTGTCCTGACGTAATCGAGGACCCCACCCACGCCGCCACCCCGTAGCCTCTACCTCGTGGTTATTATACCACCGGCTCCTATTCACGTCGGCGTTGAATGTCACTGTCGCGACATTTTAGTATAGGCAATCGAACATACATCCATAAATCAAGAGGTCCTGTCATCTTATATAAGCCTATAATTTCTGTTTTCAATCGTTGAGTAAATGGGATATCGCCAAGGAAGGTTTTGTTAAGTCTTGCCTGAAATACGAGAAGCTGTAAATGCAGCATCCTTCACTAGACCAGACAAAAGCAGAAACCTAATGAGAAACCCTACGCCGAATATCGGACAAAATCGAAATCTAACCGGTAAATCCAAAATAAAAAAATTGCGAAACCACAACATTTGACCTTCTCCGCCTCTGCGCGCTGGTGTTAGCCCATCCGACCCCGTGACCCTTTCTATCTCGCCCATTGACCGCCCGCTAATTTCCAAATTGAGTGGACTGATGGAGAGGGCACATTATAGGCTGTCCTGACGTAATCGAGGACCCCACCCACGCCGCCACCCCGTAACCTCTACCTCGTGGTTATTATACCACCGGCTCCTATTCACGTCGGCGTTGAATGTCACTGTCGCGACATTTTAGTATAGGCAATCGAACATACATCCATAAATCAAGAGGTCCTGTCATCTTATATAAGCCTATAATTTCTGTTTTCAATCGTTGAGTAAATGGGATATCGCCAAGGAAGGTTTTGTTAAGTCTTGCCTGAAATACGAGAAGCTGTAAATGCAGCATCCTTCACTAGACCAGACAAAAGCAGAAACCTAATGAGAAACCCTACGCCGAATATCGGACAAAATCGAAATTGCCATGGAACCCCCCAGTTATTACGAGAATATTATAAATGGGGATTTGACAGTTTACATTAATTGTTGTTTTCCCACAATTACATACAATCATATATTGAAACTTCAACAAAGCCAATACTGCTGCGTAAATTATCCATAAGTTATGTATATTTTATTTGTTCTCTCCTTTTTTTGTTTTAATGAAAAAAGCCATTTTATGGATCAAAATGTTGAATCGCCACGTACCTGTGTACATTAAGTCTTAAGAGCTGTAAATATTTTAGTCCAGTTAAACCGCCTTCAAAAAATACTGGACCAATTATGTGATTCCGAAAAGTACCACACCAAACATTTATTGAAGTTCGACCTCTCTGGACTGAGCTCCATGATATTTGCAAATATCTCCATGCATTTTTAATAGAATGTCGGCATATAATAAGAATAAGACGGCATATTCTCAGTTAAAACATGTCCTGGTTCATTTATCTTTTCTTTATTTTTTAAACTTCCATTAATTCTCAATTTGTTATAATAAACATATTTGAAATACGTGTAATTCGTGCGTATTCACTCCTTGCACGCTTCGCATTCTTTTCGCAAGAAGCATAACATTCAACAATGTCGGTTTTTCTTTAATATTATAACAATAACATACCATTTTCCTAGCATGATGTGGTAACGCAACAATTAACATCTGATACAAACTGTCAAAGTCAAGCTCTGATTCTCGTAATAGTTGTTTTGCATTTTCCATGGCAATTTTGATTTTGTCCGACATTCAATAATTCAAAGGACGATTTTGTGCAAACTACTAGAGCAAACATAATATCGTTGAAACCAGAAAAATGCGTAGATTTCGAAAACGAGAAATATAGAAGGTGTTCCATCTAAGTTTGGTCTACATCTCCAAAACGCGACATTCATTTGTTTTGCTGAATACGACTGAAATCACAAGAAAATTTTATACAATTTTCATATTTACATTTTTTTCAAAATTAAAAACAAAACAGTTAAGGGGGGTTGAATGTTATATGAATAACCCTGTACTTAGATCTAGCAAGAGACAAAATGTTTAACCGAGGCTGAGATTTAGTCTTTTGAGTTTATTATAAGTATATTATTGTTTTCAGTTTTATTAATGTCTTATTTTCACGACAACATAAAATATGGCAGAGTATAATTTACTGCTTACGATAAGGTTTTAGGAGACTTAACTGCTTCCGTAGGAAAGAGTCAACAAACAAATATTTAGTTGAAAGCGATCGCCTAAAAGAATTTACCACAATGTGAACTTTGATCGCGCGCTTTTAAATAAGCGCCCCAGTCGCTCTACACAGCCTCAATTATATCCGCTATTTTCGGCGTATTTTTTTGCGCCGCTGAAAAATCGCATACTTTGTTTTGTTAATTCCGCATGCAAACTGCCGACATAAAATGCACGGAGCTAAGAAACAGCGCATTCCCACAACAAAGCCGTCGTAAAGCGGATTTTACGATGCATGCGTCTGTGCTCCAGCTAACTCCGACAGTTATATATCAGCTTTTTGCGGAAGCTAGTTAAAATTAAAGATCGATTTCCTGGTTGCATTCGCAATACAAATACCATCAATTTTTGATGAGTTCGAGTTTAGCGGAACGAACGACCTGATTCGACCGCAAGACCGGGCCCGTTTAAATACTTTGTGGTTATACAGGTTGATTCACTTTTTACGCGGGTTGATTCACTGGGAATGGGAAATCCCGAGAAGATATATATGGCACAAAGTAAAATGCCTAATACTTATTTCTTTGCCGCCCTTTTTTGTCATCTTACCACTATTTTATCACATATTTTCTGCCTTATTTAAACAAACAAACGGTAAATCATGAAAATTCATAATATGTACATTGTTTTCTGTTTGCTTACTTGAGGGTGCTATTGTGGCGTTGTTTTCTAGACTAGAAAATTTTTTTTAGTTTTCCCAGTCTCTCCTTACGCTAGCAATATATCAACTTCCTAATTGCTTACTTATATTTCTACTGTTTTTAAACAATAAATAAGCCACAAAATCACTCGCAAGCAAGTAACTAATGGGCAAGTAGTAACTGACAGCTCGAAGACAAGCAGGGTACAATATTTGAATTTACATGGCCTTTCATTCTTGTATTTAAAACGCAGAAAAATGTAATAAAACTTTCATAAAATAAGTGGCGAGGTGGCTAAAAGAGGACAAAACCAGAAGTATGAAAGTGTTTTCTTTTGTGTTGTTTAAGTATGTTGTGCATTAAGAAAATTTTGATTTGCCAATTGTTTTTGCTTAAAAAAACGATGTCAAATGAGTGCTCAAAAGCAACCATGTGATATTCACTATTTGTCAAATTAGTCATTTTTTAAAAGAAAATGCTGTGAAGGGCATTATTTCTCAAAATTTCGAAAATCTACTTTTATTGTCCACATAGATTTTTATTAATAAATTTCGTTATAAACCCATTCTTTTAAAAAAGAAAAATAATTGCCAACTGAAAATTTGTCGAATTTAGATAGTTCTCTTCAAAACTCGCTTTATTTCAATATTTCGTGAAGTAATAAATCATTCGCCATTACTTTTTAAAAAATATGTTTTACCTACATCTTTATTCCAATAGCGACACATCAAAACTAAGATGGACCCTTGTGTTTAGGACATTAAAGCTTGCACGATCTCGACAAAATAAAACTGTTTTGCAATTATGTATACACACTTTGTTATACAAACCCTTTGTTTTTAAAACATATCTATAAGGCGTAAATTTTTTTAATAAAACATCAAGTCTTATTCCTTTTATTTTTTGTTATCGCTATTATTGTAAACCTGATTAAAAAATAAAATTGGTTTTGAAACTCCTGCAGTTTAAGTAAGTATTTTGCAGGTTTCTATTTCGAATAATGTGAAAATGCCCAGGGTTGAAAGAAATCATGATTTTCTTTATATAAAAAATCAACGATTTTTTTAAAAACATGAATTTTTTTATTTTTTTTAATTAATGTTGAGTGGTGTGTATTTTTAGCTGTTTAACGAAAAACGAAAAAATATTTTCAAGCATGAATAATATACTCAAATCAGTAAAGAAGGTACTTCATATTTCTTATACATTTCACAAGACTGTTTACCCACAACAAACCACAATAAAGAAACAATATACAGGTTTTATTTTCAGGTTAGGTTTCTTATCTGTTTTTTAGAAGGATTGTTGAAGGTTTAATTTTTGTGAAAATAAATATATTTTTAAGTATCCTGATTTTAATAATGATTTTATTAAAAAAAAATCACTTTGATTTTAATCACGATTTTAATCGACTGATTTAAATCATCTCAACCCTGCCTCCGCCCCTGGTCGGGTTAGAAATTCGACATAAATAGATCTCAAGCTCCTTTCTATACATGATATTTGCGTAAAGTATCTCAACTTGTTCAAAAATAAAGAGAACTTATATTTTTGAAAAACTTTGGCGCCACAAAGTTGTATTAATTTCCTATACGTTTGCGACTCTGAAAGTGAGGCAGTGGGTAATATCAAAATGAAAAACAAACAACCAATATTTTGTGCTCTACTACGTTTAAGAGCGGATGTTTGCCAATAAACAATAGCGCCATGCCCCGGCACGTTCTTTATGATAATTAAAGTGCCCACCACTTATAGATTACGTCGATGTGCAAAACCGACCCATTTCTAATCCTAACGGCACCGGTTTCCGCTCCATTCGACTTGCAGATATTTTTTACCCCCGACTCATTAGATTAATATTCCCCAGTCCCAGCAGGCATTTAATCTAACGGTAGTGCCACCAGAAATAGTCGCAGTTTCGAAGTTCTGTTCGCGGTAATAGCTTTCGAATTATCAAACGCGGTCTTGATGATAGCATAACAATACCATTATTAGTCGGTTGATAATTAACGAACAATACGGGATAAGGCGCCAATTAGACGGAGATACACAATCTCCATTGTTGGGGCTTTTCTAGACGAATGAAGGATTATCGTGAACACGAATAATTAGTTGGCCGTGTGAAGATCATGTCCAAGGGGATTTTTTCCTTTTATAAAACGAGATAGATGCGAGAGGCCTAGCCGGTAGATTGTGGGAATCGCGCTCGTTTCTAATTTGTGTAAATTATAAGGAGATCGTATCCCAATGTTCTTTAATAATACATACATATTTTAAAAAAGCTACGAACAGAATCAGTGGGTAGAAATAAATCATATTAATGAGAATTATTTAAATATTATTTTTTTGTAACTTTTAAATTTGTTCGAGCAATATTATAGAATAATAGAATTTAGCTGCTGTCCTTTATGCAAAGTACCACAATAGAAACTTAACTATCCCACAATAATAGTTGTATGTAGCCTGTCGCGTGCGGCAGTGATGGTAATAATGTCATAGTTGAACCGGTTTTATGATCGATACATGTTTCTAGCTAAACTTGGAACTATCGATTTTGGTTATACAAATCGTCAAACGGAACCCCTTTATAATCCCGGTCTTCAATCGATCCAAACAACACGTGGGCGTCCACAAAAAAATTATCTGTGCCGTAATCTTGGATCGCTGACGTCATAGTTGCGTCATATTTATCGTTCGTTGGAAACAGGGACTCTTTAAAGTAAGGGGACCCAGCATTATACTTTCAAAAGTGAGGCCTATTCTTTCCTCATTCTAATGGTCTCAGTGATGCCAAGAATGCCATTTCATTGGAGAATCTATGAATATAACAGGTACTTTGATTGTCAGTAAAAATTAATAATGATTTCCATGACTTCTAAAAATTAGACTTGACAATGTTGTGTATACAAGTGCAGAATGTGGCAACTGTAAAATGAAAGAAAATTATTTTATAGTTGAAATTGATTTCCAGCAATTATTTCCACGAATTTAATTAATAAGTATGGTAAGTCAGTAGTGCCGATTTTGCTTATTTAAGAATTTGTCGCTATTGCACCTTGTTACCTTGTAACTTTCTTCCCTTGTTGAATGGATCTACCCAAAGAAATTTCACAGACTTCGGGATGGACTAATAAGATTAGGTCTAGTACATAGTTGTAATGATGTAGTTTTACTTGGTGTTCATTATAAAATTTTTGTAATTTTATTTCTCTCCCAAGGTACCTCACAAACTTAAAATAAACTTGTAGTCGTAGATAAAAACACTTTAAAAAAAGACCTGACTGAAGCTACCTGCTTAATAATTTAAAATTTTCGAAATACGGTTTTTGTTTTGAACTACCTACTTATACGTAATGCCCACGTAATGGGAATTGTAGGATTACTAAAGGTGATACAGGAAAAATCTGGTTGCAATTATTGGGACCACTACAGGCGGCCGCATTACCGTTAATTGTCACATCTGAGTATCTGGTAGTTAGAAAGGTTAAAAATAGTAAATTATAATGGGAAATATTTTGCATCCTTTAAAATCTATGGCACTGGCATGTCACATAAAACCTGATGGCAGTTGGACACTGACATTTAACATAACCTTGTATCAGCCTTCTTGTGGTCTCCTTGGAGTCGACAGAAAACAAACTTCCCCTCAAGGCTTCACTTTTCCTATGTGGTAGACTGTGACATGCTGGGTCCCCTTATTTTAAAGAGTCCCTGATATAAACACTTTCACGCTGCAAGCGAAGCTTGCTCTGAAGTCACTCTTTGGTAGTAACAAAGTAGGATTGAGTCGTTTGCCTTGTCTCATCACACAGATGGCTTGTACCTACCTCTGACCACGTGTGCACCAGGCGCAAGGGCTTTTTTACGTTTATTTTATCTTGGGGAAAAATAGGCTTTACTCAAATATTAATATTTCTAGATGTAAAATATTAAAGAAACGGTTATGTGGGAAATAGTTATTCTAATTGGCAGTCCTCAGTGCTTTATTTAATTATATTACGTTTCGGTCGAATGGTTGAAGCGTCGGATGATAAAATGCAATGATTTTTATACTTCAATTACTTAACGCGAGTTTTTCAATTAGGTTCATTGCTATGGTTAACCAAAATTGTGATAGACGTGATGTCGGCTAGGCTGCAACGATTTACTATATTTAGCTACTTTATTATTCCTTTACTTTCTTCTTTAGATTATTTCAATAATATCTTGCATAGATTTAAATTAGTTATGTTAGTAATAAATTTAGATCTCACCGTCAAGTACAAACGACTATTCTATATAACTATCATTTCATTTTAATTTGCGTGAAGCATCATGAATAAACCGGTGGGTAATCAGGAGAAGCGGGCCAACTGTATTCTGTATGATATTGAAATATTCTTTGTTCTATAAATGTAGTTTACAAATGTCACTCTAGTAGGTATGATATCTCGTGGACCTGATGACCTGTGGGAAAAAGCAGCTTATTTTAAAGAGTCCCTGGTTGGAAACACCGGAAAACGACAATCCTCAAAAAATGATTGTCCGGCTTGCAAATGCCATGTTTTAGGTGTACCTATATTATTGTGGGCCGCGGTGGCGATGTTCGCTTTCGGAGTATTGCCAACTATTTAGACTGCATGTGTTTCTGCCTTCGATCGACCTGTGTTCAAATCGAGGTCGAGGCAGACAGCACGCACATGTCTTCATAACGAAACACCGCTGATGGCTAAGAGCGCTGGACAAAAATGTGGATTGACGGTATTACTCCTTAATGGCTTTATCTTTGTAACTTCCCGATTGTCCTACACTCACTGGGATTACTACGGTTTTCTAGGGTTTTCCGTAGTACTTGAGCGAAAATTCAGCCCTAGCCGCAAATTGCAACAAAGACACGAGCATTTAGATGCTTTGGTACTCCTAGTTGAGAGTATTATGAGAGAATTATTATTATAATTATGTCTTTTCTTTTCAGGTTTTCAGGCGGTGATACCCGGTTTTCCACGTTACTCGGTTATCGGTGACCGTCGCCACGGGGTGTATAACCTACGCGTAAGCAACGCATCGCTTGAAGATGACGCAGAGTACCAGTGCCAAGTTGGGCCATCCAGAATGCACAAGGCAATTAGGGCCAACGCCAGGCTCAACGTCATCTGTAAGTATTCCCATAGTTTAGTCCTTGATACTCATATACTATAAAATCTATAGCTTTTTACCGAAATAGAGGACATTTTCTGTTAGTTTTACTTCCACGTCGCCATGTGAATGTCAGTATACAGGGTGGCCCACCACGAACTGCATCGATCTATATATGGAAAACTAAAAGTTTGTATGTATTCTCCGTAGATAATAAACAAATTTAAATAATCTTCGTTTGTGTAATTTAAGCGCGCCGGCATTATTGTTGACAATAATTTATAAACCAAGTAACATTTCCTCAGCCGCGATTGTCTTTTCAACGTCCACGGCTAATATGATTTTCCAAGCGATAAGCAAACCCCGCATTTTATGGGCGAAAAGTGGGTTTTTCGTAAATTAATCGAAAATTACTGCATTTAGGTATAGGAAACCTTACACAAAGTTGTCATCATTTTTAGTGGTGAATAAGATCGCATTAAAAAAAATGGGGGTTTCTATTTGAATATTTCAAGATTTAAGCACATTTTGAATGTAATTTTTATTAATATTTTGTGAACACCCTGTATAAGAACGGATTTATTTCTCAGCAGAGATCACTAGGTCAGGGCTTCTGTTACACGATGCCAAAAATTCATTTTGAAATTTCGCGGTTTCATCGTAGAAATTGCTAATTAACTTTAGGTCTGCATCTGTAATTTTTTTCGGAAAAATTCAACTATCTCAAAAAAGGTTGGATTTAGACATAGGACATGTTGAATGTTTTTGTTCCAAGATGATGCCTAGCATCCAAAAATGCAATAATATACAGGGTGTTCCATTTGAAATAAGAAAGTTGATATCGACTTCCGGTATAACCGGAAGTGCCAGATTCACCAACATATTTTAGTTGAGCAGCGCCCATCCGCATTGGTGAGGTGCCAAATTTTCAGAATTTTCCTACTTTTAGTTTTCCATATATAGATCGATGCAGTTCGTGGTGGGCCACCCTGGATTATTTCGGCAGAACAATTACGAAGATTTTGTTTTGTCAAGTTGTCTACGTTAGGTTTGCTATGGTTTTAAGCTGTGTAATAAGTACTGGAATTTACAGACTCGGTTAAAAAATGATGAAAGAGTGCATTTTGAGCTGATGTTCTTTAAAAATTCAAAGTATTGTTGGTACGAGAATCTAGACTTTCACAAATTGAAAACTCGTTGAAAAATTTTTATTTTTGGCCTTTAATAAAATTGTCTGTATTTTGTATTTACCTGTAAGGCCAGGTGCTATCACGGAATTTAGTGGAAATTTGGTATACACCCTAAAAAGGAGGAATGCAATAATATTTTAACGTATATGGAACAATTTTAATATATTTTCCAATTTGAAAATCTGCATAAACGGTTCGCATATTATTTTGCAGCATATATTTTCGGGGGAACATGTGGCGGTTAATGTATTATTTTTTTATTTATATAAACAAATAATGGCGTACATAGCAGACAGCAATATATCAAAACGTTGCAGCAGGCGCGCGTCGGCTCGCCTCCTCCCACAAAGGCCGTAGATCCCACCGCTTTGCGTCCGAGTTTAATTTGGAATCGGGAATTGAAAGCGGCTTTTTCAGCTGACAAATTATATGCGCGAATACAGCTGGCTGCCGTTTTTATGATATTGTATTATTTTCGTAAAATGTTAATCCCATCCGCGCATTCGCAAATGCGGATTTATTTTCCGAATTTTCCTAGTGTAAACCAATGGGAAATCCGGCCAGATCGATCCGCCATTATGAGACATATTCGCTGCCGAACGAGTTAAATACGGCTCAAAATAAGGGCAATTAATTTTAAAATATCAATTTGTGTTATTATAGCTTATACCTGATAGGTCGTTACCATTGGATTTCTGCCGTTTCGATTAGCATTCGGCCGACCCATTTTGTCCATACGAGTCATTAGGTCTAATTGGCATTTACTGTTTTAATAAAATAAATCAGACGGCGGGACCTCAATTAACCTGTCGTCTCTCTAAATTGGATTCGACTGCGGCATAAAAATCATAAGTAGCCTTTATGTTATACACAAACATGCATTTATAAAAAGTGAGCAAATATATTATGCGTAGGTATAATGGGATGTTTTAGTGGCCCTGTCTCAGTGAAGTTGGCCCAAACTAATAAAAATATGTTGAAATTTATCGTGTTAAAATCAACACATTTTTCTAATTATATAGGAAACGTTTATTCACTTTTGGCATATACATAATTAAACTATACTTCAACAAAACAATTTTTTTCAAGAAAATGCTAATACTGTCAATAAACAGAAAATCGACAAATATCAAATAGAAAGTTACCACTGCGTTACATCGCCTTTTAGACTTATTACTGCTTCGACGTCTCGACATAGTGTTAGCTACTGTTTGGCAATCATCTGCAGTGAAACTATTCCAAATTTTTGTGATCGCAACTTCTTCATTATATGCCATAATGTTTCAATCGGCGAAAGATCTGGACTGCTAGCCGTCCATTTTAAAAGCAAAATATTGTTTTCTAACACCCAATCTTTAACTTTTTTAGCCATATAACAAGAGGCGCCATCTTGTTGGAAGACACATTCAATATTTTGCAAACGCAGTTCTTCAATTTTTAGTTTCAAATTAGTTTGAAGGACGTTAATGTATTTTTATCAGCGTTCATGATGCCATCTACAAAGTGTAATTTTCCGACACTTCTAGCTGACATGGATCCCCAAATCATCACGGAGGACGTAAACTTAACTTTCTTCTTAAGGCAGTCCGTGTAATACACTTCTCCTTCAGTTCTAATGACTCGCCTTCGACTATCACCAACATAAGCATCAAGTCTAGCCTCATCACTCCATATAATTGAGTTCCACTGATGCTGAGACCAAGCTCTGTGTTCTTTTGCCCACAAAAGTCTATTTTTCTTCTGCCTCTTTGTTAGTAAAGGCTTTTCCTTTGCCAATACAGATCGTAAAATTGAAAACGGAAAAAAATTATCTGTTGCTTGATTCCATTTAAAATCTCAATTGTCCATAATTAGCCCGACGATTTTGCACGATAATCCTTCTCAGAGCCCTTAAATTTGTCAGAATAATGTGGCCGGCTTTTATTTCTCTGCTTCTGAGCAACGGATCCAGTAGTTTTGTAAAGTTTAATAATATTTCGCACTGTATATCGTGATAAATTAACAATATCTGAGATTTGCGCAGCAGATTTGCCTTTTGAATGCAAGTAAATTATAACATTCCTTATTTCTTCAGAAACAGCCTTATACCACGAGACATTTTTATTTGTCAACAACAATGAATGCAGTTGTGAAAAGTCACTAACGGTTTGTTTAAACTTAAGTATTGAAACGTCAACTGTTGTGATTTATTTCAGAACTGCCTACTAAACTTCTAGAAACAGACTATCTAAATTAAGCTGTTTTCATCCTGATATTTGTTACAATCAAATTATTATACAAAACAACCAACTTAACGCCAAATATATCTAAAGGCTGGAAATAAAACGTCATCAAAAGAATGTTTGGTTGCCTGTATCAATAGAATTTTATTTACGACTAACTGGAAAAGCTTATATAGTGCACTTGAAAGATTTATTTATTTGAAAATGTACTTTTAAAATATGCGTAGATATACTATTGACACTAAATTTGTTGCTAAATTAACTCTGTATATTTTATAATTTGAAGCAGGTAGGTATAACTTTAAAAAAAGTGTTATTAGTATACCTATGACCCTCATTTTTGTAAACCTTTCAAATTTACTAGTTTTTACATCTGGTTGTAAATAAAATTCGATAGATAGGCACCTGAACATATTTTTGATGACGATTTATTCCTTCTTTAACCAATTAAACTAAACCAACTAAACTATTATATATATTATATATATTTAGTCCAATAAATATGTCAGTTTTGCAAAAAATCGAAACAGGATGATTGAGCTTGAGGACTGTCTTCTCTTGTAAACATTTTTTACAAAAAAAAAACGACTTTAATAAAAGTTTTAGAGGATGAACTTCTGGCCAACTTAAAAATAAAAAAAAATGTGTCTCGAATACGAATGATTTACAGGGCATTATATGACATAAAATTAAAAAAGAGTTAATCATTAAGTATTAGAGACACAATTTTTTTATAAGAAAACGTTGACCAGGAGTTCATGCTCTAAAACTTTTATTAATGTAAGAAAAATATTTACAAGAGCACCCCTGCAGCGTGCGGAATTTTTGTCATATAAGTAATGCGCTGTAATGTATTCGAGATACAAAAAAAATATGAGGAAAAGTTGTTCATAATTTAGTCCCCTATCCCCTACAACTTTTATTAGTCATTTTGCTCTGAAAAAATGTTCGGCAAACCACCCCTATGGTTTATGTTAGGAAACCACCCTATAGCGCAATTCGTACCGCGAGTTCGAGTGTGATCTTTTGGTTGGACACTCAGGAGGCAGTCCCCAAGCAACCCTGAAAAAAATCATCCTGTTTGGAATTTTTGTTTGCGACCCCCATAAGCCAAGCACAACTTTATTGGACTAATTTGTTTCAACTGACTTTAAAGGGAGTAGCCGTGAGATGTAGGAGACTTCATCGTCTTCTACAACTACTATACTAAAATCGAGCAATCCTTACGCCTGGCGTAAATAAAACCACGTGTTCAATGACGTTCCGCGATTGGTCGGTAGGCTATAAAATTTCACCCGACTCGGCAACTCGATCGCAAAAGTGTAGTTATGCGGTTTTATCTTGTTGCTTTAGACACTGCCACAAATAATTTTATCGATGTTTTCAACCATTTTAATTAAGCCAATAATTTTTTTCCGAAATATTTTGATGTAAGCAATTGTAAAACGAAAATTAAATAAGGGTCGTGCCTCAGTGCAGCCCTGGCGAATATCTCAACGCACGTGGTCTTGTTTACGCCAGGCGTAAGAGTTGCTCGATTTTAGTATAGAAGTAGTTAGAAGGTGTAGGTGTAGGGTAGCCATTCCTTATTGGTCATGTGAACTTCCTATTTTTCTTCTACCCACAATATTTGACATACATATAGCGACTTAATAAGTATGAAATGTAGAAAATCTACAATTACAAGCAAACAATATTAAAAAACAAGTATGGATTTTTGTACCTGTAATTATAAATAAGATGGAATATTTCAGTGGCATACTCTAGCTCCAATTATTACAAACTTTGCCGGGAAAAACCTGGACTCATTGTTTTATTGTTTAGTAAAAAATAGGACAAGAAAATCAGGTCAGTTGGATCTACGTGCATAATTTTTGTATCGGTAAACAATAGCTGAAGTGAACTGTCTTCCTTTATGGCAATTTTGTAATATTTCTAACGATTACCAAGAAGTTTTGCAAAATCTGGCAACATCCTGCGGATAAACCACAAAACACAATTATTACTCTCCGCCTCGTGGTCGCGTTCCTTAGTTCTGTGGTCAAATGTTAGATGGTGACACCCGCATTCGGCGACAAAACATGCGAGATTTTGTAGTTAGCAATTGATCCTCTTACCCTAGTAGTACCTATGGTATTTTACTCCGTGCTCTTTAAATGAATCAAGATTTCGTGACAAAATATTACTTACCTCTACAAAACAAAATATATTCTGCCACTGGCCTAACAAAATATCCAAATTTAATTCAGATTTATATCGTCACATTTTCCAAGCGCAAAATTATGCTTATCACGCCAATTAATCGTCTTGCTAATTCTCGCGACAAATTCAAAACTGCGGGTAGCCAGATGGAGTTTAGTGTCGGAATTTTATAATGGATCGATATACGGCTAAACAAGTGGTCCGTACCCGTCGTGAAACCAAAGACACGAAGGTACCCCCATTTCCTTGCTGAAAAAGTGACGGCGTATGCGTGCGCCGAGTCAATAACGTTATTTATTACTGTGCGGGAAAGCTGATAGGCACATCACGGCGCAATATGAGCCGCCAATGTCAATAAAAGATAATGTAATTTTGGTGTTTAGGGTGTTTGATGCTATATCGGATAGGGGAAAATAAAAGTGCGCCATAAAGTTATACCAAGCTAGTTTATGTGTATGCATTTCTGAAACTACTTACCTAATTGGTTTGACGCCAGTCATAAATTAAAATCAAAAACTACGAACGAACTTGCAACAATACCTACATGTACAGAAATAGATACGTACACGGTGTTCCGCTTCAGACCTCTCCTCCCCCATATATTTTTTTATTTATAAGCGGATTTTTTTATATTATTTTTCCTAATGAAACTTGTGGTGTATTTGCCTTATATAGGCTACGGCAACTAAATTCCACATTCGTTATTTCAGTGCGCCTTTGGTACACAAATAAAAAATATATCACTAATTTTATCATTATAATAAATTTTTATTACTAAATATCAATAAAAAAATTTCTTTTTCAAAAAAAAATATATCAACAAATTAAAATTCTCTTATGTTTCATGCACAGTAGTTGATGTACCTACCCTCAAGCATTTGGAATACCTATAGGTAAATTAAATTCCATTAAATTTCCCAGTGCTAAATTTAACCAAAATTCCTGAACAAAATTACTTTTATCTTAAAATTGTTGATTTTTAGCCGTAAAGAGTCCTGAATTTTAGTTACATACATGAAAAAGTTTGATGGTATTTTAATTTATTATAATTTTGGTATCAATTTATAACTAGAAAATTTAATGTAAATTAATTTACCTATATTTTCGAAAATTTATTTGTTTTGCAAACAGATCCATTTAATTTTTAATTGGTATTTTCGCCACCGATCTTATTAAAAGACAACTTTTTCAAGTTGCCTGGAAAAATTCATAAATTCTTAACAGTAAGTGAACGAAACTTTGAACGTTTAACTCAAAAAAATAACTGCAACAAATTTGTTTTCTGGGCTTTCGGAGAATAAATCTTCCTCCTTTCTCAAAGATCATGTCACGTCAATGTGAAATGACAGATTAATCAATCTCAAGTTAAAATGTCATGACAACAAAAAACAGTAGTCTGTCTGATATTGTACCCTGTGTTCTATCTAATTATCTATACTAACTTCTCTTTGAATAACTGGCAGTCATATTTTACTGAATAATTCCACTGAACATTCAGCAACACAGTTGTCCGTATTTCCTAGAATAAATGCTGAATCTTTAATTTTTCGCCTATTTCCTACTTCTTCTGTGAGAATTGGTTTGGACCCATCCCACAAAATCCTATGATTATTACTAAAAGAGTGTTCACACATTTTTGACTTCAAAATTTGATTTTGCCTGATATAATTTTTAAACGAATGTCTCCCCAACATAGAACTTTCCACATTCCACAACTTTCCCAACATTGTTGTTTCAAGTTTTTATTCCATAAAACACCGTTTCTGCATTCTTTATGGTGTAGTACCCCGTATTATAGAAAATAAATAAAATAAAGTGGTTTTATTTAATCAGCCAGTTAGGTTTGAGGGGATTTATCATTATTTATTAACGTGCTATAAAAATTAATTTTGAAAGGTAGTTATGGCTTCTGCAAAAGAAAAACGAAAAAAATCTTTTTTGTGTGCAAACTTTTTGCCGGTCACTGTATAGGTACCTATGTTAAGATATCCTCATCCATGTTAGAATAACCGACACATGCTACCGATAGCAAAAGCTACAAAATCGTAACAGCCTATATAACACACTGCAGTTCCCTTTAAATTGACAATAAAGCCAGTTATATCGCTTTAGCTTTTATTGTCGGGTATAGTGTTGCGGCGTTTTGAAATTTAATTTGTCGAAATAACGGTCTTTATAAGATCGATTTTTACATGAAAATTAAGCCACGGAACACATCGAGGACGACTCTACAAATAGAAAAAGTTGCAGTCATTGATGCTGAAGCAACTGCAAAGTTACCAGACAAAATATGGGTTAGGAAAGTATACGGATATTTTTTATAGACTTTTTTTTCGATAGTGAGGTGGAAATAACCGCAAAATGTAGACAACATCTATATCAATCCCATAAATACTCCAGCTAACTTTCGATATTGATGAATTGACTCGGCGCCTGCCGTATATAAACATTATCGACAACTTCGACGAAAGTATCCACTCGACTGGAAGTCTGAAGCCGAAGTTCCTCTAATTAGTACTGCCGTCTTTATTTGAGGAAACTCCGTTGTGGGGGAGTTTGATAATCGATACTTGACATAATAATGCAAGTTCCAAGCAGGCAGCGTCGGTGTTGCTTTGAAAATTCAATACCGGCGCGAAGGAATGCCCCGGGCAGTTGACTTTAGTAGGATTATGTTTGAAGTTAGACAGATCGTTAATTAGAAAACAGAGAAGTTTAGGAATCTGTTGACTTTAAAAACCACGCGTTATGTTAAAAATCTATGGAGGGTGTCTCAGGTTTTGTCAATGACGATAATACAAAAACAATAACTACTTTCGAAATTTTATATCATTTTCTGTTCTTTGTCTTTGTCTAAAGCGAATCTATATTAGCTTACAAAATTTTTCTGAATCCGAATCACTAAAATCTGCTATTTTTAAATAGAACACCCTATATATTTTGCATTTTTTATAATCTACTCGGCATTAGATTAAAACAAGGTTAAAACCAGTTCAAAATTCTGTTATTTTTTCCTTTTTAAATATCATTTCATTTTCAAAGGAATCTCGTAATAAATGTTTGTTAATTTGTATTATACAAATTAAAATATTGATTATGTATGTACCTACCTATTACGCAGATAATTATTGCACCTATTATTAGATAATAGATGGTGCGCAAACAAGAATATTTTAGACAGAAATATGTTTAAAAGAACTGAAATATATCAAAGCTGTGATTTAAAAATAAACAATTTTTGAACAGAATATATGAAAATACACGTCACCAGCAATTTAGAAGACACTTTACGGTAAAATTATTTTTGCACCCGATGGGTCCTAAGGGTAGAAACCCGAAAGAGCTATTCGTCTTTTTCACAGAACTTTTCGCAAGTTAGTTTATTTAAAACAAAAATTCGTTTTCTCTTGCCAAATTAATTTTACTCTCGTTATTTTTTCATTAACTTAATAGTTAGTCTGGAAAAAAAAAATACTTTTTGTTCCATATTTAAATTTAAATAAGAGTTATTGTCATTCACGATTACACAGTAGGTAGGTGTAATTTTTGTCACTTTCGTATTTTACCGTTTAGAAAAGTAAGCACCTGTGATTTGGTATTTGACATCTTCTCTCAGTGCCAAACAACTTTTGTAAATAACTTCTTGAAATATTTTGAAAAATAGAAGTACCTAACTCTTGACCTAATTTCAAATTTTCAAATTATGTAATATTTTCTCAATGTGAATCTTGAAATCGGAGGAAGCAAAAATTTTATGAAGAGTAACCTTTTTGCGAAAGGTTAAATTATTAATTAAATTATTATTATTAAGGTTAAAACCCCAGCCGGGGCCATACTGTACATAATATACAGGGTGTTGTTAAAGAAAGCCATTGGCATTTCATTACATGCACAGTTCGGAAGGTTTTGGTTAACGTTAAGCTGAAACGTAAAAGCAGGGAACTCTACGTACGTAGGTCTGTAAACGTAACGTAAAATTTTCCCACGGCGCATGCGCAGATGTCAAATTATACGTTAATGTTTACGTATCAGACTCTGTTTTAACTAAGAAAACCTTCCTCAACATATCTGTTTCTATGTAGGTACTAGCAGAGTCGAGAAATACTAAAGTCGGCTCACTCCTTTGATCTCTCGGAAAAGCCGACAATAATTTCTTGCGACCGGTCGTAAATCAGCGTCACCTCGCAAACGAAATCGCCGTCAAGCTAGTTATACGGAGGCAGGTTTATATTGACTTTCCATTATTTAACAAAGTCTACAAATAATAGTTGTCCTCCTTTTGACTTTTTGCACAAGTGATTTTGAAGTGAAATGAACATGAAGTGATCTGACAGTGACATGATTTTTTATTGGTAAATGGAACAGTTATCTATAATCTAACCCTTGAATGAAATTTTCAATATTTGTCACCACCTTAAGCCCAGAAACACTCAAACCAAACACAAATTACCTAAAAATCGATTTTCTGCGTAAACTGATTACTTCATAATCAACTAACCATTTGTAAAAGGAACACTCGATGTCAGCCGATGTGATCTCAAAGTGATTCGGAATCGATTTGAGATCACTTAAAACTGTAAAAGGAGGACGGCTATTGTATACCTATTTGTAGACTTTGGTACAACATTATTTGTGTAGGTAAGTGTACCGTTAGTTTTTGGTAGGTACAGTTATATTAAAATACAAGGTAGCTATATTACCAGAATCTACATAATTAGTAGGTGTATCTGTAGACTTTGGTTGGAACATGAATAAAAATGCAATTTTTTATGTTTTACGTTCATTTTTAATAAAGCCTAACAAACCATAGAGCAGGCAAAAACATAAATAATCAATAAATATTTAACGACAAAGAGTTAAACTAATCATATCTACTTTTTCATCCTGTAGTAAATATTTTGATATTTAAATTGACATTAACAATACAGAACAAAATATTACGCATACGTACTTATACAAAAGCATGCGTCTTACCATAAGCTTCTGGCAATAATCTTAATGGGACAGCCGAGAGGGCTACAGTTTTTACTATACGTTTTCCGGACGAAGTGAATGACTTATCATCAAAATGGGCCTTGCAAATTCTTATAGGTTTATATGCCTCTTCTGGTGGAATATTTCCAAATTTATGTTCTCCGATGAACCCTAAGGCATTCTTCCATTGCTGGCACCTTCAAATTTTCAATATTTTAATATTATATATCTATATTATTCTTCAATTAATACCAAAGTATTCAAATGTCACATAAAAATGTCTTAATTTTTGTAGGTAGGTACCTCAAACTCAATCTTACCTTTCAGGGTCTTTGGGGAATGAAAAAAGATAATATAGTCTTTTGAACTGGTTTCACAGCCATCCGCACTGCAGTAAAAAGCGTTACTAGGCATCACTACAACACAGTCACGGTCGGTCGGTAATATTTTGCGGTAATATGTTGCGAGCACCCGGTAGAATGCGAACGAACCGCTCTCAGCTACACTGCGTACGAGGAGGGGAGCGGGAGAGGGCAAGAGGGAAACGTTTGTTTACACAAGGCCGAGTGCCCGGACTTGTTAGTATATCTCTGGACACTGGTAGTAGTTCCAAAAAAAAACTTACAAATCTCAAATGTTCACGCATCACCGCCCGCCGAAACAAATTCGGCCCATAAATAAGTCTCTACAAACCCGGAAAAAACCGGAAATGCCGCAAACCCGGCCGGCCCACAATCGGATTACGCGCCCTCGCCGCGGTGCGCGACACATGCCGGTGTCGCCCGCTTCGATCGGAAAAACTCACCCCCACCCCACCCCCCCGGATTTCACCCCTAAACGCCTGTATAATTAATTGAATCACCGGCCCGGGGGAATGAAGAGGCAAAGGGTGGGGGTATTTTTATTGCCAGGTCGGATTGGACTCTCTGCGGATGTCATGCGATGTTGAGTGCTTTGAACTCGCGTCCGGCCGTGCAGGTTGGTTCGGGTTTAATTTGAGCGGTTCGGAGCGTTGACAGCGCGGAACCACAGAAAATGTAATCAAACAGAAAGTTCATTATTTCAATAGGTTCGATAGGTTTGAGAGAAACGTAACAATAACTTTATAGAGTCAGGTTGTTGAAAATGAGCCAAATTTTTCCTATGCCTGGGTCTTTGGTTTTCCAGTTTACAGGGTGTTAAAATAAATGAATTGAGGTTTCAAAGAAGTCTTTATTTCTCACATTTTATTGTGCGATCGGTTTCATAATTCTCAATAATATTAAAACTACTCAAACGTGGTCGCGTGACTTTCTATGTCAGAAATACTATCTAAAAATAAATCCCTTAAAATTGATTTATTTGTTAAAAATGTAAAATTTTTAATAACTTGCAACTACGTAAAACTTTTATTACTAAATAACGATAAGCATATGTTTTTTCGACAATTATTGCTTTAAAATTATGTTGTTTGATGCAAAGTTTAAGAGGGGGTTGCCGACAGCGAAAGTGACGTTAGATTTCGTATTTTTTTTAAGTTGTATAGCATAAAATCTAATAACATTTTACCTGGCAAAAATTTAGTAAAACATCTCTGTCTTCATTTTAATCAAGCAGTGTTTTGTTTTTTGTTTTATAGGTTATGAAAACCTTGGGAAAACTAGTAATTCCATTTCATATGTTTTTAAGATCTTATTATTAAAATAAAGACAGAGATGTTTGTACTAAATTTTTGCCAGGTAAAATGTTATTTTATGCAATACAACTTAAAAAAATACGAAATCTAACGTCACTTTCGCTGTCGGCAACCCCCTCTTAAGTTAAAGATTATGGGAAAAACAAAAAATGCCCACCCGGTACAAAAAACCTACCTGTGCCATATTATTTTATGTGCCAAAATTAACCCAAATGACGAAAAGAACCTAGTTATCAGTGACACCGTAGCTTTCGGCAAAATTTAAAAAATATATCTATATATTACAAGTTTTTAACATGCCTTTATTTGATCCTCAAAGATCTCTGAGATTTGATCAATACCCACTGACACAACCTTCTCACACTTACAAGCCCTGTGCAAACATGTGGCAACGCCGCACCTGGATGGTTCAACGGGTCTATGCAGTCTAGCGAGTCTAATGATGATCGGCCTTTTTTGACGGTCTTTTCGGCACTTTCGCTTAGTTTGTCTTTTCTAATAAAATTTTCAACAATTTTTATAATTATAATAGGTTCAGTAAATATGTATGTTTAACAAACATATAACATATGTGTTTAACACACAAAACATATACACAGGAAAATATATATATAAATATATATTTTCAAATTAGGGAAATTGAGGGGACTACATTTGTTGTAAGTCGAATTTTTGTTACATTTTTTTTTCAAAATGCCTGGCAGGTAAATTATGATTATCTTCCCTGATGGTTAAATTTTTGTAAAAATATAAACAACAAACGCAAAAAACGCATATAAAACTTTCATAATACATATAACTAAAGTATCTTTTGACTTTAATTCGATGTAGAAAATTTTGCGTCAATATTGAACAATCGTTCAATTATTACAAAAAGGTCTTTAATTTTAAAGGATACTTTAATTTGTCTTTGGAAAGCCCAAAACGAATACAAGTCGACCGCCTGCGTCAAGCAAAGAAAACCTAGCTACTTCAAGTTATTTGTTTTTCCGGCGAAGAAATTTTTCCAACTATTGATTATTCACCTGCAACTAACTCCCAACTAGTAGGTACCTACTAGATAGATAGTAGTACATAGCGGCACATACACGTGACCCGAGTCACAATGTTTAAAGAAATAAACACCATTTGTTATACTTCTTACTAATGCAAACTGTGGGCAAAAATAAAGATGGCACAGCATCCCTCTTAATCCTAGAGGTTAACCATCCTGGGTTTGTAGTACGTTTGTACGTAGATGTACATCTACAATCTTGCGTAAAATGCATGTCACAAACCCAGTAGTATCTTTCACTATTTGTCAGAAATTGTATCTAAAAGAAGTTTAATTCAATTTCACAAATGTATTTTTATATCTATTATTGCTTTAAAATTATGGTTGTTTGATGCAAAGTTTAAATTAAAAATTATGGGCAAAACAAAATAATGCGAAATTTGTCGGCCCACCCGGTAGATATTAGCACAGAAAGCTTTGTATGCTATATTATTTTATGTGCTAAAATTAACCCAAAGAAAAAAGTACCTAGTTATCAGTGACACCGTAGCTTTCGCCAAAATTTAAAAAATATTTCTATATTACAAGTTTTCAACTTGACATTATCTCATACTCAGAAAAATAACCAAGGATAGAGGGAGGAATAGCATCAAAATACACACGTTTGTAGTCAACCAACATCTTATGCAAATTTACCGAAGTAAACAAACATTAGGCTCCCCGGGAAAGGATATATCCTGAGAAATATCCATTTGGCCACACGCCACACACTTTCCGCTTCCCATTGTGTACAAAATCAGTCACTATATCCTAAATATTAATAAATAGCCTATAAACAATCGGAAAACTCGACTTGTAGGGCAAACACAAAACAAATACCGCCGAGTTAACGAACGCGGCGATTTTATTAAAGTGATAATTAGCTATTATAATTATTTAAAATTAATAACTACATATTTGTTAATTTAGCGTTATGGGAGGTGTGCCTTCATTGAATCCCATTATTAAACCCTTCTATTTTGAAATGAAATGCTGTAAACAATGGAGTGCGTGGCATCACTCAAAAAGATGTTGGCTCTGTTTACTTTTTGTTCTTACTCCCTCTATCCTTGGTTATTTCTCTGAGATCTCATCAATACCCACTGGATTTAAGACAAATCCATACACACCTGAGTCCGCATCCCGGCCGTAACTTACGCGAGCCGCATGAAATATTCCGGGGCGCGCCGGAGCGCCGCGGACGCACGTCGCGCCGGAACCGACGACCGGAACCGTCCGGGGAGCGCCCGCCTACGCTAATTCGATTAATTATACGCGCCTGGGGGAGCCCCGATCACCGGGGCGGTGTGGCATTGGGACGTAAGGCGGATATAGATAGATAGGCGAGCCGAACGTGGTAGAAGCACGGGGCGGATTAAAAAATAGTTGGTCGTCCTTGGCGTTATAGGGGAAAGTGGGGCAAAGCGGAACGAGGGGCAAAGCGGAATTGTGTGTATCGTGTAGCGCCATCTAGAAGGCAGTAGCAAAAATATGTGCCCTAGAGCACGCTAGTTATATTCTAGAAAGTGCAGACTCATTCCTTTAACGGTTTAGGCAATATGGCCGAAAATGTCAAAACAAGTGAAAATCGGTTAATCTCCGGCAACGTAATTTTTGTGTTTGGAAACTACTGCGTTCTTTTTTTTAATTCGTGCTAGACAGTTAGAAGGTAAGGTGTTGGCTATGTTTTGCAAAATATCAGAAGTCAGTCATTTATCGCATTTTTGTCACATATCAAATTTTCGTAAAAAAAGAAGATTGGGGCAAAGTGGAATGGCACACCAATGTTGCATTCCACTTTGCCCCACCTGCTACTTTTTTGTAATTTACTAAATAAAAACGAAAGTAATGGTTTTGGACTGCTACTTCAAGCCCATATTACTATGAACTGCAAGAAAAAAACAAAGCTACCCCCAAGGGTTCGGTAAGTGCTGTAAAGAAAAATATGGCAAAGAAAAATGTATTTAAAAATAAAACTAAACCAAAAAAAGAAGCAAATACGGAAGAGTAAGCAGTTGGAAGAAAAGCTAGACTTAAGTGACGATAATGATGATACTCAGTGCATAATTTGTAGAGGATACTTTCTACAATCTAAACCAGGTGAAGGGTGGCTATCGTGTAGCAGGTGCAAAAATTGGGCCCACAAGGAATGCAGATTCGGAAAATCTCTTTGTTTGTGACTTTTGTGAATAATCACTTAGCCTAGTTTTCTGATGTTTATTTTATCTATGCAATAGATATTATGTAACACTAATATATTTTTTGTCTATTGTAAGACAATATACTACATGTTCCACTTTGCCCCACTACACGTTCCGCTTTGCCCCCTCTGTGGGGCAAAGTGAAACATATGCAGCACATTTTCCATTTGGCGTTTAGAAAAAAATCCTTGACGATGGACATTAGAAATCAAGGTAATTTTTTTGTATCATATTAAACTTCTAGTACATACATTTCTCACAGTATTTTTATTTATTATATAAGAATTTTAATCAAAAAACGAAAATCCGTTCCGCTTTGCCCCACTTTCCCCTACAGGGTGTCCAACTTTAAAAGTGTACAAATCCGTAAAATCTTCATTTTTGGAGATAATCGCCTAAACTTTTTTTTTTGAAAGGCTTTCAAAAGCCGCTTCTTTTGACCATCCTGCCATTTTCAAAATGCAAATACAGGGCCGGCTGCGATATTTTTATATCCCCCATTTTCACCAAAAACCATTTAGCGATTTTTTTATTTAAAATCTGACCACACAGCGTTAATCAGAACACCCCAAAACTTTCATATAACAAATTTGAACAAAAAATATACACGTAGTTCCATTCTGTAGGGTGCAAGTGAGCCATGGAATCCCTTCAAAACAGGTGAATGGTCAACAGGACCACTCAAAATGTTGGTGTGAAAAGATTTACTACAAAAATATAGAGGGTATTTTTCTCTGAGCCATCTCAAAATTCTGAAATTTTATGAGACATACGGATCAAGAGTGCTGTGGAATCATTGAATAAAAATATTGATAAACACAAAAGTAATGTATTTCTGTACAAAATGCCAACTAACAAATAAACATAATTTAAATTATTGGACCTTTCTCAACAAAGTCACTGTCTAAGATTATACATTTTTTTGTGCGTTTCCTGTTGTGACACACCAACCACCTTAACTGGTATGGACTCACTGAGTGGCAGGCTTCTGTATTTTTTAGATTAAGTTCATTTATAGTGTGTGGAGCGGTTTTGATATACTCGATTTTTGACCCGTATAAAGTTCCAAAAATTCAGTAATTTGAGATGGCACAGATAAGAACACTATGTATATTTTGTATTGGACCTTTGCACACCAACACCTTGAGTGGTCCTATTGACTATTCGACTGTTTTGAAGGCATTCCATGGCACTCTTGACACGGCAGATGCCTTTAAAATTCCTATATTTTTCCCAACTTTGACACCCTGCAGAATGGAACTCCCTGTATATTTTTTATTCAAGTTTGGTACGTAGGGGTTTTGGGGTGTTCTGATTAACGCTGTGGGGTCAGATTTTAAATAAAAAATCGCTAAATAGTTTTCGTCAAAATTGGGGTTATAAAAAAATCGCAGCCGGCCTTGGATTTGCATTTTGAAAATGGCAGGAAGGTCAAAAGAAGGGGCTTTTGAAGGCCTTTCAAAGGAAAAAAAGTTTAGGCGATTATCTCCAAAAATGAAGATTTTACGGATTTGTACAATTTTAAAGTTGGACACCCTGTATATAAAACTAAAACATATCAGATCTGAAACTATGCGAGCACCCGGTTGGATAAACCATTATGCAAAACTCAATGGTTTTTAAGATATTTCAATTTTTCTTAGTAGGCAAAAAATCTACAGAACTTTTTTTAAACTTTTCAACTGAATTACTTTCCCAATACAATGGTCTTATGTTTGGGATGAAAAAAGTCCGGAAAAATTTAGATCATAGGAAAATTTCGTTTACTCCAAAAATAAAGATTTTATGGATATCCTCATATTTAAAAGTAGACTTATCATTCTAATTTCTGGGAAAATTCTACACAAGTTTAGTTTTTAAACTTTAAAAATATAATACAGCGTATCGTCTACAGTCTAAGACACCCTGTACTTAATATCTACAACTTTTTTGTTTAGTTTTTGCCAGAACATTGCATTTAATGAATTAAAGCCATTATTCTCGAAATATTAAGTCTTTCTTAAGATTGTATTGTTTTTTTGTAATAATTGCTCGACTAGATAAAGGATTGCGAAACATTGAAGAGCGGAGAAGATTGATTCAATAATCGAAAAATGATAAAAGAAATCTGTATAGTCAGTATAGTCTATGTTTCACTCTCTACCTCTCAGAATCTTGATAATCTCCGGTAAAGATACAAAATATTTCCAGGGAAATTGCGTGCTACGCATGCGTACGTCTGCCAAACTCATCCGAAAACCATTAGGTCTAAAGGCGTTTTCCGGGGGGTTAATATCGCCAAGAGTCGACCGGCACGTCTGCCGAAAGACAAAAACGTGACTGGGCCTGATTTGGACGGACCGGCCCTGCGTGTATAATCTTTGTTCGAGAAAGAAATAAATAACGGCGGCTGTGCTTCGTTTAAGGGATGCGTGCCGCGTCCTAATGGGACGCTACTCACCATAAACGTTTTATAGGTTACGTTTTATATGGTTCGGTTTGGGATCGGTGCGATCGGATTGGATGAAGATGAGATTGCTGTTTCATTTAGGATAGAGGATTTTCAGTGTAGGACCAAGAAGAAGATTTAGCATGGTCTCGGTGGTTTTCGGGCTAATTTTTTCTCATCGAATAAAAAATGGAAGATCCTTACAAAAAAATTTAGCGGGCGTCGCAAGGCCGAGCCTCGCTCGCCAAAAACTTTCAATTTGATCATAGTTTAGTCTTCTTTTGGTCCCAGAAAGGAATATTTTCTCTCTTTTCGTTTGTCCACAATAGGCCCGGACCATGAACTTTGAATGACCCTCTACCTAGATCAATTGTTAGAATCTAGTGAAATACCTAGATGCAAACATTTCCTGTGTTGGTTTTTGAACTCGCTAACCTCATTCGTAGGATTTCCAGAAAGCCTCTCTCTTACGCAATAATCCCACGTTAACTCCGGAGTTAACTAACAAACCCACTTTGCGTAGTTCGTATCTGTCCGCCCTCCTCAACCGTCAGGTGTCCCGAGATCATTCCGAGATCCTAATCCTGACAATGCGCGATATTATTGCCGCAGCCATTATCCTTATCCCGGGCCCGGGACCTGGGTCCCTCCCTGGTGTATGTACGTACAAATGTTTGGACGCCGTGCCTGGAATAATCGTCTGGATATTACTTGGGGGAGTATTGACCTCGAGGTCAATTTAGTCAAAAAAAAGTTGTCGGCATAGGTACAATTTGAGGTTTCAGTATAAGTTTCGAGTATTGTTTATACAAGGGGGTAAAATGGCCAGCAAGTTGAAATACAACTTGTTTGATTGTTCTTTGGTCCCTGGATTCGGTATAGTAGTAGTAGTAAAGCAACTTTTTTTTATTTTTTGTCAAATCTAGACAACCTTATAACAAGAATGTAGACGTGTCAGTATGGACCACAAGTAGAACCCAGCTTAGAATCCTTCGTTTAACTAACAATTTAACAAATATTGAATGGCTAGTGGCTAGACAATGGGCCATAGCCATAATGCCATTAGTAATCACTGTAACCAGTCTCTGGCTATATCTATATATACCTGCCTAAATGTGATAGTACATTATCTTCCTTTATGGAAACAACACTGAAAGTCAATAAAAAAAACGAAACACTATGTATTATGCCCAACCAACTAAATGACGTCTCAAATAAAATATTGCAGATGAATTTATAATAGCCGCCACGGAGTCTGATTTAACAGTGTCATTACTCGTTAACTTATAATCTCATCAATCATCCTGCTAATGAATAAATTGACCAACACTACAACACCAACACTACATTGACTACATGATCACAAAAATAACATCCATCATTTTTTCGGTGAAATGCTATACGCCGGTTCGTTCTCCATTTAAGTTTATTTTCGTTTTTATTATTTGAAGGATTATATATTTAAAAGAGTTTCCTCTTTTCTATATTATTCAAATGCATGAATCCTGGGGATTTTTTAGTTATTATTACATTTTGACGTTCCCAGTTGTTTTTGCTGAATAAATGATATCAAATGACGTTAATCAAAATAGTAATAAAATTGCAATAAATATTCAATATTTGTCATTTTTACAAGCTTTTATTTAACTTCACCTGTCGTGTGGGTCAAATGTTGCAACTGAATTTTAAACCAATTCGTCACCCAACGATTGAACTGAAATTTTGCTCATACTTTTGGTGCTGATGACAATAAAAGCTAGTATAGGTACTCAATACAATAATTTTGATTATTAATAAAATGATAAAAAAACATTTTTAAGAACAAGCCTTTTCTTTAAATCGGCAGTGAAGTGTCTCAAAATCGTCGTTAAAAGCTCAGAAATCAGCATTGAAGTATAGCCGATTTTTTCAATAAGAAGGGCTTGGCGAGATGTAAGCGTCAAACGTCGGACGCGGAGCCAGCGCCCGTCAAAAGTGACCAAACATTCAAAACCCGGCCATAAAGTCCCATTTACCTTTTCGTACACTTTGCAAAATTGTTACCTATAGCAGCGCAATATTTCAATTCCATATAAATATTTTAGTAGGTTTGAATATCTATATACCTTTCATGGAGGCTGCACAACAGGCAGCAGTTTGGAATTTCCGTTGGGAAGCGCCGTGCCTCGTCATACTTGGCCTTGGTAGAGCGATCGTCAAAGTCAAGCAACGCCGCGCGCAGTTGGTTCATGGACGGGTGATCCCTTATGAGTTTTTTTGACTAATAATACTCTTTTTTTCGATTTCAAAAAATATATAATGCTTATGTACCTCGGCGCTGAAGTTCTTTTTATGACTCATGTGGTTTATTTCACTCGGCCAGAGGCCTCGGCAACTAAATTCCACATGAGTCATAAAAAGTTGAATTTCAGTGCCTTGTTACATAAATAAATTATATTTAGGCCATGTACTAAAATAAAGTAGGTCCCAATTAATTTCATTGGACAGTGATTGGTTGATAAGCCAAGTACCTGTCGAAGTATGTATTTTGTTTACTATTCGCGCAACAGGCTTTTGAAAACAAATTTTGAAAACCTAAACTTAGTTTATTCGTTTTAGTACATAACTGGCTTAAATAAAAGCTTATTTTTTACTTGTTCATCTTATGTAGGAGACTTGAAGAAACTGGTAGAAAATATCTTGTAATATTTATTGCAGTTTTGTTATTATTTGATTTATCAAAGTCAGTAATAATCTAGACGAAAAAACGAGGACATTTTTGTTTATCTCGAATAAAATCTACAGAAAAGACTCAATTTTATTATCACTTTAGTAATAGTGCTGTTATAATATTAGACCGTCAGATAGTGACAGATTTGAGGTTCCCCATTTTCGCAAGCCTCGAAGAGGGTTGAAAAGTACATCAATGTTGAGTAGAATGAAGGGAAATTTACGAGTGGCCCCTGGGGATAACATATGGAAAATCAAAGAAAATTGCTGTTAAAACCCCAAAATGAGCTTATCCATTCGCGCCACTCAAGCCAATATGTTTTTCGGGCTAGCGACGATGTACATACGTTTTCATACTTTCGATGGGCTTGTGCGGAAAAATCGGTCAAAATCTCGATTTTTCTTTACAAGATTTTTTTATTTCAATCCTTTAGCCACCTGCAACACTCAAGCCTTTGGTTTTCCGAAGCCAGGTTCTATAAATTAACCATTTAATGAACACGGCTTGCGTGAAAATATCGAATCGAATTGTGAAAAATGAAAAATCGAATTTTCCATACGCAAATTTCTCTTCATTCTACTCAACATCGATGTACTTTTCAACCCTCTTCGAGGCTTGTATGCGAAAATGGGGCACCTAAATCTGTCACTATCTGGTGGTCTTTATCGTGTATGACTCAAATATCTCAACTAGTTTGGTATCTTTCTTGTAAATCAAATAAAACAGTTTATTGGACAAACCGGCAATATTTTTCGGCATTCTACTGATCCTAGGAGTTTAGATTTACATTTAGATGTACATATAAAAGGATTTCGTTATTTTTTCTGAATTCTGCCATCTTTCGCAGTGAGGGAAACCCTTTCCTCTTTTTGAGCAATGACCAGGTATTTTCAACATGGCTGGTGTTGGTCGTGGCCTCAATAAACTAGGATATCACTTTCCATTTCCCTCCAAGGCCCTCGCCGTCGCCATTACCAGAATGGCACCCCCACTCCCAAGTTTACGTGTTCCCCGGAGTGTAGTTTGGGGAAGGAACAAGGGCGAACTATTAGACGATTTCTATTCTATTATTTATTGCGTCATTAAGTCCTGTTGTTCGGCGGCGGGCCAGGTCCTCTTCCTATAATTAATTTCAAGACAATTTGAGGCTCTTAACGGGAATTACTGGGTAGGTGTATACAGGTATAACGGATTATCCCTCCCGGTTACCATTACATTAATTATCACCCCTCTTAGAATATTAATTATCCATTAAAAGGACGCCGGTGTCACCGTGGTAAAGTTAGAGGAAACTTAAGAGGGGAAAAATTCATAAACACGCGATTTTCAAAAGTAAGACGTTATTAAAAGGGAGAGGAGAGTGATCAAAGCTGATTGGGATTCTTTTTCATCTTTTTGGAACTTTCACAATAAACGACAAGAGTATAGAATTGCCTAATTTTGGAGTCTAAAGTTTTCGGCGGGTATTGTTATCTCTCAAAGAATGATTTCTCTTTGGGAAAAAGCTCAAAAGAGAAATGAGTTGTAAGCGGCTTGTTTTTCATCTAAAAAGTTTGACGAATCTGAAAAATATTATAAAAAGTGAAAATAAGTCTTATATAAAACCTTCGGCAAGTAGGTATTAGCTATAAAAAATCGTAGACAAGTAGCTGATCTCAAGTATTTTATATATTTTAGTATTGAAAATACTTCTTGGCGCATATAATATGGGACTTGTCTTGGAACCGGTTCTTTGAGTCAGCCGAGTTTTGTTTGGGTTACAAGGAATAAATAAACAGATTATGCTTAGATGATATGTATATGTCGTCGGCGTCGTCATGTTATAGTTTTGAGATAGCCGAGTTCTCGACTTTGATGTTTTAAAACCTTTGCACCTATAGCTGTTTTGTCACAGATGAATCAGACTTATCTGTGGCTCGGTGTTCTTCTATTCATAAATCAAAGTGACACCCCAATTAGTGACGTGTAAAATAAAATAAGTAAGTGTTATTGAATATGTGTTATTATACTACTTATTAATAAAAATTGATTAATGCCGAAAAATAAAAATTAAAACGTTTAGGTGTATTTGATTATTCATGATTAAAAACTTTAAAAATATAAAAATTTGAAAATTAAAAATATACAATTTTTTGAAATGTATTTTTAAAAAGAAACGTCTTGACGATGTAAAGTTTTGGATGAGATATATTGGGAGCACAAAAAATTTCATTTTTCAAAATTAAAATAATGTTGGAAGTGGATTTTAGAAACAGCAGATTTATTAATAATACAATTTCTTTCAGATGAAAACACATTATTAAAGACAAAAATAACAATTTTTGAATTTTTCTCATTGTTGACACAATTTATATACATATTTAATCCAAAACTTGACATCACCATTTTTTTCAAGTAGAACCTTAAAAAGTTCTACATTGCTTGCCGCCTATATGGTAATTTTAATTTATATAATTTATAGGTACCTGCTTTACTGATGGTTATAAAAAAGTAGTACACTTTTGTAATTTGAAAATACCTTCATGCATGCCTCTTACCTACTTCACATCAATTGCCTAAACAAATGAAAATTCAATATTTTGGAAATTAAGGAAGTAGGTATGGAAGATAAAAAAGAAGCTGTCAAATTTTTATGCAACGCAGAATGATAAATACATCAGTGTTCTATACTTCAAATTAATTAAGGATAAAATAAAATAGGTGTTTACTGAAGTATTATTATTATTATTATGAATGAAAATTTATTGATTTTTTTTTACTGATTTGACCTTCAATGTACTGAGTGAGTCATCATATTTTGTACCCCACCTTTTCGAACAAAAATGTTAGTACCTAAGTTAGGTTTCTTCTAAATCATCAGGATTTTTTTATTAGCTGAAACAATTAAGCAATGGACATTGGGAAAAGAGTACCTACCTATCCAAGTATTATGTATATAATTACATTTTTTAAACTTCCCCATAAATTTGAAATAATTTTATGGATGATATCTAAATTTAACTGTTTTCGAAATATTAATTAATTAATATGAATGTGTTTAATCAAATTTTATAGTTTACGTTTTAATGTTTAATAAAATATTTTAATGTTATAATATGTTATGTCAAGGGCGTCGCCAGCCAATGGGCCAGAGGGGGACAAGATGATATGTACCCCACTTTAAAGTGGTACACCCCAGCAAACTTTTTATTGACGACTTTTGCACACCAGACGGCGTATCGCTTATCTTCACAGAAAAAAAGTATCTCAAATTCAGTACACCTATTTCTTTAAAATTTTGATTTCCATTTGACATACTGTATATATTCTTGAAATAAAAACGTTACTTTGAATTAATTTTATAACGTTTGTTAATTGAATCCACTTAATTTGTTGGTTAGCGCCCTAAAATGAAAGAAACTATTTTAGTTTATAAAGATCCAGATATTTAAATTAATATTTATTTGCATTTCAGTTAACGTCCCAAGTTGGTCTTAAGCTGAAGTTATTTCGTTAGACGACTGCTGTTTTTCTGTGGTTAGATGCAGCCGAATTCTGAGAGAATCGATTTTTCCATTTTAGTACACAAGACATTACATTTTCTCAAAACTAGGAATCTAGGAATTTCTTAAAACAAATCTATCATGTTGAAAACGTCTCTATATATTTAAATAATTCGATTCCTTATAATAAAAACATCCAGGCATGCACTGCACCCCCACTCTCTGAAATTCGCCTATATGAATTCGCTGAGCCAGCACACGGCCCAGTATCATCAATCGTTATAGGGCAGATATTTGGATACGATTTTACTCCGTACATATGCCTTTCACGATACCAAAGTGTGAATTAGATAATCAACCTGGGTTCTTCATAATATGATAGTGAGTCTTCATTTATTCGAAAACAATGCGTTTTGATATGATTTTAGTTAGGCTGCCAAAGTGTTTTGAAGTGAAGTTCAAAATAGAAGATTCTTGGGAAAACCATAGTCAGACCGTCAGTGGGCCCAAAGGGCTATTATGGTCACGTGCAATTGTATTTTAATAAATATTTTTTTCCGTTTCTGAACAGGCTGCCAATGATAAAGATGAAAGTTCTTGTTATAAAACTATTGAAGAAAAGATGGCCTACTGTTTGCGTATATGCCCAAAGATCGTTTACTTTGAATAAATAGTGTAAATTGTTAAATGACATTCAATAGAAACTGTACTTCAGCATGCGCAAACGGTATGCGATCTTTTCTTTAGCAGTTTTATATCAAAAACTTGCATACTTATCATTTGCAGCTTTTTCGGAAACGCCGAAAAATTATTTATTAAAATACCTACAAGTGAATGTGAACCTAATAGCTACTTGGGCCCATGCTGACGAGATGTCTATGTTTTTCCGAAGAATCTTCTATTTTGAACTTATTTTTAAAACACATGGCAGCCTGACTAAAACTATATCAGCATGCACAATTTCAATATTAAAGATTAAAGTTAAGTATGCATTAGGTATAACAAAATAATAACTAAAGTCTATCCAAGATACAGCGGCAGTGGATCAAAACATTGGCCACCACGTGACCTATTCTCTTATTGGTCTGGCCGTCATAAAATGTCAAGTGTTTACGCGGCGAGCAGAATGCAGGGCCGACTGAGGGAAGCCTCAGTCGAGTTTTCTGCATATTTTAGATCGGATCGCGAGCAGTATATTCTGTAAATTTATTTTGGTACTTAATTGAAGGAAATTTATAAAGATCCACGAAAGGCAGAAACACACATTTTAGAACTTCTAAAAGAATTAGTTTTAAAATTACATACCACTTGGAATCTCATATTAGTCCGACCCTGGTAATCGATCGCAAGGCGGTCATGTGACTTTGTTTATATCTACTGCCGCTGTATCTTGGATAGACTATAGGTACAAGAAAAAACTTAATGAAATATTAATTTTCTTGTGAATTTCTCGATTACTGTTTAAATAAGAAGTGACCTGGCTGGCATTTGGTAAAAAAAATCAGTCTCTAGGGGGGGGGGGCAGCTCCCCCTCCCTGCCCCCCCTTGGCGACGCCCTTATGTTATGTAATACCTTTTGTTAAAATGATATATCATGCCAAACAAAATATATGTATTTGATGAACGAAAAAATAAGTTTTCTTGAAATCGGCAGTAAAGTGTCTCAAAATCGTCATTAAAAGCTCAGAAATCGGCACTGAAGTAACCGATTATTGTACGATTTTTTCAATAAGTAGGCCTTGGCGAGATCTAAACATCAAACTTCGGCCAGAGGCTTCGGCAACTAAATTCCACATGAGTCATAAAAAGTTGAACTTCAGTGCCTTGGTAACTATTTATTGGTATCATATTTTTAAATTTTTTTTAAAAAAATACGAAATTTACGTGTCTTTCAAGTTGAAAATTTGCTATAGGTGCACTTGCAGCGAATGTGTAAAATTTATTTACTGTTACTATTCTTATAAAAATCCAATGTAAAATAAAATTAGTTGTATCTGGTATTCTCCATACCCTTAAGATACTTGCGTCAAATGCGAGGTCTGTGAATTTTTTAATTTTCTTTCAGAACATGATGCTAACTTTATGAAGGTCATTGTATAACCTATGGAAGAACTTCTCCATCATTGTTCGGTCTTCTAATCTTCGTTTGGTTTGCTCTAATTTAATAAGAATATATCTACCTAATATTTTTGAGGGCGCCTTCATCCTTTTTATTTACGACGCGTTCCGAGTCCATTCAGGAAATGGTTCAGACCTCTCGCCGCGATCCTTCGTCGTCCAATCTCCGACCCAATTTATCTAAAATGGAAATGGGCGCTGTCGGACGATGCACCCTTTATAAGGATGCGCCGCCGCGGGGGGTGGTTCGTCGATAATACGCTGTCCCGATTGAAATAAAGCGATATATTTGTCGCGATAGGCCGCCCGCTCGAAGCGGAGAAATGAATAAATTTAGATAAGGGCGCCCGACACGAGTCCACGCCGAGGGGTGAATTGTTGCGAAATATCCATCTCGAATGCATCTTGTATTTCGTTGGCAGGGGTAACGAAGAGGTTGGCGAATTTGTAGGCAATTTGTCTCTGTAAATTCAAGACTTCATTTTTGATAAAAAAACAATGGTTGCACCTGGTCCACTCACAAAAATATGTAAAAGGAGAAATATCGTATTTTAGATTTAACCTTTCGTACTATGTTACTAACTCGACTGAGGGAAGAGCCGGCCCTGCATTCTGCTCGCCGCGTAAACCCTTGACATTTTATGACGGCCAGACCAATAAGAGATTAGGTCACGTCACGGGCGTAGCCAAGGGGGGGGGTTCGGGGTTCAACCCCCCCCCCCCCCCCCCGAAATAAGCAAAATATTACCTAATATTGTCTATCCTTGTTAAGGATAGAGACGTGAATCATTATTACTGTCGAAAAATTGAGGGGAAAAAAAGGAAGGGTGGTAAACCTAAAGGTATGGACTACTGGAAAAAATGGTGTAGTCAAGGTCAAGGGGTTTCTAATAAAGAAACAAATTTGGATTTAGCTATCAAAGCTTCAGCTACCTTGCATGCTGATAAGAAGACTGCCTACCCCGAAATCTAGTTTGGAATGCCTAGATATGTGCGATAAAAACCTTTATCCTAATATTTACACATTACTACAAATCTTGGCTACCATTCCTGTATCCACTGCTACCCCAGAAAGGTCTTTCTCGAGCCTAAGGAGACTGAAAAACTATTTACGAAACACTACAAGTGAAAACAGACTTAATGGTTTGGCTCTAATGAACATTCACTATGGAACAGAAATTCATGCAGATGAAGTAGTGGATATATTTAAAAGAAAAAGCCGAAGATTTCTTCTTTAATGGTTTTAGATTTAGCACAGAGGAACGAAATTAATTTATCCATTTCATTTAAAGTTAAGAACTTTATAAATATGTCGTAGTTTTTCGGATGAATATATAGATATTAAATTTCATGTAAGTATATTTTTGTTGTTTTATTTACTTCTCAAACTAAAACCCCCCCCCAAAACTAAATCCTGGCTACGCCGGTGGGTCACGTGCTGGCCAATGTTTTGATCCACTGCCGCTGTATCTTGGATAGACTTTAGTTATACGGATACAACAACACTTCGACTTTTATAAATAAAAATTTGAGTGCGTTAGTTAATTTGCCTCAATTGTCAAAGGAAAATAGTTCAGATATTCCTGATTTGTTGCACACTATGACTAAAATCATTCAATTTCTCAATCCTTTAAATGTAAAAACAGATAAGAACTTCTCCATCATTGTTCGGTCTTCTAATCTTCGTTTGGTTTGCCCTAATTTAATAAGAATATATCTACCTAATATTTTTGAGGGCGCCTTCATCCTTTTTATTTACGACGCGTTCCGAGTCCATTCAGGAAATGGTTCAGACCTCTCGCCGCGATCCTTCGTCGTCCAATCTCCGACCCAATTTATCTAAAATGGAAATGGGCGCTGTCGGACGATGCACCCTTTATAAGGATGCGCCGCCGCGGGGGGTGGTTCGTCGATAATACGCTGTCCCGATTGAAATAAAGCGATATTTGGCGCGATAGGCCGCCCGCTCGAAGCGGAGAAATGAATAAATTTAGATAAGGGCGCCCGACACGAGTCCACGCCGAGGGGTGAATTGTTGCGAAATATCCATCTCGAATGTATCTTGTATTTCGTTGGCAGGGGTAACGAAGAGGTTGGCGAATTTGTAGGCAATTTGTCTCTGTAAATTCAAGACTTCATTTTTGATCAAAAAACAATGGTTGCACCTGGTCCACTCACAAAAATATGTAAAAGGAGAAATATCGTATGTTAAATTTAACCGTTCCTACTATGTTACTAACGAAAATTGTAAAATAGCTACAGCGTGTAACTGAACTGATGGTCAAAAACGAAACCACGTATTCTTGGTGCCAAAATAAGGGCACTTCTTCATATATTTTTTTCTCCTACGGGCCATAGTTTTTTTTATACAGAGCGTAGAGGTTTGGAAAAAAATACACATATTTCTTAGTATCTCTAGAAGTATACGAGATGTTTTCTTCAAACTTGGCGTGTCACATAAGCAGATGAGCCGTCAAACTTAAGGTTGAAATGAAGCTTCTGAGGCTCCCAGTTGCGGAGATACAGTGTGTTATTAAAATTAATAATTTCGGAAAAATATGAATTCCCTGTATAATCGCATTTTTTTAAGAGGGGGTTGCCGATAGCGAAAGTGACGTTAGATTTCGTATTTTTTCAAGTTATATAGCATAAAATCGAATAACATTTTACCTGGCAAAAATTTAGTACAAACATCTCTGTCTTCATTTTAATCATAAGATCTTAAAAGCAGTATTTTGTTTTATAGGTTATGAAAACTTTGGGAAAAATAATAATTCCAGTGCATATGCTTTTAAGATCTTATGATTAAAATGAAGACAGAGATGTTTGTACTAAATTTTTGCCAGGTAAAATGTTATTAGATTTTATGATATACAACTTAAAAAAATACGAAATCTTACGTCACTTTCGCTGTCTGCAACCCCCTCTTAATTTGTTTTGAGTGGTGAATAGAATGGTTAACAAAAAGTATCTCTTAGTATTTTTTCATATTCGCAGCCGTTTCTTAATTATTTTCAAAGAATGGCAACGCTGCAATGAACAATAGTCACTTTAAGAATAAATATAGCAATCTGTGGATGTCAATAAAACTTTATTTAACAAAATACAACAGCAAAAACGATAATAAAAGAAACGTATTGCTATTAGAAAATTAAATTATTAAATGTTCGAAATGACCGCCGTCTCTTTCAATACACGGAACTATGCGTTTCCGCATGTTCATTATTGCCATTGGCAAGTCCATAGCAAAAGTGCATAGCATTTAGTTCTTCGAACGAAAATATCATTTTTCAAAATATTGGTACTAAAGCGCAAAATTGATAGCCAAATGATTCAAATAATGCCAAAGTTAATTGACATCCACAGATTGTTAGATTTATTCTTAAAATGACTTGTTTATTTATTACACTTGTTTATTTATTACAGCATTGCCGTTCTTTGAAAATAATTAAGAAACCGCTGAGAATATGAAAAAATACTAAGAGGTACTTTTTGTTAACCATTGAATTTACCATTCAAAACAAATTTTCAAAAATGCGATTATACAGGGTATTCATATTTTTCTGAACTAATTAATTTTAATAACACCCTGTATCTACGCAACTGGGGGCCGCAGAAGCTTCATATTATCCTTAAATTTGACAGCTCATCCGCTCATGTGACACGCCAAGTTTGAAGAAAATATCTTGTATTATACTTCAAGAGATACTAAGAAATATGTGTATTTTTCTCTACGCTCTGTATAAAAAAACTATGGCCCGTAGGAGAAAAAAATATATGAAGAAGTGCCCTTATTTTGACTCCAGGAATACGTGGTTTCATTTTTGAGCATCAGTTCAGTTACACCCTGTATATTTTTAGTGACGTGCCACTCTGTAAGAATTTTCATTTAAAGCGATTTTTAGATTGATCTTATCAAAAAACCACAAGAGAAAAATTCTCTAAAAGGAAATGTTGATTTCAACGCCCTCTCGCGTGCCTAGTTATACCAAAGTTATACGTTTCCCCCAAATCGATCTTCGTACATTCAAATTTAATGTAAGAGACAGGAAAGCGGTCCCAGACCTCATTTTCCCGAAAAGTTTTTCACGGTATGAGGAGGTGCTTGCATTTTACTTTCCGTGCATAATTTATAGCGAGCACAGGGGCGTTTCTCGAAATAAAGTGACCCGTGTTTTTTCTTTTTGTTCAAAGTTCTATATTAAGGGCCCCACGGGCCCTTAAAAGGGGCCCTAAAATTTCGTTTTTTCGCTATATCTTTTAAACGGCTTGATCGATTTTAACGATCTTTTGCACACGTTCATAGATCATTATGTCACATAATTATGTTATAGCGCAGTATCCGCAACCGTCAGAGGGCGCCACTTGTTCCAACCAGTTTCATTTATTATAGGTACTCAGAACTTTTTTGCCCACAGTTAACTTGTAAATTAATTTGAACCACTTTGTAAAAAATTCCATTCTCTACAAAAAATTAGTCTAGTATTTTTTCCATAAATTATATGCCATTTCGGAGATAACGCCCAAAATTCAGCCATCATGCACGTGCACGTACCTTGTACCCACGCATATTAAACATTAGTGGCAAAAATATCTAGTTACTTTTGGAAACAATCACACTTAAGGGGACTTATTAAGTATTTGACATTTAGTTTCAAGCAAATACTAAGAATTTGAAAGTTTTTGAGCATTTGCTGTAGTTATTTCAATATTAGGTCTTTGTAGGTATCATTATTTTATTAGGGAAACTTAACTAAATGTATTAAATTACAACAAAACTGTATTTGAATTTTAGAAAACATGGTCAAAAGGTAAATGTGATTGTTTCATTGTTTGTTTCCAAAAATAACAAGATTATTATGCCACTAATGTTTAATATGAGTGGGTTCGTGGTACGTGCATGATGGCTGAATTTTGGGCGTTATCTCCGAAACGGTAAAATTTATGAAAAAAACAGTAGAATCATTTTTTGTAGAGAATGGAATTTTTTACAAAGTGGTTCGAATTAATTTACAAGTTAACTGTGGGCAAAAAAGTTCTGAGCATAATAAATAGAACTGGTTGGCACAAGTGGCGTCCTCTGGCGGTTGCGGATACTGCACTATAACATAATTATGTGACATAATTATCTATGAACGTGTGCAAAAGATCATTAAAATCGATCAAGCCGTTTAAAAGATATAGCGAAAAAAACGAAATTTTAGGGGCCCGTGGGGCCCTTAATATAGAGCTTTGAACAAAAAGAAAAAACACGGGTCACTTTATTTCTGGAGTATATACTCGTATATACACTAAAAGTAGCTAAAAAACGAACTAAAATGTATAAATAAAAGATTCGAGAAAAACTTGGGACGTATGCAATAGATAATTGATGATGACTTAAGTCACTAACAAATTGTATTGTATTGCAAATGTTTTCTCAATCACACCTACTCCTCTACATATTCTATACTTCTTGAAAACTGTTTGCTATTATGATGTCTGCCTTTCCCCCCAAATAGACCATACCTACATTCACTTAGTATATCTAACATATTTTATTTATTCCAATTCCCTACTGATTTGCCACAAACTGCGCCTTTTAAAAAAAATAAAATATGTTAAATTTATCCTCAAACTTTTGCCTATTCCTTTATACGCAAAATGATCGCGCGGACAAGTTTGTAGTAAATAACGTGTTTCCACGCCCGAGATTTCGTTTACACTGACGCCACCTGACATTTCTGGTAGCCTTTATTCACACTATTGGTCCGGGTTAAGGAAGCCCACTGTAGTTATATACATCTGGAAATGGCGCCGGGAACGCTTATCGAGCAACTTCTTAAATTTGTTTATCCTTGTTCTGGGACATTCTCTGTGGTTTGCAAACAACTATATAGCAATAATTCACCCCTCCTCCAGCGACTCCCCATCAACCTTTGCACGGAACTAACCCACAAACACTCGAAATAACGAGACCCAAAACACTTGACCGGCTGTTTGTCTGGACAACCGGCAAAAAAAACGGGGACAAAGCAGTCGCACTCCGCCCGTGGTTGGCCGGCCCTTTATTTGCCGTGCGGTACAAAGAAGGCTCCGCTAGAACAATTTAAACCAGCATGAATAAACTACTTATAATTGTTTTACATTCCCCCGATACCGCTCTCAGCCGATGCGGAATAATTCATGTCCCCCCATGTTTCCCAGGAAGCCGAAACTAGAGCGCGGGTTTTGTGTGCGGGGCATGTGTGGTTCCTAATGTTAGAGTTCAAATATTTTGAAGGAGGCTTACGATATTAAATAAATCGTGTTTTTATTGACATAAACATATTTATACCAATACCAAAACTTCAATTGTGCTTGACATTGTAAATAGAAGTGTGACTTCCATACTAGTGCCATCTTTATTTGACACAGTTGAAATAGGTTATAGTATCGCTAACATTCTAGGTAGTTTCCAAAATTGCGTCCTTTTTAAAAATTATATTGCTGTTCATGAAATAGTCACAATCCAACTTAAACCTACCAATCACCTTTGGCCAACCATTCAGATATTTTGTCCGTTCTCAATAATTTCTGGTGTGTCCGCAATATCTATGAATAAAGTTCATTGCGCAATATGCTTTTCCCCTTTTTTGTGTGACACTGCGTACACTGATTCGCATTTTATTTCAAAATTCAATATCTATACCTACAAAGTTACCATTTTGTTAGCAATAAATATCGTTCTATAATATCCAGGCTATGCTAGGTTGTTCTTGCGAAAATGAAGCCGAACTCCAGACGCCGGCGGCACGGCGCGGCGGTCATATAGCCATAACGCCGGCATATTTATATGCAGCGCTGTAACCTCAAACAGTCGCGCCGCGGGCGTCGGGACGCCCGCCATCGCATCTGTTCGCGGTAACGTCAGATGCATACCTGGGCAGTTCGACCCTGTGGCAAAACCGCAACTTGCAACCCCACCTGAAGCCAACTGCAGGTTAGCGAGTGGCCTCTATCAGGTTTTTATTTGCCTTTTAGGATTCTCTTGGTGTGCAGAAACACAGCCAGTAGAAGAATTATTTATCTTATAAAATTTCATATTTATAATATATTACATACCGAGACCGAAAACCTTTCATTACAGCTGAGGGATACGTTAGATGGACCGAGGCTCTTTGTATCCCGAGGCGTAGCGTGACATTGATTTTACTTTATAAAATGCAACTGGAATAGTATTTTAAGCTACCTGACCAATAATCATTGGAGGAGAAGTACTGTCAATGTCGTCGACCCAACAAATACCCCCTTGTGGCAGATACTCGCACATGGCCTATCCATACAAATTGTTATCGTCTAGGTACAAAATATATTTTAGAGGGTTCGCTTGGATTGTGCTCATTCGTATATTCATTATTAGCTTGCGCAAAGCGCTCGTTGACTTAATCCTCATCTTTTACACCACTCACGAAAAATATCATAATGTCGACATCTTGAAACGTTTTTAATAACATCCAGTTAATTTTAACATACCATCGAAAGTTTATCCAGGCATGGTCTGATACCAAGCAAGATCTAAGATCTATTAATTATCATAACGTGATTTAAAAATTATACAGGGTGTAAAAGAAAGGATGATCAATATTTATACAGCGTGTTAATAACAATTGCTTTTTTGCTAACTGCGAACGCAATAGGCAGTTTGCTAATATGGAAAAAATAACCTACTTGATTTCCAAGAAACAGGTTTTACCGAAGAAGCAGAGTTTTATTCGGTGCTCGTTTATTACCAAACGAATCAAGTTTAGAGAAACAATGAACAGACCTTTTACGTCGCGCCCCAATCAAAGAATAAGACAGTGATAAGGAATTTTTTGTTCAATCTGTAAGAGAGCAGGAGCTTCAAACTTTTAATGCAAACTCACCCTTAGCGTTTAATAATCCACACCACATTTAAGCGAGATACTTCCACAGTTATAAAAAAAATATTTTTTCACTGGCCAAACAACTCATAAATATTTTAAAAAGAGTTGTCCTGACTTCATACGTATTACAATGATATACCTATTGATTCCATAGTACCTTAAATATTCCATCCCTCCTCCCAGACACAAACGGATATCAGAATTTTATATGGATGGGAATGAAAAGTGACAACAAAATTAATATCTTCCAAGATCTCTATAAACTGGCGGATTGGAAAGTAAAAGCAAGTTCCAAAGTTTCACAACAGAATATACAAAAGCTGTTAAACTTGATTTCGCCTCACCGTGTTTCAGATATACGAACGGATTCAACAATGCAGAAGATATTGTCCTCAATTTTAGACGGTTTCAGCTCCTTTTAGGTACCTATATGCTACTTCAAGTCTGAATTATGTGACACTTAAAATAGTCAAATTAGACAGCCGTACTTTGTAACCAGAACCTTAAGTTGCTGTCCTTTGTGCATATTACCACATTAGGAACTTAAATATAGCACGACACGAAGGGTTTCAACCCAACTAGGGGGGTCATCTTCAGCAGTAAAATATTTTGGTAAGCCAACAAAACTAGAAAAAAAAGTGAAATAATTCAGATAACGTTACATAAACAAACTAGTAAGCGAAATACGAAAGAAGTGGTATAAAAGGAGACTTATCTTCCTACACTCTATTCAATCAAAATGCAAGTTGGGCGTAAACATTTACACGATAAAAACACGTGAACAATTCTGTATATGAATTTTATAATATAAAATATTAAAATAATATGCCCCAGTATTAAGAACTTTAAAAACAAACTTTTATGGCACACCTAGTCATTCACTTACCTGCAAATTTCTACTATTAACACAAATCGTAGCTCCAACAATTAATAAACAGCGAAATAATTATATCGGAAAAAATTAAAAGTCCACTTGCAACTCAATACACCTCTGTAATAAATAACAACTCGCTGAACTCGCCCGCCTGGAAAAACTTTATTGCCAACTAGCCAATAGCAAGCCGATCACGTGCTAGTAATGCAACAACTTTTGTTTATCTTTCACTTGCGTTTAGTTTGAATAGAGTTTATTCAGTATGTGTTTGTGGAAAAAGGTAACCTCAAAAGGAGGCTTTGAACCACAACCACATACTAAGTTAAGACTATGTTTAGGAAGGTAAGTCTCCTTTTATATAAGTTCTTTCCTATTTCAATTTCACCGACTAGTTTGTTTATATAACGTCGTCTGAATTAATTGTTTTACTTTTTTCTAGCTTTGTTGACTTGCCGAAATGTTTTACTGGTGAAGATGACCTCTAGGTGGGCAGTGTGTCCCAATTTGATACTGGACACCTCAGAATTATATGAAGGACAAGGAAAACAAATGGTCTCAATTTTTTTATTGGTGGTACCAATAGAGAGTATCTTATAAGCGGTGGTATTTGGATGGGGTATTATTTCATGACCTGCTATGATTTTTCAAAATAGCTAATTTTCAAGAAACCCTATTAGGGATTTTTACGACAAAATGTTATTAAGAAAACTTGTTCAGAATTAAAAACTGAGTAGAATTGCAAAATTTCAAAAGTCTAGGCCTACTTTGATTTTTAGCTTTTTTGCCTTTTTCTCCCACTTTTTTCTTAGAAATGTGCCCTTTCTGGAGCTTTCACGTCAAAATATTATTAAGGAAAGTTGATCATCGTGAAAAAATAAAATTTTGACCTGAAAGCTCCAGAAAGGACACTTTTCTAAGAAAAAAAGTGGGAGATAAATCTAAAAATCAAAGTAGGCTTAGCCTTTTAAAATTTTGCGAATCTACTCAGTTTTTCATTCTGAACAAGTTTTCTTAATAACATTTTGTCGTAAAAAAAATCCCTAATGGGGTCTCTTGAAAATTTGCTATTTTAAAAAATCATGAAATAATTACCCCATCCAAATACCACCAGCTATGAGATACTCTCTCTTGGTACTACCAATAAAAAAACAGAGACCATTTGTTTTCTTTGCCCTTCATATATTTCTGAGGTGTCCAGTATCAAATTGGGACACACTGTATATACCTACAGTTTTACTGTTAGTAAACCGTGTTTGTAGAGCTGAGACTGCAAGTCATACCCTTCGTATCATATTGTCCTACTTCCTACCCCACTACAAGACATGGACTATTTCCCGCGCGTAATTATAACAGAACAAATAACTTTATTTATGTGTGTAAACCCGTTTTATGATTCACACAAATTTTTATGTATCAATTGTGGTACTTAAGTCATGTTTGAAAAAGTTTGTTCTTTATCTCACACGTTCGCCATGCACCGGACGCCTCAAACGTTCAAATGACGCAAATGTTCGATGCACAAAGCCACAGCGCGTCAAAGATCTAACTATGCGTGACGCCATCAAAAGAATTTGTTAATAAGCGAAGTTACCAGGCCCCGACAGTAGGTACTTAACCTTGTTACACCCCAAGTTCGAGCCGCCTCTTTTAGTCCTAACCGCTCGCAGTGGGGGAACGAGTTTACCCTCTACCCTTCCGCGAGTTTTGCCAAACCGCGAAATATGGAAAACATCTGGGGGGGAGACTGGAAGTTCGGGGCCCTGTTAATAGAATATAAATTAGTTTTCGATGTTTACGTAATGAATTCGCGCGTGTACACGGACAAAAGTCGAAGCGTATAGAGGGGTGGCGGTTGACGCCGCGCCGTATCGCTTTGGCATGGCGAAGTTAATCCGGGAAATCGACTTACGTGTGACACCGGTTCTGCTGGCAGGTGTCCCTGAAAGGATTAATTTATTCACAATGTGTACTTGGTACCTACTTTATAATTTCTACATTTTCGGCTTTTAACTAAGTCCCTGAGAAGCAAGGAACGCGGCACAAGCAGTGAGAAATTAAGTGAGAAATTAAATTGTCTTGACTCGACTATTGTAGAGTTTAATCCATTTATGTTATAGTATTTCTAAAGTCATAAAAGGAATAAAAGACCCAGGCGTCACACAGTTTTCGTACAAAGTATGTTCTACAGACTAACACCATAATGTTTCACTTATGAAGCAATGCCTTATTGAAATTTACCAAACTAGTTAAGATATTTCAGTCAAATTTAGTACACGTTGTAACTAGAGGGTTTCATCAAGTCGAGAAATCTTGACTTGAACGTAATTTCTTGACTTGACTTGAAATTCAAGATCAAGAAATTAAATTGTCTTGACTCGACGGTTTCTCGAAAGCAAAAGTCTTGACTTGAATTCGCTTTGGCATGGCGAAGTTAATCCGGGAAATCGACTTACGTGTGACACCGGTTCTGCTGGCAGGTGTCCCTGAAAGGATTAATTTATTCACAATGTGTACTTGGTACCTACTTTATAATTTCTACATTTTCGGCTTTTAACTAAGTCCCTGAGAAGCAAGGAACGCGGCACAAGCAGTGACGTATCGTAGACTATTTTCAGGGGATTTTTAAAAGCTAAAAATTAAAAAATTAAAAAAAAAAATTTAAAAATTTTTTTTTTAATTTTTTAATTTGTTTAATCCATTTATGTTATAGTATTTCTAAAGTCATAAAAGGAATAAAAGACCCAGGCGTCACACAGTTTTCGTACAAAGTATGTTCTACAGACTAAAACCATAATGTTTCAATTATGAAGCAATACCTTATTGAAATTTACCAAACTAGTTAAGATATTTCAGTCAAATTTAGTACACGTTGTAACTAGAGGGTTTCATCAAGTCGAGAAATCTTGACTTGAACGTACCTAATTTCTTGACTTGACTTAAAATTCAAGATCAAGAAATTAAATTGTCTTGACTCGACGGTTTCTTGAAAGCAAAAGTATTGAATTCAAGATTTCTTGAAATTTCTTGAAATTGCTTGAAAAGAAGCGGCGCGCCAAGTTTAATGTGTTTAAATTCATGGCTCTCAAATCCCGACGTATCCAACTTGGATACGTCCAAGCAGTAGGTATTATTATTTTTTTGTTATATTTTGTAAGTTTTTTTTGTTTTGTGTTATAAAAAGAATATTGTTTTGCTCGTTGTATTTTTAAGTTCATTATTATTATTTTTTTGTTTTGGGTTATAATATGAATATGTTTTGCTTGCTGTATTTGTAAGTTCATTTTTCTTTTTTTGTTTTGTGTTATGAAAAGAATATTGTTTTGTTTATCATAATCATAAATTTTTATTTATAATTAATAAATTTTGTATGCTTTATAGACGAGTTTTTTTATTCATATTAAAATCTAAAGTATGCACCTAAGTAAATTATCATAGGAATTTACCTATAGCAATTATTATTTTATAGTCACTAATAAATAGAAACCTTATTATAGGTATGCATTATGCTTATTGCTGAATTTTATAAGGAATCATAGGAATTTACCTATAGCAATTATTATTTTATAGTCACTAATAAATAGAGATCGCATTATAAGCATTATGCTTATTGCTGAATTTTATAAGCAACCATGATATATTCAATTTCTGCACGAATTATGCAAAGCTATAAGTATAGGTATTGCGACAGTTTTTTTGTGCTTTTTTCCAATTTTTTGCGTTTTTTCTCCAGTCTCTAGTAAAGACAGGATTTTAAGCATCACGAATTACCCAAAACTAAGTATATTGCGATAGCTGTTTTTGAGTGTGTTTTTTTAAGTTTTCCTCTTTGTGTTCATTTGAACTTTGTCACGTATGTTTATATAATTTTGAAACATTTATTTTTGCTTAATTTGCTTATTTGATACTTTTTTGGCAAATTTTGTGCTTTTTTAAGCACTTTTTTATATTTTTTTTATCGTCCTCTACTAATAAAACTAAATTTCAAGAAATTCAAGAATTTCTTGGTTTCTTGACAAGAAATCTTGATCTTGAAATAGAAAATCTTGACTTGTCTTGGAAACACTTTCAGATTTCTTGACTTGGAAATTTCTTGAATTCAAGTCAAGATCAAGAAATTTCTTGAAAATTGTGAAACCCTAGTTGTAACGGAGTGGGTAAGCATACATGTTAATATCAAACACCTTGAAGAACCAGTGGCGGAGAAGTGTATAATTAGTACAATTATTTTTAGAAAACACAAAAAAGAATCACCTGTATAGTAATAAAATGTATTAATTTTTTTATGTAGATTTTAATTGTAAACAAAAATGCCCTCTTGGTATTTTTTATATGTGTTATAATGTAATGGCAAATATGAATTTTTTGTATTATTTCAGGGTAGGTATCTCTGAAAAGATAAACTTTTTAGTTTTGTTTTGTCTGCGGCTTAAACTGTTAAACAACATATTTTTCTGGTATTTTATTATACTGAAGCGCCTGTTGTCCAGCTACCTGCTAAAATCTATTGCGACTGAAGTGTTGCAATTCAATTGAAACTAGATAAACTATAATCTAGTTAGATATGAAATTATAGACCACAATTCCGTTAGATCTATGTTCCCTAAACGAACTACAAAAATAATCGGATTAATGGGCAAAGTAGCAACTAAAAATTACTAGTGCATAGAAACTGCGCGGCAGGCGAAAGTATTAATCAAGGCGGCGTTTGGCCGATAAGGCCGCTTTTTCAACTCGCTTAATTTGTTTCCGTTTGTTGCTTTTAATTAAAGCTATAGGGCGCGGGCCGCTGAAAAAAGCGTGCGGGAACTCGGAGGTAATTCTGGGAAAATTTTAGTGCAGTTCCGTGTAGTTTCGAGATAATTGGAATGGCTGGGCGGGCTTTTAGTTGGCTTATGCGGGGTTGGATGAAAAAAAAACTTCTTGGATTTTACTCGGAACCCTGATGCATTGCAATAAGTACATGTAGGTATGCAATGTTCCTTCACTTGAAGATTGCAACCGAGTCTATACATTACTGTAACGAAAAATTTATTTTAATAGCTTTTAATGAAGGAACTACGCGACCCTCATCGTATATTTCTGGTTGTGGTATACTCGATTTTTTATCGAACCCTAAAAATAAAAGTTTTTTGGGGACAAGTCTGGCGATCTTAGTGGCCATCTAATGAATGGACAATTTCTTCCTATTCATATAAAAGAAGACATTAAAATGAATGGTGCGGGAAACTGGAAAATTATAAGTTTAACAATACTTGTTGTGAAAATTAGCGTTTATTCACTCAACGATGTTGATGCGTGGATAGGTGCTCGATCCAATTGCATCATTAAGTCCCTGGTTTCTACTAGTGACAGCTCATCAAGTGCATTTTGGGACTCCTTTCTTAAGAATTGGTATAGACGTTTTCTGGTGTAAATCTCTGACTGCATCATTATTTAAAGAAATTTTGGGGTTATTCCGGAAATATTCAAAAATTTCTTTAGATCTTTACGTTGCGTGGTGTAGGTTTCGTATTAGACATATTTCCTATAAAAAATATTGCAGTTTCTTTCAAAACTTCTTACAGCTTATTCAACCTTTTGCATCAAATTTCCTGTTTATTTCCTACAGTTGTAAAATGTATGTTAGGTACATTCATGACGCGCATTAAATATTCAGACGACCTCACGATAGGACATATTTTCACCTGTTAAACGAACAATTTTCAATTTTTTCTTTCAAAGTAAGATGAACACTAAATAGAGATGGAGAGAAAACTCAAAACAATAAAACGGAACTGTATAAAAATATATTATGCTCTTTTAAAGTGAACCAGAGACAAACATCCTGTATAATATTGTATTAAAGATCTTTGCACACCAACACTTTAAGTGCTCCTGTTGACTATTCAACTGATTTCAATGCACACTTTATTTGCCAGATGCTTTTAAAATTCTTATTTTTCCCAACTTTGACACGCTGAAAATCGGGGGTATAAGAAAATCGCAGCCGGCCCTGGACTTGCATTTTGAAAATGGTAGGAAGGTCAAAAGAAGCACCCTTTGAAGGCCTTTCAAACAAAAAAAAGTTCAGGCGATTATCTCCAAAAATAAAGATTTTATGGATTTGTATAGGTATGTTTGAAAGCAGATATCCTGTATGTTACTCTAAGTAGAAGGCTTTTTGTGCTTCGCCCAGTGACCGACTTGTACTTCTTATAACATAATCTACCATTTTTAGCGAGATCTGTTACCCACATTTTCATACCTTTGAACCTCCCTGTATATGAGTGTAGATGCTTAGTCTTATATAGGAAAAATAGATACTGCCTTAAATAGGGAAAAGGCAGGTGCGCCATTCTGCCTAGGAACCTGTTTTGATTGTTTGCATCCGTTGCCTCAGAAAATTACAGTGGTGTACTGCCAAAGAAAATACTACTATTTTCTTTGGTACTACTTAAACCCAAGTGTTAGCTTCACGACTATCATTATCATTGATTATTATTGCGAGATATTCGGAATGGAAAACGCATTGGGAAATTGCTTTCGGCTTTTGCTAAAGATTAAAAAAATATTCAAAAGCTGACGAGAGATTTTTCAGATCTACCCGCGACATTTCTGAACCGTACCCCCTTTTCATTTAAATCTCGGACGCTCTCTGCGAAGGCGTTGCCCCCTTGATGAGTTATGAAAGGGTCGTAAATTAAAAAAGGAGAAAACCCGCTGCAATCATCTAGAGTAATTAAGCGGTAATCACGGCGAACTCCTCGGAGCGAATGCACTTGTCCCCCCTTTTTAATTTAGGTGGCAACAAATTCCCACTGGCTTCATTTTGGGGGCAATATTTGGGAACAGAAAAAAATGCTTGCGAAATAATGTTTGCAACGTTTAAACATACCTATTATCCTAACTTTGGTATTCTGTGTTTTGTTTTTTAGCAAAAACCATCCCATTTATTACTTGTCTTTGTTTTTAGCGAGTATATGAAGTAGGACCCAAGACACAGATGTAGCTACTCTGTATGTGCTTTTAGCATTGTCTGCAGAGATATATACGCCGTTGCGAAAAAAGTCAATCCGCAGCCCGCGCATCGTATAGCTGCAATCCGGAAAAGATAAAATTGGAACGGGATCCGTTGCGATAAGTTTCCGGTGCTAGCTCCGGGGAGATATGACGAAAACAATTTGCCAGACCGGCAACGACACGTAGACAGATTTCTTTTCTATTAGGGCCGATAGATTTATTGCGATGCAGCCGTTTCGCCCTGTTTATACCCGACCCAAAAAACACGGCCAGCGGCGCGCCGTCGGACGCTATCGCTTCAGCCGGAAAGGAAGGGAAATTGATGGGGTTTATCGAGAATCTCTATAGTTTTTGTTTGTGTATAATATATGTTCCGTGGAATTTTATATTTTATAATTTGATATTAACTCTTAATGCTAATGAGAATATCCACCAAGTAACATTTTAAGTTATAATTATTTATCCAAATAGTTGTATTAGGGTTATAAAATTGTCGTTTAGGGTAGACAAAATAACTATAGGTCTTATAGTAGTTGTTATGATGTTATTTACTCGAATCGTGAAAGTAATTGTCCTATAAAAGTCTTATAACATGCATACTTTAACGTGATAATAATATAGTCTTTCAAAGGTTATTATAAGGTTGTAAAGAGGTCTGCGTCGTTGAGAATACAAAAACTTTTACTACTTTAGAAATATAGTTGTACGACGGTTGTAAAGAAAATAATTTGATAGTCGTATAAAGATGATTTAAATATATTATAAGACATCAGTAAGTGGAAGTCATAGATGTTGTAGAACGGTTTTCAGCAAGATCCTAATACGACATAGAAATGAGAACTTGACGGTAAGGAAGTAGTGCACATGCGCGTTAATACTAATCTCAACCTCAATATGAAAGTAAAAGTGAGACCTAATTTATTGTACCATATCATGAGCCATACAGTAAATGTAAAGCAGTAGGTATAAGCATATCAGCATCTGTTAAAAATTATTATGAGTTTTACGAAAGACTGGGCAAAATACAAATTCTCAGGAAGTTATAGACGAGCAGTTTTGTCATACAAATCTTTATTTTTTATGCTACTACTACTAGCACTACTACGAACTTGACGAGGCACCTACCCCGGACTGCAGAAATTTCTAAAGACAGCCCTCCACGCGCATGCGCATATAAATACTTATTATGTAATTTGGATTTTAGTTTTAGTCGCTTTATGACCTCTTAATAGTCGTTTGACAGTTTTAGAACTATTTATGGCCTCTTAGTAGTTTGATTGAAGTTTTACAACAACTAAGTCAAATAAGCACCGTCGGCCATGTTTGCCATCAGAAATTCAGTTAAATAGGACAACCATGTTTGTCTTACGAAAGTGGCAAAACTTCGAATTTAATTTGTGGGCACAACTGTAACTCTTTAAATTTTAATTTAAAGCACGTTCATATTTTACATTTTTTCTTTCATTTCTTTTAATTTCCATTATTTTAAAGGCGCGTTGTAAATTTTCGAGCTATATTTATAATTTTCACAGTAAATAAAAATTCGAAATAGATTCCGTCATGTATACAATCGTCAAAAACCGAGATGCTTTATTGGATAATATCACCAACGTATAATTTCGTTTTTACCACTTACGGCCGCGAGGGAATGAAATGTCTTCGTATTACAAGCAAACACTGCACAATGACTTCGCATTATGTCAAATTAAATCAGACCGTTGTATTTAGCATATTGAATTGTTGGTCTACCAGTATACGTTCCATATTTCGACTAATTGGTAATATGAAGGTCTTAATAGAGATCTTCAGAACTTTAGAGCTACTTCTTTATGACGTTAAGTTATCTTTGAATTTACACGACCTAATAGACTTATATAAGTCATATCCAATCAAGTCAGATAAAATTTGGAGTCAAGAAAACCTGTTTCCAACTGTCCATATTCAGTCATAAAGGACAAGTTGTAGGTATTATTGGTCGCAACAACGTCTTCAGGTTTTTTATGCAACTTTAAATGTTACTTGGGCCAAGTATCCCAACATGCACTTGGAAAAACTTTAACTTACCCCGCTATAGGTAGTGTAAAAAATCTCGCGTTCAAAATTATTCCTACCATTTTGAAGAAGCCTTCGACATGACGACGTTCGGGGTATAATACTTCTCAGGACGTAATAAAACCTAACGCAAAATTGACACCCACGTGGTTGCTATGGATATTTCCTATCTCCGCGCCCTTGGGTTCCCGCTCGCTCCCCCAGCGAAGCGGAGATTTTAATCTTTGCCGGAAAGGCGACACCGCCCCGCGTCCCGAGCCGATTGTTGTCTGCCCCCGCCATGCTCCGGCATCTATTATTTATTGGCGGCGCGCTCAAAAACGCAAATGGAACGGCGGCCAGGCTGCAAGCGTTCGATTTCGGCCGGGGGAAATCGATGCGTGGTCGCAGATGCCGCCGGTTTTATTATCGCTTGGCGTTTACCGGGCAGACAGCTCGAAGATATCGCGTGCATCGGAGGTAAGTTGGCGATCACTTAAAGTTGCATAAAAAACGTGATGACGTTGTTGCGACCAATAATACAACTTGTCTACAGACGTATCGTCCTTTTTACAACTCCTTTATGACTGAATATGGACGGTTGGAAACGGGTTTTCATGACTTTTCATACAACTTTTATCTGACTTGATTGGATATGACTTTTATAAGTCCATTAGGTCGTGTAAATTCAAAGATACCTTAACGTCATAAAGAAGTAGCTCTAAAGTTGTGAAGATCTCTATTAATGCCTTCATATTAGCAATTAGTCGGACATAATTATGGAACGTAGTGTTATATTGGGCAGTGTTTGCTTGTAATACGAAGACATTTCATTCTATCTCGGCCATAAGTGGTAAAAACGAAATTATACGTTGGTGATATTATGCAATAAAGCATCTCGGTTTTGACGATTGTACTCAACGGAATCTATTGCGAATTTTTATTTACTGTGAAAATTATAAATATAGCTCGAAAATTTACAACGCGTCTTTAAAATAATGAAAATTAAAGGAAATGAAAGAAAAAATTTAAAATATGAACGTGCTTTAAATTAATGCACTACTTCCTTACCGTCATGTTCTCATTTCTATGTCGTATTAAGATCTTGCTTAAAACTGTTCTACAACATCTATGACTTCCACTTACTGATGTCTTATTATATATTTAAATCTTCTTTATACGACTATCGCCCCACAAAGTTTTAATGTGGTCAAATTATTTTCTTTGCAACCGTCGTACAACTATATTTCTAAAGTCGTAAAAGTTGTTGTATTCTCAACGACGGAGACCTCTTTACAACCTTATAATAACCTTTGAAAGACTATATAATGTTGACGTTAAAGTAACCATGTTATACCTGTTATAAGACTTTTATAGAACAATTACTTTCACGATTCGGGTAAATAACATCCTAACAACTACTATAAGACCTATAGTTATTTTGTCTACCCTAAGCGACAATTTTATAACCCTAATACAACTATTTGGACTTAAGATAAATAATTATAACTTAAAATGTTACTTGGTGAATGTGAAACGCGAGCGAATGCAGTTCATAAGCAACCAAAATAGTCAACAGTTTTGATTCTGCATACCCATATAGGATCGTCGGCGAAAACCACAACTACTATGGTTAACTATGTGTGTATAGAGTTGCACACTGAAAATAAAACGTGTATACTGTATAATACGAATTTTCCACTATTTGCGAAATCTAGTGTTAGATATTAACAAACCTTTGACCATATCTTCACAAAATTTTGCTGAATATTAGTCTGAATCACCTACATAGGGTTAAAATGGGTAATACATCTGCATACATACCTTTTTTACGGACGTAAAAAGTCAGACAAAAAATTTCAGAAATAAATATTTAAATAAATTTAAATATCAGAATATAAATATTATAATCATTTTTGAAATATTGGATATGACTAAAGTTGAGGTGTCTTGGGATAAAAATTATAGTATCTGTAAAAAATAATGACGCATTTTTTATAAAGCTAAATGTCCCATTTAATTTGATGTGTCACGCTTGCCAATTGTTCTGATGTATTTACTATAAAAAAATGAGAAAAATTATTGGTACCTAATATGTTGTGACTTGTGACTCATAAGATCTAGTTACCCATGGACACAAACATGCAATGATAGCGTTATAACGTTAGTAATAAGACATTATCTATGGATTTTTTCATTATGGGGTTACTTAGGATAGTTTACTCAACGGCTCATTAAAATATGTATGTAATACAGTGTGACCCATTTGTTTTGGGGTCAGTCTGTAAAAAGTGTATCAATCGTGCGATTTGGCTGATTTTTTTTTTAAATTGTAGAGCTCGATGAACTGCACATTTTGAACAAAAATTGCCTGGTTCGCATAAAATCCAAAGCCTACTATGACCGTTTTTATGAGCAAAATTTTAAGAAACCATATTAGCGTTTTTTTTTGAAAAAATCTGTGTGCGCCAATGGATTGAGCACCCCTCGAAATGGGTATGTACAAAATTTCATCAAAATATTTCAAGTAATAACGATTTTGTAGAAAAATTAAAAATGCAGCCAAGGTACGTCTTTATTTTCAAAAATTCAAAGTTGGCCATGGAATATAATTGAATTGTTTACTTTTATTAAGTGTCAAACTGTCTAAATTGAGTTCAGAAATTGTTTGTGCTCAATACAATTAATTATCATAATTATGGAATATTTAAGCATAAGAGACAAAATAGAAATTGTTCGACTCGTGGGCGACAACGAGCGCTCGGCAGCAGAAGCTGCGGCCGAATTTAACAATAGACACCCAGGTAGATCAGTGATGAGTTACCATTAAGATACCGTTTAAATTTAAAGTTACAGTTAGATGGCAGTCCTATTCATAATGCTCGTTTAATCAGAAACTGGCTAGATAATAATTTTGAAAACTGTTGGATAGGGCGAAATAGTCCTTTCTGTGAGTGGCCACCGAGATCTCCGGACTTAACTCCTTTAGATTTTTTTCTTTGGGGTACACTTAAGCAAAATGTTTATAAGTCAAGACCCCATAATTTACAAGAACTGCAAGCTAGGATAAACCGTAGTTGTGAGGAAATTACTCCACAGCAAATACGAAATGTAATTTTGAATGTACGCAAGAGGAACGACAAATGCATTGTAGAAAATGGAGGCTTGGTAGAAGTTACAAAAATTTTATAATTTTAATTGTTTTTATGTTTTGTGTTTATAAGCATAAGGTTGTATTATTACAATTCAATTATTTTCCATGGCCAACTTTGAATTTTTGAAAATAAAGACGTACCTTGGCTGCATTTTTAATTTTTCTACAAAATCGTTATTACTTGAAATATTTTGATGAAATTTTGTACATACCCATTTCGAGGGGTGCTCAATCCATTGGCGCACACAGATTTTTTCAAAAAAAAACGCTAATATGGTTTCTTAAAATTTTGCTCATAAAAACGGTCATAGTAGGCTTTGGATTTTATGCGAACCAGGCAATTTTTGTTCAAAATGTGCAGTTCATCGAGCTCTACAATTTAAAAAAAAAATCAGCCAAATCGCACGATTGATACACTTTTTACAGACTGACCCCAAAACAAATGGGTCACACTGTACATAGGTATTGAAAAATAAGATTACTTCTGCATCTAAATCTGAAAAGATGAAAATGTTGAACAACGTTGTGTTGTTTGTTGTGAAAAGTAGGTGTAAAGTAGTAGGTGTTCATTTACCATTTATTGCAATAGTACAATATTTTATTATTGCCCTTTTTAAAGCAATCACTATCACTAAGGTATATTAAGAATTTGAATTTATTTTCTAAACAAAAAATAATTTCTATGAGTTTTGCATTTTTTTATTATTTACGACTAGTAAATAAACAATATGCCATATATATATATATATATATATATATTAATATATATATATATATATATATATATATATATATATATATATATATATATATATATATATATTAATATATATATATATATATATATATATATTAATATATATATTAATCCCTTTAGGGAATACTGACACGAGGGATTAATAATCCCCATGGAAACAATATAATGAATAATTAAAAGTGTCAGTGACAAACGCGTATAATTGTATTGAGATGGATGAAAACGAAGAGTCTTGTACACCTCCAGAAATTGTACAATAATAAATCGTAAATAAAGTACAGTAAACTACTCGCAATAATGGCTATTAATCTCTCGGAATTTTACTCCATCACCGCTAACGCGGCTCGGTTCGTAAAAATATTCCTCTGGAATAATAGCAGCCATAATTATCTACTGGTATATAATCTACTATTAAAATAACAATTCTGGATTAGCGTTTCGACATTCAATTAAGTGCATGTACCTAAACAACTTATTTATCTTCAAAACCACACTGTCACCAACACTCCTGGCAGTCCCATCAGAGGCAGGTGTACACTGTCTCGTCGCAATGTTCGCACAACGATATTTACACGCACTTTCCAATCAACTGACAGGAGTGACGGGTCAAGGCACGGGCGTAGCCAGGATTTAGTTTTGGGGGGGGGGGGTTTAGTTTGAGAAGTAAATAAAACAACAAAAATATACTTACATGAAATTTAATATCTATATATTCATCCGAAAAACTACGGCATATTTATAAAGTTCTTAACTTTAAATGAAATAGATAAATTAATTTCGTTCCTCTGCGCTAAATCTAAAACCATTAAAGAAGAAATCTTCGGCTTTTTCTTTTAAATATATCCACTACTGCATCTGCATGAATTTCTGTTCCATAGTGAATGTTCATTAGAGCCAAACCATTAAGTCTGTTTTCACTTGTAGTGTTTCGTAAATAGTTTTTCAGTCTCCTTAGGCTCGAGAAAGACCTTTCTGGGGTAGCAGTGGATACAGGAATGGTAGCCAAGATTTGTAGTAATGTGTAAATATTAGGATAAAGGTTTTTATCGCACATATCTAGGCATTCCAAACTAGATTTCGTGGTAGGCAGTCTTCTTATCAGCATGCAAGGTAGCTGAAGCTTTGATAGCTAAATCCAAATTTGTTTCTTTATTAGAAACCCCTTGACCTTGACTACACCACTTTTTCCAGTAGTCCATACGTTTAAGTTTATCACCCTTCCTTTTTTACCCCTCCATTTTTCGACAGTAATAATGATTCACGTATCTATCCTTAACAAGGTCATCGAATAACAGCGCACTAAAATTACTCACTTACACGGTACACTCAATTCTCTTCACTATTCGTTCACCACTTTTCACTTTTATTCGCTTCGAGTTCGCATGGAACAATACTGCCGTAAGCGCGGTCACGCGCCGCGGCGCCGCTTATATAGCAGCCCAGTAGCCGTCCAGAAACTTCCACGAACTTCCACAAAGTTCCGCTCATTTCGACAGAGGGGCGTGGCGAATAATCGAGAAACAACGCAAAGTGTCCCTACAATACAAAATAGTTCGGCTGCAACTGCGTCTGCCTCTCGTCAAAAGATGGCGCTAGGCGCTACTATTACTACATATATTCAAACGTAATAATAATTTAACTCTTCACTCCTCGTATTTTTTCGGTATAATATTAGGTAATATTTTGCTTATTTCGGGGGGGGGGGGGGGGTTTGAACCATGGACCCGCGAGCCTGGTTGACAATTTTCTCAATTCATGGATTTGTAATTTAAGCCCAAAATCCTATGGGACTTCCCGCGGAGGCATCCTAATTTCGTCGGAGCGAGACGCCGGATCCGCTCAAAAGAAGTTCAACTTGGCGCGGCCCCATTGTGCCTCCGCGTCCGGAAACCCGCCGTTTTCTTTCGCGAAATAACTTTAATTACCGCGAATAATCCGCGATTAATAATCCGGGCGTAGCGCCGATGACACTGGAAAGTTGCGATTTAATCCCGACCAACTGCAAACAATTGACGAAAAAGTTTTGCTCCTACAATTTACAGAATCGTTAGTTGGCCGGCACTTTGTAAATTTATTTGGTGGCCCCTGGCAAGACTGCTTTCTTATGGTAAATTAGAAAAACTGAATTATGGTTTTTGATATCACTCGTAAGACAAAAGATTGGACATAGAAATATGAAGACAATAATAATTGCTGTAGGTATTCTCACATAAAAGCCTCCACCTTCTTATTTACCCTACAATTCAACTATGGTACTATTGACTCAAAGAAAAATTGATGTAAAAGCAATAATTATGTAATTGGCGGCGGTTTTTTCATTTTTTTAAAATGCTTTGAGTGCAAGCAATCAGAAATGGCGTAATTGGAGTAACTTCCTGGTAGGTGAACACCTTTTGTCGATAAAGATACAAAAAGTTTATCACTAAAACCCATCATTTGCAATTAAAATGGTTATGGTGAAAATATAAAAATATGATATACACGATGATTTTTTTAGGACTACCACCGCGATTACGATGATTTTTTTAGGACTACCACCGCGATTTTCTTGTTTATTTTGCGCCCTACAAAAAAAAGTAAGGAACAAAAATGTGGAAATTTTGGACAGCTAAGTGGTTCTGAAAAAGAAATCGGCATCTATTGCCAACTTGTCGTGCAATATAAAAAAAAATCAAATTGAGCACAACTACTAATAGCCGTGGAATGTTTATTTTAAGAGATACCTACAGGAAAAGTTTTATATTAAAAGTTGATGGCACTGAGAAGCTTTATCCATACAGGGGCTCAGATAGTTTCAGCAAATTACACAGGGTCTTCGGCTCTCTTGAGGGTATGAAATTTGTTGTCTATTTGAAGTTTTTTAGCACGGCGCGAAAAGTTGGGCACGGAGACCGATTTCTTTTTTAACCTCACCTGGCTGACCAAAATTATCATATTTTATTTCCTTACGTATTTTCGATAAATCGATTAATAAGATATGGACAAAAAAAATTCATAACCTCAGAGAGCCGAAGACCCTGTGCAATTTTCTGAAACTATCCGAGTTCTCAGTTGCATAAAGCTCCTTAGTATGAGGCGCCATTTCGGACTAAATTATTATTTTTTAAAATATAAATTTCTGGCGCTAATATTTTTTTATATGATATTTATAGAAATTTGCGTGGATAATCTTTTTTTATTCAAATTTATATATTACGCATCGCCCAAAAGCATATATTACAGTAAACGCAAAAATAAATATATCAAAACACGATATATTAATTTGGTGCGCCAATATATAATAATTTAGGGTACCACTGGTAGTCACCAGAGGTCGCGCCGCGCATCCCTAAAGTGCACCGGCAACGCTGCATCCGATTTATATATTCAAAAATAATAATTTAGTCCGAAATGGCGCCTCATACCTTAGTGCCATCAATTTTTAATATGAAAGTTTTCCTCTATCTCTCAAAATAAACATGCTACGACTATTAAGTAATTCTTTTGCTAAATTTGAGTTTTTTTTATATCGCGCGACATGTTGAGCATGGATGCCGATTTCTTTTACAGCGCCACTTAGCTGTCCAAAATTGCCACATTTTTGTTTCTTAAGTTTTTTTTGTAGGGCGCAAAGTAAGCGAGAAAATCGCGGTGGTAGTTCTAAAAAATCATCCTGTATATACAATAAAAACCTATATATGGTGGAACTTTGCTATTGATATTAACAAGTTAGTATTTTTTGTTTTAAAATATTTTATGAAAAATTAAAATTAAGACACAAAAGTATATAAATATAGACATAATTATATGCGCAATTAAAAAATCGCTAATATCATTTCTTCTTAATCAGTTTGGGTCTCTGGTGATATATACTGGTGCCTTGGAAGCTTACACCTACCCAATTATCTTTCGTAATTGTTGTTTTCCGGACAACGCTCAACTGTTCTAATTACATTTAAGCCTAGACACACCAAATTAGATAAATTAATTCATTTCCGAATCGGTGTGCTGCGTACATAAAAATAGGGTAGCTAATCAGTTTCCGCATGGTTATATTATATTATATTATATTATATTATATTATATTATATTATATTATATTATATTATATTATATTATATTATATTATATTATATTATATTATATTATATTATATTATATTATATTATATTATATTATATTATATTATATTATATTATATTATATTATATTATATTATATTATATTATATTATATTATATTATATTATATTATATTATATTATATTATATTATATTATATTATATTATATTATATTATATTATATTATATTATATTATATTATATTATATTATATTATATTATATTATATTATATTATATTATATTATATTATATTATATTATATTATATTATATTATATTATATTATATTATATTATATTATATTATATTATATTATATTATATTATAATTGAAATAAACTTAGGTATAGCTACTTACTGTGGCCTCCTCCATCTTTTCGTGTTTCATTATTGTTGCGCCAAAAGTTATAGCTTTAGAATTTTTAATTTGGATCATAGAAAGTTAAAAATAAACTCTGATCCTACTACAACCTAAAAACTTTGAAGTTTCCATTTTGCTTTCCGACATACAAACCCATTTAATGGTCTCCCAGCGCCTTAAATTTTTAACAGAGGCGTATAACTTGACGAAAAACCATTAATTTAGGTTGCAGTTCGCATTTTACGGCAAGTTTTAAATTCCGTAATAGACCTATATAATCGAGTTTAGTAATTTTTGTGCCAGTCCTGCACTACCTTAAAGTGAATTCCAGCCCGGTTCGAACGGCACGTTCCTTTATTTTTACAAGGACTTTAAACCGGTACGTGAGGGTGTTCGGCGGACTTACAGATACACGTTATTAGTTGCACCGGCATCGCCAGACATTGTATACCGCCAGGTAATAGAAGGTTTAGTTTCTCCTTAGGAGCACTAATTGTTTTTCTCGAGAGTTGTTTTTAAGGGGATGGTAGAAGGCTTTAATTAAATTGCTGTGTTATGGTACAGGAGCTAAATAAGTTCATTCCCGATTCATATAGGATATTAAATGTTATTTGTTATCTCGCTTGCAGTCTACATTCAGAATATTATCGGTGTCATGCTGAAATTATTTCATTATAACGTGAGAGTTTTCGGAAAATTAGAAGATACCCGATACTAGTAGTTCCAGACATTGTATCGAGAACTTTGAATAAAGAATCCTAGAAAGGAGTCAAAGCTCCATGTGTATTATAAAATACGTGAGTCGGAAATCTCCCCGAGTAGGCCAAGTTTTGACACAATATTTTGATATTATCTGTCACGGTGATAGGTGTCAGTATGTGATATTTAGATACTTCTTCGAGTTATTATGCTTAGCTGTGCAGCTTGTGGCACTTCCCTGACCGCCACAACTAAAATGTTTGAGGATAATAAACCATTGGTAAGTAATTTTGTAATTAACTTTTGAAGCCATGCACCAAAGTGGCATAGGCGTTTGTGTATAGGTATCTACTTCTTCATGACTGGAAATTTAATATTAGAATTGCTGTATTATCAAAGATTTTTAAACTTGAAGACATAAACGTGCCTTATAATTTTTTCCTTGTGTTGTAGGTACTGATTTCACTAAAAATGAGAATATATACCCGATTAGTTTGTCGAAACAACTGCGCGCCACTGTAAAAACGGAAACGGCATCCCGCGCGATGTGCAGAGACTATCTCGGTCGAGCGTTAAGCCCAAATTTGTTCCTTCCTGGGGTCCTTTATTCAAAGATCGAGAAGCAATAGGAGATTTCATTTCGAACCCTAACACTAACTACTAACTGTTTTGTGTAATTATGTTTTTCGGGGGTTGCTGTACAATATTAATTAAATTGCCGTGTCTCGAGGTCGGATTAGAAGCTAAATAAGTTCATTCCCAGTCCTCATACGGTTTCTATAGGGTAAGTACGTAGGATAATCAGTTTCGGGTTTGCTTTGATGTTATTTGGATTCATCTTAATTCGTTGGAGGTTGTACCTCTCTAGATGTTGCAAAATATATCTATACTTTGTATGTATAATGCAGTCCCTGCAATAATGTTACAAGTTAATTTAAAACGACTATGTAACTTCCTGTATTCTCCGCACTAAAATTTCTATGGCCAGCATCATTCATATACTTTTGGGTGATTTTTGGTGATTTTTATTGCCAACCAAACCCCTAGAAAATAACATTCTTTATTGTGGGGTATTTCTAGCCATTGACGGCCGTTGACAATAGATTTGGGTGTTTACTACCTGATATAATTAAAATACTTATCAATATGTTTATATTTATAGCTGCAGACGGAAATTAATTTCGGAATTGGTCATTTTCGTGTTGTGTGGTTGGCAATGGCTAAGGTGTGGCGTGCGCAGGTCTATCTGTCATTCTATGTCCGGCGTCCTTGCGTTTTGTTTGCGTCGCTTTGGCCGATAAGTGCTTTTTTGATCGTTTTAAGTGTGTTTTTCGCAGTTTTGGAACAGTTTTTTACTGTGCACAGTGTTTGTTGTTTATTTAAAAGTGCTCGGGTGACGAAATAAAGTCTTTGTATTTCGTATTGTGAAGAGTGAGAGTGGTGAGAACATCGAACAATAATCAATGGGCCCCCCTTATTGTAAACATTGCCGCGAACACATCGCCTCTCTTATTAATTATTTTGAGCGTGAGAGAAACAACAAGGGACCCCTGTTGGCCCTAGAAAAAGTACGACAGGTCAGTTAGTGCAAGAAGGTGTTTGTAGAAATGGTAGGCAACCAGTAATACAAACCTTTGTATATTAGGTGTACAACGACAATACAATTTAAAATCAAGTCGCGTCCTTTGAAAACCAACCTTAAGCTAAAAAAGTCCGTTATTTTGCTAGCTATTTGGATTCGAGTTTAGCAACAACTGCGTCTTACAAGCGTAGCGAGAGCGGAACTATTAGCGCATTTTAGATTCTACGGGCCTCTCAGCAACTGAATGGTGTCGCCGAAGTTCTGCTCTTCGGCGCTCCGTGCAACGTCTCGTAACTTCGGGTCGCATTCCCCGAGTCCATTTCGTCCACAAACACGTCACTTCCGCCATCCGCCGCCGTAATAAGCTCTAAAGTCGCTGAGCTGTGGAATTATTTGTGAGGTAGCGCCACGGGCGTAGCCAAGGGGGGGGGGTTTCGGGGGTTCAAACCCCCCCCCGAAATAAGCAAAATATTACCTAATATTATACCGAAAAAATACGAGGAGTGAAGAGTTAAATTATTATTACGTTTGAATAATGTAGTAATAGTAGCGCCTAGCGCCATCTTTTGACGAGAGGCAGACGCAGTTGCAGCCGAACTATTTTGTATTGTAGGGACACTTTGCGTTGTTTCTCGATTATTCGCCACGCCCCTCGGTCGAAATGAGCGGAACTTTGTGGAAGTTTCTGGACGGCTACTGGGCTGCTATATAAGCGGCGCCGCGGCGCGTCACCGCGCTTACGGCAGTATTGTTCCATGCGAACTCGAAGCGAATAAAAGTGAAAAGTGGTGAACGAATAGTGAAGAGAATTAAGTGTACCGTGTAAGTGAGTAATTTTAGTGCGCTGTTATTCGATGACCTTGTTAAGGATAGATACGTGAATCATTATTACTGTCGAAAAATTGAGGGGAAAAAAAGGAAGGGTGATAAACTTAAAGGTATGGACTACTGGAAAAAGTGGCGTAGTCAAGGTCAAGGGGTTTCTAATAAAGAAACAAATTTGGATTTAGCTATCAAAGCTTCAGCTACCTTGCATGCTGATAAGAAGACTGCCTACCCCGAAATCTAGTTTGGAATGCCTAGATATGTGCGATAAAAACCTTTATCCTAATATTTACACATTACTACAAATCTTCGCTACCATTCCTGTATCCACTGCTACCCCAGAAAGGTCTTTCTCGAGCCTAAGGAGACTGAAAAACTATTTACGAAACACTACAAGTGAAAACAGACTTAATGGTTTGGCTCTAATGAACATTCACTATGGAACAGAAATTCATGCAGATGAAGTAGTGGATATATTTAAAAGAAAAAGCCGAAGATTTCTTCTTTAATGGTTTTAGATTTAGCGCAGAGGAACGAAATTAATTTATCCATTTCATTTAAAGTTAAGAACTTTATAAATATGTCGTAGTTTTTCGGATGAATATATAGATATTAAATTTCATGTAAGTATATTTTTGTTGTTTTATTTACTTCTCAAAGTAAACCCCCCCTAAAACTAAATCCTGGCTACGCCCGTGGGTAGCGCCTATAATATTTTTCGGATGGCGTTACAGCCATTACAATATGATTTCACAAGGATTTCACAAGGGGTTGTTTTTATCGTCCAATTTATGAGAGAAAAAACGTGTTCGTCAGTCTCTAAGTTTTTCTCTCAAAATGTAAATTGTGAAGTTTGTAGTTTGATAGATACAAGAAAAATAAGTGACCTGTGTTTAAAACTATAGCTCCTAATTTCTATTGATCAATTTTAGATTAGGTAGCATTGGTTCCAGATGGTCTACGTGTGCTTTTGACAGTCTATAGATGTAAAAACTATTGTTAGCATTCCCATGAGGTCTCTATTCCCAGTCTAACCCTATTATTCATTTACTCGGTGTTCTAACTATATGTTATTCAAAACGCAGTATTTTGTTGTCCTATGTTGGTTGATAACTTGGATCTTAAAATAATTGAAACATAAACAAATCCGTCTTTATAATAACCAGTCAGAATAATAATTTTCGTATTAGGGTTACGCCGGCGAAAATAATTCGGCACGGCGACTGAAATGAAAGGCTTAAAACTTTATTCATTACAATAACCGGGAGCAGCCATCGCAAAAACCCCGAAAATAACTGGATTAAAACATTAGGCGTAAATTGAATCCGAGATTATAATTTCATATGTCCACCCGCACATCAAACGGGTACGAGGGAGGCACCCGTGCGGATATTTATTATACGCTTGCGCCGACCTTCAAATTATCTCACAGAAGCATTACTAAACATAAAATATTGTGGTACATACAATAAAGTGTAAGAGGATGTGGTACACATTCCTTTAGGATAAAAAATATAGGTACCTAAATATAAATTTGTGAGTTAGGATAGATACCTAGTATTCGCAGGTGAGATATATGTACATATTATGTATATGTGTATGTCCATCTAAAGTACGATTCACGAATTATGGCGTACACGTCATCAATTTACGTCACTGAATCAAGCAAATTGAGGCTGCATATTTCTGATCATACGTATCAAGTTGCGGTCTTTAACCTGCAAGGTGAAAACCCCAAAAAACTAATAAAATCAGTGTAACATGTAGAGACTTTAGTCTTGAAAATCTATGTAGCTTTAAAAGTTTATTAAGTAATGAAACCTGGTCAGAATTGCTCGAAACTAATGATTTTAATACATGTTTTGATGTTTTTTATAACAAGATTTTATATATTTTTAACATGTCTTTCAAGGTTAGAAATAAAACCTATAATATGAGTTACGGGCACGATTGGGTTGATCAGGAAATACGCGCTCTTTCGGCCTATATGAAGGACCTTTGTGTCATGGATAAGCAACTGAATTCACAAGCTTTCCATCGCTTATATCTAGATGAGAAAAAGGCATATAAAAGCATTATAATTGAAAAAAATAAATTATTTTACCATAAATTAATTAAGAAATCGCTGAATGCAATGCGGGCGGCTTGGGGTGTAATAAACTCCTCGTTAAAAAATATAAACAAGATGAAAAGAGTAAGACACTACAAATAAAAAATAAGAAAGATGAATTAATTCTTAACCCAACTAAGGTTGCTAATATGTTTAATACTTATTTTACAAGTAAAGCACAACCCTGTACAGGCACCTAGCACCTACAGAGGCCGATATGTACCAAACTCCATGTTCATTCGTGAAATTACGAGAGATGAGTTACACACTATTGTAATGTCCATGAGAGCTGATCAGTCCCGGGGCATAGATGAGATATCTGGTACTGTTATTAAACTGTGTTTCGAGGAAATCGTGGAGCCTTTGCTTTACCTTATTAACCTATCTTTAACAACAGGAGTCTTTCCTGAAGTCTAGAAAAAATCAAAAGTTATTCCCGTATATAAAAAAGGTGACCCTACTTCACTTCTCAACTATAGACCCATCGCTGTGCAAAATCAGCTGGGGAAAATCTTTGAAAAAGTGTTTTATAACCAGCTTTATGACTTTCTTGAAAAAAAATGAAGTTGTAACACCATATCAACATGGATTTGTCAAGCGCAAAAGTACTCAATCGGCACTGTATGAGTGTGTAAAATATATACAAGAATGTCTCATGTCTCGATAACAAGTGCGATACTTTTGGTGCGTTCTTTGATTTTAGTTCTGCGTTTGACACCGTGGAGCACGACATTTTGTTTGGCAAGCTTGAGGTGGTCGGAGTTAGGGGTGTTGCCTTGAACTGGCTCAAGACCTACTTGAGAAACAGGATCCAGTGTGTCTCTCTTCACGATGGAACTAGATCTGGTTTTTTGCCCAATGCGTGTGGCGTGCCCCAGGGTAGTCTCCTGGGCCCTATATTATTTGTCATTATGGCTAACGACCTCCCCGGTATCTGTGATGATGCCGTGCTGCCGGTGTTGTATGCGGATGATTCAAATTTTATATTCGGATGCAGGGACCAAGAAAGTACCCCCTTAATCCAGGAACTGGTACACAACATGGTGGAATGGACTCAGGAAAATAAACTCTGTTTAAACTGCAACAAATCGCAATTAATGCAATTCCTTCCAAAAAACAAAAATTGCAATATAAGACCACTTGTTAGATTCAATAATGGCAAAACAATGCCTGCTGTATATGAGATCAAGTTCCTGGGACTAGATTTTGACCCTAAGCTCTCCTGGAACTTACATACTAATAGTGTCTCTAAAAAAATTAATTCGTATAGTTTTGTATTCCGACAACTCAGATCCGTGGTCAGCAATGCCACCCTGTTTGCGTTATACTATGGTCACGTGTACTCTGTGCTATCGTACGGTGTTGTCTGCTGGGGCAACGCTCCCACATCAAACTCTGTGTTCATCTCACAAAAAAATATCGTCCGCCAAATTGCTGGTGTGCCGAGACGTACCTCTTGTAGGCAACTTTTCGTTAAATTCAATTTTCTAACGCTCCCAAGTATATATATATTCTTTTGCGCATTGCATGTTAGAAATAATCTAAAAGAGATCCAGAAAAATAAAGATATTCACTCTCATGACACAAGGCACAAAGGCAACTTACGTATTCCACGGTGTAGGACCAGTTCTAGCCTGAACGGTCCTCATAATATGTCAATAAAGATATTCAATCACTTACCGGATTACCTTAAAAACATTCACTCTGAAGAGCAATTTAAAGTCGAATTAAAAAAATTCCTCCTGCCACGTGCCCTTTACTCTTTATATGAATATTTTAACAGTTAATTACCCGACGTGTAACATACTCGTTATTACAATTGTGATAAATTTGTGATACTTGGTTTTTATACTAATTCTTTGTGACGTGTCCTATATTAAGAATCTGTATACAATGTACGTTTCTTGATCTTTGGAAATAAATGACAAATCAAACAAATCAAATCCTCCAGTGCCGTAGATTTAAATGGGGAAAATTTATACTTGTAAACGCAACCAGATATACCAGATACTCAGTCCTTTCACCCCGGTGAATTCACCCAAATTTTTATTGTAACATAATGCGTTATACTAGATGAATTCAACCACATTTTATTTGTAAAATAATGCGTTTCACCATCACAGACCTATTTAGAGAAGCTGTGCCATTAGGTCCGTGGTTTTATTTTTATATATTATATACATTTTACCATGCCTTGAAATTGTAAAGTGATAGTCTGACTATCCAGTTATAGCAATGTAGGTAGGTATGGGTATGTTGCTAACTATGTATGTACGTAGCTAACTAAAAGGATGTTATAAAGACAAAAGATAAGTAGATACAACTAAATCCTAAATCAAAATTTTGACAAATATCTTTTAAGAATTTATCAAACACAAAGAATAGACCACCTCCAGGGTAAATAAACAAATTTCGAAATAAATATATGAACGCAGATAAAGTACATAGGTATATTAATAACAGATACATCAAACCAAAAATAAATTAAAAATATAGTTTAAAAAACTAAAAAAACACGCTTTAATAGAAAACCGAACTAAAAAGTAAGAAATAATAATAGCACACCAAATTTTATTTAAAAAAAAACATGGGTGCATTCTACTATATTTTTATGATAACTCTACTTTTATCAATAGCTCCTACTAATGAAATATTTATAACAATTATTTATGTCATGCACCCCGCACGCTTATTTTTTTACAATAAAATTCGGTTTGCTATTATTATTTTTTACTTATTAGTTGGGTTTGCTATTAAAGCGTGTTTTTCCTTAACCCATTTTAGAAAAATGTCGGCATTCATGTCTCCGTTCAGCTAGTTTTGACCGACTGGAATAAACAAGGGAAGCGTTGTCCACAAATCCTTTATTATGACCGCAGCATGCAAAATTATAAAGCGCTTTCCTTGGTATCCCTCAGGTCTTCGAACGCTCTTTATGGATCCATCCTGCCAAGATCGTTTTTGGTTTCCTCTTGCAAATATCCAAGTTTCGTCAAGGAAAACAACTTGTCGCTTCAACTCAGAGTTTTGATTATTTTTATATTTCCGCAGAAACTCTGCTCTTCTCAAGACAATCTGACCCTTTTCCATTAAGGCCCTGCGGTTGTCGTCCTTTTTATATTTAAAACCAATCTGGGGTAATAAACGACCCAAGGATGACTTACTAATATCAAGCGGTACTTTAATAGCCAATTCCTCCCTCAAAGTCTTCAGAGTTAGGTGCTTTTCTGTAAATAATAAATGAATTTAAAATTTAAAAAATATATATGTTTAACTCTAACCCACTCCAGCTACCCTTAACCCTAAAACAAACACATTGTAAGGAAATTTTGATATTTGCAACAATGAAAAAAAGGTAATTTGTTAATTTAAAAGTTGGTGTCTAAAATATTAACCCAGATACAAAACTCCTAAATATCTTTTGTATTTTAGAATATTTTTTCTGCTCTTTTCCTTGCATTAACACATTCTACTTGTAAAACGCAACCAGATATACCAGATTACCCAGACCTTTCACCCTGGTGAATTCACCCAAATTTCAATTGTAAAATAATGCTTTTAACCATCACCTTTTTAGAGAAGTTATAATATTAGGTCTGTGTGTGGTTTTACTTTTATATATTATAATTATACATTTTACCGTGCCTTGAAATTGTAAAATGATAGTCTGACTATCTAGTTATAGCAATGTAGAAACGTAAAAGAAAATTTAACATATAACTACACACATACCGAATTCAACTAGAATGCAAACTTACTTTCTGAATACATATTATAAATAACATTTCTGACTTCCATTTTCGTTTCCTCTGGCAAGTCCGTGGTTTTGTTTTTTTTTTTGTCGAGGTCCATATTTCGCGGCCGAAGTAGTTGGATTTTCTTGGGGACCATCTTGACCCTCTGCTCTCTGCAATTCGTGGGAAATGCGTGAAACAGTGCGTAAACAAAGCTTGAGAAACACGCTGAAAAATATTTGATTCCGTAATCACTATCTACTGCCATAATGTTTGCAATTTACCTCTTGGACCGCGTGAACTGGGGTAAGAGTGCTCCTTCGTTGCGTTTTTCATCTTTGAAATAATTTAATAACTTCGCTACAATTTCTCTGGCTTGCAAATTAAGTCTGTGGCCAGGCATCTTAAGATTATTAGGAAATGTTTATTCACAAACCCGTAACGCAGTACCAGATATTACCAAAGCCGAACTATTATTACAAAACTTATAGCAAAAGAATCCACAACAAGAACAAGTAAAATCTAAGAGCCAAACTTGAAAACAAAGAAAATTCTTAAAAATACGCGCAAAATCACAGAATAAGACAAAAGGGTGTACTTAGGTATGCAGTAAATCAGTTCTGGGCGTATAAGAGTAGACCTTGTGTCTCTGATTGATACAAAAATTGGTGACGTGTACAAGGTGTTCCCGTATATTTTGACCCAGCCCTAGAGCCCATATTTTTCGAGTTAGAAAAATTTACTTAAATGAAAGTTGTAGGGTTTTTTCTGAATCGCTAGGATCTGTTACTAGATAAAACAAATGAGCGTCGCAAATTTATGAAATATATAAACTTACTTTTTTTAATGGAACACCCTGTATATTTGTGGATTTTTTGAATTGCACGCATTTTTCCGATTCCAACAATATAAATATGTTATATGTTTGCTCTAAGCATTCGCATCATATTCCAAATTGCAAATAAATACGATCTTTATATTTAATCAAGGTTGCCATGGAAAAACATTTCAACTTAGGCAAGGGCATTCCTGCCAATCCATTATTTTTGGGACAATACATCTTGGTACCCTACAACTTTCATTTAAGTATTTTTTTCCAACTCGAAAAATATAGGCTCTAGGGGTGGGTCAAAATATACAGGAACACCTTGTACGCCATAATTTGAGATTTCCATGTGACATTCGAGGTTTTGTATTTAGGTTATGATTTATGGTCAAATTGATGGGAACTCATGGGCGGAGTATTTTGTTAAATTGGAGACCGAAATAGCCAGTGGCGTAGCTTCAAATTTTGCCCCCCCCCCCCCCCCCCCGCCGAAATTAAATCTGGCCCCCCTCAAATTGGAAAATAAAGAAAAACATACATGGAGGTGAAACTATCACAAACTTTTATTTCTTAGTAAATAAAAACAAAAAAGTTTATCAAACAAAAAATATATCTACAGGGTGTCCAACTTTAAAACTGTACAAATTCGTAAAATCTTCATTTTTGAAGATAATCAAAAATTTTTTGCTTGAAAGGCCTTCAAAAGTCGCTTCTTTTGACCTCTTTACCATTTTAAAATGCAAATCCATGGCGTGCTGCGATTTTTTTTATACGTTCGATTTTCACAAAAACCATTTAGCGATTTTTTATTTAAAATCTAATCACACAGCGTTAATCAAAACACTCCAAAACCCCCATATACCAAATTTTATCAAAAATATACAGGCAGGATGTCAAATTTTAGGAAAAATAAAAATTTTAAAGGCATCTGCCAGGTCAAGTGTGCCATGGAATCCCCTCAAAACAGTCGAATGGTCAACAGGACCACTGAAAGTGTTGGTGTGCAGAGGTCCAATACAAAATATACTGGGTGTTATTTTCTATGCCATCTCAAAGTATTGAATTTTTGTACCTTTATACGGGTCGAAAATCGGGTATCTTAAAACTGCTCCAGACACTATAAACGAAGTAAGTCAAAAAAATACAGAAGCCTGCCAGTCGGTAAGTCCATATCAGCTAGTTAAGGTGGCTGGTGTGCCACATTCCACAACAGGAAACCCACAGAAAATTAATCATCTTAGATGATAACGATTTTGTTGAGAAAGGTCCAATAGTTTAAATTGTTTTTATTTGTTAGTTGTCATTTTGTTCAGAAATAAATTACTTTTGTGTTTATTAATATTTTTTCAATGATTCCAGAGCATTCTTGATCCGTATAAAGTTTTTTAAAATTTCAGCATTTTGATATGGCTCAGAGAAAAATACCCTGTATATATTTGTATTAAATCTTTGCACACCAACATTTTGAGTAGTCCTGTTGACTATTCAACCGTTTTAAATGGATTTCATATCACACTTGACTCGTCAGATGCCTTTACAATTCCTATTTTGCTCAACTTTGACACCCTGCAGAATGAAACACCCTGTATATTTTTTGTTCAAATTTTGGTATATGGGGTTTTGTGGTGTTATGATTAACCCTGTGGTCTCAGGTTTTAATTAAAAAAATCTAAAAGGTTTTCGTGAAAATCGGGTGTATAAAAATATCGTAGCCATCCCTGAATTTGCATGATGATGATCACAGAAAATATACGCTACGCGTAGCGTATATTTTCTGTGATGATGATATCAGTCCTTAGTGCAGGAGACGTCGATGAACTTTAATTAGTTCGCTTTTATCCATTGCTGCAGCTTCTTCAGCTAATGGAAAGTAATCCTAAATGATTTATTATGTCTTGGGAACAACAATTTCAAAAATAGTTTTTTATTGATTTTCATTTAGAGAACGACCGTTCTGAAGAAGCAACAGTTACAGGAAGGGTCAAACATATAATATCAATACAGAACAGAACACGGAGTATACGTCCGGTCGAGGTCGAGGGGAGACCGTCGAGGATTCGAGGGGGCTTGACACGAGCCGCGGGCCCCCTTGACGGCAGGGCCCCCCCGCGACCGCGGGGTTTCGCGGTATGGTAGCTACGCCACTGGATATAGCGTATGTCCTCGATAGCGAAATTTAGGCATGAATAATGAATAATATTACGGAATGTTATATGTGTTTAAAATAATTTTTAGAGGAAGAAAATAGTCACCATGTGGGACTGTTGGACATTTTAAAAAACAAAATGAAAAGCTATTAATTTATTTTCACATTTCAAAATAATAGTTATTGGCACTGAAGTTCAACTTTTTATGACTCATGGGTAATTTAGTTGCCGAGGCCTCTGGCGGCTCTGGCCGAGGCTTATTATAACTTATCCGAACAAAAACATCGCATCTACATTATAAAATCAGTTATAACTTTAATGGACATTTCACTACCCTCATGGCGGACGTCCGCAGGTCGGTGGGGGGAAGCCCCTACGTACCCCCCCGCTAATTCGCCGCGATGCCCGGCAGAATGGGGCGGGGGTGGGGGTGGGCGGGATAATGTCGTCCGTACAAAGCCCGGATGGGGCCATTGTGGTGGGTCCCGGCCCCGCCGCGGATGAAATCCTAATCTGGGATTCAATTTGGCGCGAGTCGCCGACTCGACAGTCGCACAGGACCGGGCGGATTTAATGTGGGACCGCGGACGGTGCGCGTCCGCCGAGTTTGCATGAGAGTAGAATATCTCTGGAGCAAATTAATAAGTTAATGGGCTAGTCGGGTCATACAAAACGACATGCCTGGCAGCAGTGGCGTACCCAGGATTAACGTCTGGGGGGGGGCAATCAGTTATAAATAACAAAACTCTGTAGATAGTTTTAATGAATACAAACAGAACAAAAACATATTTTCTAAAATAAATAAATACAGGGTGCCCGGAAATACATGCACCAACTTGAACAATTAAAAAGAAAAATGGAAAATATGACGAGTTCATATGAACATGGGTCCGCAGATGTTTGGTTTTCCAGATGGAGGGTGTTGAAATTGAAATTTTATTTTCGATTTTTTTAAGTAGCTTTTTGAAACGACAAAATTTTCTTGCAAAATTTGGTAGCCGGAGTTTTTTTAGGAAGAGAAGTCATAATTTGGTATTATTTTTGGTGCAATCCGTAGAGGGCTATCATTATTTAATTTAATTTGCCCCAACTTTTTTAACAGTAAACTTTTACGACATTTCGTGAATGTATCCTCTTCCCACACGTTTTCTAACCAAAAAAAGTTATACTTGGTGAATAACGCCAAAGGTGACCGTTTTCGAGAAATTTTCAAATTTCTGCATCGATGCAGGTGCATATCGACACTCGTATGCAATTAAATTGAAAATAAAATTTAAATAAACAAGCACATTTATTTTTTGACAGTTTAATTAACTTGTTGTTTCTTTGCAAAAAAAATTTTGTCGTCTCAAAAAGTTACTTAAAAAAATCGAAATTTCAATTTCAACATCTTGCATCTCGAAAACCAAACATCTGCGGACCTATGTTCATATGAACTTTTCGTCATATTTTCCATTTTTCTTTTTATTTTCTTAAGTTATTACCGGACACCCTGTATAACATAAAAATAATTCTTCTTCTAGCCAGTAAAATCTGTATCATAAAATCAAGTATTCTTTTTTTGGTCTTGAGCTCGTCAAATATCTCCTTTGGAGATATGGGTATTTCAGAGTACACATAAAGGAGTGTCAACCCATTCAGTTGGTTTTCGCTAATATTGTTTCTAATATAAATTTTTAAAATTTTCAGTTTTGAAAATGTTCTTTCTGGCGTGGCAAAATATGTTTAGTAGGTTGTTTTGCCTAATTTACGGTTACGCCCTGCGACCAACAGAGTGTGTGCATAATATACGGCGGCGCGTTCTCAAATCTACTGCACAGGTTTTTTTCGAGAAGACAAGATTAAACAAATAGCAAATTGTAGATGTTTGATGTTCACTGCATTTTCAGATTAGGCCAGGAGTATATAATTTTTGGTATTATTAATTTTGATATTACAAATCTCGTTTATCTCGACAGTTCTGGGGGGGGGCAATTGGTTCTGGGGGGGCAATTGCCCTCTTTGCCCCCCCCCCCTGAATACGCCACTGCCTGGCAGATAATGAGATAAGGGGTTTGGTACATTCCGCTGGCGTATTTCGTCGCTGTTTTCAAATGGGATATAATACAAAATTCCAAGGTATATTACTCCTTTTTAATTGAAAAGATGGCGCTCGATGCAAGTGATGCATACAGTGGCTTTATACAAGACAGTGGCGACACGGCTGCCATGTTTTGTCAAATTACAGGTGGGACTATTTAAAAAAATAAATCGATATTGTGAATCCAGATCCAGTATCGATTGTTTTTATCGATATGACTATTATATACTAAATAAAATCAATTTCTTGTCCATTTTTTTTTGAGAAATAAACGGTAAAACCTATCTACCTGTTCCGTTTCGTTCATATTTTATGATTAATTACTAATATTTAATGGTTCTCACTGGAATAGACGAACAAATTAATTTTGAGCATGTGTTTGTATTTTGAAAAGTTTAGAAACGAGTAGATAGCAATAAACAGAAAATTTTAAAAATATAAAGTAGGGAAAACACAATATAGTTATATGGTACTTTTAGCTTAGGAAATAAAGTAATGATAACTACATTATAATAAAACAACTCCAAACGTAGGCATGTTCAATTTATAATTGGTGTTATATGTACATACAGAAAACTTTGTAATTAACAATTTTCTTCCGAACTGTTGAAGTCCTAAAGCACTTGGTACACGAGACTAAAACTCAAAGAATAACTGCTTTTATTTTTGGTTTTTGACACTTTTTATTTACTTATTTTCATGGATACAATAACAAATTATTCATAAGAAAAATGAAAAGTGATATTACAATCTTCAACATTCTTCCCTTTGGATGATTTTTCTTAAGCTCATTGTTTTACTTACAGGAGTAAGAGCCTCTCAAAAATTTTTTGGTTTAAATAAAGCTTTCATAAAAAAATGTTCGCAATTTGCTCCATTGTGCTTGTTTGAGACCATAAAAACTTGTTTGGAGTCTACAAAACTCTATTGGTTTAATCTTCATTACCTTTTGGTTGTTTCATGTAAACATCTTCATCGATTTTTCGATATAAGCGCATGCTGTAGAGACATCCATTGAGTCAATTCAACATTTTCACCAGCAGCTATATGCTTAATATTGCTTTTATTATCATTCCAGATTTGACTACAGGGCTAAACATTTGGTCGTAGTCCCTTTCTTTGTGAACAACCTTTCATTACCAACCTCTCCTAGTATTTTTCTATCGATCCATCCGGAATTATCCTCTCCTTGTATATCCATTTACAAGATACTATACCTAATGCTTACTTGTCTTCTGGAAGTTTCTGTAAAACTAATTTTTGTTTTATTCATGTGACTTCATTTCTTTATCCATTACAGCTAACCAGTATAGCTTCGATCACCGATCTTTACAGCTTCTTCATATTTATTCTTCATTTCTGCATGGCCTTCCTCCTGCTAATCAGTATTTTTTTGACCTTTTGTACCGCCTTTTCCAACTTCTTCATTGTATTCTTCTCCTGGATAACCATCATCTTCTTGCAACCTTCCCTCGCTTTTATACATGTCTTGCATGACAACCATCTACGTTGTGGTCACCTTACTTTACTTTTCTCAAAGAAAAACGCAGAAACGAAGCACTGAAATATGATAATACACACGTAAACAAAAAACAAAGCGTACATCCATAATAAGAGACAAAGGGAATGACGGATCTGTAGAATGACGCCGTCATTATGAAGTCGATCCATTATGACAGAATTTGACGAAACATGGCGGAACCAATCAAAAATCGCCACTGTCTTGTATAAAGCCACTGTAGTGATGCATTGAAATTAGGTTGAAACCCAAGATCTTCTACAGATCTTGGGTGAAAGCCCTGACAAAATTTAAGCTAACTTCAAAGACAACCCTCCTTTTGTGATGTTTGGTCTTCGGATTATTGATCTTTTAGAAATGTTTACCTATGGCTAATTGATACAGAGCACCAAGCAGAAAATGTAATACTTACAAATAATACAAATAATTAAATTAATGTAGGATCACAAACTATAAAAATTAGATTGTGTGGAATCAGAAGACACACCACAAATCATATACGAATTAGGTATCCTGAAGTTGCTAGACTCATGTCTCTAAAGAAGATCAATACTATATTTGTTTGGTTTGATTTTACACATTTTATAATGCAGAGACGTGGAACCTGGTTATAAATATAGGTCTGCAATTATTGTTTCCCACATTATTGCCTAGATGTCACACGGCAACGCTGAAAATTGTACGGGGAAGCAATAAGAGCTTCAATTTCGTCCCCGGAACACTAATTGTTTTTCGTAATTGTTGTTTTTAGGGGTGCTCGGCGGCCTTAATTAAATTGCCGTGTATCTAGGCTGGATTAGGAGCTAAATAAGTTCGCTAGCGATCCAGCCTCCCGGCTACACACGTAGCATAATCAGTTTCGGAGTTAAAATAAGATCGCTTTTGCTTTCGCGGTGTTCTGGGGTCGCGCAAACCGGTGTGGGGTGTGTTTCGTGGCAAACCGGGTATTTTAGTTTTTATACCGGGTGTTCCGGCAAAACTTCTACCTAGAATCGATATAGAAAATATTCTTCATATAAAATAATATGCATACGTTTCTTCAAATAGAATGACCCTCTTCTTTGTACACTGTGTACTCACCTTTAAGAGAGAATTTGATTGCTTTTTGTTTTGGAAGATCGGTTGCAGCGTTGCCAAGTTATTAGATATTTCCTAAAATTGCAGACATTTGAAAAATCAGTGATATTCCCGTTTATGCTACATACTTTTTGAAGTTGAGTTATATGGGGATAACTACTAGTGTCCCCTATAGTGTGGTGTAGCCAAAGTTGGATTTAGCTATACAGTGTGTCCAATCATGGTCGTCATTTTTTGTTATTTGGAGGAGAGCTTAACTTTGTTTTTCAAATGTAACGACCTAATTTTGATTTATTTTGATTATGCGAGACGATTCTGCTGTTTAATACCTACAACTTACCTATTATATTGGCATTATATCAAATTTTTTTTATAGTCCTTAAATGTTTTGAATGTATTTATTTTTCATCGATTTATGATGATGTTCTCGATCAATGTAAGAAACTCAGCGAAAGTTTGTCGTGCCCCAAACATGGTCTCGTATTGTTTTACATATTTTGAATCTTTATATCGTTCTGTAACTGTTTTAAAATTATGTTGGTTAATTATTTTTTCTCCAATTTGAGTTTTCGGTCACTCCCTGGAAATAACAAAGAAATTTTAATTGAATAACTTCATCAGCTATCAAATTTAGCTTAACTTTGTAAAGGTATGTCGTAGAATTGCTATAGATAAAATTCACTTTTAACGAAATTTTACTTATGCTGCTGCTTTTTCTAGTTATTAAAACAATAAGGCGCACTATATCTAGTTTGCCATGGTGAAAGCAATTGTGTTTGTTTTGTTTTACATATTTTTTACAATGTTAAAACAGTTGCAGCACAATATAAAGATGCAAAGTAAGGGAAAAATATGTTTGGGGCCCGACAAACGCCTATAAATCGATGAAAAACCAATACTTGCAAATCATTCAAAAACTATAAAAAAAATTCAATATAACGCTGACATAGTATCTACATTGTAGGTATTGAATAGTAGAATCGTCTCGCATAATCAAAATGTGGTCGTTCTATTAAAAAAAAGTAATGGCCTCTTCTAAATAACCAAAAATGGCGTCATAATTGAACACCCTGTATAGCTAAATCCAACTTTAGTTGCACCGTACTATAGGGGGCACTAGTAGTTATTCCATATAATTCAACTTCAAAAAGTATGTAGCAGAAACGGGAATATTACTGATTTTCCAAATGTTTATACAATTATAGAAAATAGCTAATAACTTGGAAACGCCCAAACTGATCCTCAAAAAAAAATCAATAAAACTATCTCTTAGGGGTGAGTAACACAGTGTATAAAAAAGAGTACAATTCCATTTGAAAAACGCAACTTTGGTGTTTTTTGCTAATTCCGCAACACCATGTATAGATCAAAACTTAAAAAATGGGAAGTTACCTTGATTGCAAACAATTTTTCTACGATTTTTTTTCCGTAGCTCCCAAAACTCTCGAGATAAAGGGATAGGACATGATAAGTGGCCCACCCTGTACCTACCTACGCAAACAACAATAGCATTTTTCCACGTCCTATTATACTGTGATTGAAAAGTACTATTTCCAATGAAAGTATCCATGAACGATTTTTTTGTGTGGATATTTTTGCAAAATTTATATGATTGTGAATATACCTTCTACTTCTTTGAGAGGTTTAGTAGATTCAACATACCCTGTTGAAATACGGACATCCTGTGCAAAAGCTCGTTTACTTTTTAATCCGATGGAACGAAATGAGCTTAAATCTATACGTGAATAGCAGTTTACATTACCGATTTGGTCATAAGCAGAATTAATATCTTTGTTTATATTATAATCTGCAGAATTGTAACGTCGGATTTTGAACAAATGTTCCATTATTTAAACTTTGCAAATCAATCAGTTTATTTGTGCATTTTCCCAGAAGAACGGACAATTTGTAAATATATTTCGAATCGCAATACTGAAATCAAGCGGCAAGATTAAATAAATCCTAAATATTATTTGATACGCAGAAACAACCTGTTAACTATTACAAACTACGAAACAAATAATAATAAAATGTTATTTGAGTTATCCCGGTATTGTAACGAATTCGCAGGACCGAAATTTCCAACACACCAGCATTTTAAAATTGTCGCTAAATGTATATTCTAGGTAATGAGGATGGAATGCGGCTGTTTGCTGTGTTTTTGTCGCAATATTTTATAATGACATTCCTGCCGCGGTTGGGTTATGTCGCACTGGTGAAATTGCAACCGACTATAAATTCGTTGGCGAAATCTTCAAATCTGATTTTGCCAAATTAATAACATGAATTTTTTTGTCACCGCCACATCTGACGACTGAATATTCAAACAGATAAAACACTGTCTTGTCGTAATATTCGCACAACGATATCGTTGGTTAACTAATTATACTCCACTCACACAAACTTTTTAAATCAACTGACAGGGACATGCCGCGGGACTACTGGTGGTTCTTCACTTTAGGAGTTAAAGGCCAACCTACTAAGTAAAATCGAACAACTATTTTTCCGGTTTATGCTGGCCCCAATTTTTAATCTTCAGAGTTTCGAATATATTGTGGTTATCTCAGAGCGCGCCCAGCCTTTTACATACTAAGGCTTTCCAGGTCATATATTTTAATACCAGCCTCCCGGGGTAAGATTCCATAAATGTACCGGGCATAATAATTTAAGCCATATCTGAGCAGATAACTCTCGCGCATAAGAACCAGTTAGGTAGCCGCGGAATGCAGATAAAGTGGCTCCTCTTAATATCCCATCTTGGCGTGGCGGTGATTCACAGAGCTGGAGACAAAGGCGATTCTTCCCCAAAATGGCCTGCATTATGGTCGCTTTCTGATAATTAACGTTTTTTTTTTTTAAATTGGGACAGCGACGCAGAGAAAGAGATGATTCAAATATTACGTATTAATAAAACACTCTATAACAAAGAAGCTGGCGATGAACTGAAGATTTGTATAACGTCGGCAATAATAAATTGAAATTAGTGTCAACTTAGATATAAAATATACCTTATTTGCTTATTAGTTATTAAGTAAACTTTGATAACTTTTACTAGTTAGAGGATAAGGCATTGCTTTGACCAAATCGACTTATTTTAGTCTGGAGAATCTCCCTAAATGTCCTATTATGAATGGCCCACCCTATATAAGTGGATACTTCCATAGATAAGACGGGGCCGCAGTGCGACGATGTTCGGAACATTGCTAACTATTTATTAGACTGCATGTTTTTCTGCCTTCGATCGGATGTCTTTATAGAAAAACACCGCTGATGGCCAAGAGCGCCGGACAAATTGTGGATTCACGGTATTGCTCCTTAATAGCTTTAATTGTCTGATTTACTAGTTGCCCTATACACTGTCACTGGAATTACTACGGTTTTATAGGGTTATCCGTAGTGCTTGAGCGAACGCTATCCTATATAGAGATAACGGGAAATGTCGGCCCTAAAATAATAGTAATTGCCCACCTCCCCCGCACAAGCATTCAGTTACTTCTAGGATACTCCTAGTTTGGAGTATCATGAAGGTGAGAATTATTACTATTATTATACAGGGTTAACTATCACTTAGTACAAAAATTTTTATGGCAGATAAAGAAAAATTAGACTTGCTAAAATAAATTTTCAAAAATTTTCTAACATTTGTCTTAAGCCTAAAAAATTTTTTTTCAAATTGTATTAAACCCCTCAAAAAACGCCGCCTATGGACGCCCGCGCGACATGTCTAAAAATTTCGCATATGTCAATAGCGCGGCGTTGCCACGTCTATCAATTTATCCGAGGATTCACCACAAAATTTCGATTTCCTTTTAAAAACGATTACTTTCTGAGGAACATGTAGAATGCCTATGAAACACCTACCTTACTGACATTTCCAGGATTGTTTGCACCATTTTCTGTTTTCTTGCTTTTTTACATTAAAAGTCACACAACACAACATTCACATTTTTTAAATCTGTTGGGGATCTCTTGGTTTCCCTCTGCTATTCCTTTTGTTTGAAGCGAGGTACTCAGCCTGACGACCACGACGAGGTAGATCCCCTCCGCCAGGAAAACCCCGAAGGGTAACCGAAAAATCACAACTGCACTAGCACACATTGCACAAATGCACATGCAAAGCACTACAGTAGCTGTTCAAAGAGGCCGCCGTTAACTTCGATGCACAAATTCACTCGGTTAACTAAAGAAGTCCGGATACGTGCAAAAAGTCCATGATTATTCCGGATTTGGACAGCTGCACCTTCAATTCGTTCACGTAACTGCTGCTCGTTGTCGATTTCCTGCTCGTACACAATCGCCTTCATGAATCCCCAAATACAAAAATCCATTGGATTCAAGTCTGGTGATCGCGGCGGCCATGCAATGGGCCCTCCTCTTCCGATCCAACGGTTGGGGCATTGGTCGTCTAAAAGTGCACGAACAGGTCTCGCAAAATGGGCTGGTGCACCATCGTGCATAAACCACATGTCATGCAGTACTTGTAGTGGCAAATTATCAAACAAAACATTTGTCAGAAAATACAAGTATCGTTCAGCGTTTAAATTTTCCGGTAGAATGTATGGTCCAATTAATCGATCTCCATAAACTCCAGCCCAAACATTGATGGAAAACCGACGTTGGAAATTAAACCGCCGAACAGCATGTGGGTTCTCATCGGACCAAATATGGCTGTTGTGTCTAAAAAAAAAAACAAAAATTAGAAATATTCACAATTTTGGCGAAGGCGTTAGGATTGACATAGCCAATTTTATAATAAATAAAAAAGATAATATGGAGGAGAGAAAGCTATAAGTAAGTAAAAATTTACATACGTGTTTAAAACCCCAGCACGTGTGAAGCAGCATTCGTCTGTCCAAAGAATGTTGAAAACAAAGTTTGGGTCTTGGGCGATTCGATCACGTAGCCAAGTGCAGTAGGTCATTCTCACCGGAAAATCATTTGCTTCTAATGCTTGGACCTTTTGTATGTGATAAGGGTGAAGGCCGTTTTCCCTTAGAATCCTCCATGCCTGTAAATAATTGTATTGTTACATTTTAAATTTTATGTAGGTATTAGGTGCAAGCAAAGACAATCCCATCACATGGGATAGTCTTTGGTAGAAGTCAGTTTTATTGGTTTTATTTTACTTGCCTTGTTCTGAGATATTCCCAATCTCCTTGCAATAGCTGTAGTGCTTATGGAAGGTTGCTCTTCCACCAAATCAAGCACTGACTCAACATCGTCCATGTTCATTTGCCCTCCAGGCCCACCCCTTCCAGCTTGCAAAACACCAGTGTTTCGCATACGTTGTACAATGTTCACGAAAGTACGTGGGTTAGGCATATTTGCCCTGTTAGGAAAACGAATACGGTATTCTGCTGCAGCTCGATGTGCACTTTCATCGCATCTCCCGTACATTATAACCATGTCCGTTAACTCGGCGTTCGAATACTCCGGCATTTTCACAAAGACGCTGAACGATTTGCCGCGAAAATCAAGACAAAACTGGGAAATAACGCCATGTTACATTCGCAAATGCCCTCCGTCGGCTACTAGCCAAACTTGAAAAGGTTTGTTCCAACAGGGCCAATAACCGTGCTCAAGCACGTTCAGCGCATGCGCACTACCCCGCTGGCTGTTCCAACTGAATTATGTACCTACCGACACGGGACGATACACGCACTGTTCCAGCCGATTTATGGATCATTTGTGTATCGTCCTTGTACGATAAAAACGGTGCCTGGTCTAAAGCAATAACCGCGTGTACTGACATGCGCAATGTAGTCGTGTGACAGAGATAAACAATAACCTCATATTTTTGTTTTTACGTAGATGGTTTTAAATCGATGGCTGGGATCGTGTTTTTTATTTCTTGTTGGTTTTTGGCTTGTTGGGTAGGGCGGGGAATCGTTGAACAATAATTTTTTAGAGTGAAGAGTGAGGTTAGCCCACCGAACATTCGGTTAGCCACATATTAAACACGCAGGTTAGGTGCGGTCGCAAAACGTGATTTGGTCGATTTGATTCACAATCCGTTCCATCTGAAATTTTCTTTGGGATCGCACATGAACGGTGCAAAACTAGCGCATGCGTTCTTTAAGGGTTATCATCTAGTTCATGTACAGTTCTGTGACGGTACGTAAATTCGAGTTGGAACAAATGATCCCAAAGAAAATTTCAGATGGAACGGAAAAATTGTTCAACGATTCCCCGCCCTACCCAACAAGCCAAAAACCAACAAGAAATAAAAAACACGATCCCAGCCATCGATTTAAACCTATCTACGTAAAAACAAAAATATGATGTTAATGTTTATCTCTGTCACACGACCATACACTGCGCATGTCAGTACACGCGGTTATTGCTTTAGACCAGGCACCGTTTTTATCGTACAAGGACGATACACAAATGATCCATAAATCGGCTGGAACAGTGCGTGTATCGTCCCGTGTCGGTAGGTACATAATTCAGTTGGAACAGCCAGTGGGGTAGTGCGCATGCGCTGAACGTGCTTGAGCACGGTTATTGGCCCTGTTGGAACAAACCTTGTATGTACAGTTAGTTGCCTAGCTAGGAAGTTATGAAATGACGAACGGGGCAACGCGGAGCAGTCGAAAAAACGTTTCATAGACTCGACCGGGCCGATACGTCGCTTAATTCATACCGCCGAGGCTTCAGAACAATAAATCCTTTATCTATGCTTCAGAAGAGGTTAGATGGAGGACAAGAATTCATCAGAGGAGCTCCGGGGGTATTAAGGGAGACGGCTTGTGGTGTCGCGGTAATGAGCTTTCCGCGAGACTAGGAACCGGTCCGGATACGAGCTAAGGTAAGGGGAATCTAATAGCGCTGCATCTGTACAGATTCAAATCGATTGTTATTTATGTATTTTTTAAATTTGTTTGAGTAAAAAGGTATTTTCACCGTTCCTAAATCAACGGCAACACCGCGGAAAATCACTTCAGCTGTCAGTACCTTCAGAAGCCAAATTTGATGACGTCATTAAAGGCGGCGATTTACAGGGAAAATAGGGGTCTTTACCCGTTTTTTTAAAGATCGTAAAAAAAATCTAAAAATATTTTTCTATGTTTTCTTAAGCCACCCTGCGCACGTGGTAAAAATTTTTGTACTAAGTCATAGTTAACCCTGTATAATTAATTCTCACAAAAGTGATTCAAAACTATGCGGCACCCTTTCAGGGGCGCACTTTACTCGTTAAAATAAGACGAAAAGTTCATATCAACATAGGTCCAAAAACGCTTCGTTACGAAGATACAGGGTGATTAAGCTTAACATGGTTTTATTTTTAATTTGTAAACAGTTAAATATATTCAATAAATAATTTCAAAATTTTATCTTTGCTCGTTCTAAAAATATATAGAAAAACCCTATAGGGCCCTATTAGGGGGCATTTTTGAAGCGATGTTTATAGGAATTTTTTAATTTTTTTGGCCAATTTGTAGTACGCATTTTTATGGCACATACTGCAAAAAGTTTTCAAAATAATTTTACTAGAAAAAAGTTCATGCTATCGAAGTTCAACAATAGCAATTTTTTCGCAGAATACCATACAATTTCATAATTTTGCTTGAAATCTGAGAAAAAAAAGCACACAAAAAAATTCGGGGTATTTTCAACCCCTTCACCCCTCCCCCCATTTGGGACCCCTATGATGAAGAATGTCAAAGTATCTCTACCTCGGTAAATATTAAATCTCACAGGTATATCACATACCAAATTTTTGAATGTTATCTTTCTTCGCTCTGGAAATAGGTATAAAAAAAAAACTTTTGTAAAAGTGGCCATGGGGCATTTTTGAGGTCGTGTTATAGGAACTTTTATTAATTCTGGGCTCGCAGAACGCGCTGGCAAATTATAGTAGGCTAATTTCGGGACACCCTTAATAGATACAGAGTGTTTGCTTGTACCCTACATATTATAAAAGATGAAGAAATAAAAATGGGTCGAAAAGACTTGCGATTTATTGTCCCTGAACTGGCAACGCACATACAATTAATGCGTAAACGCACTCTTTATTCTGCCTAAACCGCGTCAATACCAGATTTCGGATTCTAAGGGTGTAGTCGGCCGCCCCCTCGAAAAAAACAACACAAAACAACGTTTGGAATGGGCCGCGCGACTAACAATAAAACAAGAGGGTGGCCCCGAGGCGCAAACAAAAACTGACGCGCGCTAGGCCGTATATCCTCGTTTATACAAATTTAATTTGGGCTAATGCAGTGCCTCCGTCCCACGCCCTGAATTTTTATCGCGACCCGTTTGATCTCCCCGAGTAACACTTCCGGATGCTGGCGCGGGCCCGGAGTTGAGATGTTTTATTCCGGGAGGCGTGAGGCGGCGGAAGGGTAGAGCGACGAGTCGGTTATAACTTCGGAAAGGGGGAAGAAGTATGTACCGAGAGATCTGTTTAGGTAGAATTGTTTCGGAAGTGTGTTTGAAGAGAACAAATCACGGTATATCAGTAGATACACTCACCATACCATCTAACAGGTAGTCCAGGCAGCAGGGGGCCAAAAGTATAATTGGAACCACAGAAGGAAATACTCTGTTCCCGTCGCCTTCACCATTCCTCTCGCGGGTAGGAATATTAAGGACGGAATTAAAACGTCGCCAGCTTCATTTGATTTGATTTGATATCCTACAACTTTTATCTAAATTTCTTTCTGTGTTTTTCGATTTCGAGATATTTAGCTGCACATAACATGAAGGCTTCCCTCAGTTTATATGCTAGCGTGTGTCCATGGATGGACTTAACTAAACTAGTAAAAAACATATTTTCAATTTTTTGAAAAAAAGTCATTCTCCACAAAAAGTCTGCTTCAGAAAATTGAATAAACGTTAATTAGCATAAGAGTAAACTACCTCTATTTGTACAGATAGTGAAAAAAGTTATAAAGAAAATTTGTTCAGAGTGGTAAGTTACTTAGGTGTACAAATCTTCAAAGAGTTAGGCTTCCTTTAATTTCTTGATTTTATTCTCTTTTTTGTCAAATAAATGGTTTTCTGTAAAAGGTACGACAAAACTGTACTAAGAAAACTTCCTCCGAATGGAAAACTGGGTATGATGACAACATTTGACGATTCTAGGCCTACTTTGTATTTTGGAAAATATTGGAGGAAACTCAAAGTAGGCCTAGGATTATCAAAAAATTTTCCATCGTACACAGATTCCTACTCTGAGTAACTTTTATTTATACAGTTTTGTCGTACTACTTACAGAAAATTATTTAATCGAAGAAAAACGAGAGAAAATAAAAAAAATCGAAGTAGGCCTAACGCTTCAAATTTTGTACACCTAAGTAACACATGACGCTGAACAAAATAACTTTTTTCGATATCTCTACAAATAGAAGCAGTTTAGCTCTTATGCGAATTAACGTTTCTTCAATTTTCTGATGGTCACCCAGTATAATAGTAATGTTAAATTTTCCCATGTCAATCTTATCTTAAAACAAGCAGACTTTTTTTAGCAAGAATGTGGACACACTGTATAATAACTTTTATACTAGTGGCGTTAGTATCTATGAGCATTTTAAAAATGCCCTTATTTTTTCTAAACTTTATTCGCTAGTTTTTCCAGCTAGTTGTATAAATAAAATTACATTGATACCGGCAACCAAACATAGGTACAATTCGAGGGCACCCTTAAAATATGAAATGATCTTGCATGGTTTTCACCTAGGGCGAGCGGCAAGGGGTAACGGCAGTCAGACTATCTCAGTAACCCTTCTATGTTTTATATCTTCGATTACACACAGTTCTTCGGACTACAACAAACAATGTGAAAGACAATGATAGCGTTCAAACATGAACAATATATGAACTTACCTAATATTATATGAACCTTGTCTAACTCACCGAGATTATTCCAGACCCAAGAACTGCGGCTAATCTTTCTACTTGATTATAAGTTTTTTCCACGATGTGACATGATTACACAGATATCTGTTTCAGCGATCAAATTGTCTAACCCGTCACTTTTTCGTTGTTGCAGCGCCTCCGTCGTCGGTGGAGATTCTAGACCACCGCCACAACTCGAAAATCGAAATCAAAGAGAACCAGGAATTCAATTTGGAATGCAGGGTGCGCAACGCGAAGCCGGCGGCCAAGATCGTCTGGTACAGGGGCAACGTCGAGATAAATATACGTGAGTATTATTGTCCCTTATATCCCAGAAATAAGCGCCAAAATTTTTTTTCTTAAAAAAACACGTAGTTCATTCATCAAAAGCAAAACTTGTTTCCATGATTTTTAGCTATTACGCGAAACTGTCTTTCAGCCATTGACTATCTCCTAGTTACCTTCTATGTATATGTCTATATCCACAAGAGTTTTTTGGAGAGAGGTTGCTGCCTCTAGCTCTAGTAGTCGACCATTCCCACAATATGTCTTCTTTTGTAAACCTAAAAACATTGTAGACTTCAAAACATTGTAGTGGATAAGCTAACTAATTTGTTCTGATTGCTCGCCTTCATAAAATTCTGACAAATATGGTTCATTTGATGAAAGAAATCATGTTTTTACTAACTCGCAGTCTGGAGGTAAAATCTTCTTAGCATTTTTTATTTCTTGGATTGCTTTTCGAATATACAAAGTAGCCACCAGCGATTATAGGTCTAATTCCTTCTCTTTTCGTTCGCTTCACCTTGCCGGGCGCAGTAGGGCTAAAAGCTGCATACCCATATATTTATATACAGGTATATGGGTGTTATTCATCAGTCACAATCGCTCTCTATGAATATTTGAAGTTGTCTAGTCCTTTGAAGCAACCGTGTAAGCTTCTGTGTGTTTTTGATTAAAGTGGTAGACACAGGCGGCATTCAAGTCGGAATTAAATCCACCCTCGTGCACGATTCATGTGTATTATGACGGAAACAAATCACGTACGAAGGGAATTTCGGATTCGCCTCCAAGCGCGTGATAAAATGTTTTTTTTTGCGTCGGTTTTGTTTGGTGTCCGCGTTCCTTCCATTTTTGAGGGTATAGCGCTACGACGCGTTATGGGAAGATTTATCTAGCAAGTCGAAACAAACAAATACTGACTCAAAACGAACAAGTACGAATAGGCATCCTCTAAAAAAACATAGAACTCGTTGCCGTCTTTTGTTATTGGACTTTTGCAGGCGCGGCTCGTGAGTTGTTGTAGAGGTGGATCTAATCGGGGTGGATAGTCCCGCAGTCAACAATTTTTTGGAGTGCTACGCACAAACAAACTTTTATGTATTTTTTGTGTTTTTGACTTTTTTTAAATAGAGCAAAGAAAATATTTATTCCTTGAGATATCCATTATTACGTTTTTTTTTAATAAGCATTTAATTAACGGATTAAAATTTAAGGAATCATATTTAGTTTGACCTGCCTGAAGAACGTAATAAAACACCGGCTAGCAGTTCGGGTTCGTATTATTAAAATTTATTTAAGCGCCACTGGTTTATGGGCTACCTAAACCAGAAAGTATTTCGTTGTTAGAAGAGGATCAAACCAATTAATCTAGTATGTTTAGTTTTGACTAAATAAAAGGTAAAGAGTTCAATTAACATACGCTATAATCGAAATTTCCCAAAAGTTAATACATATACATATTTATATGTGTGAATATATTTAAAAAAAAATTGCAGGTAAGATCTAAACTAGTACAGATGTACAGATAGCTATCAACAACAAGCATTCGTACTCCGTAACGTGATCACGCTAAGGTTACATAATATTAAAAATAATGTACACCTTATAAACCTTAACAGGCAGTAAAACAATAATTTCTTTATGGCGGATTCGAAATATCAAAATAGAAAAACTATGCAAGTTTTATTTCCCGACAGAAAAGTGGCCAAAAGCTTCCCAAAATGATAGTGTTCTTTTTTTATGTTAAACTAACTCTCTTATGTTCTACACATCCCACGAGACAACACAATTTGAAATCAAACTTGTCCAGTTTCCTCTGGTCCTTCGAAAGGCGGCAAATAGCCAACCCGCTGAATTTTCCGAACAACTCCCAGACAGCAACTCAGGAACTAACGGGTGGTTTCATCAGTAACGGGCTATAGTCGATTACCTTTGCAGCAGCAACTAACAATACTTGGGCAAACTGGGACACAGGGTATACATTCCCAGCTATACCAAAAAAACCCTAAAAAAACATTGGCCTATTGTAAAATTGCGCCCAAAAACAAACATTGAAAATGATAGAAAAGGGTTAAATGTACCTCAGTCAGCAGGAGGGTGCCTTTACTCGTTATGGTCTTTGGTGGTAAAGATGCACATACAAAAAAGGTGTTTCTCAAATCCCGAATAACGGCTCCGTTTGTGGATTTCCAACAACAAATAATATGTCCAAGTATCAAACCATACTATTCCACAAAACGTTTTAACAATTTCGGCGAATACACTATCCCCTTCGGGTACAAACTATTTCTTTTTTTATACTCGCCAGAAATTTTCCAACACCTTCTTAGGCCGATAAAAATGATAAACTGAAAGAGGAAATGGCCGCGCGGGCGGCGGGCCTCATTTGCTTAGCACAAAAAACGGTACCAGACCATGGAGTGTCAATAACATGGAGACTTTCAAAATAACAAAAATGATGAATTCGCAAACTTCCACCTAGAAAACTACAATTAACTAGCCTAATCAATAGAGTACAAAAAATACTATTATCAAAACCTATCCAAAATTACTTTCTTAAAAGAAAAGGTAACTTATTTGAGATAATATGTCTCTGCAAGGCATCCAACCAATATACCGTCGATGGTACCAAATTTAAACTGTAATTTTGGGAAATGTATTGAAATTCAATGGCCTTTCTATTTCAAAATTTTAAACGTAATACCATTAGACAAAATTATTATGAAAAATACCTAATATTGAGATAATTCCGAGGATAATTCACTCACCGTTTGGAAATTCCGTAATTATTTCCACCCCGATTTGGCTACCTCTTCTATTTTTAAGGTCCGTAAACACGAATCCGGCCTTGTTTTTCCCGGGCGGACGTAGTTTTTTAAAAAATGAAGTTTCAATTTCCTTTTGACATCCCGGATTTCACGACGATATTTGTGATTGTAATCGGGATGAATTTTTACTGTACGCAGCTCAAACTAATCACCACACTATTTTTGTCGTATTTATCTATGCTATTTTCGCCCATGCCCGACATTCGGCGCGCGCCGACGTACTCTCTCTACTCTACTTTATTACTCTCTACTCTACTTACGCCTAATAGAGGCGGTTTCACATAGCACTCGACGACTCGACTGCGATCGCAGTGACTGTTTGGTGGGCGTGGTTCCGCTGCCAAGCGAATATCGATGTGATCAGAGTACACTGTTATCGCAGACACTGTTATAACTAGAAATATTTCTAATTTTCATATGAGAAATGTATCATCTAATCGAATTATATCTATAGAATGAATTTCTATGAGACATTTAAAGTCACCTCAATATATTTTTCGTATGGGAGACGTGTACAATTTTGGAAATCTCAGTCTACTGTTAATATAATTCGGGCAAAACGTGGTCTGCTTAATAAAGCCGTTTTCACCCAATATATTTTCTTCTTATATTTGTGAAACACCACATATAGTAAAACATAGGAGAGAACGCTAGAGACGCAGAGGGGAAGTAAAATAAAAAACGCGTGAATAGGCCATAAAATTGCTGCCGCCATAGGCGTCGGTAATAACCTCGGTGAAAATTTTGGTAGTCAGTTGAGGAGTCTGATTAAATAAGTAATTTGAAAGCGTTATTAGTTACCTCCTCATCGCAAACCCTTATTACGTTTGCGATAATTTCCCTGGCCTGGCTATGTATGGTCTTTCCGCGGACACTGGTCATTATACAACCACTACTAACACCGCAAAACTCAAATTGTCTCCCTTCGCGCACGGCTATGAGGCGAAGACTAGTGTACGTGATATTTACGACCGCCAGTCGCTCTAATGAATATTCAGCTTGGGATGCTGATTGCAGGATGAATCTTTACTGGGCTTGCTAGGCGTTGCCGGATCGCAAAAAACCTGTACAATTCTGGTGCACTAGCGTAATGGCTTTGGTTTATTGTATTTCCTAAAGAGAATTATATTTGGAAGTTTGGCAACATTCGAAATTTTTTACTCGCATTCTTGAGGCTCGTATTCTCTCGTAAGGTGGACTAGTAACAGTTCTGCTATAGCAGTATAAGCCTCCCACACCGAACAGTTGAACTGTGATTGTAGTTGACTGCTATGTGAAACCGCAGCTTAAAGCTACATTATGAATGGTCGGCCGTCGACGATTTCGTCATCTGCTTGTCTCTTTCGGCTTCAGAGCGGGCGCGTATGCTGTTGTATCTGTCTCACTTGCAATGCATTTATCCTTGTGGATTGCCATAATAACCCGTGAGGTCAATTGCCAGATGGAGGCGGATAGGAATGAATTATTATTATTAGACATTAGTAATTTTGACTCCATTAGTAATAGTTGGGGAGTTTTTGCATGAAACTATAATTGATATAGTTTATTATTTCACATTGAAAAAAATTGAAATAAATTAAGTGGGTCATTGACCAAATGACCTTATGTAGAAGCCGCGCCTGGACTTTTGTACACGGCACACCAATAAATTGATCTATTTCCGACTCAGCTCTCAAAGTAACATTGCTCTCGATTGTTACAGCGACGCGCGAAGATCAAGTCATCGAGATCCCCGGAAAAAACGGCGACAAGCGTGTCACGCGTTACGACACGCACTCTCGGATCGCCCTGAAACCAACAGCCGAAGACGACTACGCAGAATATACGTGCGAAGCCCGCCACGAAGCTTTGTCGTCTGACGTCCCTATGAGAGCCACTGTCCAGCTAAGCGTACTCTACCCACCCGGAGCACCGTACATTGAAGGTTATACGGAAGGGGAGACGATCAGGAGAGGGCAGACCGTCGAATTGGTGTGTAGGAGTAGAGGCGGCAATCCCCCCGCCCAGTTGATTTGGTACAAGAATGGGGAACAGATACGAATGGCGTATAGAACATCTGGAAGAGTGTCGGAAAATGTTTATACCTTCACTGCTGACGCAAGTGATAATAAGGCGAAGTACAAGTGTGAAGCTAGCAACATTATGTCGAAAAGCCCGTTGAAAGTGGAGATAGACATGACCGTCCTATGTAAGTTGTTTGTTTAGTTTTACACCCTCATTTTATTTGTAAGGTTATCACTTTGTAAAATTATTTGCAATGCAGCTGCAACTGCAAATGAAAACAGCGATAACCTTTTAGTTTCTCCATCACACGTGACGATATCCGGCCCAACAGAAGCAAGAGTAGGTGACCCAGTGCCCCTAACATGCACAACAGCCAATTCGAACCCACCAGCTGAAATAAAGTGGATGGTGGCAGGGAGACAGGTCAGAAATGCTACGTCTAAAACACTAGTATCGCCTGAAGGAGGCTCTATAACCACATCCAATATCACCGCCGTTGTAGAACCAAATAGAAGAAGTCTGGTAGTGATCTGCCATGGCTTGAACATGCAGTTGACTGAGAATGTTGTTTCTACCCACACCATAAATGTGTTATGTAAGATTTTGATCATTGTAATATTTTCAGGGTTTTAAATTTAACATTTTAGATCCCCCAAGTCAGCCTTTTATCCATGGCTACAAACAAGGAACTCATGTACCTGCAGGAACCGTCCAGAAGATATCTTGTACCTCATCTGGAGGAAATCCTTTGGCCACGTTAACTTGGTACAAGAACGACAAGAAGATTCACTCGACTACCAAAACAACGGATAAGTCTGTATCTGCTGAAATTACGATCCTAACAAACGTGACTGATAATGAAGCCAGATACAGGTGTGAAGCAGCTAATTCTGCCACAGAAATACCTATGTTTGAAACAATAACCATGAATGTTTACTGTGAGTTTTTTATCCACCAAGTCCTCCTCAACCGAATTTCTAACGTTGTTTGTTCCTTTTTAGATCCTCCAGACCATGTAAAAGTCCGCCAAGAGCCAGAAGAACTAAAGCCTAACGAAGAGGCAACTCTGTTCTGTGATTCAAGCTCAAGCAACCCACCTGCCAAACTTTCTTGGTATCGTGAAGGTATTCCTGTTCAGGGGCTCACAAATTATTCAAAACCAGGGCTTCATGGTGGTGTTGTTTCGACCATCGAACTTAAAGTGAACGTAAGTGAAGATATGAATGGAGTTGTCTACACTTGTCAAGCTATGAACGAAGCCTTGCAGAGATCTGTACATGATGCTGTTACCTTGCAAGTGTTATGTAGGTAGCATTAGTTTTTTGGTAATATCGTTAGCAATAAAAGTTATTTTTTCGCAGACAAACCAGTGTTTGATAGAAATAACGAAGAAGAAGTAACAGGAATTGAAGATGAACCTTTGATAATTGCTTTGAAAGCTGATGGCAATCCACCTGATATTGCATACACGTGGACTAAGGATGGACTTCCGATTACTCAGTCATCAATGTCTTCTGGTATGGAGAGGATCCTTTCTGAGGGGCACGTTTTAAACATAACAAGGTTGACAAGGCATGATGCAGGAACTTATACGTGTGAAGCTTTGAATTCCCAAGGAAGTAATGTGGCAACAGTAAACATTACCGTCCAATGTAAGTTCTTAGCAGTGAATAGTTTTTAAAAATATTGTGGCAATTTGTTTATAGATCCTGCTTCAATTACAACGATTAGTGAGAATGTGGTGGTTAATCCCAAAGAAGATGCAACTCTTTCTTGTGCAGCTGATGGAAACCCTTTGTCAGATGACACAATAACATGGAAGAGGGATGATTTTCCAGATTTCGATGCAAGGACTTCTGTAATGTACGACAAAAATGGCACATCACACCTTAGAATCTCCCACGTGACTCGAGATGATCTTGGTGTCTTCCAATGTATCGTTAACAATGGTGTTGGCAATGTATCTACCAGGGATGTGATGCTAATAGTTAAGCACAAGCCGGAAATTGACGAAACGCCTTCATTTTTGAAATTCGCAAGTGATGCTGGCGAAACTGGAAAACTGATTTGCAGAAGTCAAGCGTCTCCACTTGCAAAATACACATGGGCAAGGAATGGTTCACCTATAACTACGAATACAACTGGCAAATACTATATGACCTACAGACAGGTGAGATATTTTATAAAATGCACATATTGAATAGTTTTTAATGGATATTGATTATAACTTCAAACGCATTAATAATAAATTTAAATTTACTCTGATGGCGGAGTGCCTGCCTAATTTATTGAATATATTTTCTGCTCATTTCCTGAAAATATTGTTTTTGCGACAACAAATAGAGAGAGCTTTATATATTTTTGTTATTATTTTGTAGGCATCCCCAGTGATAGGATTAAATAAATAATATTTGCTCTAATTTTCAATAAAAATGCATTAGCTAAAAATTTGAAATTATAAAAAGATATTTTTTGTAGATTGACCAACTAAATACAGAATCAGTTCTCTACATATCCCATGTAACATCAAACGATTATGGTAGTTATGAATGTGTGGCAAGAAACGACTTGGGTTTCTCTGCAACCTCCCCAAGGTTGGAAGTTACTTCATCTCCAGATACCCCCACTCAACTTACAGTACTCAATGTTACTCACGACTCGGTAACTTTAGGATGGACTCCTGGATTTGATGGCGGCATGAAAGCATCGTACAGAATAAGATACAGACAACTTAATGAAGATGGGTATAAATATGAAGATGTAGTACCCAGCAATGTTACTACTTATTCTGTGAGGGGGTTAGATGTGAACACACAATATGTTTTTTCGATCATGGCCTCGAATAAACTTGGAAATAGCAAGTTTATGCCCGATTTGCTATCCGCAAAAACATCTGGTAAGTTACAACATTTTGTGTTGGGCTTTACTAACATTCAACTAACTAACATCCTAGATAAAGTACCTCCATCCTACACCTCTCCGAGCTTGGATGAAAAGAACTTCAGAAATTTCCCCGGCTTCCTAATAATTGTTGGCTCGATAGTGGGCGCTCTTCTGATACTGACGAACATCCTGCTTATCGGGTGCTGTCTCCACAGAAGAGCAAAGAAACGTTTGGCAGGTAACTAACTTTCTGTTTCTTCTTCTGCAGCTTTTGCGGGCGAGAACAGTGAAAAGGTAGCTCAGGAACAGATAGAGAAGCAGGACTTGCCCAGGATAATTATTATCAGTGTTACCGTGATAGGAGTTATTCTTTTGTTGGTTAATGTTGGTTTAGTTACCGGATGCATGCTAAAGAGGAGGGCAAAGAGGCTTAGAGGTAGGTTTGGTTTTGGTTTTTTAAAAAAGGTACCAAGGTTAGTTACTACTTTAAATTTTTTATTGCAATATGCCGAATTGGATTAAATTATGAGCATTGAGGTGAAGATACAATATATTATTTATTTATGGTAAGATATTGTTATTTTTAAGAAAGCCCTTAACATTTTTTATTTAGAATATCAATCATGTTGAATATTGCAAAGCCAAAATTACCTTCATTTGATGCCCTTTATTTATATTTTTTATGAACCAAAAGATCAAGTGGGTTCTATCTATACAGTGTGGCCCGTTTGGAATGGAGACACCTCTGTAAAATTTTTATTCTTCGTCTGATTTTAGCAGTTTTTTTTTTCTCTAAAAATAGGCCACAAAAAACTCTTTTTTACGTTAGTGCAAAATTTAGCGATTTTTTTATTTAAAGTATGACACCACAGCGATAATCAGGGCATCCCAAAACCCCCAAATACCAAATTTGAACAAAAAATATACAGGGAGTTCCATTCTGCAAGGTGTCAAAGTTGAGCAAAATAGGAATTTTAAAGGCATCTGTCCAGTCAAGTGAGCCATGGAATTACTTCGAATCAGTTGAATGATGAAGAGGACTACTCACATTGTTGATAGGAAAATATTCGATAAAAAATATACAAGGTATTCTTCTCTGTGCCAACTCAAAATGCTGAATTTTTAAACAACATTATGCGTCCAAAATCGAGTATATCAAAACCACACCAGACATTATAAACGAACTAAGTCGAAAAAATACAGAAGCCTGCCAGTCAGTAACTCCATACAAGTTAAGGTAGCTGGTGTGCCTCAACAGGAAACACACCAAAAATGTATCGTCTTAGACAGCAACTTTGTTAAGAAAGATCCAATAATTTAAATTGTTTTTATTTGTTGGTTGGCATTTTGTAGGAAAATAAATTACTTTTGTGTTTATTAATATTTTTTCAATGATTCCAGAGCACTCATGACCAGTATAAAGTTTCGTAAAAATTCAGCATTTTGAAATGGCCCAGAGAAAAAGACCCTGTATATTTTTTTGTTAAATCTTTTCACACCAATACTTTGAGTAGTCCTGTTGATTATTCAACTGTTTTGAGGGGATTCCACGACACACTTGATTCTTCAGATGCCTTTAAAATTCCTATTTTGCTCAACTTTGCTTAAATAAAAAAATCGCTAAATGATTTTCGTAATAGGCTTTGAAAATTGAGATTAACACGTGAAATTTTGCACTAACGTAAAAAAAATAGTTTTTTTGTGGCCTATTTTAAAAAAAAACTGCTAAAATCGGATGAAGAATAAAAATTTTACACAGGCGTCTCCATTCCAAACGGGCCACACTGTATGTCAATTTTGTGGGATTTCTCAAATTTTTGCAAGTGGACTTAACTTTTTTGTTACAAAATTATTAATTTGATCAGTCAGTGATCTAATTTATACAGTGTTTCCAAAATTCGACTATCACCACTGGGATTTCGGTAAGTATAAGTGATAGAGAGTAGGTTAAATGAGGAAAGTTTTAGACAATTTTATATGGGCAATCTCATGCCGCAGAGAAATCAAGACTAATAACTGATCGTTTTCGAGTTATTTATAAAAACAAATTTTCCCATTTTTGCTTTTATTAAGTATCTTAAAAATCGATGGTTGTGACATTATCAACTTTTATCCAGCATTTTCAACGGTAATGTCAGTTTTTTAAAAAAGTTTCTAGATTTCGAAATTTAACACAACTTTTCATTTTCTTATGAACGCCATCTTGGATTTGTAAAAATTTTAAATCTACATGAAATTCTCTTTCCAATGATGTGGCACACTAATCATTTTTGTTATTTGTAACATTTAAAAGCGTTGTTTTTACCTGACACTAAGTACATAAGCCATGAAAAGTCTGACAAAAACACATGCAACAAACTGTCAGTTGTTGTTTTCTTATGTAGCTCTCAGATGTGCTCCGTGAATACCGTTCAGTTATTTTATCAAGGTGGCGTGAATAAGAAAATCAAAAGTTGTGTGTCATATCTAGAAAACGAAAACTTTTTTTAAAAATCGGACTACGCGGTTTCTAAGAAATTTAATAAAAACAAAAATGGAAAAATTCAGTTTTTTTGAAATAACTCGAAAACGATCGCGTTAGTCTTTACTTCTCAGCGGCATCATCTCTATCTCTTGTAGTTATGAGATCCCAATAGTGAGGGTCAAATTGGGTAGGTACATACGTAGATATATAAATGTTTTTTTTTGGTAAAATGAAAACCCTAAATTTATGTTATAAAGACCTTTGCTAGTAAGTAAATTTAATTTTTAATATTAAACTCGGGAACTACTACTACAAGAAAATAGCAGTAATTAGAAGTTAGAAATAAAAAGCAGGAAATCGAAATTTATTTTTAATCTTTGCACATCTAAAATATTTACACGCAATTACAAGAAATTCAGATATAATTTGTTCACTTGAAAAATACAATAAACTGGATGACATTCTCTTTGAAAGAATCGAAGAAGTTGTTGTGAATTCGCCTTCTTAAATTAATAATTAGAAAATGTCTTATGAGAAAGAGAAAATAATACTCCCATCCCTAATCTAAGATCTGCAGAGTTTTTCCGATGTTTCGAGAACCTAAATATATTTTGGTTCCCCTTTTTTTTATTTATTCCAAACATGATGGCAACAACCCCGTTTGCATATCAGAAATATACAGTTCACCGCCCGCACCCTTAATCTAGATAATATCGTCTCGCCCCAACCGTTTTTTCGCGTAATTAATAACTCTGGCTGAGCTTCAGGGTTATTTCTTGCCGTAATTAACGCGTCCCTAATATCTAATACGGCCTTTCTTCCTAGCAGAGCAAAACAACCAAACCAGCAAATCTGCCACCATAGAGATGTACGCTCCCAGCAGCTACAACGACACCGTCACTGGGGAGACATTGTCATCGGTTTCGGAGAAGAGCGAGACTTACAGCAACGAAGGCAGCCACAACGATTATGGGGTAAGACAGACACAATCCCATCTATCTGTTTTTTTTTTAATTATTTGATTTCTAATAATTTATAAATCGAGTGTATGGCATTTAGTGGGCCTAAGTCAAAATAGCATATTTTTTCATTCTGCCCAACAACTGTTCTTAGTGACAGTTTGTATTTTCTGTTAGAGGGCGTTCGTTTCTGAATAAAATCAAATAAATCACAAAAACCGAAGTTGGGTAAGATCTGTGAAATATTGCAACAGAGGATACTTTTGATTGAACCAACTAATATTTTGTGATATCTCGTTGGGAACAGGCTATTTACTTATGTGAAACAAATGGCAACGAAGACAAAATAATAGTAATTGCCCCCCTCCCCCGCACAAGCATGTGGTTGCTTCTGGGGTACTCCTAGTTTGGAGTATTGTGAGGGTGAGAATTATTATTATTATTATTATATGATTTTTTAAGATTCCAATGTATAGATACTCGATTTTTTAAAAAGCAAGGTTGAATCCCAGGATCTAAAATTTCTACTTCAATCGTTTCACCTATTCGGAGACACACTGTACAAGAATTATGTTTTTAACCGTAGTATTATAGTAATTCACGTCTTAAGTTCTTGTTCCTATTTTAATATATACAAACCTATTTTAAATACAAAGTAATATAAATAAAAAAATAAATCCGAAAATATATCTAACCCTTAATAATAATTTGAAAATTTTAGATACTTTACAAATAGAAAGTTTAAATCTATATTTAAATTGGTGTTTATATTTTGTGAATTGAAATTGAAATAATTATTTGTATAGCTTTGTATAATAATAAGGAAACGAGGATGATATTGTGTTTGATTGAGTGCCAATATTAATTAAATATTTATTTAAACCCTCCATATTATCTAATTCAAATCCTTGAAAATTTTTAAATGGCAATAAAATGCAAATGATGTAGAATTGGTTAAAAGGAACTACAGATATGAACGGTATTTCAAATTCCCAAATTCCTGAATCCCTAAAATTTAATTAAAATGTACAACCTGTAATTAATTCGGTATATTGAAGGAACAAAGCATTACCTGCTGAAGGTTTTATATAAAATACAATTATATTTTGATCCTGCGAGTTCCTACCTGATGAGATTCGGTAGTATGTGTATTTTTTAAACTTATGAATGCTAAAGACTTTTCATTAAAAATCCCCTGAAAATATCAAAACAATCGCCAACATATTGTTCCTAAAATATTACTCAATTTTGCAGACATATTTTAGAATTATTTTAATTTTTTTTGTACATTAATAGGCTTTATGTTACAGGACCTTAGATTTATTTGGCAAATATTGTTTTACCTTCAGGCAAGTCGTTACACTATTTAATTTACTCATCTACCAAATCGTTTATATCAAATGCACTAAAACCTATTCAGAAATTCCAACAGGTAGGCTACTAAGTAAAGAACAATCCAATAATTCCCATTACTGTAAGCAAATATATAAAGGTTGCCTCTGAAGTGGAAAAATAAAAATAATAGCCATAAATAACAAACCTGGAATAACCTGTCAATATTGCTATTTTTTGTTGTTCTCTGATTCTCTGTTCCAGTGCCAAAGAAAATGCCAATCAAAATACATAATTCAGTTCCTTTTATTTTTCCTCAAAATTTCTACCAGAAGAGATTTTCTATTGATTATGTTCATTATTAAGTTTTCATTAAAAACCAATGCACTAATCAATGTGGCTTTGCAACCCAAAAAATTGATTTAAAGCTTAAATAAACTAGGTGGGAGCAAAAACGTGGCCAAATTGAAGAAAACGCCACATTGTAAATTTACCTCTAGTCCTATTCGAAGTGGCTAGAAAGGAATTAATCCAACTCTAAGTAAGCACCGCGATAAAACTCAGTTTTATCGTAACTATTTATAAGACAACAAAGTAAAAAACAGACCGATGTTAAATCACCCTTTAACTAAGTAACAGATGCCATATAAATCTCAAGTTGAATAACGTTTGCTGCCCTGCATTTTTGCTACCATAGGTATTTTGCAGAGAATTCAACGTCTGACAATATGAACCAATAAAAATTACATGATTTTTAAAATATTAATCCATCCGGTGAGGATTTCAGACACTAGGTAGGTAGTGGTATTATCGTATGTAATATCACAAATGCCGGAAATTTTATCGATAATTTTTTCGAAGGCACTATTTTGCCTAGAAAGATCACGAGTATAAATTGGTCTTTTCTCTCTGAAAATAAAAGCCCAATTTGTAGAGTGGTTTTGCTAATGGGCAAAATAGGGCTAGAAAATAAAATTATCTAGAAACATTTCCGGCACGAGTGGTATTTGTCGAGAATATTTCTCGAATACGATTTAATAATTTCTGTATTAATTTTTTCTATGTTTACATTTCGAACACGATTAATTTTGAACGAGTTTATTGACAGCTTCGACTGTAGCGTTCGAGTAAACAAACATGACGCTTGGATATCCAAGGCAAATGCGATTATACCTACATCCTGTCAGTGTTGGTTTATTTTCTGAACGAGTCATAAAATTAAACGGAGACGGAGGTCCAATAACAAAAATTTAGCAATGTAAAAGTTATATTATTATTATATAGTTTATTCAGTACATAGAACAATTACATTTTACTTACTTACTACATACATGCGACACTCTATAACATTGCACCAAATAAACAAAATTACCCACGTAAGTTTAAATTAAGTGTAAATTCATTGATACAATGCTTAATAGTAGGTACCGCAACATAATTTATAAGCTGCATAATTTAGAACAGTGTGAAACACACAAACTTTAAGAAGTAGGTACGTGTTTGTATCCAACAGATTCGCGGTTGCTAAGCAACGAAGTGATAATTTGCACAAGTGCAATTATCGCTAGCAGAGGCATATGATTGGTTGGATTTTTTTGGAAGGAGCTACCTACCTTATTGGATGCAAGCAGTATGAGGGAAATAATCGTTAAAATCCTACTCTCCACTCTTTTTTGTTTTAAAAAAGCTAACAAACGTGCAACTTACCTATAATAACAGTTATAAATTCTAATATGTCCAATATTTCTTTAGCTCTAATGAAAAAACTCTTTGTTTCAGGATGACGGTCGCAAGTCAGGGGGCAATGCATACATGCTAGAGCAACCTCCACCAGTGGACTATCCCCCAGCGGCTTATCCAGCCTACGAGATGCAGATGGGCACTGGAAATGTCCACAAGACTCATACATTGCCACATCCACATCACCATCACCACCATCACGATCAAAGGCCCAGAGCTAGAGATGATCAAAGTTTGGGATACCATGGAGGTCCTGGTATGATGTCAGGTAGGCAATAGATTTATTTCCCATTAAAAAATTTACTATTAGGTTTTACCATGTTTTTTAGAAAGATTTTACACTCCAAGATATAAACAAAAAATAGTTTTATCAGGAAGTTTCAAAGATCTTCACAAATAATATAAAAATACTATAATATAGTTTTTCTGCTATAGATTTTTGAAAGGGTTTCTTGCATATATTTTGGTTAAAATCATTGAGTTTAAAAAGTAACCGGTTAGCTAAAACTGAAACAAAATTAAAAGGCTTGATCAATAGGCATTAAGTCGAGTCATAGAGAAGAAATAAAAATGGCAAATCTGATATCTATTATTTTTAATTTTTCCTATAAACATAGTAGAATCAAATGAAAAAAAATAATATATAATTCAGAATATTGCTGTATGCTACCGAAATTACACCAGGGATCGGGGATATAATAAGGTAGGGTTAAAATAAAATAAAAAACAATATGCAGCAAGTGACGTATAAAAGGCTTATGTTAACTAGGATGATGTGATTTTATTGTAATTTATTTTATTTTTTTAATTTGGTAGTAGTTTTGAAGGGTGCTGAATTCAGTGGCTGGCACAACTTTTTCTAAAAAAATCGCTAATGTGATTTATTAAATATTTTCTACTGGGTATATAGAAACTGGCATATAGTAGTCCTGGTTTTTGCTAAAAAAAGCAGTTTATCAAATTCTACAATTAAAAAAATCAAGCCAAATCGCACAATTAATAAACTTTTTTACTGGTTGGCCCGAAATCAAACAGGTCAAACTGTATTTGCACCCTTTGTGGATTAAAATTAATTACATCTTAATTTAATTTTCCTTGTGCAATGTTATTACCTTGTTAAATGCTAAAATACTTTTTAAATTATGAATTTGTGTGGCCTTTCCTTTTCTACGAAAAATTAACTAATAAATACAAATTTAAATTCAAAAAAGATTAAGTGACCTATAGTAAAATCGAGCAATCCGTACGCCTGGCGTAAATAAAACCACGTGTTCAATGACGATCCGCGATTGGTCTGTAGGCTATAAAATTTCACCCGACTCGGCAACAGGGACGTGCTCGATCGCAAAAGTGTAGATATTCGGTTTTATCTTGTTGTTTTCAGCTATTTAGACACTGCCACAAATAATTTTATCGATGTTTTGAACCATTTTAATTTTTAATTAGGCCATTAATTCTTGTCTGAAATATTTTGATGTACACAGTTGTAAGACTAAAATTGAATAAAGGTCGTACCTCCGTGCGGCTATGGCGGATATTTCAACGCACGTGCTCTTGTTTACGCCAGGCGTAAGAGTTGCTCGATTTTAGTATAGAGCAATTGTCTCAACCCAAAATATGAATGACAGGTAGAACGTTAGTACCAACTTCAATTACCAATACGTCTAACTTTAAAGATGCTTGACGTAATTTAAAATTTGAAATTTAGAATTTTGTAACAATTTTCTTGTGAAATTGTTGTTAAAAAATATCATAAAGATATATATTTAGAATCACCAAAGCCCGGCTTTTATCAAAATTTGGGAAACGTAAAAAAGTGTCTGGTGCTTTTCCCAATTTTTGATTGCGAAAATCTCTCATGGTAGGCCTTGTGCAATGATTCTAATAATGTTTTAAGTTTGTCCGATTTTGACAAAAATTAGTAGGTAGGTACACGCGCGGCCCTTGAAATCGTTCCAATACGTGCGGACGAAAAGGCGTTCAACTGACAACGTTGCAATTACCCCTCCCTCTCTCGCGGTTTGAAAGCCAGCGATAACCTTAAAAGTGTAAGTGACGGCAAATCTAACATCGTATTAAGCCACATTACCTTTCGTGAATTGCCGGTTACAGTGCAAAAAACAGTAAATTCGGCGCTGTAGGTTGGCTTTAGATTGCCTGAATAAGTGAATAACAGTGGAAAATCTTACAACCCTGCCCACGGACATTGGCGGCTTTTTTCGCAAAAGTCTTTCGACAACCACGAATAGAGCCGATCTAAAAATCGAAGAAGGTGGTAAATCTCTTAATTGGGTGTCGTACTTTCCTCCGGTACCAAAAAGAACCTCGAAAATCCGATATCTAAGAGAAATTCCCGATTCGCGACTAACCACTTTCGAAAAACGGGACGGCTGTAGAATCAACGAAACCGACGGAAAATCCTCTAAAACCACTATTGGAAATTGCTTGTTTTTTTCTCATTTCTCGATTTTTCGGGGGCCCGGGAAGCATCAGAACTTCACCCGAAGACTCCAGGGAAGCTTTAAAAATTTAAATTAACCAAAGATTTGGTTCGAGGTTATGATAAAGAAGTTTAATAAACCAATGTAAAAAACCACTACGAGATTCTTCTATAATAACACAATTATACTTAGATATTATACCTTATTTAACTAATACCACTTTGACAATTAAAGAAATCCGCGTAATTTCACGTTACGTGAATCTTAAAACACCAAAAAACTGTGTAAAACTTTAAATCCACTTTATTATCCCTTCCTCCATCGACGACTATAATGATAATGCAGCGATTTATTAACCTATTTTCGTTGACTGACATATTCGGAATTTTTATTTTCTACGGGTAGGAGCCGGTTGGTACGACGGAATGTAGGGGAAGTTGTTGATTTGAGAAGCAACGTTGCCGCACTTACCCGAAATTCTTGATTTCTCGCTTATTTCTCATGCCTAGTGGAACGATTTATGAGGCCGCGCGTGTACATATAGTTTGAGGTGGTTCGATCAAAACAATGCCTATAGTGTATTCGAAAGTAATTGATAGCACAGATGAGGCTCCACTGGCTTCAGGGTCATAAAATGATCATAAACCATATGCGGTGTCATTTTCTTTTATTTTAATGTGTAAAATATAATTGTTTTTAAATAATGGATAATGCAAGTTATCAGTCTAGACTAGTGGAAAAGCTTCCAACGAGTTCTTGGAGAAAAGAGAATATTATTATTGAATGGCTGAACGAGAAGGGGCTGCAATTTGAAGAAGAAATGACCAAAAAAGAACTTTTAAAAATAGCCAGACCAGCCATACCATTGTTAGCTTAACCCTATAGAGCTTATTTTATGGGCCCAAATAAAAGGACATGTTGCAAGACATAACAGTATTTATGTGTTTAAGGATGTATGGCTGCTGCTTGTCAATTCACTGGACGTTATTACTGCAGAAAGTGGCAAAATGCGGTACAACATGTTATAGCGAAAGAAAATAAAATTTGGAATCTTGATGAATTGATTTACATGTTGACAATCTGAAAATTGAGCCTTTTATTATTGCCTTACGACTACGACTTTTCCAAATTTTCCTAATACTATCCTTAACCCAAACAAACCATTTGCAAGTGACTAACTGCAGTTGCGTGACTGATTTTACTTGCGACAAATTAACTACCCGACCCTCCGCCTATGGCCTTACATTTTCCTTTGTTAGCATTTTATTTCGCATTGTGATTTGGAGATTACCATGTGCGCCCGCAAGTAAGACCCCAGGCGAATACAGTGAAAAAATGGCAAAGCCTTTTGTCGGACCCAGTTAGTCTCTTGCATGTATAATGAGGCCAGTCTGCCATCAATTCCTTAATTTCTAGTACACTATAGCCTGCACGGGCGTAGCCAAGGGGGGGGTTTCGGGGGTTCAACCCCCCCCCCCCCCCCCCCCCGAAATAAGCAAAATATTACCTAATACCTATTATACCGAAAAAATACGAGGAGTGAAGAGTTAAATTATTATTACGTTTGAATATATGTAGTAATAGTAGCGCCTAGCGCCATCTTTTGACGAGGGGCAGACGCAGTTGCAGCCGAACTATTTTGTATTGTAGGGACACTTTGCGTTGTTTCTCGATTATTCGCCACGCCCCTCGGTCGAAATGAGCGGAACTTTGTGGAAGTTCGTGGAAGTTTCTGGACGGCTACTGGGCTGCTATATAAGCGGCGCCGCGGCGCGTGACCGCGCTTACGGCAGTATTGTTCCATGCGAACTCGAACCGAATAAAAGTGAAAAGTGGTGAACGAATAGTGAAGAGAATTGAGTGTACCGTGTAAGTGAGTAATTTTAGTGCGCTGTTATTCGATGACCTTGTTAAGGATAGATACGTGAATCATTATTACTGTCGAAAAATGGAGGGGAAAAAAAGGAAGGGTGATAAACTTAAAGGTATGGACTACTGGAAAAAGTGGTGTAGTCAAGGTCAAGGGGTTTCTAATAAAGAAACAAATTTGGATTTAGCTATCAAAGCTTCAGCTACCTTGCATGCTGATAAGAAGACTGCCTACCCCGAAATCTAGTTTGGAATGCCTAGATATGTGCGATAAAAACCTTTATCCTAATATTTACACATTACTACAAATCTTCGCTACCATTCCTGTATCCACTGCTACCCCAGAAAGGTCTTTCTCGAGCCTAAGGAGACTGAAAAACTATTTACGAAACACTACAAGTGAAAACAGACTTAATGGTTAATGAACATTCACTATGGAACAGAAATTCATGCAGATGAAGTAGTGGATATATTTAAAAGAAAAAGCCGAAGATTTCTTCTTTAATGGTTTTAGATTTAGCGCAGAGGAACGAAATTAATTTATCCATTTCATTTAAAGTTAAGAACTTTATAAATATATGTCGTAGTTTTTCGGATGGATATATAGATATTAAATTTCATACAAGTATATTTTTGTTGTTTTATTTACTTCTCAAACTAAAACCCCCCCAAAACTAAATTCTGGCTACGCCCGTGAATGGCAAAGCCTTTTGTCGGACCCAGTTAGTCTCTTGCATGTATAGTGAGGGCAGCGTGCTATCAATTTCTTTCTAGTACACTAGCATGATTTCTACAAAGCACCTAGAGAAGCGGAATAGAACCCACAGACTTGACCTCCTTCAAACAAAAAAAAAAATGATTCAGTCGTTTTACCTAAATCTTCTAAGACAATAAGGATACAATTTTTACTCTGACGTTTTTCGTTTGTTCCAGCCAAATCGTCGTTCGTCAGCGCGCCCACGCCGACGCCGCCGGCCGACGGCAGCTACTACAACATGTCGGACCGGTACCTGTCCTACCCGCCGCCGCTGGACTTCCAAACGGCCCCGCCGATCCCGGCCCACCCCAACCTGGCGCACGCGCACGCGCCGGCGACGCCGCCCCTGCCGTCGAACGGGTCGCTGCTCCGCCACCAGCAGCAGCGGGGCCACGTGCCACCCGACGTGCTCCACAACACGAACCAGAACGCCCAGATCCTCCAGGCGCAGACCCTCGCGCAGAAGCGCGAGCTGACGAGCTTCGGCAACGGTTACGGGGTGAACGAGCAGGAGGGCCACCTCGTGTGAGACGCGGAGGACGTGCTGTACGTGTTGTAGGTGCGCGGGTGAACGATTCCTTGCAATGCGGACGGTTTCCTTTAACGGGGAATGGGGTTTTTTGTTTGTTTGGTTTCGAATGGTGCGGGAGACGTAAGGAAAAACTGGGGTTCCTGTGTAACTAGGGAGTGTAGGAAATTCTACATACTTATAACATACATTGTACGGCTCAAGAGAGACGTCCGAATGGCGGAACTTTTACAACGTGGTAAAAACACGACCAAAATTTTCCGCGATAAAAAAATCCAAGTCTCGGCATATTTTTGGTCGTGTTTTTACCACGTTTCAACCCTATGGGGATTTACATGGGGATAGTGCAGAATAATGCACGATGGATCCATAAGCAGTATAAATACAGGGTGTCCGGTAATTATGCGGTAATCTCGCGTGAGCAGGTACAGGACGTGAAAATATTACGATTGAGTAACAACTACGGGTCAAATCTTAATAGTTACTGAGATACAGGGCGTTGTAGTTCTTTTTTTGAAATTGAATTAGGGCAATATCTCCCAAAATAATCAAACTGCTGAACTGAAATCTGGTACTATTATGTTTTTGGGGATGGAAAATAAGCTGAAAATGTCAGTTTCTACGTGTCTCACACAGATGGCGCCACTTGCGCTGTTTTGGATCGTGCGCTTTTACTCGTAACTTTTTTGAGGTTATCTTTTTGGTCTTGCAGATCCATTATTTTAGTGCACCTTTTTATTCTGCAACAAAAAGGTACCTACTCTTATATCATAAGCATAAAATCCACCGTTTGCGTTGAAATTTGCAAAATGTGCCCCAAAACACCTGTTGACTTCAATGTTCGAAACATAAAATTCTCACCGACCGCTTTCAAATGCTACAGATCAACTGTGCATTCAAAATGAAGAAAACAATCACTATGAACAATGTACCAAAAATTATTCGCTTTCAAAATGGAAAGGATTGAATTTGACAAAATTTGAACACCCTATTTCAAGAAAACTAATGGTGTTTTGACCAATATCCATTTAGCATTTTTTTCTTCATTTTAAATGTACAGTTGGTCTGTAGCATTTGAAAGCAGTCGGTGAAAATTTTATATTTCGAATATTGGAGTCAACAGGTGTTTTTGGGCACATTTTGCCAATTTAAACGCAAACGGTTGATTTTATCGTTGTGAAACAAGAGTACCTCATTGTCGTAGAACGAAAAGATGCACTGAAATAATGGACCCGCAGGCCCTAAAAGATAACCTGAAAAAAGTTACGAATAAAAGCGCGATCCAGAAACAGCGCAAGTTGCGCCCTCTGTGAGACACGTAGAAATTGACATTTTTTAGCTTATTTTCCATCCCCAAAAACATAATAGTATTAAATTTCAATTCAGCAGCTTGATTATTGTGGGAGTTATTGCCATAATTCAATCTCACAAAAGAATTACAACGCCCTGTATCTCTGTAACTATTAAGATTTGACCCATAGATGTTAAGCTCAATCATAATATTTTGATGTCCTCTACCTGCTCACGCGAGATTGCCGCATAATTACCGGACACCCTGTATATGCATTTTGTAAGTATGTGGGAAAAAGCCCGTTGATAGCCAAAATTTGTATAAAATAACTTTTAGTCGAGACGACTGAAATAATTGTTGCTGACTGATAATCAGTTGTTGAAAATTGTGATCTTTTAGATACGTTAGGTGCGGTGTTGTTAAGTTCATTCAACGATACGCAATTTTTTATACTTTTGTAAGTAGTAGGTTTAGTTCAGTAAGAATATTTTCTGTTTGTAAATATGTTTGACCTTTCTTCTAACAAGAAAATTATGTTAATTTTTACTAGTCCATTAAAACAACCAAAGTGTTACTTTCTTTTGTAAATTATTCGTTTTGTGCTGAAAACGACGGATACTTGCTTAGGTTTTGTACATATTCAGTTCCGCTGTAAACTATTTATTTTTCTTTTCATTAGTTTAACGATTTAACAATTAATGTTTGTTAGTATTGTACATTTTTATTCCAACATTATGTATTATTTTTTCTTTTTTTATAAGAATAAATATTTTCTTTTAATTTATTTTTTACTCTTTTATTTTTCTTTTCCTTTTTTTAATTGATTTAATCTTATTTTTGAAAAATCGGACAAATAGGGTATCATCAAACCATTGAATGTAGACAAAGAGTATTCCATTCAATATCCACATAGAAAAAATAGTGAACCATTAAACAATCATTTCTTAGGTAGCTCATGAAAATACTGTAAAGTTTTAAGCTTTTAATTGTTTCTAATTGGAGGAGAGATAAAGTGTAAATATTGTAAGATAGACGTTATGAAACTAATACCTTCCATATTTGCCAAATATTTATTTGATAAGTTTCGTAATAATTGTAAAAAGTGCCTTTAAGATTAATAATACAATCTGCCGTGTGTACAGTGTTTTATCCACAAATTCAGTACCTACAATTAACTTTCCTCAATAGAAATACCTATCCACTTTGATTTAAAGAGGAACAATCGAATAAGCAAGACTATAGTGCCAAATTATCATTTTCTCGGTATTGATAGGAAAAATAAATAAATCAAAATGTTTTAGTTTCGAGAATACTCCCGACTTGTACATACATTATAAAAAGTTCTCACATTTTTTACCATGAAAACAGGAGAGGATTTGACACATTTTCCCTGTGAGGTGTGTTGTCTGAACGTGAAATTTTTTTACTGTTATTTAATAAGATAAGTTATTGAATATGGATGCTCATTGTATAAATCTGTTGAAATGTCCAGTCAATATAAATAACTTGTATGTATGTTCATCCCATACTGTATATTGTTAAAAATTATGAATATTAAAAAGCTCATAAACATTTTACGTAATTGTGTTTGTTTTTGTCACAAGCTTTTTAACCAAACTTCGTGGTACAAAAGAGACCAAGAATTCGCTCTAGGGGACAAGAAGTTTTTAAGGTAAGTGTGTAAGAATATATATTATATTTTTTGCTATTAGCTATAACAAATATTATAAATAGGAGAAATAATATTTGAAGAAAGAAGTTATGAAAAATGGTGATCATTTTGTTACTATTTTGTATTTATTATAAATTTTTGTAAAAATTTGCATGCTCTATTTTAGACTGCAGTAACCAAACAAATTAAAAATCAATGTAAATATTCATACATTTTCCTCGAAAATAATCAACGTTTCACAATATCAGCACAATCTGAACGCCATTTTTCTGCTATATAATGATTAATTCACATTTATCGGACTTGTTTTACATAATATTAAGTCTGCACATGCAAGTTTGGACCTTGGCTCACTAACTCGATTCGGTTGCACTTCTGTATTTAATAAATTTAGTCCAATGTTAATAAGCATCCCATGCACTATACTAAGGACAAAGAAACTATATTTTATGATCATTTTATTCCGTTCCAATAGTAAACAATAAATAAATTAGTATTATATGGCATCAATGTCATCACATTTAAAACTTAATACTAGACATGGCAAATTGTTTCATTGTTTGATTGATTCTTTGGTACATTTTTTCTTAGTTACGATTTTTTATTTTTAACTTATCGTCTCTTCAATCCAGGGAATATACTCGGATACTCTAGTGTAGATTCCTGGTAGTTGGGGTCTTGCACAACCAATTCCTGTCGATACAACTCCTACCACCATCAACTGGTTGCTCTCACCAGTGCCGATCATCAGTGGCCCACCACTATCAGCCTGCGAAAAATATATTTAGCTTTTGTCCTAATTCCACCTTTTCAACTTAGAATCTTACCCAGCAAGCATCTATTCCTCCTTGTTCATGGCCAGCACACAACTGGGTTTCTTGAATTTTTGTTTTCTTTCCTTGAGACTTGTACCAGAGACGGCACTTTTCTGTTTCTATCACGTGTACTTTGGCCTTCTGAAGGACCTTTGCTCTTCCACCTTAAACAGTACAAACATTAGGTAGGTATGTAATTATTACAATGGAATTAAAATAGAAAGTATACGTACCTTTTGCACTGTTTTCATTTGTCCAACCCCATCCAGCAACAGTGGCCAGGATATTCTCGAACTTAGAGTGTCTGTCATGGTCTGAAGATACAGGAAGGCAAGCGGGTGTAACAGTGTCCGACCATTTCAATTCTGTTTCTAGTTCCAAAATGGCGATATCGTCTCTAGGTTTGTTGCAAGTGTATCCTGGATGAACCACTATATTTTTGATGGTGGCCTCAAATGCGTCTGTGTTCTTTTGGGTCAGGTCATGTTGTGAGAGGGTGATTTTGATGTTGCCAGCTTTGAGAATATCTGCCCCTATGCCACTGCAACAGAGGTGACTAAATCATTTTCTAAGAAAACGGTAGATAGACTGTTTGACAATGGTTGTAATTAGATGTTTTCTCGGAACTGAAATGTATCTTTGATCTGTCGAGTCTACATGAGTAGAACCTTGAACTACATAACAAAAGATAGCGGATTATTCATTTTGTATTGTATAAAAAGCAAATTGATCATTAATCATGCATAGATGTAGGTATTTGTTTCAGCTTATAAAAACTATAACAGTGATGTTTCACCGTTGAATTCAAAGAAATGATGACAACACACACTCGGTAGGTTATATGACCATCTACCTATACAGGGCAAAGATTTATTTTGTCTCCAATAATAAAAGTAACACTTAAATCTATAGGTACTTACGTGCAAAGGCAGTGACCTGCTGTCAACACAAACTTATTGCTGATTACTGTGCCACCACAAAAATGTCCACCCCTCCTTGTAATGGAGACTAACCATGGGAATTCTGCCTTTTCTGCTGCTTGTCCACCAACAATTCTTCCGCCCCTGCTATTTCTAGGATTGTGGTTACCACATTTCACATCAGCGACTATAAAGAACAAATAATGGAAAATATTAATGAATGCCTTGCAACATGGGTAGATATGAAATTGGCTAATGGCCTATGAAAAACAAATATTACAAAACAAATAGGAAAATTTAGCGTAGGCCACAACATAATTATGTCAAAAAGATGATAAATTATATACTCACAGTTATTGAACGCATTGGTCACAGCGATTGTTACAAGTATTAAGATAAGCGCTTCAAGTATTTTCATGTTCACAACCCTCTGCATTTTGATCTTATGTTTTTGTTAATTTTTTTGTTCGTGCCCCAAAATGTAGCTTTGCCTCCTTCAGCTTATTGTAGTTGGAGAAGCAAAGCTGCTTGGAGCACGAATAAGCCCCAAGCGAAAAAAATGTTATATATACGAGCCTCCGAGAGCAAAAAATGGTGGGGTACAAAGCAACAACCCTGAGTCCGCCTTCAAGGGTAGAAATTTTATATAAAAATCATTTAAATTCAGCACCGAGCGATAATGCTGCAACCTTGCCCGTCGCGTAAGGTCGCTATTGTTAAAAATTAATGTAATCGTCGCAGGAGGTGTGGCTATATGGAGGCAACTGTTTCGGGCATGTTTTCATGGGCGTGCTGATTATTGAGGTAGGAAGTCAAACTCAGCCAAACACCTGCCTGCCGGCAATTTCCATAGAACGATGTAGATCAGTAGTAGCAAGGCCACGGTCGCGTCTAGTACACCCATTTAGATATTATATAGAGGCAGCGACAGTTGAATAAAATTACTATTATTGGTGGGCTTCCTAATTCCGTATTAGATAATTTTAGAGAAGTTCAAATGGGTAGGTTACACTTAGTTTTTGACAGTTTACACATTTAGTTCTGCCACATTATAGTGGACTGACTCTTTAATATAAATACACTGTAGTTGTGAAGCAGTAGGTACCTACCACCAATACGTTTCTAAATACAAAAAATAAATATGTACCTAATCTATTTTTTCCACGCTACTTTTGCTAGTAAACATTTCTCATCTGGATAACAATTTTTGCAATTTAAATCCAAGCAATAAAAGCAGTTGCTCTATTCTAAGCCAGCGAGATAAAAATGCATTTAAGTAAGTACCTTTTGTTCTTTTCTTGGCCTTGATAAATATGTCTTTTATGTATCCTAGCTTAAAATGTCGCAGATGTTCATCGAAAAAGGATAACACATTAACTGTAGGAACATACCCACACGGAGAGCACTTAAATTTATTGAACAGGATGCGACATATAATATATATAAGAATAGCGTAGGTAGGTAGGTACCTACTTTCATAAACATAAGAAGAGCAATGAAATGAAATTTTTCTACAAAAGGTTGCTAAAAACCTATTATCCTCTAATTTCAAATAGCAGGTATAATAATTCAGAAGACTTCAGAGTATGATATCACACTAAATATACAGCTTTGCAGCAAATATGCTATTCTGAGTAACATGGTGTTGAAAAATTTGACATTTTTTTAAAAATCGGCTTATTTGTAAGAATTTTGAAAAGCGATTTGTAATAAGACTTTGTATCCACATATCTACCACATAAAATTCAACAGCTAACAAAACTAGATACATACCTACTAGATACACTACAGTCCGACACACGAGAGAAGTCCAATGAAAAACTCAGTCTAAGCGCCACCCGTATATGTTATTAATGTGGGCATGGGCGATTAGACTGAGTTTTTCATTGGACTCCTCTCGTGTGTCGCACTGTAATTGTTGATGCCTGCATGATGTAGAGCATTATCTTAAAAAATGAAAGAAAATAAGCGGAGAATAAAAATAAGTCAAGTATGAGAAGAAATTGTTTGAAATTGTTAAAGTTAAAAGTGTTAAAATAAATTGAAAATTATTGTCTGTCTGTCCACTGGTATATAAGCCCCACGCGCTACTGTCGCTACTGACACTTACCTATATTAAAAACAAAAACAGGAAAACAAATTTAAGGTTCAAAACGTGAAAATTATTGTTTAACGGGTTACCTACTGAAGGTTATAAAATTATTGCATCACTACATCTCTGAGAGGTTTTGTATCAATTTATGTAAAGTTACTCAAAGCGATATTATTATCCCCAAAGACTTTAATGGTAATTTACTAAGAGACGCCAAGATGCAACTAACTATAAAACAGGATCGACACGACCCACAATCCACAATTACGAAATTTATTAGCATCATGTATTTTATTCTTCGGAAATTCTAACAAATTATACTTTTATGTGAGGGGCATGCTTCTTTAAACTTTTTTCTCTTAATTTTTGATAAAGGAAAAAAAAGAAGTGGTTAATAATGCAAACAACCTATTTAGAAGGCCCATGAATTTTTTTAAGGTATCTTGTTCATGTTTGCGGTAAAATTTCCTTGCCACACACAATTTCGAGTATGGTTAGAGAAACATCTATTATTATACTTAGCAAAAATATTCACATGGCCTGTGACACATCCAACAATAAAATTTTGAAGTGACAGGAAAGGGTAGTTGCTCAACAATAATTAAACAGAGATGGAAGTAGGCGTCCGATATCTAAATCCCATGAAATATTACTAACACCAATATAGGCAAAGTTTACAATGGTAACTGCAAACCTTATAGAACCAAATTAAACACTGAAATTAGCCGGGTTGTGTAAGTTATATAAAGGTGATAGAAATATTGACTCTACTATACGTTATATAGATACTTTAAGTCATATACGTATATCGTTACTAAAATAGGTGCTGGTGAACTTTATAAATGGGCACATTTCACGTTTTTTTCTGATAAGCTCAGATGATAGCTTTGACTAAAATATACTTATGGATTTTTTTTCAAATTTTTTTGAAGGCCCGTTTGGCCGAAAAAAAATAAAAATGTCCACGGAGTGAGTATAGGTACATTTTGTAGGTCCGGCAACGCCGCAAAACGGTCAGGTTCAAATTTAAACAGCCCGCCCACCTTTCTGTCAAATCACAGCTGTGTGAAATTGCGTTGGTTTGTTTTTGTTGGTTATTCGTTATTCGTTTGGCTAGCCATCGTTTACGTTTTGTTGTGAGTTACTGCTTAATATAATAGTGTGCAGCAAAGACGGCTTTGTTAAAGCATTGTTTAGTTTTCATAATGAAAAATGAAAAAACTCTCAACACAAAGAACAAATCACCAACTATCGATGAGGATGAGGTTAACTCCGACGACGTAAGACGCAAACAATCGAAATAATCGAAATTTTGTCGTCTACCTGGGAGGGTTTATTACTTTAAAATGTCCTATTTAAATTACATCATAAAACTATAATTAAACTACAATCTGGTTATAATGGTGTGCCATATAATTAATACACCCCAGTTGTATACCTTTTATTAATAATAAGTGTTAAAGAACAAGTAAATCTATTAAATTTTTTAGCCCGACTTATGAAACTGATTGGTAAAGGGTCCAGCTGACGTCAGCAGGACCCCGATTTTCAAATTTCAATTCTAATTTTTGGCCTAGTTGAAGATAATAAAAACAAACGGGTAGACTTTTTGGGACTTTGAAGACATAATACATACATACCCCATTGCTCCATTTAAGTGTTTTAATGGGTTTATAAAGGTAACCGAAATATTTACGCAACTATGTATATTAAATTACTAACAGTGGTTTAAGTTCGGTAATCTAATAGTTCTGACTGTAATAAAACTAAAAATGTTTATTGGATAGGATTATTTTTGAATTAAATAATCTGTCGTTTTAAAAGCTCATTGTTTTACTGTTCTAGAGGTTATATAAAATTTTTCAAGTTTAAGCCTCCCCTGCAAAGTTATTTCAGCCTTAATATGGGCAAAAAATCTGGTTTTGATTTTTTCTTCACAAAAACGGTTTAATCCAAGAACTTAAATTATTATGGGATACGTTACCAGCAAGTTGGAAGACATTTAGGTAACGGTAACGGTATAATAATTACTTTTGTACCCTGTACATCTGTTTGTCTTTTTACAGAACTTTTTTGTAATTTAGAAATAAAACAAACTACATAACTAATTTAGCAGCTTAGAGTTTTAAGATTGTGTCATTAGTATCCACTGCATATTTTAGAAATACACTTTCAAATAAATAAACCTTTCAAATCCCCTAGCTTTTCCAACTAGTTTTAATTAAAATTCTATTAGGCAACCCAACATACTTTTGTTAACATTTTGTTTCCAACCTTAACTTAATAGTTTGAAAAAAATGAAATTAATTTTTTGTTCTGTATTTAAGTAGGTAACAGTAGTTATTGACACTGACGATTATTTAGAAACATTGTAGGCGGGTGACATTTTTGTCACATTCGTATTTTACTATTTACTATCGCGCTCGGGAACACCTTTTCCTGTATTCAAAAATATTTTCTTTTTCCGATGGTTGCCTTAACATAAAATATTTTTCTTGAAATCGGCATTAAAATGTCCCAAAATCGTCATTAAAAGCACAGAAATCGTACAATAATGTAGCCCATTATTGTACGATTTTTTCAATAAGTAGGCCTTGGTGAGATGTAAACATCAAACGTCAGACGCGGAGAAATCGCCCGTCAAAAGTGACCAAATATTCAAAACCCGGCCGATAAAGGCTCATTTAACTTTTCGTACAAATTGCGAAATTGTTTCCTATAGAAGCGCAATCCTTCAGTATACATATTTTAGTAAATTTGAAAATCAATAGATTTGTTGTGTAGGCTGCACAAGAAGCAGCAGTTTGGTTTTTCTGTCAGAAGGTGCCGTACATCATTATACTTGTCCTAGGTAGAGCGATCGGTAAAGTCAAGCAACGGCGCGCGTAGTCGGTTCGTGGACGGGTGATCCCTTATTATTATTTTCTAATAAAACATTTGTTTTTCGATTTCAAGAAAAATATAATATGTACCTCGGCACTGAAGTTCTTTTTATGACTCATGTGGTTTATTTGCCTCGGCCAGAGGCCTCAGCAACTAAACTCCACATGAGTCATAAAAAGTTGAACTTCAGTGCCTTGGTACATAAATAACTATTTTCTTGTGAGGCGATCCAAAAATTTCCTCATCCTGCAGCGAATTGTATTACATAATTTTGAAATTCTGCCATGCGGCCACCTTGCCCGAACCATGTAAGCTCAAATTTGAACTTACTACACATTCTGACCTTTTAGGACTCGCGCTACAAACGCACAATGACTCTATTGCAGATGTTGTTCTAAAGTGCAATCGCCATTTACGAAAGGGGGCCCCTCTTCGGTGCAGATTCCCTGATAATTTTACGAGATATTTATTGGTGTTGGCCGTCCATTAATTTGTTTAAAGGAAATGCCACACATGAGGACTGAATATTAATTGGATGGGAGATTCATTCACTGAAATCGGCTACTAATAAGGACTAATGGACGTTCGAATAATTAGAACTGCGATTACATTTGAATGGGATTTACAGGCGGTCGTTTAGTCAGATAGTCAGTCGCGCAATCTGTAATTGTTGAGAATATAAAGAAATATAATTGGACGGGAACGCAGATATCGCACGAATTAACTAATGGTGCTAATAAATCTATCATTGCTCAGAAAAACTATAAAATTGATGTAATATTAGATAAATATAATGTTGGTTACAGATGGCAAAGCTACTTATTCTGTGCAGAAAGGCAAAACCAGGAACCCTTTAAAGTAAGGGGACCCAGCATTATACTTTCCAAAGTGAGGCCGTTTCTTTCCCCATTCTAATGGTTTCAATGATGCCAAGTATGCCATTTTATTGGAGAATCTATGAATATAACAGGTACTTTGATTGTTAGTAAAAATTAATAATGATTTCTAAAAATTAGGCTGGACAATGTTCTGTCAACAAACACAGAATATGGCAAGTGCCAAATGAATCAAATTTATTTTATATTTGAATTTGGTTTCCTGCAATTATTTCCTGGAATTTAAGTAATATAAGTATGGTAAGTCAGTGCCGATTTTGCTTATTTGAGAATTTGTCGCTATTGCACCTTGTTACCAGGTTCCTGAATCCATTTGTAATAATATGTGTACTTGAACTTTCTTCCCTTGTTGAATGTATCTACCCAAAGAACTTTCACAGATTTCGGGATGGACTAATAAGATTAGGTCTTGTACTTAGTTCTAATCATGTAGTTTTTCTCGGTGCTCATTTTTGTAATTTTATTTCTCTTCCAAGGTACCTCACTAACGTAAAATAAACTTATAGGTAGTTGTAGATATAAACTGTTTAAAAAAAGATTTGCTGCTTAATAATTTAAAATTTAGGAAATACCATTTTTGTTTTGAGCTACTTACTTATACGTAATGCCCACGTAATGGGAATTGTAGGATTACTAAAGGTGAGACAAGAAAAATCTGGTTGCAATTATTGAGACTACTACAGGCGGCCGCATTACCTTTAATTGACTATCTGGAAGTTAGAAAACTTAAAAATTGTGAACTATAATGGGAAATATTTTGCCTCCTTTGGAATCTATGGCACTGGCATGTCACATAAAACCTGATGGCAGTTGGACACTGACATATAACATAACCTTGTACCAGCCCACTTATGTGGTCTCCTTGGAGATATACAGAAAACAAGGCTTCACTTTTCCTATGTGATAGACTGTGACATGCTGGGTCCCCTTATTTTAAAGAGTCACTGGGCAAAACCATATCAGACGTGACATTTCTGAAATTTTAACAAAGTTAGTTGCGTTTTTCTCGGATTAATTACAAAAAATATTTGCGTAAAGACGATATATTTTTGTCAAATTATTTTGTGCATATCTCATATTTTCTTTCACCCAAAATAACAAATTTTTCTATAACACAATGGGCCTTTGAATTCTAAGCGAAGTTTAGGCAAAAAAATCTTAAATCAATGTCAGTTTCGGTGTCCCGCATGATATGAAAACAAAATGATTTTAAGTATGAACATAAATATTTTCCTATATCTACTACCAGCAGAACTTCTGTCATTATCTCGAATGTACCTCCCTACTGCGATTATGGATCTACGTAAAATGGCTTGACTGGAATAATTACAGTCCTCTTTCTTATGTTAATATGATATGGGAAAACGTGATAAATTGCCATTCCATCTTTGGAAATTACGTTTTCGTTAAAAATTCATCCTCGAAACTAAATTACATGCAAGTAGAGCGTTAGTAGCATTACTCAATAATCTTCCTAAGTAGATAAACATCGTCATTCATACGGAGCACGCGATACGGTGTATCGGAGACCGATGTTGCCACGTTTTCCATCGAATATCGATATCAAACAATGGATGCAAGTAAAGCAATAGAGTTATAAAAAACCTTATTTAGAAAGCAAAGAAATTACAATGGGTAATCTAACAACATACATAAAAAAGTCCACTATAGCTTATGTGGAGCGGGATACATGTCTATGCATTCGTAAAAACGTATTTAGGTAAACACTCACAGTTCGTCCCCAAGATGACACCAAAAAAGTTGAGCAGAGCTAACACGACGTCAAAGCAGTTTTAAGAGAGCTCTAGTGACTTGCTTGGATTCAATTCTTCTGTCTGGACTTCTTTTGTTTGCGTAGTGATTGTCAAATTGTGTTTAACATAGCACTTTGGCTGCTTCTCCCCGAAGAAGTTGAAGTGCAACTTTTAGTTAAAACAGATATGGGTGTTTTTTAATAATTGTCCGACATTTCAAGACACGATTCCTCAGGTATTTTTAAGAAAAAAAGTTCATATTAGCATGGGTCTGCAAGGCCTTCATTTTTGAGATATACAAGGTGTTAAAGATTTGTTTTGATTTTTCTAAATAATTTTTGAATGAGTGTTAATATTTCCACAAAAATGTGTCCTAAGGTTTTAACCATCGACATGAATTCAAAAATTATTCAGAAAAACAAAAATAAAAATAAATCTGTAACCTTGCCTTATGGAAACATGTTTATATGAACTTTTTGTCTTAAAAATTCCTGAGAAATTGTCTTCTTAAATGTCGGACACTTATTAAAAAACACCTTGTATAATATTATATTCGTCCTGTTTTTGAGTGATTGATTATTTTTAAGTGAATAAGTAAGGTGGTGAAAATATTTAAGAGCACGTGGATAGTATAATATTCGAAAAGTATGTAAGTATTATTTTACTTTTTTTATTTATCTATTTAACAAAATGAGATTTTTCCTAAGTGTTCCAAATCGGCATTCAGAAATTTCAAAAAATTCATCACGAAATAAAAATCTTACAGAGGTTATTTGTGTTTTCATTATTGTATATTCCTATATTATATTCTTGTAAATCCAGGCTATTCTTTCCGATTATACAGGGTGTTTCTAAATTATGGTGCCAACGTAATACGACAGATAGAAAATGTAATTTTGACCAAAAAGTTCCCTATAAACATGGGTCCTAAAATGCATAATAACAATGTTACAGGGTGATAAAAGTATAGTTTGAAAAACATCTTTATCGCAATAACTTCTACAGAAGTTTTGCAATTTAAATGAAACTTGGTGAAATTCTTTAGTAACTGAAGTGCAACAATTTTGTGTAAAAATAATTTATTCCCATCTACCAGAGGCGGAGGGGCGGGGTAGCGCAATGGGTTTTATACTCATAACTTTTTTGAGGTTATCTTTTTGGTTTTACAGGTTCATCATTTTAGTGCATCTTTTTATTTTGCAACAAAAACGTACCATTGTTTCATAACGATAAAATCAACCGTTTGCGTTGAAATCGGCAAAATGTGCTCCAAAACACCTGTTAACTCCAAAATTCGAAAAATAAAATTATGGCCTAATACTGGCCTACCGCATTTAAATGTTTTACAGTTGAATTGTACGTTCCAAATTAAGAAAAAAGGCCTAAAGGATATTGAGTAAAACCTCGGTAAAACGTGACTGGTTTTGCTAAAATATGGATTTCAAAAATTTGTTGAGTTCAATCTGTGTTCCATTTTGAAAGCAAAAAATTTTTGATACATAGTTCATAGGGATTTTTTTGTCGCTTTAAATGGTAGAATTATTTGGTAAAATTAAAAAGCGGTAGTTGAAAATTTTATTTTTATGATGTTATGAGTAGAAAACCCATTGTGCTACCCCGACCCTCCGCCTCTGGTCGATGGAAATAAATTGTTTTTACCCAAAATTGTTGCACTTTAGTTACTAAAGAATTGCATCAAGTTTCATTTAAATTGCATAACTTCTGTAGAAGTTATTGCAATAAAGATATTTTTCAAACTATATACTTTTATCACCCTGTAACCTTCTTATTAGGTATGCATTTTAGGACCCATGTTTAGATTTAGAAACACCCTGATGTATACAACGATATAGATATGTTTCTTAATTAAAATAGGATTAGCCGGGGAAATAACTTAAGAAAGCGCTTCGTGTAAAATTTGTTACCCAGATTGGCAGAAGTAATAAATGACTTTTTGTTGTGTACAAGATCGGGTTTTATATTAAGCTTATAGATAAGTTGGTAGATATAATATTTAGAAGTTAGTGGCGACAACGACGCTTGCACCATCTTTGCTCGGCTATGAAAATGAAGAACCGCATCCTTGCTTGGTCGTGCACGAAAGCGAGTACATTTTTCAGGCCGCTTGCAGATCTGCATTATTTCATAGAATTTCAGCCCAGTTAAGAGGTGAGATGCTCCGGTTTATTTGTTGCAACTGCGTCGCATTAAACTTCTTCAAACGCGAATAAATTCTAATGCAAGGATGCGAGATAATGCACACAATATAGCGCAATAAGGTTCACCTACGTACCCTATGACTGTGTTCTCACGAGAAAGAATGTGTCTTCCTGGAAAAACACATAAAAATGAAAATTAAATGCTATAGATATAATTCATAATAGGTACCTATCACCTGATAGTAATCATAATGATGGTCAGTGTTCTTGACATTCGGACTTGTGCAATTGATGGCATTTCTTTAGATTTAGATGACAGATTGAGTCTATTCGTGGAAGCAAAGAATTTTATGGAAATTTTGAGTTGTGTGAACAGGCTGTGGCAATTCTGAAGGTTCCATCTTAGGGTTAAGAATCACTTTGGAATGAAGTCCACACATTGTGTTGGGTGATTTATTGCCGTGTGTGTTGTCAAACTGCTCAATAAGAGATAGCCAGAGAATTGTTGACTATTTAGTCGAGCGATGATTTTCTAAACTAAATTTTCCAAGTTTTTTAACTAATGTGCTATATATCTGATAGACGCAAAACTGACCTTTAAGAGCCTCTTTTATTTAATAATCTTGGTCTCAAACTAGAGATCCACGGAATACTTTATTTAGTGAGGTAAATAAAGTCTTAAAGTGCGATTTAATAGACATGCACTCTACTAAATTGCTTTTAGAGATTTAGGTAAGCATGTTCTCGTTAACTGACATTTTTTTGGATCCCCATGCGTTTTACGGAGAAAAAAATGCAAAATACATTGCTAGCATTCACCGCCATCTGTTTTCCAGAACATGAAGCAATAACCGTGATAAGTCTTAACGAAGTTTTCGATATCTATTTTTTTATTCAGAGTAGAACAATAGGGTTAACTTAATCCAAAAATTATTACTTATATTTATATTTTAGGAGATTGTGAAATTGTTCAATGTGAGCACAAAATATGGAAAGGTTATATTTCCTGAAATATTCGTTATTAAAAAAAGTTTTAACAAAAGTTTGTAGGTAGCTATTTTTTCCATAAAGTGGCCACATTCAATTATTTATCTTGACTTAAACAATTTCGTTGCTATGGTAACCAACTTTGCTTTCAGAATAGCATATTAATGTAGTTCGATAAGAAAAAAATTTGGAAGAAATTTACTTTAATTAATATCACATCATTCGGTTGGACTTCATTAATCCAGTTGGAAAAATCTAATGAAAATATTAATGTCTAATAGTCATACAAAATTTCAATACAAATAAAAATCCAAATAATAATGATAACACCCTTGTTTAAGTAATACCTAGTTAGCCAATGTGTGACAATGTCATAAGGATACAAAAGCAATATTGGATGCAGATGGCGCCAAAAATTAAAGTGGCCCAGTCATTACCTACTAATTTTCTGCTATTAAAATCTACAAAAAGCAGCTACACAACTCTGTTGTTTGCAAATGTCCCCTGTATCTACTGTATTTCTGTCATGTCCTTATGCCAGTGTCAGACATTGACTAACTAGAGTATCCATAGACAAGAATAACACTAGAAACTGTTAATGTGATCAGAGAACAATAATTATTTGAGTCGAATTTCAAAGAATCTATCACTCTATCACATTGTGGAGGGCAATGTCCTTCCTGCCTCCCCAGTAACTTTAGCTGTCAGTTCTTTTAAATTTAATGGTCATTGTAGATACAATTTTAGATATTGACTTTTCCAAGTCCAACCAAAGGAGGTGATTTTTAGAAATAGTTATTTTTTCTACATTTTTCTATTATGAAATGTCTCCAGTTTATAGCAAAAAATATGCCTAAAGACTTTCGTTAAAACATATTTTCAAATAACGAATATTTTAAGAAATAGAAGCACCTTTCCATTCTTTTTACTCACCCTGTATATACAGTGTATCTCTGGATAGGTCTCGCAATATATAGGGTCATTTTGAACAAAGTGATATTGCAAATATGTAATCAATATTCCTACCCGTTAAAATACCACCAAATTCTTCTACCAACTTTCACAAAAAAAAACTAACTAAATAAAGAATCCCAGGAAGGAGTCAAAGCTCTATGTGTATTATAAAATAGGTACGTGAGAGTAGTAATCACGTTTTGCCAGGATATTTTGGTATCTGACACGGTGATACTTACTTGACCGCCAAAACTAAAATGAGGATAATAAATTCATCGTTAGGTGATTTTGTGATTTAAATTAACTTTCGAGGTCATGCACCAAAGTGGCATAGGCGTTTGTGTAGGTACCTACTTCTTCATAATTGGAAATCTAAAATTAGAATTGCTGTGTTATCAAGGATTCCTAAACTTAAAAACCGTGCCTTAAAATTTTTGCCTGTATTGTAGGTATACCTACTGATTTCACGAAAAATGAGGATTTTTGCCTCGATTATTTTGTCGAAACACTGTAAAAACGGAAACGTGATCCTGCCATATGCAGACACTGCCCCGGTCGAGCGTTAGGCCCAAATTGGCTCCTTCCTGAGGTTCCTTATTCAAAGGAAACACATGTTTTACATTTAAAGTTTGACAGTAGTATCACCCTTAACAAGTAAAATGCCAAAATGGGACTCTAACTAGGCGAACAAAAGAGGCAGTAGGTAATTTTATTTATTAAATCGAGATAGTAGTTTGTCCTTTTAAGGCACCGAGTCGCTGGGAATCTGCAGTCATTTTTTTTCTTAAGTTCATGAACTTTAACTAATCTTTAATTGCTCACATCACTCTTTTCCGACAATATTTTACCTACTTACTGTCAATTGGCAAAAAGTTAAACAATATATCGTAAAACTAATACCGTGAGTATGTTTATACCGTCTCCGATTTCGAAACGGCCTACCTACGAATCCAGATGGCCAAACACTTGAAAAAATCCATATTACATTCATGAAGAGCACGGTTGCAGCATCCAGCGAAATAATTAATGGCCAATTAACGATATCTTCTTAACGCGAAACTAGAACCGGTGAATTTCGCGGATTCCCGCTCGCGCTGCATTTTTCTGTCCGTATAAAGTGATGGAGTAATTGGTCCGAAGCCGTCGTTAAGTGTTTACTGTTTTCTGTATTGGCCGATCGCGACCCTAATTGGACGAGATGCGCAATAATGGGTCATCTCGCGTGGATATGGGCCTCAGTGCGACAATTTGAGAGCTAGTTTTTAACTGGTTCCTCGGGAATCGCCTTTCTGTGCTAAGATTGCTGTTTTCAAAATATAATGAATAGGCAATGGAGCATAGACACATAACTTCGCGTTAATTACATTATTATTTAAGAATATGATAATTGTTAGTGGAATATAAATATTGTTTGGTATGTATGCTTCACAATACACTGCAATAATTTTTCATGGAATGAAATTTTACGAGATAAATCATGATAAAAATAAAGAAAATGCCTCGAATGTAATATTTATTAAATTCTAAAACAATATAATATGTAATATAATAGACACCGATATATTATTGACACTACCCTTCAAAATAATACCTACCAATATTGAATTTCTTGACAACAAGAAATGAGCCAAGAACATGCAAAAGGTTATATCACTATCAGACTATCAGTCGCTATTTCCAAATTCACCCCATGTTAGCAAACATGTATTTTTGGTTGGTTTCTTCAAAAATTATAAAAAAATGTGGAATATGCAAAAATCTTGCATTTAATTCTCAATAACATTTTCACTTTGGTTTGCACTTTGCCAACAAAAAAAGAGTAATCCACTTCTGTTAACGTCAGAAGAAGACTTAGATGTTGTTTTACGTAGCAAACTAAATTTACAACTTACAAATCTCATCAAAATCCGATTGCTGGTTTTCGACTTTCGGACAGTGCCGCTTTTTGAAATTGGTTCAGATTTGAAGAAGTTATGAGCAAAAACGGAAAATTACAGGATAAACCCTTTTTAAACTACTACAAAGGACAATAATAGATGTAAAAACGAACAATGTCGAAAGACTAATATCACAAAAACAATGTTCTGGAAAAAAAGTTGCAAAAAATAGGCTTTAAAAAATCCTTAAGGATAGGTATATGAAGAATTGTTTTCCCTTAATATCGAAATACCGAATATAACGTGAAAACGCTACGCAGACGTATTATTTTATTTGCTAACGTTTAGAAATAAAAATTCATTTCTTTGCTCATAACTTCTTCAAATCTGAACCAATTTCAAAAAACGAAACACAAACGCAATGACTAGAGCTTAAAAATGAGGTGTCGCAAGTGGGGTACTTCCATTTAAGATTTTCAATTTGGGGTAGCTGAGGGTTAAGGGGATGAATAGATCAAGACGGCATGATTATGCCCAAAAAGTTTCCCCTTCAAACAAAAATCGGCCGGTCTCGGCAAACTTTGATTTTTTTGCGCTTTCTAGGTTATTGGAGGTGGTAAGTTTTCAAATGATATTTATTTGTTGGGGTTCGTGCTCTACCCGACTGTTGGAGTCTCTCTGGTCCAGTTTTTTTCCAGAGCCCTACTTTAATTTTATTTCAGATTTAGATAAAGGATGTGAACTTGAAAGTACCTACTCTATTGTAAAAAAACAAAATTGTGATTTTTCTCACGAAAACATTACATCTAGCTGTTTTTCAAGTCCAAAATTAAGGACTAATATACTTTTAAACCAGAAGGGCCTTTTTTAGTATACCTACATGTATGTGGTAAGGGTTGACAGGATATTATCAGCTTTTTCCTGCTCCCTTCCCCGTAAGTTCACTTTACATGCTCGCCAACAGGTCCGAAAGCGAAAGTGAAATGTTCGAGGTGCCCTGTTGCTAGGTACAAAAAGTGGTTGCTAGGTACAAAAAGTATTGCCTAGCAACGATGCAACGATTATGCAGCAAGGACTTTAAAACCATTAATAAAACATATGTAGCAACTTAAAACTGGCGTCAAATTTAATATGTTTCACATAATTGTTTTATAAACTGGTTTTGATCAAAAAGAATACGAATTATGCCAAAGAAAAATTAAGAATATGGGTATATTTTACAGTGTCAAATAATGTGACTAGTCAAGCAAAGTCAAGCAGTAACTAAAACTTATAACCTTTTGTATCATTTTGATTTCCCTCCCATTTTTTCAATATATATTGTTTAATATATTTTCTTGTTTTTCACATGAGCTTCCTATTCATGACTTTCTCATTTTTACAAGCTAAGGACAAATTAGATATGGGAATGATTTGACATAAAAGAACGAATGGAAATCAGAACGCTATAATGAATGAGGGCAAAAAGTGAGTACAAATTAACTAAGGCTACTAACTTGTACTGGACATATTTACAGTCATATTACTTATGAGGTTATGTTGTGAGAAAAAATAACAATCTATGGGTGTAATATGTATCTATATATGCATAGATATATCTATATATATTCTACATACATTATTCAGTTACTAATTTATACTGTAATAATTTTAAGTTTTTTCAATAAAAACTAGGTAAAATAAAAACAAAGAAATCTTTACCCCCCCATATCATAGAAACCGTTCACTTTACCATAATTCTGTATAAACAATTCTTGTTCGGAATTTAATGTATATCATCAAAAATAAGAATTTCCTGTCTTTTTCACCCCCCCCCCCCCCCCCCCCGAAACCCGACGCTGCTGGTGGTGTAACTTTTTAGCTTTTTAGTACTAACTCTTAGGAGGGTATGGAACTATTTCGCGCTAGAAAGGACTTTTTTTATGTTTGGGTTTGGCCTAATTTTGTGTTAGTTTTACTGTACTAAAAAAGTGGACTTACGTATCTTGCAATGTAAATAACTGTTGTCATATTTTTAGAAGAACGAAATTAACCAAAGCTGTAAATATTATAAAAGTAATTATATTGAGACGTCTGATTTAAACGACAACAGTTTAAAACAACTTATGTTGTCAACGAATAATTGGCAATTACAAAACGTCAAATAGGTTAGATTCTGGTGCTAACATTATTCAAAAGCGTCGTTTTAGACAAATATATCATTTAGCGCTTTGCACTTGAGTACCCGAAACGGAATTTTTGGCACGCTAGTGCATATTACGTTACAGGTTTTGTTTGGACAATTTCTATTGAAAATTCTAACTCACCCAGCCGTCCCAACCGTCCAAGGATAACTGATCGGTCCCCCCGTGCCGGCTGTCCATTCAGCTGCGCTCTTCGTTGCCTCTCAATCTGGCGACCGCCGTCAATCGGCGGTCCCGTCCATCATTTCCTTATAAAAACCGATGATAGTGCTCCGGTGACCTTGCTCCCGATGCGCTCCGCGTGCAGAAAAAAGCAATTTTCGCCGCGGAATTGCGCAACTCTACTGCGATAGATCTGATGCACTTCGCGGAGTGCATCTTTACGGCAGCTGAAAGTTATTTTGCTCGGGTTAGGTAGACGCTGTTCCTTTGGATTTGTTTCATTGTACTTAGAGATTCATGGCTTGATTTGATATTCAAGCTACTTGACTTGACTTGAAATCAAGTCAAGTTCAAGTCAAGTAGTAATTTTCCATTATCAAGTGAAGTATTTATTTCTCAAGTAATTGAAAAATCAAGTTTTTCTTGAAGCTACTTGATTCCTTGATTTTTATCAATTTCAAATTTTATTATCAGTTAGGACAGTTAGGTAAATAATAATAATAAACCTATGCATTGTACACTTTTTTTTGCAAAACTAGGAAAGAACAAAAATAAACTATTTTAAGTCCGTACCAAAACTATGTGTATAGTCTATGTAACAACAAAAACTGCTATTTGTTTGCCTGTGTCTGTGTATCATAGACAACAAAAACTTCTATTTGTTTCACGTTAACACCGTTCAAAGCACTTTTTTTTCTTAATATATAAACCTTTTTCTCGGAAACTTGGTTCTTATTTTGTGTGTTAATAATAAATAAACATGTTCACAAGTAAAAGTAAATTTTATTTTATTGCCAATTTTAGAGATTCATGGCTTGACTTGATATTCAAGCTACTTGACTTGACTTGAAATCAAGTCAAGTATTAATTTTCCAATATCAAGTCAAGTCAAATATTTAATTTGTCAAAAGCTTGATTTTCAAGTCAAGTCAAGCTATTTGTTAAAATGTCAAGCTACTTGACTTGATGAAACCCTAATTGTACTGGATTTTTTCCCAATCAGAATAAAACGTTTTTTTTTCATAAGAAATAAATCAACCTGTTTATCCACTGTTTGGTAGAATATATGAGAATTTTTAGTTAGTACAGTAACAGCACAGTTAAATGCATTTTTTTCTTTTATTTTTAATGGGCTTTTAGTCTTTACTATAAGGACAACAACTCTAAGCTAAAGGAATTATATTTGTAGAACACTTTTTGATAAAAAAAAAATTAAATCATGCTCTTATTTAACATTTTTTCTGAAGGTTTCTCTGAAGTAGATATTGGATAATAAAATAGTGAAAAAACCTAAAATATAAAAATACTCTGGCAAAAGCCTCTGTAGCATAATTGCAAGCTTTCGAAAACTATGTTTGACTTCTTTAACAAGTTAAAATTAAAAATTATGAAAATTATGTAAAGTAAAACTTTAATTATTATTTAAACAAAGTACAGGGTGTTCAGATTTGGTTGTAAAAGCTTAGGACAATCTGAATATAACTAGTAGAAAATATACAGGGTGTTCCATTTAAAAGAACCTAAGTTTGGTCCATATATCGAACACTATCAATTTTAGTAAAAAGCGGAATACGGCACTGAATTTTACGTAAAAATGTCTATAAGATATGCCCCAAAAGCGCAAATTTTCAATTTCGCCCTGTATCTTAAAAACGAAGGTGGCTATGAAAAATCTGTTTACGGTATCTTTCGTTTCACAAAAAAGTAGCAACGGTTCGCGAAAACCGCAACTCCCCGTATCTAAAAATAACCGAGATACTCCGCATTTACAACCAAATCTGGACACCCTGTACAAAATAAGTAAAACAGAACTTCACTTATATTGTTGAGTGTGGGCCAGTTGATATATTATTTCTCAGCATAGAGCACTTTAAAATTTTTGTCGTGTTATACATAAATATAGAAAGTTTCGAGATAATTGATGTATGTTTATTTTATTTTATTATTATATTATATTTTATATTATATTATTATTTTATTCAGTAAAATGAACAAGAATCTATAACACATTCAAAGAAATTTTTAAAATTGTTGTCTCTTCGAAATGATTGTAACAATAAACCGAGATCACAACAGAGTTGGTTACATAATCTAACTGATGTTAATTCTGATTTTCCAATATTAGACATCATTTTTGACATTGAATATTTTATTGCAAATATTACTATAAGTTGTTAACAAAAAACAATATCATAATTTTTTAAACCAAAAAATTCATCCACATCATTGTTACTGAGGCACAAAAATGGTTATAATAATAAAATTTAAAATTTATTTAATGATACTCAAACTTATGCACTAATACAACAATAATTTAGTGAATAAATTATTTTACGTATGTAATGAAACTTTTAGGACAAAAATTAAAATACAACCATTTATTACAATTTCTAACCTTAAAAACTGTGTAAAAGAAGAATTAGGTGCTCTTAACATAATTTCTTAATAAAGATTGTAGAAGAATAAATACCAACCCTTGACAACATTTGTCCCAAAACTTTCATTTCATACGATATTATAAATTAAATATCAAAAAGAAAATCTCCTGAATTAAAAGTTAGCAATTATTATAGCTCCAAAATTTTATGGTTTACCTAAAATATATAAAGTAAATGTTTCTTTACGTCCTGTGGTATCTTGCATAAACACTCCATCTTATAAATTATCTCCATTTGTAGTAAAAATTATTAATAACTTAAATCATTTACACAATTATTCGCTTAAAAATTCTTACCGATTCTCAATTGTTATTAATAAATTTTAGTTACCTGATAATTATGTTTTAGTTATATGTGATTTCTTTGTTCACAAATATTAGAAAATATTTGGTAATTCGTTGTATTGATGAAATTTGAACTGATCTTTCTCAATATACAATTATTTCTCAAGATGGTTGGTTTGAAATAATCAATTTTATCTTTAGCAGTAGTTTTTTAGTTAATGTATGAATTTTTACAAACAAAATAAGGGCACCCCAATGGGCAAACCCGTAGCACCAATTTTTGCCTCAATTGAATAAATTGCACAATTCAATTGTCGCTTCTATATACCTTTTAACACCTTACAAGCTTTTATTTTTTATTTATATTTTGATGGCTTAATAACAGCTGTTCCGAAAAATAATATTTAAGGGGTGTTTTATACAAGAGTAACCCTCTCCTAATTCCTTTTAGTACAGACTGCCTCATGAGTGGCACTCGAACTCCTGGTACGAATTGCGCTATAGGCTGGTTTCCTAAACATTTTTTAGAGCAAAATTACCCTATTAAAAGTTGTAGGGGACCAAAGTATGAACAACTTTTCCCCATATTTTTTTTACCAGATTAACTGAACTAGGTAATGACTGTTTGTTTTTAATGTAGATACATAAAATTTTAACATTTTTTAAAATTGTATGCAAAATTTAAGTGCCTATATTCGTTTTTGAGGTCCATTTAAAGCATAATTTAGATTAGATAACAGCAATTTTTTATATTTAATTAACAACTTAGTAATTACGTTTTATTAAAATGTAACATGCACTAAGCATGTGCAATCACGTAATACCAATGTAGTGCATTTTTTAGAGTTTTATCAATGGCATAAACAAGCAGCGTGCCATAAAATGTATAATAAAATTCATTCGGAAAAATCCGCCGATATTATTTTTAGCCACGATACACTTGGCACTTCACAGAGAACGCAATCTACGTTCGAATCCGTATATCGCAAGTCGCCCGCTGAAAGAAGATCCATTTTTACGGCCGCCGGTCGCATAAATAATGGATCTACACGCGTGAAAGCAACGTTTGATCGCACAACGATCTCCCAGCGCACGGTCCCCCCTGGGACCGCTAAACTGTCTTCCCCCACGCGCGCCGTTGGGAGAAAAAAAGCGACGAGCGACAAAATTATTGCAAAAATCCAAACGGACCAAATACATGATACTGAATCACGATCGGATGTGTATATAAACGGGGAGCCATCTTCTGGGATCGCATTCAGTAGGTGGCATCCTCAGAGTCGCAAGACCTGGGGTTGAGGGCGAGGCTTCGAATTTTGGTTTTTCCGGATTAACGCATTCGACATGAGGGAGGTGAGTTTTTGGAAGTTTTTTCACGATGAAATTCGCCCTTTTGCAGGTGGGTTATGAGTTCTTAGGTGATTCTCGCATTCACTCATTAGCACGAGTATAATATTTTGACATTTTGACGTTAAATTAATATATACCCCAACTTTCTTAAAAAAAAAACACATCTCTGTTCTGAACTTAAAGATATGTAACTTGTTTTCTTCGATGCCCACTATGGGGATCTCGGAAACTAGCAGAGCTAGAACAAAGGTTAAATGGAGAAAGAATTGCAGTTTTGAATGCTCAATCTAATGCCCCTTTTGGATTTTTAAAAAAGTTCACGGCTCACTAGATATTTTGAAAAAAGTGATTTTTTGCTATTTGTTCAGATCTCTGTAGCTCCGTTATTTCTGATTATACAGAAAAACTGTAAAGACAAAAATTGTAGATAATTTTGGGCTTAATAAGATAATCTGATCCAATTTTTTTATGTTGTTTGTGATTTTTGAGATATGATATAAACTTGTGTTTTTTTAAATGTAAACCATATTTGGCTGTGGCCTTATAAAATCGGCCGTTTTTTAAGCTTTCCAAAGATATAATACTCGGCATAGTTATTAAAAAAATAAAAGAGCTATGACTAATTTTCTAATTTTTTTTTTTAATTTTCACATAGTCAGCCATGGAATATTTTCATAATTATTACGTTCTATTTTTCAATTAGACATACTTAAAACTTTCTAATATTTTGTTTTTAGCTGGTAACAAAATGTAAGAAAATAAAACAAAAATTAAAAAACTCAAATTCAAATTATTATTATTTTAAAAGGTCACCTTTTAAAATAAAAAAGGTGTTCAAACAATCCACCATTATTATTTATGCAAATATTGCATTTTTTTAAAGCTCAATTTGTCGCCTTTCTTAGAGAGCGCCTGTCAATACTGGCAATTGGTTCTAAAACAGCTGCTCTTAATTTAACAATTGTCTCATACTGTATTTTGTACTGTTCCCCACAAAAATAAATCCAAAACAGACAAATCGGGGGATCGGGACTGCCAGGAAATAGGTCTATTTCTCCCTATCCAACTATTTGGATAGAGCTGATCTAGGTAATTTCTTACGGGCAAGTAATTATGTGGTGGAGCCCCATCATGATAATTTTTGTTTTATTTTGTTTCATTTTGTCACCAGCTAAAAATAAAATATTTGAAAGTTTGAAGTATGTCTTATTATACAATAGAACGTAATTATGAAAGTATTCCATGGCTGACTATGTAAAAATTAAGAAAAAAACAGATCTTTGGAAAGCTCAAAAAATGGCCAATTTTATAAGGCCACAGCCAACTATGATTTACATTTAAAAAAACACAAAAATCACAAACAACATAAAAAATTGGATCAGATTATCTTATTAAGCCCAAAATTATCTATAATTTTTGTTTCTACAGTTTTTCTGTATAATCAGAAATAACGGAGCTAAAGAGATCTGAACAAATAGCAAAAAATCACTTTTTTCAAAATATCTAGTGAGCCGTGAACTTTTATAAAAATACAAAAGGGGCATTAGATTGAGCATTCAAAACTGCAATTCTTTCCTCATTTAACCTTTGTTCTAGCTCTGCTAGTTTCCGAGATCCCCATAGTGGGCATCGAAAAAAACTCACCCTGTATATTATTTTATTTTATCCCTACGAAACATATTTTGTTTCGTAGGGATAAAATGTAGTTCAGCTCTTTATCATATCATATCATATTAGGCGTACTTAGAATGGTTGCATGTCAAACAACATACAGGGTAGGTCAAAAAATATAAATATTGTACAATAAGAGTAAAGTACCCTTATTTCGGAAAATTCAGCTAAATGTTATTGATAAAAGTTGTCTAGAATTAAAAGTTATGCCTAAATGGCAAAACATGGCCTTCTAAGAAAAAATAAATATATTTTTTCGAAAAACAATAATTTCCTTAAAAAAATTTGTTTAATACAATTTCATAAATAAATCAAAATTATATCAATTTCGTATAACTTTGTTCAAATTCAAGCATATTTGTAAAATAACTTAGATTTTTAATTTTTTAGGGAATCACAAACTTCATGTTTGTTGCAACGATATTAAACAAAACTTTTTTCGCAAAAATTCTTCTGAACAAGGTAAAACATTAGTAATGACAGTAATGACAATGTGTATATTAAAAAAGTCTCATTTAAGGTGCAAAATTTTTATTTTAAATGTTGATTAGGAAACTGTAGAAATTAATTGACGGAAATTTTTTTTCTTAAGAGGCAATGTTTTGGTATTTAGGCATAGCTTTTCATTCTAAACAACTTTTCTTAATATTCTTGTGCAATTTTCATATTTTTTGACCTACCGTGTATGCTGTTGAACTTGCAACCATTCTAAGTGCACCTAATATGAATATAGAACATGCATCAACCTTCGGCAATGTCTGTATTTTGGTTGTGCAATTATAAAAAAAGTCCCATATGTTGCACACTTAAATGACCACATACCTACTGTGGAGAAGACGGGAATTTCAATTTTTCGTAATATTGCTATTATCATTCAAGTACGAATAGGGACATAAAGATCATATATTTTCAGTGAGGTTGTGGGTTGGGAAAAAAACTTGGTCAAAAATTGGATAGTCTTAATTATACTTATTAGGTACTTACTACATTACACATATTTTACTTTAAGTTTGCTTTTTGTTATCTATTGTGTTGCATCTAAAGCACAACTCTTTTAGTAGTATATAGTTGAAACCTTGGATTTTTCAATATTTTCTGTCAAGGTTTTAAGCCAATACGCCACCTAGCTTTTTACGTACTCTTAGTGCTTCTGAAAATTTGACAGTGTCCACCAATTTTTTATTTTGTGAAAATTACAAAACTCGAACGAGACTACTCAAGGTGGCCCAACTTAAAACTTTAAGTTTACTACAACATTTTTAATATCATCAAAGTTGCTTGGAAGTTAAGGTAACTGAGTTTTCACATTTTGCCCGTATTTTACCATTTCTACGGTTTCTAGCTTTGTTAGTTTATCTTACTAAAAGCTTTTCTTACTGCTGAAGATGAACCCCTAGCGGTTCGAAACATGTACAGTTTTAATTAAAAAACTGCTTGTGGAGTTTTGACTGAGAGAATTTTGCTTTGTTTTAATTTTACTTCATTATTTGTTAAAGTTGTGCATTAATATTGGATAGACAGTTATTATGAAAACAAAAATCCATACTTCCAAGGTATACAAAGTTATACTTATTGTAGGTAGAATAATATTATGATTTGGCAATAAAATTCCAAAAATACATTAAAATGTTAAAAGAATTTTAAAAAAGAATTAAAAATAAAATAGACAACAACTCCTGAATAATACCTAGTTTATCTATATTTTTTTACTATAAAAGAATTTTATAGATAAGTTAGATTATTCCCTTTAATTGAACTAGGTAATGTGGTCTTTTCAAGGAACATCAAAACAGAATTACTCCTTCAATGCTGTTATTGTTAATATTTATTTGAAATCAATTATTGTAGCGCTAAAAAAAGTTTGGATTGAAAATTGTATAGGTTCAATTTAAAAAATAAAAATAATGGTGTTATGAAACACATAGTGTGGAACGTGCCTTTTATCGTTCACAAAAATCGTGTAGGTATAGCTATCTAACCTTAGATATCAATCTGCACAGCCCGTTGCTTGAAAACGATTTTGCCATAATCGTCAGGTTCTATATAACCACATCTTCTTGATTACATAATACCCACTTTTATGGTAGATATCTCCCTACACTCAGCCACGCTATCACTCTTTTTTTAATAATTATTGCAAGATAATACAACGTTTTTGTAAAGGAAATCATTCACTAAATTGTATGACTTTCCCATCCATGGCAACTTATGGTAACGTGTATTACCTAGAACAGTTCAGTTTGTAATAAATAAGTATTTATCTGTTTACTGTCGCATGTCAATTAAATATGGGTCTCCAAGGCTACACACAACATATAAAGTGAGCTTTTCAACAAATTTGGCAAATACTGCATTTTTCATTAATTGATGTCTATAAGTATGCAGCTCTCATGCGAATGCGAATTCTGACAGTATCTTCACAAGGACAATCATGATGTATGTGAAAAAATGCAACAACAAGATTCTTCGAAGTTTTTTGTGCATCGGATATTTAAATATAGGCCTTTCTTGGACAGTTTTCTTTGTGGTGGCACATAAATGGCTACTTACTCGGTAATGGTTACAATTCTGTTTTAGATTTGGTCATTACTCTTATTGTTATGGATAGCAACAGTAAAAAGTGAACCCCCTGTAAATTCGTACCTACCTCCAGGAAATGGAAATGGTAATGGAAACGGTCACAACGGAAGTAAGTTTTACAAACACTTTTTTTATTTTACATTTTTAATGGCTTTTTGTAGATGGTGGACCAAGTACACAATACGGACCACCTGGTTTCCAGCCTGGACCTCCACTAAACGGAAATGGCAATGGTCATGGAAACGGTAACGGTAACGGAAATGGAAATGGTAATGGAAATGGTGGGTATGCACCACCTCCACCACTTTATGGTCCGCCTAGTAACGGAAACGGTAAGAATTATACAAGCATATTAAAACCATCATAAAAAATATTTTCTGAAAGGCAATGGAGGTAATGGAGAACCTCCAAGTGGTACTTACGGTCCACCGGCAAACGGTAAGAACAATTATCTTGTATACGTTCTTTGACGAAAAACATGATTTAAATCTTATAATTAGGCAATGGAAATGGAAACGGTGGGCGGCATCCGGACAGCGACCAAAGACCAGGGACGAGCTATCTTCCACCAAATGGAAACGGCAATGGAGGACCACCATCCACAAGCTACGGAGCACCAAACGGCAATGGAAATGGCAACGGTGGTCCCCCTAGTCAAACGTACGGCCCTCCAAATGGCAATGGAAATGGTAATGGAAAACCGCCAAGCACTCTTTACGGAGCTCCCAATGGAAACGGTAAAAAAATAATGTTTTTGTTGAATCTGTTACCAAACCAAATATTGGTATTTGACCAAGATTGACAAAATCACTCAATTCCTCCTCAAGCGATATTTGCTTCTTTGCTACCAGTTTTCCATTTTCCACTGCTAACGACAGTCTTATTTAAAGGTCGCGGAAACGGTAATGGCAACGGTAATGGCAACGGTAATGGCAACGGTAATGGCAACGGTAATGGCGGTCGTCCCGGGTCTACCTACGGTCCTCCAAGAAACGGTGGAAACGGCGGACCTCCCGGTTCAACCTACCTTCCCCCAGGAAACGGCAATGGAAATGGTAAATATTAACGAAAACATAAACTGTTTTAATTGCATATACTTTTGGTATAATCAGGTGGCAGGAGACCTAACGGAAACGGTAACGGAAACGGAGGTAATGGAAACGGGGGTAACGGAAATGGTAATGGTAGGCCTGGAACCACTTACGGACCACCATCAAACGGCAACGGTAACCACATCTTAATTACAATAAATTTTCAATAATTCAATATCATGTGTTTGTGATTCTTAGGTAACGGAAGGCCAGGGACAACCTACGGCCCACCGCCGAGTAACGGAAACGGTCGCGGTAACGGTGGTCCTCCTTCAAACGGGTATTTGCCACCCAGCAACGGTAACGGGCATGGTAACGGTAACGGTGGTTATCCTGGTGGTAATGGCGGTAACGGAGGAAACGGAGGCTATCCGGGCGGTAACGGCAACGGTAACGGTGGTTATCCTAGCGGTGGACCTGGCGGATACGAGGAAAGCACGGTATGAAGAAAAAATTTCTATATTCAAGATGTCAGCAGTCATATTTTGTGTAGTTTGCCCTAAGTTCTATGAGTATTCTTCTTATGATCGTTGAGGACCCTTTATTGGTTAGGTCTAGTACCAATAGATGCTAGGAAGGAGGGTGGTCAATTTTTTTATTTTAACTGCAACGCTGAATTTTCAGTGAATTTTGTTTCTTCGCAAATTTTGATTTTACACTGTTACATCGTTCCTGAGGATAGGTAGCCCAAATTATTAAATAAATAAAATAAATTAATAAATAATTTAGTTGATACAAAATAGAGATGATATGTACATATTTCAAAAGTTGAAAGTGCTTGTTGGTAAGTAAGGAAGGCACTATGGATCCCCTTTTTTACAATGAGTCCATGGACATAAACTCCAAACTGCTGCCTGTTGTGCAGCCTCCATGAAAAATAAATTGATATTCAAACCTACTAAAATATTTCTACTGAAAGATAGCGCTGATATAGGTAACAATTTCGCAATGTGTACGAAAAGTTAAATGGGCTTTTATTGGCCGGGTTTTGAATATTTGGTCACTTTTGACGGGCGATGGCTCCGCGTCTGACGTTTGATGTTTACATCTCGTCAAAGCCTACTTATTGAAAAAATCGTACAATAATGGGCTTCTGCAGTGCTGATTTCTGAGCTTTTAATGGCGCTTTTGAGACACTTCACTGTAGATTTGAAGAAAAGAAATTTATTTTTAATTTTATTTGATTCTATATCTTTTAATTAAGGATATTGCAGCCAAAAATGGGAATAATATATTTTTTTGTAATTTAGGAATATAAAGTAGGTACCAAAAGAACGTTTTTAAACTAAAATTATTTAAATTCTTTTCTAATTTTATTGATAACGCTCTGTATAAGGTAGAGCAAAGAGACTAGGGAAATTAACACTTTATGTGAATCGTAGTGCATCAACAAAAAAATATTTTTTAAATACTCCCCATACCTTGTCTGTATCTGTATAAGCCATGATATTGAAAATCGCTATTTGGGGTTTCGAGGTAAATTACAGTTATCAAAATGTAGGCCTTTTGGAAAGACTACATTATAGAAAAAATTGAGAATAGCTCAACTCATTAAAAATAATAAACCTGTCTATCCGACACCAAGCTCATTAATCCAAAATTGTTTATTCTAGAAGCCTAGAAGCATAACATTTTTCATGACATACTCTCTTCGTAAACTCAAAAAAATCTTTTTTGTAAGTCAACTAGTATGGACACAGTGTTATTTTTGTATTATTTCATCTCTTCATACTCTTTTCTTAACAAAAGCACCAAACCGTTAATTTTCATTGGACCACAAGCTTGTTGATAGACATGGTATTTCGTCAATGGTTGGTTTGACTTCAAGTTTACAATCTTGCAGGTTCATGCTCGAGTTGGAAGCCAGAACCTTATGTAGGAAGCGTTGTATTCATGCTGAAGGGACTATAATAGGGTATCTATATATAGGCTTAGGCTTGCTTCGTCTCTGGTCAAGTCCTGAGGAGGAAGTTTCAGAACCTTCCATCTATATTTGGTATCTTACTTATTCTTTGCATAGTACTATTTGGTCCCTGAACTTGAGTGTGCTCTTCTGTGTAACCAGCCACCAGAATAGTTTTAGTGGCAGCAGTATATTGCGTACACTAGTTACCTTGAAATGAATGTCGTGTTCCTGCTCTTCAGTTCAGTTTGTACCCCCTTTCAGGAACCTGCCAAGTACGAGTTCGAGTACGAGGTGAACGAACCGGCGGAGGCCCTGCAGTTCGGCCACAAGGAGCAGAGAGACGGGGACTTCACCACAGGCGAGTACAACGTGTTGTTGCCAGACGGCAGGAAGCAGGTGGTGACGTACGAGGTGGACAAGGACGGATACAAACCGAAAATCTCTTACGAAGGTAGAACATAGGTGGTTCGGAGTAGTTGGAGGTTTATGGTTGGACGAGCTGTACATAGGGCTTCGGACGAGACCTGTAGTGGATATCACGGAGGCTCCGCATGGAGATAATTTGGTCTAACATGAGTGGGGGATACATAAGTTGCAAAAATTACAAAATATACTTTCCTGACCTTTTGTCAAAAAAAAATGAACGTTTTGGGGTTCCACGTTACAAACTAAAATGTTAACTTGACAAAGTAAAAAATATATATATATATATATATATATATATATATATATATATATATATGTTGTACCATATATATATATATATATATATATATATATATATATATATGTTGTACCATATATATATATATATATATATATATATATATATGGTACAACATTTTGATGCTTGAAAAGTTTTATTTCCAATACTTTTAAAAGTTACTGGGCGAATACACAACAATAATAAATTTGTGGTTTCCAAATTAAGGAAATTTAAGTGATATGGTAATTCATTATAGGTGTGTATTAATTTTTGTAAAATTTCAGATTCATGCTAATAGTCCTGGAGCCCGTGTACAAAAATTGCAACGATTTCGGGCAGTTTCTTTATATTTTCATTCGATCGTACCCACATTGTGCAGCAACGTTTGGGGTGTCAGCTGGCTAGGTGGCGGTGGGGGTAGTTGCTAAGGGGTTGCAAACACATACATTTTTTTCAAGTTTTTTTATTTTTCGTAAAGGACGACAGATATGGCAGACCTATTTGGTACAGTTTAGACACACATTAAATGCTATAAACTAAATATAATTCGGCTTGTCTACTTCCACCAGTGCCGGAGAGGCGGGGGTCAACTATCATATTTTCCAATAAAAAAATGGTACGCCACTGGAAAAGTAATATTTTTCTGCCTTACTAAATATTCCAATCGATTCTAAGAAAAAAAGTTTTCTTGAATTTTTTCGAAAAATGTACTTTTTTGAAAAATTAATTATTTTGTGTATTAATTTATTTAGCAAAAAAAAATCAAAGTAGGTGTAGGCTTTTGAAATTTTGCACATCTACTCAGTTTTTAATTCTGAATAACTTTCCTTAATAACATTTTGTCATAGAACCTACATAAATGGCACTTTACTGATGCAAAAAATTGGCTTTTTCAAAATTTCCTAGACACATAATTTTTCGAATCTAGAAATCCTTTTTGTAGTTTTTAGGGCAAAGTGTTGTCAAGGAAAGTTGTTCAGAATTAAAAACTGAATAGGTGTGCAAAATTTCAAAAACCTAGACCTACTTTGATTTTCTTCTGGGCAGCACAAAACTTTTATGAACGGAAAATTATAATCAGTAATTACAAAAAGGGGATATTTTTTCATATAAATATGTATCGAAATACAGGGCCTCAAAGTTTCTAGATTCGAAAAATCATGTGTCTTGGAAATTTTGAAAATGTCAATTTTTTGCACCAGTAAAGTGCCCTTTATGTAGGTTTTATGACAAAATGTTATTAAGGAAAGTTATTCAGAATTAAAAACTGAGTAGATGTGCAAAATTGTAAAAGCCTACACCTACTTTGATTTTCTTCTGCTAAAAAATTTGATAGGTACACAAAATAATTAATTTTTCAAAAAAAGGACATTTTTCGAAAAAAGTCATATACTTATTACTTTTTTCCTTAGAATTGATTGGAAAATTTAGTTAAGGCAGAAAAATATTACTTTTCCAGTGGCGTACCATTTTTTTATTGAAAAATATGATTTTTGACCCCCGCCTCTCCGGCACTGGTGGAAGTAGACAAGCCGAATTATATTTAGTTTATAGCATTTAATGTGTGTCTAAACTGTACCAAATATGTCTGCCATATCTGTCGTCCTTTACGAAAAATAAAAAAAACTCGAAAAAAATGTATTTGTTCATGTGTTTGCAACCCCCTAGCAACTCCCCCCACCGCCACCTAGCCAGCTGACACCCCAAACGTTGCTGCTCAATGTGGGTACAATCGAATGAAAATATAAAGAAACTATCCGCTAATCGTTGCACTTTTGTACACGGGCTTCAGGACTATAAGGATGTTCATTTATTGGACGATATCTCATTCGATAATAATATGCCTTATTTAGTTTCTGACAAACTTATTATAAAATAACTATTTTATTAAATTTATATTTAATTACTGGGATGTACGCTGTATATATTTTCTGCTTACTTGGATAACAATATTTATATTATAGTTATGTAAATATGCATATAGATAAATAATATGTACATATTGTATTAATTTATAACGTTACAATTTCTTTCTTTGTAATTTTTAATTTTTTTTTCTATAGAAGGGGCAGGTGGTTACCCATCTGGTGGTCCAAACGGTAACGGTAATGGAGGTTATCCTTCTGGGAGACCTAACGGCAATGGAAACGGTGGATATCCTTCGAACGGTAAGAAATTAACAAAACAATTAAGGTAAAGTGAAATTCTGACAAATTTGTCCGTCACTTTAGATGCTGTAGGATTGTATGGTCGGGATTCGTCACCTGCAGCCGTTTTTTTTTTTTGCTATTTTCTATCATAATTGTTTTTCGGCTAACTATAGAAACCCACTTTTTATACGTGGTCAAGTTTAAATCGATGTGGAAAAGCTAGCTAAACAATAAATAAATAAATAAATTACCTAATTAAAATAAATTTTGCAGGTAATGGAAATGGATATCCGGGGAGTAATGGCAACGGCGGAGGCCCTTCAAATGGTGGATACCAGTACTAATTGCGCCCTATTCACCGATTTGATCAAACACCTCAGCGAGAACGCAGGATTGTGTTCCAATATCCCCACGTAACGCTTCTGAAATGGTAGTTCGATAAGCCTTCTCTCCTCGACGCGACCTCATCTAATCAGTATTGCATCACTTTGGCAGGGTATTTAGTGTAACGTTAAGAAAATTAATTTTAGGCACTAAAATAGTTTATTTAGTCTTACGCCTCGAGTCTCCCAATCAAACGTCTGTGATACGCTTCCGAAAAATCCAAACCAAAAGGTTTTAATTTTAGCATTTAAAAAAATATATTTCTAATATTAAATACCCTCTCAAACGGAACAGAAATTGTTTGAAATTTCTAGTCTACAATTTGAAATTCGTTGTGCACCTACAAAGATTCAAATTCAAAAACATATTCTTTAGTTAGCTCAATTTATTAAGGTATTGTTGTACTTAAGATTGACTTATTTTTTATATATTATGCTATGTATATACTACGCAAAAACACGGTTAGTTAAACCAATGATACTTGCGAATATGTTACAGCAAAATTTATTTTTTAACAAGACATATTTGCAAGTACGAATTTAGTTGTAAGAAAATTCATGTCTGATAGTTGACGACTGCTATGATATGGAACTGAGAAAAGTGTATTCAGTATATTATAATGTAATATCAGCAATGTATGAGGTATAAATAAATGGGCATTATTTTTTAATATCTGTTTCATTTCTACAAAATATTTTTGCAAACTGTCTCAGTTCGAAATACCCAACCGTATTCGATAAAAATTACACTGAAATAACTTTGTTGCGAAATTGCACCACTAATTTTCAATTGTGATTAGTATACAGTGTGGTCATTTAAGTGTGCAACATATGGGACTTTTTTTATTACTTAATTGCAGAACCAAAATACAGATATTGCCGAAAGTTGCACTTCGATGTTCAATAATCATATTAGGTGCACTTAGAATGGTTGCAAGTTAAACAGCATACAGGGTATTTAAAAAAATATAAAAATTGTAAAAGAGTAAAGTACCCTTATTTAAAAAAATTCAGCAAAAGGTTATTAAGGAAAGTTGTTTAGAATTAAAAGCTATGCCTAAATACCAAAACATATAGCCTCCCTAGAAAGAAATTTTTTCGTCAATTAATTTCCAGCTTCTTAATAAACATTTAAAATAAAAATTTTGCAGCTTAAATAAGAGTTTTTTAATATACACATTATCATTACTAATGTTTTACTTTGTTCAGAAGAATTTTTGGGAAATTTTAAAGTTTTGTTTAATATCGTTGGAACAAACAAATAACAATTTTGCAGCTTAAATGAGAGTTTTTTAATATACACATTATCATTACTAATGTTTTACCTTGTTCAGAAGAATTTTTGCGAAATTTTAAAGTTTTGTTTAATATCGTTGGAACAAACAAAAAAAATTAAAAATCTAAGTAAATTTTACAAAATATGCTTTAATTTGAACAAAGTTGTGAGGAATTGATTTAATTTTGATTAATTTATGAAATTTTTTAGGGTGAATATTAAAGCAAACTTTTTTTGATTAAATTATTAATGTTTTTCAAAAAATATATATTTATTTCCTTAGGAAGCCATGTTTTGGTATTTAGGCATAACTTTTAATTCTAGACAACTCTTCTTAATAACATTTTGCTGAATTTTCTAAAATAAGGGTACTCTACTCTTGTACCATTTTTATATTTTTTGACCTACCTTGTATGCTGTTTCACGTGCAACCATTCCAACTGCGGCTAATATGATTATCGAACATGCACCAACTTTCGGGAATATTTGTATTTTCGTTGTGCAATTAATAAAAAAAAATCCCATATCTTGCACACTTAAATGACCACACGTATACTCTGAAAATTCATCATGGCTAATAATGCACGCTTGAAGAAAATTTGGTTATTATCCAAAAATTTTATGAGAATAAATGTTTTTTGTAAATACCCGACGCGCACTTACTTACTTAAAAGTAATAAATATAAAACTTTTGTTTTACCTGAAATAGTTTTTATTGTATTTGATTGTAAAAAACACAAATACTTATAAACGTCTATTATTTGCATAAATACAGTTTTTAGATAACAATCAAGTGTTCTTGAAGGCTATATTTAGCCTTAAATAAAGAATCCCAGGAAGGAGTCAAAGCTCTATAGGCATTATAAAATACGTGAGAGAGAAATCTCCGTGCGTACCTATATGAGCCAAGTTTTGACACGATATTTTGATATCTGACACGGTAATAGGTGGATACTGTTTCGAGTTATTATTCTTAGCTGAGCGGCCTGTGAGTGGCTCTTCCCTGACCGCCAAAACTAAATGTTTGTGGCGATGTTTGAAGCGTCGCAAAATTATTTAAACTGCATGTCTTTCTTCCTTCGATCGACCTTGGTTCGAATCGAGGTGGAGGCATATGCATGCACATGTCTTTATAGACAAACACCGCTGATGGCCAAGAGCGCTGGACAAATTGTGGATTCACGGTATTGCTCCTTAATAGCTTCATCAGTGTGATTTACTAATAATTGTCATACACTCACTGGGATTATATTTTAACCATGGTTGACATTCAATTTCGAAATCACATTCTTCCTTATTTTTGAACACCATTTACTTGTATAAAATTTCTGTGGATTTTTACATGGAAAGTAGTAGATTAGTAATTATATTATTTTCAACAATAGGTCTAGACATGGTGTTAACGAACCAATTTAAATTAATAATCAGTGTTTTAAAACTACCTTGGAATAATATTACCGATAAAATGGATATGCGTTTAAGCCGAATAGAAAGTGCATTATTTGGTAGGTACAAATTTCCCTATAAAAATAATCTAGGAAACGCGGAGTACATATGTTACAGCCCGTATATGAAAACAGACCGTATGTATACGGTCTAGGCTAATGGCGCAGACCGTATGTAAATGACATGGCATTTCATATACGGACTAGACCGTTTACATACCTACGGACTATTGACATCCAGACTGTATGTGCAATTCTTTTTTTACGTAGGCCCATTAAAGAAGAATATTCTTCTTTTTTGTATGTATTTTGCAGAAAAAATCTAGGGTATACTAAATAATAATTACCTTTTTTCCTTCAAAATACTACGTACCAGCAAGAAATAACCTTCTTTGATGGGCCTATATAAAAAAGGGGTAATTCAGAAATGGCGGACGTCGAAACCGCCCGGAAAACATTGCACATACATTCTGTCTTTGTTTAAATCTCTCTGTGATATACGGTCTAGTGGCAGATAGATAGGACTAGTCCTTTTGCAAACCCACTAGACCGTTTGTTGACGGACAAGCTTCTCAGTCCGTTTACATATGGACTAGCCCTTTTGTATACGGCCTGTTTTACATATACGGTCTGTAACATATACAAAACGATTGATAATAACTCTTTACAAATTTTGCTAAATAATCTCAACCGTATTATTGAGACCTGGTACCTATTACACGTATATATTAATAAGTGTCAACTAAGTAAAAATGAAATAAGTAGGTATCTAAGTAATAACAAAAATAGCAATATAAAATATATTTTATATAACTTAGTACTTTTTTGAATGAAACGATGTTAAAGCTTTGCAAAATATGTCATTATATTATTATACCTAAGTACCCATATATTTTCATATACTTATTATGTAGTAGATAGGGAATTAGTGACAGATTTTTGGATTTAATTTAAGGTACCTATATTATGAATCAAAGAGTTATCCTGGATTGCTTCATATACTTATGGAAAGCTGAGCTTCATTTGTTCGCAAACTATGCGTTTTTATTTTATAGTCTGGCCACCTGAAAACTAGTGAAAACGCACAGTTTGCGAATAAATTATATAATGAACATGACCAATTCATGCATACCTTATTATCGTGAAAATGTATGCATCATAGTGCCCTCTGAAAGGCATACTGTGTAAAATCACATCCATATATCTGTCACTAACTCTCGGTTATATACGATAATTTTCTAATATCTACTTAAAAAACAATAAATCATTGGGATGGGTGAAATTTCAATAAATAATTACCTACCTAGAAAATAATTTCGTATTTACGTTTTATTATGTACCTATGTACGTATTAAATTTTTAACTAGCTAAAGAAAAAAAGGAGCTTATCCCTATTTGATTTTTCTTACAGATTGTTTTACCAATTATAACAATAATAGCGAGAAAGTATATATCTGTGCAAAGAAGTAATTACAGTACAAGGATCTTATCAAATCTTTATTTGTGTGCCCCGTGAAAGGTGTCCCAATAGGTTTGAAGACATTTTTATTTTTTATTCTTAGGGATGATCTCAAAAATGTAAGTTTTTAAAAATTTCCCATTTCCAGATTGATTGGCCTCTTGCTAATATTTTAGAATTTTTACGTTTATCACTTTTACTTTTTTCAAGTGATTGCCATTCAAAGATTCAACGATATTTAAACTTTGTAGGTAATTAAGGTGAAACAACTAATTTTATGGATTTTAAATATTTTCGATCAAATCGATTATTCCAGCATCGGTTTATGATTAGAACAACTACTTCTTATACTCACGTTTTATCTATAAAATAATGAGTAAATAATAATAATATGACAAAATAGGACACAACCACGATACTACTGTTTTCAAATATTGGCGAAAGTACTGGGAACAAAGTAAGCAGAATAAAATCTAAAGAAGAATAAGAAAGTCCTTATAGTTGCAAAGAGATAATACACTACCTATGTAGAAGTATTTATAATATATTAACAAACAAGTTCCATCCTAAGATCAGACTGTGGGAAAAATTTCAAACATGTTTGGTATTATTATGATGTCTATTTTCATTCAAGTGTGAAGACATATTCTTTTTATAAAAACTTAAATACGGTGCTATTACTGCTATTACCACTTTATTACTGACTACCTACCTATTTGTGAATAGAGTATAAAATATCATTAAAGCAATTCCGTTCAAAGTGTCTATAAATCATAGATTGATTTCGCAAGATTCAAGGATTCTACAACGATGTGTAGGTAGGTACTGACCAAAAGTGAACCAATTTAAATGAATCTTCAAATCAGGAAACACCTATACACATTTATCTATGGCATGAAGGCTGATTTATTTTGTTTTAACTGGCAGTCGTGACAATATAGACAAAAAAATTGCAGGCAGTTGTTTTAAAAAAATTGACCCAAAAAATCTACAATAAAAAAATTTACCGCAGGCGAATCTTTTTAGAATCTTTAGAGACAATAGTTTAAATGATGCATAAGAAATTTGAAATAAGAAAAAAATTAAATAAATACGCGAATACGCGCTTAAAATATGAACCACAATATTTTCATCTAATAATTTAGGAAGGGAGGATCATTTATTAACTCTGCATGGTTATGATTACTAAAATGATACTAGAACATGTCATTTTAATCAAAAAAGTTCATACATATAAGTTCAAAAACGCTTAACAAGAAAGATACAGTGTGAAGGTTATATACCAATCTTCAATTTGGTATGGTTTATAAGAGCGCGGGAGTCTATAAATGGAGGCACTAGGGTTCACTTAATTGCCCAGTTTACGAAAATTAACACGCCTATGCCATATTTGAAATATTTGTTGGGTTCGCGATAATCTCCATTCAATTTTACATAAAAAATGACTCTAAAATTTTCCCTACATTGTCTAGATTTGCACTCAACAAATCTGTTTTTTCACTAATTTCACATGCATTTTTCTTCTTAAAATGAGTTTCTTCAGCATTAGTTTCAGTCAAGACATTTAAAACAATTTTTTATAATGAGTAGGTACCTAGACTGTCATTGGAAACGTCCTGTACTTTTCTTATACTAAGCATTTTTGAACCAATGTTCATACGAAATTTTTGCTCTGTGCAAAATGCTAGTGATTTTGATTAAGCAACTCCTTCACCGTCAAAGATGAATTTTCTTGGTCTTCTTTATTTTTGTTAAAATTATTTTATTTGACAGAATTCTGTCAACTTAACAAAACAAAAATTGCCAAGAAGTTAAAAAGTCCTATTGAAACAAGTTACAAAAATTGCCGATAGAGTTTATTCGATAAAATTGTGATCGGCTTATAGCGGTCGCAAAAAAAATCAAAACTGGATGATTTTTTTAAGGGTTGATCACACTCTAACTTTTGGTTCGAATTTCGCTAAAGGGTGGTTTCCTAAACATTTAGGATTAAATTATGATCAAGTTTATGCAGATTGTGAATCAGGTCACTATAAGGATAGGAGACATATCACGTTAAAAAAGCGCCAAAAACTCCTCTACCTCTTGGGTGGTAACGAAATCAGTTCCATGAACAATTTAATCTCTCACATAGTGCAAACTACTGGAAACTGAAAATGACATCCACGCGTCTGCATCCAACGTGTTTCTACTTAATCGGTTTGAATTTGACAAAAGTGCGAAATTGTCAGAAATGCGCAAGTTCCATAAGGTTAGTTTATAAGGAAGGTTAGAACTTAGAACATTCCCCCACTCTTAGACAAGGAAAGAGAGAGCACACCGCCTACCCTGCCGTGTAGGTATAGAATTTGTTACGTCGTGTCGAACGGCGGCCATTTTATATGTGGCAGACAAAGCGAGTAGGTAGGTACATTGTGAGTTAATTTCGTGAATTTGTGAATTAAAAGTAACAGTGATTAAGATGAAAATATGCTCTTAGGATGGTAAATTGTTCAGCATTTTGTTGCAAAAGCAGAAGTGAAAAGCAAGAGCCCGGAATTTCGATTCACAGGTAAATATTTAACAAGCTACATTTTAAAGATGCCCTAAAACTATATTTTTTCTCAATATAACTACTTCCAATTCCTTCTACCTTTTGGTATGATAAAGTGCATTGTTTTGTTTGTAAATAGGACCAATATAATTATTTTTTTAACATCGTTTTTTTGAAAATTTGTTAATTGATTAAGCCCCCACCCCCCACTCTTAAACAAGCCCTCCACCACGGGCAACATTGCAGGACGGTGTCATTTCCATGTAATGTTCTTCTTATTTTCACAGATTCATGCCAGTGGCGTATCAGACGGGGTAAACACGAAGCAAGCCTTTTACCAGCGTCCAGAGATATATTCTCTAGACTTTGCTTTAACTGCAAGAGTCAAATGTATATGCCAAAACCAATGACGTCAGAACCTATAGACAGGTTTGTTTTGATAAACGCTTGACGCCCAGAACTAATCACAATCTAAGCCCTCCATTAAATTATTCCGAAAATGTCGCGAGATTGTCAGAAATTGCCCCTTTTTGTCGAGCCGTAGCGAACTTATTTCGACTCTGGGCTCGGAGGCTGGCGTCGTTAGACCATCCCCCGAGTCTTCAGGTGAGGTTCCGATGCTTCCGGCGCCCCCAAACAAGAAAAAACATGCGATATCTAAGTGTGATTCTGGAGGAACTATAACCGGGAATCACCGGGTGTATAGTTGGTTGATGGTTGACTTTCTGTCTTTGTTTGTAGCATGTTGTTAGAGTAGTATGGATACATTTAATCTTGGCGTCAAAATAAAGGGCATTTTAACAATGGGGCACCACGTCTATAGGTTTTGACGTCATTGGCCAAAACCGTCTGTGTGCGCCTATGGCTAGAAGCGTTAAATGTTTAGAGAGTTACTAAATCGCCAATTCGCGTGTACATAGTTTGATTCTCTAAAATTTTATTAAGGTTATTTTGCTCAAAATTGGATGACATTGGATAAAATTGAATATCCAAAATATCTGGGGGGGGGCTATACAATAACCACTGTCTTCTCAAATTTGCGATACTTTGTTTTATCTGGTGGCAGATTCTGATGATTCACGAATAAAAATCTACAAGTGTAGTCCCTTTACTTCGTTTCATATCTCCAAAAATACCTTTATTATATATATATATATATATATATAGAAAGGTCCTATGTATACATATATATATATATATATATACTAGCGTGTCTTGTGTATAATCCGAGATAATTATTCAATTTATTTGAGCCAGAAAAAACTTTGAAGGTATTCTCCGTTCAGTTACTTGGAGTCCTTACATAGGACCTTTCTATATATATATATATAGAAAGGTCCTATGTAAGGACTCCAAGTAACTGAACTATATATATATATATATATGTAAGGACTCCAAGTAACTGAACGGAGAATACCTTCAAAGTTTTTTCTGGCTCAAATAAATTGAATAATTATCTCGGATTATACACAAGACACGCTAGTCGCTAAGCAACTTTTCAAAAAAAAAAACTCAAAACGACATAATTTTCTCCGAATAAGGCGGGATGACACATTAACGTCCAATCACCAACAAATCGAAGCCCAAACATTACATAACAGCGCATCGCGTGCTCTTATCGGACACCAGATTGCTCGCCACTTCGAAATAATTTACGGCAGTACAATGCCTTATTAAGATACCCATCTCCACTCTTTATTTCGCTTTAACTTCCTCGAGCGTCAGACGGAACAATATACTGACGGAGAATAAACAATTAAATGGTCCATCAGATCTAGGACATCGGAGATTTTTTTTAAATCGACGACATTGTATACCGGCAACTTCGTATGCCTGTACCTACCTAGGTTAGTGCCTATCAGGACCGCGAAATCTGGCCATAGAGAATAAGCGGGAAATTGAAAAAGTGCAGCGTTGAGTTGTCATGATGAGTTCAATAACTGAAATGTCGCTTTTGAAATTATCGTCGTAACCAATGATCGGTATACAGATCATTGGTGGTAACGCATAGTTTGAAGAAGGATAATTATTTGAATTACGAATTGAACTAAAGGGCGATTTTCTAAACAACATTTTCTTTTAGTTTTGACCCGTTAGGGTAAAATGATCCCTTTACACAGATTTACATTTTTGAAAAAAAAAAAACTGTACACATTAGTTTTGAAACAAAAAAACTGATATTAATCTACTGGCATAAGCATTAAAGAATGCAGGAGATAGTTTTATATTTCTCCACCACACTTATGGTGAACGCTCCTTGAGTTTTTGCCTTATAAGTGGGATCATTTTGGGCCACTTTCCCTTAGTGTACCTACAGGGTGATCCAGGGTGATTTTTCCGAGTTAAAGAAAAATTATCGAAATAAAAATTTTAGGATTTTTGGTGGGCTTTTCAATAGTTCTATTTCAATTCATACAGTGTGTTCCGTAAAATCTGGACAAACAAAACTTTTATTTTTTTTAATAGAACACCCTGTACATTATACAAATTTTTTGAAACTATGCTTCGTCCCGATTCCAACAATATGTACCTATGTAATATGTTTGTTAAAGTCGTTTTTACAATACAGGGCGTTCGAACTTCATTTTTTTCCATTGTCACATCCAGTATCTCGGAAACGAAATATTTGCGGACAAATTATTGAATATAGGACAAAATTATTAAAATACAGCTAAAACCCTAAAACGCTAATGGTAATTTTGTTATTATCCACACAAAAAGTTAAGGTTGATATTTCTGGTCCAGAGCAAAAAAAGCGATTCAAGTGGGTTCAAAACGATTATGAAGGTTTTAGGGGCATTAATAGTATCATTTTTTTCTTATGCTCAAGTTATCCGCAAACCTTTCGTTTCCGAGATGCAGGATGTGAAAACATGAAAAAAATTAAGTTTGAACGCCCTGTATTTTAAAAATGTAATGCCATCTCTGAAGCGCGATTCGAATTTTCGGGAAAAACTTACAACACCCTTTTTTTAATTATTGGTCTTTATATAATGGGCTTCCCACTTTATTTGAGACACCCTGTACCTACTTATATCAGTTTAAAAAGTTGATTAGCTTAACTTTCTTATTTTTTATTCAGTTTTCAATTCCATTTTTTTTTTCAACTATTGGTACAAAGAATTCTCAACAGGTGAGGAATGATAGTTATCAGATTTAATAGTACCTAGTACATACCTATAAGGTACTCCTGATTCATATTACAATATTATATACTGTTCTGCAAAACAAAGATTGAGATATGAATCATATAAATCAAATATATTACTAATAGTTGATTAGATGTCTTAAATGCCATTAAGAGGCAATCATTTGCTCCTCTTTATAAAATGATTAATATCCGATCGAACACGGATTGCTCAATACGTTTTTTTTTTGAAATTGTAACAGTAGGTATACCAATTAATTGCGTCGGATAGCTTCGGAAAAAATCAAAGGTTAACTCGAAAATGATCCGCTTTGCCCGCCGATTACTACAGAAAATAGAAATGCCAGCGGCCACTAAGGAAAATTTACGAACGCCGGTGATTTTAATTGGTGACGATTAGCGAGCTGAGGCGTCGCTGACATTTCAAAATTCAGCGCAAAGTCGGAACGGTTATAGGGATCCTATTATGGCGCCGGCCATGCCCAATTGCGCGATAGATATTGTTTTATGGCGTTTCTAGTTCAACGGGGGACCTTCAACTTTTTAGCAGTTTTACAAGTAACAATTGATAATCACTAAGTATACCATAATCCCAGGGCCGTAGCTAGGGGTTTTGCATAGGGAGGGTTTAGGTTTAAGGTTAACTTTTTGAGCATTATCTCGGAAACTAGCAGAGCTAGAACAAAGGTTAAATGGGGAAAGAATTGCTGTTTTGAATGTTCAATGTAATGCCCCTTTTGGATTTTTAAAAAAGTTCATGGGTCACTAGATATTTTGAAAAGAGTAATTTTTGCTATTTCATCAGATCTCTGTAGCTCCGTTATTTCTGATTATACAGAAAAACTGTAGAGACAAAAATTGTAGATAATTTTGGGCTTAATAAGATAATCTGATCCAATTTTTTGTGTTGTTTGTGATTTTTGAGATATTACATAAACTTTTGTTTTTTTAAATGTAAATCATAGTTGGCTGTGGCCTTATAAAATCGGCTGTTTTTTGAGCTTTCCAAAGATATAATACTCGGCATAGTTATTAAAAAAATAAAAGAGCTATGGCTAATTTTCTGATTTTTTTTTTTAATTTTCATATAGTCAGCCATGGAATATTTTCATAATTACGTTCTATTTTACAATTAGACATACTTAAAACTTTCTAATATTTTGTTTTTAGCTGGTAACAAAATGTAAGAAAATAAAACAAAAATTAAAAAACTCAAATTCAAATTATTATTATTTTAAAAGGTCACCTTTTAAAATAAAAAAGGTGTTCAAACAATCCACCATTATTATTTATGCAAATATTGCATCTTTTTAAAGCTGAATTTGTCGCCTTTCTTAGAGAGCGCCTTTCAATACTGGCAATTGGTTCTAAAACAGCTGCTCTTAATTTAACAATTGTCTCATACTTTATTTTGTACTGTTCCCCACAAAAAGAAATCCAAAACAGACAAATCGGGTGATTGGGGCGGCCAGGAAATAGGTAAATTTCTCCTTATCCAAATTTTGATAGAGCTGATCTAGGTAATTTCTTACGGGCAAATAATTATGTGGTGGACCTCCATCATGAGAATTTTTGTTTTATTTTGTTACATGTTGTTGCCAGCTAAAAATAAAATATTTGAAAGTTTGAAGTATGTCTAATTATAAAATAGAACGTAATTATGAAAATATTCCATGGCTTTCTATGTGAAAATTACAAAAAAAAATAGGTCATAGCTCTTTCATTTTTATAATAAAAATTGGATTGGATTATCTTATTAAGCCCAAAATTATCTACAATTTAAAAATCCAAAAGGGGCATTACATTGAGCATTCAAAACCGCAATTCTTTTCCCATTTAACCTTTGTTCTAGCTCTGCTAGTTTCCGAGATCCTCATAGTGATCATCGAAAAAAAAACTCACCCTGTATATTGCCAAACGCGAATGCTTGACCTTGATGGCATGTTACATGTTACAATCATCCAAGCAGTACAATCGGCCAGCAATGTCATTGCGCATCTTGTGACGCGTCAGTTGCGAATCAGAATTTAAATTGCTCCATTGTTTTACACAGCACAACTTTTTTATGGTTTTTGCTTATTTTAAACGTTTTCTTTCAAATAAATGTTGTTAAAAATATGTAGATTATATTACTAGATAAATGAATGAATATTCTGTTGATAAAAACACATTTAATTTGATAATTATAATTTTACAAATAATTTGTTTTCTTTGTGTTTTAGCTAATCGTATGCATGCAAATAAAATTGATGTATATTTTGTTAAATTAACAGGATTTTTCTTTTAAAAGACCGTATATTGGTAGACAATAAAAAAATATCATATAGGTATCTAAATAATACATTTATTGTAAGTAAGGTGAATTTCACTGATTTCACTGCAAAGATTTATTTATCAATAATAAATTATTAACCCGTCCTTGTTTATTTATTCTTGACTGACAGTTGTTTACACTTTTTTCTTGACACATTAAACTGTAAACTATAAAAAATCGTAAAACACAACCGCAGCCGCCCATTATTTTGAATTCGTGATTCGCAACTGACGTAGATGCGTAAATTTGCCTTGTTTTCGGATTCGTTACTGACACACCGTGGGTAAGTGTATCGTGGTTCACTCAATTATACGTTATCTTTTTTCTACGTACTATAATAGTCGCCAGATGAATATTTTGATAAACGGTGAAAATAGTTTCGCAGAACACACTAATAATATTATGTACATAATATTATTGTATACCTAATCCCAGTATATTTAGAAATTCTTCTGTATGTCTTGTAAAATTTACAAGTTTTAAATAAAGAATCTCAGGAAAGAGTCAAAGGTCTATGTTTATTATAAAATATATGAGACAGAAATCGCCCTGAGTAGTTTGTGGTATTCAGATACTTTTTCGAATTATTATGCTTAGCTCTGCGGCTTTTGTGGCACTTCCCTGACCGCCAAATCTAAAATGTTTGAGGATATTGATCCATCGGTTAGCAATTTTGTAATTTAAATTAACATTTGAGGACATGCACCAAAGTGGCATAGGCGTTTGTGTAGGTATATACTTTTTCATAATTAGAAATTTAAAATTAGGATTCCTAAACTTAAAGACATACACATGACTTATAATTTTTTGTCTGAATTGTGGGTAGATAGTGATTTCACGACAAATGAGGATTTCTGCCTGGATTAGTTTGTCGAAACAACTCAAAGGTGTACGCCACTGTAAAAACGGAAACGCCCAAATTTACTAGTTCGCTTGGGGTTCTTTATCCCAAGTGTATAACACATGCAAATAACCAAACTCCAACAATAAGTACATATCTACCTAGTTTTATGCATTTTCGTCTTGATAGGCTTATGTCAGTTTGTCAGTTTAACTATTTGTAACTGTTTATGGATCGAAACATTATAATATCAAATACCACCCATGAAATCTGTCAAAGATTGTACACTGTTTTATTTCTTAGTCCTATTTACGGAACATATACTGTAATAATGTGTGTGTTTCACTTTCCGCATGAGTACCCCCTCTTAGGAAAAAAAACAGATTTATTTCATCATCAAAAACTTCCTTGTACCGAATTTGAACATATTTATTACAATAAATTTTTTCTGTTTTGATGTTTTATGTTATGTTTAAAATAGTTTTTAAAAAATGGGAGCGCTTATCTCGGAAAGTTAATCAAATAGTTTGCACTTTATTATCTTCAAATTTTATATAATGTTTTTTTTTATTAAAATATTGTATAACCTGAAGATGGCTATTATCAGCCGAAACGTACGTAGAAGAAATTAAATAAAAACTATTGAATGATTCCAAATGTTTGATATGGTAGTAACCCAGAAATTTAAAATAGTGAATTTTACAGGAAATTTAGAAATGCGAGAAAATATATAACAGCGAATCTTGGCAAGAACGGAAAAATCTAAGCAATCAGCGTTTTATGGGCATGACGTAACGTTTCTAGGAATTTTTAAGTTAATATTTTATTTTCGATCTAAAAAATCTTTAAAAAATTTATTTCAGCTTTATTTTCCGCATGCCTCGCATACACTTAAAAATGTGTTAAAAAGGCCTAGTTGAATTATTACCTAACTCTTAATATTAATTTCAAGATACATTAAGTGAATGTACATACGTAAAAATATTTTAAAATGTATCATCAATCATAACTCTGTTATTAACCAGTAACCGTCATATTGTAGTTACTTTAAATAATTTCCACTTACTCCATTCATCATAAGTATCTATTACTCCCGGGAGGTGTGTTCAGTTTTTGAGTTTTGGTAATGTGAGGAACCTACTAAGTGTCTGATGTATCTACTAAAAAATTAATCTAAAATAGAGTGGAAAATAACAAATAAAAAACATTTTTAAAAACAAGCTTTTATTCAAGAGATGAACCAAAACGAATAAAATAAGTTTAGGTTTTCAAATTTTGTTTTCAAAAAGTTTGGCGCACAAAATGTTTATGAAAGTAGATACCAATAATTAATGTCATTGGACAGTTATTGTTCGATAAGCAAGTAGGTACCTACTTGCCGAAGTATACCTATGTATCTTTACAAATCGCGCGACAAGCGTTTTGAAAACAAATTTTTAAAACCTAAACTTATTTTATTCGTTTTAGTACATGGCTTGAATGAAAGTTTGTTCTTAAAAAGATTTTTTACTTATTATTTTATTTAGTGCTTTATTTTAAAGTATGTATTGCATTATAGACTGCAGTTATTACACTATACTATACACGTTAAATAGCAATTGATACCTAATTAATCTCATAAGAGAACTATCACCTCATACTTCACATTAACATTCACGAAGCATAGACCCCATCCTAACAATTTAAGAACACTTCTGTATTTCTTGGAAGTGCACTATTGCATTAAGGCACCTGCGAGGAAGACGTGAGGTGATAAGTAATTAACTAAGTTATCGCAAGAATTCCTTAATTAAATCTATTCAAAGTAATGCATCTCAAAAATTCGCTTTAAGAGCCTCATAACTTGCCAGTTGATAGTTACTAGTTTACCGTCATTAATCTTGCCATTTCTCCATCCAAAAACAAATATCAAGACTTTATTTTAGTCTGAAGAGATCACAAAACACCAACAAAAAATTGTCAATCAATTATTTTGCAAATGAGTGCGGATTATGCAATAATTTCAGTTCACCAAAGATGAGAGGACACTACCAAGTCAGGACTGGACGTATTTGCACAACTTGAATCTGAATTTCAAAATTTATGGTCGTATTAACCTCCAGCTACTTAAGTACCTATGTCAAATCTACAATTGGAAATGATGTTTTCCCTGTGCCTTCTCTTATACATATATGTGAGTTTCGCAGCTGATGTTATAATAGTTTAATAAATAATATTGCTAGCGGGAACGTTTACTCAAGTCTATTGTCTCCGTGTAATTTTTGATTAAAATTGCTGACTATAGATGCGTTGGTAATGCAATATTATGTGTGTCCTTCGAAGCTTAGCGCGACTCGCATGATTACTTTCATCTGAAATAATACATCTCGTTACAGTTGCAGTTAAAAAATCCACAATTTCATAACCCCGAACAGAATAATAGCATTTTAATAGTTGGAAAGCGCACATATGCCTTAGAGGTAGGCCCTCTTGAGCTTTGTTTACACAACCCGTACGAAGTGTCATGCAAATTGACCCTTAACCCTACATGACCGGAAAATTGCAAAAGACGTATCTCACCTCAAAAGAAGATGCATCTTAATGTAGACATTACCCACTTGAGAAATGGTGGCTCTAATCTGTGCAGGAGATTCGTTTCAGCATTGCGGGACGCATGTCGAAATATAGTTACAGTTTTCGCATTTGCAACTGGAATGCGTGAGATTATGTAAACTGCTCCCATATATAATATATGGTTGGATGGTACAAGGTATAGGTAAATTACTGGAAATGATCGATGTCATTAGCTGTCTATTTAATAGTCGTTTTGGATAGGAATTAATTCGTGATTCATTATATATGATATATTTATGTTCCCAGAATTAAGAAACGCAGTGAAAACAATAAACTTTTTGACAAATATATCTTTTATTTATTTATTAGACAAATAGACAGTTTGAAGTCTTCTTAGGTAGTTGAAACTGCTTGAGAGCAAATAATAAACATTTGTATTTCGCCTATTAATCTTGATTTGATTGTAAACTTCTACAGGCAAAAATATGATGAAACTGAGATTCTTTTGGATGAATCCTGGGACAGCGAAACTTTTGTTCTATACCCAATAAACACACACACGTTGATTAAACGTTTTAAAATGTCAAGTCACCAATTGCAAAAAGCGTGTCTTCCATACGTAGAATCAACTTTTAGATGTCGCGGTTTTAAACGTGGGAATGTACGCATAAAGAAACGTTTTGTTTTAGTTTATAAAATATGCAAATTTTACGTATTGTTAAAAGATTGCTTTGACGTTCTTCCTAACGTGTTGTTTTAGTGTCTAAATTAATAATATTATACGTACCGTTCAACGAGTATTTTAGTTTCTTTATAACGTTATATCTTATTGCAGTTTTAACGTAAATTAGACGTTAAATTATGTGTCTAAAAAACTTGTTTTCTTAACAACACTTTAACGCATTGTTCCCCAAGTAATATAGAATACCTATTAATTTGTTGTATATTTTGTTTGTTGTATACAAAATTTTCCGTTACAAAGTAGTAAACAATTAATTATTGTATAACAATTTGAATTATAAGTAATGAATATATCACATTCCTGGTCTGGCAACCAACACTATTACAAGACATTTTCTTTTAAAATGTTCTATTTTTAAAATTAAAAATCCAAAAAGATTAATAAATTTTTTCGAATCTTAACTAATTATTGAATTATTTGAATAATTATTGTCATAACCATCGAATTTTTGATATAAATTTCATACCTAGAACTGTCATCATTTAATATATTGTTTTGTTAATAATAAGTTTACTGATATTACAAAAAAGGTTTCTTCATCTTTGAACTTTTCATTTTTTTATTTCTTGTGGGTCACTCATCTGTAAGAACGTTCCAATAAAATGCTATTTTTTGTTATTTTGTTTTTTGTTATATTTTTTCAAAAAATATTAAAATTTAGTAACATTTTGTGTTATGAACTACTGAGTAGGTATGAAGCATAATATAAGAACTTACAATGTGTAAAAATATGTGAACTACCTACTTATAAGTTAAATAAAGTTACATGCAAGTCACAATACTTATTTTTGTTTCTTTCCCTGACTTAGTCTAGTCCCTGAATGTTTTAACCATTCCTTGACTGCGTCCAAGCAACCTGGTTATCATTTCTTTCGTGAACTGGGAAGTTCAATTTTGCGGCCTCTAGAACAAGAATAATCAAAATTTAACAAAGCTATAAAATAAATAGGAGGCGATGGAGAATGTAAATTTCCAAAAATCATATATCACGATGTAGATCCTTTGGAGTATTGTATTATAGAGAATAAAATTTTGAGAATAGCTCAACCCGTTAAATAATAATGAACAGTCAAAAAAGATTAGTGTGTAGTCATCCACAGTTCTAATAATATTTTACCCACGTCTGCTCCTGAGGATATATTTTTATTAATTTAACAGTTAGTGATAGAAAGGGTGCGACCCTAATAAATAAAAATAAACAAATTACATTAATTATGTGTAACATAACCTAAAAACAATCCCTATTAATTGTAAATTGAGTATATTAAATATGCAGAGCAAGAGTTTTGATAGATGTACTTACCCAAAATAAGAAAAAAAATCACTATTTACGCCTATTTATTCAGCAAACCTGGTGTACACGTGCTTATCTAGCTGCGACGATTTTTCTAATGTCGGTCTGACGCAATAATAGACCGTGCATTGAGTATTCTCGAGTCGCGCGGTCACGTGATCTTCTGGCCACCAATCACATACATTGGTTTATTAAAAGCCGTTAGTTGGGTGTTTATAGAAACGTTATAAATACGTTCAAATAATACCATATTTTTACGTTATAATTATTTCAACGTTAGTTGTAGGTGTTTAATGAGCCCATATTTTAGAAATTGGTTTCAAGTAACGTTAAAAACACGTATTGATAAACGTCAAACATGTGATCCGTTGTAAAAACACGGTTATAAAACGTTTATTATTTCCAGTCGTTAAATTAATTTAGTTAGATGTTAGTTATAACGTTTAAAAGACGTTAATTGTATTAGAACATTTAATGTATTATCAACACCATTTAATTTTTAATTGGGTTTTTCGCCACCAAACTGATTGAAAGACAACTTTTTCAAGTTGCCTCGAAAATTCATAAATTATTGAACACTGAACGAACGAAACTTTAAACGTGTAACTCAAAAAATAACTTCAACAAATTTGTTTTCTGAGCTTTCGGAGGATAAATCTTCCTCCTTTCTCAAAGATCATGTCACGTCAAAGTGAAGTGACAGATTAATAAAGTTCAGGTTAAAATGTCATGACAACAGAAACAATAGCCTAGCCACCTGCCTGATATTGTACCCTGTGTTTTATCTAATTATCTATACTAACTTCTCTTTGAATAAGTGGCAATAATATTTTACTGAATTCCACTGAACATTCAGCAACACAGTTGCCCGTATTTCCTAGAATAAATGCAGATTCTTTAATTTTTCGTCTATTTCCTACTTCTTCTTTTAGAATTGGTTTGGAACTATCCCACAATATCCTATGATTGTTATTAAAGGAATGTTCACATATTTTTGACTTCGAAATTTGATTTTGCCTGATATAATTTTTATGTTCTTTTAAACGAACGTTAAATGGCCTACAAGTCAAGTATTATCAACACGTTAAAAAAACGTGTGTAAGATGCTAATATGGTTAGAATGTAAGTTATACAAACGTGTCGTAATATAATAAATTTATAACACTTCAAAATAACGTCATATATTAACCTAAAAGTTTTCTTTGGTTGAATAAAAACGGCGTTTTTTTGTATCAAAATAAAACGGTTGATTTTCTAACGTACACGTTTTATCAATTTTACGTTTAATAAACATAAGTGTGTTTATTGGGTAAGCTTTCGATTGCATGAGACATCCTCAGGGCGCGACGGTCTCAGCGTGATCGATCATTAAAAACATCCTTAGAAATAGTTTTATCGGTTGACTGACGTATTAATAAAGACTGCTCACGGCTGTCACGTTTGATAGTTCTCTGGCTCACCATGCGCTTCCCGGAGACAAAATACAATGCAAAATACATTGTTGATCATAGGCGCCATCTACTTTCTAGGACATGAATCTATAGCCGTGAGAAGTATTATTAATACGTCAGTCAGTTTTATGCTTTCTTAGGAAGCGAAAACAAATGGGTTCATTGAAAAGAATTTATAGGTTAGGCCATAGTAGACCTATATCTTGGGTGGTCATTACTGCCAGCCATTCTCGCTAGCATAATATTGTTTAATGACGGTCATAAACCAATTGTCGGCATCTCCTCGGCATGTCGCTCCGCAATTTAGGACGCGAATTAAGTCATTTTCTCGAGCCGCATTGAATTTAAAACAATTTCTCCGGAGTGGCTTACACACAGGCGTGTCAAAATTCGGCGCTAAAATTTAAATACCGTGTCATGTTCGTGGTGGGAATGTGAAAGGCCTATATGGAAAATAAACAATATATACAAGGTGTAAAATTGCGTATAAACTGTTCTGTTCATCAGCTTATATACATTATACTATATTTAAGGTATATAGGCTATATCAAGGAAAATCTGTTGAAAATATTAGACATTAGAAGCTATTTTATTTATTGTCTCTGATATATCTGTACCTAGAGATCATGAGACCTTATGTAGATAAAAAAAATAGGGGCATAAACCTAATAACCAAACAGTTTTCCAGCAAATATTATAATATTTCACATATTTTAAAGCAACCAATCTGTTTATACCGAGTGGATATGGGCAAAAAAGTCTCAGACCTGACTGTTCCCTATGCACATAATATCATGTATAGAAACACGTTTACTGATGTGCTGATAGACAATTTTGAAAAGGAGATATCGCCCGATTTGATTTTTTTTAAATGGTGTATGTATACGAATAAATTAGGGAAGAAGAAAAACAAAGGAACGAGTCAAAATGCCTGTTAGACAGGTTGAGTAAAAAGTATGGAAATCCTCTTACAATATTTCCTAAATATTCGTTATTAAAAAAATGCGTTAAAAAAGTTTTTAGACACATTTTTTGCCATAAACTGGAGATATTCATTTTTCATTCAGTTCTTATCAGGTTAGCCATGAAAATCGATTGAAATCAAGATAATGATAATGCCATTAATGTTGAAAATATTGGCCCTTATTATCAGTGTACAATTCGCCTTTCAAAAGAATTTAACAAATATTTATTAAATTGGAAAGCAATGCCCTTCTTGCCTCTCCAGTAACTTTAATAGTTGTCAGTTCTTTCACAATTTAATGGCCCGTATATTTGTAGGCTAACTACATTCCAGATATTGACATTTCGTTTCATTTCCACGGTTAATTGTATAGATGCAAGCAATAATTTGGATAAGGAAGCATCACCCTGTAAAGTCCGTAAATTAAAGTGGGTATACAGAGATTAAGTTGTACTACAAAACGTTTCAAAAACGAATTTAACAAAACACGCATAAATTCCTGAACAAATTAAATACGCCCCAAGTAAATTGCTTTAATTAATCTGGAAATCAACACCACAAGCCAGCTTGTGGGAATAATTTAGTTTCTTCTCTTGTACGACGCAGATACGGCCATTTATTTTGTTGGGCAATTCTGATATTCTCTGCTTCTCACGTGGAAATTATATCGTTCCGCATCACATTAAACGGATTATAATAATTGCTCAGAAGCAAACTACTTTAATTTATGAACTATTGAATTTACAACTGTATTGCACTTCTCATAGTAGTCATTTCGTTTAGATGTTACCTTTGTTTCAACATGATTTTATTAAAATATTTTCAGTTTTATGTTACCTCTTACACCTATGGCCTTACTGGATTTGCCCTGGTTATTCCATTTCAAATTATTCTCCAGTGAATATCAAGGTTGATGCTTGGGTACCTACTTCTCTGCGAAGATGGCCATTCAAATTGTTTTATGAAATTAATTGTTTGAATGTGTGGGTGTGTAGGTATCTTATTTTAAATCTTACAGTAATATAGCGAGGTGTGGAAGAGCAATACGCAATATTTGCTCTCACCTATACGGTATCATTATAAAATATGCAACAAAACAGTCTTGAGTAATATGTATTAGCCAAATAATAATCTTTTTTTGAATCAGCAGTAAAGAAGCCCAAAATCGTCATCAAAGTGTGAAAAATAGTCAGTGAATTAATGTGATAAAATGTTGGTCATCTACCTATAAGTTTTTTGTGCATTATCTAATTTTCCAACTAAGCATTGCTGATTACAATATCTATTATATGAATTAAAGTGAGTTGGACCTTTTCTATGTGTTTAGAAACACTATCAATCTGACAATGGCTCCCAAAAAGTATAATTAATGGGACATTTAGGTAAAGACTGGATTTACATGGGCAAATTTACTTTCACTAATGCAACCGTCGTTTTCTGAAGCCCTAATTTTAAGCAGGCTATAAGAATTTAATATACCTACAACACAAAACATTTTGTTGCAAAATATGAAGCGGTGCGCGTAAATGCCGTTGTCCCGTTGTAAAAAATGGACATAGGGTTAAGATGGGTTCTGCAAAATACCTGAGAATTGCTTAAGTAGTCTAATGAACTTGGCTTTTAGCGTGAATATACCTAACCTTCTAAAGACCCACATTTGATCCAGTTCTAGATTTCTTTTCAAGCAGAGAAGGTACAGTACTCATTACTGTTTTCGGCTTGCAATCAAACCATGCCATCTCCACATCCTAATATGGTCACATTCAGGATATTTCGTTGCTCAATCATAGGTATTATAATGTTCAAATGTTCTTTAGCATCGTATCCCATTTAATGACATTTTATCATACGTGTTGAAAATCGAACGAATTCATGACTAAGTATAATATTCCATGGTTTAGTGGCTTTTCTATCGGGAGACTGACGTTTCAATGTTGAGAGTTGATTCACAATAATTTGCGTCTGTCTATAAACTGTAAACCTTAATGCTAAATATCGAAAAATATTTTTCGATGAATCACGCCTGATCGTAGTGGCGAAATAATAGTTATTATTGTCAAAGCTATCTCAATAATTTCTCACCAGTAACTAACATGGACATTGTTAGTCATTTTTAACTGACTTCAAAAGAAGAGGAGGTTATCAATTCGGTTGTATGTTTAGTTTTATGTTTGTTACCTCAGAACTCCGACATTTATAAACCGATTTGGACAATTCTTTTTTATTTAAAAGGGTAGGTATACCTAGAGAATGGTCCCCTCCCCCGCACAAGCATGTGGTTGCTTCTGGGGTATTCCTAGTTTGGAGTATTGTGAGGGTGAGAATTATTATTATTATTATTTAAATTTGAAGAAAAAATTCCACCCCTAAGGGTGGACAAATAGGGGATGAAATTTTATATTGAACCGATTTTGATGATTCTTTTTTTATTAGAAAGGGAGTACCTTGAAAGTGGCCCCATTTAAATTTGAAGAAAAAATTCCACCCCTAAGGGTGGAAAAATAGGGAATGAAAGTTAATATTGGTCCGATTTGGATGATTCTTATTTTATTAGAAAGGGGGTGTGGTCACATTTAAATTTGAAGAGAAAAATTTCAATCCTAAGGGTGGACAAAAATAGGGGGTTGAATTTAATATTGGACCGATTTCGATAAAATACTTAATAATTCACTAAAAAATAAGAAATAAAAAAATTGTAACAAAAAAATTAAAACCGACTTCACAAATTTGCCCGTATTACATTTCAACTAAAATTTTAGAAATATTTTTCTCTTTCTAAATTGAGTTATCTTTGGAGTCGGTGACAGTAAGTTATGATGTATGTAGGATATATGATGTATTTATATCTAAATAGATTTAAATTCCTTGCCTTGACTGTCACCATATCCAAAGATAACTCAATTTAGAAAGAGAAAAATATTTCTAAAATTTTAGTTGAAATGTGTATACGGGCAAATTTGTGAAGTCGGTGTTATTTTTTGTAATTTTTTTTTAAATTTTTAGTGGAGTGTGCATACGGGCAAATTTTTGAAGTCGGTTTTAATGTTTTTGTTAAATTTTTTTATGTGCTCACAATATTCTTAGATAGTCGAGCCACACCAAGATCCTTATTATTAAAAGGTTAGGGCTAGTAGGGCTATATTAATAAGGCTGTTCCCATGTTTAACAGTAAAGTTTGAAATGGATTAGGTAATATTATAAGATCGAAGCAAGATTTTATTTTAGAAACTAACAGCTCTTTCTCTAATAATTTATGACGGAATCAAAGTCATCCGGAAAGCGCCCACTGTTCCCTCACGTTCATCGGTAGCTTACTCACGACTCCGCACCGAAACGTAAACGACGATTGTTTCACCGGTTACATCAGCGTCGGCGCATCGCAGCATCTGAGACGGCCTTGGACTCTGCTACATTTACCAGGCTAGGCGGTGCCCGCGGTACCCACACCGGTACCAATTCAGATCCCCTTGGCGGCACCGTTATCCGATTTTAGAGGAGATAGAATGACGCAGAATTAGTAAATGGAGAAGTAGATGATGCTATCTTTTTTGTGCAACAACGGATTGTTTTCTTATATTACCTATCGAATTTTGGTGGACTACTTTTGTAGAATATCCATTTTATTCCCTTATTATAAAAGGTTCTTAGGTCAAGTATGTTACTTCCACATCACCACTTGTTGTTTTTTAATTAGGGATTAGGGTAAATTTAAAAATTACAAGAAAAGGTGATAATCACCTTTTCTTGTAATTATTACATTTACACTCGCTAATCTTACATCCTTATTGTCATTGTATCTTGGGTTATGAAGATTTCCACGCAGGTCGCTTTAGCAGCCTCCGTGGCGATGTTAGTACAAGCCTCAAAATAGGGTATGTGCTGACTTAAGCTGCAAATGTGCTTTTGGCTCCTGCCTGGACTTCATTTGTTGCTTCCCAAATAATGCCTATCTTTTGATTTGGTTAATGTTACACCGTACCTACTGATGATTGCCAAATAGCATGAAACACGTGTATGCGGTTACTACTTTTTTCTTTTTGTTAACTTTGAGTGTTTGCCCATTATCACCTTTTCTTGTAATTATTACATTTACACTCGCTAATCTTACACATCCTTATGGTAAATTTAAAATATAGAATGACATGTCGTTTTTTATGTTTTTGTGGTCAAGGGATAAAATTTTGAGATTATATTTTAGAAACGATGCTGATTGAGAATGGTTACTACGGGGGAAAATTTAAAAGGTGTCTAGTTACATACTGTTTCTGGGGTTTGTGAGAAATATTGGAATATATATAGAGGAGTTATATAATGAGTAATGTGGCAGCGGTTTTTTACATTGCGCGCGATATTTATAGTGTCAAAATTGAAAATGCTGCAATATTACCCTCAATAAAACATGCCTTAACTGAAGGCATCCATCAAATATTAAATCACTTTATTACTCTATGGTACTTATACCTAATCTAAAATTGGATCAGGATATTAATGATACTTCTTATAAACGTGACCGTGGTATAATGTTTCTTCACTTCTCATCTTTGCACATTAAAGAAGTGTAATGTCATAAATATGGGTCATTAAATCTACTCCAGATTACTATCATTTTTATTATAATTAGGCCTTGTATACACCTTCAAATAATTAGATTAGCTTGTTGATATTATCGCTGAAATGTCAGCAGCAAGATTCATGCTAATAAGATGTATGTACCTATACGTCATAAAAATTATGTTTGTATCATTAGGTACCTACTTATGTATATGCAAAAAGAACAGAAGCTTAAAAAATTCTATGAGGTAATAAAAAAATTTTTGATGAGAAACCAAGAGCATCGAATCTATTTAATTACTGCCGATCGATTTGACATAGACTGATTGCGAATACCTAATAATTAATGTAACCTTTAGCGTCTGTTCGATATCTATCGCACCTGAACAACTTTGCAGATGGTGTCGTATATAGAGGCCGTGTAAATTATTAGGGACATAAATGTGTGCAATTAATTAAACAAATTATACAATAATTGTAACGAGAGACCGTCTTAAGATCATCTGCAATCAGCATTCCAATTTGCCACACAAAGACAGTAGTATAGTTATAAGATTCAATGAAAGAAATGTTTCGACATGCTCGACGTGCGTTAGTCTTTAGAATATTAGTTTATGGTCTCGTTTTGATCGAAGTACATTCTTTACTATAAAGTGCTAGGTCATTTAATACAATACAAAACTAAAATATGTCTATACAGTTCTTATAATGGGTGAGCCACTTACAAAAATGGCAAATTGGACTTATAATAGTTTTTAAGCTAAAATTGTAATTTTTATATTAATAGTAAAGACCCTGAAGATACCTATCTTAAAAATCACGTTACTTACATTATTAGTACAAGATATCAGAGGGTTGATTTTGCTCTCTATGTAAAATGGTTACACATAAACTGATTGGATCAAACTTGGTACGTGATTTTTTGCACAAATAATTTTCTCACACGTTTCTTATACCTATAGCTACATGGTATATGATATGGTTCAATGTTTTATCTGTGCAGTGTATACCTAGTGTGGATAGAAATTGTGGAATATTGCTTATATTTCTTAAAATATTATGAAAAACTTGTTTTAATAAAAGTGTTAGGGGAAATTATTTCCCATTTAGTAATATCAAGCAATCTTTCGTAGCACAAAAAATGTGGTTGCCATGGTAACCGACTTATTTTTTTTTAATGGCACCATATAGTTTTTTGGCGAAAATTGCGAAACATTGGACCTTTCTGAATACGATACAATACAATTTTAATGGGGTCGCATAAAAAAAAATACAAAAAAAATTAAGTTTTCTATTATGCTATTGACAATGTTTATCAAAATAATTATTAACATCAAGTTAGCCATGCCAAAATCAGAACAATGGGAAACTGTCACTAGCTGTCAGTTGCTTGTAATTGCGTGCATTGTTACAGTAAACGTACTTTTTTTATTCAATTTTCTGTGTACTTACGTACTTAGTAAGTTATAATGGCGCTTGAATTAAGTGAAACGGAAAGAATACAGGTTAACATACTAAGTACTTAAGTACACAGAAAATTGAGTAAAAAAGTTCGTTTAGTGTAACAATGTACACAGTTACACAGCTAGTGACAGCTAGTGACAGTTTCCCATTGTTCTGATTTTGGCATGGCTAACTTGATGTTAATAATTTGATAATAGCATAATAGAAAACTTAATTTTTTTGTATTTTTTTCTTATCCGATCCCATTAAAATTGTATTGTGTCGTATTCAGAAAGTTCCAATGTATCAATTTTCACCAAAAAAAGTATATGGTGCCATTTAAAAAAATTAAATTGGTTACCATGGCAACCACATTTTTTGTGCTACGAAAGATTGCTTGATATCACTAAACGGGAAATAATTTCCCCTAACACTTTTATTTAAACATGTTTTTGATATGAGGAATATTTTAAGAAATATAAGCAATATTCCACAATTTCTATCCACACTGTATAAACATGGCGTGGGGATTTTTTATGTAGAATTAAATTCAAATATAAATTTTTATTTTATTGTATACAATAACCTGTATAACGCACTACTTAGTAGATTTGTAGATTATTACATATATACGGGTATTATACTTTACTATAATATCACAGGAGACGCCCAACACAGAGTATTCTCATAAAGTTCGCTGCCTATGTAATGATTGAAATCTCCATATTTTAACTTGTATATCAAGATTGATATTATTGTGTTAAGATCTTTTTCGTAAAATAGCAGTTGTGCATGGGAACATACCTACAAAACCTAATTAAAACATTGATTTTACGAGTATTATAGGTATATTCAAAATTTAATAATGCTCACCTATAGAATAGCTAATATATTATTTACCTATATTTTCTATGAAAAAAATTAAACACCATCATTAATAATTATAAATGCTGAAATCACACCCACAAGATCATTATAGTATATCTCTAAAATTGCCAATTAAATTAATGGCTCTATAACACTTGCTTTTCGTTTGTTTTGAAACTCATGCACCGAAAAAGTGAGGATTTGTGGGCATTGTTTACAAAGATTTTTCGTGACGAATCTAGATCTAAAAATATGCCTGAACAATAAACGCCTACGCCGAAGGCCGGAAAAGATATTGCGAAATGAACCGCGAGCCGAACCCATATATCATCATCATCTGGTGGCATAAAATTTTATTATTGTAATATTGCAGAATTAATTTCAGCCGTCATTAATTTATAAGTTTTAGTGACGATTTTCAGGTGAATTCAATTTTGGTTAGGTAATACCTAAGCGTTCTTTAGTAGTTAGGTACATGATTAAAATATTAGGTAGGTATACCTACCCAAGTTATGTGAACAAGCATTCTGAAAAATTATAGGTCGTTAGGGTAGATCCGAATTAAAGCTCAGATTTTATAGTCGTTCTTTTGTGCAAGCAATACTTTCTGGTTTTGTAACGTATACATATGATTTATTTTTTACATTTTTTTCTGTTTCTTTGTAAGTATTTATAACGTTTTTTTCAAGTCCAGCAATGTGTTTTTTTGTGTGGGCCATATAAAGAAGGTTCACTATATACCTGCGGCATCCCAAGAGTGATCACGATTTGAACCAGTCTCGTTACAATAAAGTATAATGCATGGGGGATCTCAGAATGTAAATTGACCGCATAAATCTTTGAGCAATAACTAAATTAGAATTGCACATGAGGCGAACCGTATATGTGTCAATAATTTTGCAAGTGGATGTGCAGTGTGCCCACAGAACACCTATAGAAATAATACATATATTTTCTTCTTTTTCAAAAAAAAAAAATATATAACGCCTAACTCCATTCAATAAAAATTTTTCGTTTAAAAGAACATAAAAATTATATCAGGCAAAATTAAATTTCGAAGTCGAAAATATGTGAACACTCTTTTAATAGCAATCATAGGATTTTGTGGGATAGTTCAAAACAAATTCTCAAAGAAGAAGTAGGAAATAGACGAAAAATTAGAGAATCAGCATTTATTCTAGGAAATACAGACAAATGTGTTGCTGAATGTTCAGTGGAATTCAGTACAAATATTATTGCCACTTATTCAAAGAGAAGTTAGTACCTATAAATAATTAGGTAGAACACAGAGTACAATATCAGACAGGTGGCTAGGCTATTGTTTCTGTTGTCATGACATTTTAACCTGAAATTTATTAATCTGTCATTTCACTTTGACGTGACATGATCTTTGAGAAAGGGGAAGATTTATTCTCCGAAAGCTCAGGAAACAAATTTGTTGGAGACATTTTTTGAGTTACAAGTTCAAAGTTTAGTTCATTTACTGTTAATAATTTGTTAATTTTCCAGGCAACTTGAAAAGTTTGTCTTTTAACCAGTTTGGTGGCGAAAAACCGAATTAAAATTCAATGGATATGTTAACGCCACAAATAAATTTTAGAAAATATTTAAATTTTTATTTATTTTTCTAATTATCGGAACATATTTTATTTTCGAGAGAATTTTTGCACATGTGTACCAAAAACTTTCCATTGTTTTTATTTTTATCCCTAAACAAAAAAGTGGCAGATTTTGTATCACCCTCATAAATGAATGCCTTAACTGAACTTGTGCCTTGCTCTTACATTCAAAAGACAAAATACACAAAAACCTACCACAGTTTTTTGTCGGTTATCAATCAGTCAGAAAAATATACAATCATCGAATACAATTTACGGGACTATTATTAATATTTAAATTTAATATTGCGAAAGCTAGATCTAGATAAACGTATAATAGGCATATATGTATTTGCCTCTTCAAAATCGAACGTCTATTAACACTTTAGTGCCTTAACATACACTTAGGCATTTTTCAGCTATGCTATTTTAATTAGCAGTAAAATGGCTATCAATTCAAGCCCACTTTAATTAAGATAATCAGACTTTACCAACAACTGTTTTTGTTTTCACATAGCCAACTGGCCTATTCTACCTTTATTAAGTATTCTCAGTGTGGGCTTCAGAATCGCACTACTAATTATTATAAGCCCCTATTTCCAGTATTTTCACAGAAACGCGTCAAATTATATAACAAAGATTGTTCCGGCTATAAAATTCAAATTAACAATGGGCCATTTAAATATTGCGAAGTTGTTTTGATATTTTTTAATTGGCAGGATCAACGAAAATTTAAGTTGTATGCAAATTAAACAGTAATTTTTGGCATCCGCTGCAAAAACTAAGGTATTACGGCCATCTAACATCCCAACGGAAAGAGGGATTTCGTCATCATATTATAAAAAGTAATATATTTATGCAATGCTAAACATAAAGTTTGCACAAAATGGTAAAAATTATTGTTATTGTTAAATTTTTTCTCCTTCATTTCAGAAATTAATTTGTATTTATATGATTTAGAAGAGAGAAACCATATTATATTAAATAATATTGAAGAGAAATAATTCAGAAAAATAAAACGAATATCCTGATATCCTTCTTTAGGACACAGTATTAAAATAGGAACAGTTCTTAATAATTTTTTTCGATATTTCCAATGCAATTTCCCAATTTTTAATGTTAACTATCAATTTTGACAGGCAAGGGCTGTGAAGTCACGATGCACATAGCCTACAATCAGATTTACGAAAAATTTAATAAAGAAAACAATTCTCGTTTTTTCTTTTGATGCAAACTTTATTAATTCCCGTATACCTACTTACAACATTTTTGTAAGAATGTAGAAGCAATTTATATCTCTCTAAAATTCTCAAATTAAAAATTTTTACTCTCTTAAAAACATCCTTATTCGACTTATTTTCACAACATCTGGGTTGATTGGGTGCAAAATTTCGTAGGTATACCTTTATACTCTCCATGTTATAAATCATATTTATTATAGACCGAACGTCCGTACTATTATTTGTCTATTTAATTTAAATCCCTATTTGGAATGTTGTATTGCGTATGGATGTTTCGTTAGATATAGCTATCATAACATTTTTGTTGCTTAATAGCATGCTAAAAAGAAAAGAGAATTAGCTTAGACGCTTTATTTAAGACTTATTCTCACCATCCTAACTTTTTTCATCTGCCCACATAGTGAAATTAATTAAAAATATTTTAGGTACCTACATCGCACCTATAATTATGGGTATTTCTGATTGATGTGTGTATTATTAAGTATACCTACATGTAGTAAGTACGGTAGAACTGCTACTCGAGGGAAAAAATGCCAAAATTTCTTCTCCAGATTAGGTAATTATTATGTTATGAATTTGCGAGTTCTCGGCTATGTAGAACAAAATCTTACTGGAAGTGTGAAGTAATTTAATTCTCACGTGAACAGTTTATTAGCATGCCCACGTAATGCCATTTGTAAGTACCCAGTCGGGTGGGTATTTATTTCATTTTAAAATTCAAATTAATTTCATCTGTCTTTGAGTTATCGGTAACATGATCCATAGATGACTTTGTCTTTACCTTGATCTATACAGTATACATAGTACATGTAGTATATATGTGAATTATTCTTTGGAACAATGAATTGGCACGCAAGCACGAGTTCATTGTGAGAATTGTATTAATTCTCAAACAAAAATATCATTCATATAGATCGAAAAATTAGAATAAACTAGAATTTCTTTAATTATTTAATAGATATTATATGGACGTAAAGTAGGTCTGTATAAACTGAAAATTAAACATTTTAGGTCACTAGTAATCCCTTGAAATATTTTAAAATAATAATTTTGTAACAAATTTAAGGCAGAAATTATAACTGTTTTTCTTTATTTCTTGTTGGACAAAAGCTGCACGCAAGAGCGCAGTGGCAAACATTAGGTATTTACATATACCGACCTAAAATTATGTTTCGAAGAAATGTTGTTTCTTTGTTATTTTTGTTGTTTATTTTTCCTAATGGGTGATAATAATTAGTTATAAGTTTTCATAATCAGTCAGGAAAAAATGTTACTTTTCATAAATGGTTACGGCTATTTTGAGACGTGTCACTTTAATTAAAATCATCAAATCATCAAAATTAGAAAAAGCAATTTAGCTAACTACTTTTTTTTAAGTATAATATTTGACATATTTTCAACTACAAAAAATACTGACTCGCTGTTTTCCGATGTATCGATTTTGCTATTTCTCTATACATCTGCCATGTTAACAGTAGGTAATATTTGAATTTTAAGTGCAAAGGCTTTTCTATCTTTAGTACTTTAAGCGCCTTGAGCCAGGCTTCAGAATTAATAGAATAAATGCATAATGGTGTTACCTCCGACGTGGTAGTTCTTCATTATAATGAATGTAATTTACTGGAATTCTCGTGATCTTTGATCCCTGGCGATAATGTCGATAGTTTTGATGCACATAGCCAGACATTTCCTATTTATCGACGATATTAATTGAATGTAATTGATTGCCTGAAATCCGATAGTAGATTCGCTCTTAGAGGAAAATTGACGATAATTTCCATGTTATTGCGATTTCATGAGCACAGATGAGATAATGGAATATATACCTTAAAATAGTTGGATGAACATTGCGTCATATGATTTTGCTGTACTTACTTATAGATACATGTGTCACGGGTTACTTGATACAGCTGCTTAGTGATGATTGTTTCATAAATTTGCATCTCCATTTGTTACACCTATTTTGTATTGAATTCAATTGCACGAAAAGTCTCCATAAGCGTCGACAACAAGTAAGTATAAAGTATTATCTAAAGACTGTTGGGGACTGGGGACGTTTTAAATGAAAACTATTTTTCTATAAAGCCGACGTTTTGCTAATTTGTTTTAGCTTCTTCTTGGTCTAATAAAAAAGCAGTTTTCGTTTAAAACTGAATCGTTTTCAGTATTATAGATATAAAAATGTATAAAAGAGTTATATCTACTACTTAGTATAAACACGCAGTAATATTTTATAAGACCTGGTGGAAATTTTACACATATAAAGTAATATCCTTTCCCAAACTACTTATTTTTCATTTAAAGGCATAAGTACACAAGTATAGACATCTAGTGCCTATTCAGTACCACACTGTCTGCTATAAGAGTTATAGCAGCTATGCCTTCATCTGATCAATTCGAATGGCAATAAATTACAATGATATCCATACCTCGTTTCAGTAGACATTTAATAATAATAGGCGTATTGACTTTATTTGATTCGCACAGTACTACCTTCTAGATCTTGATTAATTCGGAGACAATTTTGCAACCAAGTTCCCATTATTTCATTAACACACCATGTGATGATATTTTTGGGATTGCTTTTGCAATAAGTGAAAAAATGGAAAATGAAAATAACCTTTTTAAAAACAAGCTTTTGTTTAAGCCATGTACTAAAACGAATAAAATAAGTTTAGGTTTTCGTTAAGATAATTCAATTCCAAATTGTGACAAGTTCTTGCAAATTGAAAAGCTTGTGGCCCGAAATATTATGATGAAAGTAGATACCAATTAATTTTATTGGACACTGATTGGTTGATAAGATAAGCAAGAAGGTACCTTCTTGCCAAAGTAGGCAATTTTTCCTTTACAATTCGCGCGACAAGCTTTTTAATTTGCAAAAACTTGTCGCAATTTGGAATTGAATTATCTTATAACGAAAACCTAAACTTATTTTATTCGCTTTAGTACATGGCTTATATGTACATATAAAAGCTTGTTTTTAAAAAGGTTTTTTATCTTCAATTTTATTTTGCGATTTTTAGTAGGTACCTATTTGATTCTCATGTCAGGAGGGTAGTAAAGAAATGTAGTCCGCCATCTTGGGGGGGCCGCCATATTGGATTTCGTATGAAGTCATTTACCTTATTGTTTTCTACCCGTCGAGCCCTTTCATTTGGTACCCATGTTGGGTATCAAAGGGGTAATCCGCCATCTTGGAGGTTGAAAAGAAAATGTAATCCGCCATCTTGGAGCGGCGGCCATATTAAATTTAGTGTGATGTAACTAACTTTTTCGTTTCCTACTCTTCAGGCCCTTTCATTTGATACCCATATTAAGGGGGTTGGCAAAAAATACATCATCCGCCATCTTGGAGCGGCGGCCATTTTGAAAGTATTACAATATTGAGTATTGCATAGATATTGCATTGTCACCGGAACTAAAGGTGTAGGCAAAATTTCAGCTCAATCGGATGTCAGGAAGTGGTTCTAATTCAGCTTGCAAGATTCGACCCACAATAACAGGTGAAGTTAAATAGAGGCTTTTAAAAAAAGTGGTCTTTGACTGAAACTGTAAATAACAATTTTACTTGACGTTTACAAAGTAGCATTCTTTATATATTATCATTGATAGAATTGCTCGTTATATTAAGTTAACAGTAAGAGGTGAAGAAATAATTAGTGTAATGTCTTTATTGTCCTATATTTATAGGAAAATTATATAATAAATATAACATACTAATCCTAAATCGGGAAAATAAGGGACATAATATTTATTTGTCACACATTGTTACCATTATATCCTTGTCTATTATACAGGGTGTTCCAAAAGTCATCGTCATCCCTTGGAGGACAGCCAGGTCAGCTCATGACTAACCCAGAAAATCAAAATATTGACCTTAGCAAAAAAAATCGGTTAGTTTTCGATTGGTAATTTTAATAATTTCGTAAAAATTTAGTGCCTTCTTTTGAGCTTTGAGCAAAACAAAAAGCACGGGTAGGTATATATTAATTTATTGCGTTTATTACGGCTATGTATAGGGTAGCACTCATTTCCGGAACACCTTATTATACAGTGCACTCAATGGGAAATAAGGACATTTTTCTCGTTGTTCCACTAAATCAGCTTGGTTTGCCAATTTTCGCAAAAACTCGCAGAACTGGATATAGAAAAACACATTTTATAGTCTAAGCCTGAACTAATTTACATATCACGTAGTGTCCAAAGCTTCCACCAGTAAATTGAGTCTTACCTCATAGCATCCGGCTGCTATTGGTATGCAAATAAGAAAAGTTTATTTTTACTACTTTTTTAAGCGAAGGAAATTACAATTTATTCTTATCTTCAGGTGCCGACAAAGTGTTTGTGTAGAAGTAGCTTTTGAATGAAATTTCCGTGTATCCACTTCCCACATTTTCATCAGTTATCTGACACTTAATTTCAAACTTGGGTGCCCAGAATACTGTCAATTCTTTCATAATTTATTCTAGCAATTAATTGTTTAATACAGCTGCTGTATCTCAATGAGCTGAGAAAAGCATGGCTGAATTAAATATTGCATAAACTAATCAATGCACAAAGATCACGCACGCCAGGACAACATAATAATAGATAATAAAACTTTTCTGAATTCATGTTGTGCCGCGCTCACCTATAGCATAATCTTTGGGAAATTTCTTGGGTAAAAGAACAATTTTAAATTGATTTATTCGATACATAACAATATTATTTATAAGATATTGTTAATACAAGCAATAAAAGAACACATAATGTTCCACCCAGCTACCAGGAAAACAAACCATGTTTCTCAATCCATTCACGAATTAGAATCATAGACAATAGGTTTCCTTTCTGAATAATAACAACATCATTACTAGAATTTTTGGGGAAACTCCTGGTGTAAGTAAGTAGATCATTTCGTATGTTGTTATATAAGTATTTAGAACAATTAGATAAGACCCGTTTGTTTCGTTTTACATTACAATGAATCCGCGTTTGTATAAGGCGGGCGTTGAGATTATTTATTTCATATGCAAAATTTTATTATGTTCTGAAATTCTTAACCAATACCTGTGCCATAAATATGAATATTTCCCTATTTACCCATTGCCTTTAGGTAAAGTACGATCAGTTTTTAATTTCTACATCTCAAAAGTACAAGTAGTAGTAGGCGTAACGTGTAATAATGCAAAGAGTTTTCTGATTCATAATATAATAATAATGCAGTCTTAGAAGTTAATTCTGTAATAAATTACTTCGGATTTCAACGATAGACTGATGATGATGACCTTCATTTATCTATATCTGAAGAAATCATGAAAGAGGACTTCATCAATCAGAACTCCATAGGAAGATATCTGCTATAAGTAGTATTAATTTCATTATATGTATGCGTATTTATATGATTACGATTATTTTATCATGTAGATTTTGTTCCATGATTTCGAGAGTTAAAAATGCATTTGTGCTAAATTTTGACGCCTTGGTACTCAAACACAGCAGAGATGCGATTATTGGAACATTTTTATGTTTATACCTTTGTAATGATGTGACCGTGACAATAAATAATTACCTATTAAATGACAAATTTTAAAATCGCAAAAATAAATAATTTCGTATTAAGTGTTGATGGATAGATGGTACGTATATTACAGGCTGCTAATAGAGTTATAAATATTGCTAAAGAAAAAATAATTATTTACAATAACCTAATATTGTCTTAGGCAAACAAACACATAAATTCGAAAATAATGATAAATTAAATTACTCTTTTGATTTATAGGCATTTTTCTGCATGTGCTATTCAACTTAAGTAATACCTAATCTTGGAAATCACAATATAATGCAACCACTGCAACCTCTTACCTTTTTTGCTATCTAAATGTCTTTTGTATGATAAATCGAAAGACTCTTATGCAAATATAAGTACTTTTAATGGGTTCTACCCATCAGAGAATGCAAAACACTGTCATCTAGTTCATAGTACATCTTGGAAAGGAAGAAAGCTCCCATAACCTCGCTGATAGTTTTAGGTACGCACATTTTGTAACAACGATTATAATATACATTTTAGCCGACTAGTAAACTGGCTCTTCAATTTTTAAAGAAACGTTTTTATCTATGTGTTCAGTTAAGATTCTAAAATCGTTTTCTGTCTCAATATTTGAATTTATTTAGTTCTTATCATCATTAATACAGAAGAAAGGACAATATAGTATTTTTATAAAATTTATACGAAATACCTATATTCTATTATAACGCTCTTATGTAGGTGCTTTTCTCTTTTTTATTTAGATTTATTTATTAGATTCCGCTTGGTAATATTGAATGGTATAAAGAAGTATGGATAAATTAGACACCATCTTCAAGAACTAACTCCTGCTGTGCTATTCTTATGCTATACATGAAGCTTGATATCGACGTCAGTATCGGTACCTACTCTGTCTTATTTGGCAGAAAGTATATACTTAGTGTTAATAGGTAAGTGTCTGAAAGCTAGATAGATATTCATCGCAATTGATTTTGGTCATTGCATAAAGTTGCCAAAAATATTGGTACCTGCCCACAACTTTACACCTATCTTTTGTAAATTTTTCTATTTGTTTAAATTAGATATAGGCCTTTAATTTTTTGGAGAATTTAAACTATAAATATGCAGAAATTTTTGTTTGTAGCGTTTTAAACTGTAAATAACTGTCATTTATTGCCAAATTGGACACTTTCAAAGGGAAACTCCTATTTTTAACGGAGATAGACGAAAACTGATATCGATGTCTGGGGCTCACCTTTTATGATAAACTAATCCGCAAATCGATATTTGTCACCGTTCTTGAGTTACAGGGCGTCTTTAGAAAATGTGCGTTTTCGTAAAGTGGTCCTAACTTTTTTCAGGTTGAAAATTTTGTGTAAACATTTCTAAAGCACTTCACTTCATTCACTTCACTATTTGCGAGAACTGACTTTTATAGTGTACCACAAAATGAGGATTTTCTTCCTACCAATGATTTGCATCTGCATTCTGGGATGAAACAATCCCATTTGTTGTGAAAGTTGCTTCATCCGTAAATAATATATTTTTTAGAAATTCAGCATTATTCAAGTATTCCCCTTTTGCCCACAAACAATATTCGCGTCTTTGTTCCATGCCTCCTACTTGTAACGTGTGCAGAAATTTTGCTTTGAATGCCTTTAATCCAAATTGGAGATTTTTACAGCCGCAACACATTTCCTACAAAACAATAGTTAAAATTTTATTGCATTTCATTTTATAAATTTTCAAAGTGTTCAATTTTTGATACAGTAGAATAGTGGATATTCCGCTCGTGACGCACATTAAATAACGTGTTAACTTCACAGAAAGGCACATTTTCACCCGTTCATATGATAATCTCAATTTTTTCACTCAAACTTATCGCTTCCATTGCGTACCTATGCAAGTCACCCAAAAATTAAGATTAGCAGAACTGTCAAATTTATGTAATATTTATTGCATTGTTTTTTTAATTTTCATGACAGAGATTTCCGAATATTTTTACTAAGAACTTAAACTGTCTGGACAGACTTTGTTTAGAATTATTACCCAATGTAAAAATTCTTACACTTACACTCGAAAAATCTGAAATTGTTTGAAAATAAATTAAATAAACACATCATTTACCTGAATGCAAATGTTATAACAAAAACTAGAATATTGTTAGTAGACACAAGGGAAATGGCTGAATAATCCTTTTACTCGATATTTCCTTAAATTGAATTTATTTTACATTTAGTAATATTGTTTCAAAATCCAAGGCAAACTTGGCCAGCAAAAAATTCGAAAAAAGTAAGACATTTCAGACGCTGTAGAGAAAAACATGTAGTCCTGTTAATTCTTCAACAGTTTTGTAATAAAAACACCTCGCCAGGTGCCTTTAAAGTCCTTATTTTGCTTAACTTTAACACGGTGTAGAACCAATAACCCTCTATATTTTTTGTTCAAAAGCGTTTTTTGGAGACTTTTTGAACAAATAAGGTTGTTGAAAATATCTCACAAATAAATTTTTTGTCGATTTATATACACTTAGTATATATATGTTAACACTGTATGTTTAAACCCACCTAGGGGTCATTTTCAGCAGTAAAATATTTTGATAAGCCAACAAAGATAGAAAAAAATAAAACAATTCAGATAACGTTATAATAAACAAACCTAGTCAGTGAAATAGGAAATAATTGCTACCCAGATAGGAAAAAGCTATAAAAATACACTCTTAATAATGAAGTACATATCTGGTTGTGGAAAAAGGAGGCTTTGAACGGGTTAATAATATAAAATAAATTGTATATAAAATGGTGGCATCTAAAAGGGACAAACTGGTAAAGATGTAGAAAATGGAAGTAATAACAACTCTTAGCCAAGAGGGAAGCCGAGTAAACCAATGTCGTTTGTGGAAAAAGAAAAAATCATAAACCCCCAAAAAAATCAGGGTAAAGTGTATTTTTACCTACAGGGTGTCTACTTTTAAATGTATACAAATCAATAAAAAATGTATTTTGTGAGATATTTTCAAAAACCTTTTTTTGTTCGAAAGGTCTTCAAAAAAACGCTACTTTTGACGTTTTCACTTTTGTCAAAATGCAAATCCAGGGACGGCTACGATTTTTTTTATACCCCGATTTTCACAAAAACCATTTGGCGATTTTTTTTTATTTAAAATCTGACACAACAGCGTTAATCAGGACACCCCAAAACCCCCATATACTAAATTTGAACAAAAAATGTAGAGGGTGTTCGGTTCTACACCATGTTGAAGTTGAGCAAAATAGGGACTTCAAAGGCACCTGGCGAGTCAAGCGTGCCATGGAATTATTTCAAAACAGTGGAAGAATTAACAGGACCACCCAAAGTGTTGATGGAAGAAATTGAAAGAGGAAATATACAGGATGTTTTTCTCTACAGCGTCTCAAATTTCCGATTTTTTTCGAATTTTATGCTGGTCAAGTTTGCCTTGGATTATTGAAGCAATGTTACTAAATGTAAAATAAACTAAATTAAAAAATATATAAAGAGTCATTCAGTCATTTCCCTTGTGTTTACGAACAATATTCTAGTTTTTGTTAGGTAATAATTTTAAAATATCTGTCCAGACAGTTTAAGTTCTTAATAAAAATATTCGCAAAAATCAGATCTGCCATGGAAATTAAAAAACAAGTCAATACAATAAATTTGACAGTTCTGTTAATCTTAATTTTTGGCCAACTTGACCAGCATAAAATTAGAAAAAAATCGGAAATTTGAGACGCTGCAGAGTGGTCCTGTTAATTCTTCCACTGTTTTGAAATAATTCCATGGCAGGCTTGACTCGTCAGGTGCCTTTGAAGTCCCTATTTTGCTCAATTTTAACACGGTGTAGAACCGAACACCCTCTACATTTTTTGTTAAAATTTAGTATATGGGGGTTTTGGGGTGTCCTGATTAACGCTGTTGTGTCAGATTTTAAATAAAACAATCGCTAAATGGTTTTTGTGAAAATCGGGGTATAAGAAAAATCGTAGCCGTCCCTGGATTTGCATTTTAACAAAAGTAAAAACGCCAAAAGAAGCGTTTTTTTGAAGACCTTTCGAACAAAGAAAGGTTTTTGAAAATATCTCACAAAATACATTTTTTATCGATTTGTATACACTTAAAAGTAGACACCCTGTATATTCGAAAAAAATTCTTTTTCTGTAAAACCACTCCCCAAAGAAAATAACTCCCTGCACCGGTGATTCCTTCTAGCCGTTGTTTAACATAATATTAAAACAAAATCTTACGTGTTCTGCTAATTCAAACCACAAAACTTCCAGAGTAAACCATCACGACACGAGATCCAAATCCCGCGCATTTTGGCGGAGCTCGCCGACGTCGGGTGGCGCCTCTCTTCTTCGCCGCTGCAAGGTTTCGGGATGAAAGTGAAACAATTCGAAGACATCCACCCACTAGCCGAGCGTGTATATAAGAGCGGGTGGTTGGTATGCGAAACCAGATCACCACGAATCGGCCATCGGGCACCAAACCACCAGTTTTTTTTTAGTGTATAGGGCATAGTGCGCAGGACCGCGAACATGAAGGTAGGAGGGGGTTGGTCGGTGATATAGTTAAGTGTGATGTTACAGTGATCCATGTGATATATATACAGGGTGGAACACCCCTCTTTCTTCGGTTGCTTTTTGAGGCACAATTTTGAAATTTGGCATGTTGATATGTTACTTTATAAATGTCACTTTTAGACGTATAAATGCATTTTCTTCCGCTTCCGGTTTTACCGGAAACGACCTTTACTTTTGTTTTTTTTTAGAATGAAAATTGCATTATTTCGCAAAATTTAGAAGAACTTTTTATATGAACGTTGTTCGCCGTTCAATTTTATACCTCTATTCTAGATTTCAGACCTGTAGAAAACATACCTACTTTTAGTTATTTTTTATTTTTTCTAAACAAAATATTTCATTCATATGAATTTTAGTAAATTCAACATTAAACATTACTATGTCCACGGTCTATAGGTATTTATATTCATTTGCATTAACAAGTAAGTGTCGTTTTAAACTGACTATCCACTTGTAGATTCCCTCTAACCTCTAGTTTTTCTGTGATTTTTTTCAAAAAATGTAAAATTTAATAGATCATTTAAAAACACCAGATGTTTTTGAGCACATCATTTGACGTCATTTTTTATAAAAAAAAACAATAATTATTACCTATCAAAATATTTCAAATCGAATAACTCGAAAACTTACTAGGTATAAAATATGTTGCGGACTTTATGGTTGACACGGTATACCAATATAATAGGGTATATGGGCCATAATTAGGGGAATTTATATTTTTCTCATAGATTTAGTCCCATATAACAGAAAAAATTGTGTTGATTTTCTTTAATTTTAATTAAAATAAATAATTGCGAGTAGAATCTGAAAATCAGTTATGAAAAATTTAATTCCAAACAGTTCCGAACTTCATTGATATTGATCTAACTAGTTCAACTTTTATAACGAAGGTGGAAACCTAACTTTAAATAAAGTTAGGTTAGGTAACATATGTTTTAGTTCCGTTTCTTAAAGAAATAATACAAAAAATATAATAAATTTTTCAAAGTAGAGAAAATTCTTAGATATCTATTCAAAAAATATATTAATAATTTATTGCTTTATCTGTGAGATTTAAGTACTGCGATTACTACGGTTTTCTAGGGTGTTAATTATAATGCAAAATCAGACGAACTGCCGAAAATTGCAATGAACTGGAAATATTAGTAGTTAGCCATCTCTCTCTGGCAAAAAGCATATGCATGGTTGTTTCTCTAGTTCATCTCCTTTAGATTAAGGAAATAAAAATAATAATTATTATTAGTATCTACAGTGTGTCTGGTTTTTTCATGTTAACACCCCTGAAAATCAAGTTTATAAAACCACCCCAGACATTATAAAAAAAATACAGAAGCCTGCCAGTAAGTCCATATGAGTTAAGGTGGCTGGTGTGCCACAACAGGAAACGTACCTAAGTACAGAAAATGTATCATCTTAAACATTGACTTTGTTGAGAAAGGTATAATAATTTGAATTGTTTTTTATTTATTGGTTAGCGTCTTGTAAAAAAATAAATTACTTTTTTGTTTTATAATATTTTTCGATAATTAATTTTTACCCGTGTAAAGTTTCATAAAATTCAGCATTTTGAGGTGGTCCAGAGGAAAATACCCTGTATATTTTCTATTGAATCTTTGCACAAAAACACTTCTAGTTGTCCTGTTGACGAGCCAGCTGTTTTGAAGTAATTCCACGGCACACTTGACTCGCCAGAACAGATGCCTCTAAAATTCATATTTTGCTCAACTTTGGCACCATGCAGAATGGAATTCCCTGTATATTTTTTGTTCAAATTTGATATGGGGTGGTCTTGGTGTGTCCTGATTAAGGCATCTTTTTTAAAAAACGCAGTAGGCAAGGTATTTCGCGGCAAAGCCAAACCCATACATATCAGGAACATATCTATAAAAAAAATTGCACTGTTCAATTCCCCCAGCCTACTTAGATTTTCAGGGGTGTTAACGTGAAAAAGCCGGCACACTGTATACCGTTTTCGGGATGTTCAAAAATTGCAAATTTTGAAATTAGGTCCAGATTAAACATCATTAAAAATGAACTATTTTTAATAATTATGATTATTATTTAATTATAATGACAAACAAAAACTTCCAAATGGCAATCACAAAATACTTACTTATTACAACCCCTCCCTTCTAAATTACGCATTCTTCCAATCGTTTCCGGAGATTATTTTAACTTCTTCTGATTTCATCTAATGTACCTAGTCCTATACAGCTTCCAAAATCATTTCTTTATTAAGCATATAATGACTTTATTTCTTACCTTCATAGCGAAAATCGAAAATTAAAGTTACAAATACTGCGTCCGTAAAAAATGTTAATATTTTCTCAACGCGAATCTTTATTTCGAACGAAACAAACACTTTTATAAGAGTGACTTTACTGCGAAAAGATAAAAAAATATTTTATTTCACCTCTTGTAAATCCCATATATTATGTGTCCTACAAACGACTGTCACGTGCCGCCCTGTCTCTTTAAATTAGAGATGACCATCGATTTGTCTTTAAGCGGCTTAAGCAATTTACTAAATTTTGCGTCATTTCGAGTGACTATCGCCTTGTTACAAATCTTCGAAAAATTTGAAAGTAAAGTGCGTGTGTCGTCTCTTGCGTCACATGAAGATCCATTTACGCTTAATTCTCATTTATTTATATTTATGTTCTACATGGGTATTTTACAACATCGGTCGCATACCAGCGTAAATCAAATTTTACAACTACTGTGTTCTTTAAATGGATTGATAATTAGTTTAAAGTATCTGTGCTAAGTAGATAAGTATTTTGCACTGATGCGGCTCTTGCGATTTATTTGTTTGTTATTTCTGCACGTCATGCGCAGACTGCTTAGGCTATTTGTCAAATCAGTTCCTATTTTTTCTTTATAAATATTAATGTGAAATGAGACACGCAACCAAAAATTTTGATATATGCAATGTGTCCATAACCAAATTCCTTTAAATTTTTTTTAATAGGATTATTGTGTAGAAACATACCTCTGTTATTTATCAATAAGTAAGTATTCGGTAATATGACGTGGCTGGCTTGACTTAATTTAAATAATTTTCACTGGGATTTTATTATTTTCTCTTCAAGTTATGTAAAAATTATGCGCTTATAGATTTATGACTATAGACATTTCCTATCCGCATATTTATTCGCTAAATAAGTATCTAATAATTTGTAAGGTGTGTTATGAGATTATATACCAACTTATATGAGTTATCCACCCAATGCTTGCTGCCACGTTCCTTTGATTAGACCTAAAATTAGTAGGGGTACTAAATATTTTGTCTAAGGCAAGTTTTACAATGAAAATAGTAGTCAGCAACAACTGTTGACTTAGTTTATGTTTGGTCTCAAATAATTTAAGAAAATTGGTCAAAAAACTTTCATGGCGAATTCTAGACTTATTTGTTTCGACTTATTTTTAAGTAAAAGTTATAACCCGATAAAAACTATCATTTATGGAAAGAATTCCAAACTTATTATGAAATTACCTCAAACTTTTTCAAATAGTATTGATAAAATATCAAAGTACCTACCTAATAGTTAATAACAGTTGCTAGTTTATACTCTATAAATAATACGTTGGTGGTGATTTCAGAAACTACCTACGTATAGGCTTTTCTTCTTTAAAATAACATCCAATATATCACAAAAATTTACAGTAGGTACTATAATTAAATTGTGTCAGAAAAACGGCTATTACATATTTTTGAGTTATAGTTGTACCTACTACTTCCCTAAAGCTAAGTACAATTGATACCAATTTCGGCACTTCGAATAAAAATTTCCCATTTCTTCATTTTCCAGTTGATACCCATACTCCTCGCTGCGATCTCCATAGCGCTAGCCGAACCTCCAGCACCGTCCAGCCAGTACCTGCCCGCCAACCGTCAGTACATACCTCCAACCAACCAGTACCTACCTCCCTCCTCCCAATACGGTGCCCCCTCTGCCTCCAAACCCTCCTCGTCCTATGGAGCCCCTTCGTCGTCCTTTGGAACGCCATCGCCGTCGTATGGAGCACCTTCCTCGTCCTTTGGAACACCGTCGTCGTCCTATGGAGCACCGTCGAGCTCCTACGGAGCACCCGCTCACACCCAAGCTATAACCAGGCCGAGTAGCAGCTACGGAGCGCCGAGTAGCAGCTATGGAGCGCCTAGTAGCAGCTATGGAGCGCCGAGTAGCAGCTATGGAGCGCCGAGTAGCAGCTATGGAGCGCCGAGTAGCAGTTATGGAGCACCAAGCAAGCCCAGCAGCTCGTACGGAGCTCCTGGTGGTGGATACGGAAGTGGAGGTGGTTACGAAGACTCAACGGTAAGAATATTTTTAAAATACTTATTTATGACCTATAAGAGTTTGATAATCAGAAAACAATTGTTGTTTTTCTCAGCTTATATAAAAGCTAGTCCTACCTAATTCAAATATAGGTAGTACTTAAGTTAGGTAATTTTAAACAGTAGGTAACTTTATTTAAAAGTTTAAACTAAGAAACACATTTTTATACCTTTAGTCTTATTTATGACCTAAGTACCTTGAAAAAATGCCTAATTATAGAAACATCGCATTTGCCACGAAACCAAAATAAATTGTATTACTATTCAAGGAGCAATAAATTTTTTTTAAAATAACAAAATAAGTCTACAGGATGATTTTTTTTTTGATGATCAATGGGGGTCTTGGAAACTAGCGGAGACAAAAGGAAGGTTAAATGGGGAAAGAATTGCAATTTTGTAGGCCCAATTTAATGCACCTTGTGGATTTTTGAAAAAAGTCATGGCTTACTAGATACTTTGAAAAAATCAAATTTTGGTGATTTATTCTAATCCATCTAACTTCATTGTTTCTGATTTTAGATAAAAGGGTAAGTACAAAAGTTGGAGGGAATTGTGTCCCCAATGCGGTTATCTTGTCCTATACTTTTTATGACAGCTGTCATTTTCGAGATATGATAAAAACTTTTGTTTTTTAAATGGAACCCATACATAGTCGGCCGTGGTCTCAAAAATCAGGCATTTTTAGAGCTTTTGAACGATATAATACTCGTTATGGTCATTCGGAAAAACAACGAAAATAACTATGGTTTTCATTTAAAAAAACACAAGTTTGTGTCATATCTCGAAAATGACATGAAACCACAGGTTTGTGTCATATCTCGAAAATGACAGCTGCCATAGAAAGAAGGACACGATAACCGCATTAGGGGCACAATTCCCTCCAACTTTTGTACCCTTTTTTATCTAAAATCAGAAACAATGAAGTTAGATGGATTAGAATAAATCACCAAAATTGCAATTATTTGCCCCTTTAACCTTCCTACTTAAGATGTTTGATACAGTTTTATGACAACCCATATCGTTATACCATGTACCATGGACTTAATTATCTTAACTAGTCTGATAAATATTCATAGCAAACCCATCATATTTTTCAACACTTTAACACCCTATATATTTTTTGTAAGGCCTTCAGATAAAAAAGTTTTTTTGCCAATTTAAATGCTTGAGATTGTAGATGTCGTATGAAATGCAAAATAGCCATTAGAGAAAATATTTTCTCTTCGAATATATTGATATATATTTCTTCCAGCTTATACATCTTTATCCTAAGCACCTATTACATAGTTACCTTCTATGTTTCTATAGCCAGTAAATAAGTGTAAAATATAGGCTCTCTTTTTGTTTTTTTCTAAATCTAGTAAGTATCTACTGCCAATTATTGCAATAAATCGATGAGGTGAAGAATAATTTTATCCGGCCTCTGTTTTATTTTCCATAGGAACCAGCCAACTACGAGTTCAGGTACCACGTCCAAGACGCCCAATCCGGCAACGACTTCGGCCACGAAGAGCAAAGGCAAGGAGACGTCGCCAAGGGCAAATACTTCGTCCTGTTGCCCGATGGGAGGCTCCAAACTGTGGAATACACTGCGGACCAGAGCGGATACAAACCCAAGATCTCTTACCAGCAGGTTTCAAGTGGTGGTGGGTACCAGTATCCGTCACCGGGAGGCGCTGGCGGTAGCGGTGGGTACTAGTGTTAAGGATATAGGAGTAATATAGGGGTGGGTGTGCTTGGTAATTGACGAAAGAAACGAATTTTTGTGATTTTTTTTATTATTTATACGGTTAGTTTGTAAATTTTCATTTTGCGCCACCGTTAGGAAGTAAGTACCACATTTGTCGCATTGTTGCTCATTCAAAATTTGTACGTTCGGACTAAGTATTTAGAACTGAAAGTATTACAAAAAAATTTATGAAGGAAACATGTAGGATCAGATCAGCTTTTTTTAAATTTAACGGATTATGTTAAATTATAAGTAGTATGTATACTTTCGAAAATTGGTCTAATTAGACAAACACAGTTCAGCAAAAATTCGTAAAATTTCTTAATAATACTCTCAGTTCTATGGCAAACTAAAATTTCTATTTCCGAAGTTTCATTTTCATTCTACATTTTAAATTATATACCTAGCGCCAGTACATTTTATGTTTATTTCTAACATTAGTCGATACTTTTTTCTCCTTACCAAGTATTCAAGTACCTTTCGGTTCAAACAACATTGGACCTGATGAAGCTTTAAAACCAATGTAATATTAATATTATACTATACATTATTATTATAGAAATTTAATTTACTTATTATGTACCTTATTTTGCACTTCTCACGACTTGTCTGTTCTGGTAATGGATCTGATAATGTATAACGGACGACGATTATAATATGACAAATTTTGGTGTATCTTAGTTTTGTTTTTTTTACAGACGGCTAAGATTGGCCAGATTAGTCGAAAATTTTGTTTTTGTAAAAAATGCCATGTAAATTAATCATAGTAGCGTTATGTAGTGTGAAGATTACTGTAGGTGTATCGAAAAAGACAATATTTTATATTGAAAAATATTTTATGAATAAAAGAATTCTTGCAATGTAACTTTTGCTTAATTTTCCTATTTAAGTTGCCTAGGAAAGATCGTCCTTTGAAAGGTAGTACAGGTACTCAAGATACTTTAAAAAATATACTTTGAAATTTAAGATCTTTCAGCTGGTCTAAGATTTTTTGGACGATACGATATATCGAATTAAAAAAAAGATGGTTATACCTATGTATTTTTACCACGTTTTTATTAACTAGCTTTCTTTGTCCTCTTGTTTGTTCGTCAAGTTTTGCAATCGATGAGCTAGAGACTTAAAACTTTACACATAGCTCAGAACTATTTGTTATTTGTTATTATAAAAAAATTGTCTCTATTAAATCAAAATATTTGACTAGTGGAAATATGTGAACAGATGAGCACATGTCATGTAATGAATATAAAATTATCGTAAGAAGAAAGGATGGCAACAAACAAACAGACAGACAAGAAACAAGATATTATTTAACATTTTGCAAGAATGCGACAACCAAAACCTCCAGCACCATAAGTTGGAAACGAAAGAAGGATCTGGAATTAATTTGTTTTAATATTGAAATAAAAATCATATGAGATTAATTTTGATTCCTTCTCCTTCTTTATTTTATTTTTCAGGATAATAACAATTGAACAGATTGATATACAAGGTTATTGGTAATTCGATACATTCGTTTGGAGATGGGATAGGGAAGGAGGTAAGGAGTAAATTTAATCCTAAATATGCATTATGCAAAACTCAATAGTTTTTGAGATATTTCAATTTTTCTTAGTAGACAAAAAAATCTACAGAACTTTCCTTAAACTTTTCCACTGGATTACTTGTCCAACACTATGGTCTTATGTTTGGAATGAAAAAGGTCCGGAAACATTAAGATCATAAAAAAATTTTAAATAAAAAGTTGTCAAAAATATAAAAAAAGTTCATGAGTTTTGCATAATGCATATAGGATTAAATTTACACCTTATACATCCTCCCCTATTATATCTCCAAAGGAATGAGTCGAATAATTGCCAATATCCCTGTATTATTGGTAGGTAGGTATAACAGTTTACTATCTATAAATCACAAACGACTCCAAGATATCTGAGATAATTTAATAAATTTTTGCGCCTATAACTAGGTATCAATTATCATATTCTTTCAAGGCTTAACTTTTCCTATGTGATGATAGACCTGGACCAACACTGTATAGTGTGCGAAATGCTGGGTCCCCTACATAGACGTAACTAGGTCGTATTTTAAGGGGGGGCTGATCAGGAACGGCTCAAGATTTTGCGGGGCCGGGTGCCGCATGAAAATGCGGGGCCCCGACAAGGAATTATTTAATTCATTAAGAAGAAATTTTTGAAAGTCGGTACGCTACTTACAAAGGTATATTTTTTACATGTCATTCTGTAAAATGGTAGGCCGGGGCCACGAGTTTGGATCACTTCTGTGACGTATAGGTATAGGAATTAATTTCGAGTGGTGGAGGGACAATTTTTGTGTCTTTTTTTAAACAAGGGCATTTAAAGTAATTTTAAAAAATGCGCCGCAGGCGAAATTTTTAAAAAATTTGAAGAAAAATTACATAAAATAATTAGTCTTGGGAAATCCCAATATCTTAAAATTTACAAGCTGGAGTGAATATTTTCAAATTCCGAAATGGGTTCGGTCCCGCCCTTCTAAATACGTTACTGATTGGATCACCCTGTACCACCCTTGAGGTGCCACACCCAAAAACGTTAATTCTAAGGCTTCAAAAAATAATGTATAGGTATCTATCTATCTTTAATTCATTTAAGAAAAAACATTATGAAAAAGTAGAGGTTTCCGAGTAGAAACCAGAGAAAAAATGTTGGGAATGTCTGCTATTTTGCGATGCAAGATTATTAACATAGTACATACTATAACGAAACAACAATACACTGGATGAATACTTACCCAGAATACCAAAATAAAAGTCTGGAGTCTGGCACAGCAAAAGTACATTCTCCGACGCCCGTCTCGTCTCTCTTTCTCTCGGCAGCAGGCCGGTGTGTTCGCTCTCGCTTGCGCGTTTAAATTTTAGTCGGATTTTGTCGGGGCACAAGGCGCAAGATTCCGCAAGAGCAAGCGATTCGTCGAAACTGGTGAATTTAAAAAGGCGCGTGCGGTGTTCGCCGTGTTGCTTAACATTGCGTTGTCAGAATGTTAGATATATTCTGTTTACGAGAAGCATATCTTCGCACATCCTTTACATTTTTAGGGACGGCTAATAGAAATATAGGGGGGCTAAGCCCCCCTAGCCCCCCCTAGTTACGTCTATGGTCCCCTAATTTTAAAGAGTCCCTGGACTAAACCGAGGACTAAACCTCAGACCACAGAATAGCCGCTATTCTGTGCTCAGACTAATGAATAAAGGGGACACCGCATTATAGCGTCGTTATACAGATGTAAACAGTAAGCTGAACCCTCTCACTTTATGAAAGAGATAAATGTATTTACAAACACTACCTATGGAACGAAATATTCTCTTTATTCACTTTAGAGGAACGACACTTGCACTTTATGCACCTTTTTACCATTTTTTAATATTTTAAACTTGGAACCGCACGAAAAACTCGATTTTAGCGTTTGTTCTCTGGTAAAACTAAGCAAATACCGAAGCACACACCAAAACGTTTATGAGACTAAACAAGGCCAAAACAAACAAAATGGAAAACAAGCAAGTTGAGCAAGCGCTAACTTTGGTCCCTGTCAAACTGCCGCAACGTTGCCGATTAGTGCGAAGAATAATGGGTGTTCTCTACTATAACCATTTTGTCAATAATAAAACACCTACATAATCTTTCTTGAACACGAAAAGGTTGTTTTACTTTACTGTTCCGTCTGAATTTTATAAGTGGGGGCAATTTTACGTTCAATGCATCTACTAAAGAAATTGCCTGTTTTATTTATAATATTGCTAGTTATTGTTACTCTTAAATGTGACAACATGTTGGGGCAGGTCAGTAAAGGACCAATATTTGTAAACATGGGGATAGTAATAAAAATAACTCCTGTCAACAATTCACTTAAATTTGTAAACAAATTCGTCCCCTTTATTCATTACTCTGAGGACTAAACCCACATATAGCTACCTATAGGTATGTGACTAAACCAAGGACACTAACCTAACTTTTGATATTTCTGTCACAGAATGCTCTATCTGCTGTCTCACTCTTCACCACCATGCGCCATTGAATTACAGTAAAGCCACTGTACATTGAATGTAAGAAATACGCCCCCTATAGGCTCAATGCTAAACTAGTCTATGGGCCATGAACAAGAACGTTAAACTTTAATGTTCCTTGGGCCATGCCAACAATGAACAAGAACAAAGAACACACCAGTGTAGACCACAGAATAATGCCCCTCTATTCTGTGGTGTAGACGTAGACTCAATGCTAGCACCGTTTCCATGGTGACGATGGCCCATATATTAGTTCGCATAGTTCCGTCGGGGCGTTGGCATCTTAAATAATATCGGGTATCTTTTTTCTCTTCTCGATTAAAAATTTGAACATTTTGACTCTGACATTTGACACAGACACATCACATTTGACATTTGACAATCCTGGTCCGGTCCGAGGTCTAAAAAAATGTGCTTTTGAATTTTGCGATTTTCCACTGATATAGCTTGCGATGTCCACAGCATGAATCTAACAAGTCCCCATGCTAAAATTGCTGTAGGCTGGTACGTTTTCCATTGCCGGAAATATATCTTTAATTACTTATTTCATTCTCACAACTTTTACCATTCTAACCTCACTTTACATCCTTTTTACGAACGATTTATTACTTCCAGGACTGTGATCACGATATCGGGCCTTGCTGCTTTCTACTTAGCCAAGAAATCAATAGACAGGCGTCGCTATGATATTATGAAAGTGAGGGAACGCATGCGAAACTCGAATACAGGAGAGTACAAGCCGAGTTATCGGAAGTTTTCGACGTCAACTAAAAACTAAGTGTAGCAATTAAAAGACTTTCATAATGGCCTCTAAGGAGCAACAGAACCTCCAGCTCATTCAGGAGCTGGAAATTGAGATGATGGCGGATATGTACAATCGCTTGACAGCAGCGTGTCATAAAAAGTGCGTACCGCCAGTGTATGCAGATGCGGAAATAGCGAAAGGCGAAGCCGTTTGCATAGATAGGTGTGTGGCAAAGTTCTTGGATATCCATGAGAGGATCGGAAAGAAGCTGGGACAACTCTCGATGCAGGACGAGTCGCTATTGAAAAAGTAACACGTACATTATGTAGTCGTTAAGTAGTTTGTTGTTCAGCTGTTGTGCGGGTGAATTATTTTGTGCAGATATGGTTGAATTGTTGAATACATTTTATAATATTTATGGAAGATGATTGAGCATTATTACTCCCTGCCGGTAGTTAATAATAATAATCTGTCTGTTTTGGCAGAATTCCGAGCCGGTTTGAAACAACTGTCAGGAGCATGCGCAGTTTCATTTTGATGTTCCAAAAAGTCTCAGACAGATCTCAAACAGTTTGAAGTTCTAATATTTCACTTTTATTACTTTGTGTACAAAATATTAAAATGTCACAACCGGTTCTAATCGGGTCTAACCAACCGGCAACAATGAGCAAATAATTACCATAATAATGTCAATTATTATTTTATCACAGTAGATAAGGCCATGATACAACCCCAGAAAAGGACGAATAGGACGAATCAGAAGTGGCACTTGCTTTCGGCGCCTTTGATGTCGCGGTTCCAATTTCCCCTCTCGCGCATAGGAAATGAACTCTCCGCCGTTGACATCTGCGCATTGGCCACGCCCACCGTATTTTGGACAGAGTAGAACTTGCCCATTGCGTTGGCACGATCAGGTCCGGGCTATAGAAAATTTTGTGTTTTATATAGCAAAATTAATTTTTAGAATAGTAAAGTTTTTTTCTGGGATTAGATCTAGTTCAATTTGAATCTCCAGAAGTGATTTTAAGTAGGTATTTTACTGACGAAAAAAAATAAATATTAATATTTTACTAAAGAGAAAAATACATTTTTTTATTGTACATGGAAATTTCACAATATTTCCTCTTTATTATTTTATACTTACCTATATTAATTAGAAACAACTATGATTTAGGTTCAAGTGAACTATTCTACTTGGGTGGTTGAAATATTACAATATTTCAATCGACTTGCGTCCAAACTCATAGCTTGGCAATTAATTTGTTTTTTTATATAGATCCATAACAATTATTATTTGCAAAATTGGTTGACCTTCGTATCACTGGTAGTAAAAAAAGATTATTTATCAAAAATGTTTATTACTAAAATCTATAAAAAAATTCAAAAACAATAGCACATATAAAATATAATACCTATAAATACAAAAGATATTATAAACTACTTACGTACATATTATGCACATGCACACTATACATTATCAACTTAGCCTAATTTTTAAAAATAATGACCCCTGGCAGCACTTATAAATGTAAATTTCGAAGTTTATAATTTTTATTAGTTTTATTAGAAACGATATCACGATTTAAAAATTTTAAAGAATAGATTCCAAATCTTACATAAAGGGATAATAAATAGGCATGATTAAAACTAGGGCATGGATGTTGATATGAAATGTTTTGCAGCTTATTTTTTAATTTCACACAAACATTTTCTTCTAAAGCAAACTTTGGAAAGAGGGTACAAAAATTAACTTCGAGAGTTTTAATATAATTTAGGAAATTATCAGGAGGTGAAAATAAATGTCCAAAGGTTTCGTTACCACTTGATTTGTATGCTTTAAAATAAGTAAACAAATCAGTATCCCCTAATGTATGACGTTTACAATATTTAATACAAACTTCACATGAATGTTGTTCCAAGCACTTTCTTAATAAATATCCACAAACATATGATATACTATTTGATTCATGTAGTTCGAAATCAATATAATCTGGTGCCACCGAACTTAAATCAGAAAAAATAGATCTTGCATTTCCCACAACAACTTTGTTGTAAATTTGTGTATGTTCGGTGGTTACGTATGACAATAATGAATCAAAATCCTCAATACAATTAGCCCCATCCGCGTGTTGGAAATAATTTAAACAAAATGATTTTTTGAAAGCCCTTTCGCATTGGATGGGGGTTGGATTCAAGCAATTTCCCCCTTGCTGCCTAATAGTGCCGAAAAAATTTTCGAGACAATCTTGATTTAAGCGTCGAGTGTATAAGGAACTAAACTCTAAACAATGAAATTTTTCCCAAAGACCTAAAAATGAATTTATTGTGATTTGCCACCCTTTCAAAAATTTAACTTTATTGGTAACCTCTATATTTTGTTTTAAAATTTTAATATTCTCAAAATATGTAAACATTTCCTTTAAAAAATCGACTTGGTAATCTGCTCCTTTGAAAGGTCTATTGTACTTGTATTACTGCCTGATATTTTTGAGGAATTTAAGATATCAAATAACTTATCAATTTTTTCTACAAATGACACTGTAGCGTTTGCCGAAGGGGGGAATTGTCCGAATTCAATAAAGGAATTAAGTGCCGCAGCTACCATTGCGCTGAAAACTTGGACGGCTAAACTAACCTTCAGTTTTTTAAAAGGATTCGAATTAATGTGTTCATCTGTAAATTTTGGACACAGCCGAAGAGCCAAAGGCTTATGTTTTTGTTTATTATAAATTTGGTCAATACCTATACGTTTTATTTGTACATCCTTCAGAGGTTTCGAATGTGTAATTGAAAAAATTATTTCGTGTTGATTTTAAGAGATGCGGCACATCAAAAATATAAAATATTTTTTCGCTATCGACATAAAAATGTGAAGAGTTTGAAGAGATACCAACTGATTTTGAAAATTGTACAAAATTTGATCCTTGATCAGACACTAACGCACTTACTAGTAATCCTACAGATTTAAGTTTCCTTATTGCTTCAAAAATAATAAATTTTAATTCCTCCCCTGAACAAGTATCAATAAAGAAATAAGCAACTGGTTGCTTCCACTTAGCAAATATTGCTCTAGCCATAATAGCTAAAACATATTTAGCAGGAGCATATCTTTTTTCCTTCAATGTATTATGAAACCCAACAATGGTATCGGAAGATCTATTGTAAAATAAAAACATTTTTAATGACATTTCGTCAATACAAAGAATGCACTGTTTTGAAGAACCCTCTAAATTTGTAGCTTTTGATTTAATAACCTCAAAAATGAAACTGTTAAGACCTGCAGTTATATGCCATTTGCTAGTTATTCTTTGAAGAGTGCTTTTAGATGGCAAATAAAGTGGTTTCATTAAAAATCTATAAGCATTTGGGCTTAGAAAATAAATTGTTAAGGAAAATTGTTTCATATCTCAAGAGTAACGATATCCCTGTGGATTTTTTTTGGGATTTTCTAAATAATGCCTTACAAATAGTAGCATTGAAGCAGACAGTTTTTTCTCACAAATGGCAAGAAATTGTTCGTCATTTATTTCAGGGTCGGCACTGTCGACAGCTTGCTCCAACTTCGGATGCAACTTTCTTTGGAGTTTTTTTATTTGTAACTTTAATGAATGCTTTCTCGGACTATGTGCACTCAAACTAAGAGAAGTTTGTTGACTAGCATCTAAAAATAGAATTATTCAATAACAAAATAAGTAATACAAACCCAAAAAACCCAAACTTATAATATGGAATCACTTAATATTTATTACAATTTATATTGTCGGGTTTTTCACATTTAACTGTTTTTGTTAGTAAACACTTTTGACTTTCCATGACATAATTTTTTTGACAAAAAAAATTATCGCAAATAATGCGTGATGTCATATAAGTTTGGGTGTGTATACTATAATAACAGTTTGTGAATATATATCATATATCATTACCTTTTGATGCAACTGAAAATTCGGTAATGCTGTGGAGATCGCCTATAGGTGACTGTGACAGATGGGGTGTACTTGGTTGATCCAAAGGTTGAGCGATCGAGACTGGTTGATCAAGTTCTCGTTGAGGTTCTAACAAAGTCAAATTGCTGCATACAGACACAGAAGGACTCTGTGAAGAAGCCTCATCGATATAACCTAGTAAAAAAATTAAATGCAGCAAAATTACAAGTATCAGCAAAAAATACATATTATTATCTAATAATGAAGGGGTAATTATGGGGTCAAAATGTCAAGAAAATCGGGCGGTGCATACACTAATTTCCATAATTACCAATGAAGGTACTTACATGATGAGAACACAGTTGGTATTGCTGTTTTCTTTAGCCCAGACTTCGACTGGTTTGCAAACATACTATTTTCAAAGTGCATTGAACAAACTTTATAATTAATAAAAAGCTGTGTGGGTGTTTTTTCTAACAAATCCTGCCTTCCACACTTTCTCGTCCATGCATAACACCTTGAAAAAAAATTAAAAACCATAGTTAGGTAGGTATTATCAGTAGGAAACCATTTGTGGGTTTTCTGGGGTAGGTAATACTCCATTAAAAGGGGTAGTACCTACGTAGGACATAAAATTTATAATACCTAAGGATATAATAATGTGGTAACAAGGTAGGGACAAACTACACATAGGTACCTACCTGTTTTCATCAGCAGGTATTTTGAAAAAACTTATCCCAACATTCCTCGTGTTGTTAGAACATCCACGAACACAGCAATAATTGCGGGGCCATTTCGTCACAAAACCTAAGCACAAAGTGGGTTTTCTGGGGCACAATGCACTAGTGTAAATACAGCAACGAAGTATTCGAAGTAAGAACACAAGCAGTCAAGTTGAGCTGAATACAAATTGTACACCTTATCTGGTCCCTGTTTTGGATACTTTTATCACAGTCATGATAATAATACTGGGCTTTTTTACTTAGAAATTGGTAATCGTTTTTCGTTTTATTGTTTACGTTTTATAAGGAGTTTAACCTCAATTGAACATACTGACGCTGTCTGGCGTCTGGCGTTAGGTGGCGCGTCAGCAGTAGGCCACGAACGACGTTGCCGGACTTCGTCAGCATTTATGCCTGACAATTTCCTTAAATTCATTTAGCTATTTTTATCGCCTTCAATTTAATATCAACCAAAATACTATCAAGGACTAACATTTTTATAAGTAAATTATCATCGATTTCATTTTATATTAAATTATTTGCATTATATTTTTGTGGGTTGCCTTGGTTACCGGCTCCCGACTGGACGATCTGGCAGTACCGCAAGAACGGAATCTGTGGCGCCGCGCCGCGCTGTTGTCAAGCATTCCGCTTTCATAATCAAGTCCCAGAAAACAGGGGTCAGGTTGTGGGTTTTCTGGGCTCAGATAAATAGAATAAATGGTTCGTAAAACATTATAATTTTACTACCGGCACACATTAGATAATATTAATTGCTTTCATATTAATTTTATTGGTATACCTACCCAAAATGAATAAATGATAGTGAAAAATATGTTGACATGTTTTAACCTTTCTAAGGATCTGGCGGCCTAGCAATACTCTCCGTCCCCACCACCTCTTAAAAATACCCCTCTGCCCTCTTAAATTAGCCAAGTGCCACTTCTGATTCGTCCTATTCGTCCTTTTCTGGGATACAACATTTGTTGTATCATGGATAAGGCTTATGTCATGATTGTTAGTTGGCCATTTGCATTTAATAGGGTGTAGCTTTTAAGGAGACCTTGGATCGAATAATTTTACATTAAACCCTTCGTAAAATCTGTCAAAGATTAAGCAGCTTCATTTTTGGACATACAGCCACAGCCTGTAGGTATATAATTTGAAAGCTATCGGCAAAGCCTATATGGTATAAATGTCCGTACAGTCTCAGACACATTGCCCAGACATTTCCTCAAAAATAAATGATCGCACATTTGGCATCTCGATATTTGGTGCCAAGAACTTATATATTATTATGTGGTTGTTTGTGGGCAATGATTGTCATGATATATAAGACTTCTATTATAAAGTTCAAAGATAAAAGTGATAGATAGATTTTTCCCAACCCTCTAACAATGGTGCCGAGAAAATATAATATTATTGATAATACCGTTCGAATTATATATTCTCAAAGCTGAAAATATCACGACTGCGCAGCAGGGATGAGTGGTATTTTCTTAACTTTGGGATTATAATGAATTAATAAGTTAACGTAAGGTATTATCTGATTAATTAGGCTGTATTTAGGAATTTAATTATTCATTGTTTAGGCGTAATTTGACAACCAAACTTATTAAATAAATTTACTACAAAAATAATACATATTTTGCCTTTTCTAAAATGTGATTTAAAAAATAAAAAAGAATCCACAACCGGGATTTGAACCTGGGACCTCTTGCACTCAAAGCAAGAATCATGCCAATAGACCAATGCACTTCCATATAAAGTTTACTTAACTTAGCAGCATTTAAATTTAATTACCATGCTTAAAAGTTGAAGTGTATTTGATTCCTATCATTTAGGATGAGCCTTCAGTTTTTAATATATTTATTGTGTTAAAAAATATTTAATGATCAATCTGTTAACTGAAATTTTATTTTCTAATCCTATATTATTTGGTATTGTGAGGAAGTTAATGGGTTACCGATCAGTTTTAGCTATAACAATATTGATTTAGCGTAACTAGGGTGAAACTAAGAGAGTAGAATACCACTAAGTAGTGATATTACTGAAATCATGACCTGATTGGTTAATATTTCACAAATTCTGTCATTTCATTGGTTCATATTGGCAGGCGTTGAATTCTCATGCATATTATTTGTTTTAAGATTTAATGAAACATACAACGTACCATATCCAAGAACTATTTAGTGGGAAATGTGAATTAAATAAATAAATCTAGTGTTTTTTTACAATTTTATATTTTTCATATTCATTGGTCAATATTAAAAACACTCTTTTTTGACTTGACCACCTCCTTTTCCCTAAAATGTTCTGCTGTCCGTTTCCTGATTTCTTCAACTCCTTCCTCTTTACTCGCCCATTCCAAAACCAACCTCCTGCCGTACAAGTGAGTACTTTGACTCAGTGCCTCAAAAGCCATCTACAAAAATATATTAGGAAAATTCAAAAAAGTTGAAGTTAATTTTTCATACCTTGGCATCTGAAGGCGTGGTATAGTCAACAAATGCAAAACCCCTATGAGAACCCGATCCGTCCATTTTTGTCGGCAACCTCAAAGCCTTAATTTCACCAAACGTGCTAAAAAGTTCCTGGATTTCCTTTTTGTTTGCTTGGAAAGGAACGTTTCGCACTAAAATCTTCGTTCCCGTTTGTTTTGTCCGTTTTGAAGTCTTTTTTGTCGTCTTCACTTCTTTGCTAAATAAAAAAACACCCTGTGATTTACAAAATCACAAAGATTTAAACTTACTCTAGAGTTCTCTCAGATCTCTTCAACTCCAACGATTTTCCATCCAAGTCACATTGTTGAAGTGTCTTCAAAGCTTTATCAGCACTAGATTTTGTATAAAACCTTACAAAACCATATCCCATCGATAGCCTGCCGTTTACATTGTTAGGGTCTTTTTTGGTGGCAACATTTGCATAGAAAATCTTGCCACATTCTTGAAAATGCTGCAAAAAAATAAAATAAATTGTATGTAAATCGATAAATAGTTCAAATGTACCTCTTGCAAACCCTTGTCTGTAGTTTGAAAGTTAAGATTCTTTACAAACAAAGTAGTATCTGGTTCTGGTTCTTCATCATCTTCTTCTTCTGCCTCATTGTCATTCTCAACATTTTCATCATGCTTAGTATCTGGATTTTTTGGATTTTGGTCCTTAACGTTTTTGCCTTCTTTTAAGCTATTTTCTGGTGCCCACTCAAGATATAGGGGACCATTTTTAAATTTGGAATATGCTAATCTAGTGAAGGCCTTTTTCGCTTCTGATGGCTCGAGAAATTCAACAACGGCTGAAATACCACAAAAATTATACCTGAGAAGTTCGTAAAGTTACCTTACCTGTAATTCCACTTGGGGGCAAAATAACTCTCCCCACATCGCCATGCTTCTCAAATATTTCCCTTATCTCCCTGGCTTCTGTCCGTGCCGGTAAATTTTTCACCAAAATTATAGTTTTCGACCTATTCGTGGTAGTCTAAAATCCCCCCCAAAAAAATAAAAACATCTAACTTCAAATATTAAATCACCCACCGCAGAAAATGCATCCAAAACAACACCCTGCTGTTCGAGGTGTTTTCTAGTCTCGGCGACTATTTTTGTTTCTCCCAAGGCTAACCTGACGGCGGCACTGCCTTTGCCGTCGGGACCTATGACGGCCTCTTTCGAGGTACGGTAAGTGTCGGCGATTACTTCGGCAACGGCGTCCTGACCCAAGAAAAGTGCGTTCCAATTGTGCGAAGAACTGGCTTGTGATTTTTGTTTAGCTGCCTTTTTCTTTTTGAAATCAGTCGATTCTAAAAATATCGTAAACGCTATAGCCAGTAACTTCCAAGATCACCATAGTACCCACTTTTCTCTACTTCTCAGAGAATTCTTAGAAAAAAGAACGAAACAAAGTTGAAAACACTTCGCAACTATCCTTTTTACCGTTTTCTCAAACTCATCAGAAACTAATAAAATGACGATTTTGTGCTTAGTTTCTTTTGTTTACCCCTCAGCAGATTTTGAGGTTATGTCACGTGGTCCAAATGACAGTTGATTTACAGTCTATGCATTCTAAGCTGAGACGTGAGAACCTCAGTCTAACAGCCGCCCAATAAGCTATTTATGAATCGCTGGCACTTAGACTGACATTTTCGCGTGTCAGCTTAGAGTGCATGAACTGTTCTATAATAGTAGTTATATTACCTTCCAAATCCTCGCTAGGTGTATCTTTACTCTTTCCAGGCAACAAATGCAACATTCTTCCATGTAAAATTGAACCGTCAAGTTCCGAATACGCTTTAACAGCATGTTCGGGCATCAGGAAAGTGACTACTCCAAAACCTTTTATTTTCTTCGTCGTCTGATCCACTGGCAAGCTAATTTCGGCAATAGGTCCTGCAAAAATTTATTTTACCATAAAAATAATTAGTTGCCACAAAAATTCATACCAAATTTGGAAAATAAACCCTCAATATCTTCCTCCTTGATAGTATATGCCAAATTCCTCAAGAATATCCTTCCAGACTCGGCAATATCTTCTTCGTTTTTCAGGGCTTCTTCTTGGGTGATCCACTTGCTCTTTTTTGGGTCTGCATTTGCAGAATCTTCCAGTTTGTCAACTAAACTTTCACCAGAATACTTGAAGACAGAAACTCTTTTACCATCTACAAAAAAAAATAGTTCAAATGAACAAAAAATAATGAACAAAAAAAACTTACTAATGAAACTTCTATGTTTGAAAAGTGCGGTCTTAAAATTCTTCTCAGTTTTAAACCCAGCGTAAGCAATACCATGAATTTTTCTCGGTATTCTTATGCTAAAAGGTTTGATAGGTTTGAAAAATAGCTTTATGTCCTTTTTCTTGCAATTATACGGCAAGCCTCTCATCTTTAAAGTGTAAAGTCTCACTACTTCTTTTGCCTTTTTCTCCATTTTTTGTCGAGGTTTGCCTTCATTTTTTCCTTTCATGAGTTTTTTCATGTATTCTAAATCGGAAATTGATTTGTCGGCCAATTTATCTTCTTTCTCCTCTTCATCTTTGGATTCTTCATCTTCGGGATCCTCATCTGAATCTATGGCACTATCTTCATTACTCGATTTAGCAATTATGTTGTGTAATTTTTCAGTTTCGCTTGGTGCATGAACTTGGAGAAATTCTTCAAACAATGGGTCATCTTTATACTAAAAAAGTATCTAGACTTTAGGAGACTGAAAAATATTTACAATAAATACAAAGTGTTCTGCTTTTAATGATAGAATATTATGATACTATGGTTCGTCTGGTAAAAAATCGGAACACCCTATATTAGGTATATCAGTAGGCAGGTATAGTTACCTTTTGTAACAACTGAACACTTTCATCTTTCGTTTTTTTCTTCTTTTCTTTCTTCTTTTGTTTTTTCTCTATCTTTTCATCGAATTGATCGGCATCCTGTTGATGGATTTTTTTAAATGCAGTGCTATCAGGTGCATATTTACTCCATGCCTTTGGTTTTGTGGCATCTCCTTTAAACGGAACAAATGATATTACTTTAGGAAGTGGCTATTTATACCGCCGGATACAAACGTCAGTATACGTCTTGCGCTCTCATTGGTCGATTGAGTCACGTGACACATAACCTTACTTCTACCACAGGATAAACAATATCTGAACTGTGCTTCTACCGTCCGATGGATTATGAATCGGCTTGTTTACTAAGTCGATTGGATGATGTCCGAGATTATTCAGACCTATCTTGTCTCATTTTATATTGTGTATGCCCTACTTTTTCTGCGATGGGCGCTGCGGAATGAAAAATGAAGTGGTAATTATTTACAATGATGTAACCCACCCCCGATTTTCTTGAAATTTTGGCTACCCCCAACATTCGGCGCCGCGTATACTGACGTTTGTATCCATCGGACGTATAAAGAGCCACTTCCATTACTTTAACATTACATAACATGCGAAAGAACTTACCCAATAGAGCGCATTTTTCCACAGTTATTCGACTAGTGTTAATGAACGTTTTATCGAAAGATTTGGTAGCTTCATCTGCTTCATTTTCGTTTTGATACCCGATAAAACCAAACTGTCTGAATTTTCCATCTGGGGTGTACTTAAGCTGAATATCTGTCACTGTTCCTTTTTCGCTGAACAACTCTCGAAGTTTGTCTTCCGTTATCTAATAAAATATATATTTCCTACATAAATATGATAGTAATAAAAGTACCTACCTAATGACTTACACTTTTTGGAAGATTCTTAACTATAAGACGAGACATGACTAAAATCCTATATTGTGTTTACAAGCAAATATATACGATCTCTGTGTATACTCCTCTCCTAATAATAATACAAGACACAAGTCCTAAAATAAATAAAAAAATCAATTTTTGAATCAAAAGATTGAGGTTAGGGCGTCACAGATGCCACACGTGTTCTTCTTCTTCTCAGAAAAATAATTCTTCCATTCAATGAAACATATATTCACAAAATATCGAAGTTAGGTTGACTTTTAGCGACTGTTTCCTAACTTTTGATTAATATCGTTGATTGAAGAAGGGGAAGATATCCTCCCTTGTGGGTGGCATGCGAATATGATCCTTATGGTCTGTCTGTCACATTCCCACTTGTTACTAAATGTTTCTGTCTCGTTCTCTTACATTTCACCGACACGCGTCCGTACGGTGGCGCCAAATTCCGAAACCACCATTCGAGTCGGTCGATGGAGAAAGGAATCTTCAATCAACGGTTCGGGCAAAAGGTCACTCCATCAACGACGGAAGAGCGCAGAAAACTACGCGGTCAGCGCACCGCCACCTATGGACAAGGCCATACAACCACTGTCGTCCGACGCGACGACGTCCAGCTGTTTTTGTTTTTGATCTGTATCTGTTCCTCCCTTTCCTCCTTTACTTATTTTTATTTCCACTTATATTATCGTTACTGGGTAATCTGTGATTGTTATTACGTGTATTTGGTGGATACAGTAGTGTGCAGAGGACCAGTGGTGTTCTAGTCCGATAATTAGTGTGTGCCTATCAAAAACATTTCATGTTTGAGCCATCAGATAAAGGATACCTAAATACGGAGGTTAGGAAGTGAAAGTGTGTTTTGTTGTATACAGAGACTTGCCATCAAGGCAAGTCTCTCATTGTATGTATAATATCAAAATGGGTGTTTTCTTGTGTTTTCTCAGCCATGCCCGAGAAGTGTTGTGTCCCAAATTCGTCGATGAAGGAACGAATTAATCGACGCCCAAATTGCCTAACCTAACCGAGCCAAAGCCAAAAGTGTCCGTTTTTGCCTTTCCTAAGGATCCGGTTTTGAGCGCAAAATGGGTGCAGGCCATAAAAAGGGCTGACTTTGTAGTCAAGAAACATTGTAAGGTAAGTTACATGTTACATTTTTATATATTTTTCATAAAGCTTTGGGTTATTGTAGGTCTGTGAACAACACTTTTAACACAAGACATTGAAAGGGAGACTACGTGTGTTCGTCGATGGTCCTCAATCAACGGTGTGTTGTAGAATCGACTGGTGAACCTTTACGTGCACCCAGGGTTGCCACCCGTCCCGTATTTCAAGGGACAGTCCTGTATTTAAGTAAAGGAAGTGGCTATTTATACGTCCGACAGATACAAACGTCAGTATACGTCTTGCGCTCTCATTGGCGGGCTGAGTCACATGACTTCTTTGGACGTGCATTTAACTCCGTACACGTCCGAAGCCGAAGTAAACTAATATTTAGATACGTCGGAAGTGCATTTTTCTCAAGCATCTTTGCAATAAGGAGCGTATGCACTGCTCCTTTTTGGGGGATAGACGCTGCCGTATGAAAAAAGAAGTGGTAATAATTTCCAATGGTGTAACCCACCCCCGATTTTCTTGAAATTTTGGCTAGGTAGGTACCCCGTATTTTCGCCCGATGCGATGTTCGGCGTTGTAACCCACCCCCGATTTTCTTGAAATTGTGGCTACCCCCCGACATTCGGCGCGGTGCCGAATGTCGGGTGGATTACATCATTGTAAATAATAAAATAACCACTTCATTTTTCATTCCGCAGCGCCCATCGCAGAAAAAGTAGGGCATACGCAATACAAAATGAGACAAGATAAGGTCTGAATAATCTCGGACATCATCCAATCGACTTAGTAAACAAGCCGATTCATAATCCATCGAACGGTAGAAGTAAGGTTATGTGTCACGTGACTCAATCGACCAATGAGAGCGCAAGACGTATACTGCCGTTTGTATCCGTCGGACGTATAAATAGCCACTTCCTTAAGTAAAATGTCCCGTGTCCCGGCAAACATTCATACGGGACGCTATAAATCCCGTATTTTCAAAATTTAAGGTGAAAAATTAAAAATGTTACATGCGAACGGCATTCACACAATCACCACCATCTAGAGTCCAAGCCGCGACTCACATGTGAACACAAAATTTACTAAATTATAGTCCTTCATGCCTTCATTGGCGCCACACTACAATTTTCGTAAATGTCAATTTCTTGTGTGTTATGTGATATATCACAAAAAATGTTCTGTGATATCTTTTTATTTTTAAAGGATTTATTTATTTTTGGTTAGTCGTGATTAGCCAGCCATGATAATTTGTTTTTGGAAGTTTATCCCTTCAAGAAAAAAAAACAAAAAAGTTCTGTTTTTTTTTATTTTTAAAGAATCTATTTAGTTTAGTTTCATAATTTGTTTTGTTTTGTTTTTGTGTTATCTTCAAGAAAAAACAAAAACAAAAATAGTGGTTTTCTTTTATTCCTTTTCGTTGGCCTTTTTCAGTAAAACATTTTGTAGCCCCCCTCCCCCCCCCCCCCCCGAACGCCCGTCACGTCCCGTATTTTAAAATTGAAAAGGTGCCAACCCTGCCTGCACCTTTAAAAATTCCACGTTTAGCTAAAGGTTTTAAATTTTCATGGCTAGTTAATTTCATTATATTTTTACAAAATATACTTACTTTTTAGGTGCAATACCTTGTAAGTTACCAGGTTGCCCAATTTATTTGTCCAAATCGAGCACGAGTCGTAGGGAAGGTCCCCAATAAAAAAAAAACAAAAAATTGAACTTGGACAGGTTGAAAAAGCCGTAGCCGAAAGCGTTGTGAGTTGTGAAGCTTAGAAGTCTGCAAAATCGTATTCAAACATTGAAGAAGCGTATTCAAAAATGGTAATTATGGAGCATAGTGTATGCACCGCCCGATTTTCTTGAAATTTTGGCTACCCCCCTATTTTCGAGGTCCCTGAACACGAATCTGACCTCAGTGTTTTGAGGTCGGACATAGTTTCCGAGAAAATGAATTTTCAAATTTTTTTTTTCCCCACTTTTTCACGGTAAAATTTATCTGGATTATAACCACAAATGTCGCCGTGAAAAATGGGGTGTCGGGTGTCAAAAGAAAATTTGAAAATTCATTTTCTCGGAAACTACGTCCGGCCTCAAAAAACTGAGGTTATATTCTTGGTCAGGGACCTCGAAAATAGGTGGGTAGCCAAAATTTCAAGAAAATTGGGCGGTGCATATACTACGTTCCATAATTACCTCAAAAATTTGTTATATTGCCTAGTGGGACAGTCGCTGGTTGAAGGCGAAAGGAAGCGAAGGAAGGGTCACATGTAGAGTAGTCACTGAAATGTTTATTCTCGTAATAATTTTTTTGTTGTGATATTTTTATTGTTGAATTGTCATTTATTAAATAACTTAAATTATTGCTCTATTAAAATATTTTTGTGTTCCACAAATTAGTTGCTAAGTTATGTTTGAAATTGTAGTAGTATTTTACCTGGACGCAAAAAAACGACAAACTTTGCAGAAGTTTCAGTTATTATGTGTTTTTAAGATGCTAGTTGAACGTAAATAAAAATCGTTGGTATCGTACTGTCATGCTTGAAGATGTGCCTCAAAATGCATAGCTAATATTAATATTATCTATTATACAGTGAATAAAAAATGCGAAAGTGTGATTTTTCTTCTTCTTTTGGATAGGTGGCTGTGAATTCATATTTGACATTTTCTTGGGATTCCAAACAACTTTTCTTAGTGCTATACTGCTGTAGTTCTAAAAATAAGAGTACTTTACTCTTGAGGAATTTTCATATTTTTCAACCTTCCCTGTATACGAATAGAAATTTTAAAATTTTTACAGGTCGATTTTGAGTTTAAGCACAAGCACTAACTTTTATCAAGAATAATTTGTTTTGAGAAACTTCAAATAAAGAAAATTCCCATTTGTGTCCAACTTTCTGTCATTATTATTATTATCTCGAAAACAGGGCGGTATTGGAAAGTTATACCGTAAAATAGTCTTAAGACACTGTATACAGGGTGTAACTGAACTGATGGTCAAAAATGAAACCACGTATTCTTGGAGTCAAAATAAGGGCACTTCTTCATATATTTTTTTCTTCTACGGGCCTTAGTTTTTTTTTATACAGAGCATAGAAGTTTAGAGAAAAATACACATATTTTTTAGTATCTCTAGAATTATACGAGATAGTTTCTTCAAACTTGGCGTGTCACATGATCGGATGAGCCGTCAAACTTAAGGTTGAAATGAAGCTTCTGAGGCTCACAGTTGCGGAGATACAGGGTGTTATTAGAATTTATTACTTCAGAAAAATGTTTAACAAAAAGTATCTCTTAGTATTTTTTCATATTCGCAGCTGATGGAGGAAGGGAACAATGACGTATCTGTTCTCCAAAGTTCTACATCAACGCTTTGATACCTTTAATCCTTGTTTATATATTCGATTATCGTCGATCGATATCGTTTATTATACACAATATTTCATAAGCATAAGTATTAACACTGACATACCTAAGTATAAAAAATATTATGTCTAGCTAAATTTACATATATAGTTGTCATTCATACAGAAAATTTGGTTTAGACGTCGATGGAAGATTCAATCAACGGTTTACAGCATAAATAATATAACAAAACTTTAACGAAAAAATTAAAACCGACTTCAAAAATTTGCCCGTATGCACATTTCAACTAAAATTTTAGAAATATTTTTCTCCTTCTAAATTGAGTTACCTTTGGATTTGGTGACAGTCAAGGCAAAGAATTTACATCTATTTAGATATGAATACATCATATCCTACATACATCATAACCAGGGCCCCCATGGGAGACCCCTCCGGCAGGGCGCCAAACGTTGGTCCACCCTGTACTTAAAACTTATAGTTTTTTTTAAATGTTTGTTTCATACTTTACTTTTTGTAATATTTTTTATTAATTTTATATAACTGATCAACTTATTTTTTATATACAGGATGATTATTTTAGAACTATACCACCGCGATTTTCTCACTTATTTTGCGCCCTACAATAAAAAATCGTGAAGAAACAAAAATGTGGCAATTCTGGACAGCTAAGTGGTGCTGCAAAAGAAATCGGCAGCCATAGCCAACTTGACGCGCAATATAAAAAATACCTCAAATTGAGCAAAACAATTTAATAGCCCTAGCATATTTATTTTAAGAGATAGAGGAAAACTATCATATTGAAAATTGATGGCACTAAGAAGCTTTATGCAACTGGGTACTCAGATAGTTTCAGAAAATTACACAGGGTGTTCGGCTCTCTTGAGGCTATGCATTTTTTGTTTATTTCTTATTAAGCGATTTTCTCGGTTATTTTAGGCCGCACAGAAAATAGATAAGAAAATAAAATATGGCAATTTTGGCCAGCCAGGTGACGTTAAAAAAGAAATGGGCCTCCATGCCCAATTTTTCGCGCTGTGCTGAAAAAACTTCAAATCGACAAAAATGTTCATGCCCTCAAGAGAGCCGAAGACCCTATGTAATTTGTTAAAACCCAATTAAAAGTTACCACCTGGTACCAAATTTTGGAAAGATGGGCTAGAAGTGGCTTCTAAATACAAGGTATCGAAAAATTTTATGAGAAAAAGTTGTTTAGAATTAAAACTTATTGCCGTGTACCAAATTTTGAGACAATCAGCCTACTTAATTTTTTCATTTTTTCTTTAGCGCCTTAGAAAAAAAAGTGTGAAAACAAAGTAGGCCGATCTTTCCAAAATTTGGTACCCTGGAGTAATTTTAATTGGGAACAACTTTTCTTAATGAATTTTTTTGTTATCTTTAAAGGAAAAGGCACTTCACCTACAATGAAAATAAATAAATGGTCGCTGTCGACGCCATCTTGATTTTTCAAAAACGAAAATATGCTAAAAATTAGTTTCCAGTCATAAGTCAAGCAAATCAGAACCACAAACAATCAAATTTAAACGCGATTTTTTTTTCTTTTACACATATTGGCTCACTTATCCTGGGCCACCCTGTATATTGTAAACAGCCAGTATTTGTTTTTTTTTTTAATTTATGTACCTGTGGCTTTGAGTTAAATTTTATTTTTGTTATATTACTTGATCACAAATTCTTTTTTGTTTCCCTTGGGTGGTATTTATTGATTAATAGCATGAACTAGATCAATAATTCTAACAAAATCATAAGTTGATTAAACTACAAAACTTGACAGTTGCATATTATAGGTAAAAAATAGCTAGGTACAGGGGCGGATGGACTTTACCTAACCAGCCCGGGCATTTGTCTCCCAAGCGGCCCCTAAACATCTCATTTGGCTTTAGATTTTTCTTTTCTTAATTATTATCATAATAACAATTAAAAAAACAAACAATGTAGATAATGTATTTTTTTAATAAAACAAAATATACATGTTTTATGAAAACATAAATAAAATCATAACTCTCGTAAAACAAATAAAACTTTTTTCTCTAAATATAAAGATATAAAAATAACAAAACATTCAGAAGCGTAGAAGGACCACACCGTTATTTCATTTTTATTGAATTCGAAATTCCGACTTTTAAAGTCGAAGGCCAACTTTGAAGTCAAAATTCCGACTTTATAAAGTCGAAATTCCCACTTTTAACTCGAAATTTCGACTTTGAAATTCGAAATCCGACTTTGAACTCGAAATTCCGACATTGAACTCGAAGTTTTGACTTTATGAACTTCCAACTTTCAAAGCCGAAGTTCAAAGTCAAAATTTTGTGTTCAAAATAGGCATTTCGACTTCAAAGTCGGACTGCGACTTTAAAAGTCGAAATTTCGAGTTCAATAAAAATAAAATAATGGTGTGCCCCTTCTACATTGCCGTAAAACACGTAAAGAAATAATAGAACAAAAATAACAAAACAAAAATAATTAATTATGGCCAGTTGCACCGTCCTATCTTAAATTAACTACCTACTTACAGCAATTATTGTAACAATGATTGCCTTTTGTTTTGTCAAGTAGTTAAGACTGTCTTAAAATTTAAGATGCGATGGCCGATGAGCCTTCGAGCCTGCGGCGGCCCTCCGGGGCCCTTCGAATGACCGGCCCACCCCACATTTGCCCGGTGTCCCGGTGGTCCCATCCGCCCCTGGCTAGGTACCTAACTACTGTCCCGGTTTTCGTCAGCCAGGAGTTGGTCACCTTGTTGTATATGAATATTATAACCGTCGATGGAGGAAGGAATCAATCAACGTTATAACCACAGAAAATATAGCGTATATTTTCTGTGGTTATAACTCCATTATAAAGAGATTATTTTAAAAAGACTCGAGAAATTTGTTATTAACAATTAATAACGTTACTCGCTACTTAAAAAAAACCGCCTCCATAGGCAAAGAGGGGGGCGGGGCCGCGGCCGGGCGACTCGAATCGAACGCTGGAATACAAAATCTAAAATATATCTTTCAGCCGTCGATGGATGGCGATGACTCATTCGTACCAGCACAAAAAACGCAAACAACCAAGGTCAAATCAACAGATTTGGCAAGCCGCGAAGCGCGCCATCTGCCGAACAAAAGTTCGTCTTGGGAAGCCGCATTACAAGTGCGCAGTGCGCCATCTACCGGACAGAAGCCTCTCTTCCACCTCAACGCCGAGACGTAATCCGAGGGTGGTGCAAGTGCGCCATCTACTGGGAAGCCTCGTTTCCCCCACCGCGCCGAGAAGTATTCGACGGTGGCTCCATCTTCTTCCGAAGAGTATTGAGTCAGTCGGTATTTCGCATTAGGAAACTAATCTTTACCTTCCTCCATCGACGTTAATATCGGCGCGCCATCTCACGAGCACAATCTAAAATTAATTGTTGACAATTTGACTTGTTACGAAATCTGTAGGTTATGTTGTGACACAGACCAAGAAAAAAATTTGACAGTGAAAGCACAAAATTGATATAATCGTCTATAAATAAAAATACTCCTAAAATAAAATATTGACATTGACGGTGTTCTCTGACGATAATTAATAAATATGCGTAATTAACTTGCAACCCATAAGTGGCGAGGTGCGTAGTGCACGTGAGTGGTGAAAATTTGCCAGCAACATAACAAAAAAAAGTCGACCAGAACCGACCCCAGTCTCAAGCTGAACCATGCAATCTTAATCAAACTTGCAGCTACAGAAAATGTTGCAAATCCCCAGCGTTTCCCCGCTAAATCAGCTTGGCTAGCCAAAGATTTTGAATGTTTATGTTTTTTGGAATGTTTTGCTAATCATGTGTTACCCACACAAGTGATAAGGCTGATATCCTCGTCCTGTTTCTTTGATTCGTGCATGTTTTTGGTTTACAATAGCACTATGCATGTATAGCCGTGTAGTTCATTGTTTTGTGTAATACCTAGTATTTGTAAGAAACTTTACAAAAATGCAGTCGTGTGTTGGCATAGAGGGTAGAAACATGGGATCGGTGTGGAAGAGGCTTCAGAGGGTCAACAAGCGAGCCGCCAAGTTCCAGTTCACTGTTTCCTATCATCAGCTGGCCCTAGACTTCACTTCGAAATGGTAAGCAACTCCCATTGTTCTTTTTATTTTGTTATCCTAGACCTACATAATATACCTACTTGCATTAGCTAGACACAATAGAAAGAGAACTAAGTTTCTTTGGCCCCTATTTTGTTTTCATGTATTGCAAAGGGCAACGAAGATCACATTCCAATTAATTGTATAATTATGTAATTGTGTATGGGGACCTCCAAAAATTGTCTACATTTTAATTGCCTTAGTACACACATGTGGTATTTCTGTCTGAAGTTAAACTTTTCTCTATAGAGAGCCTGTCATTATTCAATGCAGTAGATTTATAGGTAGAAAAAATTCAAACATAGAGGACCTGCTTGATAAAAAAAATGTAGGTAGATTCTTTTGACCTATTGTTAATTTTACAGGTAACCTTCATTCATTCATTGATTGATATGATCATACTTGTATGCATCCTTACAATAATTTCAAATTAACTCGATTACCTAGAACACAGAAAATATAACCTCTAGAAGTTAATCGACAATACCAATGCCTTCATATTAGGTATACCCTAGCTATCCTACATTTTTATAGGAAATTTATAGATTTATTATACCTACAACAAAATTTGTGCGGCCGGTCTCAGATACTTAGGTATAGGTATGTCCTATTTTTTACACATTATCTTGATTTATAAGCAAGCAATTTTATTGTTTACTTTATGAAATTAAGTAGGTAAATATACTGGGTATCTTATTAGAAAGAACATTGCTCAATGAATTTGCTATTTTTAAATATCTATATCTTATTCTGTTTTATTAAACAATTACCTAGTTGTAAAAATAGCCAATACCCGAGGATACATTTTACATAACGTTTAATTTATTTTAACATTTTTAATAATAATTAAGTAATGCATATTATGTACGATACTCGGTGAGATAATATGATTCTCGAAATAAGTATGATTGCTTATCAATATGTATAGTTCTCAATGCTTACATTTATACATAATATGAAGTACAAATACATTACTTATTTGTACTTTCTGTTTATACTATGTACTTATCAATAATTGCCATTGATAAAAATCAAATTTTAAATATCTACTATCTACTACCAGTCTTTAGGTTTTACTCGTTCGGCTATGCTACTACCTACCTACCAGTTTCTCTTCATTCAACCTTCCTGTTAATAAATTATATCCACGCAGAAAATAAAAATATGGAGCCTTAGGATTAAATGGTTATGAAGAAACATTTACAAATTAATATTCTACTATTATAATAGGAACCCTCGAATATACATATTATATGAGCCATGTCTTATCTCTTTTGATATTTCTCTATACTCAACATGTAAGAACTGAAAAATAAATGTCACAGTTGCCTTGCTTTATGTTTACATTTTAATTCTATAAACAAAAAGGAAAAACTGGTTATACCTAATCGGTACCTATATTATATCCACATTCGGTGGTAACATATAAAAAAACTTGTTCCAAGGACTCATGAAGACCTGTAGATGATGTTATTTCATTAATTCATTAAAGAATTTACTCTGGTTATATGTCTGGTTCACTTCACTCAATTAGTTTTTTTATGGATTTTTTTTCGAAGGGTTATCACGTCAAATTACATTCTGTTTGTATTGTACATCGTACCGTACTTTTACTTCCTCTAAAAGTCTATTTCCTGCTTCAAATTTATCGAACTGGTGATGGCACGCTGTGTGAATATCAAATTAGATTCTATGCTTATTTGTTATTCTTCTCACATTCAATTAAGTATTATAATTCGTGAATCGTGATGCAATTTCGATCATTCTAATTTCATGCTTAATTAGTTCACAGGGAGATTACAGTTATTTTTTTTGTTATATGCTACCAGCTCATCAGTAAAGCAATAGTTAATATTATAAGCATCACAAAGTTTTATTTTATTTCGAGTTTTATTTGATGTGGGTACCTACCTATTTACTATTTATTCAGGTATTTACTAAGTGATCATATAATTAGTTATTGTGATCGTTGTTTTTGTAATTCGTTGACTTCTGGGCTAACAAATTAAAATTCTTATCTTGGGCAAATTATTTGCCCAAACAACCAAAACATTCAAACACTTTTAGAAACATCATTTGCTGGTAAAAACAACTAATGTTTATTTAATTGAAGAAACCTATAATTTTAAAACACACTACTTAAGCATCCCTTTTCAAATTCTCTAAGAATCATTATTACATTTATTCTTAGTTTATTTGTAAATGAAATTTGGCATCAGTTTCCGATTAAAAATTGAAAAGACTGCAGTAAGGTAGTTAAATTTTTTCTTCTCGTAATTAATTTTCTCATAGGCAACCTCATAAATTATCCCTTGTGTGGTCAAGAAGGTCTCGAAGGGTGACCTCAAGCCCTCTCACTTGGGAACCGACATTACAGAATCCCTACAAAGGACTCGTAGTGTGGCCAGTTCCAGAGAATCACCAGGTCGCCATTACTCTATTCAAAGATCCCAGAACCAATGAACTGGAGGATAAGGATTGGAGTTTTATTGTAGAAGATGTAAGTTACGTATTTACCAACTAACGAGTTTAATAGTTACTTTTTTCCTTTGTTTGTCTGTGATGATGTAGATACTACGCTTCTTAAAATGAATAATGATGATTTTTATTCTACCCAAGCATCCTTACTCATCAAGTTTAAGTCTGAGACAAACCAACAATATCCTTCTGTTAATGTGTAATAGACCATGCAAAAGTGATACCAAATGCGTGCTAAATACCAGTATATTCATCCATAGTTAGAATCCACTGGTATAAATTGAAAATCTGCATGTTTTTTTTAAAGGTTCCAACTACGGGAAAAAGAAGACAGCTTGCCATTGCCCATGTCAACATGCGAAAATATGCCAGTATCGAATCCACACAAAGCGAATTGTCCGTCACTTTTAAACCCACAACTAAAAAAGTCACCGGAGCCAAATTAGACTGCACGCTGTCTTGTGTTTTGTTGAGGGAAGGCAAGGCAACGTAAGTTTTTTTTTAAGATAATAAATAGCAGGAAAGTAATTTTTCCAATTCCAGTGACGAAGATATGCAGTCAATGGCTTCTTTGATGTCGGTAAATAATAATAGTGATGATATAGCCCCTCTAGAAGATGTGGATGATGAGGATTTTTCACAAAATGATAGTTTGATGAAAAGTAGTCTATATGAAGTTACGCACAATATTCAGCAAATGACAAATTCACTTTCTGGGTCCGATTTTGCCAGTACGCCAATTAGCAGTAAGTGTTTTGTTTTGGATAAACACATTTTTAGTAAAAATAAACCATAATAACAACAATATATCTGAAACTGTACTTGTGAAGGTAATATAATGTAAAAAATAGCAAAAAAAAACAATTTTTGAGGTATAGATCATGGTCCTTTTTGAATATAGTTTTAACTTTTATTTTCAGTAAATAGCATTCAGTCGCTGTCAAGAGACGACAAAACGCCAACTGCCGAAACATTTTCGCCCTCGAATGAAAAACAAAAACTAGTCAAGTCGATATCTGTACCGCCCCCAAAACAAAGCGACTTTGCCGAAACCGACAGTGATTTTTACTCGGAACAATGTACCGAACTGCTCGACAAGCTCGATAGCTTAGAAGAAGAGACCGAATTCGAATTAGGGGAGGTGTCGACAAAAATTACCGGGAACGTGCCACCGAAAAATTCTACAAGTGCTGTCATCGACAAGAGTGTGGATTTCCAGTTAAAACCCCTCGAATTGAACAAAGGCAACATCGAAACTCCGAAGAATGTGCAGAAATCCGTCACTCCGGGCCAGGACTTGCTCGAATGGTGTAAGGAAATGACGAAGGATCACGCGGGCGTGAAAGTGACCAATCTGACGACAAGTTGGAGGAACGGGATGGCTTTTTGCGCTTTGATTCACAATTTTGAGCCGACTCTGATGTAAATAGTTCGCAGTTTGGTGTTTGTTTGTATTAATTTTTGTTTTGTAGTGATTTCGAATCTTTGAATCCTCACGATATCAAGGCGAATTGTAAGAAGGCTTTTGATGCCGGAGATAAGCTGGGCATTCCTAGGGTGATTGAGCCATCTGATATGCATATGCTAGCCGGTGAGTTTTTTAAAATTTACAGATTTTTAGATAGATTTTTTTGCCAGATAACTGTTTTCCTTGCTAACTTGTATAACTTTGTGAATTTGTAAGCATAAATATTCTGAATATTTCTATGTTACCAGTGCCTGACAAATTAGCGGTAATGACATACCTCCACCAGCTTAGAGCCCACTTTACTGGCCATCAACTCGAAGTTCAACAAATCGGCAAAACTTCCGAAGAGAGCAATTATGTCATTGGCAAATTTAATACCGACAAAGACACCGATATAACTAAACAGGTATTCGGGCAAGAAATCATAAACCTGCGCAAGCAAAAACAACAAAACAAACACGAAAATTCTACTGAAGGGGAATTGAACAGAGCAAATAAAGTCCCGGAAAGGGCAGATGCGTCTAAGTTGAAATTGAATTTGAAAATCACGAACGAGCCGGAACCGGTCAGAGAGAATAGTAAAGAAAAGTCGCTGACACCCGTTAAAGAAGTTAAAGACATTGTGTTTAACGGTTCGAAGAATGCCATCGGGAAAGTTGTTTCTCCTGCTAAGGAACGGGAAAAATTGAGGAACGAAGAGAAGAAAATTGATGGCAATCCGCCGATGATGACACGAAGGGAGTTTGCCGATCCCTTTGGGTCCGACGAAGAGGAACAAAGTAAAGTCGACAATAAAAGCAAAAGTCCGGAAATTAATGGAGACATCAACGGAAGTGTGGATACTGGTGATAATAAAGAAAATACTGCATTTGCGGACTTGCCAAAACCAACTTCTGTAAGTAAAATTGCGACAATTTTCCGTGTAAATATTTTTTTGATATTGGAAGCTTTTGAATTGGTTTTATTTTTGGAAATGACGTGAAAATATTGAGGAAACTTTGGTTGAACAACTCCATTACAATACATAATACGATCCTTTCATCTATTATATCTTATAATATTTATATTGTGTCTATTTGCATACAGAATTTTTTATGCTCTTCCTTGATATTCATCACCTCAATTAAATGCTAGTTTTATGCATGAACAGCACCGGGACAGTAGCGAATATTTTATACTTTTTTTGTTGTTATTTTAATTTGTCGCTGGTCAACAGTCGAACAAACCTAACCGATAGGTAAGCGTAAGAATCGAACGGTCAACTTTCGAAATTCGAGACACCTCACTAACACACTTGATCTGACAAAGGTTTGGACTGCGATTAAAATGTTTTTCACGTGTGTTGTGCAGCAAATTCTTTTGAGACACTCTGAGCAAAGGGAGCGGGCGAGGATATTGTTGGAACAGGCCAAGAAGGGGGTACCCACGTCGCCGACCAAGGTGAGGACGCTTAATTTTTTTGAGTTGTATTTTTGCATGTGGTTTTATATGATTTTGTATAATTGGGAAGTTGTTACTATCGTCTTGTTAGTATTAGTAATGATGTTCTATAGTAAAATCGAGCAACTCTTACGCCTGGCGTAAACAAGAGCACGTGACTTGAGATATTCGCCAGGGCCGCAGTTTTACAATTGTTTTACAATTGTTTACATCAAAATATTTCGGAAAATGATTATTGGCTTAATTAAAATGGTTCAAAACATCGATAAAATGATTTGTGGCAGTGTCTAAATAGCTGAAAACAACAAGATAAAACCGTATAACTACACTTTTGTAATCGAGTACGCCTGTTGTCGAGTCGGGTGAAATTTTATAGTCTACCGACCAATCACGGAAAGTCATCGAACACGTGGTTTTATTTACGCCAGGCATAAGGATTGCTCGATTTTAGTATAGTTACATCATATTCGATAAGTAGTTTAGTAATACAGGGTATAACTTTGATTAGTACCTACATAAATACTGGTGGTAGGTTTTGACCCCAAAAGCACGCCCATGTAGTTTATTTTGAAAAAAAAAAAAAGGTTTGGCACATGGAGAATTTTTTTCTTTAAAACCAATAAAATAAAATTAAAATAAATCTACGAAAGAAAATAAATAAAAAATATTTTTACCGAAATCGAAAATATTCACAAATAATAAAATTATGACGTCTTTAAGAAAGGCGACAAAACGAAAAACGCCCTGTATAATTAACCTCCTTCTGGAAATAGGAGCATACCAAATGCATCTTGTACAAATTTCAGTTGAATATTTTAGAACAACTCGTAAATTTGACAATCTGTATTTTGAAGTAAACACATCTAAGCGTAGTGGCGTAACTAAAGCCCCATTCTTCTGGACCAAGGAATACATGGTTAACTGATTACCTACTTTTTGATAACACTCTTCTTTAAAACCGCAGTGGTTAAAATAATTTTCATCGAACTTTCACAGTTGGACGATGAGAGGCAGTTGCAGCTTCGCGAGAGGGCGAGGCAGTTGCTTGCCGATGCGAGACGCGGGTCTTCCACAAACGCGGAAGTGATCAGAGTGAGCCCCGATTCCATAAGGGCTTATGCCGATGCGGAGGATAAGTTGGCCAGGATGGGGGAGACCATCGACAACTTAGAAAAACAAGAGAATAGTGGTGAGTGGAATGCAATGACGTCAAAACCTATACATGTGGTGCCCCATTGTTAAAAATGCCGTTTATTTTGACTCAAAGATTAAATATATCCATACTACTCTAAAAACATGCTATAAACAAAGACAGAAAGTCAACCACCAACCAACTATACACCCGGTGATCCCCGGTTATAGTTCCTCCAGAATCACACTTAGATATCGCATGTTATTTCTTGTTTGGGGGCGCCGGAAGCATCGGAACCTCACCTGAAGACTCGGGGGATGGTCTAACGACGCCAGCCTCCGAGCCCAGAGTCGAAATAAGTTCGCTACGGCTCGACAAAAAGGGGCAATTTCTGACAATCTCGCGACACTTTCGGAATAATTTAATGCAGCGCTTAGATTGTGATTAGTTCTGGGTGTCAGGCGTTTATCAAAACAAACCTGTCTATAGGTTCTGATGTCATTGGTGGAATGAGAAATTCATCATCACAAGTCCGAGTTCAAGTCGACAGCAAACCATCTCTAAAATTAGCTCCTGCAATCTACTATGTGGGAAGTAAACCATTATTTATTATTATTATTATTAGGTTCATATCTTAAATGATGGGTGTTAGCAGTGAGTCTTCGGGATGGTTTTCTGTCATAATCATAGCTCTTTTTTATTCAACGATTTTGTTTCTGTCAGATTTTGAACCAGAAAAGAATGGAAACATATACTCAACCATGGTAAGCGATACTGTAATGGAATACTCTGAAAAATCTAGTCTTAGGGATGACATACACGAGAGAATAACTCCAGATAGGTTACCAGATGAATTAGGATTAAGAGAGGTAAATTATCATATATTATTATCAAATTGTGTTTGCCTATTTGATTTCGAAATCACTTTAGATGGGAATAGATGTCCACACGTGGATCAACAAGGAAATGGAGGATTTGGAAAGGGAGCAAAACGCCATCGATGAGCAGGCGGCCATTCTGGAGAAGCAGCTCCGTTCCGTCATGGAGTCGCAGACGAGCAACGGGGAGGAAGAAGAAGCGCTGATGACAAAGTGGTTTACGTTTGTCAACAAGAAGAACGCGCTGTTGAGACGGCAGATGCAGCTGAACATACTGTACGTCGTTGACGATTTGCCGAAATAATTCTGACGGCCGTTTGTTTTAAGGGAGAAAGAGGCGGACCTGGAGACGAGATACAAGGACCTCAACGAGGAGCTGCGGCAGATAGCCTCGATAGAGGACTGGAGGAAGACGGAAGAGCAGAGGAAGAGGGAGCAGATGCTGCTGGATGAACTGGTGCAGATTGTGAATAAGAGAGACGAGTTGGTTCATCATCTAGATAGTCAAGAAAAAGCGTAAGTTAATTTCATTTGTTACCCCCCCCAGCATGGGACTTCTTAAGGAGGTAAAGGTCAAGTTAGAAATTTATGTGGTTAGAAAGAATTTTATTCATGAATTTTAAAATTTGCGGGAACTATTATAGTACTAACATTTGCTTTCGGCAGGATCGAAGACGATGAAATCATCGAAAAGGACGTCTCCCACATAGAATTGCCCGCAAAGGACACAAACTGCGTCATCTCCTAAACTTCGTCCAAAGTGAGCCGGTGTCGCCTCGATATTTCCATTTAGTCCGATTTTGGAACGTGCACGATTTTGCCACCTAACCTCGAATCTTTCGGTGCTTGTGATATAATTTATAACTTTTTTTTGGGTTTGATTGAAGCCTTGTCAAATTGTGGACGTTTCGAGCTCGACGAGCGTTGGCCAAGATTATATTTAATTTATGAAAGACATAGCTTTAATTGTTAGTTTATATGTTCGTTTTGTTGGCACTCGAGATATACCTACCCGTGGCAATGTATATATATTTTTTTGTAACATAGCGCAAGAGGATAATGCAATTTAATTTTACTGTAAAGTTGAAGAATTTATAGGAAGCTACCTAACACAAGGAGACAGTTGCGGATGTCCATACTTACCTAATTTTGCGAAATACATTTATAGCCCCCACATGTACTACAAAAGAATCAGCTGTTTTGCATAATATATTTATAATTCTTCGTGCAATAGTGCAATAATTCGTTGAAAAACTAGATAAACAATCTCTAGATATAACCTTACACATAGACCTAGAAAAATCCAATGTTTTGACAAAGAAATGTCTCCAATAATTCCAATATTATACTTAATTTGACAGATATATACAGGGTGTCAAATAAAAACTCCCTTATTGGCCGATATCTTTGGAACAAAAAGATAATTTGAATCACTTATACAGGGTGAGTGAGTTTTTTGTAGCAGAGCTTCAACATTTGATTTTAAATGACATGTAAAACGAAAATTTCCTATCAATACAAGTTAGATTGATCTTAACATCTCAGAGGTTCATTGAAGGGAATCAGTGGCAAGCAATAGAAATAAAAGTCTTTATAAAAACAAATAAAATAAGAGTAGCGTTCACTTATAAAATAAATAAAAAACTATTAAGAAAGTAGTTTCCCACTATAGAAATTGATAAAGTAAGAGTAGTTTCGTCCAGTAACCTATAAATATAAAAATAACACTTTATACCTAGTACTATTCTGAGAATTCATATAATTGTAACTAAATATTCATTATCAAAAACTTACTTGGTTTCGTGTCTTTTGCTTGTAGGGCATCTGTTGAAATTTTTACCACCTTCGTTGTCAGTATCCCAAAGCACTAGGGAGCAATTTTTGGATATAACATTTCTTAAATTATTCCTAACGCCTCATGGACCGCCATTGATCAGTAGCCAAAACAGAAACATGATAAGCCACGTGTATAATGTTTGTGACTAAAATACCCGATATTCGACAGATATCATAACTTCTCAATGGTTTGAGGTACAGTGCTGTTCAAAAGATGCACCGAAAGCTTAAGTTTTAACAAATTTTTTGATAGTACTTTAGTACTTTCAGAACAACAAAAGTATCTTAAATATTACGATTAGTAAAGTCCTCAAATGAGAGGTTTTCGTCTTGCCGGCAGTACGCTCTGTATGTTCTATCATTAAATGGAACACCCTGTATAGCATTGGGTTGGCTAGTTCATCAAGTGAGGTTATGTCTATTTTCAGTGGCAAATATCACGTACCTGTATATAACATGCGCATAGTAAAATAAAAACATTTAATTGATCTAATAAAATCTACCCTTTTATCACTTAACTGAAATAGAGATTTTAAAACTAGCCGTAATATATTATTAGTTTTTGTCATTTTCTGCTAAAGTTGAAATTTAAACTACCACAATAACATAACTTCTAAAGTATGTTGTGTATAGGTATGTGGCTTATACTCTCAGTTACCCAATATATTATGTTAGCTAAAAAAAGTAGGTAATATCGTAAACCTGAAAGTAAAAAATTTGCGTGTACTTTACTTGTCTTCCTTAATTTGCCATTTAGATGTTTATTTTTGGGTTGTAACGCAGATGTGACTAGATAGTCGTTTATCTATGTAAGCTTTATTTGTGGTTGTATTATATTGTACTTCTATTTCTTATGTCTTACGGATAATTTCATTTGTGAATTTAATTTATACTACTTGTACATAACTACGGAAAAAATCCTAATACAAAACTGAAGGTCTGTCATTTTTTTCACCAAATAATCCCAGAAGTCATCAAGTATTTCGATCGATACAAAATTTTCACTACGAAGATCAATAGATGGGCACTAAAAATTTTGCCTTGAAAAAAGAGACGAAAGTTCTTCCCTGGAGCTATCCTTGTTTGTCAGCGCTGCTAAAGTAATATTTATGTTATCATTGAATAATTCACTATTTGCGGTTTTGTAGTACGGGTACCATAGAAATATGAGAAGATATATTACCACCTCACCTAACTATGAAATTTTCTAGCAGATCCGTTTTCTGATCGAGATCCAATCGGGTGTCCTCAATTTTGGACAGTAGGTTTGATGTTCTGGAGCCACACATTTTTATGAAATTATTGTTGTGAATCGTTGACAGGGAAAATGTAGGAGTGATAATATTGCCATCGTTGAAGAGTTTCATGAAATTGGTGACAATAAAATAATATGCAAACGTAAATATTATTTTGGCTACACTGATAGAGGAGGATAGTGCTAGGGTGGAACTTTTGTCTCTTTTTTTCAAGGAAAAATTTTCAGTGCATGATCTATTATTGAATTTTTCTGATTTTATGGCAGCCTATAGAAATTTGAAGATGTTACAAATTTATGAGCTTTTCTTTTATTTACTTAATAACAAAGTCACACAAAAATAATAAAATATTTGGAAGAAATTAATCTAAAAATGATTGGATAACTTGTGAATGTCTGAGATATCGTCCAACAGTTCATCTAGTTTTGTACCAATCTTTTTCGAAACCTAAAATCGGAGATAATAAATACAAATAAATGGATAATAATTAAAAACTTACCTCGATCTTTTCTGTGATGGACAGATGCAAAAATTGCCACACCAACTCCCCATCTATAATATTTCGCATAGGACTGGCCAATAAATGCCTATGGCTTTTATATGTTCTAAAAATTAAAAAAAAATAGTACCTACAAATGAAATTTTAATATACTACCTAAATGCTTTTGGATTCAGTCCTGCTATATGAGCACCATGCGTCACCAAAACATTTTGCAACATAAGCAGTCTACGGTAAGTTTTTTCTTGTACTGGCATAATGTAACCTAGACCGCCATCCAAAGTGGCTAAAAAAATACATTCAAGATTTATTTAAAAAAATCAATCCTGACAAAAATTGGTTTAAATGTCAATTCCCAATAAAATACATGATAAACGAAAAACCTCTGTGAAATTTTCCAACGCAAAACAATATTTGAGAAATTATCCAGACCGAAAACCCAAATAAATAAATGTCCGAACCACGTAGATTCATTGTTCTATTTTTTATATACAGGGTGTAACTGAACTGATGGTCAAAAATGAAACCACGTATACTTGGAGCGTCGATGGAGGAAGGTAAAGATTAATTTCCTAATGCGAAATACCGACTGACTCAATACTCTTCGGAAGAAGATGGAGCCACCGTCGAATACTTCTCGGCGCGGTGGGGGAAACGAGGCTTCCCAGTCCGACACGGTTGTCCGGTAGATGGCGCACTTGCACCATCCTCGGATTACGTCTCGGCGTTGAGGTGGAAGAGAGGCTTCTGTCCGGTAGATGGCGCACTGCGCACTTGTAATGCGGCTTCCCAAGACGAACTTTTGTTCGGCAGATGGCGCGCTTCGCGGCTTGCCAAATCTGGTGATTTGACCTTGGTTGTTTGCGTTTTTTGTGCTGGTACGAATGAGTCATCGCCATCGATCCACGGCTGGAAGATATATTTTAGATTTTGTATTCCAGCGTTCGATTCGAGTCGCCCGGCCGCGGCCCCGCCCCCCTCTTTGCCTATGGAGGCGGTTTTTTTAAAGTAGCGAGTAACGTTATTAATTGTTAATAACAAATGTCTCGAGTCTTTTTAAAATAATCTTTTTATAATGGAGTTATAACGTTGATTGATTCCTTCCTCCATCGACGGTTATAATATTCATATACAACAAGGTGACCAACTCCTGGGGCTGACGAAAACCGGGACAGTAGTTAGGTACCTAGCCAGGGGCGGATGGGACCACCGGGACACCGGGCAAATGTCCGGTGGGCCGGTCATTCGAAGGGCCCCGGAGGGCCGCCGCAGGCTCGAAGGCTCACCGGCCATCGCATCTTAAATTTTAAGACGTCTTAACTACTTGACAAAACAAAAGGCAATCATTGTTACAATAATTGTTGTAAGTAGATAGGACGGTGCAACTGGCCATAATTAATTATTTTTGTTTTGTTATTTTTTGTTCTATTATTTCTTTACGTGTTTTACGGAAACGTAGAAGGGGCACACCATTATTTTATTTTTATTGAACTCGAAATTTCGACTTTTAAAGTCGCAGTCCGACTTTGAAGTCGAAATGCCGATTTTGAACTCAAAATTTTGACTTTGAACTTCGGCTTTGAAAGTTGGAAGTTCATAAAGTCGAAACTTCGAGTTCAATGTCGGAATTTCGAGTTCAAAGTCGGATTTCGAATTTCAAAGTCGAAATTTTGAGTAAAAAGTCGGAATTTCGACTTTATAAAGTCGGAATTTTGACTTCAAAGTTGGCCTTCGACTTTAAAAGTCGGAATTTCGAATTCAATAAAAATAAAATAACGGTGTGGTCCTTCTACGCTTCTGAATGTTTTGTTATTTTTATATCTTTATATTTAGAGAAAAAAGTTTTATTTGTTTTACGAGAGTTATGATTTTATTTATGTTTTCATAAAACATGTATATTTTGTTTTATTAAAAAATACATTATCTACATTGTTTTTTTTTAATTGTTATTATGATAATAGGTAATTAAGAAAAGAAAAATCTAAAGCCAAATGAGATGTTTAGGGGCCGCTTGGGAGACAAATGCCCGGGCTGGTTAGGTAAAGCCCATCCGCCCCTGTACCTAGCTATTTTTTACCTATAATACGCAACTGTCAAGTTTTGTAGTTTAATCAACTTATGATTTTGTTAGAATTTTTGATCTAGTTCATGCTTTTAACCAATAAATACCACCCAAGGGAAACAAAAAAGAATTTGTGATCAAGTAATAATATAACAAAAATAAAATTTAACACAAAGCCACGTACACAAATTTAAAAAAAAAAATACTGGCTGTTTACAATATACAGGGTGGCCCAGGATAAGTGAGCCAATATGTGTAAAAGAAAAAAAAATTTCGCGTTTAAATTTGATTGTTTGTGGTTCTGATTTGCTTGACTAATGACTGGAAACTAATTTTTAGCATATTTTCGTTTTTGAAAAATCAAGGTGGCGTCGACAGCGACCATTTATTTATTTTCATTGTAGGTGAAGTGCCTTTTCCTTTAAAGATAACAAAAAAATTCATTAAGAAAAGTTGTTCCCAATTAAAATTACCCCAGGGTACCAAATTTTGGAAAGATCGGCCTACTTTGTTTTCCCACTTTTTTTTCTAAGGCGCTAAAGAAAAAATGAAAAAATTAAGTAGGCTGATTGTCTCAAAATTTGGTACACGGCAATAAGTTTTAATTCTAAACAACTTTTTCTCATAAAATTTTTCGATACCTTGTATTTAGAAGCCACTTTAGCGCGTTAGAAAAAGGAAAGAGTGAGAAAAACAAAGTAGGTAGGCCCATCTTTCCAAAATTTGGTACCAGGTGGTAACTTTTAATTGGGTTTTAACAAATTACATAGGGTCTTCGGCTCTTTTGAGGGCATGAACATTTTTGTTGATTTGAAGTTTTTTCAGCACAGCGTGAAAAATTGGGCATGGAGGCCCATTTCTTTTTTAACGTCACCTGGCTGGCCAAAATTGCCATATTTTATTTTCTTATCTATTTTCTGTGCGGCCTAAAATAACCGAGAAAATCGCTTAATAAGAAATAAACAAAAAATGCATAGCCTCAAGAGAGCCGAACACCCTGTGTAATTTTCTGAAACTATCTGAGTACCCAGTTGCATAAAGCTTCTTAGTGCCATCAATTTTCAATATGATAGTTTTCCTCTATCTCTTAAAATAAATATGCTAGGGCTATTAAATTGTTTTGCTCAATTTGAGGTATTTTTTATATTGCGCGTCAAGTTGGCTATGGCTGCCGATTTCTTTTGCAGCACCACTTAGCTGTCCAAAATTGCCACATTTTTGTTTCTTCACGATTTTTTATTGTAGGGCGCAAAATAAGTGAGAAAATCGCGGTGGTATAGTTCTAAAATAATCATCCTGTATATAAAAAATAAGTTGATCAGTTATATAAAATTTATAAAAAATATTACAAAAAGTAAAGTATGAAACAAACATTTAAAAAAAAACTATAAGTTTTAAGTACAGGGTGGACCAACGTTTGGCGCCCTGCCGGAGGGGTCACCCATGGGGGCCCTGGTTATGATGTATGTAGGATATGATGTATTCATATCTAAATAGATGTGAATTCTTTGCCTTGACTGTCACCAAATCCAAAGGTAACTCAATTTAGAAAGAGAAAAATATTTCTAAAATTTTAGTTGAAATGTGCAAACGGGCAAATTTTTGAAGTCGGTTTTAATTATTTCGTTAAAGTTTTGTTATATTATTTATGCTGTAAACCGATGATTGAATCTTCCATCGACGTCTAAACGAAATTTTCTGTATGAATGACAACTATATAAATTTAGCTAGACATCATATTTTTTATGCTTAGGTATGTCAGTGTTAATACTTATGCTTATGAAATATTGTGTATAATAAACGATATGCTTTACTAGGTATGCTATTTCAGTACCTATATCACATAGATAATCGAATAACAAAACATGAAGATAATATTATAGGTATATTCCGTTGTTTGAGAATCGGCGATATAAACTTTGATTATATACCTATTATAAACAAGGATTAAAGGTATCAAAGCGTTGATGTAGAACTTTGGAGAACAGATACGTCGTTGTTCCCTTCCTCCATCGGCTGCGAATATGAAAAAATACTAAGAGATACTTTTTGTTAAACATTTTTCTGAAGTAATAAATTCTAATAACACCCTGTATCTCCGCAACTGTGAGCCTCAGAAGCTTCATTTCAACCTTAAGTTCGACGGCTCATCCGATCATGTGACACGCCAAATTTGAAGAAACTATCTCGTATAATTCTAGAGATACTAAAAAATACGTGTATTTTTCTCTAAACTTCTATGCTCTGTATAAAAAAAAACTAAGGCCCGTAGAAGAAAAAAATATATGAAGAAGTGCCCTTATTTTGACTCCAAGAATACGTGGTTTCATTGCATACAGTGTCTTAAGACTATTTTACGGTATAACTTTCCAATACCGCCCTCTGTTTTCGAGATAATAATAATAATGACAGAAAGTTGGACACAAATGGGAATTTTCTTTATTTGAAGTTTCTCAAAACAAATTATTCTTGATAAAAGTTAGTGCTTGTGCTTAAACTCAAAATCGACCTGTAAAAATTTTAAAATTTCTATTCGTATACAGGGAAGGTTGAAAAATATGAAAATTCCTCAAGAGTAAAGTACTCTTATTTTTAGAACTACAGCAGTATAGCACTATGAAAAGTTGTTTGGAATTCCAAGAAAATGTCAAATATGAATTCACAGCCACCTATCCAAAAGAAGAAGAAAAATCACACTTTCGCATTTTTTATTCACTGTATAATAGATAATATTAATATTAGCTATGCATTTTGAGGCACATCTTCAAGCATGACAGTACGATACCAACGATTTTTATTTACGTTCAACTAGCATCTTAAAAACACTTAATTACTGAAACTTCTGCAAAGTTTGTCGTTTTTTTGTGTCCAGGTAAAATACTACTACAATTTCAAACATAACTTAGCAACTGATTTGTGGAACACAAAAATATTTTAATAGAGCAATAATTTAAGTTATTTAATAAATGACAATTCAACAATAAAAATATCACAACAAAAAAATTATTACGAGAATAAACATTTCAGTGACTACTCTACATGTGACCCTTCCTTTGCTTCCTTTCGCCTTCAACCAGCGACTATCCCACTAGGCAATATAACAAATTTTTGAGGTAATTATGGAACGTAGTGTATGCACCGCCCGATTTTCTTGAAATTTTGGCTACCCACCTATTTTCGAGGTCCCTGACCAAGAATCAACCTTTTTTGAGGCCGGACGTAGTTTCCGAGAAAATGAATTTTCAAATTTCCTTTTGACACCCGACACCCCATTTTCACGGCGACATTTGTGGTTATAATCCAGATAAATTTTTAGTGTACGCAGCTTAAACTGATCACCACCCTATGCTGCAGAAGGCGCAAAATATGGTGGTGATCAATTTGAGCTAAATTCATCTCGATTATAATATTACCGTGAAAAAGTGGGGCGTCAAAAGGAAATTTGAAAATTCATTTTCTCGGAAACTATGTCCGACCTCAAAACACTGAGGTCAGATTCGTGTTCGGGGACCTCGAAAATAGGGGGGTAGCCAAAATTTCAAGAAAATCGGGCGGTGCATACACTATGCTCCATAATTACCATTTTTGAATAGGCTTCTTCAATGTTTGAATACGATTTTGCAGACTTCTAAGCTTCACAACTCACAACGCTTTCGGCTACGGCTTTTTCAACCTGTCCAAGTTCAATTTTTTGTTTTTTTTTTTATTGGGGACCTTCCCTACGACTCGTGCTCGATTTGGACAAATAACTTGGGCAACCTGGTAACTTACAAGGTATTGCACCTAAAAAGTAAGTATATTTTGTAAAAATATAATGAAATTAACTAGCCATGAAAATTTAAAACCTTTAGCTAAACGTGGAATTTTTAAAGGTGCACGCAGGGTTGCCACCTTTTCAATTTTAAAATACGGGACGTGACGGGCGTTCGGGGGGGGGGGGGGAGGGGGGCTACAAAATGTTTTACTGAAAAAGGCCAATGAAAAGGAATAAAAGAAAACCACTATTTTTTGTTTTTGTTTTTTCTTGAAAATAACACAAAAACAAAACAAAACAAATTATGAAACTAAACTAAATAGATTCTTTAAAAATAAAAAAAAAACAGAACATTTTTTGTTTTTTTTTTCTTGAAGGGATAAACTTCCAAAAACAAATTATCATGGCTGGCTAATCACGACTAACCAAAAATAAATAAATCCTTTAAAAATAAAAAGAAATCACAGAACATTTTTTGTGATATATCACATAACACACAAGAAATTGACATTTACGAAAATTGTAGTGTGGCGCCAATGAAGGCATGAAGGACTATAATTTAGTAAATTTTGTGTTCACATGTGAGTCGCGGCTTGGACTCTAGATGGTGGTGATTGTGTGAATGCCGTTCGCATGTAACATTTTTAATTTTTCACCTTAAATTTCGAAAATACGGGATTTATAGCGTCCCTTATGAATGTTTGCCGGGACACGGGACATTTTACTTAAGGAAGTGGCTATTTATACGTCCGACGGATACAAACGTCAGTATACGTCTTGCGCTCTCATTGGTCGATTGAGTCACGTGACACATAACCTTACTTCTACCGTCCGATGGATTATGTATGAATCGGCTTGTTTACTAAGTCGATTGGATGATGTCCGAGATTATTCAGACCTATCTTGTCTCATTTTATATTGCGTATGCCCTATTTTTTCCGCGATGGGCGCTGCGGAATGAAAAATGAAGTGGTTATTTTATTATTTACAATGATGTAATCCACCCGACATTCGGCACCGCACCGAATGTCGGGGGGTAGCCACAATTTCAAGAAAATCGGGGGTGGGTTACAACGCCGAACATCGCATCGGGCGAAAATACGGGGTACCTACCTAGCCAAAATTTCAAGAAAATCGGGGATGGGTTACACCATTGGAAATTATTACCACTTCTTTTTTCATACGGCAGCGTCTATCCCCCAAAAAGGAGCAGTGCATACGCTCCTTATTGCAAAGATGCTTGAGAAAAATGCACTTCCGACGTATCTAAATATTAGTTTACTTCGGCTTCGGACGTGTACGGAGTTAAATGCACGTCCAAAGAAGTCACGTGACTCAGCCCGCCAATGAGAGCGCAAGACGTATACTGACGTTTGTATCCGTCGGACGTATAAATAGCCACTTCCTCTACTTAAATACGGGACTGTCCCTTGAAATACGGGACGGGTGGCAACCCTGGGTGCACGTAAAGTTTCATCAGTCGATTCTACAACACACCTTTGATTGAGGACCATCGACGAACACACGTAGTCTCCGTTTCAATGTCTTGTGTTAAAAGTGTTGTTCACAGACCTACAATAACCCAAAGCTTTATGAAAAATATATAAAAATGTAACATGTAACTTACCTTGGAATGTTTCTTGACTACAAAGTCAGCCCTTTTTATGGCCTGCACCCATTTTGCGCTCAAAACCGGATCCTTAGGAAAGGCAAAAACGGACACTTTTGGCTTTGGCTCGGTTAGGTTAGGCAATTTGGGCATCGATTAATTCGTTCCTTCATCGACGAATTTGGGACACAACACTTCTCGGGCATGGCTGAGAAAACACCCATTTTGATATTATACATACAACCAGAGACTTGTCTTGATGGCAAGACTTGCCTTGATGGCAAGTCTCTGTATACAACAAAACACACTTTCACTTCCTAACCTCCGTATTTAGGTATCCTTTATCTGATGGCTCAAAACATGAAATGTTTTTGATAGGCACACACTAATTATCGGACTAGAACACCACTGGTCCTCTGCACACTACTGTATCCACCAAATACACGTAATAACAATCACAGATTACCCAGTAACGATAATATAAGTGGAAATAAAAATAAGTAAACGAGGAAAACGAGGAACAGATACAGATCAAAAACAAAAACAGCTGGACGTCGTCGCGTCGGACGACAGTAGTTGTATGGCCTTGTCCATAGGTGGCGGTGTGCTGACCGCGTAGTTTTCTGCGCTCTTCCGTCGTCGATGGAGTGACCTTTTGCCCGAACCGTTGATTGAAGATTCCTTTCTCCATCGACCGACTCGAATGGTGGTTTCGGAATTTGGCACCACCGTACGGACGCGTGTCGGTGAAATGTAAGAGAACGAGACAGAAACATTTAGTAACAAGTGGGAATGTGACAGACAGACCATAAGGATCATATTCGCATGCCACCCTAAGGGAGGATATCTTCCCCTTCTTCAATCAACGCTTGGAGTCAAAATAAATTAAAAGTAAAAAAATATTTTTAAAAAAAGCTTTTATTTAAATGCGCTAAAAAGAATAAAATAATCTTTTCTTTTAAAACTTTTACTATCAACTTATAACGTCATTCCACAATTTATATGATATAAAAGCTTGTCGCGAGATTTAAGTAGTGGTATTTACTTAGTTTGAAAACTTAAATCTCGCGACAAGCTTTTATATCATATAAATTGTGGAATGACGTTATAAGTTGATAGTAAAAGTTTTAAAAGAAAAGATTATTTTATTCTTTTTAGCGCATTTAAATAAAAGCTTTTTTTAAAAATATTTTTTTACTTTTAATTTATTTTGTAATTTTTAGTTTGGCCAGGTGTCTGAGTCTATTCATCTCAGTTAACGCATCATTGTTGCAAGGTCGTTTGCCGGTTAGTTTAGAACAGTCTAGCTCTTCAATGAGGAGACCTTCTAATGACCATCTTGGGTGTTCCGCCATGTTGGATTTAGAATGACGTCACACATATAATCATGCATTGTCATCCAAATTAAACGTGTGTACAAAATTTCAGCTCGATCGGTTGAAATTTAACTAGTCCGCCATCTTGAGTGTTCCGCCATGTTGGATTTAGAATGACGTCACACATATAATCATGCATTGTCATCCAAATTAAACGTGTGTACAAAATTTCAGCTCGATCGGTTGAAATTTAACTAGTCCGCCATCTTGGGTGATCCGCCATGTTGGATTTAGAATGACGTCACACATATAATCATGCATTGTCATCCAAATTAAACGTGTGTACAAAATTTCAGCTCGATCGGTTGAAGATATCTGCTTCAAAATTGAGTTGCAAGATTCCACCCGAACAAATTACATACATACATACATACATTGCAAGTTAAATAAAAGCTTTTAAATAAGGGCACTTCTTCATATTTTTTTTTCTCCTACGGGCCATAGTTTTTTTATACAGAGCATAGAAATTTAGAGAAAAATACACATATTTCTTAGTATCTCTAGAAGTATACGAGATATTTTCTTCAAACTTGGCGTGTCACATGAGTGGATGAGCTGTCAAATTTAAGCTTAATATGAAGCTTCTGAGGTCCCCAGTTGCGGAGATACAGGGTGTTATTAAAATTAATTAGTTCAGAAAAATATGAATACCCTGTATAATCGCATTTTTTAAATATGTTTTGAGTGGTAAATTCAATGGTTAACAAAAAGTATCTTTTAGTATTTTTTCATATTATTAGCCGTTTCTTAATTATTTTCAAAGAATGGCAATGCTGCAATAAACAAGTCATTTTAGGAATAAATCTAACAATCTGTGGATGTAAATTAAACATGGCATTATTTGAATCATTTGGCTGTCAACTTTACACTTTAGTATCAATATTTTGAAAAATGATATTTTCATTCGAAGAATTGACTAATATGCACTCTTGCTATGGACTTGCCAATGGCAATAATAAACATGCAGAATGGCATAGTTGCGTGTATTGAAAGAGACGGCGGTCATTTCGAACATTTAATAATTTTATTTTCTAGTTCTAGTAGCATTACGTTTCTTTTATTATCGACTTTGCTTTTGTATTTTGTTAAATAAAGTTTAATTGACATCCACAGATTGCTAGATATTTATTCTTAAAGTGACTATTGTTCATTGCAGCGTTGCCGTTCTTTGAAAATAATTAAGAAACGGCTGCGAATATGAAAAAATACTAAGAGATACTTTTTGTCAACCTTTGAAGTTTCCATTCAAAACAAATTTAAAAAATGCGATTATACAGGGTATTCATATTTTTCTGAACTAATTAATTTTAATAACGCCCTGTATCTCCGCAACTGGGAGCCTCAGACACGCCAAGTTTGAATAAAATATCTCGTATACTTCTAGAGATACTAAGAAATATGTGCATTTTTCTCCAAACTTCTACGCTCTCTATAAAAAAAACTATGGCCCGTAGAAGAAAAAAATATATGAAGAAGTGCCCTTATTTTGACTTTCATTTTTGACCATCAGTTCAGTTACACCCTGTATAAAAATTAATATTCGTGCTTATTAAAAAAAAAAAAAATTCCACCCATAGTACCCTTATTGTTTGATATTTAGTTTGAGTCTACATTTTCTACCCTCTTCGAGAAATATCAACTATTGTTACTAAATGATTTTATGAATCTGAACTTAAATTTACCTAATGGCATTTGAAAACACCCTATATGAATGTGACAAAGCATAGACTAAGTGTGATTGTTTTGTTTCTGAAGGTAACTGGATATAGCCACTAATGAATATGCGTGGGTACGTGTACGGTGGCTGAATTTTGGGCACTATCTCCCAAACGACATAATTTATGAAAAATATAATTTTTGGTAGAGAACTAAATTTTCTACAATGTGATTTGAATTAATTTAAAAAATCTATGTGTGAAGAAATGTTCTGGCCAGTTAAAAGATGTAGCAAAAAACGTTTTAAGGGCCCGTAGGACACTTAAAATAGATATGAACAAAAAGAAAAAACAAGGGTCCCTTTATTTTTTGACTTGAATACTGCTGTGCTACGGGTTGTATTTGTATTTGAATAACCCTGCATGTAAAAAAATTTCATCAAGACATTTAAAAGGGTTTCGCTAAATCTATACCAATTGAAATAATTGGATTAAATTACCACACTTGTTATTTCAGTTTTTGTAAAAATTATTAATATGAATAACCAATTTGATATTTACCATTATGTACCCAAACCAATAAATTAGACAAAATAACGGTTAAAACAAAAAAAAATTTCCCTTCCTCTGTATTTGTTAAAAGTTTAAATCTTACCAAACATTGTCATGTGTCTTCTATCTGCCCCGCTCATATTCTTCTTATCCTCTCCGAGTTCCCCTAATTTACATCTTATCCTAAAGAAAGTGGTTATGTTTTGTCCTAAGTGAAAATCAGCCTTTCGTAACAGTTTTTGACCTAGAAAGCAAATTAAAGATTTTCCCCCCAATTTTTATTATATTTCTACGAACCTCCTAAAGATTCTCTAGCTTCTGGTTGGTACATGTACAAAACTAAGTTTTGCTCCCTATCGGAAACTAGGAATGCCAAATTTGTGCCATCAATCATGTATTCTATCGCATAAACTTCACTTGGTCGGAAATCCTAAAAAAAGCTCAATTTGTAGAACTTATTTTATATAAAAAAAAACAGGTTTTATTACCCTTGAAACTAAAGATAAAGTTCTGTATTCATCCTGGAACCTCAACAGTGAAACAGATTTATAAACATCTGCGATAAGCATCAAACTCTTGATTGTTAAAATTTGATGTGTATAAATTTGTATGTCTATAAATGCTACACCGATTAAATCGTTGTCTTTCAATTGCCAAATGTAAATCTAAAAAATATAATAAGTTTTAATTACAACCAGAAAAAATTGTATAGGTACCTTTTGGCCAACTGCAGACACCAAAAATCCTTTAACTTGCGACAGAGCCGTCACTGGCCCTTTCTGATCTTTCGCATAAATTTCCTTGAATTTATTTTTGGTTAAAGGTTGCCCAGGTTCAGGCACTACTTCGATAATATCATAAATCAATATCTAGAATACAAAAAATGGCACTAAGAAAGATCGGCAAATTAAACTATTAATACCCGTCCTCTTGATGTGATATCTTCCCCATAGTTATAGTTGGTTCCAACCGCTATATATCCTTTCAAACCTGACATAGTACCTTCGTATTCGAGCGCAACATTCTTCAGACAATTCACATGTTCCCATTCGTCTAAATCTAGTTTCGTGTTTGGGATAACGTCCCAGGAAACTGGCGAAAAGAGGGTAATACTGAATCTTTCCTGAAGTGGATAGGGAAAACTGAAAAAATGGCATTGGTGTTAGGTGTTATTGATGAAATTTTGGAAGGTATATTGTAATAAAAAAGGAGACTTTTAGGTGAAAAACATGTTAAAAATCAAAACGATCAGTGTCACCAAACACATAATTCCCCCCAACTTTGGTATTTACACTTTTTACCTAAAATCAGAAGCAACGAAGCTCAATGAAAAATAACTCACCGATCTCCTTTATCCTCTATCGACAACTCCTTGTCTTCCCCGTTAAACCTGTAGTACCTAGTCGACGGTTCCGCCAAACTTGTAATCAAACAATACGTCTTCGACTCCAAATGGTAACTGACAAAGTGCGGCGTACATCTTAACGGCACTTTCCTCACTGGCCACTGCGCGTCGTAACTCAAGTGCGTCGGCAGAATGCCGATCCTCAACTCGGATGTTTTGTTGAAGTACAGGAAACCTTCTATGCAGTTCACGTTGTTAAACACCGCAAACGTTAACACTTCCCCATCTATCACCATCGGGTGACACCTCAGTTCGCCGCGTTTGGTTATGAACACCCAGTACGGGTTCGCGCCGCATACGAACACTCCGGAATAGCCGGATATATTTTCGAAATATCGTAGTTTCGGTATTCGTTCTTGCAGCGTGAAAAATTCGGAACTTTCGGTTTCGATAATGCCGGTAATGTTTGGTTCGTAGATTATATTGTGCCTTAATTTCTTGAAGCGCAACTTTAAGTTTCCTCTTGGAAACCTATACGCTTCATAAATATACAAGAATTTTTCCAATCTTATAAAAAACGCTGGACGAGAACCGTTGTTTCCCAAAGATGTCATCAAAATTTCTTTAACCTGAAAATCTCTTTGTATTTGTGCTTCATTCGAATGCGTAAATGCGTTCAACTGTACGGATTCCAAAGCATCGACCAAAACTTTGTGTCCGAAACACAAATTCTGTACGTAGAAGCTCAACTTAAAATCTGGTATTGAATAAATTTCCAGGTTCGAATTTTCTCTAACCACGAACAACCAATAGGTAGGCTTGAATGGTATCGTATATTTTTTCCACCATTTGTGGAAAACTTTTGGTTTGGGCGTCGGAGGATTTATAGAGGGCATTTTGAAGTCGCTATCGCCATAAAGAAGATCATCCTCATTTTCAACTTCCGATTTTACCCCAGACTCGTGCACTTGGTGTTCTGGTATGTGGATGAAGTCGTCTGGAATTCTGTTGGTAAAAAGTCCAGAAGTGTCTTTGTACATGCAGATTGTAGATACGGCAGGATTCTGCAAGTGTTTTTAAGTTGGCAATAAAATTAAATTGTTACTAATGGACCGGGTACAGAACATGGGCATACATGTATAGCAGGTTAAAAAATGGTAATCAAACTATTGTAATGTGTTGAACTGAAAGGAAAGTTAGTATCGTTTGCTTGAAAAAGAAGATACAAGATGGTAAGGTGAACAACGAATAGTTCGATTACCACTTTTTAACCTATACATGTATAAAAAAACAATAGACAGATCAATTCATTCACGCATTACCAAATATTTACACGCCGACATTATTAGGTATATATCATACTAGATATTAAGTCAAAGCATGATCTATTTGGGGAGAAAAGCAAACATGATAAAGTGAAGCTGTTTTCAATAAGACCATGACTAAAAATTTTGTGTTTAATTCTGCGTCCGCAAACATTGACATCTTACGATTTAAAGGTACTTACATTTGACAACGTAGACTTGCTAATAACAAGCTTGGCATATCCTTTCGTCTCCCTCAACATGAGCGTAATCACCTGACCATCTGTCGTCATCAGCGAAATGTACGGATCCGCACTCGAGACGTGCACTATCGGCGATCCCAAATCCATGGGAACATGCTGTAGTAGCGCGACACCTTGTAGCAACCTCACCGAAACTGTCGTCACTTGCACAATGTACTTGTTGCCGCCCAAATTCCCTGAAAACACTGTCGGACTGCTCGTCATGAAACCAGTGTTGTCGATTTCGTTTATTTCTTGACCGGTCTGCAGAATCTGCAAGGCGTCAAATCGTAACAAACAAACTCGGACGATATTGTCAATTTCTTCATACCATGGTGCCATCTTCCTGGCCCAAAATAAGAAACGCGTGCTTTTCTTCACCGGCCTTGACAGTCCACATATTCGAACACCCCGGCAAGGTGAAAGTGGTAACAACTTGGGGTTTAATCGTTCTCTGTAATACGCATAGAGCCCCGTTTTTTCCATATCCGGAAGTTGTGACCAACTCCAAGTTTCTGTCGGGGTTGTGACTGAATTCTTCGGTGAGAAACGCGGGTTCACCTAGCGAGATATTTCCACAAGGACCGATGTTTAATAAGCTGTCACAAACTTCGAAAATGTAGCTTGTGATTTGAACACCGGTCTGCTCTTTATTGCCTAGCATTGATAAAAATATATATAAAAAAATCTGAGTTATTAAAACAAAAAAAAGACAAGTTGTGTGTGGTGCACATCTTACCATATACTTCAAATTCCTCTGGATCCCTAATGTCTAAGACATCACTAGCAATACAATCAGTCAGCGAATCCAAAGTTCTGCCTTCCTCTTCTCCCGTTTTTGTCTTCTTTGAAGAAGGTTCTTCATTTTCATCTAACGTTATAACTTCATTCGCTTTTTCCGTAAATCTTAGAAGCAACGAATTACCCAATCTTGATCCCAAGAACAAGAAATTGTTCTCGCAGACACATACCTAAAAAAATCTTTACCGTGATATAGAAATCTAATAAACACCAAGTAAAAACTTACGCATGTTGTTAAGACACTGGATGCAGCTTTTTCAAAGTGAAAACTCCTAACATACCTCATGCTATCGGCTAAAAGTGTTAGAACATACAAATCCCCACCTTTTAGAGATAAAACTAAAGTGTCTTCTTCCAGGAATGTTACCTGGACGCAATCTAACGTTATCATAATACCTTCCTGAGGTTCTAAAATATAAATATAACTAGCAAACATCTTCAACTTATTAAAAACTTAACATACTTAGTGGAAAATTCGATGAGGACTCCGCAATACTGTTAAGTGAGACACCGTAGGGTGGTACACTTTGGTTGAGATAAATTAGTGAATTTACTGCTAAGATTAATGTTCCTCCAATGGGCTTTTTGATTGGAACAGCTCTTACGCAATCGAATGGTAAATTCGATACGCTCCAAATAATAGGGTGCACTTTTTGTTGCAAATTTAATGAAATTGCTGCCATTGCACACGTGTCAGTTCTTACAGCTACCCGACTAAGAAAAGATAAAAAATTTTAACAATACTCTTATGTGCATACTCTTAGCTTTAATTAATTTTGCCTCAACTTACCCCGAACATGTCTTTAATGGTTCATACAAAATCAGTAAAGTTGGCTCATAGTATCCATGTAAGAATTGTATATCAATAACATTGTCAATCTTCTCTAAGAAATCTTTCAAAACAATCATATACGAAGCTAAAATAGGAGCCTTAGAAGGTGCTGAATTACCCTCTTTACTTTTTATATTTGGTTTTATATCTGAATCTGTGTCGTCGATAGAAGTGTCCCTTCGAAATGGGAGGACTACCAACTTCCTACCGAAAACAGTCATTACGGCACACCTATTTTCAGGATCAGCCCTAACTATCGGTATATGGTGAAAATGTGTCCAGCCATCCTAAAATAACGGAAAATATTTGTCGGCGTTACACATCTTTTTCGTCATTACCTTCATTTCATCTTCTTCGAAGTAATGAAGACTAAGCGTTCTAAGATCGTGACTTTCCGGATCGTATTCGACAACCGATAACTTGGCATCGGCAAAAGCTAACAACAAAGAATCCCGAGAAGCATTTGCAAGATTAATACTTTGCAATGCAACGATGTTCCCAAAAAGCGTGTATTGAGCCACACATTCTAACTTCGACTTTGGAGGATAGACCTCTAAAACAAACTCGTAAAATCAAAGTCTGGCAAACATTTCAATTAGTTACCTGAAAACTTTTCGCGAGACTTGGGATCTATCTCGGGCACTAACTTGAAGACCCTTAAAACGTTCGCTCCAGCAGTTACCAGGCTTTTTTCCGATCTATTGAAAAAGTAACAGCTTATGGCATGCTCGATGCCAGTAGCAAGATGGGTTTGCTTGCAAATAGAAAACATGGTTTCTAATTAGCGCACTAACTACTGCTCGATCAATATATTATAATACATTAGTGTTTGCAGGAAGAAAATAAACCATTTTTATATTATTTTTCCCGGTGTTTATTCCTACAATTTTCAAGATAACCTAAAAACTAAAAACCACAAAATATATAGGTTAAGAAATGCGGCGTCAATGCTTTTGCCTGGCAACACCGCTGACAGGAGGCAGAACGGTCAGCGCCACCTTACCGGGTTGGATGAACCTTGGTTGGAATTTCTGTAAGGAATTCCGCGGGGGGGGGGGGAGGGGCAAAGGGGGAGAAGCGGGAAATTTTAACTAGCATCTCCCACTGGAATATTGAATTACTTTTTATTGCTTTATTTCAAAAAAAGAGCGCATAATGTGATATATTCCGCCACATTATGTGTTCCTTTTCAGAAATAAAACAATTAAAAGGACTACAGGGATATATTAAAGTATTTTCGTTTTTTTTATATATTTAAAACAAAAACCAAAGAAACATATCAGGCAGGTATAATAATAATAATTCTCGCCCTCACAATACTCCAATCTAGGAGTATTGTAAGGGGAGGGGTGGCAATTACTATTATTTAGGATTATTTTTGTCACCACCACCAATAAAACCATATACAAAAACTTAATAGAAACAAAATAAAAATTAACTCCTATTTAGAAAATACATATCACAGGTCCTTGGTCCTCTTTCAGTCCGGATAAATCACAGATAAACAGTCTTGGTCATTGTTAATATTCCCAGTCTACCGAACTTGGTTCGGCAATCCGGAAACATGTAATAAAGATAAAATCGATTAGTGAGTTCCTTACGCTTAGTACCTTTTTTCTCCCTGATATACTTAAAAATAGTTAATCTCACACATTATTTATTAATGAATAAAGCAATTTGACCTATTGTGGATGATGTTGAAGTAACTCCGGCCATGTCTGAGATTCTTCGGGGACACGCCACCTGCTGCGTCTTCTATTCTCAAATTAAGTTGCCTCCATTCCTCGTTTCAACATTGTATCTAAAATAATAAAAAGGTGTTATTTTTTACTATCGGTACCACCTATCTTTAAATCAAACAGAAAACTACTACTGGAGTTAAACAATAAAAAACACATTAAAACACACTAAACACAGAAAATAATAACTGCTGAAAAACAACGACTACTAAGTAGACGGGGCTTTCAGTACGAGTCATTTTAGCAGTCGAACGAAACTGGTTCGACTATGCTTTTACTGACTATTGTTATTAATCTAGTGGTAATAACATAGACAAGAAGAAACAACAGGAATAAAGGGAATAAATATAACTTGTAACAGTGTCTCTAAAAATAGCCCCCTAACCATACTTTTCACACTGTCCATTCATATTCGGAATATTCCTCGAATAACACATTGATAATAATAATAAAATAAATAATAACATATTTGACTTACCTTGTTCGAGATTGTTGATATATTTTTTTATTAAAACTTCAAAATTTGCAAATTCATCGATCGCCAAGGCGTCTGATCCGGCGATTCTATTGGTCCAACCCTCCAACCCGTAATGTATAGGCAACCCGTTTAACATAGGGTCGCGTTCAGAGTGAATATAGCTAACTTTTTGCTACCTTCGATCATACCCTTCGGCCTTCACAACCCGACGTAATGGCCGACCTGTGTTGCCAATGCGCCGGACTCAGTTGCATACCCCTGCTAAAAACAAACAAGCTTTGGAAAATAAAATGACAGACTTGACAATTGAGATATTCTCAATGGAATTGACAGAGCAAAATGACAGCTGACCAGAGACAAGAGACAACAGACAGCTGACAGCAGCTGCCAGGACCCTAGAAGGGGTGCGCTTACCGTTCTTGGCCAGGACCGGCTCTAGGCGCGTGGGAACCAGAGATATGGAGGAAGAGAATGCGCTCTGACCTACTTCGCATCCGGTTTTTCGGCTACACAGAGGGCGCTTAGATCGCCGCCGTTTTAACCCAGTCTTGTTTTGTAATTTTTTTACGTTTTGACGTGCTTACTTCTTAATTGCTTTTTTAAGGTATTTTTCGTGTGTTTAGCGTTTTTGCTGGCGTGTTTTTGTAATCGTCTTGTGTTCATTAACATATGTCGTCTTGCTCTGTAAGAAATATGCACAAATCGGTGTGGACGGTGGGCAATAAGTAATGCTTCCAATCAACTTGTATGCCGTCGGATAATGAATCTGACCAACAACAAAGTGGTCCGAGCCTATCACAAGCTTCAACTTCAACAGATTCAATATAATATCTCATAATGAGGCACCAAGGCAGATTCGCCGAAAACGGTCTAGGTAAAAATAAACTTTTTTGACCAAAGTTGCTTCCACATCAATATAAAATTATACCTAAACGTAAATAAATGCAACCAAAATTTGAAAAAGCAAATTATTTTGAATTTGTCGCAATTTCGTGGGTTAAAATGGCGGTAGAAAAATTAGCAGTCTTGCGCACGTTGGCAAGCATTCTCCCCCCCTCTATATCTCTGGTGTGAACGGTGTGTCGTGTTTTGTTTTGACCACTCAGAAAAATAGAGTTTGACCACAGGATCTCAACTGTGGTTTGACCAGCAGAGAAGGAAGTGGGGTGGGAGAGGGATGATGACACCGAACTAGCTTGAATAGGTATAGTTCGGTGGATGATGATCGCAATGGCGCATTTAGGGGCGGGGCCGAAACCATTTCTCGGAAATTGAAAATATCCACTGCAGCTTTGTACCTAAATCTGAATCTGAAGATATCGAAATTTCATAAGATAATAATTCGCCTGCAGCGCATTAGCTGCGGTAACAACGAATTATTTCAAATACACCTGCATAAAAAATTCCACTGGAAATTAACTATATCCTCTCCTAAGACTACCCTATATACCTACGTCACATGGGATGATGCAAAGTCAATAGAATAACAAAGAAGGTAGAAACATACTTAATTACCGGATTCTACAGGCAGTTCTACTTTTGTAGCCAGCGTAAACAGTTTATAGGGAAATGCGGGGAAAGGGGGAGTTGTTTTTATGGCCCAGGACGGTCATAGGCGGAACTTATTATTTCCATCCAAGCATCTCTTAGTTGGGGATTACTGGGAAATTTAAAAATATAAGTAGGGTAGACATATAATTTTATATGTCTTTGGTAGGTACACCTATATGTACCCTTTTTTCAACAACCATTTTTAATTGTACACCAGAGATGACATTTCTTAATTTGGTAATACAAGGTTGGCGGCAATGTTTTGGGCGACTATAATATACGGACGTACTTAGCATGTCCGGCAGAAATGTCAGAACTTGTGACAGATGCCTAACATTAACCTTAATAATCGATCTCTGTGTGGGTCTAACCTAACTTCAAACACAGAAACTGTAACTATTGTATACACGATAGGCTTACCCACGGTATGTCAGTAACGAATCCGAAAACAAGGCAAATCTGCGCATCTACGTCAGTTGCGAGTCACGAATTCAAAATGCGGTTGGGTTTTAGGATTTTTTATAGTCCAGCTCGACAGTGCTTTAAAATAGGCCAGAAATGCCGGGATGTACAATCCAGCGTTTGTCCAAATAATAACAGGAACAGTAAGGGAACGGAAATTAAGTACTATAGATTTCCCAAGGACAATAATCTTGCCAAAAAATCGATTGCTGCATGCCGCAGGGAAGACATATGGAGCAATTTAAATTCTGACTCGCAACGACTGACGCGTCACAAGATGCGTAATGACATACCGTGGGTAAGTTTATCGTGTATTGTATGCATCAAAGAACAGAGTTTACAATTAATGAGCGTTTTTAGTATATTTTCCTCAGTTTCTCAATAAAGATTCTTCTGGCAACACCAGTACTAAGTCACATCGCGACAACGGCAAGAAACTTTTTGAGCATACTTGCCAGTTTCCTGATAAGTAGGTAATGCATTGGCGGAAATAAATTTTTCTTCACTTAAAAGAATTAAAACTTTACTTTACCTACGTACCAATATGGCCCAAGACAGAAAAGATCAGTTTGCGCGAATAAGAAGAGAAAATATTTATGATTTTATTTTGTGATAAGTAGATAGGTACCAACATTAATTTTTAAATCTAAAGAATTATTGTTTCTTCTTGTGATTTTGTTTTGTTGTTTATTATTTAAGTTTGTTTTTATTTTGTTTTGGTAAAAATTTTTTTGTTTTTGTTTTTTTCTAGAGAAATAAATTATTTTATTTTTCACAAAAATATACACTGTGTCCCGGATAAGAATGAACAGCATGGGGATATTGCAAACGGTGAGAGATAGAGCAACGGTTAAATGGGGAAAAAGTTGCGCAATTTCGAGGTCAATAAAATGGCACAAACAGATTTCTAATATCTTTTTTCGTTTTTGAGTTATTTTGAAAAAAGTAAAATTTTGCGTTTTCGATTTTATTTTTTTCTGAAGTTGTTATCACAGATATAAAAAAAGAAAAACACTTTCTTATGGCACTTTTTAACGGGCTTTAAGATGGCGTTTTTAGATTTGTTCTACAACGTTTCGTTTTTGAGAAACCATCTTCAACTTTATTTTTTTAAATACGGACCTGGATTTTTTTTTGTAGGTTTTGAAAGCACTTTTCATTGCAAATACCATGATGTATGACACGAAATATTTTTAAATTGTTTTGAGACAATTATTCTGAAAATTCCCTTTTTTCCATTCATTTTTCTCTAATGCGGCCCTGTATTTAATAATAAGAAGTCTAAATATTAATCAGTATTGTCAACAATTTAACTTACAACTTATCTTTCGATTATTGGAGAACCAAAAAAAGGACGGCAAAGACTAATAACAGTCACATGCGATAATAAAAAATAAATAAAAACCCCCACCTAGAAGGCTTTGAAGCAACGAAACCAACCCCTTGTCATTTGTCATAACTCCCACTGTATCATTTAGTTAACAATTTGTATCATTAGAAATGGAGGGTGCTTTTTCAAATGGGAACAAATTTAACATGTCAGCATGTTATATCTTGCGTCACAGAAATTTTTTTTCTTTTATTACTTTATTTTAAAATTTTATTACATTGATATATCACAGTAGGGACACTTAATGCTGAATAGTGTAGAGGCCGAACGAATGTATTGTTGCAATTAATAAATAGCAAAAGTTATTGATTTCGTTGGCTTAAAGCTTTCTTCTGACAATTAGAAAAAGCTAAGAATTTACTCCAAAACACAGCGACACTGTTTGCTGTACAACAACAGAGGAAAACACTTACCAGACAGGGCCGTATTTAAAAATATTAAGTTTTCGAAGTAAAAATAAACTGTAAATAAATTGTTGTCAATGCTGATTAATAATTAGACTTCTTATTATTAAATACAGGGCCGCAATAGAAAAAAAATGAATGGAAAAAAGGAATAATCAGTATAATTGTCTCAAAACATTTTAAAAATATTTCGTGTCATACATCATGGTATTTGCAATGAAAAGTGCTTTCAAAATCTGCAAAAAAAAATCCAGGTCCGTATTTAAAAAAATAAAGTTGAAGATGGTTTCTCAAAAACGAAACGTTGTAGAACAAATCTAAAAACGCCATCTTAAAGCCCGTTAAAAAGTGCCATAAGAAAGTGTTTTTCTTTTTTTTCTATCTGTCATAACAACTTCAGAAAAAAATAAAATCGAAAACGCAAAATTTTACTTTTTTCAAAATAAATCAAAAACGAAAAAAGATATTAGAAATCTGTTTGTGCCATTTTATTGACCTCGAAATTGCGCAACTTTTTCCCTATTTAACCGTTGCTCTATCTCTCACCGTTTGCAATATCCCCATGCTGTTCATTCTTATCCGGGACACAGTGTATATTATTTTCTAAAATTTATTTGTGGCGTAAACAGAGCCATTGAATTTTAATTGGGTTTTTCGCTTTTTTTTGGCGAAAAACCCAATTAAATTCAATGGAAAATTATTATTATATTCTTAAAATTTCCCTTACCCGGGCCCCTCAGGAAAAATTTTTACCACGCCGCCCCCCCCCCCCCCCCCGTATAGATTTGCCTGGATCCGCCTCCGGAATAGCGACAACAGCCCTTCAGTATCACGTTAAAAGTGCTAATTAGTGCACAGGGTGGTTCAAACTTCACAATTTTGGAAGGTTTTCCATATTTACGGAAGATGCAAAGAAATTGATATACTTATAGACAATTAACTTATTTCTCTGGTAAAGTTTCTATATAAAATATTTAACTAAGAATTTGTGTCAAGAACTTCTATGGACAGAAAAATATAGGTACCTATATCGCCCAGTTTCTATATCCCCTTCAGACCTTATTGTACAGAGAGTGATCATTTTTAGACGCCCAGCCTTTGTTGGTGGAAAACTGTCAAAGATATGGAGATGTAGGTATATGGTAGATGATATGGGGTGTATAAAGGAATAAATTATGCCATTTAGCGATTCTTTGCAAATACGACGCTAGGCGTTGCGACAACGAGAAATATTTTTTTCCACCAACATACTACCACTTTTGTTACATCGTTCTTTAAAAATATCTACATTAAAATAATAATTTTTGTTAATCCCCATTACCAGGGTTTGACGGTAGCGTTTTCGTTTTCAATGATTTTATTTTTGGAGATATTTCCTCATCTTTTATATTTGCTTGAAAGATCTTCAAACCACGTCCTTTGACCTTCTTTATTAACAGCATGCAAATCCAGGACCGGGTATGATTTTTTTATACCCCCAATTTTCACTAAAGGCATTTAGCGATTTTTTTTTGTTTAAAATCTGATACCGCAGCGTTAATTAGGACCCCACAGAACCCCTATATTATACCAAGTTTGAACAAAAAATATACAGCAAGTTCTATTCTACAGGGTACCAAAATTTAGCAAAATGGGAATTTTAAAGGTATCTGGCGAGTCAAGAGTCAAGTGTGGTCCTGTTGACCATTCAAATGTTTTGAGGTGGCATGCTATTGCGTCTCTCGATCCGCCAGATTCCTTTAAAAGTCCTATTTTGCTACATTTTTTCACCCTGTATAATACAACTCTTCTATATTTTTTGTTTAAATTTGATATAAGGGGGTTCTGTGGTGTCCTGATTAGGGTTGTCGTGCCCGATTTAAACAAAAAAAATCGCTAAATGCATTTTGTGAAAATTGGGGGTATAAAAAAGCACAGCTAGTCCTGGATTTACATGTTGACAACAGTATAAGAATGTCAAAAGACGCAATTTAAACATTTTCCAAACAAATAAAAGGTCAGGGGAGTATCACCAAAAATAAAATAATTGAAAACGGTAAGTTATCCCTGATCCCTGGTAATGGCGATTAACAAAAATTAATTTTGGAATGCATTCTTGAAGAATAACTTTTACTTCTGATTATCTGACAGGCAACAATTAGTATGTTGGTTAGTTGTTAGTTGCTATGGTGATGCGGATGCTGCGCTAACAAGGCACCCGTGATAATTGCGTTTTAATTAAGAACAGATACGTAATTTTTTTTATTACGTGTCAGTCATTACGTGGCAGTGTTCGTAACAATGGACTCCCTTATAACCTAAACCGTCACTTAATAGGTATGTTACTAGCATAGGAGTAGAATTTTTTTTATTTATTCTGGTGTCAGGTGTGGGGAAGGAACTATAACAATGAATAAAGAACCCCAGGAAGGAGTCAAAGCTCTATGGATATTATAAAATACGTGAGAAGGAAATCGCCCTGTGTAGGAACCAAGTTTTGACACAATATTTTGATATCTGACACGGTGATAGGTGCCAGTATGTGATGGTTAGATGTGCGGCTTGTCGCTCTTTCCTGGCTTGCAAAACTAAATGTTTAAGGATAATTCATCGGCAAGTAATTTTTGTGCACCAAAGTGGCATGAGCGTTTGTGTAGGTACCTACTTCTTTATAATTGGAAATTTAAAATTAAAATTGCCATATTATCATCCTAAACTTAAAGACATGAACGTGCCTTATAATTTTTGGCCTCCATTGTATAAGTATGTGTACTGATTTTACGAAAAATGAGGATTGCTGCCTCGATTAGTTTGTCGAAACAACTCAAAGGTGGCAATATAATTCAAATATATTTATAATAAGTTGAGAAATACTGGTAGTTTAAAAAATAAAGAAAAAATAAATAAACCACGACATAAGTTTTAACTGAGAATATGCAGGAAGCAGTCTTATTAAATGTCGTGGAAAATCCGAGACATTCTATTAAAGAAAATGCTATATATGTTTTGACCATATATTGTCATCGCCTAGTTCAAAAACGGTATCAAAATGATAACTATAGAAGGCGAGAATATTGCCGTTTAGTGTTAGAAAGGCAAGCGGAAAATGATCAGTTTATAGGTGCGTATTTTTATCATTTGTAAATCATCACTATAACTATACTATTACTATACTTCTATGGTTATATTACTATTACAGATTCTATATTGTGGCCTGATGAAGCCAGTTTTACAACCTGTGGCGTTTTCTTATAATAAAAGAAACACTCACTCACTATTGGTCATCAGAAAATACACGACAGTTTATTAGAATTCATAACGACAAGGTCGAACTTCAATAAATGTTTGGTTTCGTATTTTTCGGAATCACATAATTGGTCCAGTATTTTTTGAAGTTAGTTGGTTTAACTCTCCGATCAAATATGAGTTTAACCGGACTAAAATATTTACAGCTCTTAAAAGGAGCAATTTCTGACCTATTAACTGAAGTTAATGAGCCTATTATTGTTTGGCAACACTTTTGTAGAGTGGATTGGTTCAAATGGAACTATTCTGCCAGAAGCCCAGACTTGACCCTCGACCCCACTCGATTTATTTCTGTGGGGCACTTTGAACGGCCTGGTAAATGCGGAGAGGTCAAATAATATCGACTAATGAAGTTAATGGAAAAATATCACAAGAGATCAGAGAGATGAACGAGGCAAGTATCGTGGCTAACTACAAGAGAATTTTATTAAGAAGGTATGCTCTGCTCTGTCTTGCCCAAAATGAAAGCATTATAGAACACCTTTTATAATTTAATTTAATTCATAATAATGAATCACGTCCATCCCTGTATTAAGACTAAAAAGGCAGAACAAATAAAATATAACTTATGGAAAATTTCCACAGCAGTATTGGCTTAGATTTCGAAAATCGAGAAATATATAGGGTGTTCCATCTAAAAAACATAAGTATTGTCTATAGCTCCAAAACGCGACATTCATGTGTTTTTCTGAATACATACCTGAAGTCGCAAGAAAATTTTATACAATTTTATGTTTACATTTTATTTTCAAAATTAAAACAAAAAGCAGGTTAAGGGTACCTATAATGTTTTGAGATTAACCCGGTACAAAAATGACTCGCTTATTTCTTGCCGATTTCTGAGCTTCTATTGGCGATTTTGAGAATCCTTAGTGCCGATTTAAAAAAAAACTTATCCAGATGCGAAGCGCGCGCCCAGGCGCGCCGCGTCGCGCTCCGCCGACGCCGAGCGCCGCGATCTTCAACTGTTTCAGTAGCGCGCCGGCATCCGAAAGCATTGCAGCAGGCGCTGGACGATCCCGACCGCCGTCGTTCACGTGCGCGCGGTTCCGACTTCGAATTTTCCCGCGGGTTTCTTTCGCACACATTTTCCGGGCATCGACAGGAAGTGACTGAAGCTGGTTTTGGCGGATTTTCGGTGGTGTTCCGCGACCGTTTGCGGGTGCAGTTGCGATGTTGTAGGACTTTTTTGGGACCGGATTTACAGTGAGTGGTGGCGCGACCATGGCCGGCTTGATGTGCGGGATGTTGGTGGCTTGCGCCGTTTTTGCCAAAGGTATGGTATCCCTAGGTATCCTTAAAAAATATAAGTAAAATCGAGTTTTTTTTTATAAAATAAAAATTGATGAAAACATCTAGCTAGAATATGTAAAAAAAATAAAGTAAAAAATCATTTAGTTTTTTAAATACCATAAATTAAAAAGACATACATTCTTTTCCACTAAGGTCATTTCCCTTAAAAGCAATTTGAACTTTCTCTTTGGGCTACAGGGTGTTACACAAAAAAGGAGCATCAAAATAGAGTGTGTCAAAGCAGATTAATTAAAATTCCTGTGCTTTTAGGGTTTATTCGAGGTAATATATTTATTTCTTAATTTCTTCAACAATATTTCTACTGAGTTTTTATAAAATAGGTCGTTAAAACACTGAAATAATTTAATTAACTAGAAAAGAGACAAAACATTTAGATATATGTTCTTATTGTTTACAGTTTTACAAATATAATAAGTAGGGGTAGATAGATGTATCTACCTACCTACTGATAGATTACATTTTATTAGGTATTGTTTTAGTTCCCTTATGGTACATAATTTTATATTTTTATTTATAATTTTTTTCTACATACCTACTTTATTAGCAATTATACAGGATCGGCAAAAAAGTCTGCACCATTTTTTAATATTCATTTTTTTTCCAAAAATGGGTTGAATCTTCAGTATCTGCAGCATTTGTAACAAAAAAGGTAATAATATTAGTTCACATTCGCAATACAGCCAATATTATGTCATTTGAAATTTTACCTTTGATTTTTTTTTGGTACACATGCCTTTATAGAAAAAAACCGCTGAGGCGCTGATGTCAAACCAGATTAATTAAAGTTCCTGTGCTTTTAGGGTTTATTCGAGGCAATATTTATTTCTTCAACAATATTTCTACTGAGTTTTTATAAAATAGGTCCTTAAAACACTGAAATAATTAAATTAACTACAAAAGAGACAAAACATTTCGGTATATGTACTTACTACAAAAATAATAAGTAGGGGTAGATAGATATATCTACCTACCTACTGATATTGATTGATTTGATTATTGTTTTAGTCCCTTATGGTACATAATATATACCTACTATTTATTTTCCGCCCACGTTAATATCAATATTTTTTTTCTACATACCTACTTTATTAGCAATTATACAGGGTCGGCAAAAAAATTCTGCACCATTTTTTAATATTATTTTTTTTTTCAAAAATGGGTTGAATCTTCAGTACCTGCAGCATTTGTAACAAAAAAGGTGATAATATTAGTTCACATTCGCAATACAGCCAATATTATGTCATTTGAAATTTTACCTTGTTTTTTTTTGGTACACATGCCTTTTATAGAAAAAAAACGGTGATGGCTAAGAGTGCTGATAAAATTGTGGATTCAAAGATTACCACGGTTTTCTAGAGTTTTTCATAGTACTTGAGCGGAATGCTATCCTAGTTCTATCGGGCAAAAGTCGCGAATGGCAACGAAGACAAAATAATAGTAATTGCCACCCTCCCACCCACGCACGCACACATTATTATTGTAATTCTTCACAAAACGTCAAATACGTAGTTCTAAGTGAATATTTTTAACTTTTTGTTTTTCGTTTTTTCTTTTCACTATTGTTTATTGATTTCTTGATATAAATAAACATACTATACTCTTTTGTGTGCGAACCCTAGAGTACTTAATGGTAGCTGGTATAGGTAATAGCTTGTTACGTAGAGGTAATACCAGGGTAATGTATAGGCACTCGGTAATACATATACAGGACCTAATAAATAATCAGCCCTATTATCGTAATGCGGACGTGGTAATGGATAATCCCTCAATTGAATTTAATGAATCAATTAGATTATTAATTAATATTTCCGATATGGAATATTATCTGGGATATTACTCTTACAGATATCTGAATATCTGAAATTATAATTACCTAAAGTGAATTCTGGACTGCCCTGCAATCGCGCCTGCAACAAAATATAAAATTAAAACAGGTTAATGATTTCCAGCTTCAGAATAATAGAAATGCATAATATGACATTTTAATTCATGGGATTACTACGGTTTTCTAGGGTTTTCCGTAGTACTTGAGCGAATGCTATCCTAGTTCTATCGGAAAAAAGTCGGCCCTAGCCGCAAATGGCAACGAAGACAAAATAATAGTAATTGCCCCCCTCCCCCGCACAAGCATGTGGTTGCTTCTGGGGTACTCCTAGTTTGGAGTATTGTGAGGGTGAGAATTATTATTATTATTATTAATTAAAAAAATAAATAAAAAAATAATAAAAAAAATGAAAAGTCTATTTTGTGAAATGATAATGATAAATAGTGGTGTTGAAGTGAAATCCATATTTAGCATACTAAGAGGATCTTATTTATTTTGAAAGATGTCTGTAGGCAAAGTTATGTGTAACAACTGCAGAAACTCCATTTGGTGCGTTTTGGATGAAGTTACGCCTTTGAAAAAAAATTATTATTCTCTCGCACCAAAGTGTTGTTTTGCACACTTCTTACAAATATAACATATACCTATCTAGCCTGCATCTTTTACATAAAATTAGTAGTAGCCTGCTAGGTACTTAATTTAACCGATTAATTCGCTGCTTTCTTCATTACTTGCTTGCTAAATATATCTTATACAGGACAGGGTGTCCCGTTAATAATGGTCCCTATAGAAACTGCATAATATATTTCAGGCCAAAATATGACGATTCGGGCTAATATGCCTTATAGAAATGATATTTGTTTAAGCGAGATACAGGAGGTTGAAGTTCATTTTTTGAAATTGAATTATACATCAATTGTGCATAGTGAGAAAAAAATCCGTGTGAACAATATAACAAAAATGTTTCGCTTTCAAAATGGAACGGATTGAAACTCGGGAAAATTTAAAGGAAACGAATGGTGTTTTGACCAATACCAATTTGAATTTTTTTCCTTCATTTTGAATGTATCTACTTACATTATAACATTTGGAAGCGGTAGCTGTAAATTTTATGTTTCGATGTTGGAGTTAGCAGGTTTTTGCCAATTTCAACGCAAAGAGTTGATTTTATCGTTATAAAAGAACAGTAGGTAAGTTTTTGTTGCAGAACAAAAAGATGCACTAAAATGATGAACCCGCAATACCAAAAAGATAACCTCAAAAAAGTTGCGAGTAATAGCACGATCTAAAAACAGCGCAAGTGGCGCCTTCTCTGAGATACGTACAACTTGAAATCTTCAGCTTATTCTCCATCCCCAAAAACACAGCAGTGCCAAATTTCAGTTCAGCGGCTTGATTATTTTGGTAGATGTAGCCATAATTAATCAATTTTAAAAAACCAACTTCAACGCCCTGTATCTCTTAAACAAACAACATTTCTATTAGGCATATTATTGGTCTCAATTGTCATATCTTGGCCCGAAATAATATTATTAGGCAGTTGCTCTATGGACCGATGTATAAATTAAAATCAAGACTAAAATCTTAGACCTAAGAGTTTAGTGAAATCTGAGTTCGAACATTATAGAACAATTAAGTGATTCTAAACTAGGTATCTATTGTTTTGGAGATTAACGATCAGTTGTTGCCCACTTACCCAACTAAAGGTTCGTCTATTATACAGTTTGAGGGAATTGAGGGAAAACTCTCGTAGAGTTCGCCGACAGGTTCACATTTTCAGTCGTGTTATTTGAGGAGCCGCTCGAGTAGTTACTAGAAGCTTTTCTCCAGAAACGTATGTACTCGAGAACTAGGTATGAGGATGTTATTATTTGATATTATAGGATATACACACCTTCCTAAAAGTGGTCTTATTGTAGGGAATCTATTGGTGTAGACATGGATAAACAATGGGTCGCAAAAAACGTTCACTCCACTCACTTTTTATTTTTTTAGTTTGGTTTTAATATGGAACCCTTCAAAATCTCCATAACTTATACGTAACTTAAAAAAAAATTAGAGTATGTACCTATAGTACCCACTTGATATTGAGTACCTATAGGTGTGTAGGTAGTAGGTAGTATGCACAAAGTACAGCGGATTGAGAGACACGCGCGTGCTGCGTAATTGAGGCAGTGACGTCAAGCGTTCCGCGAATTCAAACGAATTTTCCACGGACGACAAAGCTTATTATGGGACATCCTGTGTATATGTTTATACTGCTTTTGTACCTTAATACAAACCCGCCTATACCATTTCGACAATAAATCGCCAAAAAGTTCCCTTGGGAAAATTAAAACATCCGAACATTTGCAGGGATTACTACTGGGGCGGGGGTGGACGTAAATTAAAAAAGGGGTTTTAGCCTGGTCACCGCTGTCCCCAGCACTTGTAATTTCTTTTAGCGCCAGAGGACACATATTATAAAACCCCCGAGGCCAACGATAAAGACAGGCCACGGCGCTAACGCATAATCGCGTAGTCACGTGACCAACTTAGTGCTATATAATGAAAGGCATTTTTGGAGATAAGTAGAAAAAACAAATTTCGTAACAATTTGGCAAGTTTTCTTTCATCTATTACATTATTGGTTTTGGGCATCCAAGCTTTCTCTAATTGTTTTTTCAAAATTTTCAACCTGCCTCAGCTGTTTTAGGCTGAGAGTTAAACGGCACTGCACTCATAATATTTTGGCACTTCTCAAAAATTGTTGGGACATCACCTTCCTTTAGCTTAGGTGATATTCTCTATAGGTATTTTCCTCCCACAACACATTTGTCCACTTTAATTGTTTCACTTTCTTGAAAATGTGTTAGCCACACATAATTAAGGGTTTTTTAGAAATTAAATCTGTTGTAATTTGACGAATCCATTTTTAGCGGAAATTATCATCCCGAGGCAAAACAAATGTTTGTTATGGCGACACTTTCTTCCTGGCATTTTTAATACCTATGTATAAATATAATATAAACAGACCCAATATTTGGTATTTAGGTTATTTTTTACGAAATAAAAATGAAAACTAACCTCAGTAGGTAAGTATACTGCAAATATTGACGAGGTCTCAGTTGTTCGGCAGCGTGAAAGACCGAATAGATAAACCGTATCGGGGCGTGGGTCGACAACGAAAATCAACGGTTACAACACTGATTTATTTCGCACAAGATGAATCGTGAATACAATAAATACACAAACCCGAACGTGGTCAACGGGAACGGCTTCCAGCCACCCGGACCGTCTGAACTCGCGGATCTCCCGTAAGCAGTTCACCCCTCTGTGAATCAGGCTCCACTGTCCAGTCCAATAAGGTCCATGTCCATAATAGTCCATTACGGAATTCCGGGCTCCCAATTCTGTGGTTCGGGAGAGAATTCCCCTTTACAGCGCTCACGCGTCGGTGCGAGCAGCACCAATACTCTTGGACGCCACGACTCCCACCCAGAGGCCATAATAATACCTGGGCGGTTCCCCTCCGCCAGGACGCCCAGGACACTAGACACAAACTTGTTTCTAAAATATAAACTAAGACGTTTAAAAACATAACTTCTCAAAACCCAAGCTGCAGCTTTCAGTTATGTGACAAATGACATCTGACGTCTGACTAAGATGGCCACGTGATTTTTGTGCGCCAGGATAGAATCTATAATGTCTATCGCTCTGACCTACTGGCCTCACTAATCGGAGATATAAAAAATAAATAAAATTGAGAATTGTTAAAAATTTTCGTATGAAAATGCCAAGCCGTTACTGTCCTGGATTCACACTTCACAGTCGACATTATTCCGCAGCAGCACGTTTTCAGTGAACGTCAATTTTACTAAAATTTTAATATGGTGCTGAAACGTCGAGAGTTTTAAGCAACCTTTTTTAAACGTTGAAGTGACGTTTCTTTGCTACTTGTGGAGAAAATATTCGTCACGCACGCAGGGAATTTCCAAGGATACGATTTTGTTCTGCATTTTATGAAGGCAAACAATAAATAAAATCTTTTTTTTAATACTAACCTGAGAAATCACCATTATTTACCTCATTCCTCTAATGAGAAGTAATATTTCTCTACCTAGGTAAATAATGATAATAAAAAAATACCTAGGTAAATAATGAAAAATTTTCTGTGACATTTAAAAATTAGTGTCATTTTATCAGCTTGACAACTGAACTCCCAGGCTACTTGATATTTTGAAGTATTTCAAAAAAGCGAGAAATTACTAAAATATGGCAATATTTCAATGTTAGTAGTAAAAAAAATTCTATATACACCTCGGTTGAGAAGGCCATTATTTACCTCGCATATTATATCCTTCGGCGCTACGCGCCTCCGGATATAAAAATGCTCGGTAAATAATGGCTCACTTCTCAACCTAGGTGTATAATATACTATTTCTACTCCTATGCTAGTAACATACCTATTAAGTGACGGTTTAGGTTATAACTAAGTTCATTGTTACGAACACTGATACGTAATGACTGACACGTAATAAATAGTATATTATACACTTAGGTTGAGAAGTGAGCCATTATATACCGAGCTGTTTTATATATATAATATGCGAGGTAAATAATGGCCTTCTCAACCGAAGTGTATATAGAATTTTTTTACTACTAACATTGAAATATTGCCATATTTTAGTTTATTTTAGTCACTTCTCGCTTCTTTCAAATACTTCGAAATATCAAGGAGCCTGGGAGTTCAGTTGTCAAGCTGATAAAATGACACTAATCTTTAAATGTCATAAAGAAAATGTTTTACCTAGGTATTTTTTTATTATCATTATTTACCTATAGGGTGAGAAATATTACTTCTCATTAGAGGAATGAGGTAAATAATGGTGATTTCTCTGGTTAGTAGTAAAAAAAAAATAAGTATCTGTTCTTAATTAAAACGCAATTATCACGGGTGCCTTGTTAGCGCGGCATCCGCGTCACCATAGCAACGAACCAACATACTAATTGTTGCCTGACAGATAATCACAAGTATATTTTATCAAACTATTATAATTAATAGTTTTTCTTTCGTCGAAGAAAAATTATAATACAAAACTCGAGTTGTAGGCTTATTACATACTCGTGGAATTACAGCACTCGCCGCTGCGCGGCTCGTGCGCAACTTTTCCACTCATACGTAATAAGCTGTTTACAACTCTCGCTATGTAATATACTATTACCTTCAAACTAGATTCCAATTTTTCTTTTACCTAACACTCCCCACATGTCGGTTCATACTACAGTCCAGGTTTTTCAACGGATATTATTGAAGAGTAAAAGCGTGAAGCATGCATGTAATAATAATACACCGTTCGAGAGTTATACTTAGTGATTCACGAAATCTAGCTACTTACTTTGTTGTCGAATAGTGGAATTGAATTATTTTGTGTGCTTCCTACTTTCTATCCTATAATGTTCAACCTAGTTATAATTTTCTGTAGTAAACATCACGTTTTAAATTTATTGGAAGCATTAAATTGGTAGAATGTTTTTAGGCATTCAATAATAAATATGTCTACAGGGGGTGCGGGGACAAAAAAGATATGGTAAGGGATTATTTATTGTAAATGTAAAAAAAAAATCTGTATCAATATTGAATTGTACCTATATTCGAATACATCACAAAAAATTTGCCCCCTACATGACACAGGGAATTTTCATTCGAATTTCCCATTGTCCTTTGTAACGTAATGGGCCGTTCCGGCACTGCCTACAGGGGAATCTCCGAAGGTCCTCGTAGCTTTTGGCGCTCCTGCTTATCTTTAAAATTTATCCGGAATGAATTATTTAAAAGCTTTTTGGGCTGCTTTAGCTTTTTCACGACTACAAACAAAAACTTGGAAGGTAGACATTGTAATGCAAATTGGGATGTAAGGTAGGGGATGCTGAAAAGTTGCCACGCGGAACTTTGGTTTGAATTTTAGAATGAGTTAAGTAGGTACAGAATTTTAATAAATTTCTTAATAAGAAGGTTACTGTACACTGTACCTAAGTACCTACTTCAAAAATATTGAATTGAAAACATATTAATTGATATCAACACTACCTAAGTACATTATTTTATATTTATATTATAGTAATATTATAGTAAAAAATAGTTACTCTTTTTTGCAGTGAACATTTAATAGCCATTAAACGTGGTTATTATATCTTTATAGTATCAATAAAACACAAACCCTGAAAATCATTTTTTAAAAATGAATACTTGGATAGATATCTCTAATAAAAATGTTTCCTACACCGATTTGGCAAACTTTTTGGTAATTAAGTACAATTTAAGAGAATTTTCCGACATCTGCGGATCAAACCATGTCGGAAATACCTAATGTCGGGTCAATTTTTTCGTAAATTTAAGCTAGAAGTTTTAACCGTTTTTACGCAAATAATTTTCAGTCAACTCAACGCTTCTTACCTTATAGCTCCGGGTTTGCTGAAGATTACCTACATAAAGGTATGTTCAGGTATCATAGACTGTGTTCATTTTAAAACTTACCACCCCCAGTAACTTGGAAAGCGCAAAAGAATCAAAATTTGCCGAGACCGCGGTCGATTTTTTTTTTAAGGGGAACTTTTTTTGCAATCATGCCGTCCTGATAAATGTTTGTATTTCGTACTTCATACTCCTATTATTTTGTTGTTTTTTTTTATTAGAATCTGTTTTTGTAATAAACTTTTATATAACTGATCAACTTCTTTTTTATATACAGGATGATTTTTTTTAGAACTACCACCGCGATTTTCTCGCTTACTTTGCGCCCTACAAAAAAATCGTAAAGAAGCAAAAATGTGGCAACTTTGGACAGCTAATTGGTGCTGCAAAAGAAATCAGCATCCATGGTCAACTTGACGGGCAATATAAAAAAACACCTCAAATTGAGCAAAATAATTAATAGCCGTAGCATGTTCATTTTAGGAGATAGAGGAAAACTTTCATATTAAAAATTGATGGAACTAAGAAGCTTTATGCAACTGGGTACTCAGATAGTTTAAGAAAATTACACAGGGTCTTCGGCTCTCTTGAGGCTATGCATTTTCTTTGGTTTATTTCTTATTAAGCAATTTCCTCGGTTATTTTGGACCGCACAGAAAATAGGTAAGAAAATAAAATATGGCAATTTTGGCCAGCCAGGTGATGGTAAAAAAAATGGGCCTCCACGCCTAATATTTCGCGATGTGCTAAAAAAATTTTAAATCGACAAAAATGTTCATGCCTTCAAGAGAGCCGAAGACCCTGTGTAATTTGTTGAAACTATCTGAGTACGTGGATGGATAAAGCTTCTCAGTGCCATCAATTTTCAATACAAAAGTTTTCCTATCTTAAAATAAACATTCCACGGCTCAATTTGAGGTTTTTTATATTGCGCGACAAGTTGGCCATGGAAGCCGATTTCTATTTCAGCACCACTTAGCTGCCAAAAATCGCCACATTTTTGTTCCTTACGTCTTTTTTTGTATAGGTCGCACAATAAGGGAGAAAATCTAAAAAAATCATCCTGTGTAGTATTTAAGCATGTTATTTTATGACTGATGTACCAAGACTTTCATGTTATTATGTTACTTCTGTTAGAATTAGGGAAATAGGTACTTATATTTGTTTTTGTTTAATTTTTTTATTATTTGAATGTCACTTTATTTTTTTGTTAGAGAAGTATTATTTTATTTTTTATTTTATGGAATAAATGTTTTTTATGTAAATTATCAACATCATTTTAATTTTTTTATTCGCGGGGGGGAGGGGGGAACCAATTATATTTTACATGCGGGCAGTCAACTGCCTTGCGGGTGCTCTGTTTCCCCTGAATTTTTTACATTTGGAGCCGAGAAAAAATTATAAATATGAACGTTGTATAGGAAATCTCCTTGCGATCAATGCACTGATCAGAAAAACAATAATAATTATTGTAAGTCGCATTCTTCAGATATAGACAAAACATGTTTTTAATGGATCACCCTCTATATTAGGTAGGTATTTCGAATTTCCACCCTTAGATACCCTAATATGAGACAGTTCCCAATATGAGACGCCACTCTAATTCCTAAAGTAAGAGTCTCCATGTAGCTGGCAACGTCTCAAATAATCACTAATTGTATAAGTCACCACATGTAGTGCACTGTCTAGCTTATCTAAATTTTTAGGTTAAGAACGGCATTGTTTACTTCAACTTCAACCGTACGTGCACAAACTTTTAAAGAGCTTCGGTTACCGTGTAATTCTGAATATATTTTTGTAGTTTTCTGTATTGAATAAAAGTCATTTTATATAATTAAAGTTTAGTTATATATAACTCATTTAATAACATTTTTATATCTCATAACACCCCAGTGTTATGAGATATCTCATAACACCCCAGTGTTATGAGATATCTCATATAAGGAGACTCGCTTCATCCAATTTAGACTTCCAATAATTTGAATAGAATGTCAAATATAAGAGTTGTATACTGTGTTAAGTTGATATTCATTTAATGTTTTTGAAATAAAAGTTATTTTGTGGTAAGTATAGTATTTTTGTTAAACCTTAATATGAGATTGTCTCATATTAGGAACCTGTTAAGTGTGTCAAGTGTTAGGTAGATATGTAACTAAATTGTTGTATACTAGGTTAATTTGATATTCTTTTGAAGTTTTTGAAATAAAAATTATTTTGTGGCAGGTAGAGTTTCTGTTAAAGCTGGATATGAGACTGTCTAATATTAGGCACCCAATTTTAAAAATTGAAGATTTGACTTTTTTTCATAATTCTCATTTACGCAACAACTGTTAATATTTGGCAATCCTACATAAACTGCAGTGAAAATAGAGACTAGGTATATTAAACGTATATTCGACGTATGTTTGCGCATTATAATATATTATATAGGACAAAATACAGAACAAAATGTAATGTGGTCTCATATTAGGGTACTTTCCTCTATAGGATGCATAGGGTGCAAAAGTAATTTTACCGTAAAGTGTCTTCTAACTTGCCGGTACCCAACGTGTCCCAAAATTCAATTTTTTTTGTGAACACCCCTATTGGCAACAAACTAGTGCTGGGACTTAGAACTTACAACCTCCATTAAAGGGAGCTCTAAGCCCAAGCTATGCAGTTCTCACCACGTTGCCAACTGTTACAACTTAAAGATCCATCGTCATAACTCCTAACCTTCTACAGTATTAATGTCGCGAAATATATGTCCTCCTCACATTATACCAAAAGCACACGTTTGAGAATTTTCGAAAACCCCAACAATTCGTATAATATTAAAGAAAGCCGATGGCCAGTCCGGCGACGGTGTAGCGCGCGTCCGAGTTCATTATCCACACCTCCGTGCGGGGATCCGGCTAGCTAATTTAACTTTAATTAAATTCAATATAACTGACTTCGTGCTCCGTATATTAATTAGCGCTGATTATTCCTAGGCCAACGCCGGGGACTAACACTTATATTTATCCACCTGTTAGATTTCCCCGTCGCGTTACAGGTGTTCGGTGTATACAGTGGGTGCCACACGGATTGGGAGGTGGGGTGCGCTTTTTTTGTTCCGCCGCATGCACACGCGGCTTGGTTTTCCGCTCTAGAGGGCGCATATCATTTGTGGGGATTTTAATGCAAGCCGGGAAAGGGCACACACAGAAAAATCTATTTACAAAATAATAATTTTAATTTTCTTAAATACACTCCTGGACAAAATTAACGCACCAACATACAAAATTCCAAATTATATTTTAAATTATTTTGCGTGTCTTTGGACATCTACTACTGTTAAACTAATGAAATAATGCAATTTGTTGCTTTTCATTTAGTTTCCATTAATTTATTTTAATTTTTGTGGGGATTTATTGTGTTGGTGCGTTAATTTTGTCCAGGAGTTTATATATATTCAATTTAAAATTAATAATATCAACCTAAAACAAAACGACATCTCATTGAAAAATTATAAAATTTTCACGGCATGTTCTCAATTCAAGAATCAGTAATGTTACAGACTGAATTTGTTCTTAAGGTAATAATAATTATGGTGTATTGCGTATTGCCTTATATTTTTAAAGAAAATTTTTATGTATGTAAAAACTCTTTATTTCCTTTAGATATTGTCTTCTATACCTCCTTGTTAAAATATTATTAAGTGTCTACAGTGTGTCCCCCGATTGTTTGGTCGACTCTTGTAAAAGACAAAAAAAAATTCGAGTTGAGTTTTGAGCTTCTGGGGTTCAGCCCTGCTTGGTTTGAAACTATAATTTGTGACATAATTTCCATTTCGAAAAATCAAGGGTGCCTTTGAAAAATTCAATATTATCAAAATCAAATTTGCTACACGGCCATTATATTTTGTCTTGAACAGTTTTTTTACTTAACATTTTTCCGGATTTTCTCAAAAAATCCAGTTAAAAAATAAAAACCTCAAAAAATGAAAGTAGGCCTAGGATTTTGAAATTTTGTACTTTTATTATTTTTTTCATTCTGAACAACTTTTCTTAATAATATTTTTGCGTATCTCATCTCTAAAGGGCACATTACTGATTTTTCGAAATGAAAATTATGTCACAAATTAGTTTCGAACCAAGCAGGGCTGAACCCCAGAAGCTCAAAACTCAACTCGAAATTATTTTGTCTTTTACAAGAGTCGACCAAACAATCGGGGGACACACTGTATATAAGTCTACGTAAAGTCCCCGCAGTTGGGGCCAATAGTCCAGGCTACCAGCAAAACTTGCAAAATTCGGCTGCTGATAAACACTACGAGAATATTAAAATGTTCATTTTAATTTTGTTTAATAATTAATTATTACATATATCATACATTTTAGGACCCGATATTAAAAAAATGATCAAAATTATAACAGAAAAAACTTCAAAGTCATTTTCTGTTATCATTTTTATATATTTTTTAATATTGATTTTAAAAATGTATAGGCAATAATTATTAATTAAATATCAAACGAAATTACAAACATTTTAATATTAATTCTCATAGTTTTTAACGCAGCAGCCGAAATTTGTAAATTTTGCGGGTAGCCTAGACATTGGCCTCAACTAGGGGGTTATAGAGGTAGGCTTCAATTTGAAAGCACAATATTCTCAAAGTGAAACTATATAGGCTACTTGGAACAAAATGCCTTATATTTAATAGAACTCTAAAAATCACTTATATCAAATATTTTATACTTATGTTGAAATGTGTAAGTATATTCATTTCGAATATACTTTTCTTTGTGTGCAGCTTGTTCTAAAGCGTAGAACAACAAATATCGTTACCACGGTCGCTCTAGTATAAGGTGGCATTTTCAGGCATGACATATACCTACCTACTACCACCCAAATATCGTTGACTGACGTATTTATAAAGACTTCTCACGGCTATAGCTGGAAAACAGATGGCTCTGATGGTTAACAATGTATTTTGCATTGTATTTTATCTCCGGAAAGCGCATGGTGAGCCAAAAATGTGTCAGACGTGACAGCCGTGAGCAGTCTTTAAGAGGGGGTTGCCGACAGCGAAAGTGACGTTAGATTACGTATTTTTTTAAGTTGTATAGCATAAAATCTAATACCATTTTACTTGGCAAAAATTTTGTACAAATATCTCTGTCTTCCCGTTAATCATAAGATTTTAAAAGCATATGCACTGGAATTATTATTTATCCCAGGGTTTTCATAACCTATAAAACAAAACACTGCTTTCAAGATCTTATGATTAAAATGAAGACAGAGATGTTTGTACCAATTTTTTTCCAGTTAAAATGTTATTAGATTTTATGCTATACAACTTAAAAAAATACGAAATCTATAACGTCACTTTCGCTGTCGGCAACCCCCTCTTAATAATGTATCAGTCAAGGCAAATATGTTTTTGGTGTTTATTTTTAAAATTATTAGGTTTTTCAAAAAAACATAAGTACACCCCAAACACTACCTACATTATATTGCGCATATTTGTACAACAATAGTCTATCCATGTTACAGAGGCAGTAGATATAAACAAAATCACATGACCGCATTGCGATCGATTACCAGGATAATGATTACCATGAATATGAGAATCTGCAACAAGTCTGCGCGCGATCCTACCTACGCAGGAAACTAGACTGAGGGAAGAGCCGATTATACGACGGCCAGACCAATAAGAGAATAGGTCACGTGGTGGCCAATGTTTTGATTCACTGCCATTGTAACTTGGATAGTATAGGTACCTAAATTTTTCGTTAGTAGAGTAAAATTATTTTAAGAAATCCTTCCTGGGACTGTCAATTGGTAATTTCGCCGTCCTAAGTGGGCATCAATGCAGCAAAAAATGCAACCGGGTCATAAGTCCAGGTCAGTAACGAGCCCATTTGCACAATGAATAACTACTAATAACACGAACAAGAACAACATAGATAACGGTAAAACTCGCGAAACGTACAAAACCCGCGAATATTTTCACTGCCCAAAGTTTGAATCCTTTTGAACGATCCGAAAAACCTTCACTGTTATTTTCACAACACCGAAACGAAATTTGCCTGAGTACGCACCATAGACGCTGCCGCAAGTAGCTGATTATACCAAAATACCAAAATGAAAGTGTTTCCATGACGTTTGAAATTATTATTAAAATGAGTTGTAGTCATAGTTATTTTTATTTGTAGCGGTATAATCGTGAGTGCAATAGGGTTTTTATTTTATTATGTTCTTTTTTCATATCACTTGGGTAACTTTTCACATCATAAATCAATGAGTGACGTCATTAACTGGTTGAGGCACATATGCCAATGTTATACCCGCGGACAACAGAAAATTCCTAGGGATTTTGTGGAGAATGTCATCTGACAAAATCGGGACTTCTTACAGTAATCGGGGTATAAGCGCGAAAAGAAAAATTGATCGTATACAAAATTAAATTATCTAATTCGGTTACACATTTTCATTTTAGCTGCGACGGAAGAGTAAATCTTGCACACAAACTATACCTATATAGAAAAGAATATGATACGTAAAATGTAGGGGGCAGCGCGAGGAAAACCAAAGCAAGAATATATATCAGCATTTTATCAATTGTTCGACTGATTGTGTTTGAATATACGAATTGTTTTGAGAGCGCAAACACGTGATTTTATCAAAATACGGACCCCTTTTTGTTCGGGAAGGGGAAAAAAGCACATCGGCATTTCAAACAAAACGATCGCTAACATGCGAGGTCCCTGGAATGGAGAACCCTCATATTCGTACATAATGTCTATGTACCTACTCGAGGTAATGATTTGTCAATATTGCGGGGATATTTATCTTGAGTTGGAAAATTCTCGTTTAGTAATATACGAGGTAATATCGCAATCTACAGGGTGTTCAGCTTTGATCCCAGAACACCCGTGTAAAATTGTAATGCGCTGCACGATTTTGCTGAATTTTTGTGTATGTAGGGATTTTTTTAGGAAGTCTGGCAACGTAGCTTTATTCAGTACCCCCTGAAACCTCCATGTCCCGAGTTTTATTAATTTACTTCACCGACTAACATTTCTACAGGGCCTTAAATTTGGGAAAATTGTTTTTTTTTATTTCCAATAATTAAAAATAAGGGATGCTTTGAAAATATTTGAAAATCGGGTAAAGTTAATCTAAACATCCTAAAAATGACCCACTAATAAAGAAAGCAGAAAAAGAAAACCATCGTACCATTTTAAAATAATATCTTTCCTAGGAGGTATTAATATTAAATGAGACTACGACAAGTAAATTTTTAGTTGTAAGTGTACCTATACTATACGCTATACTTAAGTAAAAAATACATCTAAGAACTAGTACAAACAACGATATTAATTAAAAAATCAGGTCTCGTTTTTACTGTGTTGGCCAACAAGCCAACAACAATTGAACAGCTAAAGGACTAGATAATATAATATACAGTGTCACCATTAAAGACCGCACCATATGTTTTTTTTTAATAGCTTTGGTTAAAATTTGATGTCGGGAACAGTTTTTGCTTCAAATGTACAAAAACTACATTAACAGTTGTGGCCAAGCGATCTTTGTTAGTTGTCAAATTTGACATTTGTTGCAGAAACTGTTGGAAAGTGCCATTTCTAATTCGAATTTGAAACAAATATATTTGAAAAAGATGTTTCTATTGCGATTTGATGTACGTGTGCAAAATTTCAAAAGCCTTGGGCTGAAGTTGCGATTTTAATAATTTTCGCCAAAGCTATTTAAAAAAATCCCATATGGTGCTGACTTTAATGGTGACACTGTATTATAATAATAACATTTTTCCGATATTATCTTTCACACATACTATATGTATAATTGCTATATTCCAAATAACATGATTTAATAAATAAATAATTTTTTTAAATAACATCGTGTTATTTACTTTTAACATCGATCCGTCTGATTGGACCACCCTTTATAACCAAAAACCGATTTTTAAGATCCAACTGTAACCCCCGTATTTCTTAAGGGAAGAATTTTTGAATAGGTATAGGTAAATATGGTTAAATCGCCATAATATTTTGACGTCAAGAATCTAGAGTTAATGGATTGACCTTCTCTTCTGTATAATTCTTGGAAGGAAATTTGATATTTTCATTTATGCAGCTGCGGTATGGGACAAATTCCGTAGCAGTTTAACGTTATGTTCGTCCAGTCCGATTTTATCCAAACATCTCAAAAGGTTTGTCGTGTTCACTCTATCAAAAAGGCTTTCTAAAAATCGACCGAGCAAATATAAATAGCTTTTTGTAGGTCACAGCACTTTTCAGGAAACAAGGTGGTCACTTCTTTCGATGATGGAATTCTGCGTTCAGCAATATTTTTACTAGCATATTCAATAATAGTCAATATTCAATCAGTATGATGACAAAACTGCAACATAAATATAATTTTTGTCATATGCTCCCAAAAATAGCTATTTTACTCATTTAAGTCCGTAAAATGCTTCTTTTTCGGCCTAGTCTCTAAACGAATGAACGACGACAAAATTATCAAATAAACAAACTTGTTGCTAGGATATCAATTTCAAAGCCAACTTTTTCGAACATTATGATTTCAAAAATTATGGAAAATTTGCAAATTTAAGCGTTCTGAAGAACGTGTGTTTGTCACACGTACCTAAATGAAGTTTTTCAGGACTCATCTGCTAAGGCCGAAACAGCAATGATTCGTCCTGAAAAACTTCATTTTAGGTACCTACTTGTTTTTTTTATGGGATAACTGTACAAACAAACACGTTCGAGAATTATAGCTTACTTTTCCAGATATTATTTTGAAAAACTCGAAAATTGCCGAAATTTCTTCACATATTATTTTTCATTTTGTTTACTTAGAATACGCGAGGCACCGATAGAAGTTTTGTAAAGGACGCGGCGACGCGTACCACGCACTTGACTGGCTAGGACTGGGGCTCAAGAACCGAAAGCCCTCTCGTACGCTACAATTGCGTATGTAGCGGAAGCAGCCGACTCGGCCCGATCGCATTCCTTTCCTCGCGGAATCGCGGCTCAAATATTCGTAGCTGCCAAGCAACAATCTTATACGGTATTCGTTTCGGGCGTTTAAATAGTTGGTACCTACTTAGTACATTATAGGCGGCGGGCGTTGCTGCAATTTAATTAGGAAGGAACAAGGAGGTAAAATATACAGGGTGAGTTTTTTTCGATGCCCACTATGGGGATCTCGGAAACTAGCAGAGCTAGAACAAAGGTTAAATGGGGAAATAATTGCAGTTTTGAATGCTCAATCTAATGCCCCTTTTGGATTTTTAAAAATGTTCATGGTTCACTAGATATTTTGAAAAGAGTAATTTTTTGCTAAAAAAAAATCAGAAAATTAGACATAGCTCTTTTATTTTTTATAATAACTGTGCCGAGTATTAGGAAAACACAAGTTTATGCCATATCTCAACAATCACAAACAAAAAGAAATTGGATTAGATTATCTTATTAAGTCCAAAATTATTTACAATTTTTGTCTTCACAGTTTTTCTGTATAATCAGAAATAACGGAGCTACAGAGATCTGATGAAATAGCAAAAAATCACTCTTTTCAAAATATCTAGTGAGCCATGAACTTTTTTAAAAATCCAAAAAGGGCATTAGATTGAGCATTCAAAACTGCAATTCTTTCCTCATTTAATCTTTGTTCTAGCTCTGCTAGTTTCCGAGATCCCCATAGTAGGCATCGAAAAAAACTCACCCTGTAGAATTTTTTTGCAATTTTTTACACAGCCCCTATGGACAAGCCGCCAGCCGCCACTGATAAAGACACTATTTAATATAAACCCTTCATTCAATTCAATATATCGACATTGTTGAAAAACATACCAAAAGGTCCAAGATCCTTTACTACTGGATTTCCGTAACTGCTTTCAACGTTTACGGACCCAAAAGGCGGACACTACGGAAATAACATCGCCCGACCTTCTCCCAAGAAACGTAGCCGGTTCCGTAGCGTAATCCGTCAAAGCATTGCCCGTAATAAAACCGGCCGTCTCGCAAAACACAGCGGATCCGGGTGCTCCGGGCCCCGGATTTCGTCCCTAATCCTTTTATCAAATACATATAAAGTGAGTTTTTGCCGGGCGGCGGGGCCCTGTCCCGTTTTTAGGGCCCCCGGCACCACCTGCTCCACCCGCATGCAAATGCGCCCCCTCCCCCGCATGCATGATTTCAAGGGGAGCTGAGAAATTTCACGCGGCGGATGCTAGAGAAGTTTGCAGTGTGTTTTACCGCACGATTCGTTTATGAGTGGATTTTGATCAGTTTGCAGCAATGTTGCAGTTTCAAGTAAAGCTGTACACCTACTATAGTCTGCATGTTCTTATCAAAAATTAACTTTTTTTAATTTTCTGTAGAGGAAAGTACCCCAATATGAGACCCCACACTAACTCCTAAAGTAAGAGTCTCCATCTAGGTGGCAATGTCTCAAATAATCACTAATGGTAGGTATAAGTCGCCACATGTAGTGCAGTGCCTAGCTCATCTAAATTTTTAGGTTAAGAACGGCATTGTTTACTTCAACCGTCCGTACACAAACTTTTAAAGAGCTTCGGATACCGTATATAATTCTGAATAACGTGGTAAGTGTTTAATATATTTTTGTAGCTTGTTGTATCGAATAAAAGTTATTTTATAATTAGAGTAGTTATATAACGCATTTAATTAACATTTGTTAACGATGGCAAAAAATTCTATTATATATACATCGGATTCCTAATATGAGACACCCCAGTATGTTCCTAATATGAGATATCTCATATAAGGAGACTCGCTTCATCCAATTTAGATTGCTAATAATTTGAATAGAATGTCAAGTGTTATATAATTAAAGAGTTGTATACTGGGTTAAGTTGATATTCATTTAATGTTTTTGAAATAAAAATTATTTTTTGGTAAGTAGTATTTTTGTTAAATCTAAATATGAGACTGTCTCATATTAGGAACCTGTTAAGTGTGTCAAGTGTTATGCAACTAAATTGTTGTACACTAGGCTAATTTGATATTCTTTTAAAGTTTTTGAAATAAAAATTATTTTGTGGCAAGTATTGTCTCATATTAGACACCCAATTTAAAAAATTGAAGATTTGACTTTTTTTCATAATTCTCATTTACGCAATTACTGTTAATATTTGGCAATCCTACATAAACTGCAGTGAAAATAGAGACTCTATTAAACGTATTCGACGTAAGTTTGCGCATTATAATATATTATAGGACAAAATACAGAACAAAATGTAATGTGGTCTCACATTAGGGTACTTTCCTCCAAGTTGGCCTTGGTGAGATTTGAGAATTAAATGTCAGCGGGGCCCGTGGTCCGTCAAACGTGACCATAATATATTCAAAGTCCGGCCAACAAAGTATAGCACGGTACTGAAGTTCTAGTTTATAACTCATAGTGTGTCTGGTTTTTCATGTTAACACCCTTGGAAATCTAAGTAGGCTAGGGGAATTGAACGATGCAATTTTTTTTAGACATGTCCCTGAAAGGTCTTCTTTTGCGAAGTATTGGTTTGGCATATTGCCGCGAATTCCTGGCCTACTAAGATTTTTTAAAAGGGTTCGTTTTTCGAAAAACCATATCAGGCATTTTTTTATTTGAAATCTGAGACCACACTGTTAATCAGGACACACCAAAACCCCCACATACCAAATTTGAACAAAAAATAGACAGGGAGTTCCATTCTGCAATCTGTCAAAATTGAGCAAAATAGAAATTTAAAAACATCTGGCGAGTCAAGTATGCCATGGAGTTACTTCAAAACAGTTGGCTGCTCAACAGGACCAGCAAAAGTGTTACTGTGCAAAGATTCAACACAAACATGTACAGGGTATTTTTCACCATCTCAAAATCCTTAATTGTTACGAAATTTTATACGGGTCAAAAATGCTCTGGAATTATCACAAAAATAATAATAAACACAAAAGCAATTTATTTTTATACAAAATGCCAATCAACAAATAAAAACAATTTCAATTATTGGACTTTTCTCAACAAAGTCACTATCTAAGATGATACTTTTTTGTGCGTTTCCTGTTGTGACACACCAGCCACCTTAACTAACGCCTCGTCCGGAAACATCAATGATTTGTCCTGAAAAATTCCATTTGTAACAAAAATACTTATTTTATAATTTTATACATTTTTGTCATCTTGCCCCACCTATGGGGCAAGATGGCGAGCATATTGGGGCAAGTTGGCGATTATGTACAAATGTCACACTTAAATAGATATTGCCCTTCATACCCTGTGCACGGTTCATGCCGCACCACGATTAGCACCAGTTACACTCTATCCAGTATTCAGAGTTACCTATCACAAATCACTGGGGCCGAGGCTTACGATAAAGACAGGCCATGGCACACAAAAATCACGTGACCATCTTAGTCCAACGTTACATGTCATTTGTCACATAACTGAAAGCGGCAGCTTGGGTTTTGAGAAGTTTTAAATGTTTAAAGTGTTTTTAAACGTCTTAGTTTATACTTTAGAAACGAGTTTGTGTCTAGTGCGCGTGTGTTCTGGCGGAGGAGAACCGCCCAGGTGTTATTATGGCCTCTGGGTGGGAGTCGTGCCGTTCAGGAGTATTGGGGAATTCTCCCCCCGGACCCGGAATGGACATGGACAGTGGAGCCTGAGACAGAGACGGGTGAACTGTTTATGGAAGATCCGCGAGTTCAGACGGTCCGGGCGGCTGGAAGCCGTTCCCGTTGACCACGTTCGGGTTTGTGTATTTTGTATTCACCATTCACCATCAGTGTTGTAACATACTCGAAGATTTTCGTTGTCGACCCACGCCCTGATACGGTTCCTATTAGGCCTTTCTCGCTGCCGATCAATATTTACGGTATACTGAGGTGAGTTTTCGTTTTTATTTCGTAAAAAAATAACCTAAATACCAAATATTGGGTCTGTTTATATTATATTTATATATATTACAAGAGCCAGGAAGAAAATGTCACCATAACAACATTTGCTTTGCCTCGGGATGAAAATTTGCGCCAAAAATGGATTCGTCAAATTCCAACTGAGATTTAATTTCTAAAAAACCCTTAAGTATGTGTGGCTAACACATTTTCAAGAAAGTGAAACAATTAAAGTGGACAAATGTGTTGTGGGAGGAAAATAGCTATAGAGAATATCACCTAAGCTAAAGGAAGGCGCTGTCCCAACAATTTTTGAGAATGTGCCAAAATATTTGAGTGCAGTGCCGTTTAAATCTCAGCCCAAAACAGCTGAGGCAGGTTGAGAATTTTGAAAAAACAATTAGAGAAAGCCTGGATGCACAAAACTAATAATGTAATAGATGAAAGAAAACTCGCCCAATTGTTACAAAATTTGTTTTTTCTACTTATCTCCAAAAATACCTTTTATTATATAGGACTAAGTTGGTCACGTGACTACTCGATTATGCGTTAGCGCCATGGCCTCTCTTTATCGTTGGCCTCGCACTGGGGCAAGATGACGAGTACTGTGGCTAGATGACGATTTCGTTATTTTGCCCCCGCCATCTTGCCCTACAGGTGCCCTAAAAAGAAAAATCCGTCATACTAAACAAAAATAAAAAATCAACACACGCCATATCAAGTTTATAATTTGTATAAACCTAATTACTGATAAAAACAAGCAAAACTACCATTACATTTTCTGAGAATCCTTATATTAAATCGAAAGAATCTTAGAACATTATACTTGTAAACACACTCAGCAACCTAACTCGTACAGTACTGACTCTAACCCCATATCTCTTTGAGTAGGGAGTAGCTACTTCAGTGTCCAGATTTCTTTTTTCTTTTTTTAGAAAATGTTAATTAGTCATCTTGCCCCGTTCGCCAACTTGCCCCACCTTATACCCTATTCAGATAAAGTCTTAAAATTTTTTATAGGTACTGATTTCAAGGGAAGCAATTACTTCTAATAAGTTTTTTCGATATTTATAGAAATAGGCCGTGTTTTGAAGTTTTTTTGTTAAATGTACAAAAATTGGTGGAGGGGGAAGCCCCAATAGAGATCCATATTTTTTTACGAGGCCCGTTCTTAGCCCCCCCCCCCCCCGCGCAGACTTTCTTGTGGAGCCCTTCATTCTCCCGTTAAAATATTAAATCGCGAGGGGACAATCTCACGCAACCGCCCCCTCGCAGATAACCGGAAATAAAAAGGCACATTCCCTGGGAAATAGAGAGCGAGGCGCTCCTTCCTCTTTGGTGAATACGTAAACAACGGGCGCGAATGCGCCCCATCTGTTGTTCCCCCTTTCCCCGTCTCAAGTCTAATTATTCGGCTCTGCATCCGGTTTGGTCGTCGTTTTGTCGGACCGGCTTTTTGTACACTTGTTTGTGTTCGTTTTCTACTTTAAAATGTGACAGGCGCCTGGTTTGTTGGGGTTCCGCGAGAAGCGAACTTAGAATGGTTAGGGTGCGTTTTATTACCAGGTCTGATTAGTAAACGACAAGAATATTTTACGACCAATCTAAAAGTTATGGGGAGACACTTATTGAACATTTTAAGTATGTGCTAGGATGTTTTCAATCCCGGTTTTTATGTCAAACAATCATTACATTATATGATGGCAATGCTGGTTATGTTGTTTTGCTCTGTGAAGAAGCCTGGAGAGTCTCAATCGTTGTAAGTTATAGCAAAGATCATGATATTCGAATTATGATCTTTGGTTATAGGTACTAGATATCTCATGTTCTAGTCCTAAATATGAAGCTTTTGATTCTTCATTTTCGTCCTCAGTTTCTATTCCGTTCTGCATAATGAATGCTGGAGCTGCAAAGAATTTTAATAATATAATAATAATAGAACCTACTGATCGCTGTAAGATCTAGACGTGACACGTGATTAGATAATTTGCACAATTTAATAAGGCAGATTCAAGATTAGGTACTTTGTCACTAAATATTACGTGTCGGTAAATTTTATTGAAAGCATTTACTTAATAATAGTAGCCATTGTGCAAAAGAGTTAATGCAGATTCGCACTTTATACTCTGTAGTTTCTGAAATTATACAGGGTCCTTAATACCGAAAATATTTTTTCATGACAGTTAGTAGACAAGGGAGTTTGGAATGAAGTTTATTCGAAAAAGTTGTTTACAAAGGTCTAGTATGGTAATAGATAAAAGGCGGAATATATGCATTTAATTTCAATCGAAATATGCGCATATATATGCATCATTTTTGTTTAAAATATGCAATAATATGCATTTATTTGACCAAATATGCAATAATATGCATTTATTTTACATGTACAAATACCATAAAAAATATCAAAACTGATTTTAGATAAAAGGTTTACTTTAAGAAAAATTAAAGGAAAACAAATACATAAAATACCTCGTAAAATACCTATATTAAAGCAGAATTATAAAAACATTTTAATTTGAAATTGTATAGTAGGTAGGAATTTTGTGATTAAATAGTTTACTGTTAGTAAAAATATGTTTAAATATAGAAAAGCTTCTATAGCACCGTAGCATCTAATTTTTTTCTAAGTTTAATAGCTACATCCCGGGAACCTTTCTACATTTAGCGGAAAATGTTTGAACAAAATCAATCCATTCGCTTAAACCTAAATTTCTACTCTCTAATGAAAGAATTATTATCTGGTATAAAACTAAAATTAACTTTAATAAAAACAAGTTGGTTAGCTACATCCGCATTTTTCAGGATTTCTTGACTTTGCACTACACACTGCTAGTTGTCTCTAGGCTCTCATAATCTTGGTTATATCTTATATCTATAAATAAGTATAGGAAAAACATGCAAATATGCACAAAAATATAGTTTTTCCAGAAATATGCAATGTTTTGCGAAATTGCATAAAATATGCAAAAATGCATATATATGCAATTTGCATATATTCCGCCCTTTAGTAATAGATAAAGCAACATGCAGGCAGATAATAGATGCTTAGTAAATTCCCTGGTACATATATTTAATTTTTTGTAGGTATTTTCGAAAATGCAAATAATAATATGTAAAAACGCGGTACTTAGATACTCAAGTATTTTTTGTAAATTACAAACAACTTTTCATAATAAACTTTTTTGTGTCTTTCGTGAAAAAATGTTTGGACTTACTATAAATTTCTAAAATGCTAAAATGGGAAAAGGTCAATGCCCATCGATTATGGTAAAATTTCGGGAGAGGGTGTAATTCTTAATTCCTATAAGAAATTTCGAATTTCTGTAATAACATTTTTCGATATTTCTGACTAGGAAAAATTATAAAAAAAAATAAAAAGACTTAGAAAATCTTAGGGCCTCTATTCCTATAATTATACAGGCTAGTTAACTTTTAAGGGACCACCCTGTAGTCCCTGTAACAGGTGATAGATCTTTAAAAAATAAGCGCACTTTCTCGTTTAAACTGTAGGGTAGACTGGGGTCAAGCCAAAATTAAGAGTGTATCATTCAGTAGGGAAAAAAAGATTTACAGTTTACGTAGAACATTTGTTTTTGCTGGACGGACTTCTTAGGGATTTATATGCCTTATGCTGCAACATGAAAGAACCAGCTAACATTGAGTTCAAGTTATGATAAAAAAAATATTTTGGTGTCCGACATTTTACACTTACCCCAACAAGGGGTAAGTGTAAAATGGGTCAGGAAACACTACATAGTGTGTTTCTATTTTCACTGGGGTAAGTGTAAAACATTGCCATAATCAACACAAACACATAACACTTTGAATCAAACAAATATCTTTATTAGAAAATAAGTTACAAACTTTTCTGTCGTATAACAGAGCTTATCCATTTCGTCTCAAAAATAAAATAACTCATTTCTGTCCTAAAAGGCAATTATTTATATTTAAGTATGTTAAAAATAAATTAAAAAAATTAACTAAGTAAATAAAAATTATAATATTTAAAAATAATGTCTCTTAGGTACCTATATAATAAGAACTTCGTGAATTAGCAGTGTAGAGAAATGGGTTCTATAGTATGTTGTTCTATAGTATGTTTACACTTGCCCCTTGCCTTATATTTGAAGGGGTAAGTGTAAAACTACCTAGAATGCTTTTAAATTCTAATTTAAATGGATAATTTGTTAGTGAGCCTCTAAAACATTGTTTGTTAGATAATATGAATACAAGAAACCAAAAAGAACTTACCTTTTTTTTACTTTAAAATTAAGGATTTTTGAAATGCGTTATCCTTAAAATCGAAGTGACAGCTAGAGGTTAGTATTTACAAGAAAATGCTAGGCAACCAAAAATACTTATTGATGTTTTGCGTGTTGATGGGCTTTCACGGCGTATAAATTAATGCTATGGGTAAATCATCTGTTTCCTATTAATATTTTTCTTCTTTTGGCACACCTGTTTTACACTTACCCCATTTATACACTTGCCCCAGTCTACCCTATCTCTTTCATAAAAAATAGTTATGTGGACTTTATTGAATACTTACCAAACTAGTTGAGATATTTATGTCAAATTTGGTAGATACACGTTATAACGGCATGGGTTAGCATAAAACCTGTTAATGTGTTAAATTATTTTTTTATATAGATTTTAATTGATTAATTTTTTTTAAGAACAATCCTACAAATTACCCACTTCTACGCCACTCGTTGTTCGGTGTTTGATATTAACAGGTTTTATGATAACCCATGCCGTTATAACGCGTACCAAATTTGACTTAAATATCTCAACTAGTTTGGTAAATATAAAACAATGTCCACATATTTTTAAAAACTTTAACACCCCTGTAACTTTGTTATAAGGACTTAAAAAGATAGGTACAGTTTATTCAAGAAAGTGCGGTTATTTTTTGGAGATTTATCACCTGTCACCAGTGGCGTGCACCTTTGAGTTGGTTCAACAAATAATCGAGGCAGAAATCTTCATCTTCCGTAAAATCAGTAACCTACAAAAATTAGAACGCACGTACATATCTTTAAGTTTAGGAATCCTTGATAGCACATATAGCAATTCTAATTTTAAATTCCCAATCATGAAGAAGTAGGTACCTACACAAACGCCTATGCCACTTTGGCGCATGGCCTCAAAAGTTCATTTAAATTACAAAATTATTTACCGCTGGATTATTACCCTGAAACATTTAGTTTTGGTAGTTCGGGAAGAGCTACAAGTCGCACAGCTAAGCATAATAACTCGAAAAAGTGCCACATACTGCCACCGTGTCAGATATCACAATATTGTGTCAAAACTTGGTTCCAACACAGGGCGATTTCAGCCGCATGTATTTTATAATGTCCATAGAGCTTTGACTCCTTCCTGGGGTTATTTAATTATTAAGGTAGTTTAGTGGCAGTTTTTTGTATGTATCCGAGACAATCGTCTGCTAAGAATGATTTTCAGGTTACAGAAGAATTAATTATTGTCAAGGCTTTTAATTGTTTGTGAACTTTCTGTAGTATAACATATTGTTTACATGCGGATTGTGTTTCAAAGATAATTTTAAACTGTTAACGTTACTGCATTCAGTACGTGCCTTGTTTTACCAGGTATTTTTCGACAACACGGATCAGTGCGCTGGTTTTGAATACTAATTTAGGATAGCGATACATATGATTCATTTTCATGGCTGTTTATTCAGCGCACATACATTTTTTACAGTAATCCTGTTGAACCAAAAAAGGAGAGTACCTAGCATTAATTTCTGTTCCTATAGAACAATAGATTGTTTGTAGGAATCTACAGGGTGTAACACAAACGATGGTCAATAATGATACAGCGTGCTCTAGAACTAACAATAATTACACTTCTTCATAATATTTTCTCCATGTGCAAGCTACGGTTTTCATGAAATTTATCAAAAAATCAGTCACTTCCTATCAAAATAAGACAGTAAGTAGTTTTTTTTAGCTGCGAACACAGTCTCGAATAAATAAATAGCCTACTGCTTTCCAAGCAGAAGCAGAAAACTCGAGAAGTTTCTTACGAACAAATCGTAGAATAAGACTGTAACCTCTTATCTACGCGAGGGCGAGAGCAGGAGCTTCAAAGTTTTAATGTAGGCTCAGCCTTAGCGTGTAGGGAAAGGAAAAGTGTATTCGAAGAAGTGCAATAATTATATTTAACCCTAAATCACGTTCTTCCAATATTTTACCATAATTTATGAAACAGTCTGTATATAGTCGAGATGACGGAGATCAGATCTACGCGAGGGCGAGGGCAGGAGCTTCAAAGTTTTAATGTAGGCTCAGCCTTAGCGTGTAGGGAAAGGAAAAGTGTATTCGAAGAAGTGCAATAATTATATTTAACCCTAAATCACGTTCTTCCAATATTTTACCATAATTTATGAAACAGTCTGTATATAGTCGAGATGACGGAGATCAGATCTACGCGAGGGCGAGAGCAGGAGCTTCAAAGTTTTAATGTAGGCTCAGCCTTAGCGTGTAGGGAAAGGAAAAGTGTATTCGAAGAAGTGCAATAATTATATTTAACCCTAAATCACGTTCTTCCAATATTTTACCATAATTTATGAAACAGTCTGTATATAGTCGAGATGACGGAGATCAGATCTACGCGAGGGCGAGGGCAGGAGCTTCAAAGTTTTAATGTAGGCTCAGCCTTAGCGTGTAGGGAAAGGAAAAGTGTATACGAAGAAGTGCAATAATTATATTTAACCCTAAATCACGTTCTTCCAATATTTTACCATAATTTATGAAACAGTCTGTATATAGTCGAGATGACGGAGATCAGATCTACGCGAGGGCGAGGGCAGGAGCTTCAAAGTTTTAATGTAGGCTCAGCCTTAGCGTGTAGGGAAAGGAAAAGTGTATTCGAAGAAGTGCAATAATTATATTTAACCCTAAATCACGTTCTTCCAATATTTTACCATAATTTATGAAACAGTCTGTATATAGTCGAGATGACGGAGATCAGATCTACGCGAGGGCGAGGGCAGGAGCTTCAAAGTTTTAATGTAGGCTCAGCCTTAGCGTGTAGGGAAAGGAAAAGTGTATTCGAAGAAGTGCAATAATTATATTTAACCCTAAATCACGTTCTTCCAATATTTTACCATAATTTATGAAACAGTCTGTATATAGTCGAGATGACGGAGATCAGATCTACGCGAGGGCGAGGGCAGGAGCTTCAAAGTTTTAATGTAGGCTCAGCCTTAGCGTGTAGGGAAAGGAAAAGTGTATACGAAGAAGTGCAATAATTATATTTAACCCTAAATCACGTTCTTCCAATATTTTACCATAATTTATGAAACAGTCTGTATATAGTCGAGATGACGGAGATCAGATCTACGCGAGGGCGAGGGCAGGAGCTTCAAAGTTTTAATGTAGGCTCAGCCTTAGCGTGTAGGGAAAGGAAAAGTGTATTCGAAGAAGTGCAATAATTATATTTAACCCTAAATCACGTTCTTCCAATATTTTACCATAATTTATGAAACAGTCTGTATATAGTCGAGATGACGGAGATCAGATCTACGCGAGGGCGAGGGCAGGAGCTTCAAAGTTTTAATGTAGGCTCAGCCTTAGCGTGTAGGGAAAGGAAAAGTGTATTCGAAGAAGTGCAATAATTATATTTAACCCTAAATCACGTTCTTCCAATATTTTACCATAATTTATGAAACAGTCTGTATATAGTCGAGATGACGGAGATCAGATCTACGCGAGGGCGAGGGCAGGAGCTTCAAAGTTTTAATGTAGGCTCAGCCTTAGCGTGTAGGGAAAGGAAAAGTGTATTCGAAGAAGTGCAATAATTATATTTAACCCTAAATCACGTTCTTCCAATATTTTACCATAATTTATGAAACAGTCTGTATATAGTCGAGATGACGGAGATCAGATCTACGCGAGGGCGAGAGCAGGAGCTTCAAAGTTTTAATGTAGGCTCAGCCTTAGCGTGTAGGGAAAGGAAAAGTGTATTCGAAGAAGTGCAATAATTATATTTAACCCTAAATCACGTTCTTCCAATATTTTACCATAATTTATGAAACAGTCTGTATATAGTCGAGATGACGGAGATCAGATCTACGCGAGGGCGAGGGCAGGAGCTTCAAAGTTTTAATGTAGGCTCAGCCTTAGCGTGTAGGGAAAGGAAAAGTGTATTCGAAGAAGTGCAATAATTATATTTAACCCTAAATCACGTTCTTCCAATATTTTACCATAATTTATGAAACAGTCTGTATATAGTCGAGATGACGGAGATCAGATCTACGCGAGGGCGAGGGCAGGAGCTTCAAAGTTTTAATGTAGGCTCAGCCTTAGCGTGTAGGGAAAGGAAAAGTGTATTCGAAGAAGTGCAATAATTATATTTAACCCTAAATCACGTTCTTCCAATATTTTACCATAATTTATGAAACAGTCTGTATATAGTCGAGATGACGGAGATCAGATCTACGCGAGGGCGAGGGCAGGAGCTTCAAAGTTTTAATGTAGGCTCAGCCTTAGCGTGTAGGGAAAGGAAAAGTGTATTCGAAGAAGTGCAATAATTATATTTAACCCTAAATCACGTTCTTCCAATATTTTACCATAATTTATGAAACAGTCTGTATATAGTCGAGATGACGGAGATCAGATCTACGCGAGGGCGAGAGCAGGAGCTTCAAAGTTTTAATGTAGGCTCAGCCTTAGCGTGTAGGGAAAGGAAAAGTGTATTCGAAGAAGTGCAATAATTATATTTAACCCTAAATCACGTTCTTCCAATATTTTACCATAATTTATGAAACAGTCTGTATATAGTCGAGATGACGGAGATCAGATCTACGCGAGGGCGAGGGCAGGAGCTTCAAAGTTTTAATGTAGGCTCAGCCTTAGCGTGTAGGGAAAGGAAAAGTGTATTCGAAGAAGTGCAATAATTATATTTAACCCTAAATCACGTTCTTCCAATATTTTACCATAATTTATGAAACAGTCTGTATATAGTCGAGATGACGGAGATCAGATCTACGCGAGGGCGAGAGCAGGAGCTTCAAAGTTTTAATGTAGGCTCAGCCTTAGCGTGTAGGGAAAGGAAAAGTGTATTCGAAGAAGTGCAATAATTATATTTAACCCTAAATCACGTTCTTCCAATATTTTACCATAATTTATGAAACAGTCTGTATATAGTCGAGATGACGGAGATCAGATCTACGCGAGGGCGAGGGCAGGAGCTTCAAAGTTTTAATGTAGGCTCAGCCTTAGCGTGTAGGGAAAGGAAAAGTGTATACGAAGAAGTGCAATAATTATATTTAACCCTAAATCACGTTCTTCCAATATTTTACCATAATTTATGAAACAGTCTGTATATAGTCGAGATGACGGAGATCAGATCTACGCGAGGGCGAGGGCAGGAGCTTCAAAGTTTTAATGTAGGCTCAGCCTTAGCGTGTAGGGAAAGGAAAAGTGTATACGAAGAAGTGCAATAATTATATTTAACCCTAAATCACGTTCTTCCAATATTTTACCATAATTTATGAAACAGTCTGTATATAGTCGAGATGACGGAGATCAGATCTACGCGAGGGCGAGGGCAGGAGCTTCAAAGTTTTAATGTAGGCTCAGCCTTAGCGTGTAGGGAAAGGAAAAGTGTATACGAAGAAGTGCAATAATTATATTTAACCCTAAATCACGTTCTTCCAATATTTTACCATAATTTATGAAACAGTCTGTATATAGTCGAGATGACGGAGATCAGATCTACGCGAGGGCGAGGGCAGGAGCTTCAAAGTTTTAATGTAGGCTCAGCCTTAGCGTGTAGGGAAAGGAAAAGTGTATACGAAGAAGTGCAATAATTATATTTAACCCTAAATCACGTTCTTCCAATATTTTACCATAATTTATGAAACAGTCTGTATATAGTCGAGATGACGGAGATCAGATCTACGCGAGGGCGAGGGCAGGAGCTTCAAAGTTTTAATGTAGGCTCAGCCTTAGCGTGTAGGGAAAGGAAAAGTGTATACGAAGAAGTGCAATAATTATATTTAACCCTAAATCACGTTCTTCCAATATTTTACCATAATTTATGAAACAGTCTGTATATAGTCGAGATGACGGAGATCAGATCTACGCGAGGGCGAGGGCAGGAGCTTCAAAGTTTTAATGTAGGCTCAGCCTTAGCGTGTAGGGAAAGGAAAAGTGTATTCGAAGAAGTGCAATAATTATATTTAACCCTAAATCACGTTCTTCCAATATTTTACCATAATTTATGAAACAGTCTGTATATAGTCGAGATGACGGAGATCAGATCTACGCGAGGGCGAGAGCAGGAGCTTCAAAGTTTTAATGTAGGCTCAGCCTTAGCGTGTAGGGAAAGGAAAAGTGTATTCGAAGAAGTGCAATAATTATATTTAACCCTAAATCACGTTCTTCCAATATTTTACCATAATTTATGAAACAGTCTGTATATAGTCGAGATGACGGAGATCAGATCTACGCGAGGGCGAGGGCAGGAGCTTCAAAGTTTTAATGTAGGCTCAGCCTTAGCGTGTAGGGAAAGGAAAAGTGTATACGAAGAAGTGCAATAATTATATTTAACCCTAAATCACGTTCTTCCAATATTTTACCATAATTTATGAAACAGTCTGTATATAGTCGAGATGACGGAGATCAGATCTACGCGAGGGCGAGGGCAGGAGCTTCAAAGTTTTAATGTAGGCTCAGCCTTAGCGTGTAGGGAAAGGAAAAGTGTATACGAAGAAGTGCAATAATTATATTTAACCCTAAATCACGTTCTTCCAATATTTTACCATAATTTATGAAACAGTCTGTATATAGTCGAGATGACGGAGATCAGATCTACGCGAGGGCGAGGGCAGGAGCTTCAAAGTTTTAATGTAGGCTCAGCCTTAGCGTGTAGGGAAAGGAAAAGTGTATACGAAGAAGTGCAATAATTATATTTAACCCTAAATCACGTTCTTCCAATATTTTACCATAATTTATGAAACAGTCTGTATATAGTCGAGATGACGGAGATCAGATCTACGCGAGGGCGAGGGCAGGAGCTTCAAAGTTTTAATGTAGGCTCAGCCTTAGCGTGTAGGGAAAGGAAAAGTGTATACGAAGAAGTGCAATAATTATATTTAACCCTAAATCACGTTCTTCCAATATTTTACCATAATTTATGAAACAGTCTGTATATAGTCGAGATGACGGAGATCAGATCTACGCGAGGGCGAGAGCAGGAGCTTCAAAGTTTTAATGTAGGCTCAGCCTTAGCGTGTAGGGAAAGGAAAAGTGTATACGAAGAAGTGCAATAATTATATTTAACCCTAAATCACGTTCTTCCAATATTTTACCATAATTTATGAAACAGTCTGTATATAGTCGAGATGACGGAGATCAGATCTACGCGAGGGCGAGGGCAGGAGCTTCAAAGTTTTAATGTAGGCTCAGCCTTAGCGTGTAGGGAAAGGAAAAGTGTATACGAAGAAGTGCAATAATTATATTTAACCCTAAATCACGTTCTTCCAATATTTTACCATAATTTATGAAACAGTCTGTATATAGTCGAGATGACGGAGATCAGATCTACGCGAGGGCGAGAGCAGGAGCTTCAAAGTTTTAATGTAGGCTCAGCCTTAGCGTGTAGGGAAAGGAAAAGTGTATACGAAGAAGTGCAATAATTATATTTAACCCTAAATCACGTTCTTCCAATATTTTACCATAATTTATGAAACAGTCTGTATATAGTCGAGATGACGGAGATCAGATCTACGCGAGGGCGAGGGCAGGAGCTTCAAAGTTTTAATGTAGGCTCAGCCTTAGCGTGTAGGGAAAGGAAAAGTGTATACGAAGAAGTGCAATAATTATATTTAACCCTAAATCACGTTCTTCCAATATTTTACCATAATTTATGAAACAGTCTGTATATAGTCGAGATGACGGAGATCAGATCGTTTTTCAATAAAAAAAGATCTAAGATCGTTTACCTAACAATAGATCTTTTCTTCCAAAAACGATCTTAGATCAAAGATCGTCTAAAAGTGATCTGTTTAAAAAAAATTAATCGATCTAATATCTTTTGAACGATCTAAGATCTTCTAAACGATCTATAAGATCTTCTAAACAATCTAAGATCTTCTAAAATTCGGAATATTGAGAAATAGATAATTGAAAATAAAATACAAATTAACATAAAGCATTCATTTAAATTTGACCTCAAAATAGGTTCTTGTAGTTGTAGGTAAAATGTACGTCAGTTTGTTTATATTATTTGTCATATTTCGCGAATTCTGACAATTTGCACTTTAGCTGAGACCTAGAGATCTCCTGTGGTAAACTGCTTTAAATGAACGCTCGTTAGTAACGTAAAGTAACTGAATTCGTAATACATATATTTTAGAAATAATATGTAGATTATATGTATAAAAAGAAAAATCCTTGTTAGTACAAAACTATTCATTCTTCTAAAAAATATATACCCACGTTTTTACCTACATTATTTTGTATAAAAAAATTACAGAAACGTTTCAAAAATGATCGAAAACAAATGAGGAAAAGATCTTGATCGTTATAACGATCGTAGGTTCTTTTAAAGATCTTAGAACTTTAAAACGATCTTAGATCTCTAAAACGATCTTAGATCTTTAAAGAGATCTTAGATCTTTAAAACGATCTTAGATCTTTTAAACTGTCTTAGATCTTTAAAATGATCTAGGATTGGGATCGTCAAATTAAGATCAAAGATCAGACCTTTTTGAAACGATCTTTTTAAAAAAGATCGTTCTTTAGTGAAACAAAAAAGATCTAGATCTAAGATCAAGATCGCGATCTTAGATCTAACGACATATTCTCCATTTTAAACCTGGTACCTAAAATCCAGATGAAATATATTCTGGATTATTATTTACTTTGTACTTTCGTGGTGTTTTTTTCATTTGCTCGTACTCTATACATCTGTGTCGCATCGTGCATTGGCCGTTTTAAGAACGTCACCACAAACGCGGCCTTCTTTTCCGAACAAAAGCTCGACCGGCGTCTCGTTGCTATCGCTTTTCGACTGGGTCGGCTCGCCTTGAAGTTTAATAAAACCGTACGGGCACGCCGAACCAGGACCGAACCGGCGCGACGCGGCGACCGGACCAGAATAATAGTCGGAAGCACGGCACGCTGAGCACGGGGTCCCGACCGGCTCGTGCTCGCTTGGTGCACCTCGAACCACCGTATATACCTAGACCATAGTAGGGTCACTTTGATCTCGGCGACTCAAAGGTTTGCGCTCCGTACCCGTCGCCTTCGCCATTATCTCCCGTCGACTGGAGTCTATAGATGAAGTGCGTCTTGCGTACATTTCAGCGGGGACGAGAGGCGAGCAGTAATGGCGGTCGTATCTGGCTAGTCAACCTTCTATGGTTATATACTGGGCGTTCAATTGAGAATGGTAGATAGGGAAACTGCGTATAATTTGTGTCCAAAATGTTGCGGTTGAGCTTAACGACTACCGGTCAATTCTCTATGTTTTTAGGGGCGAAGAATAAGCTGAATATGTCAGTTTCTACGTTTCTCACAGAAGGCGCCACCTTTGGTGTTTTTGGATCGTGCTTTTACTCCCAACTTTTTTGAGTTTTATTCATCAATTTAGTGTATTTTTAAATATTGCAAAAAGTGCCCAAAACACCTGTTAACTGTAAAATTCGAAAAAGGAAACTTTCGCATATCGTTTTCAATAAATTGTATAGATTAATTGTTCCATTTAAAGCGAGAAAAAATTGCCCATGAGCAATGTACCTACCCAAAATTTATCGCTTGCAAACTGAACGGATTCAACTGAACAAAATGTCGACACTCTATTTCAAAAAACCAATGGTGTTTTTTCCTTATTTTGAATGTTTAATTCATCTGTAACATTTAAAAGTGGTAGGTATTTTTTTTTTCGAATTTTAGAGTGAGCAGGTGTTTTGGGGCACAACAGTTACTTTTCGATACCTACGTAGAAATTGACACATTCAGCCACAAAAACAGAGTAGTGTCACATTTCAGTTCACTAGCTTGATTATTTTGGGAGGTAAGTATAGCCATAATTCAATTTCAAAAACAGAACTTCAGATCAGATCAGATTTGGCCGGTATAGTTGATCGTAATATTTTAATATATAAAATTTATTCAGTTGCTCTATGTGCCATTATTAATGGGAGACCCTGTATATTCGGTGCTCAAATAGAGGAACGACAGCCGGGTAGCGGAGTACCGTTGTTTCTTTCGCGGCTCTTTTGTCTGTGGCGTGATGTTTGCTGTTATAGGCGTTTCAATTATCGTTGTTTTATTAAGCATTGTGTTGAAATACTTGCGCGAAATTAGGTTAATTTTTAACTAAGGAGCTGATTCAAGAAGCTGAAAATAAGAATGTTGTTAATGGCAGATAATAACAGACAACAACAGCAACTATATTATGTCAACCGCATCTTAATATAATTAGGAATATTTTTCACTTTGTACTTAGTACATGCATATTTGTGTAAATTCATTTTTAAGTAAACTTATTACCAATAGCGTACAACCTATAATCTATTTTTAGATGTAGGTATATAGGGTCTTCATGGAACAGTGCCCACCCCACCTGACCTACAAGGGTAAAATTTGGAAATAATAAATTAGTACCTAAGGTTAACACCGGCAATACATAATAGATACATACATAGCGGATCGGCTGAAGTCCTTTTACGCAGGGCCGTATCTAGCAAAAATTTGGGGGGGGGTTCCGTATCAACTCAAGCTTTTGTGGGGCTGGGTGCCGGGGCAAGGAATTATTTAATCCATTAAGAACAAATTTTTGAAAATTGATGCGCTACTAGAATGGTATATTTTTTGCATGTCACTTTTTAAAAAAGTAGCCCGGGGCGATGATTTTAGATCACTTCAGTGACGTATATAGAAATTAATTTCGGGTGGGGAGGGACAATTTTTGTGAATTTCTTTCAAATAAGTGCATTTAAAATAATTCTGTAAAATGCGCCGCAGGCAAAATTTTTTAGAAATGTTAAAAAAATTACATAAAATCAGTCTTAGGAAATCTCAATATCTTCAGATTTTTAAGCTGCAGTGAATATCAAATTCTGCAATGATTTCGGCCCCGCCCTTTTAAATACGCTACTGACTGGATAACCCTATCTACAGGGGACTCGGAGGCGCGGGGCCAGTCAAAACGCAGGCCGCGTCGCACCGTTCGCACCCGCCTAGAGCCGGTCCTGGATGGGTTAGACCAGTGGCTGTTGAAGTTGAAATAGCTTTAAGGTTTAAAATATCTACAATTTTTAATAAAAAACTGAAACAGGTTTCAGTTGAACAAGTTTAATATTAAAATTTTAAAAATATTAATTATAATAATAGCTGAATATTCCTTCTCGCATTTACACCTATATCCCTTTTCTACTTATTTGATTTCTCATTATTACGGACATATTCCTACACTTTCTTCACCTGGCCTGACGACACCTTTAGAATTCCCAGTAGGTATGGTAAAAGATTTCTTCGCGCCACTTGCCTAACTGAACCTTTCATAAAAATAATAAATAAATCTTCAAATACAAATTAGTACTAATCTATTCATAAAAGAGACTCTGGGAATCCCCTATTCTCCTAATCCATGGCGCACGCAGCCATGCACCACCGTTCACCGTTTACTGTTGTCCAGTGTTGCCAGTGATGTTTTATTTTATTTGAAAGCATATTCTGATGATAAAACTCGGTACTGCACTGATCCAAAAATTATTTTTTGTTGTCAGCTTTCGGGCGGGTTTTCATGCTCGACTGGAAAACCAGTTCAGTAAATTATTACACTCACTGATGCTCGAGGAGCTCGTTCTAGTGGTGGTGCAAACGCATATAAAATGGGGGTATTTCGGGATACGGCCCTGCTTTTACGCATAGATTTTCGGAATCGGGACGACGAAACGCGTCGACTGACAGGTATTCAGATGTCATGAAACCAATTTTTGATAATTTTAACACGGTTCCGACGGCATAGATCCCACCGGTTTGGCACAAGTGATTTTCTTGAATATTCGTGCACGATATATTATTTTTATTATACTTCTTTGAAAACACCTTATTTTCATCTGTTTTAGCAATAATGAAAGATGGGGTTTTTCGGGCTAGCGCACGGAAACGGCGCATGGAAAAACTTTCCGGCGCTGAATAAAAATCCCGAATATATGGCTTTAAAATATAAATATACAGCATAGTAAACTAGATGTAAGAAACTCTATATGCTCTGAGATATTTAACATAAACCTATTTTGTATTTTAATTCGTAAGTGTTTCAATATTTAGATACATTTCTGTAATATTTTTGACGTTTTATTCACCTTATCTGACAATAACTAATTTACAACAAAGCACCTTTGAAATAATTTGAGAGTAACCATGGAAACGCATCATACATACCAAACACTATATTGTCTGCATTGTTTATTTTTGTCAATTAAATTTATTGTAATATGCCGATAAAATGTTTTAGGTTTCCGTTTCCAAAGAAGTATAATAAAAAAATATCGTTCATTACACGTCCAGAAATAGATTTTTCCGTGCTTGCATGTCACGCGCGCACGGAATAATCTTTATTTCCAGACTCGTAATGAAATATACTATTTTTTAAATGGTTTTTCTTCAGAAGCCGCAAATGATTTAAGCTGTGTATTGCTCCGGTCTACCCTATAACAGCTACGGCACTGTCGGCACGTGCCGCTTGCGACCAACGAATCGCAAGATGGATTTCAATAACGGCGAAATATTTTTCAACTTGGGCATCTCGAAAACCGACCACCCGATCCCTCTCAATTACCCTTTCTAAACTCACACCTTCCCGCACACGGGTCTCTCGTTTTTTTCCGGTGGCACTCAAGCCCTCCTAAATCGCGGGTCATCTCCATCCGAGCAGAAACGTCACTCGTCTGTCCCGTTAACGTCCAGCAAAAAGGGGGAACGTTTCAGATTGCCGCTGGCCCGTTTTTTTTGCTCTCCAGATTTATCCTGGTGACGGTAATGGCAGAGTGGTGGGGTTTTAGAAATGTGGGATTTATGCCAGTAAAAATCATTTTGTACAATTTCTTTTGCAGGTGATACCTACGCCTTACAAATAACAAAATAATCAACTAAACTCTATTAAAACTAAACGCAAGTGTAACATAAACACAAGTTGTTGCATGGCTAGAGCGTGATACGCACGTGATCGGCTTGCTATTGGCTAGTCGGCAATAAAATCTGACCCGGCGGGCGAGTGCAGCGAGTCGATGTTTCTTACAGAGGTGTATTGAGTTGCAAGTGGAACTTTATTTTTTCCGATATAATTATTTCGCTGTTTATTAATTGTTGGAGCTACGATTTGTGTTAATAGTAGAAATTTGCAGGTAAGTGAATGACTAGGTGTGCCATAAAAGTTTGTTTTTAAAGTTCTTAATACTGGGGCATATTATTTTAATATTTTATATTATAAAATTCAGAGAGATCCTTAATGCGATCCTGCCTTGTATTAACCCTCAGAATTGTTCACGTGATTCCATCAAGTCCATGTTTACGCGCCAGTTTGAATAGAGTGTAGTTATTTGAATTCATCATGTATGGGTACAAGCCGTTGAAACAAAATGTTGCAAACTGAATAAACGCACCAGAAAAGAATCACAATATCAAATCCCACATATCAAAAAGCCAATCATTACGCGCGTCGAACTCCCCGTCAGGACCAGATGAATTATTCCACGGTATTGTTGTCACATCGATGTCGTGCTCGGTCTTCCGTGCGCTCTCCCCTACCCCAATGCTGATATCGCGAAATCGCGAAGCGAACATTGACGCAATTACGGTTTGATGTGCTGACACCGAGAAACGGATTTGGAAAAAGTTTGGGCGGAATATATGACATGGAAAAGGAAATAATAAAAGTGACAGTTCGATGTTTGATGTTCTACCCGAGCCTTAATAGGGGGTTGCCGACAGCGAAAGTGACGTTAGATTTCGTATTTTTTTAAGTTGTATAGCATAAAATCTAATAACATTTTACCTGGCAAAAATTTAGTACAAACATCTCTGTCTTCATTTTAATCATAAGATCTTAAAAGCATATGCATTGGAATTATTATTTTCCCCAAGGTTTTCATAACCTATACTACAAAACACTGCTTGTAAGATCTTATGATTACATTTTACCCTGGCAACTATTTAGTACAAACATCTCAATGAAGAGATGTTTGTACTAAATAGTTGCCAGGGTAAAATGTTATTAGATTTTAAGCTATACAACTTAAAAAAATACGAAATCTAACGTCACTTTCGCTGTCGGCAACCCCCTCTTAAATCTTTGTCTACTCTCACATATGTACCTATATTATTTGCTGTTTTCTTTATAGCCTATATACAGAATTGACGGGCATGTATATGATATCGAAATCAACCAATCACAGTTACCTATTAGCTTGTGTGATCCGTCAAATTAGTTTCACCGTTTCACCAGAATATCCATATACACGTACAAAAATACATTGTACAGGCTTATTCATATAATATTCTACCCCTTATTTTTTTTGTTTTTAATTTTGGAAAAAAAATGTAAATATATGAAAATTGTATAAAACAAGAAAATTTTGTACAATAATTTCATATTTACATTTTTTTCAAAATTAAAAACAAAAAAGTTAAGTAGGTACGTGAATAGCCCTGCACATACAACTGCAGTGAAATGTACATGTCCACTCTTGTTGTACAAACTTATAACTTACTTAGTACATTATTTTCGATTAAGTTGCTAATCTAACATAAGATTTCGACAGTAATATAAATATATCAATACTGACGCATTTCCAGTGGCGGATTACCCTATAGGCAGAATAGGCTATAGCCTAGGGGCCCAAGGCTTTAGGGGGCCCGTTCTTATTTTGATGTTTTGATCGGAATTGGAAAAGGTTTTACATTTTGCAATTGCAAATTTCAGACAAAGAAAACATCACTCCTTATTTTTTCATCTAGGCTGTTGGGTACTCTATTTAGTCCGCTCACATCAGTAACAACAAAGCAATTAAAAATAATAAAACGATGTTCTTCAGACGAGCTCGGTTCCAAGTGGAGCAAAAAAAAAAGAAAAATTGCAAAATTAAAGGCTTCAAGGCAAGCCGAAGTTTTGCAAAATACCTACTACTGATATTGATTCTGAATGTCAAAATGTGTGTGAATTATCGAAAAGTTGAAGGTAGGTTGAAATTTTTCTGCTGAAATTTGAAAAAATAAGCTTAGGGGATTTGCTTGCTTCCTGTTTTTGGTTTTTGTTCTCTAGGTATATGCATTTTTTGTTTTTTTAGCTTTTTCAGTTTTTTTTTTGCTCTTTAGGTCTCGCCTTAGGTAGATACATAATTCCCGATATTATTTTTCCTTTGTTTTAGAAGTATTTGTTGAGAACAAAAATCTGAATCCTTAATAATATAGAAACAAAAAAATTATGGCAAGATTTGCAAGTATAAAAGCCAGGTTTTAATTAATAATAAGTACCTATATATCTACTCTCTTCTTAGTACATAAAGTTAAAGGTTAAATTAATATTTTTTTTCAATATGACCTTTTCTAAAATAAATAAAATTGTTAATAAAAAACTATCGAAACTTAAAATTTTACCTAAATTTTACCTAATTTTTTTATTGTGACGGGTGAAGGGCTCCTTAAATAAATTTAGCTTAGGGCCCAACATAGCTCTAATTCGCCCCTGCGCATTTCTACATTTACAGTGTGTATTCTTGCGTTCTTCCAAATGGTTTTATATAAAAACTCGTCGATGGGAAAAGTGGTTTATATAAGTAGAACAACGAACTCAGAATTTAATGGCATGAAAGTTGTATATCAGGGAAAAATGTTTTTACTGTTTGCCCCAAGGAAAAACGTGGAAATCGAGTCTTCGATCCACGCGGTTGGACAACATCCATTGCCTTCATAAATGCAAGTCTCCAAATGTCATGTCGGTATACGAATCGAATTATATCTAAATAAAAAAATATTCCACTATTATTTTTTACTTTTGAAAGGCTATGTGAAGTGCAGACAGATCTTAAGATTTAGAATCAAGGGTTTTCTTGATAGTTATCAATGAAATATGTATAGGTAAACTAACCATTTTGTACGACAGTACCACCAAATTTTTAACTAAATTTTATATCTATTTTATTTCTATGGTTTCTTTCTCTTTGATTCGATGTCCAAAAAATATAAGACATATCTCCAAAATAGTGATATTCAATTAATTCTTAATAAAATGTATATATCAGATACACTCTTAAAGCAAACACTTATTTTAGGTCATCCGTATGCTTAACAATTGTAATTTGTTACCCAAGGTTGGTTTTTCAGTCTTACTTTTTTCTATTCTTACGGTAATTTCCTGAATTTATCATGTAACAAATAAATGGGTTAAGTATGTCCCATTGTTCATTAACATTTCAGAAACCACGAAATTGACTGATGAATCAATTCGATTTCTCAACAACTTGACACAAATTCTATTATTTGGTTTGAACTCATTTTAAAAAAATGCAGATTTACCTCCGACCTACCTGCTGTTTTCCTTTTTCTAATAATAATAACAAATTATTCGAATACTAATATATTAAAAAATACATTGAAGCAAATAAAACTTATAAGCTACAGGTTTATTGATTTAATATTTTTCAACTGATTTATCGTTCTATAATCAAATGAACAGGCTTTATTGATCAAGTGCGAGTTTGGACATTTTCAAACAAGGACAAAGATTGATAATATCGTTAAATTTTGGTAAAAAAATATGCAAGATGTTTAACAATCGACTTGAATTTTGAGGAAATCAATACATAAACTGCATATTTGATAGTTGTTTAGCTATACAACATAATGAGTATATAATTAGATAATTGTCTATATTCAAAGAGTAATTTTAGTTTTTTAAAATAACCAAAATTTAAGGGAATGTGGGGAATATCGACTACACCTATGAACAATATCAAATTTGTAATATAGCTATAAATGATAAATTTTTAAGGTTAAATGGGGAAAGAATAATTGCAGTTTTGAATGCTCAATCTAATGCCCCTTTTGGATTTTTAAAAAAGTTCGTGGCTCACTAGATATTTTGAAAAGAGTGATTTTTTGCTATTTCATCAGATCTCTGTAGCTTCGTTATTTCAGATTATACAGAAAAACTATGGAGACAAAAATTGTAGATAATTTAGGGCTTAATAAGATAATCTGATCCAATTTTTTTTATGTTGTTTGTGCTTTTTGAGATATGACATAAACTTGTGTTTTTTAAATGTAAATCATAGTTGGCTGGGACCTTATCAAATCGGCCATTTTTTGAGCTTTCCAAAAATATAATACTGGGCATAGTTATTATAAAAAGTAAAATAGCTATGGCTAATTTTCTGATTTTTTTTAAATTTTCACATAGTCAGCCATGGAATATTTTCATAATTACGTTCTATATTTCAAACTTTCTAATATTTTGTTTTTAGCCGGTAACAAAATGTAACAAAATAAAATAAAAATAAAAAGCTCAATTTCAAATTATTATTATTTTAAAATATCACCTTTTAAAATAAAAAAGGCGTTCAAACAATTCACCATTATTCTTTTTAAAATTGAATTTGTCACTAGGAGGCAAATGTTCAAACTCAAGGATTAAGGATTTATTTTTGCCCACAGTTTGCATTGGTAAGAAGTATTTACAAATGGTGTTTATTTCTTCAAACGTTGTGACTCGGGGCACCTGTATGTGCCGCTATGTTTACCACGCAGGTAGGTTAAGACTACTATTAATTATTATTTATTATTTCCTACAGATTCCCCGATAAATTGATCCGAGGATTTACCCAATTTAAAATTCCACTAATAGCTAGTAGGTATCTTCTAGTTGGGAGTCTCCTGCAGCTGAACCCTGAATACTTGGAAACATTTCTTCACCGGAAAATGTAGATTTTAGATTTTATCTATTTAAACAATAATTTCTTTCTTAATTTACTTATAAATAACCTTAAGAAGACTAAAATGTAATATATCTGTGATGTTTTGTTGTGGTTTTACAAAATGTTTGTAATATATAAAGTTATTCCCATATAATTTTTGCTTTCATTATAACTATCCTAATATTGTCACTTATCGCGTTTTAATTTTATACTCGACATAAATATAGATATTTATCATAATATGTCTTTGTGGAGTTATAAAATTAAAAAGTATCTTAAAAATTGTAAAAGTATAATAACTATAAAAGATTTCAAATTTTCCGCTTAAATAGTCTAGTTTCTACTTAGGTCACCAGGGGGCGTATTGCATCTAAAAATTATAGGGAGTTGCCCATCTATTCAGGGGCGTGCGGTGACATTTTAAGTAAGGGAAGCAATGTTTAAAAACTTACCTTATTTGTAATGTAATTCGATTCTTCGATCACTTTTTGCTAATTCGTCAATGACGTCATCATAAAAACGTGTTCTGGAGAATAATATTCTCAATAAACAACAGCGATATCTGTGAAAGTCATTCATTCATTTTTTTGGTTTCATAGGGGGTTTTGCCCTTCCGTTACTAATTAATTTGAAGCTTATCCGCAAAGTGTAATGTTGAAAATCCCTTTATTATTAAGGTACACACTACACATTCATACACACTCTTACTTAATTGTCCAACTTTAACATTTTCAACGTCATTCTCGATAGCCGAAGTTGACGGTATTTGCATGTCCATGTCCGTATTGTCTTTGATATCGCCCGAGATACGACGCGCGCGACGCATCAACGCAGATATCAAAACCAACTAAACTAAACAAAGAACCTACTGCAACGATAGCTTCCACGCACGCTTAAAACACGCGTTCTCATTCGCGTCAGCCAGTGCGGTGGAGGTGGAAAGTTCAATTACCTCTCGACTTTGGAACGCTACAGAAAAGCTAGCGGCCGGCATAGCTTACATTGTACTGTGGCTCGGTAGGATTGGGCGCAGTCGGAGTCAACGCCGCATTTGCGATAGGCACAGACCTATTAGCGAAGCTATATATATCTGTGCTATATACATAACATATTGTAGGTTTGATATATGATTATACAGTGTGTCCCAGAATAAGTGAAACGAGAGGTGTAAAAGACCAAAAATTTTCGAGTTCGAATTTGGCAATTTGGGGTCCAGGCCTGCTTGCCTAGAAAATAATTTTCACCATATTTTTAATTTTGAAAAATAAAGTAGGCCCAAACAGGAACGATTTATTTATTTTTTGTGTAGGTTAAGTGCCCTTTCTCAATAAGATATCGAAAAATTGCATTAGAAAAAGTTGCTGAGAATTGAAAATTATGTCACTGTGCCAGGCAAGCAGACCTGGAAATAAAGTGGACAAAAATCAAAGTAGGCCAATTATTTTGAAAATTGACACAGGGTTATAGTTTTCAATTCTATGCAACTTTTTGTAATGAAATTTTTCGATATCTTGTCGAGAAAGGGCACTTAACCTACACAGAAAATAAATAAATCGTCCCTGTCAGGGCCTACTTTATTTTTCAAAATTAAAAATATGGTGAAAATTATTTTCTAGCAGGCCTGGACCCCAAATTGCCAAATTCGAACTCGAAAATTTTTGGTCTTTTACACCTCTCGTTTCACTTATCCTGGGACACACTGTATAAGATAATTTTTAGCGTTTTTGATATACCTAGGTAACTAAACTAATTGCTTCCTGTTTAAAAATTCAAAAATTACATTTTATCTTTTTACATTGTCTTGGCTTAGGGGAAGCACTGCTTCCCTTGCTTCCATGGACTGCATGCCCCTGATCTATTTCATATACAAATCTTTTATCAATGGCTTTAAGACTGTTCACCGTTGACGTAGCCACTTCCCCGCCCCGTCTGTCCCACCACCTCGCCCATCTAGAAGGCTCCGCGAGGAAGCACGCTCGAATAGTTTCCACGGGTTGCTAGATCGCCGAAATAAATTATCGGCGCGGCGAGTTGCGGCCGCGAGTTTTCCCGCATCGCTCGCCAGTCCTCTTTTCCGCCCCGGCCGGTATTGGAATTTTGCAGCCAATATCCCCGGATTCCTGGGCCGCGCAGAATGCGGCCGAAATTGTGGGTTCGAGTGACCGGAAATTCGGGCGCTGCCGGCCGTCCGGTTTGGAACTGCCGAGAGGTCCGGAGTTGTCGGGGTAAATTGAAAATGGGGGAATTACGGAAACCTCTTTATTTTGATTGATTCCGGTTAATTATAATTACAGGATTAGATACAGGGTGTTCGAAAAATAGACGGAGATATTTTAGAGGGTGATTCCCTGTTAAGAAATATGAAAAAAAGTTTCTATAAACATGGGTCCGGAAATGCAGAGTTTTCAAGATACAGGATGTTAAATAAAAAAAAATAAAACATGAAATTATTAATGTCTTAAAAATTATTTACTCGATTCTGTTGAAATTTGGCAATGTTATTTGTTGTATTAAGAGGCTAATTTCGCCCTAACTAGATTAAATTTATTAAGTCCAGTGGCGTCCCGGGGGCACCTTAGCGAATATTATTATCAAAAAAATGTACGCCACTGCCTTTTTTGTAACTTTAATATTTTTTGTTTGATTAAGCATCTAAAAATACAACTTCTTTCCCTCTTGTATTGTTTTCCTATCTCACTTCGTTTTCGAGAAAAAAAAAATAAAAACCGTTTTATTGCATGTCACTGGACAAAATTGGTTGTAGTGTACTTTATGTTATGATATTGGAAAAGTTGCAATAACACTCTTTCCTAGAAATGCTTTTGATTATTTGTTTTCCAAGGCACTTGTGATTTTTTTTGCAAAAATTGATAAACCAATTTTGTCCAGTGACATGCAATATATTTAACATCCTGTATCTTGAAAACTCTGCATTTCCGGACCCATGTTTATAGAAACTTTTTTTCATATTTCTTAACAGGGAATCACCCTCTAAAATATCTCCGTCTATTTTTCGAACACCCTGTATATCCTCACCCTCGGTGGGAAAATGTTGTTCGCACGCCTAAAAACGTTTCACTGTTTCATATTCCTGCTTCCAAAACTAAATTAATTTTAGCCCTTCTAATCTGTAATGTTGCGGTCCTAGGTCCTAGTGCTTTAGTGAAAAAGCCTGGCGTTCAAGTAATTGTAAAATAGCTTTAAAACGCACCAAAATAGACAAATATACAAAAATATCGCCGAAAATTCAAAAGGGATGCAGGTAAACATCACGTAAATAATGTGGGCCGGATTACCAAAGTCTAGAGAATACTATTTCTCTAGACTTTGGGATTACGAAGACTCGCCCGCTCGAGTTATCTGGCTTTGCCTTTTAGGTGGCGTTGATATAATACTCGATATGGTTATTCAGAAAAATAACGGAGATAACTATGGTTTCCATTTAAAAAAAAAACAGTTTCTGTCACATCTCAGAAATGGCATCTGTCGCGGAAATTAGGACATGAACCACATTGGGAACGCAATTCCCTTCAACTTTGTTATTTACACTTTTTATCTAAAATTAGAATCCCCCATACTAATCCTAAAAAAACTCACCCTGTAAATTGAGTTATGAACTTTTCCATTCGTAATATGCTATTTACAACTCTTGTTACGTAACATACTATTACTATGATACCTTACATAATATTTTTTCCAAGCTAACTAGTTCCTCTCGTTTCACTTATAAGAGGAGACGTTGTAGTAAACACTACGCGCACTTGCACAGTGTCCTTCATTGATATCGTGGACAAAGCGCTTTTGGCTTTTAAGTCATCATCAGTGTCACCTACGGACCATCCATAAATAAATTCAAGGTGAACATTGTTAAACGTCAACTAATAAAATGTGTCACATCAGAGATACCTATGCTTATAAAACATTTGATAAAAAAATAGACGAAAATTTGTACCTAAACAATATTTGAGTCGCTCTCTCTACCATCTCTACCTATATAATACCACAGTAACATTTCGGGAATAAAACTTTGAGTGCATCTAACCCGACATTAAAAAAGTTTATATATTTTCAGTTTCAGTAGACTGAAACCAACCTATATACTTAATAAAGTGCGAAGTGCAGTACTTTTCATCATGAGCGCCTGCTGCGGCAGTCGGGCACCAAATTTTCACCGGCCAAACCTGATATATATTTATACTTATGACACTTACCAGACCCGGGCGCGGTTTCATTTCCTCTATATTACTCGCCCTAATACCAGGCAATTCTGGCTAGAGCCTCGCTTCGCAGCCGCTCTGCAAAATGCTCCGGAAAATATGATAAAACTCCGGTGGCAGTCAGTATAATAATAATAACGTAGATGTGAAGGTGGGAGAGCATTGTGAGATTTTTAGGGAAGGTGATAGACGAGATTGTTACGTATTCATGATGTGGGATGAGCCTTGAAATCGATCCCAAACTTCGTTTACATGAAGACCCCCATATAGGTAGATATATTAAACAGCAAAAAATAATATATTTATTAGACCAATACAAATACAACATCACAGCAATATTCGATCGACATCAGTTTTGACAGTTCATACAGTTACTGTTTAAATTAACAAAAGTGCATAACAGCACCAGAAATTATTGTATAACAGAGAACAGTCTCTGCATAAGAAGTGATTATAATTCAACACTATAATCACTGGTATAAGAGCCGCAAATAATAATTTATTATTCGAAAATCAGCAAAAACACAAAAAAAACATTTTATTTTCAGTTTTCGAATACATTAAGTAGGTACCTAGTAAGAAATCTCCTTTAGAAGTCCCAAATACTACAGATTTTCCAATACGTCAACACGCACTGGATAAAGCTTTACGGTGATTGTTTGATTTCGAAAAAAATACCCATATACAATGTGTCCCAGATAAGAATGAACAGCAAGGGGATCTTGCAAACGGTGAGAGATAGAACAACGGTTTAATGGGGAAAAAGTTGCACAATGTTAAGATCAATAAAACGATACAAACAGATTTCTAATATCTTTTTTCGTTTTTGAGTTATTTTGAAAAAAGTAAAATTTTCCGTTTTCGATTTTATTTTTTTCTAAAGTTGTTATCACAAATAGAAAAAAAGAAAAACACTTTCTTATGGCACTTTTTATCGGGATTTAAGATGGCGTTTTTAGATTGGTTCTACAACATTTCGTTTTTGAGAAACCATCTTCAACTTTATTTTTTTAAATACGGACCTGAATTTTTTTTGCAGATTTTGAAAGCACTTTTCATTGCAAATACCATGATGTACGACACGAAATATTTTTAAAATATTTTGAGTCAATTATACTGAAAATTCCTTTTTTCAATTCATTTTTTTCTAATGCGGCCCTGTATTTAATAATAAGAAGTCTAAATATTAATCAATATTGTCAACAATTTAACTTACAACTTATCTTTCAATCGGGGGACCAAAAAAAGGACGGCAAAAACTAATAACAGCCTTATAAGGTAATACAAAATAAATAAAAATCCTCCACCTAGAAGGCTTTGAAACAACGAAATCAACTCCTTGTCATTTGTCATAACTCCCACTCTATCATTTAGTTAATAAATTGTATTATTAGAAATGGAGGGTGCTTTTTCAAATGACGACAAATTTAACATGTTAGCATGTTATATCTTGCGTTACAGAAATAGTGTAGAGGCCGAACGAATGTATTGGTGGAATTTATAAATGGCAAAAGTTATTGGTTTCATTGGCTTAAAGGTGGATTTATAAACTCTACGTTTGCGTTGGCGCTGGAAGTTGATGGTGACCTTCGCAGTTTGCGTCCAGAAATGTGAACGACGGAACGTGAAAAAGATGAAATTAGTTTATCTCGGACGGCATCGAACGCAGACGGCAGCATTCGACGGCATTTTATAAACGGTTACACGTAAAATATTGGGATTGAATTTTCGACGCAAACGGCAACGGCGGGCGCCAACGCTAACGTCGAGTTTATAAAACCACCTTAAAGCTTTCTTCTCACAATTAGAAAAAGCGAAGAATTTACTCCAAAACACAATGCGACACTGTTTGCTGTACAACAGAGGAAAACACTTAAACCAGACAGGGCCCTATTCCGTATTTAAAAATATTTAGTTTTCGGAGTAAAAATAAACTGTAAGTTAAATTGTTGACAATACTGATTAATATTTAGACTTCTTATTATTAAATACATGGCCGCAATAGAAAAAAATGAATGGAAAAAAAGGAATTTTCAGTATAATTGTCTCAAAACATTTTAAAAATATTTCGTCTCATACATCATGGTATTTGCAATGAAAAGTGCTTTCAAAATCTGGAAAAAAATCCAGGTCCGTATTTAAAAAAAGTTTCTCAAAAACGAAATGTTGTAGAACAAATCTAAAAACGCCATCTTCAAGCCCGTTAAAAAGTGCCCACAAGAAAGTGTTTTTCTGTTTTTTCTATCTGTGATAACAACTTCGGAAAAAAATAAAATCGAAAACGCAAAATTTTACTTTTTTCAAAATATCTCAAAAATGAAAAAAGATATTAGAAATCTGTTTGTACCCTTTTATTGACCTCAAAATTGCGCGCAACTTTTCCCCCATTTAGCCGTTGTTCTATCTCTCACCGTTTGCAAGGTCCCCATGCTGTTCATTCTTATCCGGGACACATTGTACATGTTGCATAAGTAAATGCACTAAATTGCGCCAACAAAGAACAGAACAGAAAAAAAGTTTGAAAAACTTTTACCAACATACTCTTTCAATTTATACCTCGTTGCTTTACAAGTCGTCTATTGCTAACTGCATCCGACTCTCATGCGGTAGTGTTCCAAAACGATATCATCAACTAACTAGTGCATGTCCCGCAAATTACCAGTTCTTATTCACCACCGGCTTGCATTATGCATCTTCCGTACCGCCACGGACAGTGCGTAGTATCAATTTCCGTCGTTGCTGTCAGCGGTTTATCTGGATTTATCGCCACGCCCGAGGTAAACAAATATTTTCCAATGTCCAATGCGCGACGTGCCCGTGATATATGCCCGATTGAAACGTTATAAATCTCTGGCGTCTTTTAACGGAACTATGGCCATGGGCCATCGGCGGCCAAACCGCTGACAAGGTTGCGGGAGGATGCAGATGTATATACATAATGGTAGAGCAACGCGAGATATACAATATCGTGCTTGGACTAAAACTGTTCTTAAGTGCTTCGTATTTTATAATTTAAACCACGTCCAAAATAGTTATTTATGCAACAAGTGCATAAAGTAGTACTTTTTTTCATGAATGGGAAAGTTGCGCGCACGAACCGCAGGTGAGTGCGCGCAATCCCATGAATGAAAAAAAGACACTTTATGCATGAGTTTCATACATTAGTTTTTATACGATCGTGCTTAAACATTGAAATATTTGGGATGGGATTTTTGTGTTATATACTAAAGGGCATATAAATGCACTATGGTTTTCAATTACGAGGATTATAATATTTAGATCGCGGTCTCACTACGTTTACACATAGTATTGAAATCGATTTGAATATGTTTCTAGAATTATTGAAAACCGCATGAAGAGATTTTGAGATTGATTTGAATTTCAAAATAAATTTTCTTATTTTCGGGATTTAACGCCACATTTACCATTTATGAAAACACCAAACTGCATTACACTGAATTCGATTCCAAACTCCATGTAAGCGTAGTAAGGAAGTTTAGAGTGAAAAAAAGTTAACTTTTTTTCACTTTTTTTCACTCTAAACTGCTCAGAGTGAAAAAAAGTAAGTTTTTTTAACTTGTTAAAAAAAGATATACTTTAGGCATTTAAAAAGGTTAAAAAAAGTAAAGTTTTTATAACGATCGTATAAAAATTAGTTGTATGTAGCAGATTCAGTAATCGGTCTCAAAGACTACAACAAATGTTGTTCAACTGTACCAGTACGGCAGGGACAATAATAAACCTTGTAAACCATAAGGAAGTCACGTGCCTACTTTCAAATGACACATTTTGTAGTGTATCAGAAAAAGAGTTTTCTGGTCAAAAAACGAGGATGCTCGTCAAAAGAACGACTTCTGGGACAATCAAAAGTTGCTCTGGAACCTCTGGATGAAACAATTCCTGAAAGTTGATCCACGACAGAAGAAATATAAGCCTTGAACACGTTTCTTTAACCACCAATTAACAAAATGAGCAAGAACAAAGTGGGGAAAATTACACCATGTAGTATTACGTGCGGTGCTGAATCCAAAACTAAATTATTAACAAGATTGTTAGGTAATACCTTATTTGTAAAGTAAATATTCGTTAACTCATTAATTATTTTCCGGCGACTGTTAGCTGGCAAAGACCTAGTAAAATATTTAATGAATTTATGTTCACAACAAAGAGACTTGTAGACAATAGTAACTACCTTATAGAAAATTTTGATTACCATTTAGGTATATTTGAATACCCTGTCTGTATACATGGTGATTCAAGTATATGGGTGTTAAAGATTTAAACTGGGTTAAAATATAAAATATTCCCTCACACACCCCTTATCACACAGAAGGTATTCTTACAAAAAATAAACAAAAGTGTTTTCCTGCTTCCCCGTCTAATATCCTGATAACGAAAACGTTATTATAATCTCTATATTATCTTCTGTCTTTTTATAATTAATGTCGTTTATATTTTAAGAACTATCCTGTCAATTCCCATAATGATGAAGCTTTTTTGTCAACGAATTCATATCGACACCCGAATTATTAATGCAGATTAATGAAACGCTGACATAAACATTTAAATCAATAGGTAAATAGTGGCGATGTGGGGAAAAGTGCTATGTATGTGTGTATGTCCGCTTATACATCATATCGATTATATCATTTAGGTATACCTACTGTTCAAAAACACATAGTAATCACGGGAGTGTTTGCAGTGTCAACCATAAAATGTTGTTTTCTAAATAATACCTCGTCAGGTTAAATAAAAGCACTGGCCATATTATTATCATATTATATTAGGATCATCCATTACATTATACTACATTAATATAGACGATTTTCAATTTTAACATGCACCCAACTAAAATAAATATGATATAATATGTGTTATAATTATAATAAGTAAATAAAATAATATACCAAAAAAAGTAGACATTAACATTAATATCTTCTACTATATTCACAGAAAGATTATAAGGTCCTACCTCAAAGTCTGTCTGCTTTTGTACAAAAAAGTAAAATATCGAAATTAAATTAGATATTGTTCTTGTTAGAAACTAGTTGTATACTCAAAAAATGTTCATTATTTACATTGAGTAAAGGAATAATTTATTCCTTTACTCAATGTTATTTAGATTTTTTTAGAGTTTTTATCTCTAGCGATAACCAAGCAGCGAATTTTCATTTTTTGGTAAATTTAGACAAACCGGTAGATATTAAATATAAATTTACATCTTTGCAAGGGATGCTAAAAATATATGATTAGAGACAACTGGGCTATATATATACTACTATATATAGTTGCAGTTGGGAGAACAAAATAATCATAAAAAACCAAAATATACAGAGTGCCTTAAAAATCTAAACAAGTGATGCTCGCTTCAGGTCAAACCGGATGAGAACTGACAACCGAATGACAACTTTCTGTTACTCCTCTAATTTTATATTATGCGTTAGAAATATTTCGTGCTGAAATTCAACCTGGCAATTTTTTGGAAAAGTGTGTTATTTTAACAACACACTGTTGGGATTTAAGTTTCACTTCATATTCGAATTTGTTGGAAAATTCTACACAAGTTTTTAGTTTTTAAACCATCAATAATAATTTATCTTAAAAATTATCGAGAGAATCGAGTGTATCTCCATCACCATAAGCCGGACACCCTGTACTTATAAGTAGGTAAGTGGTATTACCTTTTCAGGTGCTTAGAAATAGGGTATTTTCTATTATAGTTTTCAAACGGATAGATACAGGCGCGGCCTCATAAATGTTTTCACTAGGCACGAGAAATGAGCAAGAAATCAAGAATTTCGGGTAAGTGCGGCAACGTTGCGCCAATTCCACGGCTTCTCAAATCAACAACTTCCCCTACATTCCCTCGTACCACCCCGCTCCTCCCCGTAGAAAATAAAAATTGCGTTGACTGACGTATTAATACGCCAGTCAACGAAAATAGGTTAAGGGCCAGTTGTTCAATCCTGGTTCAACTCTTGAACCGAATTTAACTGCTTGACAACCATTGTTGCAATCGCCGTCATCAAGCAGTTGAACTTGGTTCAAAAGTTAAACCAAGATTGAACAACTGGCCCTAAATCGCTGCATTGTTATTATAATAATTTATAAGTGGATTTAAAGTTTTACACTGTTCCTTGCTGTTTTGAGATTCACCTATAACGTGATTTGAAATTGTTAAAGTGGTATTAGTTAAATAAGGTATATCTAAGTATGGTTGTGTTATTACAGAAGAATCTCTTAGTGGTTTTTTACATTGGTTTATTACACTTCTTTATCTTAACCGCGAACCAAAACTTTGATTTATTTGCATTTTTTAAGCTTCCCCGGTTCCCCGGAGTCTTCAGGTGAGGTTCTGTCTGATGCCCCCAAAAAATCGAGAAATAAGAAAAAACACGCAATTTCCAAGAGTGGTTTCAGAAGACTTTCCGTCGGTTTCGTTGATTCTACAGCCGTCCCGTTTCTCGAAAGTGGTTAATCGTGCATCGGGAAATTTTTAGTTTTTTAAGTTATAAGTTTATTTTTGGTACCTAGGTACTGGAGGGAGATTTACCGCACCCTCCTTCGATTTTTAGAACGGCAGTATTTGAGATGTTAGATTTGCCGTCACGTATTGGAACGATTTCAAGGGCCGTGCCTGTACTTTTATAGGTATTCTAAATCGATTTTTCTCAAAAATAATACTTAATTGCAAATACAAGCGAAAATACCTATAGATATACCGACATCCCTAACAAAATGAGTTTGTAGTGCATCACGCGCTCTTAAACTGTAATTTACACCATAGGCGTGCGCAGACTTTTTTATTATAGACCGGCGGTACACGACCAGTCAGATGAAACGTTTTTCAAATGCATGCCAATCATATATATTAATATAAATGCCATTAATGTTCCAATGAAGTGAATTTTAAACGCCGCTCGCGTGCAGAAGGGTGTGCAATTCAATTTTCCGTTTGCGTAAAAAGCGATGTTTCCGAACTATTATTATTATTATCAACAAAAATGCAGATTGTATTGTTTACTATTATAATATTATATCATAGTATACAATAAAAATAAAAAAAATCTGAATTTTCGCTGATAATTAAAAAAAAGGTAAAGTATTACGTGCGATTTGAACCTACGACGAAATAAATTAAATGAATTTTTCGTAGGCACGCGCCTTTACCCACTAGGCTATATCGACTTCTGTAAGTACTTGTCATGAGGTTGCTCATATCTGAAATAACCTGCATTTTTTTCCTTTAAGTAGGTTTGTACTTGTGCAAGTGGCGATAAATGGCTTATAAGTTTTACATGTGTGTCCCCAGATGGGGTACCGCACTCTTGTAATGTTTCTTATATTTGATTTTTCGAGAAAAAGTTATTCTTGATAATAAGTTTTGCTTGTTCTTAAAATAAGATTGGCATGGAAAAAGTTAACATTACTTATACTGGGTGACCAGAAAATTGAAAAGACGTTAATTAACATAAGAGTACTAATTAACATAAGAGTACTTTGATTTTTGATTTTTTTCTTGTTTTTCTTCGATTAAATGCTTTTCTCTACATAGAATGACAAATCTGTATTAACAAAAGTTACTCAGAGTAGGAAACTATGTACGATGAAAAAATTTTAACAATCCGGGACTAGTTTGAGTTTCTTCCAATATTTTCCAAAATACAAAGTAGGCCTAGAATTGTTAAATTTTGTCATCAGGCGCAGTCTTCAATTCTGGACAACTTTTGTTAATACAGTTTTGTCATAGTATTTACAGAACACCATTTACTCAAAGAAAATACGAGAAAAAATAAAAAAAATCAAAGTAGGCCTAACTCTTTGAAATTTTGTACACGTAAGTAGCTTACTACGCTGAAAGAAATTTCTTTATAACTTTTTTCACTACCTTGACAAATAGAGGCAGTTTACTCTTAAGATAATTACCTAACGTTTTTTCAATTTTCCGGTCCCCCAGTGTAAGTAATGTTAACTTTTTCAGGCCAATCTTATTTTAAGAGCAAGCAAAACTTTTTATAAAGAATGACTTTTTCTCGAAAAAATCAAATAAAAGAAACTTTACAAGAGTGCGGTACCTCATCTGGGGACACACTGTATGTAGACCTCATGGGTACTAGGGGTGGCCAAGGCCCCTCCCCTGTGCACGCCTACGATTTACACCATCTTTTTCCCAATTAGTGTTTAATTTATCTGCTAATCGATTTCGAGTAGATAGTACGTACCTACAGTGCGCCGCTGTCACTTTCGAGGTTTTTAACCCGCCTCCTCAGACCGTGAACGCCGCGCAAAACGCGGCGTGCATTTGTTTCTAACCTATTTTCGGAATGAGCCGCGCTTGACGGCCGGGAGGTTTCGCCAGTCACGCTCTCTGCGTCGCCGGGCTGGCGAGGGCCGAGAACTTCTATACGGAAGGAAGAAGTTCGGCGGAGTGCTGCTCCGTTAAATCCGTTAAACTGCCGGGGGACCCGGGGGTACTCGGCGAATGATACTGGATGGGTCGATTGGAGATTTTGCGGGCCATTTGCAAATTGGAGGGACTAGGGAACATGCGAATTCCACGGCGGCGTCTCGTTTTAACATTTCTCGACGGCTAGGAGTAGGTACACGGTGTTTCAAAAATTAGTGTACAGTTTACACATTTTATTTTACCCTAATTGCATCTTATAAACTAATTCCGGCTTGACTAGAAGTCACATTAACTTTCTTATTTTACCGCAATTTTAATTCACCTTTTGAATGGGGAACTTGAACAATTTTTTTTATTTCTTTAATATATTTGCCTATCTATAGAAAGATAACATACCAAATATCAGCTCTCAAATCGTAATATTTAATTTGCAATGAATAATTAAAGTTGTGACCGCAAGCTATTCATTTGAAACGACACGAAAAGCGCGGGAATGGAAATTTAACGTTATAATAGACAGTTCGGCGACCCATTTCATTTCCAGAGGGATCTGATGTAGGTCAAAAATAAGAATCGCCTAAAAGTTGAAATTTAACAAGCACTTCTTTAACTGAATGGTGAGGTCCCGGGTTCAATCGCACAAGAAGTTTTTTTTAATTATCACTGCATTTTATCTCTTATACAGGGTGAGTTCTTTTCGATGACCACTATGGGGATCTCGGAAACTAGCAGAGCTAGAACAAAGGTTAAATGGGGATAAAATTGCAGTTTTGAATGCTCAATCTAATGCCCCTTTTGGATTTTTAAAAAAGTTCATGGCTCACTAGAGATTTTGAAAACAGTGATTTTTTGCTATTTCATCAGCTCCGTTATTTCTGATTATACAGAAAAACTGTAGAGACAAAAATTGTAGATAATTTTGGGCTTAATAAGATAATCTGATCCAATTTTTTATGTTGTTTGTGATTTTTGAGATATGACATAAACTTTGATTTTTTTTTAAATGTAAATCATAGTTGGCTGTGGCCTTATCAAATCGGACATTTTTTGGGCTTTCCAAAGATATAATACTCGGCATAGTTATTATAAAAAATAAAAGAGCTATGGCTAATTTTCTGATTTTTTTTTAAATTTTCACATAGTCAGCCATGGAACATTTTCACAACTATGTTCCATTTTATAATTAGACAATTTAGACATACTTCAAACTTTCTAACATTTTGTTTTTAGCTGGTAACAAAATGTAACAAAATAAAACAAAAATTAAAAAACTCAAATTAAAAAGGTTATCAAATAATCCACCATTATTATTTATGCAAATATTGCATCTTTTTAAAACTGAATTTGTCGCCTTTCTTAGAGAGCGCCTGGTCAATACTGGCAATTGCTTCTAAAACAGCTGCTCTTAATTCAGCAATTGTCTCATACTTTATTTTATACTGTTCCCCACAAAAAGAAATCCAAAACAGTTTTTCTGTATAATCCGAAATAACGGAGCTACAGAGATCTGATGAAATAGCAAAAAATCACTATTTTCAAAATATCTACTGAGCCATGAACTTTTTTAAAAATCCAAAAGGGGCATTAGATTGAGCATTCAAAACTGCAATTCTTTCCCCATTTAAGTTTTGTTCTAGCTCTACTAGTTTCCGAGATCCCCATAGTGGGCATCGAAAAAAACTCACCCTGTAGGTATATTTATCACTGATTATCATTTTCACTAATAATTGGACAATGGTTATTATGTAGATTATTACTCACAATCTACTCCATAGTGTATTTACATTTACAAGTACCTACTTACCTACCTAATATGAAATTGTCAGTAGCAGGAAAAATGTAATACATTTAATATAGGTAATATTTTTCAAATTTAATTTTTGTGCAAGTTTCTCATTATCGAGCTTTAAATTTCCGTTCTGATTTCTGAACAAAAAATATTAAAAATTACAATATCCTTAATGGACATCATTTTTTAATCAAAATATTATTTCAAAGGGAAATAAAAATGTGTAATAAAGCAGATGCAGATGCAACGCCTGCCACCGGCGTTCTGTTTATATCCATCTTTAATAATAGATAAACAAAATTAATTTCTGCCTAGTTTGTTATTCCGAAGCGCACGCGTTTTAGATTTGTCAAATGTCAGAGAGGCGTTATCAACTATGAAACCGTTAAAATTTTAATGAACCCTAGGGGAGGTTTAACGCGCGAAGCGGAATCTGATATCATTATAAATTCCTTTGCCGTTTTCACACCCATATCTTGCACAACAGGGACTGTGGGGGAATAAAGAGAAATTTCAATTCGCTTCATGTACCAAAGGAGAACAAAATAATAATGACGCGCTTTCCAGCTTTTAGGAATTTCCTTCAAGATATTGGATGTTGATGTCGCAGATTTCTAAAAGTATTTTAAGAGGGCGGGGTCCAAAGCTGTTTTAACGAAATGAAATAGCGGAATTTCTGTTTTTTATGCAAAATGATGAGGCTTTATGATTCAAGTATATACAGCGTGTCCCGCTCTGATGTCCGGAAGAGGGAAAAGTTTTTTATTTGTGGGTTTAGGATAAAAAGTTACTCTTTATAAAAACTCCTGCTTGTTCCAAAACGCCCAAAACTGATAAAATATTTTGGATTTCCTCTACAGGGCGTTCAATATTTCGAAAAATTTAGAAAAAATTTGTTAGCCACCAAGAGTAAAGGATCGTTGTTTTTGACAATATCTTAGAATCCACAGGGGGTTACAAATTTGAGGTTTCAGCAATTTATGTTGAGTTTTTTTAACAAGGCGGGCAGGTAATAGACTTTTATTTGTGGGGCAATCCAACACAAAAGTTTATGCCGAACCCTTGATAATTATTATATGAGCACCTCAACTTTTCGCTAGTTCTTATCTCAAGCAACAGCATAGTGTTAAGTTATTTCTAGTGTTAAGTTGTTTCTTGTTAGTACTTAGGAGTAATTATTAATGATCCATGTTATGTTTGTTATCTACATGTTATTCCACCCTTTAAATGGCCTTGGCTGTAGGGTGAAGTAAGTTAAATAAATAAATAAATAAAATAAATAATAACGTGGACACTTTAAAAAACATAATAAGGGATACAATTGCAAATATTCCTCTACACGAAATACAAAATGTGTATAGAGAATTTATTAGAAGAGTTGAAATTTGTGCAGAAGTTGGAGGCAATAAATTTGAGTGAAATTTATTTTTGCAAATTTTAATAACATTATTCCTTGTTTAAGTAAATTTTCCATATTGTTGGCAATAAATTAACGTAATAGCATTGAAGAAATTGATTATTGTATAAATTCTGCAAATATCAAATAAAGCTGCACAAACAAATTACCTACATGCCTTGTTAAAAAAAATCCAACATAAATTACGGAAACCTCAAATTTGTAACCCCCTGTGGATTCTAAATGACATCCTTGAAAATATTTTTCGATATTGTCAAAAACAACGGTCCTTTACTCTTGGTGACTTACAAAATTTTTCTAATTTTTTTCGAAATACTGAACACCCTGTATAAAAATCAAAAATATTTTAACAGTTTTGGACGTTTTGGACCAAGCAGGAGTTTTTATAAAGACTGAATTTTTGTCGTAAACCCAAGAATAAAAAACTTTTCCCTCTTCCGGACATCAGAGCGGGACACGCTGTAGGTATAGGAATAAATTTGGACACATTCATAAAATTCACAGCCGACACTGTTCAATAAAACTTGAAACATGAAAGAGAACCTTCCTGGGGAGTTTGAAAAAATCTGTTGACAACTGGGATTATTACCTACAAATCGCTGTGTACTTTATTTAAAATATTCAAAATTGAAACTTGAAGTAAGAATTTTTATTAAGTATAAGAATAGTTATTTATGCAACAAGTGCATAAAGTAGTACTTATTTCATGAATGGGAAAGTTGCGCGCACGAACCGCAGGTGAGTGCGCGCAATCCCATGAATGAAAAAAAGACACTTTATGCATGAGTTTCATCATTGAGTAAAGGAATAATTTATTCCTTTACTCAATGGTTTTATACATTATTTTTTATACGTTCGTGCTTAAACATTGAAATATTTGGGATGGGATTTTTGTGTTATATACTAAAGGGCATATAAATGCACTATGGTTTTCAATTACGAGGATTATAATATTTAGATCGCTGTCTCACTACGTTTACACATAGTATTGAAATCGATTTGAATATGTTTCTAGAATTATTGAAAACCGCATGAAGAGATATTGAGATTGATTTGAATCTCAAAATAAATTTTCTTATTTTCGGGATTTAACGCCACATTTACCATTTATGAAAACACCAAACTGCATTACACTGAATTCGATTCCAAACTCCATGTATTTGTCGCAAATATTCACAATACTATACACAAACTTATTGAGAACAATTTTTTTGTTATCTAAATCAATGTCACTCCTTTGGATTTGTCCCGACTTAAACAAATTAACTTAAGAAAGCCGAAACAGCAATTTTTAGTTTTCATGATGGCTATTATTTGGCGCAGATGTTTCCATCTTATATCTTTGGCTTGGTGTTCTAAGTTATTAAACTGATGTGAATAACCAATATGGATGAGCCTAGTCAGCTTCTACCGGCGGATTTGAATGGGTAGGATATATATATGCTAAGATTTGGAATATCCGGAATCATTATAATATGATCAACACATGGATCTACCCTTCTGCCCAGTAACGAAGAGAAAAAGGGAGATAAATTATTATTAATTTTTCATTGTTCGAATAGCGTTGGTTGGGACTATCATATTATTTTTGTGTTCTTCGTTTTAATGATACCTAATCATGATTTTTAAATATGCTTGTCGCATCTTTGTATAACTGTAAAGATATCAAGCCATAAAACACGATGACTTCATAAAATCTCAAGACTATTTCCAGATATCTGATATGTATACCACCTGGCTCTTCAAAAATAAGTATATATCTGTTTCCTATGGCACTATATACACTTGAAACGGATAACGCGAAGACCGAAGACCATCCTACCCAATATAAAATATCCTGAAAATAATTCCGTGCCCTCACCTTTCGAATCAAAGAACGAGCTTCCTCTCCAGGTTTTTTTATAACGCCAGTTGGGACCAACAAGAAACCAGGGTGCCGCCTGGCAGACCTCCACGTGTGCCTTTCCGCCGCTATTTATAAACAAGCCGAGCGTGGCGTTTGTTTTGTTTCGACGCCTTGCGTCGAAAAGGCCTTAGCGCCATCGATGATATTTATTATAAATGGAACACAATATTCGACAAGAGCGTTTTGAGGTCGTAGTTTTAAAGTGGCAATATCGCTGATCACATCAATCGGTCTGGTGCACAGACGTCACAGCATAGCCGAACGGAGTATCTATCGTTCGGATATGGTTACACTATAGAGATCACATATACAGGGTGTCCAACTTTATAACTGTACAAATCCGTAAAATCTTCATTTTTGAAGATAATCGCCTAAACTTTTTTTTGTTTGAAAGGCCTTCAAAAACCGCTTCTTTTGACCTTCCTTCCATTTTCAAAATGCAAATCCGGGGCCGGCTGGGATTTTTTATACCCCCGATTTTTACGAAAACCATTTAGCGATTTTTTTTTATTTAAAATCTGACCTCACAGCGTTAATCACAACACCCGAAAAACCCCATACACCAAATTTGAACAAAAAATATACAGGGAGTTCCATTCTGTAGGGTGTCAAAGTTGAGCAAAATAGGAATTTTAAAGACATCTGGCGAGTCAAGTGTGCCATGGAATCCCTTCAAAACAGTTGAATGGTCAATAGGACCACTCAAGGTGTTGGTGTGCAAAGGTCCATTAGAAAATATACAGAGTCTTCTTATCTGTGCCATCTCAAATTATCGAATTTTTGGAACTTTATACGGGTCAAAAAACGAGTATACCAAAACCGCTTCCACACATTATAAACGAACTAAATCTAAAAAATACAGAAGCCTGACAGTCAGTAAGTCCATATCAGTTAAGGTGGCTGGTGTGCCACAACAGGAAAGGCACAGAAATTGTATCATCTTAGACAGTGACTTTGTTGAGAAAGGTCCAATAATTTAAATTGTTTTTATTTGCTGGTTGGCATTTTATAAAGAAATAAATTATTTTTGTGTTTATTAATATTTTTTCAATGATTACAAAACATTCCTGACCAGTATAAAGTTTAATAAAAATTCAGAATTTTGAGATGGCTCAGAGAAAAATACCCTGTATATTTTTGTAGGAAATCTTTTCACACCAACATTTTGAGTGGTCCTGTTGACCCTTTAGGTAACTGTTTTGAAGGGATTCTATGGCACACTTGACTCGCCAGATGTCTTTAAAATTCCTATTTTGCTCAACTTTGACACCCAATAGAATGGAACTCCCTGTATATTTTTGTTCAAATTTTGTATATGGGGCTTTTGGGGTGTTCTGATTAACGTTGTGGGGTCAGATTTTAAGTAAAAAAATCGCTAAATGGTTTTCGTGAAAATCGGTTGTATAAAAAAATCGCAGCCGGCCCTGGATTTGCATTTTGAAAATGGCAGGAAGGTCAGAAGAAGCAGTTTTTGAAGGCCGTTCAAACAAAAAAAGTTTATGCGATTATCTCCAAAAATAAAGATTTTACGGATTTGTACAGATTTAAAGTTGGACACCCTGTATATAGGTAGAGTGCTGGACGATGTTTTTTATACATAAGATGCGCGGAAAATCTTTGACGAATTTAAAAATCATAAAATAGTAAAAAATAGTAATAAATAGGCCCAGTGGACAGTTTGAGGTAGTGTTTTGTGAAACTTGACACTCTTTGACAGCCATATGACAGCGACAAACTAAGTATAACCTACCGTTGTTTGCATCATAGATGCTTTGTGGCATAATTTTTTCGATTTTCAGCTAATTATTAATAGTTTCTTCGCGTTTTAGTTGTTTGAGTGTTTTATCTAATTAAGTGATCATCTCGAATATGTTCTGCTCATTTTACACCAGAGTATTTAAAAACGAAACGAGTCAAAACCGCAGCTAATTGAAAATGCGGTACCAAGTCTTCTATTAAAACCACCTAAACCATCATTTAAGTAAGTATATTAACATGATTGTGGCGTGTGGGAAACTATTAGTAGCTTATTTGTTTTAGTGTTAAAGTTATAAAGGTAGATGAAAACAAATCAAGTTCTAGCATCAGTGAAGCAAATTCTAGTAGTTTGGTCGAAACTAGTTTTACAAGTATAAACGAACCTAGTTTTAGTTATCGAAGTCTTGACCAGTCCACGTTAAGGTGAGCTTAATTTATTATCAATACACAAGTTTGTAGGGAGATAGTAATGCAGAAAAACAACCACTGTTTTGAATTGCGCGGTCTGGAGGTCTAATGCGCATGTTCCATAGGCCCATGCGCAAATCCACAATTTGCTATAAAAAGGGACTTGTTCAGCACTCTACCTATATATGATCTCTATGGGTTACACCCTAGAGTATGAACAAGCTTATTTTGTCGTGTGTAGGTAAAAGTTTACAATAGTGGAATGTTTGATTCCGCAAGGATATTGATTCGCATTTCCAGTTAAATGCGAGAGTTACTAAAATTTCACGGAATGAATGGCAGCAAAATGATTCGTGTATAATAGGGCGAGTTTTTAAAGTCAACACAAAAGTGCGATGGAATCCATCAAGGCAACGTGATCAGAAATTTCTGCACTTGTGATTGGCTCGATGGATTCCATCACATATTTGTGATGACTCGACCCATACGTTTGAGAATGACAAACAAAACATGACAAAATAATATTGTCAGTTTGTTGGTTCTGCCCTAGAACTATAAGAGAAGAAAAACTGTTATCAAAGTGTTGTTTAACTTGTAACCACAGTTTAAGTATATTTTTATTTGGACATGGTGAGAAAGCAACAGTTATCTCCGACGTACTATATAGTTAATATTTTGTAAATGTTCTGTTTCTAACGGTTTAAACTTCAACCATTTCGTAATTGTTGACTTTTTTTTATAGAAAATTTAATTTAGAAAATTTCGTTGGCTCCACCGTTAGGTTGTTAGGTAGTTGAAAGTTTCCCGGGAGTTTTTATTTTAATTAAGCGGAGGAGTTTTTAAGGGTTTTAAAGCTCGAGGCTACCGTTAGAGTTGTTAAAATAAGTAGTGCCTGCATTTTTATTTTCAAATTTTCATTAAGAACACAATAATAAAATATTTGTTGTCTAAAAAAATGAATATTTAACGTCCCCAAATAGTAATTAAAAAGAAACAGCTCGAGGCCATACGTCACGAGAAATAGTGTATCAAATTTAATAGTAAGGGTAAAGTTTGCATACTTCGTGAGGGCAAATACATATACAGTATGTCGTATAGGTAAAACGCTTCTTCCAAAGAAAAAATCGAAGGTTTATCCTTGCTTGCTTGGAAACTAATTTATGACAATTTTAGTTTCGAAAAATTATGACATTTTGAAAAGAACTATTTTTTCACACCGCAGCGAAGAGCCCTTTTTGTAGGTTTTACGGCAAAATGTTATTAAAGAAACTTTTTCAGAAAGATAATCTGAGTAGTAGGGGTGAAGTGTGAACTCATAAATCATGGTAGCAAATTAACGCTTCAGAAATATAAGTTCGATAAGGCCTCATTGAAAATAAATAACAAATTAGCGAAAGAAAGTCAGCTAAGTAGCTATGCCTATAGATATATTATAGCATACAAAAGCTAATGCCGAATTATATGCTGACAAGTTTTTAATCAAAACCTACTATAGTAACTGCGAATGAAGGCCCTTTCAGTTCTGTATCCCTAGATTCTTATTCAATGCTCCACAAAGCATTTATTATGAGAATGGGCTGTAGATATAACTTAGAATAATATTATTAATAAACTTAATAATGAAAGGAGTCCTTGTCAGAAAGTTTTCACTAGGTATGCCTAAAGTAGGACATCTATTAATTTACCTATACTTATCTAGAAAACCAAGTATTTCTAGGAAATTAAAGGCGACCGCTAAATGGAGAATTACGTATCACATCGTTACTGGATCCAGAGCTTTTTCAGCTTTTTTTGTTTTTTTTTTCCGAGAAGGCGTTTTTTATGTGTCGAAGCCAAAGGGGAGTCGAACCCATATCAAGCGTCCGACACGACTATACCGTGCCCCAGATCAAAGTCAGATATTTGATTTATTGTTGGTGGTTTTACGAAAAACTAAAATGATGTGTTTATGGCGAAGATGTAGGCATTGGATGTTCGATGTGGGGGTTAGATTCTTAAGGTATGTGAGGGAGAATCTCAGTTTTTTAGAGATAAAGATGTTACGCTTTGACCTTTTCTTTGGCTTTGCTATTTTTTTACTAAAGTATACATTAAGTATCTCAAAACCAGTGTAAAGTTTGTGGTAAAAACCAACCTCTGTTGTTTGCTCCGTGTTGCGCCAACCAGAATTGTTATTTAATAACAATGGCGACTAAACTTCGACATATCGACGCAATAACTTATGTTAAAAAATCCCTTGAATGGAAGATGGGGGCTTTAATCCCAAAATCCCGTCAGACACACACATTACACGGCGGATTATGCTCGTAGCGCCCCTTGTCCATTGTTGCGCTACTGCGGCCCTGCGAACGGCTAATCTGATTAGCCCTTCGGTGTAGTACCCGATAATACAAACAATCCTGTGAGCCGGCTATACAGGGTGAGTTTTTTTGATGATCAGTATGGGGATCTCGGAAACTAGCGGAGATAGGAGGAAGATTAAATGGGGTTTTGTGGGTCCAACTTATGGCGCCTTGTGGATTTTTGAAAAAAGTCATGGCTTACTAAATATTTAGAAAAAAAAATAAATTTTTTCGATTTATTGTAAGCCATCTAGCTTCGTTGTTTCTGATTTTAGATAAAAAGTGTGAATACCAAAGTTGGAGGGAATTGTGTCCCTAATGCGGTTATCATGTCCTAATTTTCGCGACAGCTGCCATTTTCGAGTGTTATTTTTAGATGGAAACCATAGATATTTCCGTTCTTTTCAGAATAACTATTTCCAGTATTATATCGTTGGAAATCTCTAAAAAATGCCTGATTTTTTTGAGACCATCATAGCCACCTATGCTTTCCATAAATTGCCAAAATTTATTTTTTTTCTAAATATTTAGTAAGCTTCCTTCACCCAAGGGTGTATGTTGAACTTACGACGACGGTGTCAAAAAACTGATTTTTGTAAATCATGATTTTGCTGAAGGACAAACCAACAGTTTCATCGTTTTGCTGCGGCCGAGTTAAACCGTAGAAGAATCTGTAGAAGATTTTTCTATATGGTTAAACGAAATTCTACCGGCACACGTGGATATTTCTACGTAATAAATTGTCCCACTAAACTATTATCATAGTTAAACGACTTTGCAAACGAAACAGCATAGGGTCAAATTTAATTTATTTTTAACACTAATTAAGATTACATTTTGACTCTAACAATAATGTTAAAAATTTTATTATTTAAAATATATCTAGGGGAAGGCGGGGCAGAACGGGGTACTTAATGTTTGATGCTTAACTGTCACTACAACATTAACAATTTTTTTTTGCAATCGGTGTATTACTTAATATGTAAACTAAGCCTTTTTGACATTTTCAACAGTTAAGTAAATATTTTAAACAAAATAATTATGAAAAACCAAAAAATTGCATTTTGTTTTTATATTTTTACCGGAACCCAATAACATTCGGTTAGACTTCCTGAAATATAGCGTTAATGGTGAAAAATGATGTTAAAACCATTAGGTAGGTACACACAATGTTTTTATTTTTTTATTTAGATAGCTAGGTATAAGGAAAAAATCAGTCAAAAATCCATTTAGGATTGTCAGTGTTCACAAACAAGCACAAATTCGTCGTCCTCGCTATCAACGCCGGCACAGGCATTGTGTGCCCATTTGTGACACCTGAACACGCAATCCACCCTTCAATAGACCTGGACCAGTATTCAATGCCGTAAAGACATTCTACGTCACCTTATTTATCGACAGTTTCTTGGAATGGTTTCGCTTCTTTTTCGTAGTGCTACTTGTGTGACTATCATTGCCAATTTTTCTTTTAACGCGTTCTTTCTTCTTTTTCGAAACTTTTTTGCAGCTGCTGTTTCTAGTTCTTCCTTATACGGAGTTAAGGTTAATATTGCTGTTTTACTTCTCTTGCGATTAGCTCTCTTAACTGTTTGTTGGATTTTTGGAATAGGTAAAGCAACTTCTGGCGACAAGCAAGGAAAAGAAGACTTCTTGTTGGCATCGGAGGAAGCATATTCGTTTAGCGCTTTCCATGAAGAGCAACCTGGTAGGGGTTTTAAAATGTCACTTGCTGATACAATTGGAGAAGATTCAATTGATTTTCTTACGTCCGTTTTGTTTCTAGCAGGAGGTCATTTGGAAACCGAAGGTTCCGTTGGCGTCTCAGGTCTCAGCTCTTCATCCAGTGCACTAGAAGAATCATTGGCGGATGGAGGGTTATTATTTTTAATGTCTGTGGTAGCAGCCGGTAAAAAATCAACTTCTGTAAAAACGTTTTCATCGGGGGGAAAAATCCCAGCTTTGCGAAATCCGTTTATCGCCGTTTTCATAGTTGCTGCGTTTAAGAAGGCACTACCAAAAAGCTTAGAAATTTGAAATACGGTTATCATTTTTCCTGGATTGCAACGCAGCCATGTCCGAGCTTCATGTTCATAAAATGTACTTAGCGGTTTCATGAAGGAAACGTCTCAGGGTTGGAGTCTATGACTTGTGTGTGGTGGAAAGCATAATAATATTACACCGTTCTCACGTGCATGCAGAATTAGGTCTAGATTTTTGGTATGGGTTGCATGCCCATCTAACAAAAGAAGCAATCGATTTTCTCTTGTTGCTTTAGAAAATGTAACAAATAGCTTAAACCATTTTAAAAAAAGTTCGGTGGTTATCCATCCAGAATCACTAAGTTCTACTATTGAACCAGGTGGCAAGTCTAACTCAAATGACTGTTGCTTCCGTTTTCTTGGAAAAAATGAGCATTGGTGGCATATATGCTCCAGCAGCAGACAAACAGATTTCAGCCGTTATGGTTTCTGCTCGTTCGGCGGAAGTTAAGGTGCCTACCTGGCGTTTTCCTTTTAGGGTTAAAATTTTGGTATGGCCCCTTTGGATTCACAGTCAACCCCGTTTTATCACAGTTATATATGCGGTCACCAACTAACTTATACTTGTCTATAGTTTCCAATAAAAGGCGAAAAAATTGTGACACCGCAACCCTATTAAATCCCATTGCTCGAGCTCCCGAAGTCGATTCTGGTTTTCGTAGCGTCAAAGTAGGGTGGCGTTTTAAAAAACATTGCTTCCAATCCTTTCCAGCCATTTCAGCTTCTGCGTTAAATTTATGGTGGTACTGATTTCTTATAGCTAATTGATAAGCCAAACGTCGAAAATCATTCATGGTCAAGCTAACAAGTCTTGCTTCCATAGATTTTAAATAGTCGACAAGTTCTATCTCCTGTTCTTGTGAAAAAACGCAGTGAAATTTCCCGACAGATTTGTCAACAACAAAATTTTGCTGATCGTTTCTTTTCCTCTTGACATACCTTTCTAAAGTTGTTTGCGGAACACCATGTTGATCTGCGGCCCTGTTGTACCCCATTTGTCCAGTAACAATGGCATCAACTGCTGCGTTCATGGATTCGATACTCCATTCCTGACGCTTTGTCTTCCGAACATAATAATTTCTACACCTTCAAATATTTACGCCTGCGAGTCGATTAGGGCAAAACTTTATGAAAGTCATTCAGCCATTGGTTTGAATGTCGCTATTACTTAGACGGGATAAGTGATGCTCCTTCCTCAAAAAGCTATGTCGCCCAAATACCCGACTCGTAAAAACTGTAGGTCTTGATCCAGCCCTGGACGAGGCCCTTTAGGGATAATATTTTCGTTCAATCTGCGTACCCCGCCCTGTCTACGCATCGGGGGCAAATTGGGTCAGAGGGGTGTTAATTGGCGATAGAGGTGGATCAGGCCCCGGGATCAGGGTAGCCTTGAACGGGGACATGCCGGACGCGTTTCAAACCTTTGTAATCTCTCCGGGCACATTGTTCGATAATGTTGGACATCTAGATCGACAACAATTAGGTATGAATGTGCATGTTTTATAAATATTGAAATCGGTCATCATTACGTATTCAGTGCTGAAATGAGTCCACTGAAGCACTTGATGGAGCAAAATTTATCAGATAATATACAAAAATGCGTATTTTAACGAAAATATGTTAAAGTGTAAAACAATTTATTTTTAATTTTATAACACCAGTCAATATCAGCTGACATATTTTTATATTACAAAATAGTAATATACAAAGTTATATATTTAATCATTTGCTTTTTACTATTTATTAAATTCGTTTAATTAAATTTTGATATATTCTATTGTAAGATACACATTTTAAACATAAATTTCTAGAATGCAGATATTTTACCAATGAATTTAATAACATTCCAGTGTATTAAACGCAAGTAATTAAATTTACAAAATCCAATTTTTTAAATAAAAATATATATTCTAGATGGGCGTCTTTGGGCCTGGTGCCTGGTGTCTTAACTTGAGCTGGTCATTTGGTGTCGCGCTTTCGTTGCGTAAACAGCTATGATCAGTTAGAGCATTATTGTCAATTCATTTATTGTGCTCTATGGACTCAAGAAGACGTGTTAGCCTCCTTTGACTGTTCCTGTGATGGTGCGTATTCCTTTTATGTTTAAGTCTTGGATATACCTAATAGGCCAGTGCCAGTAAGGCTTATTATATCCAATAGACATAACTTAGTAGATTGGAGAGAATAGAGATTTACTATGTATGTATATATTAATGAAAGTGCGTTTTTCTATTTATTCGATAGTATCGATAAACATCGTTATTTTTTAAAAATGTTCCAAAGGTAGTTTGTTTATATCCGAATTTATATCTTTTACCATCAGTTTTTATAGAAAATTTTGTTCATGAATAAATATGTTTATTTGGGTAGTTATATGTATTTCAACAATAAAAACTACAATTATTTAAATTTGTTTAAAAACGTTAAAATAAATGGGCGTTTGTTAAATGTGAATTTTATTTTGGATTCCCTTCGATGCAAAAGTGTAAGTAAATACATAAACATTTTTTATTAAATACAAAACTTCTATGCAATTTTTACTTCTTTTATTTTTAGGCTTTCACGGCTGTTGTCCATGTCAGAATGAATTTCTGAGCTGTTGCTCCGTGGTCGATGGAAATCTTCTAGACATTTTGCTAGTCGTAACTGAGAGCATTTTTAGTGGTGACTCGTCCATTGAGGGGTTGTAACTGATCATCAAATGCCTAAGTAAAATCTAGTGCCGATCTTACTGGCAATAAGTTGCGATCCAACATAGGACGAGTCGTCACTGAAGATGCTTACGGCTTACGGGTACGATCAGCAAAAACGTCTAGAAGATTTCCATCGACCACGGCGCGACTGCCAGAAAATTTGTTCTCGTATATTAATTTATATTTTATATAAATATTACCAATTACTATAAAATATATTTAAAGTAACAATTCAATATTTTCACTCCTAATATGCATATATTTTATTCTGAATATTTGGACATCATAAATAAATATATTTATATTAAATTTTAAAATAAGTAATACTGCACACTGGAAAAATATTTTTGAAACTATTATACACTTTAGTTTATATATAGTCAAATTAAAAACATGAATATTATATGTGATATCATCTTAGTTTTTAGATTTAAAACGCACACAAGTTGTTAAACCAATACCAGTATATTTGCTCTTATAATACAGCCGATATTATAAAAATATTTTAATTTGTAAAATATAGTATTGCTGTGCCAAATAGTATTAAATTTCCTAATACATATTATTATTTTTATCTTAGCTTTAAATATATTTTTTTCTCCGTGATGGATCACTTTATATTATTTAAATGATCGACGAAATAGTTTTAGTAAATTACCTACATCATGCTTTTTAATTTTCATTGTATACCTAACTTGCGAAATAGAACATTTTTGAAAATTATAAATTTGTTTTAGGTACATTAAATAATGTTATCCTTCTTAACTTTTAAATTTTTGAGGTAATAAAAAGTTTTTTTTGCAATAGTAGTTGTGGTTATATACCCAGGTGTCCCATTTTAAGTAATGCAGATAAATATCTCCAAAAGGAAAAGTGCCAACGAAAAATGTTTTAGATAAGAGTTGCAGCATTTCACGTGGGGCAATCGCATTGATATTTATTTTTTGATAGATGGCATTCTTCAAAGTCATTTCATGCTTAACTTTGTTTTTTTCCAATGGTATACGATGTAGTTTTATTGCGAAATATGATTTAAATGTGTTTGTATCTGTTGTCGTCTTTTTATTAAATATTTTAACAGTGTCACAAAAAAGGAGCTTAACCTATAGACTATAGTTTCTTAGGACTCAAATAATGTAACTTTTTATTATACTTCTTTGAAAACACCTTGTTTTCATCTGTTTTAGCAATAATGAAAGATGGGGTTTTTCGGGCTAGCGCACGGAAACAGCGCATGGAAAAACTTTCCGTGCGCTGAATAAAAATACCGAATACATGGCTTTAAAATAGAAATATAGATACAGCAAAGTAAACTAAATTTAAGAAACACTATATGCTCTCTGATATTTAACATATACCTATTTTGTATTTTAATTCGTAAGTGTTTCAATATTTAGATACATTTCTGTAATATTTTTTCGTTTTATTCACCTTATCTGACAATAACTAATTTACAACAAAGCACCTTTGAAATAATTTGAGAGTAACCATGGAAACGCATCATACATACCAAACACTATATTGTCTGCATTGTTTATTTTTTGTCAATTCAATCTCTCTCTCTCTCTGGGCTGTTCTGGGATGTTTACACTCATGTTTTTTGTAGTGCCCTGAAGATGACAGAATAATACTATCGAAACGTCGGCAAATTTAGAAACGTAGTTTCATTTCTAATCGGTCCCTATACCCATAAAACAGCTATAAATTAAATTTATTATAATATGTCGATAAAATGTTTTAAGTTTCCGTTTTCAAAGAAGTATAATAAAAAATATCGTTCATTACACGTCCAGAAATAGATTTTTCCGGGCTTGCATGACTTCCCGTGTTCGGCTGCGCCTCACACGGGAATTTGTCACGCGCGCACGGAAAAATCTTTGTTTCCAGACTCGTAATGAAATATACTATTTCTTATGGCATTTTTCATTTAGACGCCTTTACTTCAAAATATCTACAGAGGTTTAAAGTTTAATTTAAAGAACGAAAAACAAATGGAACTCTTGTGTTTTTAAGATATTCGGTTGAAATTTGTTTGTTACCGGTACGCTTGTATGGTTTATGAAATGAATCATTTTTTAAATCCAGCGTTTACTTTCTGTAATTTTTTGACTCTTGTAAAATTTTTCTTTGTGAATTGGTGTAAATAAATAGCCGAATGCGACATTCAATTAATTATTTTTTATAAGTATATTGAGATTGAGATCCAAAGGAAAATTTCTACAACTTTCATATTAAACAAAAAAAAAACAAAATTGCAACGACACATTTGAGCTTCATGTGGACATTTTGTAATAAATCATTGTTAAATTCAGTTCATACAGTATTTTTTAAAAGCCATCCTTTAAGACAGCATATCTTTTAAATGGTCTAAATTACACAAAAACATTGTGATATTGTACTTTCGAAACGGAAGGTCAAAACAAGGCAGGAATTAGGTAATGATGGGACTGTACGTATCTTCTCTTTGTTACAATCTCTGTATACCGAATATTATTGCCAATCTAGTCGTTCTATAGTCAGAAGGTCCCGGATTAGAAAATTACATCGGGGCATTTGGAGGGTTCCCACGTTCTGCTGTTTTTGCTGCTTTCGGTTTTGCAAATTTGTATAATATGTGACATTTTCAGTTCGGCACCGGATCCTTAAAAAATACGTAACGTATTTTGATGGAGGAGTCGCGCCCCCAAACAAAGAAAGCATGTGTGGCCATTTGGGCGTGTAAAAAGTTTGTCGTTCTGCATTATTAAATTCGGAACGGTTTCTTGGATAAGTGCCTTCGGGATGTATGTATGGAAACGTCGAATGACGAGGACAAGAACGTTGCGACTTCGAAGGGAATTTCTGAGCAAGACGGCTGTATTTTCCTCTTATCTGTTTTACGTATACTTTTTCGCTTTCTTCCCCATTCAAACCAATTTCCGGGCCCCATGTTGTAATATTGCATCTGTTTTATATTTCTTTTACGATGCGGTTCCCTCTCTTTTTACTTAATACTTAATTTTCCCTCACGGCCGAATTTTTTTCCATAATTTATGTTGAAGGGAATGAAGGGAATGAAAACTCCCGGTCGGAAAATGTGAGAAGCAGGCGAAATAAAAATCAACTCGATTTTGAATGAGCTAAACATTTTTTGAACTAAAATAATTTGATTACTTGACAAAAAGCTACGTCGACCAATCGGCAAAATTGTTCGAAATTGACCATTTATCACGAATTAAACCTACTGACGGTCGGGCATGTTATTGGTTCATTAAGTAAATTTAAGAGAATTCTATTTGATAAATGGATCTGTTTCCGGCGAAATCTAATTTTCCTTGCCGGGTTCTTTTTATTAACGGCTTCAATTACAGAAGTGCGGGGTTTAAAACGGAGGTTTGTTTTATGAAATTAAATTTTTCTAAACTTACTAAGCTGCTCTCCCAATATTAGATATCTCTACGAGGGGGTGTTCTATTAATCGCAACTGTAATATATTCTGTGCCAAAATATTACAATTGATCTTAACTACGAGTAAAATCGCAATAGTTACAGAATTTTTTTAAAAAACTGAATTATAGTTGTTTCATAACGATAAAGTCAACCGTTTGCGTTGGAAAAATGTGCTCCAAAACACCTAACCTATTAACTTCAAAATTTGAAGAACGAAATATTCACTTATAGCTTTCAAATTTTACAATAAAACTATTTATCGAACAACACGACCACTCAAAGTGTTGGTGTGCGAAAACCCAAAAATATACAGGGGTGTTTTTTTTTCTGTGTTATCTCAAAGTGAATATACGGGCTCAAAATGGAATAGGTCTATACATTGAATAAGGAATTCGTTTCCGAATACCTTAATGTATATCAAAGCCGCCTCAGACATTATAAACGAACTGAGTTAAGTATCATAGATTTGTTGAGAAGTCCAATAATTTAAATAGTTTTTTTTTGCCTGTTGATATTTTGTAAAAAAATACAATTGCGTTCATTAATATTTTTTCAATAATTCATTCAACAAAGTTTCATAAAAATTCCACAATTTGAGATAGCTCATAGAAAAATACCCTCTATTTTTTTATTGGCACTTTGCACTTCAACATTTTGAGTTTTAAGAAAAAAGTTTATCCGGATGTGGATTTGCTTTTTCACGGTTGGAAAGTCAAAATAAGCACTTTTTATAAGGTGTGTCAAACGAGCTTTTATAGGTAGATTTAATTGTTTGTGCCAACATGAGGTTTCTATGCACATGAAGAAAATGTTATGCACAGATCATTAGGTGAATTGCAGAAGAATGACTACTATTTTGGAATTGCGGGATGATCTGTTGAACCGGAATTCTATATATTATATTTGGTTATAAAGAAGAAACAGCATAAAAGGCTTGGGCGGCGTTTGCTTTGTAAAGCAAGACCGCCAAGACCGAATCATAGGCGTTGCGAGGTCCTTAATAATATTACACAAACTAAATTTTGAAATAATTCAAACCAAAGCAAACCAATAAATTTATTAAAACAACACCACACAAAAATCTAAATCTAAAATCCATAAAATAAAGCGCAATTCTCAATGACATGTATACCTAGATCCCTAATCCAATACACAACTTCGTCCTCAACATTTTGGTATTTATTTACAAACTTTTCTGCAGAGTTGTAACTTCCCTAATGTGACAAATAATGAAAGCACTTATTTCTTACAATGTATATAAAGCAAAGTCATCAGAGATATATAATTATTTTAATATTATCTCTTTATTATAATAATATATAATATTATATAAAATAATAATAAAATAATAATTCTCACCCTCACAATACTCCAAACTAGAAGTACCCCAGAAGCAACCACATGCTTGTGCGGGGAAGGGGGGGCAATTACTATTATTTTGTCTTCATTGCCATTTGCGGCTAGGGCCGACTTTTTTCCAGATAGAACTAGGATAGCATTCGCTCAAGTACTACGGAAAACCCTAGAAAACCGTAGTAATCCTAGTGAGTGTAGGACAATCAGTAAATCACACGGATATAGCTATTTAGGAGCAATACCGTGAACCCACATTTGCCCAGCGCTCTTGGCCATAGCGGTGTTTTTCTTTACAGACATATGCATGCGCCTGCCTCGAACCAAGGTCGGTCGAAGGCAGAAAAACATGCAGTCTAAAAAGTCAGCGCAGGTACGAGCGACGCCACCGCGGTAATATTAAAATACACATGTTGAAAATATATTAAATTATGTACTAAGCCTGGTTGCACAGAAGGAAAACTGGGGGAAGTGCAATAGATTTGGCAACGACGCGGCAGAGCCAAGCGGCTGTTTCTTTGCGGTTTGTCCAGCGGGCGCCTTATTGTAGTGCGCCGGGTAGAGGTTATAAACTCTTTAGAGATAATAAACTCTTTACATTTGTTTAACTATCAAACTATTATAGTGTGTATAGTGAATAGTGATGCGTCGCTTAAAATGCGTCGTGTGTGGGGCTAGAAATACTGGTTCAAACCGAACTTTCCACTGGTGGGCGAAATATTTACTGTTCAGCTGTGCACCACTACAGGGCAAAGTGTTGTATTTGTTTTGATATTTTATTGTATATCAAGGTGGATTACAATGCCATTTGAATAGGTCATCTAGGTATACAGATCATTGGCAATCCTTATTTCCGTGCACGGCACTGGCTATACTGGCCTAACTGGCCCACGTCGACACCTGCTCCATGGATCTCCGAAACGCCGACCAATCAAATCGCTACGCTCGCTTTCTTATTGGCCGCCTCCTTGACTAGGTCGATATCGACCGCATAAAAACCTTTGAATGATAGGGTGATTTCTGCTGATAAGTCTGGTAGTTTTACCAGTAGCGGAGCGTGGTAAAGTGGTAAATGCTATGAAATAAATCGCGAGCCGTATATCACTGTGTTCCAAATGAGTTCATTTATTCTTTACTTATACTACCTACATGGACTTCATTTCAAACCAAAAGGTATCAACTTGATTTTTAGACTAGCTTTTGTTAAAAAAATGTATGGAAATATGCCATGTAAACTTGTCAAATTAAAGGAATTTAACAAACAAGCATTTTATGTTATTTTTGATATTAAATTCGTTGCAATAGATATATTTGCAGGTATTTATTTTATAAAAGATTCTGCAACAATGGTGTTTTTAGCATTAAACCCATGCCTTAAGGTCCTAAACATAAATATAGTAAGTTAAGCAAGTAATTTTGCGATCTAAAAAATATTATTAGTATTTCAAGTTTTGTCTTTAATGCCGTGACCCGAAATTTTAACATAGCAGGGTGTTACCGAGCAGGTTATATACAAGAGAAGACCGTCTACAAAGAAGACTTCGTGGAAGTTACGATCAAATTCCCCATTTCCCAATTCCAGTAAATTCCCAAAATTCTAATTTCGGAGCAGAAGCGCCCCGCCAGGTTTAATATTAAAACCATCGTTGTATATTTATGGGGAGGAAAAATATCGAAAAGGTGATAATCCGAGATTAGTAATTGAGATAGGCAGCGCCCGCCCCGTGATTTAATACGAAAATTCATTAAGGGAGATAAAATCGTTCCCCTAATAAACCTTCATTTTCATTCCGGCCTTTAAATAAGCGTAATTTTAATAAATGGAGATACAGCGATCTCTGGGGCCGGCCACCCCCACCCGACGCCCCTTTACGGGGTGCGAATCTGTGGGGGTGCCGCGGGTCTTACGACGCGCCGAAAGCCAGAGAAGGAACACGTTTATTTATATTTTCGCACCGGTGGAGGTAATAATGTTTTACGCCTGGAAATATCGCTTGATTATACGGGAAAGTTCTGGAAATATTCCTCTAAATAAAACAGGCCAAATAAGACGATCCATTCGAAGTTTCTTCTGGATACAGCAAGGAACGGTAACACTGTGCAGAGTGGTCTAAATTTCTAAATGGGTCTGTTTTAGAGGGTTTCTTGACAACAGAAACAAAAATAGCTAAGCAGGGGTCTAGGGCCCTATTTTCGAGAAAAGTTGAATCCCGTAAACTGCATCTCGATATCTTGATTAGTTTAGGAGATACAGGCCCAAGTAGCATCGTAGTGATGAAAACTTACATCGCCACTTCTACCGAGTGGCCATTACGTAATCACCACTAAATCTTCAACTTTGCAGTAAGATTTACTTTATTTTCTACGAAAATAGTGGTAATCACGTCAATTTCACCACCAGTAGTCACTATATAGTTTCGTAACTTTTTAGTGGTGCTTAAGGTGTTTGGAACGTCGTGATTACTACCGAAAATCACCTTAAAGTTCTTATACTTTCAAAGTGAAAAATGGAAGTGGCGGCGACGAAACTGTATCACAAAAAGATATCTTAGAAGTGGCGACAAGTTTAGCATGCGCGTGATAGTGGCGGCCACGTTTTGGTCACCTCTACTAAACCTTGAAAGTGGCGAAGCTTGTTAGTGATAACTAGTGGTCATCGCCAAGTTTTTGCCACTTGTAGAAGAGATTTTCACGTTCGCATATGACATCAAACCCACTACAAAGTAGTCATTACCGTCAAAATTCATTCTGTAGTGACCGTCACTATCAAGTGAGACTTTCTTGCTGTTTTGCTGTATGCGCGTGCATATTTCTGCTAACGCGGTGTCAATGTGGTGATTGTAGAGCAATGAGATTTAGTGTTCATTCTTTGAATTAATTATTCGATTCTTAGGGACAAGAATCTTTAACTTTAACAAGCTACCGCAGTACCTACTCTGAGCTGCCACTTCCAAAATTTAAAAACTATTGGTAATTTTTGCTACTCAATGCTTTTTACGACGAATTCTTGAAAAAAACCTTCGCGTAAATAAGTGTTTGTTATTGTGGATTTATTATTGTAAATTTATTTCGAGATTTTAACTAAATGTGAAATATGTACTATGTAAGTACCTGTTTGTCTAATTGTGCTTAATGCAAGTATCTTAATACGAAATAAAGAATTTGAATTTTAATAGTCGTTGTGAATGCTTTGTTCCCTAAATTTTGAGGTTATGGAAATTGACACTCGCGCGTGTAGAGATTATGGTGGCTGCAGTGGTGTCTGTGACGTGGCCACCACTTTCAAATAGTGACAGTAACTATGAACTATACGGCCACTAAGATCAAGTAACAAAGACCTCAAATACGCAAATGTATGTGGAAATCACTTTAAAGTTATATTTTAGACAAGACGCCATATTTAAGAATGAGATTTATGCCGCCATTATGACAAAATGAACAGGCTACTGAATAAAAATTAATTTCTCGTCAATTCTTCATTAAAATATAGTATATTAGTAGTAGTAATTATTGGTTTTACGTAACCAGGAATAATAAAAAAATTGTTTGCGGTAGATATGTTTAAAAAATGTGGTCCTCACTTTTTATCTCATTTTTTGAAAATATTGAATATTGCGGGAGGGCGTGCTAATATTTCGAGCTATACCTAACGTCTATGTTTGACAGTAAACTTGAAATCGTTTTGTTTTTATCTACATCTCCTAATTATATTAAAATAAAATAAATACTCGTAGTAGTTATATTCCCGATTGACACCATCAATCTCCGTAATTTTGAGTTGGTGGGAGAAAGGCAGCAAGGCATAATAATGTATGTAACTAAATAAGTTGAACGAGAGAGAACGAGTGACACGGAAAAGAAAGAGGCAAGTAGCCAAGTTTCACCTAGGTGGCCTCATAGGTGGCTGCCACTACGCTCCCACGTTTTTGCCACGTAAGTGCCACTTGGCTGGAAGATGACGGTATAAGTTGCAAATATGTTGCAACGTGGCAGCCACCCAAAAATTGTTCCCCATTTTGGTGGCAGCCACGTTATAGAAAGGTTCCTATAACGTGTCGGCCACAAGTGATAGTTTCTACGGTAGTGGTCGTTACGTGGCGCCCACTAAAAATGCTACTTGGGGGGGTGTTTCTCAAAATGTCCCATTCTCTTTAAACTCCTGTAATTTTTTTATTTGTTACTTTTTTATTTTCGTAAAAACATCACTGAGGCGTTTTTTATGTGTAATATACTAAAGTAGACGGCAAGTTTCTAAATCATAATTAAAAGGATATAACATAAAAAAGGTATACTACAGAAAACTGCCCTTTCACGAATAGATTCTAGACAAAAAATTGCGTTGTCGAGATATAGCCGTTATTTTTATTCTTCAATATCTATAATTAGTGTGGAAAATACGAGAGAAACAAGGAAGCAAGTCAGAATCGTTAAGAAGGATTAGTTTTGGACTAGCGATATCTTTGGCACATAATATGAGCAGTAAATAATCTATACGGGTGTGCTATGCGACGCCTACCTACTGCTACTTCAAAATTCCAGCACTACAAATTTTCCCAAGGCCGAATTCCCGACAAGTCTACCTTCGCTATATGATATCGTCGTTGCAGCGCATATATTTGACGATGTGGCGGTAGGTAAGAGAGTTAGGCTTCACTTGTGGGATGGTTCGCTGTTGTCTCCAATTTCAATGACAATGACAAGATCCGGCAGCGTAAGTAATGGACATCCCTCGTTGATACATCGGATTAATTCCGTTCGGGCAATCGAATAAAAACCGCCCTGCCGGAGCACCCTGCAGAAATGCAAATAGCGGAATCCTGCATCGAGTGGTCCGCCGAACGTTCGCTGTCTTCAGTGCCTCTCCGATGCACAGCGCTACGCAAATACGGACGGGAATTCGAGGCGGGAATCTGATGAGAGAGCGGCATTATCGAGATCCCAGCGGGAATTGCTTCCCAAATAATTAAGAGCGGGATCAGCGGGCCCTAATTTTGTCGAGGACTGCGGTTTTGGTCGAGGTGGTTCAATTTGAGTAGCTGGGGCGATAAAAAAGTTTTGTCGTAATTTTGCAACATATGGGATTTTTTTTGCACAACCAAATTACATATATTGCCGATAGTTTATTCATGTTCAATAATAATATTAGGCCCACTTAGAGTGGTAGCAAGCATACAGGATAGGTACAAAAATATAAAAATTGTACTCGAGTAAAGTATCCTTATTTTAGAAAATCCAGCAAAATGTTATTAAGGACAGTTGTTTAGAATTAAAAGCTATGACTAAATACCAAAACATGGCCTCCTAAGAAAAGAAAAAAAAATCGTCAATTAACATTTATTTATAAACAACAGTTTCTTAATAAACATTTAAAATAAAAATTTTGCAATTTAATGAGAGTTTTTAATATACACATTATCATTACTAATGTTTTACCTTGTTCATAAGAATTTTTACGAAATTTTAAAGTTTTGTTTAATATCGTTGCAACAAACATGAAGTTGGTAATTTCCTAAGTTAATTTTACATATATGCCTGAATTTGTACAACGCAATGCGAAATTTATTTAATTCTGATTAATTTATGAAAATGTTTGGGGTGAGTATTAAAAAAATATATTTCTTGGGACATTATTAATGTCTTTCAAAAAAATATATTTTTTTCTTAGGAGATTATGTTTTGGAACTTAGGCATAACTTTTAATTCTAGGCAACTTTTCTAAATAACATTTTGCTGAATTTTCTGAAATAAGGGTACTTTGCTCTTGTACAATTTTTATATTTTTTGACCTAACCTGTATTCTGTTTGACTTGCAACCATTCTAAGTGCGTCTAATATGATTATCAAACATGCATCAACTTTCAGCAATATTTGTATTTTGGTTGTACAATTAATACAAAACACACTTGCACACTTAAATGACCACACTGTATATATACAGGGTGATTCAGTTCCGATGCTCAAACCCCGTACCAGATACGAAGTCGGTCAAATGGAGACAAACTTGCGCCTTTGGGCGCCTAACAATATGCCGTTGAGAAAGTTAAGACATTTTCATGGGTTGCTGAGATATTTAAGAAAAACCAAATTTTTGAAAATTAGATTTTATTTTTTTCTATAGCCATTTGCGATAATATTGAAAAATAAATTATACCTTTTCATTGCCACTTTTTCTGTACTACGTCATGGTATTTTTAGATTTTCATGGCGACGTTTCGATTTTGAGATAGAGGGATCCTCTTTATATTTTTAAATACGGACCTGGTTTTTTGTTCCATATTTAGAAATGAATCGTTGTCCTGAGTATAACTATGTATGCAGGGCCGTGTTAAGGGGGGGGGGGCGAAGGGGGTGTTCGCCCCGGGCGCCCTATTCAGGGGGGCGCCAAAATCAATAAAGGCACTAGTACTAATAATTTACTGCTTCAAAAAACATTTTAACGTATTTTAAATTTTTCAATTACCAATTTTATTTTTCTAGGATAATGATTTCGCATACAACTACTGCAATCTTTGTAAGTTATGAATTCGGAACTTGTCTACGTCTACCGATGTTTATGTCGTTGTGAAATATTTTAATTGATTTCGCTATTCTCCCCGAGATGACGCGGCGGCGGCCGGCGCTTGACGCCTTGACGCTCAAAAATGCCCCTTAAGGGGGCTATAGCTCCCAACATGGACACTTTGGCAACCGATTATTTCTAAATATTTCCAGAACGAACAAAAATAAAATTTTGAAATTTGGTATGTGTTATACCTGTGAGATTTGACATTTACCTAGGTAGAGATAGTTTGACATTCTTAATCATAGGCGTCCCAAATGAGGGGGGTTAAGTGGTTAACAATACCCCAAATTTTTGCGTGTATTTTTTCCCAGATTTCTTGCGAAATTATAATTTCAGGGTATTATACTAAAAAATGGTGCTTGTTGAATTTCGATAGCGTGCACCGTTTTCGAGTAAAATCGTTTTGAAACATTTTTGCAGAGGGCCATGAAAATGCTTACCTATTAGAAATTAGCCTGCCATAATTTACCGGCGCGTTCTTCGATCCAAAAAAATTCCTATAAACATGACCTCAAAAATGCCCTCTATAAGGGCTCTAAGGGGACTATAGCCCACAAAATGGACACTTTGACACACAATTTTTTCTAAATATTTCCAGGACGCGCATTGATAAGGTTCTGTAATTTGGTATGTGATATACCTTCATCATAGGCGTCCCAAATGGGGGGTCGAAGGGTTAAAAATACCCCAATGTTTTTGTGCGCTTTTTTCATGATTTCTTCTCCCAAGTATGTCACATACCAAGTTTCAGAAGTTTATCTTTGCTCGTTCTATATGTGTGGCGACGAATTAGTAGCTAAAAAAACTATTCCCTCCGTTAAATTACAACTTGATATTCTACAGCTCCTTTACAGTTTTGACATTATTTCAAATTATAAAAATATAGAAACGGCTTCCAGAATTTTTCTAACCCTGTCACATCAGCATCTGCCGAACGATCATTTAGCAATATGAAATTAATAAAATAATATTTAAGGTCGACCATGGGACAGGAAAGACTTTCAGGTTTAAGCTTGCTATCCCTTGAAAACGATCTTGCGCAGTGTATTGACATTGACAAGGTTATAAATAAATTTGCATTTCTTAAAGCAAGGAAAGTGTGTTTTTAATAATATACGATTCAAATTCTAGTAATTTCAAGTTTCAAGACTTAGGTAGGTAGATATACCCAGATCTTTTTTGCCTTTTTTATATTGTGTACCTAATACTAATTTAGTTAACATAATTTTGATTTGGGGGGGGGGCGCCAGAGAAGAACTTTGCCCCGGGCAAACTTTTACGTTAACACGGTCCTGGATATATGACACATACATATTTTGCACATTTACTACGAAAAAAATTAATATGGTCCTGGACTAGGTATGCATTTTTCTCTCTTTTTTTTTCAAAGCTATTCCAATTATAACAGATGATCATTATTATAATACCTACATATTTTGATATTTGTTATACTTTATTGTTACTATTGTTAATAATTATTGTTGTTATTTACCTAAAGTACCTATTTATGAAATGCAGAAATCCAAGACCCGAATAACTTGGCAAGGAAAGCCCAAATCGAATAACTTTATATGAAAGACCCCCCTTAAAACCACCTGCCGTACACCCCTTTAAAGACTCACCCTGTATAAGCCACCCTCTATAATACACTACTGATCATCCTAGAATAAAGTCAGAAACGTGTGAAGTATTCGCATCGCCTCAAGAATATCGCCGTTTCAGTTGTAAATTTACTAAATGCAATTTGATCCAGAATTTCCTGACTCGACGGTTTCGTGCGTCTCGGGGGCCTGCGAGTACAATTCTCGGCTCGCACTTAAAACCGAGAAGTGTGTCGTCGGAAGGGCCGTAACTCACGAGCGTTTCCGAGCGGCAGCGTGCGCCGTTTCCGCCGTTCAATTACCGCGGGCGGATCGCGGGGAGCCGAGGACCGACGTCACGCGGCCGCGCAATTGTTCCACGGCCCGCCTCGATTCGTCGTTCGGTCGGCCGAAGCCGAGTTAAATTGGGTATGGCCCGCCGGCGACGGTTATGGGTATTTATAAACGCGCGCGAGCGCGGGCGGTCGCACGACAGATGATTATCTTGCAAGTTTTGCCTAAACCTCTAACGAAAGAACGCGATTACCTATACAAAATACGATGTTTGAAATAGTAGTTTGATCGACACGAGTGGATAAATATGGTCTCCATATCGCACGGGGTGATAGAGGAAGCAAAAGCAAAGTCTAGAGAATACTATAAGTCTGCTCACTCCTTTGAAGTCGTCGAAAAGCCGCCGATTTTTTGCGACCGGTCGTAAATCAATGTCAGCTCGCCACTCCGTTATTTACGAAAGTGGACTATACAAATCACCGTAAAGCTGGTTGCACCAAGTTATACGAGGGCACCTCTATATTGACTTTCCATTATGCAGCATGAAGCATTTTTAGTGTATATCGTTAGTTTTTGGTACAATGGAAAAAATTAGAATAGGAGTAATAGGTATAGCAGAAGAATATACATATAAGTATATTTTATAAGTGTGTACCCAGAAGCAAACAAAATTATTTACATAGCTTACAAGTTTTGCGAAATTGTAAGTTTCGATGTGATTTATTTTGTCTTTGGGTTGTTACTTCCCTATTCGCTTTACGTGTGTAGTAAATACGAACTGGCGTATATAATGAAACCAAATAATCATGGGGAAAATTTGCACAGGGATATATTTTACTGATCGGGATTCCTTAAGTAGGCTAGAACCCAAGCCGTCCTGATGCGATAAGTCATTAAATTTTGATAAGAAAATATTTTCTAAATTAATTTACTTTCAAACCGCCAGATACCACTAGTGAATTAATATTCGGAAATTTTTCTCGGATACAGAATATATAAATTATTAAATCGTATTCGCTACGCGACTCGTGATAATTTTCAAAAAATTCGTGTACCCGAAAAATTTCCGGCAATAATTCAAGCACTAGGGCGATTACTAGTAAAAATACCAGTAGTGGTATTATCGTATGTAATATCACAGGTGCCGAAAATTTTATCGATAATTTTTTCGAATGCGCTATTTTGCTTAGAAAGATCACGAGTATAAATTGGTCTTTTATCTCTGAAAATAAAAGCCCAATTTGTAGGAGTGGTTTTGCTAATGGGCAAAATAGGGCTTGAGAATAAAATTATCTAGAAAAATTTCCGGCACGAGTGGTATTTGTCGAGATTATTTCTCAAATACGATTTAATAATTTCTGTATTAATTTTTTCTAAGTTTACATGTCCAAAACGATTAATTTTGAACGAGTTTATTGACAGCTTCGACTGTAGCGTTCGAGTAAACAAACATGACGTTTGGATATCCAAGGCAAATGCGATTATACCTACACCCTGTCAGCGTTGGCTTATTTTCTGAATGTGTCATAAATTTAAACGGAGACGGAGGTCCAATAACAAAAATTTAGGAATGCAAAAGTAAAATAAATTCATTGATACAATGCTTAATAGTAGCGCAACATAATTTATAAGCTGCATCATTTAGACCAGTGTGAAACACACAAACTTTAAGAAGTAGGTTAAGTAGGTAGATACGTGTTTGTATCCAACAGATTCGCGGTTTCTAAGCAACGAAGTGATAATTTGCACAAGTGCAATTACCGCGATAATTTGCACAAGTGCAATTATCGCTAGCCAGAGGCATATGATTGGATGCAAGCAGTATGAGGGAAATGATCGCTTAAATCATCACCTGATTGGTTAATATTTCAATAATCGTATCATTTCATTGGTTCATATTGGCGGGCGTTGAATTCTCCTTGAAATACACTAGAATTTTCGTTGCGACAACAAAAATAACCTTGAAACAAAAATCCATTTTCACCCTTGGCCCGTGGTGGGACCCCCCCAAATAAAATTCTTCTTGAAGATGATAAAAGTCTTAATTTAACCAGAAAGGGCGCCTCAGTTCAGCCGCTAATGAGGAAAGTTAAGTCGAAAACGTGAGAATTACTTCTCGGAGGCTTATGTAGATTCGAGGGAGTCGACTTTAATTATTGCGGGCAGGCGGGGGATTTTTCCGCGTTTCGCGGGCTGGCCCGGAAGAATCCGGGAGTGGCCTCGAGGGCGGCAATTAGGGATGTTTCCTCGGGCGAACGTAAAGGGTTTCGGCTGAGTCGGCATTAAATATTTTAAGTGACCGTTGAAGAATCCAATTTTAGTTGAAGTTGTAGGAAAGTAGAGGGTTTATGTTAATTTTGGTTTGTGCTTCACAGCTTCTGTTCCAATGGTTATAACGAATAAAGAGGGATTTTATTTGATTCTATTAATAACACTGTATAATAATATAAGTATATAGGTATGTACACATTTAATTTAGGTATAAAATATGCATAAACAAGACGGTTGAAATGAGTGATTGAAAACTATTAAACCTCTCCAGGTGCCCAGAAACGTAGTGGGAAATTCGTTTACCTGAATTATCTCCCTATTTAATTTATAATAACCACCTGGAAACTGATTTAATTTAATGATTATTGAGTATGATATAAAAAGGGTATACTGCAAGAACAGGGTACATTGGAAGAACAGAAGCTGCTTGCTAGCAGGAGCCTGAAATGTTGGCCTTTGGCCTTTGTTCACTAATATTTATCTATTATATTTATATATAGGGTGTTTCTAAATTATGGTGCTAACGTAGAAAATGGAATTTTTAACAAAAAGTTTCCTCTAAACATGGGTCCTAAAATGCATAATAAGAAAGTTGCAGGGTGATAAAAGTACAGTTTAAAGAACATATTTTTGGCAATAACTTCTACAGAAGTTGTACAATTGAAATGAAACTTGGTGCAGTTCTTAAAAATAACATTATCGCCTACCTCGGTTAAATGTTTTACAGATGAATAATTGTATGTTCAAAATTAAGAAAAAATGCCTAATGTATATTGAGTAAAACATCACTGGTTTTCCTGAAATATGGATTTCAAAATTTTGTCGAGTTCAATCCGTTCCATTTTGAAAGCGAAAAATGTTTGATACTAGTTCATAGGGAATTTTTTGTCACTTTATATGGTACAATAACTATTTTGTAAAATTTGAAAGTGGTAGTTGAAAATATTATTATTCGAATTTCTTAGTTAACAGGATTTTGAAGCACATTTTGCCAATTTCGACGCAAACAGTTGATTTTATCGTTATGAAAGAAGGGTACCCTTTTGTTTCAAAATAAGAAGATAAAATGATGAACCTGCGAGACCAAAATGATAACCTCAAAAAAGTTATGAGTATAAAATCCTGCTACCCCGCCCCTCCGCCTCTTGTAGATGTGAATAAATTGTTTTTACACAAAATTGTTGTTGCACGTCAGTTACTAAACAACTGCACCAAGTTTCATTTAAATTGCATAACTTCTGTAGAAGTTATTGCGATAAAGATGTTTCTTATACTATATATTTATCACCCTGTAATTTTCTTATCATGCGGAACCATATTTATAGGAAACATTTTGTTCAAATTGAAATTTTTCCACCTGTCACAAAACGTTGGCACCATAATTTAGAAACACCCTGTATATTATTTGTATATTGCATCTGCATTTTCTATTAGTAATCAATAAACGTTATTATAATAATTATTATTATTATCATCTAAATACCTCTATTTTAGAATTAAGGTCATTTATGGTTAAATTTATACCTGATTCAAATGTGGCCCCTCTATAAACTAGTTCTTCTCGTTTTAATTATATCTAACTTGATAATATTTTGGTTTTTGAAACAATGGGCTAATACTGTAAAGAAGAAATTCTCGATTTTCACTTGGATTTTATTAAAACTCTCTAGATATACTGATGTGGCAGTTCTAAAGGTGTGGCCTGTAAGAAAATATCCATAATGATAAATCAAATAACTAGAAGGGGATATGTATAAATGCTACTACTTGAGAGCAATAAAATATTACAACCAGGGTAGTGAGAGGCACGAGCGAAGAGCAAATGGGATGTGATATGTGATTATCATAAAATATTAGAATGAATCAGGGAATGAAGTAGTAGACCGTCAGATAGTGACAGATTTAGGTGCCCCATTTTCGCATACAAGTCTCGAAGAGGGTTGAAGAGTACATCGATGTTGAGTAGAATGAAGGGAAATTTACGAGTGGCCTCTGGGGATAACATATGGAAAATTATATTTTCCTATAGGTATAATATATATAACATGTTAATTATGAATAGATATAACATGTTTTTTATGTTTTTCTGGCTAGTGACGATGAATACATCTTCATATTTACGATGAGCTTGTGTGACAAATCGGTCAAAATCTCGATTTTTCCGTACAAGATTACGCCCTTGTTTCAATCCTTTATCCACCTGCGACACTCAAGCCTTTGGTTTTCCGAAGCCAGGTTCTATCAATTAATCACGGCTTGCGTGAAAATATGGTCAACAGACACCTTTTATTTCTGTTGAGGAAAATCGCATTTTCCATATGTTATCCCCAGGGGCCACTCGTAAATTTCCTTTCATTCGACTCAACATCGATGTACTTTTCAACCCTCTTCGAGGCTTGTATGCGAAAATGGGGCACCTAAATGTGTCACTATCTAATGGTCTATAGTGAGAGGTGGTGGGGTAAAGCACGGGGAAATTGGATAGTAGAAGCGGCGCCACGCCTCCACTGAAGGATTCCCCAGATATTTGATTAGTAGGGAGAAGTTATTTGCGGTTAGAGCCCGTCCACCGCGATGGGTTGAATCGCTTCGATGGTTAGGATGTAGTGGCAACCTCACCTTCTTACCCAGCTCTACTATGCTTATTAGATTTATTATTAAGGATATATTCTTACACACTGTTTTCTAGAAGATAACTTTAGCACTGCCAGATCAGTATAGGAAACGGCAGTTATTCCATTTTCTGGGACTTAATTAAGCCAAGAATGAATATAGAAATAGAAAAGTCCGTAACAGTGACATCACTGTTCCGGTCGATACTGGGTCATTTTTGAGAACACGTGGTAGATCTAGCGTCGAGCAATGCTGCTTTTATCATATTTTTCTACCTTTGTGTTATTGTGTTAGAGGTTATTATAAAGAGAAAACATTTCAAACCAAAAGTTGATTGTTTCATCGTGGTGTTATGGGCTGGCTCTTTGTGAAAATGAAAATGGAAGCTGTATTTGTGGAGCCATGTTTGAATAACTAATTGCCATATTATGTCGAATTCGACAGAGTATGTGCGTTTACCAACGAAAATGGGAAACATGAATGTGAGTGTGGAAGTTATTAAACGTGGATAAAATTAAAAGCCGAGCTTTAGTCACACCGTGTGAGGAATTTTTATTTTCTCTTCATCAATTGGTAGTCAGTTATATATTGGGGAACGGTTCGAACCGGCACCGTCGCAATGACAAGGCCCGGCAGCTGAAGGCGATGAGTCACCCAAGGGAGGTGGGCCTAAGCCGCGAAATTCAAATTTCAAGATGTCAACTTGGTAAATTTGGTAAAAAAACACTTTAAAATGATAAAGCTCATGGTTTTACAATACGGATAATACCTAATCTACGAGAGGGAAAGTCACATTTTCAAGGGCAAATTTTCGTAAATGTCAGTTATTTTTTATTTGCGTGCTTAGATACAACTAAATTCGAATGAATAAAACCATAACACTTCCTGAATCATGTAAAATTGTTAGGTATAACAGTCCAAACCAAAACTACTTTTACCCTGGTAGACTGTGTAGGATCAAAATCTCTTTTGATAGCCTTAACCCATTTTTCCATATGAATGGGGTCTTTAGGGAGGAAAAAACGAACACTTTAGGACCGCCTTTGTAGTTTTCCTTGCAGATGGGAACAGAACACGTATAGACACAACCTAAAACCTATAAACTAAAATTGAATTTTAATCACTTTATTCTGAACCACTGTTGTTTTACCACCTAAAACTCCAAGTCCTATATTACTAAAAAACCCAGGAAAATCGTCAGACAAGTAAACGTAAACAATTACGAATAAATGCTACCTCCCTCTGATTACGTAGTGACGTTTAGCGGGCCTTTGTCATTGCGACGGTACCGTTCGAACTTTTGTTATAAGAAGTTCTCCGGATCTGCTACTTTTCTAAAAACGTCATACTTGACAGATACAGTAAATGATGGGATTGCTTTCGAGCACGTCAACAACATCAAAATTTAGTTAAATCAAATAATGGGTAAAACAAATTCCCTATGATACGGACTTCATGTGACACACTATCCGGACAGGTACATGTGGTGTGTTCATTAAGCCAATTTCGTATAATTATGAGCTACACGAAACTCTCCCGTTCGCTCGCACATCCCGCCGATGTAGGCTCGCCCCACCAATAAAACACCAGGCATAATAAAATTACAAGGCCGTAACGCAAAATATTTCATAATAAACTTCCCCTTTATTCGCCACTCGAAATTTATGGTGGCATAGCAACCAGAACTCCCCGGATTATACCACACTTATCACGATTAGTGGAATATTAAAAAACTTTGCGGCATTAGCCGCAAGCCGCAAGTGCTTTCGTTTTCATTTTGTCAAGATGGCAATAATAAGGTGAACTCTTAAAGAACTGGAAATTTCCTCTAAATTTTTGAACATTTTAACAGAATTATAGAATGGTCTTGGAAAAAAAGAAGAAATTTCTATTTCGCACCGTAGATTTTGATATTTCAATAATATTTCTGCCATCCCCACACACAATTTCATAGAAAAAAGGTTTTCGGTGGATTTTGTCCAAAATTGTTGTTTATACAGGGTGAGTTTTTTTTATGATGGGGAATGAATTGCAGTTTTGGGGGCCCAATTTAATGCGCCTTGAGGATTTTTGAAAAAAAGGCAAGGGTTTTTTGATATTTTGAAAAAACGAAATTTTGGCGATTTACCTATTCTAATCCGTCTATACTAAAATCGAGCAATCCGTACGCCTGGCGTAAATAAAACCACGTGTTCAATGACGTTCCGCGATTGGTCGGTAGGCTATAAAATTTTTGACCCGACTCGGCAACAGGGACGCACTCGATCGCAAAAGTGTAGTTATGCGGTTTTATCTTGTTGTTTTCAGCTATTTAGACACTGCCACAAATAATTTTATCGATATTTTGAACCATTTTAATGAAGCCAATAATTATTTTCGGAAATATTTTGATGTAAACAAATGTAAAACTAAAATTAAATAAAGGTCGTGCCTCAGTGCGGCCCTGGCGAACATCTCAACCCACGTGCTATTGTTTACGCCGGGCGTAAGAGTTGCTCGATTTTAGTATAGTAGCTTCGTTGTTTCTGATTTTAGATAAAAAGTGTAAATACAAAAGTTGGAGGTAATTGTGTCCCCAATGCGGTTATTTTGTCGTACTTTCTGTGACAGCTGCCATTTTCGAGATATGACACAAACTTGTGTTTTTTTAAATGGGAGCCATAGATGGCCATAGTCTCAAAAAATCAGCCATTTCTAGAGCTTTGCAACGATATGGTTATTTGGAAAAATAACGGAACTAACTATGGTTTCCGATTTAAAAAAACACAAGTTTGTGTCATATCTCAAAAATGGCAGCTGTCACCGAAAGTAGGACATGATAGCCGCATTGGGGACACAATTCCCTCCAGCTTTTGTATTTACACTTCTTGTCTAAAATCAGAAACAACGAAGCGTGACAGATTATAATAAATCGCAAAAATTTAGTTTTTTCAAAACATTAAGTAACGCATGCCTTTTGTCAAAAATCCACAAGGCGCATTAAATTGGTCTTTGAAAACTGCATTTCTTTCCCCATTTAACTTTACTTCTATCTCCGCTAGCTTCCGAGATCTCCATAAAAAAAACTAAATTTTGGCGATTTATTCTAATCGCTGTTTCCGATTTTAGATAAAAAGTGTAAATACCAAAGTCGGAGGGAATTAATGGTTGCGTTTAATGCGCTCCCAAATCTGTAATCGCTGCCAGCGCTTTACGTCAATGTGCATTGAACGGGCAGAAATGACAGCTAGCGCTAGTTATCTCTTCCCTCGGTTCGGCAGCGATTTCATTTTTGCTAGATTTTCTTAGTAGCGGACTTATCATGTTTCTATCCTTTATTATCACCGTTCCTGCTCTCTCTGTTATTCTGAAACGCTTAACCTCGAAATTCTTGTTGGGGTATCGTTAATTTTGTTTATTTTTCCAACAACTTTCTTTTTCTTTGATTCCATCATTTCACTTTGACTTGACAATATCTTTGAGGAAGGAGGAAGATTTATTCTCCGAAAGCTCAGAAAAACGAAGTTGTTGAAGTCATTTTTGAAAAAATTGTATTTTAATCAGTTTGATTCGGTGGCGAAAACCCCAATTAAAAATTAAATAGATCTGTTTTCTCCACAGATAATTTTACGGCGATATAATAAAAATACCTACATGCAAAACAATTTGTTAGTTAGTACCCCTGAAAGTGGGTAGTGTTCACTAATTTGTTCAAAGTTAATTAGCCGATGGCAATAATTGCATTCTCTTTATCTAAATATATTATCACCACAAGGAACGCAATTACAGCAAAATTAAATTCTTGGCAAAATTGCACTTTACTCCCCTTACAAAGTGAATGCGAATTTTATTACAGATTGCTGCAAGTCAAAATGTTTCGGAGAGCACGCGACCGCGAAGCGGTGTTGACGAGAAAATACGAATAGCATTTTATATTATAGAAGCACGCTGTTACAGGCGGGAACCGGTAAAAATGTCTTGTTGATTTTGATTTAGATTACGAGGAATATAGCAAAAGTTTAACAGTGTTTTTGCTAGATCAAACTTTTACATTATAACTTTTAAACATGGAGGTACTCCATCAACGAATCGTTAGTTTTTTACTTTTTCATGAAGATGTCAAGGGTGTGCCCGGTTTTGAAGTCTGGTGATCCTTCTGATGTGCGAAATTATCGGCCTATATCTATTTTGTCGAACTTTGCCAAGGTTTTTGAAGTCGTTTTGTATAACAGAATTTATCCATCTGTACGCAATGTCCTTTCCCCACATCAACATGGATTTCTGTCAAAGAGATCCACTGTCACGAATTTAACATGCTTCACTCAATTTGTAGCGAGCCGTCTTGACAAACAAAAGCAAGTTGATGTAATATACACTGATTTTGCGAAAGCGTTCGATAGACTTGATCATGGTATACTCATAGAGAAGATTAATATGTATGGTCTTAATTCCTCTGCATTGGCCTTGTTGTGCAATTACCTTGATCAGCGTAAACAGTCTGTTTTCTATAACGGATTTCACTCGTTTGAATATACTCCAAAATCAGGCGTCCCACAGGGCTCGAATCTGGGACCCTTATTGTTTCTCTTGTTTGTTGATGATATTGCGAACTCGCTCAGTTGTGGTAGAGTGCTATTTGCTGATGATCTAAAATTATATGCCGAGGTTAATACCATTGAGGATTGCATACATTTACAGCTTGATCTTGATCGTATTCATCAGTGGTGCAACGAAAACCGGCTTCACTTGAATATTGCTAAATGTAAAGTCTTGAGCTATACTAAAAAACAATCGACTTTGGCACACAACTATAGTGTTTCCGGATGTGCTCTTTCTCGTTGCGATTCAGTGAAGGATTTAGGTGTCATTTTTGACTCAAAGTTGTCGTTTGTCGACCATATTTCATGGAAGGTTACCCAGGCCTCTAAGGCATATGGCTTCATAGTAAGAAATTGTCGTACTTTCACACAATTCAGTCCTTTGTTAGTCTTGTTCTCAGCTTTTGTTCGCTCTAAACTTGAATATGCCTCAATCATATGGTGTCCATTTTATAGATGCCATAAAGTAGCCATTGAACGCGTACAGAAAAAGTTTCTAAAATTTTTGGCTTTTAGGGTAGACGGAATATATCCCGCGATGGGTACTCCATATGTTGAGCTAACAACTAGGTTTCAGATTCAGTCCAACTTTAATAAGCTGAGTGAACACTGTGATATTAATTTTCATAATCTGAATGTAATTCTAAGAGAGGCTGCTGATAATTTAGACAACTTCACTTTTTAAACTTTTTCTGTGTTCTGTGTATACACCATAATTATTTGCCTTTTTTCACTGTAATGTTTTGTCACTTATATCCGGGTTTTTATATTACTTTTTTATATTGCTTTTTATCTTACTCTTTATTATATACTTGTCCTGTAAATGGGGGTTACCTGTTGGGCAATAAATGCTATATTATTATTATTATTATTATTATTTTGGATTAATTTGCCTGTAAATAATGCGCAATATCGATTCAATTAGCCCAAAGCAAACATACCGTTTACATCCCATAAAGGGTTAATTCATCGTATTTAGTGCGCTTAAGCGGGATGCAGTGGACGGCCCTCTTAAGGCTGCAACGTAGCGATACTGGCCGATGGGGATTGTCCAAACCGCAGCTCCATCCCAATTAGTGGAGAGACGGAGCGGAAAAGTGGATTAGCCGGTCCCACGATAAAATTTGCATTGGCGATGGACAGAGACGCGGCCAGTGGACCCGATCTCGTCTTAATCGTGCCTTGGATTGGGTCATTTGAGGCGGAATATTGATAAGAGTCGTTTGCGGTGCTATGCAGGACGACCCGTCCAAGATCAAAGCGTGCGGGGACAGTTGGCTTAATTCGAAGTGGTTTGCAAGTTGGATTAAACAGTCCAGTGCAGCATATAATATAATTTTTCTACTCCTCATACCTATTAAGTGACGGTTTAGGTTATAAATAAGTTCATTGTTACGAACACTGACACGTAATGACTGACATGTAATCACTGACACGTAATAAAAAAAATTACGTATCTGTTCTTAACATCGAATTGATAACTTGTCATTTCAATGGTTCTTAATTAAAACGCAATTATCACGGGTGCCTTGTTAGCGCGGCATCCGCGTCACCATAGCAACTAACCAACATACTAATTGTTGCCTGTCAGATAATCAGAAGTATAGTTTATCTATTATAATAGTTTTTCTTTCGTCGAAGAAAAAATATAATACAAAACTCGAGTTGTAAGCTTATTACATACTCGTGGAATTACAGCACTCGCCGCTGCGCGGCTCGTGCGCAACTTTTCCACTCATACGTAATAAGCTGTTTACAACTCTCGCTATGTAATATACTATTTGAGCTTTCCTAAAATTCCATTTACGGTAACTCAGATACATGGCGCGCGCTAGAGTACATCTTAAACAGGTTTCTTAAGTCGTGGTTGAAAACCCCTAAAGCCACGAAGTTGGCAACGGTTTTTTAATCATGGGCTGAAGCAAGCTGGAGTTGTCTGCTTTTCACCAGTGTTGCCAGAGCTAGTACAATAATTATTGTTTTCAATCCCCATGCAACTTGGTTTAATCGAGTAGGCAGGTAAAATAGATAGGCGATACCAATTCATTGGTTTCTAGAATTTTTATTTCTATATTTTTAAAAAAAATTATAATAATAATAATAATTCTCACCCTCACAATACTCCATTCCCAGAAGCAACCACATGCTTGTGCGGGGGAGGGGGCAATTAGTATTATTTTGTCTTCGTTGCCATTTGCGTCTAGGGCCGACTTTTTTCCCGATAGTACTAAGATAGCATTCGCCCAAGTACAACGGAAAACCCTAGAAAAAATGTTGGCACAAACCCATTTTAAGGTTAAGGGATGCCCAATCCAGTGGCCTAGTCAGAATTTTCATATAAATATGCCGAATATGATTTGTCCAATTTCGACAAAAAATATGTCGAATAGGCCTTGGTTTTTTAAAATAAATGTGAGGTTTTGTCCTAAAGTATAGGTTTTTTGGATGACCTACCGTTAAAAAAAACTCTATCTAAATCGGATGAGAAATACACGGGTGTTCCTGTTTGAAGTGGGTCACACTGTATTTCAATTGCAAAACTAATATTATATAAATATATATTTGTTGCAGGTAAGTTGCATGTTCTACATTACCTTCCAGAATATATTAATTCAATTTCAGGTGAGTGGTAAACATGTTAATAAATTAAAAACCAATAAAATTTGCTCTAAGATAATATTTCATCATTTGAATCTTTCTCATGATTTTTCTGTAGATATATTAGCTGCTGGTATTGTAAATGTTTTGTAAAATTTTAATTAATAAGAAATATGCTTTTTCTGGTTTTTAGAAATGAAACGGATTAAATTTGAAATATATATTTTTAATAATATTCAAAAGTAAATCTTTAAATTCCTTTTGTACAAATAGATATTATTTATAACAATAATAATAAACTATAAATAAAAAACATCACCTATACCCTCTAGATGAGGGAAAGTTCCAAAAACAGAACCCGCATTTATCTTTTGGATTGCCAAACTTATTTATTTCTTTGTCACAAATAAATTAGAAATTAACTTTGAAATTGGGGTCTGGACCTACAGTTTTTGCTACTAATAGATTTTATCGATATCCGTTTTAAACACAGATTCCAGGAGTTATAAGCCACGGTGGCACGACGCTTTTATTTTCATACTTTAGTGCGAGCTTTTGTGTACGTTTGGCTGCCTATGCCTACAAACTTAATGGTAACGCTAGGACGCGTCACATACATTTACCGTGTAACCTAATCCAGAATATTTTTTTGAAAATTATTGTAACGTCGTGTCAAATGAAATTTTACAAGCACCCTCCGCCAAATTTTGAATTCTGTTTCTGGAAAAATTCTATATACCTAGATCCATAATCAATATACAACTTCGTCCTCAACATTTTGGTGTTTATTTACAAAATTTTTCTGCAGAGTTGCAACTTCCCTAATATGTGACAAATATTGAAAGCACTTATTTCTTACAATGTAAATATAGCAAAGTCATCAGAGATATTTAATTATGTTAATATTATCTCTTCATTATAATATATCATATTATAACTGGTAATATTAAAATACACATGTTGAAAATATACTAAGCTTGGTTGCATAGAAGGAAAACTGGGGCAAGCGTAAAGTGTAATAGATTTGGCAACGACGCGGCAGGACCGAGTCTGTTTCTTTACAGACGCCTTGTTGTAGTGCACGCCGGGTACAGGTTAAAAGCGCTAATAAATTCTTTACATTTGTTTAACTATCAACCTTTTATAGTGAATAGTGATGGAGAGCTTAAAATGCGTCGTGTGTGGTGCTAGAAATACTGGGTCAAACCGAACTTTCCACTGGTGGGCGATATATATTTACGGATCATCTGTGCACCACTACAGGGTCTTTGTTTTGATATTTTATTGTATATCAACGTGGATTACAATGCCATTTGAACTGGTCATCTAGGTATACAGATCATTGGCCAGCACCTTTTATATAGTTCGGTTAGAGACCCTTTAACGAAAGGCGCAAACAATTTAAAGAGAAACCAACTGCTCGTCCGCCACACAGGACTACCCTCCTCTAATAATCCGACGCCTCCAGACCGCAGAGCCCTAATTGAAATTGTGTTATGAAAGCTATCTTGCGGCATATCTGGGGGGGGGTCCGCATCGCCTTAACTATCGCCTCAAGCTGCTCCAGTTTGGCGCAGACTTCCCCCATCGCCGTCGATTATGCATTCCCGACGGCCCCGATAACACGCCGAGATTGCCGGATCGCCGCCACGAATCCGTTGGTCAATTAGTGCGGAAAATACGAGGGAAACAAGGAAGCAAGTCAGAATCATAAAAAAGGATTAGTTTTGGACTAGCGGGAACTTTGGCACAGATGAGCAGTAAATAATCTGTACGGGTGGTCTATGAGACACCTACCTACCGCTGCTACGAAATTCCAGCACTATAAATTTTCTACCTTCGCCACATGATATCGTGGTTAATGCATATACTTGACGATGTGGCGGTAGGTATGAGATTTAGGCTTCACTTGCGGGATGCTTCGTCCTTGTCTAGACAAGATCCGACAGCGTAACTAATGGACAGCCCTAGTTGATACATCGGATTAATTCTGTCCGTGCAATCGAATAAAAACCGCCCTGCCGAAGCAAATGCAAATAGCGGAATCCTGCATCGAGTGGTCCGCCGAACATTCGCTGTCTTCAGTGCCTCTCCGGTGCACAGCGCTACGCAAATACGGACGTTAAATCGAGGCGGGAATCTGATGAGAGAGCGGCATTATCGAGATCCCCAGCGGGAATTGCTTCCCAAATAATTAAGAGCGGGATCTGCGGGCCGTAATTTTGTCGAGGACTGCGGTTTTGGTCGAGGTGGTTCAATTTGAGCTGCCTGTGCGATAAAAAAGTTTTGTCATAATTTTGTCTAAAGTCAGACTGGATATGCTACTACAATAGTTATTAAAAAATTCTACATATATATAGATATTTTCTATACGACCCCTCCAAAGGAATAAGCCTTTGTCGATATATTGCGTTAACTTCCCTGCTAAAATGTCTCTCCGCAGCCAAGTTCTAGCCGAACCGGCGCATCGTTACACCCACGTTGTCCGGCCCGCAAACTTCAATTTGCCAGCCCCGGCTTCAATTTCGCCTGAGGGGCCGCGGTGCGGCTTCGCCCCAAGATTAGGGAAATTACGGGAGCACGGCCGAACCTGATATTAGTTTCGCAGATGGGGAATATTTTAGTATACCGCGCGTTGATGATGGGAAAGTTGTTTGGTCTGAAACATTTTTTACTGTAATAATTCATGGTTCATGTGGATTATGGCTTATCTGTGCTGGAGTTTCCGCCAAGTGTTTTTAGGATGCCTGTGAAAAATGAAGTGAAATATTTATTTAATATACTTAAATCATAGTTAAATCAGTTTCCGTATGCTCCTTGTTTTTTTAAAATAATTTTTCGCAATGTCCGGCACTAGAAATGTTTTTATAACATTGGATAATTTAAGAATATTTTAGTTTTTCGAAAAACATTTTCACCTCAATTATCGTTCTACTGCAGGCCACTGTTTCCGATTAGATGAAAGAGAGAACTGCCAAAAAAATTGTGTTTCTAAATAGGTTTCAATTACCCCACTATCTACCTTTACAGAAAATATCTATTTTTGTATAAAGAAGGCAGTGTCCTAAATTTCTGAACTAGGAATGTTGCTCGAATTTTTGTAAGGATTAAAACTTGAAGCCTTCTGCACTATCCAGAAGGATTATTTGCCTGGATAATTCACTTTTATAGTGTTGGAAATTCGACAAAATAAGACTATTTTCTTTTTGCCTAATTCAAACCCTTTTGCTTTCAATAATGGGTTTAAAATTAATACAGGTCGAATTACGTCTGCAAAACCCATTTTCGGGGCAAGTTAATATTTTCGAAATTCAAAAGCTAGCTAACCGGGCATTTAGAAATTTTTTTAGGGCAACGTGTTTGTCAATAGTTTGAAATTTTGTCTCAAACTAGTCTTATTTTAGTTTCATTTAGAACCCCAGAAACACATTTTTTCTCTTTTCGTTTGTCAATAATTATAGGCCTGAATAGTAGATTCTGTAATGAGGTTAGAATGAAAAAATTCGATACGAGTGGAACCACGAGTATCGAATTTTTTCTTTCTAACCGAGTAACAGTCCGTATTTTCTCCACGGCCATTCGTGAATGTAATTTCATGTGGAGTATTATCAAATTCCATATCAAAATTACTCGATTTTTCACTCATTTTATTTAACTTAAAACACGTTCGAAAATACTTATTATGACGCGCACCCCCATGCAGCTATTGTTGACAGCGAGGTTGACAGTCTTGAAATCCATGGCACTCTATGCTGTGTTTAGTTCGTTTATCGTATATTCATTCATAGTCTTGTTATGGAATGAAAAAATATAAAATGATTTATTATTATTAGTACGAAATATTAGTATCCCTATTATGATATTGTTTATTTATGTGCAATATATTACAAAAATTATATTAAGATCCTGGAAATGCATGCAAAACACTCGAGAAGCAAGTATTTAAGTATAAATCATCTCGCTCTAGAGTGAGAATTTTTAAGTTCTATTATTAAAAATGATTTTAGAATACTTACATTCACGAATGGTCGTAGAGAAACGGATTTTACGTACCCATGTTTTTGAATCTATCGTTTAGTTTTGGAGGTTAAGGACACTGTCTATGTCTTAAAATTAGTTTATCGAAGTGACAATCTATGCCTGTCATAGTCAAAACTGGTGCGGGAGTGATAGAAAACTCCAGATCCAAATCATTGAATTATCATGGAATCAAACAGAGATTGCATTAGTCAGCAATAATAGATAATAGCATAAGTTTAATAACACATTGGTAGGGATTTGAAATATGCATTTGGCGTTTCCGAAATTAATTCTGTTCGATATTTTTTGAAAAATATTTCTTTCTGTATTTGTAATCACGTTTAATAGAATACAAAGGCGCTCTCTTAATAATGGTTATAAGTTAGAATGCCATTTTTGAAGTTTTCTTTTTTTAAAAGGTAGGTATTTCTGAACTACCTATTTCCAGTTGCTGATGATTCTTTTATTTGCCACTGACACTTAATGAAACACGTATGGGGAAGTTGTAATATATCTCATCCATTATTTTTATGCTTGGATTTAATCCTGCAACACACAAACTAACTTCGGATGGAATAGAGGCGCCAGCCTCAATTTGGCCAGCAGAGGCGCGGTGTGGTTTCGCCTCAAGATTAGAGAAATTACTGGCGTATAATAGACGAAGCTGATATTAGTTTCACGGCAGATGGTGAATATTAGCGCCATGCGGCTGATGGCAGCTGATGAGCGGTATATTCCTGGGTTTGTTTGTTTTTGGCAAGTAATTTACCGCGGAATTAAGTTTGAATTCCTCAGTTGGAGGTAACCTAGTTAATTACGATTTTAAAGGTAATTATTGTTTAGATATATATTCGTATAAATAAATAAATTGCCGTCGATCTAGTTGTTTTCCTTATTTACACGACGTTCATGTTTACAATTACAGTGGATTCTAATTAAGGACACACATTACGTTCATTTTTGCGAAATATTCACGATATCCTACTGCATGATACGGCGTTACCATCTTCATTTTTTAAAGTAGCCCGAAACATGTTTTGATTAAAATATGTTTGAACCAGGGACCCATAAAAAGAAGGGGACCCAGCATTTCACAGTCTATCACCTAGGAGAAGTGAAGCCTTGAGGGGAAGTTTGTTTTCTGTCGACTCCAAGGAGACCACAAGGGGACTGGTACAAGGTTATCTTATATGTCAGTGTCCAACCACCATCAGGTTTTATGTGAAATGCCAGTGCCATAGATTATAAAGGAGGCAAAAAATTTCCCATCATATAATTCACAATTTTTAGGTTTTCTAACTTCTAGATACTTAGATGTGACAATTAAAGGCAATGCGGCCGCCTGTAGTAGTCCCAATAACTGCAACCAGATTTTTCCTGTATCACCTTTAGTATTCCCATTACGTGGGCATTACGTATAAGTAGGTAGTTTAAAACAAAAATCGTAATTTTTAATTTATTAAGTAGGTAGCTTCAGTCAGGTCTTTTTTTAAAGAGTTTTTATCTACGACTACAAGTTTATTTTAAGTTCGTGAGGTATCTTGGGAGAGAAATAAAATTACAAAAAAATTATAATGAACACCGAGAAAAACTACATTAGAACTACTTTTAAATAAAATATCCTGGGGACTCTACCAAAGTGTATTCAAATACGACAAGCAAAAATTTTCTTGCACAACGCACGTTTCGCCAATTTATGCCATCTTCAGGTACATATTAAAGTTGTTTTGAGTATTTTTGTAGCATAACAATTTCTTGAAAATTATGTTCTAAATACAGTTTTATCTCGTCAACTTCAATATGAACACATATTCATTAAAGTTAAACAAAATTAAAAGGTTAATCTATAAAAATATTGTGGAGGATGTAATTTTTCAGTATAAAATTTTCTTAAAAGAGATGTTTCATAGGAGGCTACATGTTAGCAACATGTTACCAACATGTATAAGAGTAAAAAAGTTTCTACATTAATTAGCCTAGAAAGCCCTACTGGAAAATAGTTATTTATGTACCAAGGCACTGAATTTCAACCAACGAGGCAAATAAACCACACGAGTCATAAAAAGAACTTCATTGCTGAGGTACATATATTTTTTTGATATTGAGAAAAAAATGTTTTATTAGGTAAAAAATAATCGCAAGGGAACACAGAAACGACTGCGCGCGGCGTTGCTTGACTTTGACGATCGCTCTACCTAGGTCAAGTATGACGAGGCACGGCGCTTCCCAATAGAAACTCCAAACTGCTGTTGCCTGTTGTGCAGCCTTCTTGACAAATAGAGTGATCTTCAAATCACTAAAACATTTATACTGAAAGATTGCGCTGCTATATAGTGGGCTACTTCAGTGCCGAGCCGAAAATTATCATAAATTTCTGTGTATAATAAAACGAATAATATAATATGCAATGACTATATATTTATGCAGCTGGTGCTAATCTTCAGTGTGGAATTTTTTCGACCCATTACAGAGAAAACAAAATTAGCTTTTTCGATCGACTTGCTAATTTGAGATTATTATACTTGCTCATGCATATTTATAAATTCTAACGTGTCAAGCTTTATGTCCCTGCTGTTAAACAAGCCACGACTTTCAAATAAAGGCTGACAACTCGGCTGATGAATATTTGGGGAGGAATAATTGCGCAAAAAATGTGATACAAAGCCGAGGTCCGCACAATTTAACAAAGAAATCTGTAACCCGATTCATTTAGAAGGAAAATAAAGGCGAACGAAAATGCAAATATACAATGGAAACGTGTCAGTACGAAAAAGTTCAGACAAGACTTGATATAAAACAGAGATTGTTTTCTAAATCTTGCAGGTATACGAACTGCTGAAATTAACTTTCAAATTACTGCGCTACGAGACGTTAATGGACCTCTGCCATCCGCTCTTTCTAATGCAAATTAGTGTAGAGGAATCCTGACACATTTTGCACTGGAAATTCAGTGTCTCCATTTCCTTTAAAAATAATGAATTTGCCATACATACAGTGAAAATTAGATCAGATATTATATGTATACATACATATTATATGTATGTATACATGGCATTTTGTATGCCAGATGGTTCCAAGCCATTTAGTGAAACACCTAATAGATCTCTCCGAATGCTATAGGTATAGGTTGAAAGTTTTTTGAAAATCGGTACCATCTTCCGAAAAATACGGAATTGTCTCGACTCAAAGTGAAACACACCATAATAAATAACACTTAATCACCAATTTTTTCAGGAGTTGATATCTGCCCTCATATAATATATCTATTATATTTTTGGTTGCGTACGTTAGTTGTATGGTAATAAGTAAATATCTATCTAAGTAAAACCGGAATAAAATCTCTGAATTCTGAATTCTCTGAATCTTTTAATTTGTTAACGGTCGCTGCGCTAAATAAATAAATGTCATGTTTGCTGCCCGACAAGAACAGCCGCATAGAGAATGCAAGTCGAGCATAACCACAAAAGATTACTCTGTTTTTCTGGTTGTTATTTAATTCTGTGACCACTGGCCCGCACAAAATTTCTCGTTCTAATCGACGTTACCGCACACTATTTCGAGAAAAAATCGGCGTTCGCAACTGATAGTTTTATATAAGTACAGGTATATTACAAATTGAAAGTCTAATATTTTTCAGATATAGACAAAACATAATATGTTTTGGAACACTCTGTATATTATAGGATATTTAAAATGTACGTAAAATTGCGAGTTGAACCGTTTGCCACTTTACAGCCATATTTACGATTTTTATAGTCCAAATGACACACTGTTTCTAGAGTACAGGGTGACCCAAACTCGACGCACCAGGGTTATTACAGGCAAACAGAAACACCCAGTAAAAATTTGACTTGTGCGATTGTGGGTTTCTTGTAGGACCACTCAAGATTTCTTTTGGGCCAAAAATATAGTTTTTAGGAATTTTGGAAATATAGGTTATGACGTCGTCAAATATATTTTCGTAGGACCATACCTGTTTCTCTTTATATTTGGAAAGAGTACGTTTTTCTGATAAACTTTAATAATTTTTTTGATATCTTGTTTCATTAAAAAGTTATATCCGTAGGTATTCAAAATGAATATTTAGTGTCCCCATTATAATTTTAAGAGAAATGGCTTGTGGCATATGGGTCAAAATGCTTTGGTAATTGGCAACACCAAACTAGTTTCCAATATCTAATGGAAATTATGTATGGGTCTTTCGGAGGTGTGCAGACCACGACAGGTACCTGTTTCGGGCTTGTTGGCCCTCATCAGGCAGCCGTAGCGCACCTCAGCCGAAAGACCCAGATACGTTGGCTATGTGGAATAGGAAATAGTAAAATGCGGTGAGCATTTACCATCCAACGCCATCTAGCTGGTACTGCCAAAACCAAAGCAATGTGACTGTGTATATATCGACCGGTCGATCGACATGTAAAAAGAACTCGGCAAAGCGGCGCAGCGCGGTGGAAAAACCAGAAGAAGCATACATGCTGGGGCCAAGAAACTCGTTTGATTCATCACCGAGTATCTTCTAATATATAGAAATCAACAAGGATCGAATCGTGAGTTTCAATCCTCGTGTGCTTACGTCTATAGCCAAACGATAATTAAACAAAATGAATATTTAGTGTCCCCATTATAATTTTAAAAGAAATGGCTTGTGGCATATGGGACAAAATGCTTTGGTAATTGGCAACACCAAACTAGTTTCCAATATCTAATGGACCCATACATAATTTCCATTAGATATTGGAAACTAGTTTGGTGTTGCCAATTATCAAAGCATTTTGTCCCATATGCCACAAGCCATTGCTTTTAAAAATATATGCGTATTATTTGTAAAAATATGAAAAATATGCCGCATGGTATTTTAATGAAAATCGAGTTAGCCATGACTTTATGAAGGCATATTTTTGAAAGAAACAATTTACAGATGATCGGACAGACGTATTATGGAAAAAGTATTATTATTAGTTATAAAAATATAACTGAACGCCTTTTTATGAAAAATTGTTATTGGTGTTATTTTTTCTATTAAACCATCAATTCCGGGATGGAATTTTATAAACAAGGTTTTTCAGAAATTTTCATAAATAGAAACCTAATAGAGTTAGGTCTGGGGACTTTTCTGGCCATTATATAAGGCCATTTATCCCAATCTATTTGTTTCCAAACTCATTATTTAGAAATTCTTTTACAATGTTGGCTTTGTGTGGTGGAGCTCCGTTGTGTTGAAACCCCGTGGTTCTTCTTAAAATGCAATGGCACATTTTCCATGAGAACTGGCAACTGTCTTGCGTTCCCTTTAAAATATATAGGGACGTTTTCAGTTAGTTTTCGGGTTCGGGGCATATTGTTTCTTCTCTGAGTAGTAAGTAAACTCCCTTCAAATTTGCTATTGAGGTAACTAAAGTAGGATTGTTTAAGGACGTGTCTTTGTGGATGTTGGTAATTTGGTACTAATTTTTCTAAACTAGAAGAATAATAATTGTTTTTTCAAATATACTATATGATTATTTCTTTTGCAAAATTGCGTTAAGTATTAGCATAGAAGAACCTGCTACGACAAGAAAACAAATAACATGTTAAATTTACGACCTTCGAAATGAAGGCGGGATATTTTAAGTAGGTACTTCCATAAGGATAGACCAGCTTGTTGTAGTGTAGACTGTAGCCAGCGAATGTGGGATTTCTCAATACAATAAATCTTCTTATACTTCACTAACCTGACTGTAATTATGATATTGGAACGGTCCCGTTCGGCCATAGCTCCCCAAAATCGAATCCCCGTGCCCCGGAACACACCTGAGCGCAACTGCCAACAATGCGGCCTTATTAGGGCCGCCGGTCGAGCCGATTGCCCCGGCTGGCCCACAAAGCCGTAATTGGCGCAATTTGAGCTCGCATAAGCGGCAACGCCGCGCTATCGCCAGCGTAAACATTAAAGATGACGGTCGACGGATATCGGAAATAAGTAGGTTGGAATAGTTTACAATGAAAGTGTACTTTTTTGGTTGTTTTGGGGTTGTTTAAGAACCAGGGCAACGCGTGCCACCCTTAGGATTGAAAGTTTTTTCTTCAAATTTAATTTCTCTTCAAATTTAAATGGGACCATTCCTAAGGTAACCCTTTTCTAATAAAATAAAAACCATCCAAATCGGTCCAATATGAACTTTCATACACTATTTATCTACCCTTAGGAGTGGAATTTTTTCTTTAAATTTAAATGGGACCACCTCAAAGGTACTCCCTTTCTAATAAAAAAAGAATCATCGAACAAATCGGTTTATAAATGACGCAGTTCTGAGGTAACAAGCATAAAAAACATACAACCGAATTGATAACCTCTTCCTTTTTTGAAATCGGTTATAAAAGCCATTTTATGGGTCAAAATGTTGAATCACCACGCACGTGCTCTACATTGAGTCTTAAAATCTTTCTCATACCGACAATTTCATATTTTACTTCGAATTAAACTTTAAATAAACTGTGAAGTGGATTGTAAGTAATAGTCTTCATAATTTAGTAAAAATGACAATCAATGACGAAATATAAGAGGCAGATTGCAGCAAGATAATAAAAAAAAGTTGAGCTTGTTGCGAGATTTGAACCCACAACCTATACGGTTTAGAAGTTGGGTGCTTTTTAATATTGCTCCAAGTAACTGTCACTAAACCTCTCCTATTTGATACTGGGGCAATATTGATGCTTTTATTGCTTCTTTCGAATATTTCTAGATTCTTTTTAATCAAAATCAGTTTATAAAATGATCGTTTTGAACGACATATTTATATCGTTGTAATAAAAAGGAAGCCTAGATTACAAAACAGCAAAAATATAAATAAAAACACACCTAACCCCCTTTCACTTTTTTATTTGGTGTTCAATTGTCCTTTTGAGTCAAGATTACGAAAATTTATGAACAATTTCAATAGGTATGTACATTTTTTCGGGTAAAAAAATATGAGAATTATAAAGAAGTAAAGGGATCGATGTATCGCCCCTCTCCAAGAAACATTTACAAATAAAACACGTACCTACCAATATGACGTAGGTCTTTCTAATTTAATGTTTTGGCGAGGACCATGGCCTCCTCTGTTTACGTTGCCTACCTCAGTGTTGTGTCAAGTAATAGAGGGCAATTATGGCTCTGTGGAGCGGCCTTGGCAGAGCGGTCGCCTCGGTCGCTCTCCTAGCATAAGGAGGCATTGTTGGCGGGAGGGCTCAGGTGTGCCTCCACATTCCAGGACGGGAATGTGGCTTAGAGGGGGGCTTGATAGACGGGCCTGTCAAGCGATCGACCACCACATATAATCTGGTTATTCGGGTTACGGTAAACTATGTCATAATATACCTAGTCCTAATTTAAAATTAGACACCTGAAAAGAAAACTGCGAAATAATTACTTCCATATATATTTTTAATTCACTTTCTAATAGTATGTTCCAATATTTCACACAAATAGTGAAACTGATATTATATTCTACACATTTTAGGACTTTAATTCACCCGGAGCTAGCATCAATAATTTTGTTTCTTGTAAATAATGCCGAAATTGAATTCCTCGAAAACGATATATTATTCGCTAATTCACATCTAAAGCACTTCCTTTTTAATGACCTTTTACTATTTATTAGCTTGAATTTTATGTATAAATATGTAGAGGAAAGTACCTTAATATGAGATAGTTCCCAATATGAGACCCCACACTAACTCCTAAAGTAAGAGTCTCCATCTAGGTGGCAAAGTCTCAAATAATTACTAATTGTATAAGTCGCCACATGTAGTGCAGTCTCTAGCTCATCTAAATTTTTAGGTTAAGATCGGCATTGTTTACTTCAACCGTACGTGCACAAACGTAATTATTTATTGCCATTAAATGAACCACAGTTCACAAAAAACTCATTTATTTTTTATCTAATAGATGTAAGCAATTAAAATCATTCTTGTAACGCGCCGTCCAGTTGTGACAAGAAGTTCGGTGGTGGTGGCGCCTCTGGTGGGCGGCGGCACCATGTATAAACTAATACGGGCAGCACATATATGAAAACTACAACACCGCGCACGCTTTGTTTAGAAGGAGCAACGAGAACGTCCTATCCTTGTCTATCCGTCTTATTCTAGTCTATCTCAATCCGTTGAATGATATTCCCTCACTCAACGCTCAATCTTAATATTGTTGATAACGTTTGAAAAGTGTGTGCTGTATTAAATAGTTGTTTACATTTCGAGATGCGTATTTTGGTCGAGGAGGTTGCCCACGTTGCCTCGAGCCTTAAAACTATCTCCCAGGAAAAAAAGAGCTTACGCATCGAGCAATGTATTAGAGAGAAGTATCCTAATATATGAGACAGTTCCCAATATGAGACCCCACACTAACTCCTAAAGTAAGAGTCTCCGTCTAGCTGGCAAAGTCTCAAATAATTACTAATTGTATAAGTCGCCACATGTAGTGCAGTCTCTAGCTCATCTAAATTTTTAGGTTAAGATCGGCATTGTTTACTTCAACCGTACGTGCACAAACTTTTAAAGAGCTTCGGTTACCGTGTAATTCTGAATAACGTGATAAGTGTTTAATATATTTTTGTACCTTGCTTTATTGAATAAAAGTTATTTTATAATTAGAGTAGTTATATAACGCATTTACATTTGTTAATGATGGCAACAAATTCTATGATATGTACATCGGATTCCCAATAAGAGACGCCCCAGTGTTCCTAATATGAGATATCTCATATAAGGAGACTCGCTTCATCCAATTTAGATTACTAATAATTTGAATAGATTATCAAGTGCTATATAATTAAAGAGTTGTATACTTTGTTAAGTTTATATTCATTTAATGTTTTTGAAATAAAAATTATTTTGTGGTAAGTTGTTTTTTCGTTAAACCTTAATATGAGACTGTCTCATATTAGGAACCTGTTAAGTGTGCCAAGTGCCAAGTGTTCTGTAACTAAATTGTTGAATACTAGGTTAATTTGATATTCTTTTAAAGTTTTTGAAATAAAAATTATTTTGTGGCCAGTAGTGATATGAGACTGTCTCATATTAGGCACCCAATTTTAAAAATTGAAGAGTTGACTTTTTTTCATAATAATTATTATCATTTACGCAACAACTGTTAATATTTGGCAATCCTACATAAACTTTAGTGAAAGTAGTATATTAAATGTATTCGACGTAAGTTTGCACATTAGAACAAAATGTAAAGTGGTCTCATATTAGCGTACTTTGCTCTATGTACAGGGGGATCATTTTTAGATATGGAGAATGGAGATATTATAAATCTATGGGAGACGTCTAAAAGAACAAATTGGCTCAATGGGCTTTCATTGTTGGCAAAAAGGTAAAAATAATTGATTTCTTAATATGAGGTATAACAGTTTGCGGCGCGAGCCGCAGGCGAGTACTGCAAGTCGTATGATTTGGAAACGAACATTCCGTACAAGTTATAGGTACACTATACTTTTTCTACGACTGTTATTATAAATGTTTGAGTTCAAATTTTGGCTTTTAATTATATATTAATACTTACAGTTATAAGAAATCGTTGGATAAATTTCTGAAAATAAATTTTCAATAAATAATATTGTGGTCAATGTAGTCATAAAGGTACATAGTATATTATGTTGCGAAGTAAACGAGCTTGTATGTATAGGTACGTGGCAGCTAAGGCTATAATTTTGGATAATAGACTCTATTTCCATAACGTGTTAATTTACTCGGTTCATTTACAAGCCATTATAATATATTCGGTATAAAAATAAAAATATTACACCGTAGAGTAACCGAAAGCGTATTATTCGTACCTCATGTAATTAAGTTCAGAACGATTAGATCAACCTATTTTGTAAATATTTTTTTTTACGCTTTTTGTCTAATCGACTAGAAAACTCTCCATTGTATTGCCCGTGCCTTTCCGATATTAAATCTAAAGTTGTATTTGCCAGAAACGCCGTCTACTCCATTTCCGAATTCCATAAATTATATTAGGTGAAAACCGATTTTTTAATGGCAACAGAAAATGGAAAGCGCTACCCATTGTGAACAGAAAATATTAATAAAATATTCAAATTTTATAGTATTGCGCGGCAGTAAATTTTCGCCTCCCCGCAACATCTATATCCACATCTAATTTATGGGGTGCTTTGTCTTCACTTACAATTTTCACAACAACGAGTAATGTCATATTCTCACGAAAAACAACCGAGGCGCTAACACCCTTTTAGTAGGAACTTCAAAAGGAATGCATAATTTTCATCTAGGATGAAATCCACTCGCTTTAAATAATTCTTTGTTGAAGTTAGGAGGATAACGTTTTTTAAAACAAGCGCATGCACTCTTCCTGAAATTTAGTTTCGGATGTAATACGCTTCTCATATACTACTAGATTTATTTATTAAAGCGTTCATAGCCGTACAGCCTGCGTCAGTTTATGTGTTTTAGTGGGTGTTTTGGTGAGCAAAGCTCCTGTTTTTGATAATAATAGGCGCATTATACCAGGCGCGGTCATATCAATTTGCGAAGGGGGGGGGGGGGGCATACCTGGATGTCCTGGATAATATGTACTCTTTTAGGCGGTTTTTAAGTACCTATTATAACAATAAAACTTCAATAAGGCGATATCACAAAAAATATATTCCTCACAAAAATAACAAAAATAAAAAATAAATCTTTTAAATAAAATTTATGTAAACAAAATTTTTTGCATGTGCGTTGGTTATAAATATATACAGTGTATCCACAGATTGAGTTCACATAAGGTGTAAATAACAACAAATTTTCCAGTTGAAATTTGAGCTTCTAGGGATCAGCCCTGCTTGGTTTTAAACTAATTTGTGACATAAATTTACTTTCGACCACCTCAGTAAAGTGCCTTTTTTGAGGGTTTTGCTGCCAAATGTTATTCAGGAAACTTGTTCAGAATGAAAAGCTGAGTAGGTTTGCGAAATTTCGAGTCTAGGCCTATACTTTGATTTTTTGGCATTTTTACACTTTTTTAGAAAAGAGCATTTTGTGTAGTTTTTAAATCAAAATGTTATTAAGGAAACTTGTTGACAATGAAAAACTGGATAGGTGTGAAAAGTTTCAAAAGCCTAAGTCGACTTTGATTTATTCTGCTAAAAAATTAAAACGAACAAAAAAATCAAAGTAGACCTAGGCTGTTGGAATTTTTCACATCTATCCAGTTTTTCGTTCCGAACAAGTTTCCTTAATAACATTTTGCCGTAAAACCTACAAAAAGGCCCTTTACTGATGTGGAAAATTAGTTTATTCATAATTTCCAAGGTGATTTTTCGAAAGGAAAATTATGTCACAAATTAATTTCAACTCAATTTTTTTTTGTTATTTACACTATACAGTGTGTCCCACTTAAGGACTGACCACCCCTGTAAAATTTTTATTTATAGCTCGATTTTCATAAACTTTTTTTTGTTGGATAGAGCTTCAAAAAATGGCATCAAACACATAATTCAGGTGCCTCGTGCGTTAAAGTCATGGCCCACTAAGACGGTGTTTTAGTGCTGAAATTTCGAGAAGTACTATTAGGGATTTTTTTAGAGGATAATTAATGCCAGACTCTTATTCAGCATTGTTCGAAACCCAAACGTACCAATTTGCATTGCCCAACTTTTTTCTAATTAAGCTCACTCTGCACCTCTGCAAATTTAGAAGTTACCAGTGGCGAAGTTCGGATTATTGCCAACTATTTAGACTGCATATTTTTCAGCCTTCGATCGACCTAGCTTCGAATCGAGGTCGAAGCAAACTGCGTGCATGCACTTGCCTTTACGTAAAAATATCGCTAATGACTAAGAGAGCTGGACATAAATATTTATGTGGATCCACGGTATTGCTCTTTAATAGCTTTATCTGTGTGATTTACTAATTGTTCTACACTCGCTGGGACCACTACGGTTTTCTAGGATTTTCCGTAGTACTTGAGCAAATGCTATCCTAGTTCTAGAGAAAAGTCGGCCCTAGTCGCAAATGGCAACGAAGACAAAATAATAGTGATTGCCCCCCTCCCCCGCACAAGCATTTAGTTGCTTCTGGAGTCTGGGGTACTCCTAGTTTGGACAATTGTGAGGGTGAGAATTGTTGTTATTATTATTATTATAATTCTGTTCAGGAAAGAATAATTAAACGGTGACGACGTTGTACGAACCTTGTTTTACAGAATATACTCATAGCTTGCCGAGCGCATTGTAGTTTATTTTTCAACAAAGTTTTGACTCGTACATGCATGGAGTGCAGGGCAGAAACAAGCGGTAAATTACCCTCCATGACTGTAGCGAGGACCAGTTTAATTTCACTTATAATTTCTGCAATATGTGCAAATTTTATGGTAGGCAAAATTTTATGTGCGCGGTTAGCACAAACTAACCGGGGAGAGCGCATATAGCTGATCACATTTTATGGGGGCTATAAAATTAAGTTTAGAGAAAACTCAATATATACCTTTTCTGTCACAAGTATCTATCCGTCTTGAATTTGGAATTGTTAATTTTTCTCTACGGGTTACGGTGGCTATTCTGTGCTACGGGTATTATCTCGGATAGGCCCATTCTGATCTGGTAAAGAAGCACTGGTTTTGACTGTTCTTCAAACAACGCTGAACCTCAGACGCTCACTTTACAACTAGATTTGTTTTCGTCTTTTACAAGAGTCCTTTTACCTATCTGGGGACGAGGACACACTGTATATCGATTTTAGAGATATACCTTTGTTTTACTTAAACTATACGTTGTAAAATAAAACCTGCACTTGGGACTTTTATATTTTCGAGTAACAAACTCAAACAAAATTAAATTAATCTTTTAGGTAAGTTATAGTAAGTGCTTAAATTACAAATCACTATACAGTGTGGATATTTCTTAAAATATTCCTCATATGAAAAACTTGTTTTAATAAAAGTGTTAGGGGAAATTATTTCCCATTTAGTGATATCAAGAAATCTTTCGTAGCACAAAAAATATGGTTGCCATGGTAACCGACTTGATTTTTTTCAAATGGCACCATATACGTATTTTGGTAAAAATTGATACATTGGAACTTTCTCAATACGATATAATACAATTTTAATAGGGTCGCATAAGAAAAAAATACAAAAAAATTAAGTTTTCTATTATGGTATTGACAATGTTTATCAAAATAATTATTAACATCAAGTTAGCCATGCCAAAAATCTGAACAATGGGAAACTGTCCCTAGCTGTCAGTTGCTTGTAATTGTGTGCATTGTTATAGTAAACGTATTTTTTTACTCAATTTTCTGTGTACTTAAGTACTTAGTAAGTTATAATGGCGATTGAATTAAGTGAAACGGAAAGAATACAGGTTAAAATACTAAGTACTTAAGTACACAGAAAATTGAGAAAAAAAGTACGTTTAGTGTAACAATGTACACAGTTACACAGCTAGTGACAGTTTCGCATTGTTCTGATTTTGGCATGGCTAACTTGATGTGAATAATTATTTTGATAAACATTGTCAATAGCATAATGGAAAACTTAATTTTTTGTATTTTTTTCTTATGCGACCGGGAAACAATGTCCCCTAACACTTTTATTAAAACATGTTTTTGATATGAGGAATATTTTAAGAAATATAAGCAATATTCCACAATTTCTATCCACACTGTATGTATTTTTTAATTTATACGTGGAACAGAATAAATATTAGACAGATAATACTGGCAGGAAGGTGATGTTTTTTGAAGTTTATCATTACCGTCCCTCTTCTTCTCTTCTTATTCCATGTCATAGATTATGTTCATAAATTTTATGCTACATGATATTATTATACTTCATGTGTGAAAACATTTATATTGTGGAACATAAACGCTATGTGAAAAATATAAATATAACATTTTTCTAGTAATTAGAATTATAATTATAATAAAATTATAATTAAATACATTTGTGAACTTTGTTTCAATAATTGGGTACCTAAGTAAGTAGGTACACTTGTTTAACAGACAATAAAAGCATTAACAAGTAACAAAATATACACAGAAGTATAAGTATTTATAATAAGTACGATTCCTGGTGTGGATAAGTACATTTTCGACAAATAATATGGTAAATTTGGGCAAATAGAGGGTACTAAATTTTGTTGTAAGTAGAAGTTTGTGAGAATTTTTCGCAAAGTGCGCGATCAGGCAAATCATCTATCTTCCCTTATGGTTAAATTTTTATAAAAATACAAACAAGCGAACAGAAAACAGCCTGTTGTGAAAGAGAGTAATCTCTTCTGATTTAAATGGCAGTTAGGGTCAATTTCATAATACGTTCAACTAAAAATTATCTTTTGACTTTAACATTAGGTAAAGAAACTTTTGCAACAATACTAAACAATGGTTGGATTGTTATAAATCTCCTTTAATATTAAAGGGTACTTTAGTTTGCCTATGCAATTGGCCCTTAATCATTTTATTCTTAAATTTTCGTCCTTTGGAAAGCCCAAAATGAATACAAGTTGACCGCTTGTCGTCAAGCAAAGAAAACCTAGCTACTTCAAGTTATTATTACGATTTGACTTACAGCCAGGTATATAACTAAGTTCTAGCTTCCCTCGACGGTTCTAGGCATCTTGAGGCTTGCAATTGTAAAGGAACGATTCTTCACTTCGAACTTTTATAGAAATGTTTCACTTTTGCACAAACAAAACAACAGCACTTCGTGCTGTCTGTTTCCACCCAGAGCCACACTGCCTCGTCGTAGCAATCTGGCGACGATAGCACTACCCGCACTACACAAATTAGTTCTGGTAAATTTCTTGTAAAATCAACTTGTCAGGCAGTGCCAGGGCACGCGACGTGGACGCGCATCCCTTGTTGCCAGTTTTCTCTACTTTAGGACTTCTCCTAGACTCGGCTGTGCAACTGCGTCGCATAGGTTTATTTCCTAACAAGTTACCCGGAGCAGACACACATTACTTCTTTATTATAGCGGAGTATAGCGGAAATAGCAACCTTATACGAAGTTGTGAAACGTTTTTTTTTTTATAAAACGACAAAAGATATTATTTCTCCGCGACATACACGTTCAGATTTAATCAAGCGTCTTCAAAGTCAGGAAACCTTTTTATAGCAAACAACTGTGTATCTACAAGGAAACCGTTCGCACCGAAAACAACTCAATTCCTAAACGCCCCCTCGATCTGATACGAGGCCGAGAGACGGCGAACGCGCCAGAGGCGGATTGAGATGCAAATTCGATGGGCAATTAAAATTTAAGGAGGCGCGTCGGCGTCGCTGTATCGCAGGGCCCACGCGTACCTATAGGGGGGCGTCTGCTCCACCTGGGGATATCAGAGATAAGGGGCCGATAAGGGCTGTTCGAGGGTTCTCGATCGAACCGCCGGAACATATTGGCAGGTGGGGTTTCAGCGAGGGAAGGAAATCCATACACAGAGCTCATTTCTACCCTAACATTTTTTCGATTACCTTTAGTAACCATTAGTTTTATAACAGCTTTTTAATAGTAATAAAAGCAACTAAAGGTTTATAAAGTTTTATAAGTGTCTTCTAGATGACCGGTCACTCATAGGTTTATAATAAAGGTCACAAATATTGTTTTTAACCTTATTATTTTAACCTTATTAATAAAACCTCCAGTTCCTATTACCGAGTTATATAATGGTCTTGGGAACTACTTTATAAAATCTGTACGCCTAGCTTTTATAGAGGTAACTCTTAACATCTTTTTGTTCTTTCTGCGAAATTAAGAGACTGTTATACAGGGTGGTTCACTTTTATGTGGTAGGACTTTAACATTAGATAGAAAAAGATAATCTAAAATGAAAATTTTATATCAACATATATCAGGGAAAGCTTAGTTTCCGAGATACAGGGCGTTGAAGTGTTGGAAAAAATATGAAGTATTTTTTACACTGTCCGAACCAGTGGAGATATTTAAACCAAATTTGATGTGTAGTACCACCTTTTTGACTACGATATTTAGTGATAATATGAAGGTCCTGAAATAACCAGTGGTGGAGCTATGGGTTTTCACTATCACTAAATTTAAAAAGTAATTAGTACGGACCTGCCTCACATCAACGTAAATTTTTTTTTCGTAAAGTTCTTTCAATTCTCTACAAAAAGTGTATCTTGACATTTTTTTGTATCTGCCACGGTTGTGTAGTAAATAAATTATTTCGTTTCCATCTCAGCCTTTTTTGCCTAAAAATGTGTTTTCTAAGATTATTGATAAATATCGCAAATAACAGAAATTAATTATGGAACACTTATCGGATTCAGCTATTTTATTTTTAATTTTATGGAAACAATTTTAAAAATAAACTGGCACTTGGTTTGAGGTACATTACTTTATTATCATTTTAACATTTTTATCAAATCTGTATTATTTCTTAATAATTTTTATAATTCTAAATTTGTAGAATTCTAAATTATACCACGACGAGTAAAACATGATTCTTCCGCCCATAAAATGTTATTTAAAAATTGTCTTATTTCCTTTGACTACAAAATCCATCGGCAAAATACTAATGTCCTTTCTGCATCGCCGTACTGGTGAAGATAAGTGTGCCAGTTTGTCTTTGTTAATAATTAAAATGCCGTTCCAATTTACAAATGAAGAGCAGGCTGACATCCATTTCTGCTATGGAGTTGCAAATGGGAACTCTGCGGAAGCAGCCAGAGAATACCGGAGGCGATTTCCAAATAGGCGCCATCCGCGTCCCTCGGTGTTTGTTAACATGCACCGGCAATTCAGAACTCGCGGTCTGAGAACTAGAATCGTCGAACGAGGAAATGAAAACAATATCCAACAAGTCAGACGCAACAATGAGATTCTTCGTGAATTCTACAACAAGTAGCAGAAGAGTGTCAGTGGCCCTACGTGTTTCAAAGTCTGCAATTTTGCGAGCTTTAAAAAGAGATCACAGGCATGCGTATCATCTACAACCCGTACAAGGTTGAAGGCCCGGCGATGCAGAAAGAAGATTAGTGTTTTGCCGATGGATTTTGGAGTCAATTGAAGGAAATAGACAATTTTTAAATAACATTTTATGGACGGACGAGTCGTGTTTTACTCGTCGTGGAGTAGTAAACTTTCATAATCAGCATATTTGGGCACAAGAAAACCCACATGCAATCCGGCCAAGAAATTTTCAGGTCGAATTTAGTGTCAATGTTTGGATTGGACTGTACAACCATCATCTGTTTGGACCCTTTTTTTTGCCACAGCGAGTGAATGGTGACAATTTTTTGGAGTTTTTAGTAGCTGAGCATAATAATATGTGGGAAGACATTCCTTTAAACTTAAGATTGTTGGCTTGGTTCCAACTTGACGGCTGTCCTGCACATTTTCACCGAAATGTGAGGAACTGGTTAAATAATAACTTTCCAAATAGGTGGATCGGACGAGGGGGACCGGTCGCTTGGCCACCACGTTCTCCGGACATAACACCTCTGGACTTCTTCGTATGGGGATTTTTAAAAGAACAAGTCTATGCGACTCCTGTAGAAACAAGGGAACAACTTATTGATCGTATCAGAAATGCGTGCGATGAATTGAGAAATGGCAATTTAATCGATGCTGTTCAATCCGTTAGGCGTCGAAGTGAATTATGTGTGCAACAGAATGGATCACATTTTGAACAATTGTTGAATGTTGTACAAATTTAGAATTATAAAAATTATTAAGAAATAATACTAGATTTGATAAAAATGTTAAAATGATAATAAAGTAATGTACCTCAAACCAAGCGCCAGTTTATTTTTAAAATTGTTTCCATAAAATTAAAAATAAAATAGCTGAATCCGATAAGTGTTCCATAATTCATTTCTGTTATTTGCGATATTTATCAATAATCTTAGAAAACACATTTTTAGGCAAAAAAGGCTGAGATGGAAACGAAATAATTTATTTACTACACAACCGTGGCAGATACAAAAAAATGTCAAGATACACTTTTTGTAGAGAATTGAAAGAACTTTACGAAAAAAAAATTTACGTTGATGTGAGGCAGGTCCGTACTAATTACTTTTTAAATTTAGTGATAGTGAAAACCCATAGCTCCACCACTGGTTATTTCAGGACCTTCATATTATCACTAAATATCGTAGTCAAAAAGGTGGTACTACACATCAAATTTGGTTTAAATATCTCCACTGGTTCGGACAGTGTAAAAAATACTTCATATTTTTTCCAACACTTCAACGCCCTGTATCTCGGAAACTAAGCTTTCCCCGATATATGTTGATATAAAATTTTCATTTTAGATTATCTTTTTCTATCTAATGTTAAAGTCCTACCACATAAAAGTGAACCACCCTGTATAACTTCTAAGAGCTATAGTTCCAGAATGGTCTTCTCTAAATCAATTAAAAAACCTCAAGTAATATCAATCCCCTTATGCAACCGAAAAAATTATTACGATCTACAGGGTGTCCAACTTTATAACAAATCCGTAAAATCTTCATTTTTTAAAGATAATCGCCTAAACTTTTTTTTGTTTGAAAGGCCTTCAAAAACCGCTTCTTTTGACCTTCCTGCCATTTTCAAAATGCAAATCCAGAGCCGGCTGCGATTTTTTTATACCCCCGATTTTCACGAAAATCATTTAGCGATTTTTTTATTTAAAATCTGACCCCACAGCGTTAATCAGAACTCCACAAAAACCCCCATATACCAAATTTGAATAAAAAATATACACGTTTCCTGTTGTGGCACACCAGACAACCTTAACTGATATGGACTTATTGACTGGCAGGCTTCTGTATTTTTTAGATTTAGTTATTTAGTAATTTGAGATGGCACGGATAAGAACACTCTGTATATTTTGTATTGGACCTTTGCACACCAACACCTTGAGTGGTCCAGGGAAATGGAGTAGGGAGAAGGCGCTACAAGCTGCGCGAACTGCCTAATAAAAGTGGCGGCCATATTAAACCAACTTTACTACAACTTTACTAAACTTACCGAAAAAATGATACTCCCGGAGGTCTCCTAGACTTATAGTTCATTTGTCGCGGGACAAAAAACCGACTCCGATCGGGGAACACCGGAAAGCGCGAACGTGAAGCCGTGAAAACTACGCGAAAGCCGACAACCTCCACACTCACGTTCGCGCCTCTTCGCGGGGTTTCGCGCCGCGAATGTGGAGCGGCCTTTACAGCTTGGTACTGCAGACGACATTTTCCAAAAACACTGACCATTTCTCTGCTGGAAATACAACAACTATCGCTGAAAACAAACTGCAAACGTCAAACTGGGGACAATAAGCCGGACATTACATTTGCCTGGAAATAGGATGCGCAGTAGGTCAAAGCGCGTTCTCCCCACTCCATTTCTCTGGAGTGGTCCTATCGACTATTCAACTGTTTTGAGGGGATTCCATGGCACACTGGACTTTGCAGATGCCTTTAAATTTCCTATTTTGCTCAACTTTGACACCTTGCAGAATGGAACTCCCTGTATATTTTTTGTTCAAATTTGAAATAGGGGGTTTTGGGGTGTTCTGAATCGCTAAATGGTTTTTGTGAACATCTTGGGTATAAAAAAAATCGCAGCCGGCCCTGGATTTGCATTTTGAAAATGTCAGGAAGGTCAAAAGAAGCGGTTTTTGAAGGACTTTCAAACAAAAAAAAGTTTAAGCGATTATCTCCAAAAATGAAGATTTTACGGATTTGTAGAGTTTTAAAGATGGACACCCTGTATACGCATGTCCCATAACATGGGGTTATTTATAGCTTATGAATACATTCTAACTATACTCTTGTTATACATTATACATTACATAAATTCTTCTGTAGTCCTAGTCTCTTATAATAAGAACATAAAATAACAGAACTTCAAAAACGGTAAAACAAAATAACAACAAGTAATTAAAAACACAAAACAGGCGTTGAATAATGGTTATTCAATTGGTGATTAGAGTTACCTAAAGTTATTACTATGTAACTTTCAGCAACCACATTTTTATAACAGTAGTGGGGTACATTATAAAACCTATGGTGAAATCTATTACCAAAGATTAATGGCTGCCATTTTAAGCTTTTTACTGTTATAGGTTAGGTTTAAATGCATCAAAGAAAATTAACTGAAAGGTTATTTTATGATATATTTCGTTACTTTTCTCGACATAAACTGAATTAATAATTATGTAGGTATCATATTTATAGCTGATTATAAAAATCGAAAATTACTATTTCCATCATTGCGATACATTTTACTTACGTTCAAATTTTAATAATAAAAAAAAAACTATAAATAAAACAACTCATATAAACCCTCTAAATGAGGGATAGTACCAAGAACTGAGGCCGCATTTCCCCTTTGCAGAGCCAGTGAATTTTCTGGAGGTAGAATCCAATTTCACCCGATGCAGAAAAAGTTGCACGAGAATTTACTGCTCTCCTTGTCTGTCTTCTTTTTCTATGATTAAAATAGCAAACATGGATAATTTAAAGTAACAAAACATGATACGTCAACTTTGAGAAAACAAACTGCGCAATGCGTTTCAAACGATAAAGATGAAATTCTTTGATATCACGATGGAATAAAGAGAGACAAGTAATATATTGTAAGACATGCGCAGTACAAATAAAAGAGAAGTTTTATAATGGTGTCCAAAAGCGCTTGAGAAGAAACTGAAGTAACCAGAAGAACTAAGGACGCAGTTATAAATTGGTCGATTTAAGGCATATAAGGGTTTCGGAAAGTTCTCGCAACTTCTAAGTGGCTTTAAGTTTATAATATAAGTAAAGGTTGCTTCTCCGCGACACTTACCAAAAAAAAATGCTATTCGTGTAATTATAAGCTTTATAAACGCTCAAGTTGTAAGAAAGTTATTTAGTCCCAATTAGATTATTATTACCTATAACATCAGGCTTTGAAGACAAGGGAAATGTTATCATCAATTTTTTGGTCAAGATTTACTTCTTTATCACCTTCTAGATGCCCTTATAGTAAAAAGGTAATTCATGAAAATCTGAAGGTTATAAGTAAGTAATTTTTGTCTCAACCCTGCAGGTTGGGTCAAAAATAGGTTAGATAGTAAGTAATTTACATTCTAAATTAAACTTGTTGAATCCTTATAGGTATAAGGCATTAAAGGAAAAAAGTGCTTAAAGAAGGCCGAGATTTCTTATAAAAATGCCCATTAAGTAAAATTATCCCAATACAGATTTTAAAGTAAAGAAATCATTTGCAGTAATATTTGCATGAAAATATACTGTAACCCTGAAAACCTGACCTGAAAATTAAAAATTGAGGTGTAGCTTGTTTTGATAGGTCGGTAGGTAATATAAGCTGTAATTTGCTATATTTGGATTTAGAATTATTTTCTATAAAGTATTATTTTTTTACCGGACTATAAAGAAGTTAAAGCCTTTGAAAATGACATGGATGAGATTGATAAGTTTGTGAATGTTCCTGTTATTGCAGAGGTAGTGGAAATGCAAACAGTGAATAATAAATATTAGAAGCAACAGTAGATAATGATAATAATTTGGAATGTTACGAAGGACGAAGAAATTAGAGAAGAAATTAACGAATCTCTCCATGAACAGCCCTCTCACATAATACATAATATTATTAGATGCTATATATAAATAATGTAATGTAAGTTTCTCAATGTCTTGTTTACTTGGCAATGTTCTCAACTAAAAATGTAAAAGTAATATTCTCACTAGTTTTTACAAAAAATATCCCTTTTTCTAATTTGTTGGTCGCGTTATACTTTAATGGGGAAAATATACCTACATAGTCAAAATTCGTTGTTATTTTCCCCTTGACTTAAGAAATTATTACATCAAAGTCTAAAAATTCGTAAAATGGAAGTTCACAGTTAAGAATTTATTTTTCATGAAGCAAACAACCATGTCCTTCAGATTAAAAGTTTGGGCAATTATTTTTATAACTATGAAAAAGTCATACACTTTGGGACACCAAATTAACTCCTCAAAGGTCTGCTGAGCATGTTTTCTTGTCCTGTTCGAACTTTGTTAATAAACATTTTTGATAATGAAGACAAAGTATTGTACCTATAATACCTACAGAAATATTTTATAGGCAGGGAAATTTTTGCTCAGATAACCAAATCCAAATATTCTATTTTTAGGCATACCTGTTAGTTATAGGTTATACAATTAGGCGGACACCATTTATTTCATTAGCCGTTTATAGAATATATCTACCTATTAATAGAAAGAGGAAATTCCTGTTGTTCATTATAGTCAGATTTAAGTGGAAGTACCTATAGACAAAATTACCTAACTTTTAGCTACTTCAGTGGTTTATTACCTGACTTCTACTACTTCAGTGGTAAATTTGACGAAAGCCCATAAATTGGTGTTACCTATTTTTCACTTAAAAATTCCTGCCAGTTCTTTCCCAACTTCCCATTTTTTTTACCCCATATAGAGGTAAATTGGTTTGATCAAAATAAATTTCTGACTAGTTGGGTAGTAAAGATTAGGTAATTTTAACTTTAAATGTTTGTTGGAACGTCTACTAAACCGTCATGCACTCGCTACCACCTCTGATATAATTGCAACTCCATTCTATGGCACCAGCTACGATTTTCGCTGACCAAAGACAAATGCAGGGCGATCTTGTAGATGGTTTCCTAGGTATACCTCAATATTAAACTAGAAAACAATTTAATTTTGTGGTAGTGCACTGCAGCAATATAATATTATATTATAAACCAACTGTGTTTAAAATGTATTATGTGAGAGACATGTTTCTTCGGATAATGCATTCGCTACCCCTCTGTCAAGTGCATGTTGTATGCGTTACGCGTTATTTTATGCATTGCCCGTGATAATTTCATCCGCAGGACCCATTAGGAAATTGATTTGTTAATTGGACACATAATCGACATGCATAGTGTTTGGGTTGCATTACCCTAAGGGCTGAACATGTAATACCTGACTGTGTTGGTTTTCTTGGTTAATAAGTTTAGTGGGGCACACACGCAAGTGGATAGTAGCATGAATTAACTACAAAAAAAAAACACTGTCCGTAAAATCAGGTACTTTATGTAATAGTAAATTCAAATACTTTCTCACATCCTAAAATAGTATAATATTGAAACCTTCAAAATGACCCTTTTTTTAGTTATGCCTAAACAATCACTCGCTATTTTCAAATTCACCTCATTGCACCCATTTTCCATCTTGTTACAATAATGTAAAATTTACTCTCTACTGAAAAAGCGTAAGTAGGTAGCTCTTGTAGCTATGTATTTATACTAATTTTTACACGTTTTAAACTAGTCATAGTTGATTACCCTTGAATATACCCTTAATAAAAACAGACATGAATTACTAATTGAAAATCGACTCGCCCTAAACATTTAGACACATACAAGGCATTCGACAACCGCTGGAATACGATGGGATTGTTCCAACATGTCCTTGGGGAACTCGGCAGGGCCTGATAATAATTAACAATTGTTCGATTGAGTTTCGGCAAGCGGGGAATTGGGTACACCTTAAGTAATATTCGCTTGGCGGGATTGCTGTGTTTCGGGCACCTCGGGAATAAGTTAATCCCCGCCTTGTTTTGTTTTATATTTTGTCGGAAAGTTTTAATTGGTGTAGCGGCGCCTTTAGTTAGCTGTTATATTATAGGTTGTTCTCTTACCGCAACACAAATGATACAAAAAATATCGTCTTCATGAGTTTCAGTTTCATATACCTACACAAGCAAAACAATGAAATTCTTGATGGTAAAAACCGTACTACAGTTACTGTCTCAACAGGACCAAAGGGTTCCCCCATGCAGCTTCAATTTCGCCAGAAACACACCGATTTGTGCTTAGCCTCGCCCAGTAGTCAAGTTATGATCCAAAGCTCGAATGGTTTGTATCAAAAGGCCCGCAAAAGTAGGACCCACGACACAGATGGAGCTACTCTTTATATTTCCAACTCCATGACCTCAAAGCAACCCCACCCTACAAGTCTGAGCGCTACTCTTCCAAAACAGCCCACCACAACCTCATGCGGAACGAAAAACAAGGGGATTTACAGTGGCCTGGCTCTGCCCCGAACTTGGCGAATAAATTCCGCCGGAAGACGTTCGAAAATCTCCGCGAAACAAGGCAGGGCATTTTTATTCGCGTTGGAAGTTCGGATCCCTCGAACCGAAGGTTGTTTATGTATCTACTTATGTATTAACTTAGGGACTTGGAAGGGTTTCAAATAAGAGGGGGTGGGAACGCGGAGAAGCAAAGACCAACGTTCCTGCACAGAATTTGCATTTCAATGTGGCTTTGGAGACGAGAGGAGTTACAAGAGAATAGAGTTAAAATATTGGGGGATGTCATAAGATGCATCATGGAGGAAAATATCAATTAATAGAGATTCTACCATTTAATTGCAAATATGAAAAAAATGATACTATTCCTTCCTATGACAAGCAAAAACTAGTAGAGAACGAATACTATTTATTTTTTAAATTCCCGATTCACGCTATTTTGTACACGAAGTGCACTTATCTCCAATAAACTCCCTAGAGCCACGGACGAATAGTTCTGTGGGATTACAGTAAACGGCACTTGTAAACGTTACCCTCGGGCGACTAATTACTTGGGTAGCGTTTTTCCGGCCTTTTCCGGTCTCGTTGCTCTCACTTAAGCCCCACTCAGGGGTTTTAATGCAATTATATGCCTAAATGTGGCCCTTCGGTAATAAAAGCGCCCCCCAGGATAACCGAACTATTTAGATAAAGGGCGATAAACAGGGGCTTCTAAAGGCTAGTTACTCTCAGTTCTTGGAACGCTTTAAAATTTCAGATTACGATATCATTAGTAGATCCATAGCTTTGTGTTGAAATAAGACCAGAGCGGGCGAAGGAGGGACCTTTAAAGGCTAGTTGTTATTCTCTGTTTTTTGGCTACTTTATAATTTTAGATTACGGCATCATTATTTTGTAGACCCACCATTGTGTTGAAATGAGACCAATTATTTCTGTTTCATTTTTCAAGATTCTCTACATTTTATGTCTTCTAGATACTAAACTCGAAAGTAAGAAGGATCAATCGACCTGACTTGGAGTACTGTCACTGTCTAGTTCGAAAATATATATGATTTATTGCCCATATCGAAATGACTAGATCAAGAAAGGTTCGTACTCTAATTCGACGACCCCAAAATAACCCTGCCCTACAAATCCGGGAACTGCTCTTCCAAAACAGCCCACCACGACCTCATGCGGAACGAAAAACAAGGGGATTTACAGTGGCCTGGCTCTGCCCCGAACTTGGCGAATAAATTCCGCCGGAAGACGTTCGAAAATCTCCGCGAAACAAGGCAGGGCATTTTTATTCGCTTTGGAAGTTCGGATCCCTCCAACCGAAGGTTGTTTATGTATCTACTTATGTATTAACTTAGGGACTTGGAAGGGTTTCAAATAGGAGGGGGTGGGAACGCGGAGAAGCGAAGACCAACGTTCCTGCACAGAATTTGGATTTCAATGTGGCTTTGGAGACGAGAGGAGTTACAGGAGAATAGAGTTAAAATGTTGGGGGATGTCATAAGATGTATTATCATGGAGGAAAATATCAATTAATAGAGATTATACCTTTTGAATCGCTGCAAATATGAAAAAATGATACTATAACTTCCCATGACAAGCAACAACTAGTAGAGAACGAATACTATTTATTTCTCAAACTATTTTGCACATGAAGTGCACTTATCTCCGATAAACTCCCTAGAGCCACGGACAAATAGTTCTGTAGGATTACAGTAAACGGCACTTGTAAACGTTACCCTCGGACAACTAATTGCTTGGGTAGCGTTTTTCCGGGATTTTCCAGTCTCGTTGCTTCCACTTCGGGGTTTTAATGCAATTATATGTCTAAATGTGGCCCTTCGGTAATAAAAGCGCTCCCCAGGATAACCTAACTATTTAGATAAAAGGCGATAAACAGGGGCTTCTAATGGCTAGATACTCTCAGTTCTTGGAACGCTTTAAAATTTCAGATTACGATATCATTAGTAGATCCAGCTTTGTGTTGAAATGAGACCAGAGCGGGCGAAAGAGGGACTTTTAAAGGTTAGTTGTTATTTTTTGTTTTTTTGGCTACTTTATAATTTTAGATTACGGCATCATTATGTTGAAATGAGACCAAATATTTCTGTTTCATTTCTCAAGATTCTCTACATTTTATGTCTTCTAGATACTAAACTCGAAAGTAAGAAGTATCAATCGACCTAACCTGGAGTACTGTCACCGTCTAGTTCGAAAATATATGATTTATTGCCCATATCGAAAGGACTAGACCAAGAAAGGTTCACACTCTAATTCGACGACCCCAAAATAACCCTGCCCTACAAATCCGGGAACTGCTCTTCCAAAACAGCCCACCACAACCTCATGCGGAACGAAAAACGAGGGGATTTGCAGTGGCCTGGCTCTGCCCTGAACTTGGCGAATAAATTCCACCGGAAGGCGTTCGAAAATTTCCGCGAAACAAGGCAGCGCATTTTTATTCGCTTTGGAAGTTTGGATCCTTCGAACCGAAGGTTGTTTATGTATCTACTTAGGTATTTACTCAGGGACTTGGAAGAGTTTCAAATAAGAGGGGGTAGAATCTCGGAGAAGCAAAGGCCAACGTTCCTCCACAGAATTTGCGTTTCAATGTGACATTCAAGTCGAGAGGAATGACAGGTTAATGGAGTTATAGTGTTGAGGGATGTCGCAGAAAGTGTTATGAAGAAAAATATCAATTTCCTATAGATTACAATAGGCATAATATGTACCATGATGAAATGAATAGGGAATTTTCCTTTCTAATATCTGAAAATCATGTAAATATTGCCATTACCTTCCTATTGACAAGCAACATCCACTGGAATAAACGAATACTAATTATTTCATCTCATCGAATTCCTGCTTCAAACTGTTTTGTACATAAACTACCTAGAGCTACGGACGAATAATTCTGTAGGCTTTCAGTAAACGGCACTTGCAAACGTTTACGTCGAGCGACTAATTTGCTTGGTCAGCGTTTCTCGGGGCTTTTCCGGTCTCATTGCTCTCGCTTAAGCCGCACTAAGGGTTTTTAATGCAATTATGTGTCTAAATGTGGCCCTTCGGTAATAAGAGCGCCCTCCAGAATAACCTATTTAGATAAAGGGCGATAAAGAGGGGCCTTTAAAGGCTAGTTACTCTCAGTTTTTGGACCGCTCAAAAATTTTAGGTTACGATATCATTAGTACAGCCACCGTTGTCTTGAAATGAGACAAGAGGTTAAGATCTATAAATGATAATGAGACAAGAGGTTAAGGTCAATAAAAGATAATAGGTGATATTTAAAGTAATGGCTCGGTGAGATTTCTAGTTGAACTTGTGGCTTTCAAGTCGTTGCTAGCTTTGCAAGAAATGAGTATACCTTATATATTTGCAGAATGTTAGAAAAAGTAGTTGTATTTGTAACGACAAACCCAAAAAACGCCACATAGAACAATATAGTGCTATTATCGTACGTCTAATACAGCCAGCAACAATAGAGACAACTCCCCTACTTAAAAATATGTGTTGCCTCGTTTCGACGCAGTCCTTGGTGGGTGAACACGACAACCTTTGTGCGGTCATGTTGACAAATTATTGCGGGCAGGCCACTCTGCGGAGGACAATTTAAAATTGTCCCCGCAGAGACAGTGTTTAGCTAGGACAAAGGTGCGTCTGGTGGCCCTACCAAGGGCCGCGGCTTTGTGTTTGCCGGCCATTGTGCAGTCGCGGAGATGATGTAAGGCTGGGCAGCACGCGGCAACTACGACAGGATTTTTTCGGTGGAGCAAGTTCCAACGCTTTCGAATTTTATAATATTTTATATAATTATTAGTTGACATAATTGTATGTGTCGAAGATGCTAAAGATCAACTGCCTTTACAAACACCGCGCACTGTACCTATGATTATTGCCTGGCATAGTGTCCCAACTTTTATTAAACCAAGTACCTATACTATAGAACTCGTGGATCAACATTATAAAAATAATACCTAGGACTAATGTAACTTTCTATTGCAAAAATAACCTATAATACCTTAAAATTCATAACAGGTATAATAATAATAAACGTCTAAAAATACTGAAATGCTAAATTATATCAACATTTGCACATAAAGTTCTATTTAAACAAATATCGTTATCCTATCATATCATATCATGCTTTAATAGCCAGTCATAAAAGGGATGAAAATCGTTTTTATAATTCATTTGTGTGGCATTTTGACAATTTTATTTTTTTTTATTAATTTTGTAAATAAATACTTAGTTCACAAAACTAATAAAAAACTGAACAACGGTGTATTAAATAATAAACAATTCAGTTAAAAGAGTCTTACGTTGTTTGTCTTAGTTAAAATCTACTTTGCAAGAGTGCCAGCTTTTAGAAATACCTATTATTGTTTTATTACAAGAAAATGTTAAAGTGCAATCAGAAAAGAGAACACAACTACAGCCAAAAAATTATATTATTTTTAAGTACGAAGTTTCATACAAATTTAGTATCTACACATGTTTCGATATTTAAATTTGAAGCTGAAAAAGTTTCGTTAAATATGTTGACCCGTTCTCCGGCCATCTCGCCGTACCGTCAGATCTCCCGAAAAACCCTTTTGAAAAAAAATTTTTTCCTGGCCATCAAACGGTATAATATGGCACGGGCTGTGTAGCGGGACTTCGCACACAACTCGCGTCCCCGAGGTCCAGACTTGCCCCCGTCTTTTGCGCCGTATTTAACAGCGGAGGATTTTCGGGGCCTCGAAAATACGTCTATCGGATTTTTAAAGGACCAAGGGACCCTTTTTTTATTGTTGCTCCATGTGTCTTCTTTCCTATTTTGTTCGATAATCATATGATAGTAGATTTGCCTAAAAATTAATCACAACTTCTTTAAATAACAAAGATCGGGTTGAGGCAACCTACTCGCTTCAAGTAAAGAAATATACTGTCTACATTTTACATAGGGTAAATGTGTAAAGGAGTACGCACAGGCATAAGAGTACGCACCACCACTATTTAATATATACCGCCATCTACTGGTTCTTTTAAAAGGTACATTATAATTCTAGCGCCAATTTATGGAAGTATCACCAGCGAAAATCTGCGTTACCGACAGTGTTTTTACAGTATGGCCGTTCCAAAATTTCATAGTGTCGCACTGTAATTGTAGGCAGTCGAGATATTGGACTTTTTAAAGGTAAATATTGACGCCACTATATATTAAATGTTTTGTTGAGCTTTTGTATGTTACGGATATCACTTTTGTAGTTAAAAAATATAGAAAACATATTTTCTGCAAAAGAAATATGCTAAAACATGAAATTTCACGTGAATGTATAGGAGTACGCAACGGTCGTTGTCTTAAGAGTACGCAGTGCGTACTCTTATACATAATATTTTATAATTGTGGCAGTATTCAAAAGTAGAAAAAATAGCAAAGAGAAAATTAGTACCTAGTTGCACAAAATCTAAATCATTGCAGAAGCAAAAAACTAAGAAAATCAAAGAATCCCACGAAGATGCGACTTGCCCGGTATGTGGAGATTTATATTCGAAATCCGATGAAGACTAGATTATGTGTTCTCAGTGCAATAATATTGGTGGCATGAATCCTGCACAACGTATGTAACTGGACAATTCACTTGTTTTCATTGTGAAGAGTGACAATTTATTTTTGACATTTTTTAAGGCAATTATTTAACCTTTAATTAATAACGTACCAAATATCTAAGATGTTAGTTTCTAACATTACTATACAGGGTGTTAGTACGTAGCCAAACTTCAAGTGGAGATTCTTTGAGTGATTTTAAGACGGAAAGTTTATATAAACAGAAGTCCATTATCGCTTAGTTTTCAAGATAAAGGTTGTCAACCTTTTTTTAAAAAAATCTTTTTTCAACAACATCTTAATAATCCTTTAGCCGATTTTGTTTAAATCTCACAGTGTTATTTACTATTTACATTAGGGAGGGGCTAATTTAGCCCTGAGTAGATTCAAATTATTAAGTCCAGTGGCGTCCCGGGGGCACCATAAACTTTTTGTCTTAAAATCACTCAAAGAATCACCCCTTGAAGTTTGGCTACGTACTTAAATAACACCCTTTATTTTTATATATGCCCAATGCACATATACATTCAGTAAATAAAATGTACTTGCGTATGTTTTAGTTTTACTTAATTATATAATCTCTAAAAACTGGCTAACTATAACATGCGTACTCATAGATATTCATCTGCGGACTCTTATACAAATGTGTGTATAAGAGTACGCACTTGCAGAAGTGGCAATAAGGTTTAAAATCTCAGGTTTATATAACAATATACAAGAAAAATGGTTGAAAACGTGTTACAAAACAATCACTTACCTAAACAAAACGTAAAAACATGCCTTTAGGTATAAAATGCAAAAGTCATTGTATCTTATTCACTAAGTGCGTACTCTTATACACATTTACCCTAACATCTTATTCTATAATCTTATGAGAGTTGTAATCATGCGGGCGGCTCTCATACTAAACAGTCGTGTCTGGGTAAATTTACTTCGATTCAAATATATCAGTTCCACCCTAATTTGTAGCACACGGCTCTTATAATTGGGACACCCCATTATAGGAGGAATATGTAGTTTATTTCGTACGATATATCATATCCATTTGAACGAACACCGTTACCCCACGCGTTCTTGATCCTACCGAATGCATAGTGTCAGGCATATGCCGTGTTTAGTCCGACGTCGCTATAAATTTCGGACACCGACGCCCGGCGGTTTTGTTTAATTGAAAGTGCTCGAAAACGGCGCCACCGGAAATGGAATTCGCCGTGTACACTCTGACCGCTCCGAGGCCCCCCTCTCCGCGTTTGAGTTATTTTCCCACGTGTGAATCCGGAAATATAGTGTCGGTTGGGGAGAAACGCAGAACGGTATATTAAAGGTAATTTAAGTGCGCCCCCGGTGTTATATTGGCCTCCGCGGAAACATAATATATCTATCTGTTTGGTATATACGCGGTACGGAACAACCAAATGTTATACCTCTTAACCTAGTCACAGAATTTGCAATTTGTGAACACCGAGTATAACAAATTAATAATTTCTCAGCGCGAATCTTTTTTTTGCGAAAAGTTAAAAATGTCAGCCATTTCACACCTCTTGTAAACCCCATCCCGAGATATACTGTTATACTTATCAAAATCGATTAAGCGGTTTAAAATAAATCCAATATTTACAATAAAAACACAAAATAAAACTGAATTACATTGAAATTATAATGAACACCTAAAAACTAGTCAAACAACTTAATTTGCCTTAATGTTTCATAAAAAATGTGTTTTTGCTGTAAATACATAAATAAGCTAGCATAACTTCTAATTAAAAAAAGAAAGAAAATCAGCAAAACAGAATAAATGCATTCGGGTCAACATTAATACCGTGAAGGCCCTCCTCTACTTCTTATCACTGCATTCATGCGTCGAGGCATGCTTGATATCAAATGTTCCAAAAAAGCTTGCAGAATATTCTCCCATTCTTCAATAGTGACCTCTATGAGTTGGTTGTGATTAGCAACAGGGGGTCTACGATTTCGAATATATTTTTTTTCGAGATAGTCCGATAGATGCTCTATAGGATTCATGTCAGGACTGTTAGATGGCCACTGTATATTAACATCATTTAGGTAGCCAATAACCTGTCTAGCCACATGAGGACGAGCGTAGTCCTGCATGAATAAAAAATTAGGTTCAACAAACGGAGCAAAAGGCTTTACATGTTCGACATCAATCTTGTCTAAGTAATAAATATTGGGCATTCATAGACCTCCTACGTATTGTGACCAACTCTGTACGAGCATCGAAGCAAATTCCTCCCCAAAACATTTTAGAGCCACCACCAAAAGGTACTTTAGGAGAGATATTGCAACTGGCAAACCTTTCTCCTCGCCTTCGCCAGACACGCTCACGTCCATCTGGAGCTTTAAGGCTAACTCTGATTTCATCGGAGAACATAATCTCTCGGTAGGTAAGCAATGTTTTTTTGGCCGGTCTTCTGTTGCCCAATCCTGCTTCATGTAAACGTCTTCTAACCGTTCGAGATGATATAGCGATATTTCGAAGATCTGCTAATTCATTTTTTAGCAGATTGCTGGTGACTCCCCCGTCTCTAAGAGCACGTTGTCTCAAAAAACGATCATCAACTGTTTTAGTGCAACGTTTTCGCCCTTGCGCTAGCCTTCGATGGTATGAGCCCGTCTCACCATGCGACAGACGCTGGAATGATGTCTTCCTAACAAACCAGCAACATATCGCATTGAATATCCTTCATCCAGGAGAGTCGATGCTCGCACTGCATCCTCAATTGACAAATTTTTTTATTGGCAGTTTATTTTCCTTACTTGATTTACTCGCAAATGTACGTCCCAACATGCATGTGATAAAAACAATCACAATCGAAAGCGTGCTTTTCACAGACACTTTGATTTAATCAGCACTTTTTAAGAAAATTTTAACGCAGTTTTAGTCTAAAACGAGGTTTAATACGAATTACTGTCAAAAAAAGGTAATGTGATACTATAGTTAGCTTAAATAACAACTGTCACTGTTAAACAAGGTCCATGGTGTACTTGTCGAGAAAAAAATATAAAAAATATCTAGAAAAATATGAGTGGTGCGCTAATTTTGTCCAAGAGTTTATATAGCGAAAAACCCAATTTTCAGGACCAGCTTTAAAAGGCACAAGACAGGAAGAAGGATTTTTCGAGCAGAATATTTCTTATAACCCTGTAGATATACGAGCTAGAAGTATATTTGAAATTAGAACAACCGTTGTATTAAAAATTTTAAGGTATTATATTAATAATTACTGCTTTTGTTCTAAAAAGATGCCGTTGAATACATGAAATGTTGTAAAATGAGGTAAAAACCCACGAAAAATTCGAAGAAGAAGAATTAAAAATCAAGCTTCCATTTCAAAAACACAGTTGATAGTGACAATTTAACCTTAAAATTATCGATTTTATACAGGGTTGATAAAACTTCATGAATCTGTATAAAACGTGAAAAGACGTTTTCATACAGGGTGTTCACTTTTAAGTGGACACAAATCAATAAAAAATTGATTTGTTGGGATATTTTCAAAAAAATTTTTGATGCAAAGCTCTTCAAAATGCGCAACTTTCTACGTGAACACATTTGTCAAATTGAAATTCCAGGGCCGGTTAAGATTTTTTTTAAACCCCGATTTTCACAAAATCTATTTAGGCATTTTTTTATTTAAAATCTGACAGCGTTAATCAGAACACCCAAAAACCCCTATATACCAAATTTAAATAAAAAATATACAGGGAGTTCTATTCTGCGGGGTGTCAAAGTTAAACAAAATAGGAATTTTAAAGGCACCTGCAAAGTCAAGTGTGCCATGGAATCCCCTCAAAACAGTTAAATGGTTAATAGGACCACTCAAGGTGTTGGTGTGCAAAGGTCCAATTCAAAATATACAGAATGTTCTTATCTGTGCCACCTTAAAATGCTGAATTTTTATGAAACTTTATACGGGTCATGAGTGCTGTGGAATCATTGAAAAAAATATTGATAAACACAAAAGTAATATATTTCTTTACAAAATGCCAACTAACAAATAAAAACAATTTAAATTATTGGACCTTACTCAATAAAGTCAGTGTCTGAGATGATACATTTTCTGTGCGTTTCCTGTTGTGACACACCAGCCACCTTAACTGATATGGACTTACTGACTGGCAAGCTTCTGTATTTTTTAGATTTACTTAGTTCGTTTATAGTATGTGGAGCGGTTTTGATATACTCGATTTTTGACCCGTATAAAGTTACAAAAAATTCAGTAATTTGAGATGGCACAGAAAAGAGCACTCTGTATATTTTGTATTGAACTTTTGCACACCAACATTTTGAGTGGTTCTGTTGACCATTCAACTGTTTTGAGGGGATTCCATGGCACACTTGACTTTGCAGGTGCCTTTAAAATTCCTATTTTGCTCAACTTCGACACCCTGCAGAATAAAACTCCCTGTATATTTTTTATTCAAATTTGGTATATAGGGGTTTTTGGGTGTTTTGATTAACGCTGTGGGGTCAGATTTTAAATAAAAACAATGCGTAAATAGATTTTGTGAAAATCGGGGTTTAAAAAAAATCTTAGCCGGCCCTGGAATTGCAATTTGACAAATGTGTTCACGTAGAAAGTTGCGCATTTTGAAGACCTTTGTATCAAAAAATTGTTTTTGAAAATATCCCAACAAATCAATTTTTTATTGATTTGTGTCCACTTAAAAGCGAACACCCTGTATAAACATGTACCGAAATCCTAACGGTTTCCGCTAAGTTAATTTTTTTTAAGTTTTCGTTAATTTTTTCTAAAGGAAGACAGTTATGGCAAAACATATACATTGTAGGCACATTAAGTGCTATAGAATAAAAATTATTTGGCTTGTCTACATCTATCTATGCTGGAGATGCAGGGGTCAACCGTAATATGTTTTAATAAAAAAATGGTACGCCGCTGGAAAAGTAACCTTTTTTGCCTTCACTAAATTTTCCAATTAACTTTAAGAAAAAAAAACTATATAGCGAAGCTATATAGGTCTGTGCTTATTCAGTTTTTAATTTTGAACAACTTTCCTTAATAACATTTTTAATTTTTTTAGCAGAAGAAAATCACAATACTAGGCTTTTGGAATTTTGCACACCTACTCATTTTTTAACTCTTTAATAATATTTTGTCCTAAAACCTTCAAAAAGGGTTTCTAGATTCGAAAAATCACAAAATGTTATCAAGCAAACTTGTTCAGAATAAAAAACTATTTATAGGTTTGCAAAATTTTAAAAGTCTAGACTGTGATTTTCTTGTGCTAAAAAATTTAAAACGCACGAAAATGATTTTTTTAATAACGGTACATTTTTCGAAAAAAGGCAAGAATAGTTTTTTCTTAGAATTTATTGTGAAGATAGAAAATATTACTTTGTCAGTGGTGTACCATTTTTTATTAAAAAATATAATGGTTGACCCCCGCGTCTCCGGCACTGGTGGAAGAAGACATTCCAAATTATTTTTAATTTATAGCACTTAATCTGTCTACACTGTACCAAATAAGTTTGCTCTGTCTTCATTTAGGAGAAATTAAAGAAAACATATAATAAATTGAACTTTGACGCCCTTGTAACGGTTTTCGACTCAAACTGATTTTTTTTATTGCAAAATGAATGATGGCGCTGCCTTCGGAAGAAATTTTTCGTTCGCATAATATATTGTTCGTTATTTATTATATTGACCTTGTAACTTTATCACGCCATCCACAAATCCAAGTTGAATAGGTTTAGTATAAAATTTGAAAATTAATATTTCAAAAACCATGAAAGATACATTGTTATAAAGTTTTATACCGTTTTAATCATAATAACCAATAGATTTCAGATAACTAAAAACAAATGGAGGTGTTCCCATTAAACAAATAAATGAATGTTTGGTTTGCTCTGCTTTTAAGAGATGCTCTGTATATTCATACAAAGGTTACAACAAAAAAACAGCTTATAATATGATAAAACTTTTGTTTGAAAGATTTTTTTGTATCTAAAAAAATTAAAGAGTTAAGGGGTTTAAAATAGAAAAACATCTCTGTGAGATATTTCGATAGTTGTAAGAACTCATCATAATAGTATATTACAGCTTATTACGTATGAGTGGAAAGTTGCGCACGAGCCGCGCAGCGGCGAGTGCTGTAATTCCACGAGTATGTAATAAGCTTACAACTCGAATTTTGTATTATAATTTTTCTTTGACGAAAGAAAAACTATTATAATAGATAAACTATACTTCTGATTATCTGTCAGACAACAATTAGTATGTTGGTTAGGTTAGGTTAAGCTATGGATGCCGCGCTAACAAGACACCCGTGATAATTGCGTTTTAATTAAGAACAGATACGTAATTTTTTTTATTACCTGTCAGTCATTACGTATCTGTGTTCCTAACAATGAACTTACTTATAACCTAAACCGTCACTTAATAGGTATGTTACTAGCATAGGAGTAGAAAAATATAAAAACTTAACACGTTTTTGACGTAAGCGTCAACTTCCCGATTGTGCGCAATTCCCGACGTTCCATAGCGGAAACGATCGAAACCCGCCGCGCGTATCTTCGCTTCCCGGCTCCGAAATAACCGGGCGATGTCCGGCGCCGAAAACACTATTACCGCCCCGGAAAAAAGAACGGCAAAAGGGCACTATCGAGGTCCTCGCGGTCCCGGAGGATCGCCGTAGTTTTCTGTCCGGTCGACCGTCGAATCAATCAACGTCGGCGCAGCGGCGGTGGTGCGAAAACGGTTTGGTTCGGAATGAAACAACTTTAGGACTGACAGGTTAGGTCAGGTGAGATGTAAATGGAAGTCCATTTGTTACTACAAGTTTAAGTTCTTTTCACGAAATCGAAATATCATAATTTCCTATTAATAAAAAGAAATACACATCTCGTAATTTAAGAAACAACTATTATTTAAAAAAATATATGAAAATTGCCATTGTTGCCAAGATTTACCACTACTATCGATCTGTGTATATCGGTCATGCGCAGATACAACTTTTTCCTAGACCGACACTATATTAAAGACCCGAGCATGACGTCATATTTCATTGTTGTTTACGGACTGAGGTGGCGCCACTCGACGAAAAAAATGGCGACTTATTATAGGCTATAGCGGAATATTCTGTGGTTATTGGTATGTCAGTTACTGACGTTTAAAATGTCCCAAATTTTAAATATCCATATTTATTACCATTTGCCTTCTTTTTACGGTAACGAATTGTCTTTGCGTCCAGTGTTTAGCAGTTTTATCCTATTAACACAGCTTTTATATGTAGATTTATTTGTGATAACATGAAATTTACATGCACATGAAGACAATGGTATGCACACTGCACAGACCATTAGATGAATTGCAGAAGAATAAACACTATTTTAGAATTATGGGATGATTATTCAACCAGCTGAAGAAGCGAAAATTCTAGATATTATTTTGGAAGAGTATTTTGTAGCGTTTGCAAGGATGAAAATATAAAATTTTGTTTATAGCTCCAAAGCGAACTAATAAGAGTAGAGATACTAAGAGAGCACCAGACCAGACTTGTCGAAACCTGTCTGGTCTGGTACTCTCCTAGGTTTTGCCCGTCTCCCCACTCTCTCAGACACGCAGATCATTTACAACATGTCCTTCATAAATAGTTTAAACAATTTGCTGGTGAAAAATCTGGTGAATGTTCGAGATTTGGAAGTAAATAAAAAATTTGAGATCCAGTGTTTTAAGAGAATAAATACCAAGTTTGGGGAAAAGGTAGTGGTGGAATTTGCCGACTTCAAGACCATCCTGCCTCAGCGTTTTACGGAGCAATTAACTCAAGAGCGAATTGACGAATTGAATGGTGACAAAAGGTATTTTTTAACAAGCTTGGGGCCCGTCGGCAAGACTACAAATATTATATTTTCTGAAGCATGAGCGAGAGACTGCGGCGATATATGGAGGCACTCGAAGAGCTGAGACGCTTGATTATTATGTATGAACTAACTAAAAAGTTTAGAAATGTAAAGTTGTGAAAATAAAAAATATTATTTGTTTGTGTGTTTTTTATTTCCCTATATAAGAGGGTGTGATTGAATAAACCTGTGTCAATCCAATGCTGGTTGTTAAAGGGGGTGGAGTGCTGAACACATTAATTGACAAATTACCGATCGAGTTACATTTTCCGGGATACCAGTATTGTGGTCCTGGTACTAAATTAGAGAAACGTCTTTCTAGAGGTGATACTGGCATAAACAAGTTGGATGAATCTTGCTTAATTCATGATGTTGCATACAGTAAAAACAAATCATTAGAAGAACGACGCAAGGCAGATTGGGAAATGGAAAATCGGGCTTGGGATAGAGTCAAATCAAGAGACGCCAAATTTGGTGAGAAAACAGCTGCCTGGTTCGTTACGAGTGCAATGAAAGTTAAAAGGAAATTGGGTATGGGTATGAAACGTCCCTTTTCGTTTAGAAGAGATATTGTAAAGAAGGTTGAAAAAGCCCTAAAGAAATCTTTTACTAACAATGAGTTGAATGATCTAAAAAAATTGAAAAAATCATCGTTAGCAGCCGTGAGAGCAGCACGCGTGCACATAAAAAAAGCGGGTGGAAAAAGGAAACTAAGAATACCTAGAATTATTCCCTTTGAAGAAAAGAAAGGAGGTTTTCTCCCGCTTCTGCCTATACTGGCTGCTTTAGGGGCCCTTAGTTCTATAGCCGGAGGGGCTAGCAGTATAGCCAAAACAATAATTGACGTAAATAATACAAAAAAGCTGATGGAGAATGGAAAGCAATCTATGAAGATCGTCGGTTCTGGACTCTATTTGCGGAAAAATAAACGTGGGTTCGGTCTTTTTTTAAAGAAAAAAAAACTATTGAAGCCGCCCAACAGACCTTTATCCAACCTAGATTTACTTAAATATGCCGATGGAATTCCTTACTTTAGAGGTGTGTATATGAGAGATACACTATCTAAAAAACCGAGAAAAAATGAGTCGGCCATTTTAAATTTGGATGTGCAGAGGAACTCCGGGTCTCATTGGGTGGCATATCGCAAGAGAGGAAGAAAATGCGAGTATTTCGACAGCTTTGGCAACCTGAAACCGCCAAAAGAACTCATCAAATATTTGGGAAATGAGGTTGAAGTTGAATATAACAACAATTCTTATCAAAACTATAACGAGATGAACTGTGGTCATTTGTGTCTAAGCTTCCTAAGAAACTAAATAAAATTTCAAAATATGAAGTGTGTTTAATTTGTCCCCAAAAGTCACCGAAAATATTCTAAATACCAATTGGACAATAACAATAACAGTTTTCAAGTTTTTCTATAAAAGGGGTAGTTGAGGAGAGAATTCATCAATTATGTCGCTGTTGTTCACACTACACGGATTTACTTCCACACTGTCTATTGACTTTAATATTCCTATACATTTAGAATCAGATTTTGAGTATGGTTTGGCCCTGCTAGGATTTCACACATATAACAGCATACCCAATATAGATGTTGGTGTCAACAAATTTTATTATATAAATGCTGATGGGTATCGCAAATGTTTAGTAATCCCCACAGGCTCGTACGAAATTGAGGCCCTAGAAAAGTACATAGTTGGCGCTTTAAGAAAGGAGGAGTCTGATCAGAAAAATCCAATTTCAATAAAAGCCAATAACAGTACTTTAAAGTGTGAAATATACAGCGATAAATATACAGTAGATTTTCTACCAGCAGACTCTATTGCTCATGTGTTAGGATTTTCTCCTAGTCTATTAGAGTCTGGACAATTGCATACTTCTGATATATCTGTAAACATCGTGAAGGTCAGAACTATACATATAGATTGTAACGTAACATCTGGAGCATACTATAAAAATCAACCAACTCATACGATTTACGAGTTTGCAGTTAGCAGCGATCCTGGTTACGCTATAGACGAGTCTCCGAAAAATCTGGTGTACATGCCAGTTGCAAAGCGTGAGATTAATAATTTGACTGTAAATATTCTCGATCAGAACTCTCAACCTGTAAATTTTAGAGGTGAGGAAATAATTGTACGGTTGGAGTTGAAGCGTGTATGAAATTTCGCGAAAATGGTTTTGGTTTTTGATGACAGATATCAACCGTATAAAAGGCAATCACAGTGCTCCAAAAATTCACTAACAAATATTCCACCGAAGAGTGCAGATCGTCTCTCGTTGGAAAATCAAGAATTTTTGAAAGCACTTGGCTATGTCCCTAACACCTCAAGTGTTTAATGTGCATCGCACTCCAACCTATGATGAATCTATTCAACGTTTAGAGAAGCGCACCTATTACCCATTTGTAAAGTCATTTAGGAATAATGATACTGTGGAAATAACCATTAATCAGGGTGATGCATGGTTGTTGATGTACGATGCGTCGATTTTTGTCAAAGGTACAGTGGCTAAGAAAACCGGTGCTGGACAATGCAAACTAGCCAACAACGGTGCCGCATTTCTATTCGATTCAATTTCTTATGAACTAAATGGCAAGGAAGTAGAAGTAGTGAGAAACCCCGGAATTGTGAGTACGATCAGATCGTATCTTTGCTATACTGCTAATGACGAAAAATGCATGACAACAGCAAGCTGGGTTGGGGTTAATAAATCTTTTGCTGTTAACAATGATGGAACATTCAATGTAAGAATACCGCTAAAACATCTGTTTGGAATATTCAACGATTATCAGATGGCAATTTGTGGTAAACAAACAGTGAGACTAATACGAGCTCGAAATGATAACAATGCCTTATTACTAACCCAAGACGCTGCAAGACCAGATCCTGTCATAACTGCAGAAATAACAATTTCCAACATTGAATTAAAGGTTAAACATATTCAGCCGAATGATATCATTAGATTGGATCTGCTTAAATCTATAAAAATTGATCGTCCAATTATAATGGCGTTCCGCAAATGGGAGCTACACGAATTGCCAAATCTTACTGTAAACTCCCAAAGAGAAATATGGGCCGTAAAATCGTCAGCAGCCGCGTCAACTCCTCGGTACGTCATAGTTGGATTTCAGACTGATCGCAATGATAATTCTAAAAAAAATCCCACGTCATTTGATCACATAGATGCGACTGATGTAAGATTAATTGTAAACGGTGAATATTTTCCATTCGAACGTCAGAGATTGAATTTTGCTGCTGCTAACGATTTTTGGAGGCCTATCACAACTATGTGGAATTTTATCCGAGTTACATGAATGCAATGGAGAGTCGCCCGCTACTTAGCTATGCAGATTACAAAAATAATGCAACCCTGTTTGTAATTGACTGTTCTCGCCGGAATGAATCTATAAAAATAAACACAGTTGATGTTAAGTTGGATATAGAAAATAGTGATGGATTTCCTGATAGAACTCGAGCCTACTGCATAATTGTTCATGACTGTACCATGGAGTATTTACCTTTAAGTGAAACTGTACGAGATTTAATGTAGATCCGTATATATAAAAGAACATTTACTGATACATTTCAGTTATAATCAAGATGTTGCTGAGTTTGGGTCACATTATTTTGTTCTCATTAATAAATAATGTGTTCTATATTTACAACCCTGAAGATGCTAAGGTATCTATTTGCGAACAGGATAAAAGATGTTTCCCATTTAAAACGGTAGTTGAAAAAATTTCGGTAGCAAGACTGCCTAAAAATGCTACTCAGTTTAAACTTCGAGCAGTATTCCAAAATCATACGATTGCTGAAAGTGTGTGGAGGGAGGTCCCACCTTCCACCACGCCCACAATGGCCACACCCAGAGACCTCAGTCAAGAACAACATATAAAAGACCTCGCTTTCGTGCCACTAATTTACTACATTACTATATATTCTTCATTGCTAGTAGCAAAATTATTTATTGAAATAGTAAGAGTATTACTGAATGAGCGATGGAGCATAATTACGAGAGTCTTATAAGAACGTTTGAAAACTGGTCAAGCCCCCTATCATCAGAGAAGCTTGCCCGAGCAGGATTTTTTTATACGAATTACGAAGATGTTGTCCGGTGTCCATTTTGCAATATCGAAGGATATAAATGGGAAAAGGATGATGATCCATGGCAAGACCATGCTAGCTGGAGTCCCAGTTGTCCATTTATTAAAGGTGAAATCAAGCCTGTGGACATCCCACCTGAAAAAGTAAATAACACCAATCCAGACTTTTTATGTATAGTATGCTACTGCAGAAACATAGAAGTCTTGCTGGTTCCATGTGGACATTTGGCATGTTGTATGAGTTGTGCAAACTCCATGGAGAAGTGCCCGCTGTGTAGGAGTATTGTGCAGCAGAAGATTCGAGCTTACATGCCTTAAATGTATTGTAATAGTTGTAGAAAATAAATATTCTTAATCGAAAAACTGTTTATTATTTACATCCCGATAGGTATATATGCATCAAGCATACGCTATCTTATTAGATGTATACAAGATGCGTATCGAATCACATCAACTATCTCTACCAATCGAAAATCTAGATTTTGCTCGAAGTGAGAAATCTAAACATGGCGTACTCTTACCAAATTCAATTAGAGCAATATTTTACGGTCCTAGCGGTTGTGGTAAAACAAACAGTCTGCTTAGTTTAATATTCAACGAGAATGGCTTAAAATTTAAGAACATCTACCTTTACAGTAAATCTCTATACCAACCTAAATATCAGTTACTACAAGACGTGCTTAAAGAAGCAAAATGTGTTGGATATTTTCCATTTAGCTCAAACGATGACGTCATTGCACCAACAGAGGCTAGAGAAAATTCAATTTTTATTTTCGATGATGTGGCTTGTGGGACACAGGAAAAAATTAGAGAATATTACTCCATGGGTCGTCATAAAAATATAGATGCTGCATATCTCTGCCAGACATATTCAAAAATACCTAAGCAATTAATACGAGACAATTGTAATGTAATCGTTTTGTTTAAACAAGATGAGGTAAACCTTAGACATATTTATGAAGAGCACGTATCACCAGACATCTCATACGGTGATTTCAAGAATCTCTGCTCGCTCTGTTGGAATGATAATTTTGGAACTCTAGTTATTGTTAAAGATTTCAATATGAATGAGGGACGCTATAGAATAGGTTTTGATAGGTATATAAAGTTATGAGAAGCACAATACGCTTATTATTAATCGAGATGTCGATGCAAGAACAGATTCAAGAAGCGCAGCGCGCAAAGAAAATCAGTGAACTAGCTCGAACGATTAGAAAAAAATACACCGCCTTAAAAATAGGGAAATTTGATGAGAATGAAACTTTACAAAAAATTTTCAAACCTGTGACAAGCTCTCTAGCAAATTTACAAGTTAAGCAAGAATTAAAACCGGAAGTAAAACCGAAAGTTGAACCAAAAGTTGAATCATTTATGGAAAAGTGGCGCGAGTCGTTGAAAAGTCCAATTGCACTTTTAGGAGAAATGAATGAAACGTTAAATGATGTTGAGAAAGGAATTGACAAAGTGTACAGGCATTTTGATACTGTGTATCCTAAAGTATCTATACCATGTATAACAGACTTTATGGCTAATTCACTTAAAATCGATAGGACATATGGTCCTAAGTATGACGAAACTAAATCAGTATGGATGCTAGGAAATAAATATATCGATTTTGAAAAAACGTCTGGTGATATAATCATCAACAATAGCCGATTCGCGGGAACTGATGGTCTCTACCAGCTAATTTTCTATAATAACCCAGAAGGTACTGATGATGATTTGAAAAGTTACAGAGATATTTTAAATCTCACTGGTGCTCATCTTACTTCAAACGGACGATTAAAACATAGCTACAAAAATAAGTATTCTAATATTATTAAACCTCTTATGAAGGGCCCGGTGGCTACCTCCACACCTGTAAAGGGTTCTGGCATGCATCTTAAGTATAACACAAAACCTGTGGAATATGTTTACTGGGATGATCCTAATGAACTTGTGGACAGGTTAAGGTTATTAATAGCATCAAAAGATGCCGGAAATACTTCCCACGAAAACGAAATAACAGCAATAATCAATGAATTGAAAGAAGCAAAAATTATTCTCTAACGTTATTTATAAGATGCCTTTAAACAAGTTCGGACGTGTTTCAAGGACTATTCCTTACTCGTTGAATGACGGGGATTATGATTTGAAAACCCGCAGACTGTGCAACGTTAATTATCCGATTAGCAGCAATGATGTTGTGACAAAGCAATATGTTGACAAACAAATGAATGAGGCATTCAAAACTTTTAACGTCACGCTCGAACAACATGATGTTAATATTGAGAGTAGCGTGAAAGACGCTTTGAAGAAAGAGATCGATGAAATAAGAAAATTTGTTAAAATTGTTGAAGAATGTTATTTAAAAATGGTTGGTGAACAGTCCGGGCCAAATCCCAAATTATTAGACAGATTTGTCCCTATAGATCATTCAAGTTAGTTAAAAGATGTCCTTAAACAAGTTCGGACGTGCCTCGAAATCAAGGAGCAGGTCTTGCCCACCTGTTTACACATTAAATTTGACTCTAGAAGGAAACTATGATTGTAGCAACCGCAGACTGAGCAACGTTAATCACCCGATCGATGAAAGCGATGCCAGCACAAAACAATATGTCGATGAGGGGGTCATTCATACATTACAATATTTTTACACAAATCTTAAACAGCATTCTGATGAATGCGATCTTCATATTCGCAACACAATGATAGACAATTTCCAAGATAAGATCGATGAATTGAGAGAGTTGGTTAAAACTATGGAAGATTATTATTTAAAAATAACTGGTAAGAGCATGCAATCCTTACTATCTCTCAGACTTGCAGAGATCCTTGAGGGTGGAGCATAGTCATGCATAGTAAAGAAAAAATTCAAGTAGTTAAGGAATTACATAAACCAGCGCGAAAAAATTATCCACGTCGTCGAACTATCATTAAAGGTTTAGACGATTTGTGGCAAGCTGATCTCGCGCAGTTAGATCAGTATGCTAGTCACAATAATGGCTTCAAATTCATACTGGTTGTAATCGATTGCTTCTCTAAATTTGTTTGGTGCAGACCGCTCAAATCCAAGTCTGCCGAAGATGTTACCAACGCCTTTGCTGATATCCTATCGGGAACTCGAAAGCCTCGCAACCTTCAAACTGATCAGGGCAAAGAGTTTTATAACTCTAGATTTCAAAATTTGATGCTAAAATTCAAAATTAGTCATTACAGCACTTTTAGCATCACGAAAGCCGCCATGGCCGAGAGAGTAATACGAACTCTAAAAGAGCGATTATTTAAGTATTTTAGTCTAAATGGTAAATTTAAATGGGATGATTATTTGCCTACGCTAGTTGCCGAGTATAATAACAGAAAGCATAGAGTGATTCAGATGAAACCCAACCAAGTTAATAAAAGTAACGAACAATATCTGCTTAAAAAAGTGTATAGTCACGTGAAGATTTTCAGAGGTAGTAAATTGAAGGTTGGAGATATTGTGAGAATAAGTAAAGTGAAACACGTATTTGCCAAAGGATATATGCCTAGTTGGAGTACAGAATTGTTTAAAATAAGCAAAGTACAAATTACCAACCCGCCTACATATCTTCTAGAGGATTTAAATGGAAGTCCTATAAAGGGCGGGTTTTACCGGGAAGAATTGCAAAAAACTGAACATCCCGATGTCTACCTGGTTGAAAAGATTCTTCGTAGAAAGAGGGGGAAGGTGCTAGTACGATGGTTGGGCTTTGATAAAGACCATGACTCGTGGATCTCTGAGTCAAACGTCATGTAGAGCTTCAAGTGTTAAGATGGTTGACAGCGGCTATGAAACCGATGGTAGCGACCATGAAGAAGTAAACAATGTAAGCGAAGATTCTCTGCTTCTATCATCATGCTTCACATTACCTACATATATTATTAATAATGGTTTGAGCATTATGAGATATTTCAAACCCCAAGTTAATATCCGATCAACAGTGCGACGAAATGTGATTTCGCTGGACTATTTGGAGTGGAAAGAATTAGTGAATAATTTAAACAACTTTACCAACAACCTGGGTACCCCGATGTTCATCAGATTTGACGATATATTGTTAAGAACCATGTTGACTGCAGATGGAAATCAACGAGTGTTGCTTGCAAAAAATGGTGTTAGCCAATGGTTTTCCATAGCAGAGGTTTTCGAGCTACTAAATATCGCACCATATGTGACTTTAAGGATGAGCTTTTTGATTAATTTTGAATTGTATGATTTTTACCTTAATTTTTTAGATAAGGTCAATGAATTATTAGTACGTAGTAACTATGCCATAAATGTAATGGAAATTGTATTTTTAATGTGCAATGCGGTATGTAGCATGGAAACATATTGCATTTTTGAACTGTACTCTTATTATAATCAATTTTTGTTAGCAGACTTGTATAGAAGAAGGTTGGAATAAAGCACTGATTAAAAAATATGACTTTTATTTTACAATATTTTTTTATGATCATCGACGGCTGATTGTTGATATGTCGGTAATACTCTTCCCAATTGATTTCAGGCACATGTCCCAACTGTCGCCGACACTTCATCAGATGATTCTGCAGTCGACTTCTCCGTACCATGTGGCTGGCAATGTAGGGGCAGGACACCATGTCTGATTCGATCTGAATGGTCTGGTTGTACATGTTGCTGCTCTGTCTTATCGAATAAACAATCGAAATAATCTTGATACGTTATCTGCTTCGCTACAACACTACCTCTAACACCTTTGGATTTTTTAACACACAAATTTTTTCCTTGAACCTTATAAGTATACATTTTAGATCTAAGTCCAACAAAATGTGTTAAAATACGACCATTTAATTCGTCCTTCATCAGTCCTGGCACCTTCTTATTTACAAGCGGAATTCCATATTGATTATCTGCAGGATAGTCACTAGTGTCAAACCGATGAATATGATTCTTAATTACATCCTCGAACATGTCCTCACAGCGGATTTCGTAAACTAAACTATCAGTATCAGTATATAATAATAAGCAGTTAGTTGGTGAAAATGTTTTCAACATAAAGTCATAGTGAAATTCGTAAACACAGGTTTTTGATATGTCCAGAATAGACATCCCAACGTACAGAGGTTTATCAAACATAATATTTGTCTTATTTAATTCGACACTTATTAAATTCTCTTCAAAAATTATCCTATGTCTAAAACGAGGGCTAGAAATTAAATTTTTGGCGCCGTATCTACCCTCCCACGTCCTTAATAATCTCACAATCCTATGTTTTCTAACATTTTGCATTGTTTTGCCGTAGATTGCATTATTCATTAGTTTCATTATATTTTTTTCAAAATCTAATGTTGTCACAGTTCTTAAGTGGGTATTGAGTTGTATATAGGGAGCTAACTAGGTAGACTGCTTAAATTTCAAAACTTTGTGAATTTTTTTCAGAATTAAACCATGTTGTAAAGCTTGCTTAAGCGCTCTATAATGAATCACATAATTCTTCTTATCATCGAGAGTGGTCATGAGCTTTTTTATTTTGGAACCTGGAGGTTTACGATGTTCAGGTGCGAAAGGAAGATCTTTATGATGGTCATGAAGATGATCGGGATACGACAAATCCACTTCTAAAATATATCCTTCATCGGCATTGTCAGCAACCTTGGTGACGTCAGTATCGCTGGAGGCCCACTCAAATCCTCCGTAAGGAAGGGGTTCACACATTGCCCAGCCATAAAGGTTGTTAACGTCCGCATAAAGAATATATTTTGATGGCATACTAGCATCATAGTTTGCCATATATTTGTTGTTGGCCTGAGAAAAGCGGTGGCTTACCTGGCTTACCCCACCTCGAATTGCCCTCTCGAAAAACATTAAGATGTCACTATCTTGGAAGGTTTCTAATTTACATTTCGTATATCGAAGCATGCAATCCCAACTGAATCCAGGCAAAGTATAGTACCAGGCAGGATCTAAACCGTAATTTTGAAGACAAGTCGTTCTAAAGTGTTCAAATATATCTGTGAGCAAGAGCACGTCAGTCTTTAAGTACAGATCTAAATACTCACCCAAGGTTTTTACACCAAACCTCTCCCAAATTAATTGCGCATGTCCGTAATCCTTCTCGTTAATATTAGTGTCATTTAATTTGTTATAAAAATGTTGAATCGATGGTAATGCGGTTTCTTCCAATTTTTCCAGAGAATCGATATAATCATAACAAAAAACCCCTTTCCTAGTTAACAAGTCAAAATTTTCGGAATACAATCGAAATTCATTTCTAGTGTTTTCGAAACTATTTAGAGATGATGCGAGTTTGTCGAGAGGAAAGGCCAAGAACTTGAAAGAATCGATGAACCGAAATTTAATATTTGTTTCATTATCGAATACTGTAAAGCTTATATATTTTTCATTATTAACAGGAAGTAGGTTGACATGATTCCGTTTGGCAAGTTCTCGTATTATAAAGTGGCTGTCATACCCACTAAGATTGTGGAAAATGATGGGAACTACAAACGAGTTTTTATAATTTAAGTTGCACGCTTGATGTGCATAACCTCGAAACATCGATGACAGGTGACAGTGGTCACGTACAATTATGTCGTTAACATTGAATTTTTTCTCGCAAATGTGACAATTAGGGGTGGCATCTTTAAGACTTATGGCTTCATCCATAGGTTCAAAAAGATTCAATTTGGATGATATAAACTTAGCAATTTCCTCTATTTGATTGGCAAACCATATCATACAGTCTCCCCCGCGATAAGCTTTGTAGAAAGAGAGCGAGTTGTCAAAAGAGCACTTGAAATAATAACCGGCACTGAATGCTTCGTGTCTTTGATATTTAACAGTTTTTAGGCTAGCATCAGAATCTCCGCAGGGTTTTAGCATTGCTTCAAAGTCAGCATACAGGGTGAATGGGGTGCGTTCTTTATTAACAAAATTTTTAAATTCGATAAACTTCTCTTTGGGAAACTCGATTTTACAATTATTTATTTGCTCGCAATAAACTGTATGCTCTTCTAACTTATCTTGCGATGAAAAGTAATTTAAACATCTCTCGCATATAAATTTTCTACCGTTATGTTTACTAGACTGTTTCGAAATTAGTCTAGATAAATCTTTAATCCAACAATAATGGTATTTTATATCAACGTGCGCATCGTCGACAGACGGTGCTTCAAAGTCGCTAGTTTTCAAAAAATAATGACTTTGAATTAGAAGTAAATTCACATGTCTATCCATTTTATTTTTAGTTAGTCGAGCTGGAGAGGTGATAAATTGACGTGGAGTCTCACTTACCAACTCCAAAATATACACATTTATAGAAATTTCATTTAATTTTTCGAATTTCGATATTTGAGATAATTGCATTGGTAGGTCTATATCATCTAATTTAAATTTCAGCCTGTAGTGAGGATATGAATTAACCCGATCAATATGCTTTTGAGAGGGGTAAAGAGCGGCAATAACACTCCAAAAGAAGCATGCTTCATCACTATTTTTTACATTGACACATGCTTGTTTTTTGGAAATTTCAACGGGGAGTGGCAGATATGAAGCACCGTTTCCTATCTCAACTTTATTTATACTGATGACTAAACTCAAAATTTTGCGTAACGCCCACCCCGATCCATTGTCATGAAAATCTTCAAGCTTCTTTATAATCCTATCCTTTATATTATCTGTAAACCACAACTTTAAATCACTCCCCTGGTCAATTATAGCATTTTTTGTGTTGAAGCATTTGTTGTCACTTATGACTGTATCTTGAGACATTTTAACAAATTCACCATTAAAAACCGCATTTACCTTAACAATGTGAAAAGCATTTAAAGTTCTAGTTATGCGACTCTTAAAAAGAATAAATGCATCGTCAAAAAACTGGAATAAATCGATGTGCCTCATATTTACTATAACACCTGTGCGAAGACGACTCTGGAACGCTGCTTGAACGTCCACCCATTTGACTCGATGACTTCTATTGAGGTGTTGCTTACCAGATCCAGTTTTGCATAATGTTTTGAAGTATAATTGAAGTCTTTTGAGATGTTGCAGATTGGCATGCAACTTTGACAAAGTGCCTTGGTGAAAATGACATCGGAGTGCTGAGGAATGCTGTCTCACCGACAATTGCAACTTTTGCTGCCAACGTTGTAATACTTGTGGAAGTGTAGGTCTGTCACTTTCATTAAGTATGTTAAACACCTTCTCATATGCCTTTACAGTTTTGTCGCTCTCTGTAGCTATTTCATTACCATCGATCATCTTCGAAGCAATGAGTAGAGCAGTGTGCTAGAAATAGGCAGAGTTCCTACCTATATAGGGTAAGAGCGTCGAAGGATGGTCCCCTCTCCAAAATTTTAGTATGAAAACAGGATCTGAGAAAAGGTTTTTTTTTTGCTCCCTTTTTTATTTTAACATTTTACCATTTTCTACAAACATTAATTTCACGAAGCACGTCTTTCCTGCAGCGGGAAAGTTTTTAAATTGACTTTTTTTCATAATCATTCTTTTCTGCTGGAAATGAAACAGCATAATAACTTTACATTTTTATTTACATTTTCACAAAAACTAAATTATTTACATCGTCTTATAAATTCAGAAAAAAACATTAGTTCTACCCTCGGGCGGTGAAATGCTTTTCCAGGCCTCGTGATGTGTCGCTCACATTGGTTTGCACGCACTCGCTCGTAGAACCTCTGCTGCTTCCGAACAAGGACGTCGAACTTGGGGCAGCCTAGATCCTCGATATTGTAAGATAAGTGGGCATACCCCGCGGCCTGCAGCAGATTCCTTTCAACTTGTCCTCCCTTGTAAGCTATAAGTTCATCGCCAGCGGACTCCCCCAGACGCCGAATCTCTTCTAACGCACTTTCCTGGGCTTCATCCGTTGCACAATCTTCAAACTTCAAACTTCAAGTTCATCGTTAACCAACGAGCAGTGCATGCATCCTTAGAAGATAGGCTGCGGTAGTTTCCCACACGATAATACCTGGATGTCACTTCCCTCGATTTCATATCGTATATCGACATTTCTTTTATAACGAACTTTCCACTAACTTGAAAGCCATCAGCGTCGATGATATACCTGATGTTAGACATTACGATTTGCAGAAAACTAAAGATTTGTAGAAACTATCACTGAAAGCAAAGATATGACTCTTATATTCCAATACTTCTTACTATGCGGAAAGAAGGGATGTGGGCGGTACCATGTAGGAGGGCACTGATGGGGCGGGGTTGGTGGGGACTTTCGGTAATCTGACAACGTTGCCTCCGGTGGGCGGGTCTCCCTAACGTTCAGGAAAAATCTACCAAACTGGCAACACTGTTCCGATATACACACGATGCGTGGCGCGTTTCCTCTTCAGTTCACCCGTGTTTCACAGTCGTGTTCCGAGTCGCTTTTACTCAGTTCACCCGTGTTCCGAACCGCTTTTACTCAGTTCACCTGTGCTTCGTCGCTTTGAACAGTATGGAATCATCAAAAATTAAAATTCTAAGTGATTGCCGTTTGGTAGCTGTAAGTTTTTTAGTTTAATTTCTCATTCGATTCTCATTGAACCCATTTACTTGTAGCCAACTCGGAGTGCCGACGAGACGGTCAACGCTGTGGCGTCAATTTGCCCCGAACCTGTAAGTTTGCATTAATCAGTATTTTCCCATATAATGTTTTCCTTTCATAGCTGCCCAATCTCAACTCAAGCGTGTTGAGTCTGCTGGAGGAGCCATTCATCGCAGGGCTCACCAACCAGCAACTCTGCGACATGGCTCTTGATGATTATGGTTCCGATTTTGAAGTTGGACGTCTTCCATCACCGGCAGCATCGTCAAAGGTAAGCTAACATTTATAAAATTCGCTATTTTCAAATAAGGTTTCTTCCTCACAGATAGATAATCAAAGCCGGTGTGGGGGCTCCAGGGCTTCATCGCGGTCGTCATGCAAGAGGTTAAGCGACGAGGCAGACGATTTGGTAGCGAAGCGACCCTCCCAGGAGTCACAGACAACGCGTGGGGGAAAGAATTTGACAATGCTAAATGAAAAGGGGAGATTTGTGAACGAGCAGCATCAAAGTGTGAGTGAAGTATTTATGAATATGAGAGAGTTGGCAGATGGGGGCATTTCAAACGCAAACGAAAAAAAGAGAAGGTTTGAATGTGTGATGAATCGAATGCAAAGGGAGTGGGATGAATGTGAAAAGAGGATGTTGAAAATAAAAGCCATTTTTAATCGTGCGAAAGAAGGGCGTGCCTCATGTATGAATGAAGTTGAAAAACTTGAACGCATGAAAAAAAATCTCCCCTAAATATATTTAGTTATACGTATATGTATAGATAAGTTTCATTATTTTATCCAATTAGATGTAAGTGTGTATATATTTAGAAATTAGTGTTTATTGTATATATATTTTTTTAATATAAAACATAAATATATTTCTCTTGTTTCATTCCACACATTAAATATCTAACAAAATCATTCTGAGCCTTTAATTTTCCAGTTTCTTAAACAAAGAAACCAATATAATTAGTCTGGAGAGCGCTCAGTCAAACACTCTGTATACCATAGAACTCTGAAAATATAAAGAAAAAACTATTTTTATAATAAATAGAGAATAATTTGTATAACACAGCCGTAAAGTTTTCAAAATAAACTATAGTCGCCCCCAGTTAATTTTCAAGAATGTTTCTTAAGCATAGAAACCAATATAATTAGTCTGGAGAGCGCTGAGTTAAACACTCTGTATACCATAGAACTCTCTGAAAATATAAAGAAAAACGATTTTTATAATAAATAGAGAATAATTTGTATAACACAGCCGTAATGTTTTCAAAAATAAACTATAGTCGCCCCCAGTTAATTTTCAAGAATGTTTCTTAAGCATAGAAACCAATATAATTAGTCTGGAGAGCGCTGAGTTAAACACTCTGTATACCATAGAACTCTCTGAAAATATAACGAAAAACGATTTTTATAATAAATAGTGAATAATTTTATATAACTCAACCATAAAGTGTTCAAAAAATAAGTTATAATCAACCCAAGATTACAGCTTCCAGCCCGAAGCGTCGTCTGTACCGCACGTCGACTGGAACCGCGCCTCGACCTTCGATGGAGCGCGTGGCGCGTGTCCGCCACCTTCTGGAATGAGAGCGCCGAGTTAAACACTCTGTATACCATAGAACTCTCTGAAAATACCATAAAGAAAAAACTATTTTTATAATAAATTTGTAAATATCGAATAATTTTGTATAACACAACCATAAAGGGCCCAAAAAATAAGCCATAGTCAACCCAAGACCGTAAGGTCGAGTCCAGTTCGAAGCGCGGTTATTCTACCTGCCTGTCTGGACTGTACCGGAGGAGCCCCGACTGAGCGGTATTCTAGCGTCCGACTAGACTGTACCCTCGGCACGCCCGCGGCAGCATCCCCCGAGAAGCGGTACCGCTGACTGTACCACCGCAGCGCGGCGTTTGATACTTTCTCCTACTGGCCCACCCACGTTGCATACCCCAAGCAGGCGACTTCAACGCGCTACCTGAATAAGAAAGGGTAGAAATTTTCAAGAAACCCCTTTGGAAATACAGCCGTGGTTAAGAGACAAGCGTCTTTTGCTACCAGCTAGGTGTCTCGGGTTCAATCCCCGGGTATTTCAGAGCACTGAAAACAAAACTAATGGGGGGAGGGGGGGCCAAGGGGGCCAAGGGGGCCAAGGGGGCCAAGGGGGCCAAGTGGCCAAGGGGGCCAAGTGGCCAAGTGGCCAAGTGGCCAAGTGGCTAAGTGGCAATTAAAGCAATTGGCAATATTTTTTTAAATAAAAAAATAAAAATTACTTTTTCAAAAAATGTTTTACTTTTTTTTTGCATATTCTTAGAACAATTGTCTAATTGGATATTATGTAGAATATTTTCTCACTGTCCTTGGGAAATTCGCTAGGCATTTTTTTTATGATTTGTTTAAAATCAGAATATCTGTGCCCAGACAATATTGGGATTTGTAGTAAAAAACACACAAACAAATAATATTTTTTATTTTCACAACTTTACATTTCTAAACTTTTTAGTTAGTTCATACATAATAATCAAGCGTCTCAGCTCTTCGAGTGCCTCCATATATCGCCGCAGTCTCTCGCTCATGCTTCAGAAAATATAATATTTGTAGTCTTGCCGACGGGCCCCAAGCTTGTTAAAAAATACCTTTTGTCACCATTCAATTCGTCAATTCGCTCTCGAGTTAATTGCTCCGTAAAACGCTGAGGCAGGATAGTCTTGAAGTCGGCAAATTCCGCCACTACCTTTTCCCCAAACTTGGTATTTATTCTCTTAAAACACTGGATCTCAAATTTTTTATTTACTTCCAAATCCCGAACATTCACCAGATTTTTCACCAGCAAATTGTTTAAACTATTTAAGAAGGACATGTTGTAAATGATCTGCGTGTCTGCTGAGATCTTAGTTGAACCTCTCCTATTTAGCTGTTTCAATAGGAGTGGGGAGAGAGTGGGGAGACGGGCAAAACCTAGGAGAGTACCAGACCAGACAGGTTTCGACAAGTCTGGTCTGGTGCTCTCTTAGTATCTCTACTAATAAGAGTCCACCATATAAAGAAGAAACTGAAAAATCTAATGCGTTTTATGCTTACTTTACACTACAACTAGCCGCATGGACTTCATTTTAAACCAAAAGCACAGACTAACGAGTAATAACGAGTAATACAGACAATTCCTTAGCGACATGTGTGCTTTTTATCGAAATATCTTCTAAAGACATGAATAATATGCATTTTATTCGACTTTACGTTAATCTACATAAGAAAGAGATTGTATTAGAACCAAATTTATGCTTATAATACTGTCTGTCTTTCTGTAAATTGAAATGGAGACTCGCTTATTTTTGACACATGTCCGTAAGGAGGCTTCTGTTGCAAAGCTATTTATTCTGTGCCAAAAGGGACCAAATACTCTTGCTTGCTGTTTAGACTAACTTTTCTTAAGAAAATATATGGAAATATGCATGTGAACTTGTCAAATTAGAGGAACATAACAAACAAATATTGTATTTTATTTTGGATATTAAATTCGTTGTAACAGACATACTTGCATGTTTTTATTTTATAAAAGATTCTGCAGCAATGGTGTTTTAACATTAAACCACCACGTAAATTTGTTTCGTCGTGTGGCGTCAGTGACGATCGCTTGAAACAGCGCTATGCACAGGTCTTTAATATAGTGTTTGTCCAGCTTTTTCTACAGAAAAACCCAATGATACTGACGCTTTCGCCAACATTCAAAATTGTCAGTTGGTGGTTTGTTAGACAGTGGCGCCTTCCTATGTACACGGTATATAAAGGATGTCCAATGAACATCCGAATTTGTATATAATTTATAATAATATGTAGATTTATTTTTTGCTGATATTTATTCGAAGTGTAAAAGGTCATGGTTTTTTTAATGCTTGGAAGTGCTAGATCCAGCACTATATCTAGTGGCAGCCGACAACACTGATTATTTGCAAAACCACTAAATTAAAATATTAAACTAAAAGCGTTGGGTGAAGATTTAAAAAGAGAATCTACGCCCATGGAACAGCGTGCCGATTTAAAAACATCTCCGGAGCCCGCTGGCACCCTCTACATTCCGGACCAGAAATTAAAGCGGATCGATATCGAAAATCTTCTGGCATCTTCGCCGGAGCCATCTTGGGGCTAGCGGAAGTAACAATTATTCACAGTCGGTGTCGCTGACTCGAAAGCAAAGTCTAGAAAACAGCACACTGTTTTCTGGGGTATACTGGGATAGCTCGGTGGGAATTACAGATGGGACATTTCGAGTCTGGCAATATCTTGATTTTGACTTTTGACAGGGTTTTACTTGACATTAAGCCCTGGGAATTGGGCCTGGAGAAAGTGAAAGGTTAGAAAGCGATTTTGTGCGAATTTTGGAGCTGAAAGAATATTCTTGGGCAGTGACAGTAATCTGACAAGTTTATTTGTGATTTTTGAAGGCTAAACAATAAAGGTGGTAACCAAGGTAACGAGTTTGGACTGTGATTTTTGAGATTCATTACAATATTATTTGCCCCTTTCACTGCTCCCTTTCGCGACCAGAAATTTACTTGGGGAAAGGACCCGCCCAAATACACTTATTAAACAGGGGTATCATTCCATCCTTTTCCCTTTAATAGAAATCGTATATTACATCAACCACACACGAGCAGAAAATACAAACACAAAATTTTATATTTCCAGCTCCATAGATGGTGTTTATTTTCAACGGGTACGTTGGGATCTATAGTAAACCCTAGAGCTGCGGGCGAGACTTCGAATTTTTTTTTAGCCTTGAAACTCTTTTTACACATTGTGAAACTATTGACTAGTGGGGGACTATTATTATTGCCAAAACAAATAACATACAGTGTGTCCAACTTTAAAACTGTACAAATCCGTAAAATCTTCATTTTTGGAGACAATCGCCCAAACTTTTTTTTGTTTGAAAGGCCTTCAAAAAGCGCTTCTTTTGACCGTCCCGTCATTTTCAAAATGCAAATCCAGGGCCGGCTGCGATTTTTTTATACCCTCGATTTTCACGAAAACCATTTAGCGATTTTTTTATTTAAAATCTGACCCCACAGCATTAATCAGAACACCCAAAAACCCCTTTCCACCAAATTTGAATAAAAAATATACAGGGAGTTCCAATCTGCAGGGTGTCAAAGTTGAGCAAAATAGGCCTTTTAAAGGTATCTGCCAAGTCAAGATTGCCATGGAATCCCGTCAAAACAGTTCAATGGTCTATAGGACCACTCAAGGTATTGGTGTGCAAAGGTCCAATACAAAATATACAGAGTATTCTTATCTGTGCCATCTCAAAATGCTGAATTTTTATGAAACTTTATATGGGTCATGAGTGCTGTAGAATCATTGAAAAAATATTGATAAACACAAAAGTAATGTATTTCTTTAAAATTCCTATTTTGCTCAAATTTGACACCCTGCAGAATAGAACTCCCTGTATATTTTTTATTCAAATTTGGTATATATAGGGGTTTTGGGGTGTTCTGATTAATGCTGTGCGGACAGATTTTAAATAAAAAAATCGCTAAATGGTTTTCGAGAAAATTGGGGGTATAAAAAAATGGTAGCCGGCCCTGGATTTGCATTTTGAAAATAGCAGGAAGGTCAAAAGAAGCGGTTTTTGAAGGCCTTTCAAACAAAAAAAGTTTAGGCGATTATCTCTAAAAATGAAGATTTTGCGGATTTCTACAGTTTTAAAGTTGGACACCCTGTATAATAATTGTATATGCGTTAAAATGTTCTTACTTATATAATTTATTTATGTTGACAATATTTCTGGATTTGGTATTTAGGTATTTTTTTAATAAATGTGTTTTCTCATTTAACTATTTTATTTTATTCCTCTCTGTCAAAAAATGTTCAAAGGTAATTCTGAATGAAAATGGGTAATTACTTTCTGGCGTGTTCAGTCAATACCTACTTAAAAAATCTCAATTCCTACATGTAGGTACATACATAGTCAACAGTTTAAAAAATCCTTATTTACCTACTTTTACTATTTTTGTTTATATCACTAATAAAAGTAGCATTTCATAAAACAGTGTTAGTTTTTTTTATTAAGAAATTCATTTTCGTCAATGTAATTTGAGCAAAAACTGCAAATTAAACAGTTATAGAGGGCAGGCCGTTACCTTGATTTAACTATAGAGAAAAATCAAACGGCAGAACATAAAAAACATGATCACGTAAATTCAACAAAAGTGTCTACTTAAAACTGAACTTAGCACTTAGCAGCCAATTTTCTAGGAGCCAAAAATTTCAACGTTTATTTTTTGATGAATATTTTTCTTCATTCTCCGGTTTAATCTGCTTAGAAGGTTTAATAATAGTTACCCTTTCTACTTTATTTTTATCAAAATAAATTTGTGGAAATAAGGGCGAGGAAAATTTTTTGCTGCCAGAAAATCGGCTACTAACTTTACACCGGTTTAGTTAGGCACATTGATTTTTAAATGTCTTCCGATATTTGGCCCCGCCTGTTTAAGTTTAAATAGTTACGAGCCGCCACTGATTAAGTGGTGTGGTATCATAGTTTGGCAGATATAAGCAATAATATCGTTTTAACAATGGCAGGCATTGTCCTAGCTAGCTAGCTTTTAAAATTGAGGGTACAGTTTACTCCGGCCTTGTTTTTTTCGACAAAAATACACCCTGTATACACTGTGTACTGATAGCAAAGTCTAGTATTCTCTAGACTTTGCTGATAGGTTCGGCCAATTATTGGGGCAACACCAAACAGAATGTCAACTTACAATTAGAATTTTTTATCGTTTACACCCCTTGGGCACTGAATCGCCGGACACACAGTATATATTTTTATTAGTTACTTAAGCTAAAAAAATGAAAATAAATAACAACCTCTTTCTGTATTCAACATTTTTCCAGAAAAACGCCTAGGTACATTAAAAAATACTCCCTAATAGAGGGAAGGCAATCAGTTTTTTCACTTTTCTCAAAGTTTTCATTTTGGACATATGTTTTGTTTTTCAAATCAACGTAAGAAATTGAAGCAACATAATGTAGATCACTATATCCTAAAAAAGAGAATTTTAAAAATCTGCCAATCCGTTAAAATCGTCAAATATCAAACTGAAATACGCCCAACCCTGAATCTATTCCTAATTTTATAAAAGCCAAATCGTAGAATTGTTTCACTGGCCCCTTCTCCCTTCTCCCCCCATGTCTATTTTTAGACTTGTTTGCCCCGCCCCGAACACAAACGAGCCTTTTGGAATACGAAATTGTCGAGTACGAAATCTACCACTAATTATCGATTTTGTTAGCGTCATTGTAATTATCGAAAATAGATGGTGCTAAACAGTAGTACTGGACGAGAGCTAAATAGAAATAATAATACCGCTATACACCAGTAGATGGAGTTGGTGCGCGGAGGCGAATGACTACGATCATTGGAAAAAGTTCGAATATCCATAGTCCTTCGCCTCCAAAAGCGCTCGGCATTTTATCTGGATCCGTGAGAGGTCTTTTTAAACCTTCAGTCAACGCTAAAAGGCTATTCGTCAAATATTGCAAACGATTTTAAACTGATTTCCCTATTAGCAAAGGACTTGAAACTTTATACATGGTTCAGAACTCGATGAAAATGCAATATTAACTCACTATATATATATATTATTATTAAGTTGTTTGTTATTATAAAAGTAAATTATGAATATTATATAAGAATATTTGACTAGTGGAAATCCATGACGAGATAAGCATATGCATTGGTTAAGAAGGATCTGGAATTAAAATTAATAAACCTGAAATTTGCCACATCTTTCTGTTATGATCTCATCCAGGTGTTTAAAATGGATTGCAAAATTTCAAACACAAGACTAGAAAAAAATAAAAAACTAATGTACCACTTTTTTGCAAAGAACTGAAAAGTAAAAATAATATAAAAACGGACTAAAAAAATAGATTAAAGGAGCATACTCAGAAGCACTGTTGAAACCCCCCGCAAAAAATCTCTTTCAAACTTTTTTTTTGAGTGAAAACAAATTAAAACAGATAAATTTTAATGTCTTACAATTCTTAGGACTCGATACAAAGTTTAGGTATAGGAATTTTAATTTTGGCATTAGTTTTTATATAAAATTTTATGTGAAGTATTTTGCAATGGTTCTGACAGTCTATGTGTAGCTTTCTCTATGCTAAAAAGAATAAAATAATTTCTCCTAGCTCCATGATGATTCCAAAAATATGCGGCGCATGCAATAGATAATAAGGAGTGTAGAGGGGTAGCTGCCGTTGTGAAAACATTATTTGCAGTGCAATACAATAATTGTAGTATGTTCCTCACGTTTTCGAATCTTTATGTGGCTAGGAGAAATTATTTTATACTTTTTACGCCTTCCTATGTATCTGATTAAAGACAATAAATAAAGGAGATCCAGTGAGCATCCGAATTTTTAAATAATTTATAACAATATGTAGATTTATTGTTTTTGCTGACATTTATTCAAAGTGTCAAAGGTCATGGTTTTTTAATGTTTGGAAGTGCTAGATCTAGCGCTATAGGTAATATCACTAAATAAAAATATTAAACTAAAAGGCTACTCTTTGTCTGTTCGTCAAATTTTGCAAACGATTTTAAACTACTTTCCCGATTAGTAAGGGACTTAAAACTTTAAGCATAGCTCAGAACTTGATGAAAATGCAATATTAATTCACTATATACATATTATTATTATTCTGTTTGTTATTATAAAAATAAATTATGAATATTAAATAAAAATATTTGACTAGGGGAAATCCATGAAGAGATAAGCATATGCATTGGTTAAGAAAGGATATGGAATTAAAATTAATAAACCTGACATTTGCCACATCTTTCTGTTATAATCTCATCCAGATGTTTAAAATTGATTGCAAAATTTCAAACACATGACTAGAAAAAAAAACATACCCACCACTTAAAAAAAAACTGAAAAGTATAAATTAATATAAAAACGGATTAAAAAAATAGTTTAAAGGAGCCATAGATACTCAGAAGCATTGTTGAAACCATCCGCAAAATATCCCGCTATACCAACTTTCAAACTTTTTTTGGAGAGAAAACAAATTAAAACAGATAAATTGTAATGTCTTACAATTCTTAGGACTCGATACAAAGCTGAGGTATAGGTATTTTAATCTTGATATTAATTTTTATATAAAATTTTATGCAAAGTATTTTGCTGTAGCTTGCAGAAATTTCAACAATTGTTCTGACAGTCTATGTGTAGCTTTGTCTATGCTAAAAAGAATAAAATAATTTCTCTTAGCCCCATGAAGATTCCAAAAACGTGGTCCAGATGCAATAGATAATAAGGTAGCTGCCGTTGTGAAAACATTATTTGCAGTGCAATACAATAATTTAGTATGCTAGAATATTTATGGGGCTAGGAGAAATTATTTTATACTTTTGACACCTTTCCTCTAAAAACCTGGATATTAAAAAAATATATTTAAATTTTATTATTCTCAATACAGCTTGTAGAAATACAGCAACTATGCAATGTTTCAGCCAATCACTGCTTCAGGGCCGTGACGTCACGGCGGGAAATTGATTAAGTAATTGATGTTAAGAGAATCGAAAAAATGTTGGCCTAATTTACCCCCACACTAAAAAAAAATCTAGCTTACTTTCAGAATTAAAACAGGTTGTACATAAAAAGCTTGATAAACAGAGTATTATATCATTCAGTCTGAAACCAAATAGTAGTATTCATTCTTCGCTGTGTTTGGTGACTTGATGTTATTGATTATAGCAGGCTTTAATATACTTTAGCGCTATGCAGTTTATTATTATACACAACGGTAGATCGCATACAAAACATTTTAGTCGACGTTTTCAGGTGTGTTGGTGCCACAAATTCGGCTTTCAGAACAGGAAACTTGCTCTTCCATAAATACGTTGATTTTATACTCAAGTTGGCTATGACCAACCGCTGCCAGAAGCAGTACATTATATATTAATTTTCTCCTAGAAAGTTACCGTGACTTTGGCAATATATGCGTGCAGACTGATATCATTTTAAATATTTAGCTTCATGTTTATCCAAATTTATCAAACAATATAAAACGTGATATTCCAAGATTAAAGTGTTTAAAATGTCTTAGGTTAGATAATATTAAATAGTCAGGAAATCTAAAGCACTTATTAATAATCCATTTTAAATAATAAACGTTAAAATCGATATAGTACCTACCTATCTACAGAATGTGTCTGGTGATTCGAGTTAAAATTTATAAAGGAATCCCAATATTCAGATTTTTAAATTGTAGTCAATTACAACATTAATTCGGGTATAATCTGGGAATATTTAGGAACTTTATATAGTTTAAGACTTTTCTAAGACATAAAGTTCTATCAACTTCCGGTTTAAATACACGTTTTGTCAAACTGAAGTTTCTTGGCTATTTCTTGTTCAGAATTAAAGACAGTGCAGGTTAATACCTAATATAGAGACATTTCCTGTAAAATTTAATCAGCCAACGAAATTAACAAAGGCATCATCACAATCATAAACAACTTGTCAAAAACGAATATTTATTTACAATATTTACAAACAATGTCCACCACATTTTCAGAATTTTTGCAATAATTTCTACGTTGTAATTAGGCGATCAGTTAATTATTCCGAGCATATAAATCTACATATTTCTGAAAGCTACTAATTTCAATGAAGGCAACATACCCGTTATAAACGTACCTAATTGTTTGCAAACAAGCCGATCAATACTTGTTTTTACGTAGTTTACATGGCTGTATTTGTTGTAGTCCGAACTGTGATTTGTGACATTTTACAAATACACACTGATACGCTACGTTCGCGACCTGTCGAATTAAGGCCTCAGTGATTGCGGATTTACACGTGGTATCATACAATTTCGTGTAATTATAGCCCATTTTAAAAATTTGATTCAAGTCATGTAATTCCTTTTTCATTCATTTCGAATGCTATTGACATAAACTATGGCCAAACAGCATTTTGCGGAGTTAGGGGTACCTCAAGGAGCTCTGTGTGTTGAAATCCCATCTGTAAAGCCTTGACTTGGAACTTTCTGCAAGTTTAGTGTTATGCGCGAAAATATATTTTCCGCGATGTATAATACCCATAGGTAGGTATCAAGGTTCTCTATGTAGGTAACTTTACTACATTCTCAAGTCCAAATCGCACTCGAGAAAATAGCCGCCGCCCGCTATAGAAACCCGGAATCGGCGACCTAAATCAACGCGCCCGCTCATTACCAGTTCCGGTTCCTTTAGGGCGGCCGGCCCGACTCCGGGCCCCCGGACTCCGGATCCGCTCTCCCGGAAACGATGTTTGCTTTCAATCTAGAGCCCGACGCCGTGGAGATGTGCTCTGCGACGGACGGTGCCAATTCTGTTAAAGGAGTTCGCATTTGCGGTTTTTATTCCAAAGTTTGGAACGTACGCAGCAACATTTTGAGACTGAATTGAATTAAATTGAAATTGAATATATACAGTGTGACCCATTTGTTTTGGGGTCAGTCTGTAAAAAGTGTATCAATCGTGCGATTTGGCTGATTTTTTTTTTTAAATTGTAGAGCTCGATGAACTGCACATTTTGAACAAAAATTGCCTGGTTCGCATAAAATCCAAAGCCTACTATGACCGTTTTTATGAGCAAAATTTTAAGAAACCATATTAGCGTTTTTTTTTGAAAAAATCTGTGTGCGCCAATGGATTGAGCACCCCTCGAAATGGGTATGTACAAAATTTCATCAAAATATTTCAAGTAATAACGATTTTGTAGAAAAATTAAAAATGCAGCCAAGGTACGTCTTTATTTTCAAAAATTCAAAGTTGGCCATGGAAAATAATTGAATTGTAATAATACAACCTTATGCTTATAAACACAAAACATAAAAACAATTAAAATTATAAAATTTTTGTAACTTCTACCAACCCTCCATTTTCTACAATGCATTTGTCGTTCCTCTTGCGTACATTCAAAATTACATTTCGTATTTGCTGTGGAGTAATTTCCTCACAACTACGGTTTATCCTAGCTTGCAGTTATTGTAAATTATGGGGTCTTGACTTATAAACATTTTGCTTAAGTGTACCCCAAAGAAAAAAATCTAAAGGAGTTAAGTCCGGAGATCTCGGTGGCCACTCACAGAAAGGACTATTTCGCCCTATCCAACAGTTTTCAAAATTATTATCTAGCCAGTTTCTGAGTAAACGAGCATTATGAATAGGACTGCCATCTAACTGTAACTTTAAATTTAAATGGTATCTTAATGGTAACTCATCTAAAGCATTTCTAAATTCAATTTCTAGAAAATTCAAGAAGCCAGCCGCATTCAAATTCCCTTCAAAGAAAAATGGGCCAATTATTCTGTCGCGTAGTATTCCACAGCAAACGTAAATTTTTTGTGAATATTGTCTCCTTGCATTTATTATAAACTCTGGATTTTCAGCTGACCAGTGACGGCAGTTTTGATTTGATACTACACCATTTGTAGTAAACGTGGCTTCGTCGGTAAATAAAATTTCATTTAAAAAGTTGCCATTATGGAGATATTCACCTTGCAGCCAATAGCAAAATTCTAATCTTCTCTACTCATCTCCTGGTTCCAGGGTGTGCAAAAATTTTGGCTTAAACGGTTTTATTTTGTTTTGTCTCAAACATCTCCTTATACTCTCTCTGGGTATATGAAGGTCTAAACTAGCCGTTCGAACACTATTTCGAGGATTGTCACTAAAGTATTGCAGAATTTGATTGTTATTTTCAACAAGTCCACGGCGTCCATTTTGCCTAGTTTTTAATAAATTTTTAGAAATCGATCCAGTTTCATCAAAAATATTGTTTATACGTTGTACAGTACTTCGACTCACTGATCTACCTGGGTGTCTATTGTTAAATTCGGCCGCAGCTTCTGCTGCCGAGCGCTCGTTGTCGCCCACGAGTCGAACAATTTCTATTTTGTCTCTTATGCTTAAATATTCCATAATTATGATAATTAATTGTATTGAGCACAAACAATTTCTGAACTCAATTTAGACAGTTTGACACTTAATAAAAGTAAACAATTCAATTATTTTCCATGGCCAACTTTGAATTTTTGAAAATAAAGACGTACCTTGGCTGCATTTTTAATTTTTCTACAAAATCGTTATTACTTGAAATATTTTGATGAAATTTTGTACATACCCATTTCGAGGGGTGCTCAATCCATTGGCGCACACAGATTTTTTCAAAAAAAAAACGCTAATATGGTTTCTTAAAATTTTGCTCATAAAAACGGTCATAGTAGGCTTTGGATTTTATGCGAACCAGGCAATTTTTGTTCAAAATGTGCAGTTCATCGAGCTCTACAATTTAAAAAAAAAATCAGCCAAATCGCACGATTGATACACTTTTTACAGACTGACCCCAAAACAAATGGGTCACACTGTACATCCCGGACATCAATCAATATTTGAAGAAATTGCCAGAATTTTAGTAGGTGCGCCAACCCCGTAATACAATGGATATCATTTTTCGAAAGATTTATGAATTAATTAATAAATAATTTATTATGGTGTCAGGTGTGGGGTTAGTACTATAACAATGACTATTTCCCTCCAATCACAAACGCGCAATTTTGAATTGCAAAAAATGGTCTCTAGATGGAAAAGCTGTATGACAGCACCTGTCAGCAGTTTTTTCGAGTATACCCGCGGCAAAACTTGACAGCTGTTGTATAATAGGTAGTATGTTTTGTAAGCTATATATGCAGAATAATCTGTTACTCATGAATTAGTCTTGTCAAATACCATTCGGGCATCTAATTTTTCCTATGAAAAAAAAATAAAAAAAAACACAATGCTAAATAATATCTTTTTAACAAAATGCATTCGTGCAGGTGCAAAAATCCTCGCCTTCGACTCGGATTTTTGTTGCCACCAGCACTCATGCTTCTTGTTAAAATATTGTTTAGCAACGTGTTTTTTCGATTTTTTCGGAAAAATTAGATGCCTTTATGATATTACTTACGAATAACCCCAGGAAGGAGTTAAAGCTCTATGTGTGGATATTATAATATACCAACCAGAGACGGAAATCGCTGTGTGTAGTGTAGTTTTGACACAATATTTTAATATCTGACACAGTGTGGCTCTTTCCTTTCTTGCAAAACTAAATTTTTGATGATAATAATTTATCGGTAAGTAATTTTGCAATTTACATTAACTTTTGAGGCCATGCACCAAATTGGCATAGACGTTCGTGTAGGTACCTATTTCTTCATAATTGGAAATTTAAAATTAGAATTACTATATTATCAAGGATTTCAAATTTTATAGACATAAACGTGCCTTATAATTTTTGGCCTGTATCGTAGGTACTGATTTCACGAAAAATGAGGATTTCTGCCTCGATTAGTTTTGTTGAAACCACTTAAAGGTGCACGCCACTTATAATCCCCTGGTTTCATTTTAATTGCTTTCATGATACAGTCCATCTTCATGCTCTCTAACTCATTTATACACCTGAATGCCTGTCACATCGAGGTTTCTGAACCAGGAAATTGTAGGGTGAAGAACTTTCATTTTTAACCAATAACAAGTTTGGTAAATTCTCATTTTCCTCCCAAAAGAGGGTTCTAGCTGAGTTGCTTCACTGTAATATTTTAAAACGCACAGTTTTCTAGAAAATCACAAGAATTGTAGCTTTCCTATATTATTACTTACCTATATTTTAAACGATAGACCCATCGGTTAATACCTGAATTTATGGTACTTTTTTTCAAAGCACCCAATATGAGCTAGTGTTGTAATGGTACACTAATTTGCAATTTGCAATTTAAATATTGATTTACTTTTTTCCTAATCAAATTTTATTCTGAAAAAATGTCTATCACAACTTTTTAAATTTCAAGATCATAGATTATGACTACCTAGCATTTCGACTTTCCCCGTAAGTATTTTCACGACAAGAAATCTGTTTAAAGCTTTCTGAAGGTTATATTAATTTCCTTTAATAACCGTTACCACGTCGCGTTAAAAATGTTTCTCGTTAAATTTCCGTCACACTCAAGTATAAAAGTTCCTGTCGCAGTTTATTTATCACATTCAAGTTAATATCAGCGGCTTTTGGGAGAGCGAAAGTTAATCTCTTTTAGGGTGAAATGATTTAACTAATCTCCATGGAAATTTAATTGTAGCTGCCGAATTTTAAAAGTTGTTTTCCTGAAAGCGCTTTCCGTGTCCTTCTTAGCTTGCTGTAGAAGGCCCAACATAAATAACGATTACTGCTGATAAGATCATATTAGACTTATTAGAGGGAGTAGGTAAGGCGGCACTTGAGGCGCCCCCCTCCACTTTCCTCCTAGGCCCCACCCACTCCAAGCGTGCGTCAAAACGTCAATCTGTGCATCAAAGCGTGCGTCGAACCGTCAAAACGTGCGTCAAAACGTCGATCCGTGCGTCAAAACGTCAATCCGTGCGTCAAAGTGTGCGGGGCGGGGCCTAGGAGGAAAGTGGAGGGGAGCGCCTCAAGTGCCGCGTTACCTACTAGAGGGCAAGCGAAGAAAAACAAAATAAGGTAGAAGTTTAGGTTTAGGTAGAGTTTAGAAACCGAAAAATCAAAGTTCGTTTTTTTTTTCGCCATAATAACTCTGGATCTGCTGGAGATAGACCCTTAAACGTTTAGGTTTCCAGAATCAGCGCGTCGTACATCTACTGCGGCATATAAGTCGGTGATAAAATACTTTTTTAAAGTTGTGTTTCTATTTTGAGTGTCTATATCCTTGCATATTATTTTCACCCTTGAATGTTCCGACTATCCCGCCACCTTTGTAAATTCATTTTTCCGCCGTATCCACAATAACGACCGTTTTATTCTGAAATAAATACAGATCTCATTTTACGAATGCGCTCTGGAAAAGTTTCGAGGACGCGGGCAGCGGCTTTGGGCTACACAATACCTTGGCGCCATGAATATTTCATAACGGGCAAAGTTTTTGACTTTGATTCGCTTCATCAGCTCGCGTGTAATGCCCCCAGAGACCGGCGCTTTGTTTTGGACAATTAGAAAAGTTCAACGTGTACCTACTGTCCGATTTAAATAATCAAGCATGCGAAGCACATAAGGCAAATAAAGTTCTGTTGTGATCCTTCCCTTTCAGTGCTACGCGATGTTAAGCCTACTACGGGGAAAAGTTTTTAAACAACGTTGTTGTTTATGCTTGTAATGCGCGTTTCATAATGAACTTCAATGTTTTAACCTGAAAAATATAATAAAAAACTTCAACTCAACGATACCTATATATGATATGCAGCAATGCAGCTATTGTTGGTATATTATCAACAAGTTGTGAATATCATTTTGAACAAACTTAGAACTGAATGTTTCGTTTCTATAAAATGTAAACGTTGCAACCATATACCACAATTCAAAAATTCGCAGTATTAATTTTTTAAGCATTGGATCAAATTATTTCCTAAGTGTATCCACAATTTTCTGGTTAGAATGAAATTTGAGGCAAATTTAAATCACCAAATAGTAGTTTCTGCAATAAAAGTAGATATGTCTATTTAATTTTAAATTGGGTTTTCGCCACAGAACCTGAACCAAATCACCGGTGGCGTCGCTCGTACCGGCACTGACTTTTTAGACTGCATGTTTTTCTGCCTTCGATCGACCTTGGTTCGAGGCAGGCGCATGCATATGTCTTTAAAGAAAAACACCGCTATGGCCAAGAGCGCTGGGCAAGTGTGGGTTCACGGTATTGCTCCTAAATAGCTTTATCCGTGTGATTACACTCACTGGGATTACTACGGATTTCTAGGGTTTTCCGTAGTACTTGAGCGAATGCTATCCTAGTTCTATCGGGAGAAAAGTCGGCCCTAGCCGCAAATGGCAACGAAGACAAAATAATAGTAATTGCCCCCCCTCCTCCGCACAAGCATGTGGTTGCTTCTGGGGTACTCCTGGTTTTTATATGCTGGTAATATTTTAATTATTATCCTATCTGATTTAAGTGATCTAATTGCTGATTTTTCTTCCTTTGAAATATTTGACTTTGATTTAAAATCTTTTTTCTTGAAATCGGCAGTAAAGTGGCCCAAAATCGTCATTAAAAGCTCAGAAATCGACACTGATATAGCCCATTATTGTACGATTTTTTCAATAAGTAGGCTTTTTCTGCCTTCGATCGACCTTGGTTCGAGGCAGGCGCATGCATATGTCTTTAAAGAAAAACACCGCTATGGCCAAGAGCGCTGGGCAAATGTGGGTTCACGGTATTGCTCCTAAATAGCTTTATCCGTGTGATTTACTAATTGTCCTACACTCACTGGGATTACTACGGATTTCTAGGGTTTTCCGTAGTACTTGAGCGAATGCTATCCTAGTTCTATCGGGAGAAAAGTCGGCCCTAGCCGCAAATGGCAACGAAGACAAAATAATAGTAATTGCCCCCCTCCCCCGCACAAGCATGTGGTTGCTTCTGGGGTACTCCTGGTTTGGAGTATTGTGAGGGTGAGAATTATTATTATTATTATTTAATTTATTATCATACACAGTTTTTTCGAAAATAACAGTTGCATTATATGCTGGTAATATTTTAATTATTATCCTATCTGATTTAAGTGATCTAATTGCTGATTTTTCTACCTTTGAAATATTTGACTTTGATTTAAAATATTTTTTCTTGAAATCGGCAGTAAAGTGTCCCAAAATCGTCATTAAAAGCACAGAAATCGTACAATAATGTAGCCCATTATTGTACGATTTTTTCAATAAGTAGGCTTTGGCGAGATGTAAACATCAAACGTCAGACGCGGATCCATCGCGCGTCCAAAGTGACCAAATATTCAAAACCCGGCCACAAAAGGCCCATTTAACTTTTCGTACACATTGCGAAATTGTTACTATACCAGCGCAATCTTTCAGTATTAATATTTTAGTAGGTTTGAATATCAAGAGATTTGCTGTGGAGGCTGCACAACAGGCAGCAATTTGGTTTGTCTGTTCGAAGACGCCGTGTCTTATCTTACTTGACCTCTAGGTAGAGCGATCGTCAAAGTCAAGCAATGCCGCGCATAGTTGGTTCATGGACGGGTGATCCCTTATGATTATTTTCTTGCCTAATAAAACTTTTTTTTCCGATTTCAAAAAAAAATTAATATGTACCTCGGCACTGAAGTTCTTTTTATGACTCATGTGGTTTATTTGCCTCAGCCAGAGGCCTCGGCAACTAAATTCCACATGAGTCATAAAAAGTTGAACTTCAGTGCCTTGGTACATAAATAACTATTCTGAGAAAAAATTATTTCGACCTGGCTCAAAATTCTTGACCTAATTTTTCAGGTAATGCTTGTTTCCTTTACCGATGCTGTGTCAAGCTTAGAAATTTTGTTGTTAACAATAGAAAAATTTAATCTTCTTACCAAAACTAACTGTTCTGAAATAATAAGTTAGATAAATGAATTACTGTTCTGTTGACGAAATCATTGTCCATTTCATTCAGTTCCTCACTATGCTTTTCGTCAACTAATCTTTGGAATTTGTTAATCTGTCTAAGTTTTACTCTATTAAAATGCCTAATATAGCTTATGCTAATACAAAGAAAAGATCACACACATTTTAGTATAGATGAAACTATCACATAATGTATTTTCTATTTTCTTCTACGTGGGACAAAATTTATGTGCCCAACCTAAGAATTTATCACATTTGACCATGTTTTACAAAAGCTTACTAAAAACAGTAACAGATGTCGCACAAAGGATTTCGTAGCATAAATATTGAAATGCGGTACGATTTGAGAGGTGGTACGAAATGGGCGGCTTTCCCCTATAACATACCCCGTGTTCCCTTATTTCCTCATAAGGCCTCCGCGCCTCTGTTCATTTCCCACGCATCACTCCTTAATTATGATTGGTGTTTGGCGCGGCCGCAAATTTACTGCTCAATTTTTGGTACCATCCATTACAAAGTTTCTCGGTCTGGTATCCATTAGCGAGCGGTGCGGCGGAAGTTCCACGCAGAATTACGCGGCGCGGTTTACGCAAAGTGAAGTTCGCAATTCCCCGCTACACTTGTTGTGGCTTTCCCCCATATTCTTCGGCCTCATAAAACCCCATAAATTCAAATTAGGGATGTGTAGCAATACAGATAATTACCCATAAATTTGCCGGCAACGGCGACGTGCCGAGGCGTAGACAATTTTCTCTAAATAACGCGGAAAGGACCCGCAGTATCCTCCGTTGAAAGCGCGACGAAGAGAATTTTGCATGACATATTCTGGGGTCCAATAATCTTATACCCCGATTACTGTAAGAAGTCCTGATTTTGTCAGATGACATTCTCCACAAAATCCCTAGGAATTTTTTGTTAACCATGGGTATAACATTGGTATATGTGTCTCAACCAGTTAATGACGTCACTCATTGATTTATGATGTGAAAAGTTACCAAAGTGATGCGAAAAAAAGATCATAATAAAATAAAAACCCTATTGCAATCACGATTATGCCGCTACAAATAAAAATAACTATGACTACAACTCATTTTAATAATAATTTCAAACGTTATGGAAACACTTTCGTTTTGGTATTTTGTAATAATCAGCTGCTTTTGGCAGCGTCTATGGACGGACTCAGGCAAATTTAGCTTCGGTGTGTCAAAGTGACAGTGAAGGTTTTCCAGATCGTTCAAACTGATTCAAACATTCGGTAATGAAAATATTCGCGGGTTTTCTACGTTTCGTGAGTTTTACCGTCATCTGTGTTATTCTTGTTCGTGTTACTTTTCGTGTTATTAGTGCAAATGGGCTTGTTACTGACCTGAACCTATGACCCGGTTGCACTTTTTGCTGCATTGATGCCAACTTAGGATATCGAAATTACCAATTGACAGTCCCAGTAAGGACTTATTAAAATAATTTGAGTATATTATGCAATGCGTAATGAGGCAGAGACGGATAGTTGTTAGGTTTCAAAATCAGACATAAAATAATCGATTTATAACAGGTAGGGGAGACCGGAGTGTTCACACAAGCCGTTACAAGGTGCCTGTTGCAACAAAATGCTTTGGCGTTTTTGAACTAGATGGCGCATATACAGGGTGTCCAACTTTAAAACTGTACAAATCCGTAAAATCTTCATTTTTGGGGATAATCGCTTAAAGTTTTTTTGTTCGAAAGGCCTTCAAAAACCGCTTCTTTTGACCTTCCTACCATTTTCAAAATGCAAATCCACAGCCGACTGAGATTTTTTTATACACCCGGTTTTCACGAAAACCATTCAGCGATTTTTTATTTAAAATCTGACCACACAACATTATTAAGAACACCCAAAAACCCTCATATACCAAATTTGAACAAAAAATATACAGGGAGTTCCATTCTGTAGGGGGTCAAAGTTGAGCAAAATAGGAATTTTAAGGAGATCTGGCGAGTCAAGGGTGCCATGGAATCCCTTCAAAACAGTTGATTAGTCAACAGGACCACTCGAAACAAAATATTGATGTGAAAAGATTTAGTACAAAATATACAGGGTATTTTTCTCTGAGCCATCTCAAAATTCTGAAATTTTATGAAACTTATATGGATCAAGAGTGCTCTGGAATCATTGAAAAAATATTGATAAACACAAAAGTAATGTATTTCTTTACAAAACGCCAACTAACAAATAAAAACAATTTAAATTATTGGAGCTTTCTCAACAAAGTCACTGTCTAAGATGATACATTTTCTGTGCGTTTCCGGTTGTGATGCACCAGCCACCTTAACTGATATGGACTTACTGACTGGCAGGCTTCTGTATTTTTCAGATTTAGTTTGTTTATACAGCGTGTGGAGCGATTTTGATATACTCGATTTTTGACCCGTATAAAGTTCCAAAAATTCAGTAATTTGAGATGGCACAGATAAGAACACTCTGTATATTTTGTATTGGACCTTTGCACACCAATACCTTGAGTGGTCCTATTGACCATTCAACTGTTTTTAGGGGATTCCATGGCACACGTGACTTGGCAGATGCCTTTAAAATTCGTATTTTACCCAACTTTGACACCCTGCAGAATGGAACTCTCTGTATATTTTTATTCAAATTTGGTATATAGGGGTTTTGGGGTGTTCTGATTAACGCTGTGGGGTCAGATCTTAAATAAAAAAATCGCTAAATGGTTTTCGTAAAAATCGGGGGTATAAAAAAATGGCAGCCGGTCCTGGATTTGCATTTTGAAAATGGCAGGAAGGTCAAAAGAAGCAGTTTTTGAAGGCCTTTCAAACCAAAAAAAGTGTAGGTGATTATCTCCAAAAATGAAGATTTTACGGATTTGTACAGTTTTAAAGTTGCACACCCTGTATATGTGCATAGTAATTCTTCATCCTGCACCCCGCACATAATACTTAAGGTTAAGTGAACAGGAAGAATTTGCCTGAGAAAGTGATTGCGATTTGCCTCTCCCCTTGATTTATGAGTTACCGGCTCCCTTGTAACTGGAAGGATGAAGTATATGAGTAGAGGAACAATGGTTGTCAAAATCGTTTCCAAATACCTAGTTGCCTTTTAGGAACAATTTTTACCACCTCTATTCATATTTTTCACTCAGCGGATATTAGAGGAATATCGAATTTTTCATGTTATTTGTATCAAGGTCCAAAAATTAATATTGTTACTATAATAACCTGTTATTAACCACCAGCCACCTTAACTGATATGGACTTACTGACTGGTAGGCTTCTGTATTTTTCAGATTTAGTTTGTTTATACAGCGTGTGGAGCGATTTTGATATACTCGATTTTTGACCCGTATAAAGTTCCAAAAATTCAGTAATTTGAGATGGCACAGATAAGAACACTCTGTATATTTTGTATTGGACCTTTGCACACCAATACCTTGAGTGGTCCTATTGACCATTCAACTGTTTTTAGGGGATTCCATGGCACACGTGACTTGGCAGATGCCTTTAAAATTCGTATTTTACCCAACTTTGACACCCTGCAGAATGGAACTCCCTGTATATTTTTTATTCAAATTTGGTATATGGGGGTTTTTGGGTGTTCTGATTAATGTTGCAAGGTCAGATTTTAAATAATAAAAAAAAACGCTAAATGGTCAAAAGAAGCGGTTTTGAAGGCCTTTCAAACAAAAAAAGTTTAGGCGACTATCTCCAAAAGTGAAGATTTTACGGATTTGTACAGTTATAAAGTTGGACACCTTGTATGCCTTCTTTACTGTTATTTTTATTCGAAAGTTATTTGTATTTTTGTAAGTGCATTTTGACTTTCATCAAAATTTCGTCATGTTGTTAAACAGTTATTTGCTATTTCACAATATGGTGTATTGTTGGAATGTTCTGATTTTTTTAAAAGTTCACTCGGAAACGATCAGAGATTTGTACAGGTTTAGGTATTCACATAACATTTTACCCAAAATCAAAATTGCCATGGAAAATTCAAAATAGTTATTACCAGAATATTATAAATGGAGATTTGACAGTTTACCATTAATTAATCTGAAAATTATATACAACTGTTGTATTCTCACAATTACATACAATACAATACAGATACATATTGAAAATTCAGCAAAGCCAATACTGCTGTGGAAATTTTCCTTAAGCTATATTTATTTTTTCTGTCATTTTTGTCTTAATAAAAGGCATATTTATGGTTGGAACGTAATACTTTATTATGAATTAAATTAAATTATAGGTGTTCTATAATGATGGCATCTTAATAAACTTCTCTTGTAGTTAGCAACAATACCTGCCTCGTTCATCTCTCCGATCTCCTGAGATATGTTTTCATTAACTTGGTCGATATTATTTGACCTCTCCACATATACTCTGTCCTTCAAAGTGTCCCACAAATTGTGGGGTCAAGTCTGGGCTTCTGGCAGGCCATAAAATAGTTCCATGTGAACCAACCCACTCCTACTAAATGCTTCTTGACAGCATTTGATTTATGTGCTGTAGCACCGTCTTGTTGCCATACAATATTCGGCTCATTAACTTGATTCAATAGATTAGAAATTTCTCCTCTCAAGAGCTGTAAATATTTTAATCCAGTTAAATCATCTTCAATAAATACTGGACCAATTATGCGATTCCGAAAAATACTATACCAAACATTTATTAAAGTTCGACCTTGCGTCGTTGAATTGAAATAAACTGTGGTGTATTTTCTGATGACCAATAGTAAGTGTTTCTTCTATTAAAAACGCCACATGTAAAAGTAGCTTCATCAGTCCACAATATAGAATCTGTAATAGTAATAACCGTAGCAGTAGTAATAGAATATAAATGTCTAGTAGCAGTTAGTTAATAGTAGTATAGTGTAATCTTTATAGTGATAATTTACAAGTGATAAAAATACGCACCTATAAACTGATCATTTTCCGCTTGCCTCTCAAAGACTAAACGGCAATATTGTCGCCTTCTACAATAATTATCATTTTCATACAGTTTACAATATGGCTAAACTTATGCCTTGTCAACAATCTCTGGACTGAGCTCCATGATATTTGCAAATATTTCGATGCATCTTTAATAGAATGTCCTTGATTATAATATTATAATAAATATAAATATATTTGAAATACGTGTTATGAGGTAGGACTCTCCCTGGGTATATTCGTGCGTATTCACGCCTTTCACGCTTCGCATTCTTTTCGCAAGAAACGTAACATTCAACAATGTCGTTTTTTTACTAATATTATAACAATAATATACCATTTTCACAGCACGATGTGGTGACAGAACAAGCTGAATCCACAAGAAAATTTTATACAATTTCATATTTACATTTTTTTTCCAAAATTAAAAACGAAAAAATTAAGGGGGGTAAAATGTTATATTAATAACCCGGTACTAATCGAAACGCCGCGTTTAAATACAAATAAACCAAGACAATGGAAGTCTCACAACAGATTTTACCCGCCAAATTTTAGTTACATTTTTTAGACCGTCGATTTAGTGTTGATCATTAATTTAATTTAATAGTCAATCTAAGACAGACTTGTGACGTCAAGTGAAAAAATTATGAGCTTTCTTATGGACATCATTTCGGCCTTCTGCTCTGTCAATCTCTTTACAAGTTCCAGTACACTCCATCCATAAAGCAAAACTAATCACTCACCCCATCTTTCCTCAATCTCCCCAGACGTTTATTTTCTTCCTCAACGACCCCCGATCTCATATCAGTAATGAGGAACTCGAGAGGGGTGGGGTGCGGGGGGGGGGGGGCAGTTTCGTCAACATAACCGCCCATCGCTGAACTGGCGAAATTGAAATAAATAGCGTATAGTCAGCAGAACTGGCAGATATACTCGATTAGGCGGGCCCAACCGGGTTAATAGACCGTCCGGCGGATTTGGCACATTTCTGGGGTCAGTGAGGGTGGGAGGGGCCCCACGGGGGAAATCAGTTCCGGAACGGGGCCCCAAGATATTTTCAATGAGCGAACACGATGAAAAAATGAGCTTCTGGATTTGGTTCTATTTCATTTGCAAGAAGAACCCCAACCCCTCCTCTTGTTTTTTGAACGGCTGAGTACTTTTATTATCAGAAGGTACATTTTGGGGCACACTATTCTTTGACTAAAATGTAAAATGTTAAAAGTAATTGATCTTGGAATTGATCTTATCGCTAAGTTATAATTTTCACAAATTATGTTTGTTTTTACCACATACCTGTATAGGTTGCTATAGGTATATGGTTTTTACACAAGCTAATAGGATATACAGTGTGTTTCACTTTAAGTAGCAACAGATCTTTATTTTATAATGGGTGGGCCAATTCTCGAAAACTTTTTTAAAAATATAGTCCTCCGAAAGCTGCTTTACATCCTGGTATGCATTATTTTAAGATTCACTTTTTCCATAACCTACTACCGTTGAGTGAACGATAACAAATAAAACCCAAAAAAATGATGAACAAACAAATACTTCTATCGATTTAAGCACATCTGGAACCCACCAATCCCAAGTTTCAATATCGTAACTTATACCGAGTAACTGCAAAAAATGAAAAAAACGACTTTCTGAGAGTGCCATGTGGAAACGCTACTGTCTTGCAAATATGACAATGCCAATGGATTAAATTTCACCTAGTGTTCACACAATATCATCTGCATATCTTATACATAGTGTTCATAACAAATATGGAAATAAAGTCGATTTTTTATTATTCATCGCTAAACTTTTACAAGAAAGTTCTATCGGTTAAATCATTTCCTTGGCACCATAATGAATATTCCATTCCTAACATCTTCGTTGCAATTTTCCGAGGTAGCGTCTACTATTTTCATCAAGATTGTCATGGACTCAACGGCATAAACGAATTATTTGGCATGTCGACTTATTTTTAAAACTTGTTTCGATATTTCTGTATTTATTATGAATACTCTGTACACGATATGCGGCACTCTCAAAAAGTCGATTTTTCATTTTTTGTACTTAAGTTGTGAACACTGGGTATAAGTTACGATATTGAAACTTTTTCGTAAGAAAAAACTGATTATGCTTTCGTCATTTTTGGGGTCTTATTTTTTATCGTTTGTAGGCTATGGGAAAGGCGAATCTTAAAATAACGCATACCAGGATGTAGAGTACTACTATATTTTTTAAAAAAAGTTTTCGAAAATCGGCCGACCCGTTATAAAATAATGAATTGTCGCCACTTAAAGTGAAACACACTGTATAAGAACGCTATCAGTTTCAAAAGTATTTTGGTTAAGCTTCTCTGCATGTCCAGAACCTATGAATCGATTTTGACATATAAATTAAGCAAAGTGAGGTTAAATGACAAGGTACCACAACAAGTTATTTGAAGAAGTTGTTTAGAACTAGAATTTGAGGTAGTTATTGAAAAATACAGTTTTCCAAACAAATGTTTTTCTTTTTCAGAAAAATATTGTTACGGCTTTATTATTCTTGTCCAGTTATTTGTGGAAAACTAGAAAAAAAATTCATATTTTTGAGGAAAATATACATTATACATTCTGGTTCTATTTAATGGAAAAAATTAAACATTTTCTGAACAAGTAAAAAATAGTAGGCAATTATCGATTTTTTGAGGTAATGGTCTTTGAAATTGGCGCCATATTGGTGGTAATTTGATATGTCAAAATTGATTGTTAGGTTCTTAGACATGCAGAGAAGATTCCCCAAAATAATTTTTGATATTTCAACAAAAAAAAATTCCCATTTGTTGCAAAGTCTTTGGACCGCATTGTATATAGCGCCCCACACTTCTACACTAAATATATTAAGAAAACGTATTTTTGAGTTTTTAAAGTATTGGTTTTAATTTTTTAACTTTTTAGTTTTAAATAAAAAAAATTAGGGATCTCTATAGCCTTTTATATCCAAATATACCTAAACTCCTTCATTAGGATACTTGAGCGCGCATTATCTCGTCACTATTACAAGAAACCATTGAGGAGAACCTATGGCTACCTCCCTTTTTCATCATTATAATAGGTCGATTGTACCATAATATTATATTGCTACTTGATTTGAATAAGTGCAAAATTTCAGATCGATACGAGAATTAGAAGTAAGTGACAACCGATTTGCTATATTTGTTTACATACTAGTCAACGTTAATAAAAGCTTGTTAAATACAAGAAATCGGATTGGGTATAGTTGTTGGGCTCTTTTGGACCACCTTTTTTCACTTGCCGATTACGCATGATCGAGCACGTGAAATTTGTCTAATGGCATAACCGAAACCCAAATTCATATAAATTGTTTGTTTCATAACCGGACACATAAATTGTACCTTCCTTCCGCCTTCTTATTGACGTTTCCACTGTTTTTTCCAAGGCCCGAACCGTCATAAATAATAACCGAAATCAAGACTGTCACGGCACAATCAAGCTTAAAATGTAGAAACGCGATGGATTTACTTATTTTCGATATTTTTCTGATCGGGATACTGTTTGGTGTTGTCTTTCGGCCGCCTGTTGCCTTGACCTTAATCCAATAATAAAGAGGGGGGCGATTATTTGTCAATTTTTTACTCTCTCCCCGCCATAGAGAGCGTGGGGAGATCGACACAATAAAGTGAATGAATAATGGGGCAGTGCCTCCATGTAGCTTAGGCCTAGTATCCAATTTCGTTACAATTCAAATAATTATATTAGTTTCTTCGTTCAACCCAATTTGGTCTTATTCTTGTTTTATGAAAAAAGTGTTTTACATTAATTAATTTATATGTTAAGTTCAAATTGGCGGTAATCAGAATCAAAAAGACATTAATCAAAATCAAATTGGCATTATGTTTAATCTCACTGAACAAGTACGATCTGTGTTAAAGGCAGGTGTAAAAGCAAACATGGCGGAAGAGCTAAATAACATCTTGGCTGCTGTTGATCGGGATCGTCTGACTCAAAAAGAATATCGCATGCAGATATTAGAGAACATCGTTCTTAGCAATATTGACAAGACAACTGTTGTTGATTGTGCAAAATTCATAGCACATATCCAAAGATGTATTCCTTCTGCATTGGATAATATCGTTAATGGTTTCAATTAATTATTATCGTATTCATTGTGTCTATAATTGAATAAATTGTTTTCAATAATGGGGAACTTGCACAACAATTAAATTAGAAAATATTACTTTCAAACGTAATTTATTGCCAAAAAACTCATTTTTTTATTTTTATGTAATAATTTTATGTAATAAACATAAGCAATTAAAAACTGCATAATCCAAATCATTCTTGTAACGCGCCCTCCTTGGTTCTGACGTCAACTAGCTCGTTGGTGGTGGCGCCTCTGGTGGGCGGCGGCACCATGTATAAACTAATATTGGCGGCACATGTATAAAAACTACAGCACCACGCAAGCTTTGTTTAAAAATAGTGTACTGCATTAAATAGTTATTTACATTGCGAGATGCGTAAGCCCACTTTTTTGGCCGAGGAGGTTGTTTAACGCTCGTGTTGCCTCGGGTCTTGAAACTCTCTCAGAGGCCAAAAAGAGCTTACGCATCGAGCAATGTATTACATTTTTCCTGCTACTGACAATTTCAAATTAGGTAGGTAAGTACTTTGAATTTAAATACACTATAGAGATTGTGAGTAATAATCTTCATAATAACCATTGCCTAATTATAACTAAAAATGATAATCAGTGATAAATATGAGAGGTAGAATGTAGTGATAATTAAAAAAACAAACTTCTTGTGCAATTGTACCCGGGATCCCGTGGCCTCACCATTTAGTTAAAGAAGTGCTTGTTAAATTTAAACTTTTTAGGCGGTTCTTATTTTTGACCTACATCATATCCATCTAGAAATGGGTCACCGAACTGTTTATTTTAACGTTAAATTTCCATTCTTCCTTCCCTAATTCTGTGTAGCTGTCACTCCTGTCACTGCCTTCTGATCGATCTACCAAGGCCTACTATAAAGACAGGCCCTGGCGCACAAAAATTACGTGACCATCTTAGTCAGACGTTACATGTCATTTGTCACATAACTGAAAGCGGCAGCTAGGGTTTTGAGAAGTTTTCAATGTTTAAAGTGTTTTTAAACCTCTTAGTTTATATTTTAGAAACAAGTTTGTGTCTAGTGCGCGTATGTCCTGGCGGAGGGGAACCGCCCAGGTGTTATTATGGCCTCTGGGTGTCTGGGTGGGAGTCGTGCCGTCCAAGAGTATTGGTGCGGCTCGCACCGACGCGACGCGGCGCGTGAGCGCTGTAAGGGGAACTCTCCCCCGAACCACAGAATAGGGAACCCGGAATGGACTATTATGGACATGGGACAGTATTAGTATTGGACAGTAGAGCCTGAGACACAGAGGGGTGAACTGCTTACGGGAGATCCGCGAGTTCAGACGGTCCGGGTGGCTGGAAGCCGTTCCCGTTGACCACGTTCGGGTTTGTGTATTTATTGTATTCACCATTCACCTTGTGCGAAATAAATCAGTGTTGTAACGTACTCGAGGATTTTCGTTGTCGACCCACGCCCTGATATGGTTTCTATTCGGTCTTTCACGCTGCCGATCAACTGAGATCTCGTCAATATTTACAGTATACCTACTGAGGTTAGTTTTCATTTTTATTTCGTAAAAAATAACCTAAATACCAAATATTGGGTCTGTTTATATTATATTTATACATATTACAAAAGCCAGGAAGAAAGTGTCGCCATAACAAACATTTGTTTTGCCTCGGGATGAAAATTTCCGCTAAAAATGGATTCGTCAAATCCCAACTGAGATTTAATTTCTAAAAAACCCTTAAGTATGTGTGGCTAACACATTTTCAAGAAAGTGAAACAATAATTAAAGTTTACAAATGTGTTGTGGGAGGAAAATACCTATAGAGAATATCACCTAAGCTCTAAAAAAGGTGATGTCCCAACAATTTTTGAGAATGTGCCAAAATATTGTGAGTGCAGTGCCGTTTAACTCTCAGCCTAAAGCAGCTGAGACAGGTTGAAAATTTTGAAAAAACAATTAGAGAAAGCTTGGATGCACAAAACCAATAATGTAATAGATGAAAGAAAACTTGCCAAATTGTTACGAAATTTGTTTTTTCTACTTATCTCCAAAAATGCCTTTCATTATATAGAACTAAGTTGGTCACGTGACTACGCGATTATGCGTTAGCGCCGTGGCCTGTCTTTATCGTTGGCCTCGTCGATCTACGGTGTGACTGCAAATTAAATATTGCGATTTAAGGGCTGATATTTGGTATGTGCTCTTTCTAAAAAATTGTTCAAGTTCCCCATTGCATTTTAGTTAATGGCAACTTAAAATTGACAAGTGCCAACTTGATTTTGATTAATGCCAATTTGATTTTGATTAATGCCAGTTTGTAATTGATATTGCCAATTTGATTCTGGCTAATGTAATTTTGATTCTAATGCCAATTTGAACTTGAAAAGGCTTAGAAAAAAAAATAGAAATGAAGTAAAATATATTTGTAGAAAAAATAAAGGTTATGTTGTAGCAAGTGAAGTTATGTTATTGTGGCGTTAGCAAAATGCACAGGGAAGTACTGGGAAAAAGGAAAAACTGCAATCTTTTTAGGATCAACAAAGTCACGTTTTATAAATAAAAACTAGAATGAATTGTGATTAGAAAACTGTTCCTAGAAACTTTCGAAAAACCTTTATATATTAGTTTTTAGACGTTATTTTCCTTTTTTATAAAAGAGAAAGCCAATTCAATGGAGACTGAATTAAATTTAAAAAAAATTACATTTAGGTATGATAAAAATTGAAATCATCTAAGGTTTTTTGTTCTCTGACTCAAAAATAAGAGAAAAGTACCCTAAAAATGAGACAGTTCCCAATATGAGACCCCACACTAACTCCTAAAGTAAGAGTCTCCGTCTAGCTGGCAAAGTCTCAAATAATTACTAATTGTATAAGTCGCCACATGTAGTGCAGTCTCTAGCTCATCTAAATTTTTAGGTTAAGAACGGCATTGTTTACTTCTACCGTACGTGCACAAACGTAATTATTTATTGCCATTAAATGAACCACAGTTCACAAAAAACTCATTTATTTTTTATCTAATAGATGTAAGCAATTAAAATCATTCTTGTAACGCGCCGTCCAGTTGTGACAAGAAGTTCGGTGGTGGTGGCGCCTCTGGTGGGCGGCGGCACCATGTATAAACTAATACGGGCAGCACATATATGAAAACTACAACACCGCGCACGCTTTGTTTAGAAGGAGCAACGAGAACGTCCTATCCTTGTCTATCCGTCTTATTCTAGTCTATCTCAATCCGTTGAATGATATTCCCTCACTCAACGCTCAATCTTAATATTGTTGATAACGTTTGAAAAGTGTGTGCTGTATTAAATAGTTGTTTACATTTCGAGATGCGTATTTTGGTCGAGGAGGTTGCCCACGTTGCCTCGAGCCTTAAAACTATCTCCCAGGAAAAAAAGAGCTTACGCATCGAGCAATGTATTAGAGAGAAGTATCCTAATATATGAGACAGTTCCCAATATGAGACCCCACACTAACTCCTAAAGTAAGAGTTTCCGTCTAGCCGGCAATGTCTCAAATAATTACTAATTGTATAAGTCGCCACATGTAGTGCAGTCTCTAGCTCATCTAAATTTTTAGGTTAAGAACGGCATTGTTTACTTCAACCGTACGTCCACAAACTTTTAAAGGGTTTCAGTTACCGTTCAATTCTGAATAACCTGGTAAGTGTTTAATAGATTTTTGTAACTTGTATTGAATAAAAGTTATTTTATAATTAGAATAGTTATATAACGAATTTAATAACATTTGTTAACGCTTCACTCGCTTCATCCAATTTAGATTACTAATAATTTGAATAGAGTGTCAAGTGTTATATAATTAAAGAGTTGTATACTGTGTTAAGTTGATATTCATTTAATGTTTTTAAAATAAAAATTATTTTGTGGTAAGTAGTATTTTTGTTAAACCTTACTGTCTCATATTAGGAACCTGTTAAGTGTGTCAAATGTTATGTAACAAAATTGTTGTATACTAGGTTAATTTGATATTCTTTTAAAGTTTTTGAAATAAAAAAATATTTTGTGGCAAGTAGTGCTTTCGTTAAACCTGGATATTAGGCACCCAATTTTAAAAATTGAAGATTTGACTCTTTTTTTTCATAATTCTCATTTACGCAACAACTGTTAATAGTTGGCAATCCTACATAAACTGAAGTGAAAATAGAGACTGTATTAAACGTATACGACGTAAGTTTGCGCATTATAATATACGTATTATAGGACAAAATACAGAACAAAATGTAATGTGGTCTCGTATTAGGGTACTCTCCTCTAATGTATTTCCAAGTTCATCTTTTATCTTATCATAGAGAGATATACTCGTGTAATGTAACGGATAAACGATCAGATTTTGTTGTCTTGATCTATGATATAGATAAAAAAAAATAGTAATACATAATTTGATGATCATTTTTACTACGAAGCTAGATTCCTTTTTCTCGGAAAAGACTGCATCATCTTGGTTTCTATAATCGTGTTTTTGTCTCAAAAACTAAGGAATAATGGAATTGTTTCAGTTTTCTTAATTGTTTAGCTGCTTTCTTTAGCTCAGCAAGAAACGTAAGCTTGTTGTGAACGGAGGCACTCGCCGGGAGGTGAAACATCACAGCTAATTGTGAGCCACGGCGTTTGACAGCGCCAAAATCAATTATAAATTGGGGCCCCGGCCGGCCGGGCCGGTCCGTCCGCATTTCAATTATTTCTGTGGGGGGGATCGATCGACCCCACGTGAATTAATGGACACTTTTTTCGGACGTTCCGCTTTCCCAAATTCAGATTTGTAATATTTTTAGATAGGACGATAGGGCCGCACGGAAAGAGTGAGTGATGTGTGAAAATGGAGCTGCTCTTTTTTGATAATGAAATATCCCCAGAACAAATGAAATATAGACAAAACTTTGAACAGAAACTTTTATCGCCAGCACTTCTATGTTTACTAATAGAAAAACTTTGTTATATTGCCACTTGCATATTTCCGTTGGAGCATTTAAACACATTTTAAATTTGCCTGATATAATTCTGATGTCCCTTTATACGGATCTTAGATGGTTTTGTTTTAACTAGCATCGATCTTAATGTATTTTTGGTTTTGTATACTGTTCTGGCATTAAAAAAAATGCCCATGCGTTTTAGCTTATCTGAATACCAAACCATTTAATGAGGTACAAAATTAAAAGTTAAAAAACTGCATTCATAAAATTCCTTGGGAATGTGGAAAGCTCTATGTCCGTTTAAAAAACATGAAAATTATATAAGGCAAAATCAAATAATTTCAAATTCAAATAACACTTTTTTAATAATAATCATAGAATTTTATGGTATCAATCAATTCAAAGAGGAAGTAGGAAATAGGCGATAAATTAAGGAACCAGCACATATTTTAGAAAATGCGGACAAATGTGTTGCTGAATGTTCAGTGGAATTCAGTAAAATATTATTGTAAAGATATTCAAAGAGAAGTTAGTATAGATAATCACATATAGAACACAGGGTACAATATTTTACTAGTTCATTGTTTTGTTGTCATGACACATTGATTTGACATTTATTATTCTGTCATTTCACTTTGATTTGACATTTTCTTCGAGAAAGGAGTTAGTTACCTAAATGTATTCTCTGAAAGCTCAGAAAACAAAGTTGAAGTTATTTTTTATTTAACGTTCAAAGTTTCTTTCTTCTAATATTAGGCATGAATTTTCAAAGCTGAAACTATATACTAACCTCTGTAAAAGCGCTAAAGCTCATTTTTAACAGTTCCTGTGGCGAAATACCCAATTAAAAATTAAATGGAGAAATTTTCCTTATTTTATTGATTCCTTCAACCAGGCGCCGCATCTCCGTAGGGTCATTTGGTCAATGACCCACCTAATTTATTTCAAAAATGTTATTTGTTAGTTGTTTAATAATAAACTATCTTTAAAAAATGCAATTACCTACCTACATTTTCTTGCAAAAGCTCCCCAATTATTAGATACTATATAATGGACCCAAGATTACTAATGTCTAACTCATTCCTATCCGGAGCCCGCCTGGCCGTATTTTAAATTAACCTATAATTATGGCGATCCACATGATAAATGCATTGTAAGTGAGACAAAGACAACAGCATGCTCGCCCGCTCTGAAGATGAAAAGAGACAAGTAGAGTCACCGTCGCCGACGGCCAACTACTCATTAGTTTAGTAGAGCGTCATGTTAGCCATATAGGTCCGTGAAAATAAACCCAAAGAAACGGCTTGGCACGTGGTTTGTCGGTTCGGTTATTACGTTTTTAATTGTTTCGTGTCGTGTTTCGATGTAAGTATGGATTTTCGAAATTTTCTTTTTCTGGTGATCTAGTCAGATACCTATTATTCCATTTGTGGACCAATGGCTTCCGCTTTTGTTGTGACTGTACAAGAAATACTAAAATAAGCGGAATATTGACTTATAAGAAAGACGTTTAGAAATGAAAGAAAAAGGAGATCCAAAACAAGCATTCCAAGCCAACTATGTACAACATTATTTTTGACTGGACTTTTTTTGAACTGATGATACATTATGGACTAAAACTGACATTACTGAAAAAGTGGCAAAATATGCTTCTTCTACCATACATATATTATGAATAATGCTGAGCATTTCGGTAGCCTTGGACGAGATGATATAAGAACTCAGTTAAGTAGTGCTTATCGTAAATCTATAAAAGAATATGAAGCATTTCGGTAGCTTTGGACGCAATGATATAAGAACTCAGTTAAGTAGTGCTTATCGTAAATCTATAAAAGAATATGATGATAAAGTAAAATAGGTACATTTTTAGCAATATAATGATTGACCGTGTAAAATTCTGCAGTGCATTTGAACTACAAACACCAGTGATTTTTCGTAACTACATAAAAGGTGAGTGATTTATCCTCGGAATTATCTCAATATTAGGTACCTATTATTTTTTATAATAATATTATAATCTATATATCAAGGGATATAGAAATGTTTTTTTTGCCTAACCAGCAATGTTTTAATTTCGTATTGTATGTTGGTTGATTAGGCACAATGCCATAAAAAAAACTCTCAGCTCTTTGGACAGCAATCTTAGCTAAAGTTTGTTCAGCGAATCTTCGGCCCTACGTCACAACTCCCGTCCTTGTCTGACTCGTGGATATACGACCGATATCCATCGTATATTCATGGGCAAGACAAGGACGGGAGTTGTGACGTAGAGCCGAAGATTTGCTGAACAAACTGTATGCGATATGATCTTGAAGCATTTTTGCTGATCTGCAGCATAGTTTAAATATACAGGGTGTATAATGAAGAAACTCAAGACATTCTTCTTGCTTACGGATAATGGTCCATTGATCGTATATATGAAGCTATTCGTGCAAGTTTCTAATCAAGATCGTTCTGCATCTGAAAAGACATCCGCAATAAAATATTTTTATGATTTTGTTTTACTGTACCCTGTCGCCATATATTTATATCTCCAGACTCAAATCACTACATTTGCATTTTTGACGTCCGCTCATTCCCATACATCTCTTCCGTTTTATAACGTCGGGAGCCGGCAATTCCGGCGATATTCCGTGTATATACAATGTCTCGAATTTATCATGGCCCAGATTGCGCCCGCCTGAGGAATTGCGAAATGCAAATATGTCGATTCGCGATCGCTCTAATAAAACGCGGGAACCTTTTGCGCCGGGCGAAAAGTCCGCCATACTTCACCCGATCCGGTCGCGATAAATCCGGGGTTCTTTAGGGCGTTTTCCCGTCGCATGTCCGATAAATGACCTCTGGAATTTCATTGGAATCCACCGCGGCGTATAAGTACTGCAAGTGCAGCTTTTAAAGGGAGCGTACGTTTGGTGAAAAGAAAATTCGCCTTTAACGTGACTGCTGGGTTTAAAGTAAGTGCAATGCAAGGACTCGTCTAGGAATAATGGCCTGTCGTAACACGCGTCTGATTGATCTCGGTTTTAGTGTCATTCTTAGGTACCACTTTCCAAAGCAACTTTGGAGTACCTATTTAACTTTTGGTACATAAAAATGGCCGCTACTCGCTACCGTGATGGTGTTCTTCCGTCACATAATGTCAAGCCATTAGTTCGGTGGATGGCGCCACCGTCATACCTACTTGTCAAAAATAAGACACAACTTTGCGAGATTTTGCCTAAAGTCCCTATTCAAATACGTATTTCTGCATATTGGAGTAGTAGGTATTATACACATATTTAGGAGGCCCGAAAGAGGTCATTTTTGTGCAAAAAATGCAGTTTGTCAAGTTCTACAATTTGTTGCAGACTGCCACATCGCACGACAGGCCAGTGGCGTAGCATGAAACGTGTTCTTAGCCAATATCACAAAAATGTTAAAAATGAAGAGGTAGTTAATTTTGACTTACATGTAATTTGAAATATTGGTATTTATTTGCAGATAATTTCCCAAATGTAAAGCTATAGTGCCGCAAGTGCTGAAAAATATTCATTTGTGGCGATTTCGAATCAATCAAAATAAAATAAATAATGCACGCCTATGGAAACCAGCCCATATTTTATGAAACTATGATAATCATTTAAACAATTTTCAATAAAAAAAGATGTTAAAAAATAATTATATTGGTCCTATTTACAAAAAACAAAACAAAAACAACGCACTTTATCATACTAAAAGGTAGAAGGAATTTGAAAAAGTTATATTGATAAAAAATTAAGTTTTAGGACATCTTTCAAAGATAGCTTGTTAAATATTTACCTGTGGAACGAAATCTCGGGCTCTTGCTTTTCACTTCTGCATTTGCGACCAAATGCTGAACAATTCACCATCGTAAGAGTATATTTTCAGGGGTAATATAACAAGTGGTGTGCCTATTATCGATAATACCTTTCGTTAATTTTACGTATTATAATCCCAAAGCTGAAAATACCACGACTGCGCAGCAGGCGATTATTTCCCTCATACTGCTTGCATCCAATAAGGTAGCTCCTTCCATAAAAATCCAACCAATGATATGCCTCTGCTAGCGATAATTTGCACTAGTGATATTACATACGAAAATACCACTAGTGGTATTATCGCTGAAATCATCACCCGATTGGTTAATATTTCAAAAATCATATCATTTCATTGGTTCATATTGGCAGGCGTTGAATTCTGCCCTTAATCACTGTTACCTTTAATTCACAAATTCACGAAATTAACTCTCATAACGTACTCGCTTTGTCTGCCACATATAAAATGGCCGCCGTTCAAAACGTCATAACAAAATCTACCTATACACGGCCGGGTAGGCACGCCCGGTGTCCTCCCTTTCCTTGTCTAAGCTCTCAAGTAATTGAGATGCTAGTTACAAACTCTCTAAAATGTTGCTTTTTCCATTACTATAGTCTATCCAAGTTAGAGAGGCAGTGGATCAGAACATTGGCCACCACGTGACCTATTCTCTTATTGGTCTGGCCGTCATAAAATGTCAAGTGTTTACGCGGCGAGCAGAATGCAGGGCCGGCTCTTCCCTCAGTCGAGTTTCCTGTATATTTTAGGTCGGATCGCGAGCAGTATATTCTGTAAATTTATTTTGCTACTTAATTTAAGGAAATTTATAAAGATCCACGAAAGGTAGAAACACAAAAGTTTAGAACTTCTAAAAGAATTAGTCCAGAATTACAAGCCACTTGGAATCTCATATTAGTCCGACCCTGGTAATCGATCGCAAGGCGGTCATGTGACTTTGTTTATATCTACTGCCGCTGTAACTTGGATAGACTTTAGGTATATCCCTAGGCACTTGAACACAGGTCATTGTATGTCAATATACATTCAAACTGGACGAATCTATTATATAGTAAGGAATGAATGAATCTAAGATATTCGAACACCGGCATCGATTTACTTGCAAATTTCCTATCTCGGGATGGTGGCAAACATTGCAGCAACCGATATTTCTCCCCTAGTTTAAAATTTAAATTAAACAATATCCCTGATACACTCAAGGGAAATTATAGCGGTGTCTTTGAATTTAAATAAGCACGCTGTTTTGTTGTTCGATTTTGTTCCTTCTTTGATTGAAAATTGATGTCAGTCTATCCCTTTCAAAACTTTCCGTGTATGTTTCTAGAATAACCTTATGAATGCTGCTGTGAGTTTGGGACTTTCCTGCAAGTAAAAAGGAAATTTCCATTTAATGCGATTGTTGGGTTTATATAGCAAGAGTATTATGAGAGTCCTTAGAGTAATGACCACTGCCAGATGATTTAACTGTGGACACAATAATATGATTAACTAACTATACCTACCTTGCATAATAATTTATCATTTAAAATTATTAATTAATTAATAGTTTATATTTATATTTTGTTATATGGTTATAAATGCTTCTGGGGTACTCCTGATTTGAATTATTGTGAGGGAGGGAATTATTATTTTTTTTTAAATCTAAATTCACCCAACTTCTTAAAATTCTCCACTAGTTGGTATAATATGAAGTTTGGATAATATCCTTTAATATAATGTTCCTCTTTCCACTATTATAGTTATACCACATATTGTAAGGAAATATGTACTCTTGGACATAAGATATTTTATATAAACTTAGATATTTAATTTACTAAAAAATTCTTCAGCGAAAATAGCAAGTGATTCCATATTGCTTAAGATTGAGTAGTTAATGTATCTAAAGATATTTTATGTCACCATCGATTTACTTGCAAATTGTATACATGAATTGATTGCAAACATTGCAACAACCGCTATCTTCCTCTACTTTAAAATTTAAATTAAACGGAACATCCCTGATACACTCAAGGGAAATTTTAGCGACTCCTTTGAATCTAAATGAGCTCGCCGTTGTCTTGTTTGTTTCTTCTCCCTCTTTGATGGAAAATTGAAGGGACGTTTGCAAACAAAATTAGCTAATAGATGGTGATTATATAGGGAGAATTGAGATTTATCCACACTGTAATGGTATTGGTCTAGATTAGGACCCTTGTATGACTAGAAGAAAGAGTTGTCAAGAAAAAAAATATTATTCACTGATTTAAAAAAATTGTATGTTAAACTTTCATCCGTATGTCAAAAATAAAAAAGATCCAAGACGGCATATTTTTTCCATTCGTCAATAATATGTACTATTATTATGTACCTAAGTAGTTTTAATTTTCTATGCATTTTCACCAGATTTTCTCAAAAACTGCCTAGATATATTTGCAATATCATTTGTTGCATTTGTTTTAAAGTTTCTCGCGTCGACTCTTTTTTCTACTTAGGTATACATGGACCCTAGTCTAGATAAATTAATAGTAGAAGGTAGAACATTTAATTTGTTTCATTCAAATTTCGAATGCCGGTCTTCCAATGATAAGAATTATTTTTTAATTATGGCGAAAGAACTGGGATATCAAGGAAGGAATAAAATACGGATTTAATAGATTTTTTTTGTGGCTTTTTTTTTGCGGTCTTCATTTCCCTACGGAAATAATTCGCCAGTGTCTCTGGGTGGAAACAGACAGCCCGAAGTGCTGGCGACAGCTTTTTTATAAATTTGTTTTGTTTGTCCAAAAGTGAAACATTTCTATAAAAGTTCGAAGTGAAGAATCGTTCCTTTACAATTGCAAGCCTCAAGATGCCTAGAACCGTCGAGGGAAGCTAGAACTTAATTATATACCTCGCTGTAAATCAAATCGTAATAATAACTTTAAGTAGCTAGGTTTTCTTTGCTTGACTACAAGCGGTCAACTTTTATTTATTTTGGGCTTTCCAAAGGACGAAAATTTAAGAGTACCCTTTAATATTAAAGGAGATTTATAACAATCCAACCATTGTTTAGTATTGTTGCAAAAGTTTCTTTACCTAATGTTAAAGTCAAAAGATAATTTAGTTGAATGTATTATGAAATTGACCCTAACTGTCATTTCAATCAGAAGAGATTACTCTCCTTCACAACATGCTGTTCTCTGTTCGCTTGTTTGTATTTTTATGGAAATTTAACCATAAGGGAAGATAGATCATTTGCCTGATCGCGCACTTTGCGAAAAATTCTCACAAAAATTCGACTTACAAGAAAATTTAGTCTCCTCTATTTGCCCAAATTTACCATATTATTTGTCGAAAATGTACTTATCCACACAAGAAATCGTACTTATTATAAATACTTATACTTCTGTGTATATTTTGTTACTTGTTACTGCTTTTATTGTCTGTTAAACAAATGTACCTACTTACTTAGGTACCCAATTATTGAAACAAAGTTCACAAATGTATTTAATTATAATTAAAAAGAAGGTTGAACATCTATTAGAAAAGATAAACTAAGCCAAAGTGCAGACTGCTCTATACTGCATAGACTCGTTGAACCGCCCCGCTGCGGCGTTGCCACATGTTTGCACAGGGCTTGTGGCTTGTAAGTTGAGAAGGTTGTGACTCTTGCCTATTGTTGGGGAGTATTGGAATCCCAGTGAAACTTGAAGTTTTGCATTTGTTTTCCGCTTGAGAGTGTTTGGTACCAATCTTCAATCCGCTTTGCGGGAGTATGATATGTTTTGCAACTAAAACTACGTGTTGAGCCACTTCTAAACCTCCCATTACATCAAGGAAATTATTCTGTGGTTTGCTAAAGCATCTGCCGACGTTATTTGTGACCAACTGTTGTTTGTTTTGTGCAGAAAGAAAACCCTCTAACAGAGTTTTTTTCCCCTTACTAAGGTCAACAAATTCTGCTGCAAAAGTTTTTGTCTCCGACATAGTTAGAGATTTTATGTTTGAGTTTTGGAGCGTGACCTTGACAGCTCATTAACAGCGAAGACTTGGCGATATCTTTCTACATTGTCCTTGGCGTTCAGTCCGCTACAGGATGATCAAGGACAACAAGATTTTGAATGCTTACTGACAGCTAAGTGTTGCATGTTTACCTTTTTATATTTATCGTGCCTATATCTACTAATACTAAGCTTAGATACGTTTGAGAACGTACGCTATTGTAGCTTACCATTTTCCGACGTTGTGTTTTTTATTGGGTTGTTGTGTTCATGCTTTTACGGACGTTGTGATAAACTATTGCGAACGTCGTGACTATATTTATTTTATATTTTATGTGAACCGCACGTGTACACGCCCGGGGGTTTAAAACGACCTGTAAGGTTCCATTTGACTTTGTTTTACTTAACAGCACGTAGAGTCGTCAATATTTATAGTGAACCTGAGGGTCATAGCTTAATAATTATAATCTCTATTTCTTTATTTATAACTGAAATTATTTAGTGTTTGGCAGCACTTTATTGAGTAAATCTTGTTAATGTTTTTCGAATCTTTCCTACGAAGGATTTTCGTAAATAGTGTGAGGTGTAGAGCGCACAAACTAGGTAGCGCCTGTTATTTAAAATCTTTTTCTTGAAATCGGCATTAAAATGTCCCAAAATCTTCATTAAAAGCACAGAAATCGTACAATAATGTAGCCCATTATTGTACGATTTTTTCAATAAGTAGGCCTTGGCGAGATGTAAACATCAAACGTCAGACGCGGAGAAATCGCCCGTCAAAAGTGACCAAATATTCAAAACCCGGCCGATAAAGGCTCATTTAACTTTTCGTACACATTGCGAAATTGTTTCCTATAGAAGCGCAATCCTTCAGTATACATATTTTAGTAAATTTGAATATCAATAGATTTGTTGTGTAGGCTGCACAAGAAGCAGCAGTTTGGTTTTTCTGTCAGAAGGTGCCGTACGTCATTATACTTGTCCTAGGTAGAGCGATCGGTAAAGTCACGCAACGCCGCGCGTAGTCGGTTCGTGGACGGGTGATCCCTTATTATTATTTTCTTGCCTAATAAAACATTTTTTTTCCGATTTCAAAAAAAATATAATATGTACCTCGGCACTGAAGTTCTTTTTATGACTTTTTATGTGGTTTATTTGCCTCGGCCAGAGGCCTCGGCAACTAAACTCCACATGAGTCATAAAAAGTTGAACTTCAGTGCCTTGGTACATAAATAACTATTATTTCTCACGCCGTCTGCACTGTTAGCTGGCGGCCGCTCGATACTCACCAACAAAATTTAGGTAGGTATTTAGGATTTTAATTTTCTTACCATCGCATTGCGGAAGCACCATAATACATTTTGTTTCCTTATAGTAGAGAATACCGTAATAATTACATTTCTTTTCATAGCCAAGATCTATAACACAACCTTCTCAACTTACAAGCCCTGTGCAAACATGTGGCAACGCCGCAGCGGGGCGGTTCAACGGGTCTATGCAGTATAGAGCAGTCTGCTGTCTGTCTGTTTATCTTTTCTAATAGATGTTCAACCTTCTTTTTAATTATAATTAAATACATTTGTGAACTTTGTTTCAATAATTATTGGGTACCTAAGTAAGTACGTACATTTGTTTAAGAGACAATAAAAGCAGTAACAAGTAACAAAATATACACAGAAGTATAAGTATTTATAATAAGTACGATTCCTTGTGTGGATAAGTACATTTTCGACAAATAATATGGTAAATTTGGGCAAATAGAGGGGACTAAATTTTGTTGTAAGTCGAATTTTTCTTTTGTGAGAATTTTTCGCAAAGTGCGCGATCAGGCAAATGATCTACCTTCCCTTATGGATAAATTTTCATAAAAATTCAAACAAGCGAACAGAGAACAGCATGTTGTGAAGGAGAGTAATCTCTTCCGATTGAAATGACAGTTAGGGTCAATCTCATAATACATTCAACTAAATTATCTTTTGACTTTAACATTAGGTAAAGAAACTTTTGCAACAATACTAAACAATGGTTGGATTGTTATAAATCTCTTTTAATATTAAAGGGTACTTTAGTTTGCCTATGCAATTGGCCCTTAATAATTTTATACTAAAATTTTCGTCCCTTGGAAAGCCCAAAATGAATAGAAGTTGACCGCTTGTCGTCAAGCAAAGAAAACCTAGCTACTTCAAGTTATAATTACGATTTGACTTACGGCGAGGTATATAATTATGTTCTAGCTTCCCTCGACGGTTCTAGGCATCTTGAGGCTTGACATTGTAAAGGACCGATTCTTCACTTCGAACTTTTATAGAAATGTTTCACTTTTGCACAAACAAAACAAATTTATAAAAAAGCTGTCCCCAGCACTTCGTGCTGTCTGTTTCCACCCAGAGACACACTGCCTCGTCGTAGCAATCTGGCGACGATAGCACTACCCGCACTACACAAATTAATTCTGGTAAATTTCTTGCAAAGTCAACTGACAGGCAGTGTCAGGGCACGCGACGTGGACCCGCATCCTTTGTTGCCAGTTTTCTCTACTTCAGGGCTTCTCCTAGAGTCGGCTGTGTCTATAAGTGTGTTATTGAAACGAGCACTGTTATTTTAATTAAGCACGTCCCATTTTCTGGAAACAGCACCCGGCCCGAAGAAAGAAAGAAACACAAAAGATGGAAAACACAGCGACCCCTGAGAGAGGTTTGAAATCTCCCCCTCTGCGAACCGCAAGAAGGGGAAAACTCCCGGAATTAGACCTACGACTCCGCGGGGTGTCCCTCCCTACTTCCCGACCTCAAGGGCGGCATTGCCAGGATACGCGTTGACCGTTTCGGAGGCGAACGCGCCTAAGGCGAAATCCTGGATATTTCCCGCATGGGAGACGGGCCAGAACGAAGCTCGCTGGTATTTTATTCCATGATTTGAGAGAGGGAAAAAAGCGGGGCGCCCTGCGGAATCAATTAGGTATTCAGGAAGCCACATTTCAAAGTGGATTTATTGCCAGGCAGTAAATTTGGGATTATCCTGAGTTAGACGGCTAAATCTAGCTTTTCTTTATACTGATTTGGGATTGCGCACAATATTGATTTTCTTTTACGCAAAGATACCTAATGGTATTCTAAATTCGACATTATGAAATTAAATAACAATAATAAATTATGTTTAGTGGCATATCAGGTAAAGGATATCAATTGAAAAAAATGCACTCCAGCCGGGACTTGAACCCGGGACTCCTACTGTGGCCGTAGGCACTTTAACCAACTAAGCTACCGGAGATATGGGTTCCATCGGCTAGGTGTTATTTATTCCAATTGATATATAGTATTGTGGGTGGAAGAACAAATAGGAAGTTTACATAACCAATGAATGGTTTCCCTACACCCTCTAGCCCCTTCTAGTAGCTGTAGAAGACGCCGAAGTCTTCTACATCTCACCGCTACTAACTATATATCAATTGGAATAAATAACACCTAGCCGATGGAACCCATATCTCCGGTAGCTTAGTTGGTTAAAGTGCCTACGGCCACAGTAGGAGTCCCGGGTTCAAGTCCCGGCTGGAGTGCATTTTTTTCAATTGATATCCTTTACCTGATATGCCACTAAACATCATTTATTATTTATAATTATTACAGGTACTAAAAATCTTTCTGTGTTAAATAACAATGTCATTTCCACCCAGTTTTTACCTAAGTGAAGCCAACTATAATTTGATGCATATGATGGAATTACCAGAAAAATATTAGTTGAACGCCCAGTAACAAAAGTGATCATCTATAGTCGTAGCAGTTTGGGACAAAAAAAAACGAAGTTGTTTTTCTCTCGTTTGGCGCTAGACTTAAGTAAGTCTCTGTATACCCGTGCCTAGATTTTTGCTGATATTTAGTTATTGAAATGTCCTCCAAAAAGTCGGCAGCATAGAGGGAATTTATTTAAGTTTTGGGTTATCTTTTGCTCCTTAAATTTCCTCTTTCTTCTCTGGAAAACAGATGGCGCTGATATCGATTTATTTTGCATTTTATTTTCTCCCCGGAAAGCGCATGGTGAGCCTAAAAACTGTCAGACGTGACTGCAGTCTTCATTAATACGTCAGTTAACGCTAGAATCTTGTATTACCTAGGGTTCCTGGATACGGAGAGTTAGGACAAAAAAGTCATTAGTGTAATTATTCGTCGATTTTGGTCATTATAGAGATAGCTAGATTATTTTCTATCTTTTGATTGAATTGAATTAGAGTTTTTTTTATTCAGGTTATGTTTTATGTCAAATTAAAGAAAAATTATGGGAACTCACGGGCAGAGTGTTTTTTAATAGAAATCTAAAATATTATGTGCCTGGTTGCCCTCTATAAGAAAACTTATTAGGCGTAAATATGGCTACCATTACTGAATAGTTTAGTAAACAAAAATAGCAGCTTGAAAATATAACACTAAAGAAGTGACACTATCTTTTCAACTTTAAAGGTAGATTTATAAACTCGACGTTTGCGTTGGCGCTCGCCGTTGCCGTTTGCGTCGAAAATTCAATCCCAATATTTTTACGCGTAACCGTTTATAAAATGCCGTCGAATGCTGCCGTCTGCGTCCGATGCCGTCCGAGATAAACTAATTTCATCTTTCACGTTCCGTCGTTCGCATTTCTGGACGCAAACTGCGAAGGTCACCGTCAACTTCGAGCGCCAACGCAAACGTCGAGTTTATAAATTCACCTTAAAAGAATTCAAAAGAAAAATTTTAAAAATTGTTTTCAAGCATTAGTTGCAGCAGCCCGATTATTACAAATAACCAAATACCTGGTATGGCGAAAATAATATGGTTTAGCGCGCATGCTAGCAAAAAGTGTAAAAGCTCTGGGAATTATTTCAAATGACTCCAGTATCACAAAATGTTCTGCAGAATTATTACTACAGACAACACTAGAGAAAAGACCAAAGAAGATGTCCTATAGAATAAATGAATAATGATGAAGATAATTAAGTACCTATCTGCATAATATAAGGTGTATTTTATCTTGTATTTTAGATTAAAAATTAACTCCAAATCCTAGTGCACAACCACAGAGGTCAATAAACTCTGTATTTTGGATTGCATCCAAAAGGTAGTGGTAATTTATGCAGACTATGCAATCTTCAATAGCTGATTATTTGAATTGGACAGAAACTACAGCAGAGGTTACCTACATTAGAAGACATTGTTGGGATGTGTTCTAGATTATATTATATATAAACTTAATACATTAATTATTTTAAGAAATTTGATAAATTAAAGTGTTGATTTTTCAAACAAATACGATTTGGTAACAGTAATAATAGTTATTAAATGAAAAGTTTGTTACGTTCATGGAATCTATCCCAAATTATTTTTCACCCTGAAAATTGATGTGACATTTGAAAAATTATTTTTTCTGTTAAAAAGGGACATGCATTATTGTTCTAACTCTCACAATTCAGGAACTCTATATATATATTACCTACTTTCACAGTGTCATTATATCCTTTATCTCGCTTTGGGTTTGTGTGAATATCTAACAAATGAGATAATATAGTGACATTTTGTATAATCTTTGAGTGCCATATGCCATATTATGTGGTAGCATTTTGGAGAAATTTGTTGTTTGTACAAAGTGATACATTCTCTAGCAAATCAAATTTCAGAACTTTTCTACTATATTTACTTTTTATCATCTAGGTTAGTTTACAGTGTAGTTGTTGTCGTTGGCACTAACTTAGCATCCCTAAGTTTCGGCAACATTAAATTACTTCGGCTGATGAGTTAAATTTTAAAGTTAAATAGACCGTCTAGACCTCGCCGTCCTCGCCCACTTGTACCCGAATTAAGCATGAATTTGTAGCTACTAGAAGAGAAAATTAAATATTATGAAACTCTGCAAGACGAAAATCTCCACTAATTTTGTTTATCTTCCTGATTTGTTGAAAATATTTAGAAGGAATTAGATATATTTGTTAAGTTTACTAAGTTCTTTCTTTTTTGTTATAGGTAAGTACCTATAGTTATTGTAGCTGTACCATGACATCACAAACTAAGTAAGTCAGCAAGCCAAGTAAGTACCTACCCATAATATATAACAAAATCACATTGGCGGAATATTCTGATAATATTTTTTCAGAGAACATGCATATTCCTAAAAACTGTAGAAACATTATCTGAACATTCAGGCAACATTCAGGTGTTCGCCTTTTGAAGGTACTATTTCACGTATTATAAACATTCACAAATATATTGAGTGCACGTTCCACAAATATTTAATGTATGTTCTATGTATATCCATTTAATATTCACGTGTACATTATACAATAAAAAAAAACCGCCAACACCAGTTTCTGGGTTCGAATCTACGACCATCGATTTACAAGTTGACGCTCTAACCAAGTGAGCCATCGAGGTACTTGGAAATATTATCTAAAAATAGTGTAAGCTAGAATCTCCGTAACGTAAAAAGAATAGGAATAAGTACCGTTTGTGAACATTCATAAGATATTTGCTGTATATAGGAATATACTATTTAGCATGTTCCAGCAATATTCCAAATTGCACGTTCCCAAGGTGAACGTGCCTGTAATGTACTTAAGTTAAATGTTCAATTTGTAAATATTTATAGAACCACTAAGTTAGGAAGGAATATGTTACACAAGATATTGTGGAAATATCCCTTCTATTCAAAACAAACATATACATCATTTGTACATTCATCTAACATATTATATTTGTATCTGCGATTAACAAATATCTTGGGTATATACAGTTACTGAACATATTTCGTAAAATATTGTAACAATGTTTTATAAATATGGGGAATATTTTTTGCACATTAGGAACTTATTTTGCATATTCAAAAAATATTAAATGCTATATGGGATAGTTAAAGCACCTTCAATCTGTTATAACTATGACTTTAACCCATAGTTACAATGTTTATTTCTTAAGCGCTCATGAGAATAAAAAATTTCCATAATATTTAACGAGTCAAGTCATTACCAAACTTAATTTTTCGGCATCTACCAGCGGGAGATTGCTGGTTATTATACCGTGATGCTTAAATACCCTTAAAGAATGAGCCCGAACAAAGACTTAAGTGAGTGTTTTATGAAGCTATTATGCACTAAACACTTCACTTTATTAGTGGAATCTCCATTATTTTCGCCACCGTGGCGAAAAGTGAAATATTTTCTCGACTTTTACTGTCGTAATTACATTTAAGGGCTATGATGCGCGAAGATTTAAATTTAAGATCACCATAAATGGCTTTATAGTATGTCTAAGGACATACCTACCTTTTAACATAAAAATACCACTGCTCGTTTTCTATAGTACCTTGATATCTAATCTAATCTAATCTAATCAATTGTATTTTGCGCACAGAGGCGAGAAAACCTTTCCTGTAGTGAGCCTTCCATATACTATTTTGGTTAAAGTCAATACAATCTTCAATTCAGTCTGGCTATAAGAGCCACTGAAACCGTATCGCCTTTCGCAGTTATTGCTATCCACCACCTTTACCACAGAACGTATTCGAACATTTTCCATCGTTTTCCCAAAGACTGCGATATTCAGAAGCTTGCGAGATCTTTCTAAAAAGCATTGGTAATCCGGGTACGAAGTATTCAGGTTGATACAATTACATATTTTTGTATGTGATTAATTATGTTCCAGTTTTCTCCCCTTTTCTACGATGTTCTGGACAAAAAGGTAAACTTTTATGTATATGGTGGGTATTCTCTGGATACTCATTTTTAACAATTTTCGAGTCGAAAGGAGAGAGCCTGCGACATAGCCCACCCGTATTGGTTATTAATGTCGAAGCAACTTAAATTTGTTTCAGGTTTCTGTGAATAATAATAATTGTGTATGTATTTATTATTTGCATGATCGCATCTGAACTAAGTCTAATTCCACTTTTTTAGATAAAAAAGTATACTTACTATGTTGCAAGTTTTTGATAATCTAATACAAAAATTAAAAATTTTGCACTAGAGTATATTTTTTCTTCGGAACACCTTTTGTTAAAGGCATTTCTACGTATTTTGCATATATTTAAATTTAAAATTATGGCATAAATTTACTTCCTCATAATAAGGCAGGATGAATTAATTCCAGAATATTATTTGAAGTCGTTTTTTATCAGTACGACACCATATTCCATCCCTTGTGTAGATAAACCTACACAGTTTATCTACCAATACAGGCGGCCACATTTGTTGCACTATTTACACCGCATCCCCAGAGATATTCCCTTTTATAAATCGTAACCCTAAATCCCCGCAAATCCTAAACATTGAAAAATGGCCCTACCGCAATACCCACATACGTGCGAAATCAATTATTTGTCCGTGGCGGAAATAAAACGTTCATTTGCGAGCCTGGAGAGGGTAATTTGTCTACTTTTAAATGTGTCCCAAGGGGGCCATACGTTACACCTTATATGATCACACCAACGGTATATAAGCTGGATTTATGCCCTATTTCGCCCGCTGTCACGTACACCATCGCCCAAATTATGACATTAAATTGTTTGATTCGGAGTTTAATACCTCTTTTACACCCACTAGAGAACAAGAAATAAAATATGCTTGATGCAGCATAAATACTTGCATACCATAAATAGACAGTTAAAGCAAAGCCCAATACGTATTTATTACGTAGACGTAACTCATTGACGTAAGCGTGCAATGATCGAATACGTAAAGTTTCAAAAGTTAAGTTAAAGCATGTTTTAAAACGTAATGCTAAGACGCTCCCTGAAGGTTACTTGAAGGTTATTTATATCCCTTTATTGGACGTTTTTGGTTCCTCTCAAAATCGCCGAAAATAAGTTTTAAACGTTTGACATATTTTTAAAATGCAATTTCTAGTTGCTTCTTTACGGTTCTATGTTCGTCTATTCCTAGATTCTAATCACTCGGCTTACAGTCGGCTGTTTCCGCACCAAGGTTTCGGCTCGATACCGCTGCGTTTCGGGTGTACGTACGTACACGCAAGTTTACGTGAACCGTAAATCCACTCAAGGAACGTACGTTCTAAAACTATTTAACGCCCATGCGTAGCTGTCATTTCCTACGCCTACGTCTACGTATCGGGCTTTGCTTTAACTCTCTAATAATAGATAGTCTCTGTCCATTTTTAAAATACTCGATGGTCAGTATAACGTGTTATGCAGTAAAACATGTTAGCCAGCTCCTCATTCTTAGGTAACATGGAAGGACAAAATTAAATATTATTTGTTGGTCAGGCTAATATTTCGGCCTTTATTTTCCGTCTTCAGGGCAGGAAACGAAAGCCTAGTTGCCAACACTGAATGAAGCTAGCAACCACGTTCCGATTTTGTCAGATGACAGTCTCCACAAAATCCCTAGAAATTTTCTGTTAACCATGGGTATAACATTGGTATATGCGTCTCAACCAGTTAATGACGTCACTCATTGATTAATGATGTGAAAAGTTTCCCAAGTGATACGAAAAAAGAAGATAATAAAATAAAAACCCTATTGCAATCACGATTATACCGGTACAAATAAAAATAACTATGAGTACAACTCATTTTAATAATAAATTCAAACGTCCTGGAAACACTTTCATTTTGGTATTTCGGTATAATCAGCTACTATGGTGCGTACTCAGGCAAATTTTATTTTGGTGTTGTGAAAGTGACAGTGAAGGTTTTCCGGATCGTTCAAAAGGGTTCAAACTTTGGGCAGTGAAAATATTCGCGGGTTTTGTACGTTTCGTGAGCTTTACCGTTATCTGTGTTGTTCTTGTTCGTGTCATTAGTAGTTATTCATTGTGCAAATGGGTTCGTTACTGACCTGGACTTATGATCCGGTTGCATTTTTTGCTGCATTGATGCCAACTTAGGATGGCGAAATTACCAATTGACAGTACCTACCAGTAAGGACTTCTTAAGATAATTTTACTATATGAAGTGTTTACTTACGAAGGAAGGGACAAGCAAAACCATACACAATTTTTGTCTTGAGGAACATCTGCCATTAACATACTCGCCCACGTGCAGGTAATAAATTGTAACAAACTTTTATACCGCTTCGACCAACAATTTGTTCCCCAAATTTAAGATAATCCTTTTTGCTCGGCGATACCTGGTGTCACCCAGTTAAGCCTTAGTAAAATTAATTACCCTGCACCCTTTTCACCGCCGCCAATGGACGTTGGAGCGCGTAAGCTCCTAAGGCGTTCTAAGCTCCGTATTTGTTTTCTAATCGGGAGTTGGGGACTGAAGCGAGACAGGAGAGGTCTCGCACTGTCTCGCAGACGAGTAATTTCGGCTGATTTGAATGCCGATAAGTTGATTGTCCTCGGTTAATTGCATTCGAAGCATGACGCTATTTCCTGCATTCACTGATGGTCGAATCACATGTATCGATTTTTAGACTCCCATGATATATTTGGCCCGTGTCTATGGTTGCGGACTAAATGTTGAAGTTCATGTTCATGCCTCCAAGATGTAGGTACACAGAAGCACACGAAAACAATTGCAGGTAGTCGAAACTGAGCAATCGACTGCTCTGCAGTTTTGGTCTGGGACTCTAACAGGTTTATCTCTTGTCTCTTCTTTAAGAGACTTGGTTTTGTGTGGTTTGGTGTGGTTTCTAGGCCATGCAGAGAACGAATGGCCTGACTCTCTTGATAAATAAAGTCTTGGAACTAGAATACAAAATTTTAAGCCAACTGTTGTTCGAATTATCTAATCTAAGATTTATCCGGAAAAAGTGCCAAGCGAATTGCATACGGTAATAATAGTTCTTGAAGCCTAATTTTAGCAAAAATAATATAGGTTTTTATTCAGTTCTAGAATTACTTTTCTTCATTCTGATTTACTACAACCTGTTCAGAGCAGAGCTATGTGTTGGAAGAAAGCTATACGCCATTGAATATAAGAAATACGCCCCCTATAGGCTCAATGCTAAACTAGTCTATGGGCCATGCCAACAATGAACAACAACAAAGAACAACCCAGTGTAGACCCAAGGCTAGCACCGTTCACATGGTGACGATGGCCCATATATTAGTTCGCATAGTCCCGTCGGGGCGTTGGCATCTTAAATTCAGTCGCGTAAAAATATGCTTCAGATAATTTCATTTAAATCTAAACTTTTTTCTCACTTGCTATATCACAGCAAGAAAATAAAAAGAAAAATTAGTAACTTGCATGTGTTCAATACACAGTACACATATTTTATTTAGTTAACCACAGAGAAAGCCAGGGAACGCGTTATAAATAACGTACGGTCTGTCCAGAAATGTTGTCCCACGGCATTTTTTTTATTATTACAATTTTTGAAAATCTGGTTTCAGAACATGGTTAGAATACGCGTTTTTCTCAAATAAGGTTATGCGGCTGTATATATTATCTGCTAAATTTTACGTTATGGAAAAACATCGGGCAAACTTCATATTTTTACACATACTTACATACCTAAGTGTTTTGTTACCTAAGAACATTTTTTGCGAAACCACAACCAATTGATTGGATTTTTAAACCTGAACGTATTTCAAATAAAACTACTATAATAACTTTTGAATGGAGCAAATAATCTTAATAATAGTGTAACTTTGCATCAAGATTGCTTACTCTATATCTACAACAATTTTTAAATTCCGGCACTACGCTATTTCTCTTTTTGAATTGGATTTTGGGATCTCCAATATTTTATAGAGAATGTTTCACTTTCTGGCTGAAAGAACCTCGTCATATATAATATGATGCTTGTATTTATATTTACGCTTTATTCATTACCACTTAATTTGTGACAGGGCGCCATTATAATACTTGCGGGCTGACAGGCCTTGCAGACCAGATCTACTCCAGTGGCATAGGTATGTCTGGAACATCAGTATTAATTTGATGTACTGAGAGCAAACAGCAAACGTCTATTCCCAAGGCAAATGTACCTAGATTCAGTTGCGTATACACAACAGTCAATACGTGAATCCTTTTGATAATAAATCAATATTTTGTCTAGGGAAAACTATTTATTACACAGTTTTAATTTTACCAAAATTTGTAAATTTGATATTGACCTTCCAGACTGTCGCAAATCGGGGTGTCATGTCCTAAATAAAATTCGCAAGCTCTTGTCGGTGTTGAAATGTCTGGAGTCACGTCTCCCCATATCTGGTTCCACAGACCTAAAATGTTATGGAGAGGTTTAGTAAATAAATTTGTTGGACTTCGGAAAGCATGTATCACAATTGATATTCATTACCTATTCTTCCAGAAAATTCTCCAGATAATCGTCATCCAATGCTTCTTGATAACTGTAAATATAGGATGATTCTCAAATGCGGGTAGTTATTATATTTACGAAGATAATTAAAAAACGATAGAAATGATCAAGTATTACTAACATATTTGCTATTGTGTTTTTCTAGCTACAACTCAACATGTTCACTGACAAAAATTACGAACAGTTTGAACCACTTTAGATATGGTACACACCTTTAGACACTCTTTTTTAAATCAAAAAAAGGTTAACAGAGCACCTGAGAATCACTGTCTTATCTTTCAACTTTCAACTAAAGAGAACCTCAAACACGACAGTGCGTTTAAAATGATTCTTAGATCTCTTTTTCAATCCTGTTTAATGTGAAATGGGCCATGGTGATATTTATACCTCGTCCACAAATTTTCTGATATCGACCTTCCAGTTCGAACGAAAATTTTGCACAGGCCCGCTAAAAGAAAATGCAAATTCTGTTACTACATGCTTTCCAGTGATATACAAGGTGATTCATTGGAATGGAAAATCCTGAAAGAGGAGATTGTTTAAGAGATACATCTAGATATAACTTGAAATTGAATTTCCCATTCCCAGTGAATCTTCCTGTACCTACAGGGTGGCCCACCACGAACTGCATCGATCTATATATGGAAAACTAAAAGTAGGAAAATTCTGAAAATTTGGCACCTCACCAATGCCGATAGGCGCTGCTCAACTAAAATATTTTGGCGAATCTGGCACTTCCGGTTATACCGGAAGTCGATATCAACTTTCTTATCTCAAATGGAACACCCTGTATATTATTACATTTTTGGATTCTAGGCGTCATTTTGGAACAAAAACATGCAACATGTCCTATGTCTAAATCCAACCATTTTTGAGATATTTTCATTTTTCCGAAAAAAATTACGGGTGCAGACCTAAAGTCAATTTGCAATTTATACGAGGAAACCGCGAAATTTCAAAACGAATTTTTGGCATCGTGTAACAGAAGCCCTGACCTAGTGATCTCTGCTGAGAAATAAATCCGTTCTTATACAGGGTGTTCACAAAATATGAATAAAAATTACATTCAAAATGTGCTTAAATCTCGAAATTTTCAAATGGAAACCCCCATTTTTTAATGCGATCTTATTCACCACTAAAAATGATGACAACTTTGTGTAAGGTTTCCTGTACCTAAATGCAGTAATTTTCGATTAATTTACGAAAAACCCACTTTTCGCCCATAAAATGCGGGGTTTGCTTAACGCTTGGAAAATCATATTAGCCGTGGACGTTGAAAAGACAATCGCGGCTGAGGAAATGTCACTTGGTTTATAAATTATTGTCAACCATAATGCCGGCGCGCTTAAATTACACAAACGAAGATTATTTAAATTTGTTTATTATCTACGGAGTATGCAACAAAGTAATATCAAGAACGTGCGATACATTTGGGGCTCGCTATCCACAAAAAACCAAACCATCGCCAAACACAAAAATAATACAAAATTTTAAACAGTATGGATGTGTCAGAGATATATCTTTGATCTTTGATGCATTCTCAGTAGGTAATAAACAAATTTAAATAATCTTCGTTTGTGTAATTTAAGCGTGCCGGCATTGTGGTTGACAATAATTTATAAACCAAGTGACATTTCATCGCAGCCGCGATTGTCTTTTCAACGTCCACGGATAATATGATTTTCCAAGCGTTAAGCAAACCCCGAATTTTATGGGCGAAAAGTGGGTTTTTCGTAAATTAATCAAAAATTACTGCATTTAGGTATAGGAAACTTTACACAAAGTTGTCATCATTTTTAGTGGTGAATAAGATCGCATTAAAAAAAATGGGGGTTTCCATTTGAAAATTTCGAGATTTAAGCACATTTTGAATGTAATTTTTGTTCATATTTTGTGAACACCCCGTATAAGAACGGATTTATTTCTCAGCAGAGATCACTAGGTCAGGGCTTCTGTTACACGATGCCAAAAATTCGTTTTGAAATTTCGCGGTTTCCTCGTATAAATTGCAAATTGACTTTAGGTCTGCACCCGTAATTTTTTTCGGAAAAATGAAAATATCTCCAAAACGGTTGGATTTAGACATAGGACATGTTGCATATTTTTGTTCCAAAATGATGCCTAGAATCCAAAAATGCAATAATATATAGGGTGTTCCATTTGAGATAAGAAAGTTGATATCGACTTCCGGTATAACCGGAAGTGCCAGATTCAGCACTTCAGCATTTTCAGAATTTTCCTACTTTTAGTTTTCCATATATAGATCGATGCAGTTCGTGGTGGGCCACCCTGTATAGTTCCTCTTCGGTATCTCATTAATGCTTACCACCCTCGGACATCCTGGCGCTCACGCACTTAGTCACGGCGGACAGCATCTCGCCACCTCCAGTGATGACGTTGTCGGTGGCATCAGTTCGGCAACCTTCCAACTGAGGTATGCAGTTCTGGTAGGCCTCCTTGGCCTCCCTCAAAGCCTCGGCAATCTGCCTCAGCATCATTTCGGTGCACTCTGCCAGCTTGCCGTTGATATCGTTGAGGCAGAATACTTCGTCGGTCGCGACGCGGCATTTCCGGATCTCTGTTCTGACGAGCCTCACGTCCACCTCGGCGATGTACTCGATCCTGTCCATCGCCTTGTGGATTTCATATTTGGCCCTTCCGGAATGCTCTCGGAGGCATTTTATGACCACGTTCCGTTGCAGTTGATCGGGCAGGGTTTTTAGATCTGCCCTGGCTTGTTTGTAACATTCCAGTGGTATGATTTCTAAAAAATGCCAATCAAACTGCGTAACACGATGCAGGGAAGGGCGAGGGAGCCCACTCGGCAGCAATAACTTTGAATAAGAAACCTTAGAAAAAGGCGTGTTTGGGATTACGTACTTCATAAAAATATGTACCTAACCTTAATAACCTTAGAGCATTAAAAAGATATCAGACACGCCTTTCAGCTTCTTAAACGCAATATACTGGGTGTGTCTAAATAATGGTGCCTACGTAATATGACAGATAGAAAATATCATTCTGAACAAAAAGTTTCCTATAAATATGGGTCCTAAAATGCATAATAAGAAAGTTACAGGATGATAAAAGTATAGTGTGAAAAATATTTTTATCGCAATAACTACAGAAGTTATATAATTTAAATGAAACTTAACATAACTTTTTGAGGTTATCTTTTTGGTCTCGCAGGTTCATCATTTTAGTGCATCTTTTTATTTTGCAACAAAAGGGTACTCTTGTTTCATAACGATAAACTCAACCGTTTGTGTTGAAATCGGTAAAATGTGCACGAAAACACCTGTTAACTCCAAAATTCGAAAAATCAAATTATCACCTACTTCATCTAAATGTTTTACAGATGAATTGTAAGTTCAAAATTAAGAAAAAATGACTAATGGATATTGAGTAAAACATCGCTGGTTTTGCTGATTTTGCGGATTTCAAAAGTTCATACCGTTCCATTTTGAAAGCGAAAAATTTTTGATACATATAGTTCATAGGGAATTTTTTGTCACTTTAAATTGTACAATTATTGTGTAAAATTTGAAAGCGGTAGTTGAAAATTAAATTTTTCGAATTTTGGAGTTAACAGGTGTTTTGGAGCACATTTTGCCGATTTCAACGCAAATGGTTGATTTTATCGTTATAAAACGAGAGTACCCTTTTGTTGCAAAATGAAAAGGTGCACTAAAATGATGAGCCTGCGAGACCAAAAAGATAACATCAAAAAAGTTATGAGTAGAAAACCTATTGTGCTACCCCGCCCCTCCGCCTCTGGTCGATGGGAATAAACTGTTTTTACACAGAATTGTTGCACTTCAGTTACTAGAGAATTCCACCAAGTTTCATTTAAATTGCATAACCTCTGTAGAAGTTATTGCGATAAAGATGTTTTCAAACTATACTTTTATCACCCTGTAACTTTATTATTATGCATTTTAGGACCCATGCATATAGGAAACTTTTTGTTCAAAATGACATTTTCTATCTATTGGTTAATTGCTACTATATAGGTACATCCGTGCTGCTCAGGAATTCGTCAGCGGATTCTTTTAAAAGTTTTGTAGAGATGTAGAAAACCTTAAATTTCTCGAGTGCCCATAACTAAGGCCAACTAATAAAAGCCGTCTTTATAGAAAAACACTTTGGCCAAAAACGCTGGGCAAAATGTAAATTCACACTATGGCTCCTCTATAGATTGATCTGTGGGGTTTGCTAATTGCCCTACACTTACTGGGATTACTACGGTTTTCTAGGGTTTTAAATGGTACTTGAGCAAATGCTATCCTAGTTCTATCGGGAGAAAGTCAGTCCTCGCCGCAAATGGCAATGAAGTCTAAAGTAATTGCCACCCTCCCCCACACAAGCATATGTAGTTGCTTCTGGAGTTCTCCTAGTTTTCATTATTTTGTGAAGTGAGAATTACTGTTATATACAGTGTGACCCATTTGTTTTGGGGTCAGTCTGTAAAAAGTGTATCAATCGTGCGATTTGGCTGATTTTTTTTTAAATTGTAGAGCTCGATGAACTGCACATTTTGAACAAAAATTGCCTGGTTCGCATAAAATCCAAAGCCTACTATGACCGTTTTTATGAGCAAAATTTTAAGAAACCATATTAGCGTTTTTTTTTTGAAAAAATCTGTGTGCGCCAATGGATTGAGCACTCCTCGAAATGGGTATGTACAAAATTTCATCAAAATATTTCAAGTAATAACGATTTTGTAGAAAAATTAAAAATGCAGCCAAGGTACGTCTTTATTTTCAAAAATTCAAAGTTGGCCATGGAAAATAATTGAATTGTAATAATACAACCTTATGCTTATAAACACAAAACATAAAAACAATTAAAATTATAAAATTTTTGTAACTTCTACCAAGCCTCCATTTTCTACAATGCATTTGTCGTTCCTCTTGCGTACATTCAAAATTACATTTCGTATTTGCTGTGGAGTAATTTCCTCACAACTACGGTTTATCCTAGCTTGCAGTTCTTGTAAATTATGGGGTCTTGACTTATAAACATTTTGCTTAAGTGTACCCCAAAGAAAAAAATCTAAAGGAGTTAAGTCCGGAGATCTCGGTGGCCACTCACAGAAAGGACTATTTCGCCCTATCCAACAGTTTTCAAAATTATTATCTAGCCAGTTTCTGATTAAACGAGCATTATAAATAGGACTGCCATCTAACTGTAACTTTAAACGGTATCTTAATGGTAACTCATCTAAAGCATTTCTAAATTCAATTTCTAGAAAATTCAAGAAGCCAGCCGCATTCAAATTCCCTTCAAAGAAAAATGGGCCAATTATTCTGTCGCGTAGTATTCCACACCAAACGTTAATTTTTTGTGAATATTGTCTCCTTGCATTTATTATAAACTCTGGATTTTCAGCTGACCAGTGACGGCAGTTTTGACTTGATACTACACCATTTGTAGTAAACGTGGCTTCGTCGGTGAATAAAATTTCATTTAAAAAGTTGCCATTATGGAGATATTCACCTTGCAGCCAATAGCAAAATTCTAATCTTCTCTCATCTCCTGGTTCCAGGGTGTGCAAAAATTTTGGCTTAAACGGTTTTATTTTGTTTTGTCTCAAACATCTCCTTATACTCTCTCTGGGTATATGAAGGTCTAAACTAGCCGTTCGAACACTATTTCGAGGATTGTCACTAAAGTATTGCAGAATTTGATTGTTATTTTCAACAAGTCCACGGCGTCCATTTTGCCTAGTTTTTAATAAATTTTTAGAAATCGATCCAGTTTCATCAAAAATATTGTTTATACGTTGTACAGTACTTCGACTCACTGATCTACCTGGGTGTCTATTGTTAAATTCGGCCGCAGCTTCTGCTGCCGAGCGCTCGTTGTCGCCCACGAGTCGAACAATTTCTATTTTGTCTCTTATGCTTAAATATTCCATAATTATGATAATTAATTGTATTGAGCACAAACAATTTCTGAACTCAATTTAGACAGTTTGACACTTAATAAAAGTAAACAATTCAATTATTTTCCATGGCCAACTTTGAATTTTTTAAAATAAAGACGTACCTTGGCTGCATTTTTAATTTTTCTACAAAATCGTTATTACTTGAAATATTTTGATGAAATTTTGTACATACCCATTTCGAGGGGTGCTCAATCCATTGGCGCACACAGATTTTTTCAAAAAAAAACGCTAATATGGTTTCTTAAAATTTTTCTCATAAAAACGGTCATAGTAGGCTTTGGATTTTATGCGAACCAGGCAATTTTTGTTCAAAATGTGCAGTTCATCGAGCTCTACAATTTAAAAAAAAATCAGCCAAATCGCACGATTGATACACTTTTTACAGACTGACCCCAAAACAAATGGGTCACACTGTATAACAATATTCTTACCACTGGGGAATATTCTCACAACGAAAATTTAATTCCGCTTGAATTTCTTACGTATCAGAAGTGACTAGATGAAGAATGGGGTTCACTGTAAATTACTAGCCGGAATATGTAACTTCAAATTTAGATGACTAGAGTCCCTATAAAGTCGATCAAAGAAACTTCAAAACGCCATCTAAGCGTTGACTGACGTATTTATGACTTCTCACGACTATAGCTTCATGTCCTTGAGAACAGATGGCGTTGATGGCTAATAATGTATTTCGCATTGTATTTTGTCTCCGGTGAGCCAAAAAAGTGCCAGATTAATGAAGATTAAAAGTAAATTGTGAATGAAACTAAAACCATTTACTGAAATTTATTAAATGAAACCAGGATGCCACAATCCAGTTTGAAAATAATCAATATGTATCTAGAAATACTATATTCTTTGGTTTGAACTCAACTACTCAACTAAATCGCTTAAATAATTTCTTCTATACATAAAAAATATTTGTTGCGTCCGTTCTGCCCATCACTGTATAAGTAGATTTAAAAATTTCTCTAATACTATCAAGAAAATAATTATGTATGTGTAGGTATACAGTTTGATTGTTTTAACACGAGTTTCTAACCCAAAAAGCAATATAATTGGTATTACTTTTGTCACATAAGAATTTATATACTACAGAGCGTTCTCCTAAATATGGCCTAAACTTTTTGATAGTAAAGGTCAGTATAGTTGATGTAATATTTATTTTATACAGGGTGAATAAGTTTTTTGTAGTATTAGTGTAGCATTGGATAGAAAATGACATTTCAAAACGTCATCTAATAATCATAATGTTGATATTTACCTGGACATTTCATTTCAAAATGCATTTCAATGCCTGTATTTGTTTGAAAGATATAAAAGGTATTCCTATTTTTGAAATTGTAGGGCCCTGTCTTAAAAATGAAAAAAAGTGTAAATCGACATGGAATGTTTTAAAATGCAATTTTCTGTCCAATATTAAAGTCCTGCTGCAAAAGATTGACTCATCCTGTATACATAATTAGCCAAAAATCATCGGACTCTAATGACTTTTCCTTCTAATATACAGGGACCTTAGTATCGACCGGTTTGGGTAAAAAAAAATTAGCCGAGTGGAACCACCTTCCTTCCCTACATCGTGCTATCGTAACCAAGAATAAATCGCCCTTGATATACCTGATTTGTCGGCACCGAATCTGTCGGAGATATTGTCAATTTGATTGAGTACCTCATTAACCGCCTTGCCGATCGATTCTAGAGCCCAATTTTCCGAATATTTCACCTTTTTGTGTAGTAACTTCAGCAGATCGCGAAGTTCGTCTAACGACTTAGTCGCGGCCGAATGAATAGTATTAGCCAAAATCCCATAATTGTTGTTAACGAGTGCTAGAGCATGTTGGGCTTCTCTCTCCGCGTCTCTGTCATATTGCATATTTTCAAATGTCTCTATCCTAGTCTGTGGCGTTTGTTTTTCATTTGCGTCTATTGGCATATCTACTTCTTGTGTCTCTTCCAGCATTTCATCATTTTCAACTTCGTCTGCTTCATTTGGCTGTGAAGTAACGCTGTTAGTCTGCAAAGGAGAACGTTAGTTTACTACTATTTAAATTTAGTTTTATTCTTACCATTAGACAAATAGTAAGGCATAATATTAATAAAACGAATTTATGAGGAGACATTTTCACTACAGTTGCTTGCGTTTCCCTTGCTTTACACTGAAAGGCGGTTATGGCCCATACTAAATATTTATTGCAAAATCGTTAATTTTATTGACAGCTAATATTGTACGGCAATTTATGATAACCATAAAAATTGATTTACGAGACGGAAATATACGTAGTAGGTATTAAAAACGCACAGAAACCTTTTAAGAAATATTTCTATGATATCTACACTTTTTTTGTGTTTTATTAAAGATAGCTATTAAGCACGATAAAGGAAAAAAAAACAAGAGAATAAACTACATAGGTATCATATATTTTTAAAAGAAATAAGATACAATGGATTTCCTATTTTCATTTAAAATTGTCAATGGCCCTGTTGGCTTTCTGCGCTAACCATCTGGTACCATCTCTGGTGCCCTTCACAGTTTTCTTAACAGCAACTGCCACAATGTCTCTAATATCCTTGGCTTCCTCTGCAACTGCATTCCAAAATTTTCGCCAACGAGATAGTCTAGCACGGGAGCGTTCGGCATATTCATCATCATCATTATCTTCATAATCTTCTTCACATAACGTTAAAATCTACAAAATAAGATAACGTCATATTTTCAACAAAAATAAATGAGTATATTAAAGTAACTTACTACTGGGGACACTAGAAGGAAGATAAGCCCAAACTTTAAGATTCCAGAAAACATCTTTATGTAGTTCCGTTGGCAGTCTGAATAGTAATAATGTTTGGAGGTCAGTTTCTGTTTTATTAAACTATAAAAAATGTTTTCTAATGTTTCTATATGCTGGAATCTCGTAAATAATCAAAACTGACATTGTTTATATTCGGAGACAGTATTAATTATTTATCGTTTCTACTTTTTAGAAGTATGTTTGTTTGAAACAATAAGCTAAAATTAAATAATTTCAACAACAATAACGTTTTAAACAATATTGAAGTACCTACATAATTTAATTGTAATGAAATTTTGGCATAGAGATTAATTAGGAATTGGGAATTCTCATTTTCTAGCTCCCACAATAATTATTATATTTTATCCAAAATCCTATGATTTTGTCATGGACGAAATAGCAAATCCTTTTTTTTTGGCTAAATTTATGAATTAATTCACTACAAGTTCTATTTTACAAGTTCTACTTTACACTGATGAATTTTTTTGTCACCTCATGTCAGATTCTAGCGAATACCAACACAAGAGAATAAACAACAAAATAATTTTTTCTACAAGCGTGCGGAAAAGTACACTTTTCCGCACGCATTTTAGTTTAGAAAGTGTCACTTTTCCGCACTAGTGCGGAAAAGTACTTATTCGCACTACTTTTCCGCACTAGTGCGGAAAAGTCACACGTTCTAAACTAAAATGCGTGCGGAAAAGTAAATGCGTGCGGAAAAGTGTCTTACTTTTCCGCACGCTTGTAGAAAAAAATAGTGTTCCTAACTCTTGCGGAAAGTGTCTTTTCCACACTCGATTTCTTGGCTGAACTCCGCTACGCGTCGTTCAGCCAACAGCAATCGCGTGCGGAAAAGTATCACTTTTCGCACTTGTTAGGAAATATACTATTTTGTGCTGCATTTCCCATATCAGAAGATATTATTCTCTAACCATATATATCTTCATCCAAAGCATCGTTAACTACAGATTAAGTCTGGCTAGAAGAGTAGTTGAAAATTCATTTGGCATTTTAGCCAAACGATTTAGAGTTTTTTTGACTACAATTAATTTGAATGTGGAAAAAGTGCAAACCATAACAATGGCATGTTGCACATTACATAATTTTTAAGACCCGAATGTCCTAGTTCCATCCTAGAAGAGCTTGATAAAGACTCTAGGTATTTCAATTTGGACTTTTTTTTACCAAACATGCTCACCAAGACAGGAGTTTTCTGATTATTTCGTGAATGAGGGAGCTGTGCCTTGGCAGCGGAATACATAAATAAAACATATTGTAACATATCACACCCTTTTTAACCAAGTATAATATTATGTTAGTACTCCTGAAGTTCACGCAAAACTTGACGGAAAATAGAACATGATCTAATTCGTGAATTAACTTTGTTACCTAATATCTGGGTTCGAGTAAAAAAAAAAGAATGATCAAATTTATCGGTATCTTGTAGGATTGACAAAGTAATTAGGTACCTCTTTGTTATGCACCTTATCGAGAAAGGTATACTTTGAAATTGAGTGCGCCACCCGTTTTTCTTTTGGTAGTGCCCAACACAGTACAAAGAGGTATAACCCAGGTGACTGGGGTTATAAAAACGGGAAATAAATATTGTTTGCCAATAACAACAAAATATGTAAATTATCAACTATAGGGTATATTCGCAGTTTGTAAACCTAGAGAACATCGGCCAAGCTACTAATAATAAAATACAGCACACCATAAAATAGATATCTCGATAAAGCAACCAAATATCACAGATAATTAATTAGGTAAGCTACAAACAATTGCATAATAATTATTAACAGGCAGGCTTAAAGCAAAAAAAACAGAACAAAGGAATCCCCGTGTATAATATTATACCTGGTGCACACGCATAAATATGATAAAAAGGTACGTAACTTGGCAAAATATAGCAGATAACTTTTATAATGGCTAATTAAGGGTGCAGAATAATTGATAAATTGACTATTTTGTGCAGTTATCTCGCGCTTGGCCACTATGTTAAGTTAAAATAATAATAGTAATACTGGAGAGGACTTGCCGGTAAGTCGATTATCCACCCAGTCTGGTTGCGGGTTTTTCTTGTGATTACATAAAGTGGCGGGTAGCTGCCCAGAACGGTCGACTTCGCCCTGAGTATGGTATGTAGGTTTGTTGAAGACTGATTGTGCAATGGGGAGACAATCTAACTCTGTCGCCCGGGAAAGACGTCCGGGGTATGGAGAAAAAGGCCTAAAATGTTACATTACTCACATTAGCGTTTAGGGCACAAATAAGGGAATATTGCTGTACTCCGAACTGACTTACCAAGTTGGAGGTGGCCTCGTGGTGTGGAGAAGGGTGTGGTGATGGTCAAGACGAATCCATATGAAAATAAGGTGGGTCACAATATTCCTCAAGAAAATTACGTAAAATACGTGACTAGCCCAAAACTAAACTATTTGGCGACTAGTAATCTTGCGGTATTGCTGAATGAATTCTAGAAAAATTGGCAAACTGCCCGGTGTAGAAAACGTGTCCTCTTCGACCACTCTCACCTCAACCGACCATCACCAAAAAAAAAACAAGGAAGCACTTCCCCCCAAGGCGAGCCTCTCCGTGAAGGCGCCAAAATCCATGACTTAGGGACTTTTAGCAGAAACCGAATTAATGACACACTGCTCGATCAAATCGGGAACTTGACGTTTGCGACAATTGACGTGTTTGGCAAGTCGGTTCTCCGAAATATGTGGAGATTGGAAGAAAAATAACAGATAGTTGCAACAATAACAGCAACAATGATGCGGGGCCACGAAATAATATCATAGAAGGACGCTAAGGTGAGTGCAACACTTGTAATTATTAAATATTTTATGTGTTTGTTGTCTACCCATCAAACTAATCAGTCGGTTATTTTATTTGTTTTAGGTAGGGCGTGTGAGGCGAAACTACTACCTATATCTATCTATGATAGCTGGAAAACAATGGTCAGCCAGTAAATTTATTTCAATAAAGAAAGCGAAATTCGTAAAGCCGATCGCAAATTGTCCCCGAGCCCGCAGAAAAAGGTAAACATGCGCCTACACAGTGGTCGCGCTAAGCAGTGCGAAACGGATAGAAGTATAATGCAAGGATTTCCAGGTAAGTTAACAATTAATTTAATTAGTCATAAAAGAAAATTATTTTACTCTACTTTAGGAGGCGAAACCAATTTTATGAAAACATTAGCGGACAATAGGAAAGCCAACATGAATTTAAAGCATTACCAAATTAAATGCAACAAAGTTATAGCAAAATAAATAAAGGCATTTGAAGAAGAAATGTAAGTGTTCTATTGTAAAAAAAAGGTAATTTCTTTTTTTCTTTCCCTTTATCCGCTTGAAACTTTTTGAACCGCAACAACTTCATGAAGATACTCATGAATTAATTCATGAAGAAATTGTCAATGTAAAACAGGCTTAACATGCGACTTTACTCGTGAGGTGAGGGCGATTTATTTTCAGTGAGACAGTGACTGACAAGCACAAGTATAAAATTTGTGATATTTTAGTTGAAAATTTAGTCTGTGTCATCTACAACGCGTTAGTGTTGTCAGTTTTGGTCGCTCCGAATAAAATCTACTTTACACACGGGCAAATGCAAAATATATATGACCCAAGGTTAGTTTATAGGAAGGTTAGGACATTCGGGTGAGAGAGGCAAAGGGGGGAAAGGCTGCAATTTAAGTTGGTAGCATTTACACGTGAATTGGCGATTTAGTAACTCCCTAAATAGATAACGCTTCCAGCCATAGGCGCACACAGACGATTTTTGTATTTACTTTGTTTATGGTGTATATTTATGTTGTTTTGGCTGTTTTCGGTTATTTCTTCATTTTAATGTTTGTGCAATGAAATAACGGAACTTTTTGGAGTATGTTGGTGCATCGCATTTTTGTTTTATGTTTGTGTTTTTACTTTGTTTTCGGTTTTCAATACCCGTGTTGTCCCTTTTGCCTTTTGCCATTGGCATCAAGCTGAAGGCCAGCTGTTGAGAGCGGCACCGTCGCGCGATGTTGCCGGTGCAAAGGGACGGCCTTTGGTTTTGTTTAAGAGTGGGGTAATGTCCTAACCTTCCTATAAACTAACCTTGATATGACCCTGTTTTTAAAAAATATAGTTTTTTGTTTTCGCATAGATCGAATGCAGTTTTTGGGGGAAGATATTGTCGAATTGTTGTAAAAGGGGAACCGTTGTTTTTGCACTAGGTTACATCCTGAAATGTTGTTGGAACTGCCTGTTGTTAAAAAGTTACTAAAAGTTCCATCTATTATCATCTTAATATATTCAGTCACGAGATTTCCTTAATTTTTCCTAAAACTGAATGTATCTGTTCTTCCTCATCTTCAAGAAATATTTCCTATCGCTTACTCTCATGATACGGGTAAAATACTCCATAGTCAGGTTTTTCAGAAAAAAATATCCAGAGGTTAGGGAAGGAGATTATAATAGTTATAAGTGTTATAAGTTATAAACAGTTGTCAAACGGCGACTTCAACATATTTACATTCTGTTTATAGTTTCCACAAGATAAGATATCTTACTTTTATTCAAAATTTAGTGCATAGGTATGGAGAGAGGACACAGCGCTTGCCTACCCTGACGTGTATAGATTTTGTTACGTCGTTTTGAACGGCGACCATTTTACATGTGGTAAACAAAGCGAGTACGTTGTGAGTTAATTTCGTGAATTTGGGAATAAAAAGTAACAGTGATTAAGGGGAAAATATACTCCTATGATGGTGAATTGTTCAGCGTTTGGTTGCAAAAGCAGAAGTGAAAAGCAAGAGCCCGGGATTTTGTTTCACAGGTAAATATTTAACAAGCTACCTTTGAAAGATGCCCTAAAACTTTGTTTTTTTTTGTCAATATAACTTCTTCAAATTCCTTCTACCTTTTAGTATGATAAAGTGCATTGTTTAATTTTTTTGTAAATAGGACCAATATAATTATTTTTTAACGCCGTTTTTACTGGAAATTTCTTAATTGATTATAATTGATTCATAAAATGTGGGCTGGTTTCCGTGGGCGTGCATTATTTATTTTATTTTGATTGATTTGAAATCGCCACAAATAAATATATTTCAGCACTTGACGCTAGCTTTACATTTTGGGAAATTATCTGCAAATATAAATACCAATATTTCAAATTACCTGTATGTCAAAATTTTTGTGATAATGCCGAAGAACGCGTTTCATGCTACGCCACTGGTCTGTAGTGCGATGTGGTAGTCGGTAACACGGCCGCGGGCGCTGTGAGGCGTCCTCTCTCTTTTCTTGTATAAGATTACCCGACTCTTCTGGATAAAGGCGCAACAAAAGTTGGACTGACTTCAGAAGTGAAAACTAGGAAGTAACAAAACTATTAAAATATTCTTTTAGGGGCAAAATACGCAGTGGGTACAATAGAGACCTTCATCAGTTTGACGGCTAACTCAACATGGACCAAATTGAGACTCGTCCCATTTATTTTTATCGGGGAATTAACCGTCCCCAAACCAAATCGACACAATGGGGGGCATAATACAGTAAATTATCACAGATTTGCTGAGTGGACCCGTCGGTCGCACGGGTTTCCTGGATACAAACCGGACGGGCGGCCTCAAACTGCCGCGTCAACACCGACTGGACGCCGAGTCAATAACAACCATGCGGTTTAATAGTATAACTAATTCAGTTAGTGCCGGAAATCGCAGCGTGGGGCAAAACGAAACATGCTGCGGCTCGTGTGGTCATGTCACGCAGTTTTGGTTTGACGGTTGCGTCCCAATGAACGCACTGAAGTTATTATTATTGGAATATTCAGCAGTGGAGGTCCTAGTTGTTATTTGAGCTAATAGGGTTGAAATTTGGGTACAAATTTTATTTTTCGAATATTGATGTCAGCAGGTGTTTTGGGGCACGTTTTGGCAATTTAAACGCAAACGGTTAATTTGATCATTATGAAACAGAGTACCTCTTTGTTGCAGAATGAAAAGATGCATTGAAATGATGGACCTCCAGGACCAAAAAGATAACGTCAAAAAAGTTATGAGTAAAAGCACGATCCAAATACAGAGCAAGTGGTGCTCTCTGTGAGATACGTAGAAATTGACATTCTCAGATTATTCTCGATTCCCAAAAACATGGCAGTGTCAAATTTCAGTTCAGGAGCTTGATTATGTTGGGAGATGTAGCAAAAATGCAATTTCAAAAAACAAACTTCAACGCCTTGTATCTCTTAACAAATAGCGTCAATCGTAATATTTTGGCCCAAAGTATATACAGTGTGTCCCCGGATAGGTGTAACTATACTTGTAAATTTTTTTATTTTTCATTTTTCGGCAAAAAGTCATTCTTTATAAAAAGTTTTGCTTATTTTGAAACTGGGAAATCCAATACCAGATTTTTGAAAAGTTATACAGGGCGTCCGAAAAGTTCAAAATACTAAAATCGTGTCAAGAGTAAAGTGCTCTTTTTTCAAAGCTAGCAGAAAATGTTATTCGAGAAAGTGGTTTCTAATAAAACAAAGAGCCCAAATCTCAGATATTAATAGATTCTAATAAAATTCACGAAATAGTCGATTTTTTAAAATGTGGTTCAAGATATTAAGAGCAATAATGTGTTATTATGGTTTATCCAGGAGGCATTGGAAAACAAGTAAACATGTAAGCCCTGAAGTGTTTGAGGCGTACCATAGACAGGTTCATCCGATCTGGGTCTGTTTACAAAAAAGAAACGTCAAAAAGTTAAAAATATAATATTTCTTGAAGTTTATTAGAATCTATTAATATCGGAGATTTGGACCTTTTGTTGTATTAGGAACCACTTTCTCAAATAACATTTCTCGCTAACTTTGAAAACAATAGCACTTTATTCTTGACACGATTTTAGTATTTTGAACTTTTCGGACGCCCTGTATAACTTTTCAAAAATCTGGTATTGGATTTCCCAGTTTCAAAACAAGCAAAACTTTTGATAAAGAATGACGGTTTCCGAAAAATGAATAATAAAAAAGTTTACAAGTATAGTTACACCTATCCGGGGACACACTGTATAAACAACATATTGCTTATTAAGAAAAAAATAATAATTTGAAGGCAATATTAATATTTATTAAACAGTAATATTGCAAGAATAAATAAACCTTAACAGTAATATACGAAAGTTTACTACAAATAACGTAAAATTATCTGCTAAAAAAGAATCCTAATAATAAATATCATCATATATTATAGGCGAATATCATATAGTATTGTATAACATACCCCGTTTATGGACATCTATGCAAATTTTGATGGAAAGATAGTTAATATCATATTTAATATTAATATCTTATATATTTATTTTTATTAAAAGTACCGAATATTCACTCTAAACACATGTATATTTCTGATAAGTATACTATTTATTGAAAGCAATGAAATCTTTTCTTTGCTAAATTAATATATTTAAATTTTCACTGTATCATACGTAAGTTAGTCAGTATCCAAAAATACCATTTGTAAATAAACTTTAATTAATGTCAATAAACGTTTCTCTGAGTGTAGGGGACTTTTCTTTATTTATTGCACAACCAAAATACAGATATTGCCGAAAGTTGATGCATGTTCAATAATCATATTAGGTGCACTTCGAATGGTTGCAAGTTAGACAGCATACAGGGTATAGATCAAAAAATATAAAAATTGTACAAGAGTAAAGTACCCTTATTTAAAAAAAATCAGCAAAAGGTTATTAAGAAAAGTTGTTTAGAATTAAAAGCTACGCCTAAACACCAAAACATAGCCTCCTAAGAAAAAAAAATTTTCGTCAATTAATTTCCACAGTTTTTTAATAAACATTTAAAATAAAAATTTTGCATCTTAAATGAGAGTTTTTTAATATACACATTATCATTACTAATGTTTTACCTTCTTCAGAAGAATTTTTGCGAAATTTTAAAGTATTGTTTAATATCGTTGCAACAAACATGCAATTTGTGATTCCCTAACAAATTTAAAATCTAAGTTAATTTTACAAATATGATTGAATTTGAACAAAGTTGTGCGGAATTGATTTAATTTTGATTGATTTATGAAATTATTTAGGGTGAATTTTAAAACAAACGTTTCTTGAGGAAATTTAATGTTTTTCAGAAAAAAATTTCTTAGGAGGCCATGTTTTAGTATTTAGGCATAACTTGTAATTCTAGATAACTTTTCTTAATAACATTTTGCTAAAATAAGGGTACTTTACCCTATCGTACATTTTTTTTATTTTTTTACCTACCACCCTGTGTGTTGCTTGACTTGCAGCCATTCTAAGTGCGCTTAATATGATTATCGAACATGCACAACTTTCGGGAATATTTATATTTTCTAAGGATCCGATTTCACGATATCTCATACATCTCGACGCGCTGGCGTTGAATTAAGTTCGGCTTCTAATCGAAACGCGAAAATATGATTTTTTAAAATCGTGATTTTACCAAAAGGGACAAACAATTGAAAATTTGCACGATTTTCTACATTGTTGTTGCTGGGTAAATCGATCTAGAATGATATCAAAGCTGAGCGTATCAATTCCATTCCTCCGATGATCGCTTAATTACCTTAACTGCGCCAAAACCTTGGCACATCCCACGTGTCGGCACAGCATTAATATCGGGTGTTTACTTTATAAAATCCATGACGTATTATGCGCCATACTTCACTCCGGGGTTATTACGAAGTTGCGCCATTGTGTACGGACGGCGTGCAAAAACACACAAAAACCGAGATACAAGGGAATCCCCCAGCTACACGTCGGAGGGGCATTAAGGCCCATGGAAATTAATTTATGCGTCACGGAGCGCCGGCTCGCCCGCCTTCCGTGCAGCTAAATCGACATCGAAAATAAGCCAGCAAATCCGCGCGCCGAAAATAACAGGGCCCGTCGAACAACACGGCTTATTCTCACGCGGAAATCTATAGAAAAACCAAGCCGCACCTGGCAGACACCGCTCCGCACTACCCGCAGCATCCATCATGGGTTTTGTCGGTGAAGAATTTACAGCTGATTAAATTTCGCAATAACTACGGCGGAGTGTTATACCTAGGATGGCAGGCTATATAGAGACAATAACTACTTATACAGTAAAAAATCCGGTGTTAAATTTGACACGAAAAGTGGTCTATATAAATCCACACCATATCGGGTAAATTTTACACCTTCTTTTTTGGTCAATTTCACCAAATGTTCTGGTGCCAATAAAAACTATGCTGGTGTGAATATTTAACACGGCATTGTGTAAGGTTAACATCGTGTTGTGTAACTTTTACACGCAATTTGGTCAAAATGGTGTAATCAAATTTTTTTGGTATTCCCCTTTTCTTCTTCTTTCTCTCTTATAGTTTTAAATGTACTTTATTTTAAAGAAATTTATAAGGAAATTTAAAATCTCTTTGATAAGTTCAAATTAAGGAAATGTGTTAGTTGTAAAAATAAAATAAAACTAAATGTTCCGTCCTTTAGGTTAGGTTATAAATGTCATAAGTTTACAGAATAACAGAATGGTTTATTTTTTCTTATTCTTTATTTTCAGTAGCAATGCTATAGTAAAATAATATATTGTTTTCTTCCTTTTTTTTTCTCTCTCATTGGGTATAATTAATAATGGAAGACTGGGTTTTATATTTGTTTCTGTTACACCTACTTGTGTTAATCCTTTTCCCAATTAGAACCCATTTTTCTCCTTTTCCCGAACTCCTTATTTCCCGGCTTTACTGCGACGCCGCGAGGAGGCGCTGAAGCTGAAGGCAAGGCGACGCGACCAGTTGCCGATTAACTATCAACTACTACGCGTCGGTGCCGACCCAATCAAGAAGTTTCGCGGTGCCCGCAATCTAGAATCGAGAAAGGTAGGCCATTAATCCTTTTATTTCGATCCAGCATCCCCACCCGCAGGTAGTAACAGGTTATAATCTTTCTCCATTTCGAAATCTTAATAAAAGATTTCTTAATCAAAGATTTCATTCTCCGCGTAATCTGTTGCGACCATAACACTAAAAGATAAAGAAGCTGTATCAACCAGGCATAATATGTGCTTGGTCTTCAATTTAATTATTTGTAAGAAATAATAAACGGTAATAAGTAAAGAAAATAATTTATTTCATTTCCAAAATATATGAACGATTCCTTACAAATATTTATAAAAATATCAACATTTTCTTTCTTAAAGCTATAAATGAATATTCATTCTCACATTCAAAAATATTTGATTATAAAAAAGTTATATATAATGTCGTACGAATTCGTAAGAAAAGTGTACCTAACCACAAATACAAGAAATGCTTTATGTTAGGTTATTTATACTTATATTGCAAAAGAGCATTTTCTATCAAATTCGTACATCTTGATGCGACCAAACTAATTCGTACAAATTCTCATACAATGTACTTAAGTAACTGTTGCCTTACAGAATTGTCCGTGTGAGACAAAAATAAACTTCAAACGTTGCGACACAACGATTTAGTTAGATAGGCCTGTTCTCACAAGCACAAGCAGGTCCGAACTAAGTCGGAGCCAATCAGCAGGAATCATAACAATCAGAACAATCAAAATTTAAAATTCGTCAATCAGATTCGCGACTGGTTTCTGATTTCGGTGAGAACAAACTCATATCAACACAGTCGATGAGTATAGGTTAGGGGCTATCGCCTCGGCTACCACACGGTACCTTTCGTCGTCACATCTGCATATTCGCCTGTTGTTTTAATCCATCTGACTTCAATATGAAATTGTACTTTACATAACATCACCACTAGCGGTCGACAGAATCACTTTTATACCTATTTCGAAAAACGACTGATGCCATAGCTTCGATTTCATAAGATTTGACACCCGTAACTGGTGAAATGCCTTCCCCCTCTCATCTATCTAACACGAACTTGTGTTAATACGTTCAATTTAACACTGCATAGTGCTAAGGGACACCGAATGGTGTTAAGGAACACCGCGTGGTGTGAACAAACACGAAGCCGTGTTAGAAATATAAAAAAATACACCCCTAAGTGTTGAAATTAACGAATTTCTTGTAGTGTGAATTTTACCAAATGAATTTTGGTTAAGATATTTGGAATCCACCAATTTTCGTGTCAAATTTTCACCAAATTTCTTTCACCACTTACACGAAGGGGATTTACACCGATTTTTTTTACTGTGTACCTATATATTGTCATCACCATTTTTGTTCAACCGCAAACATAGCTCCTTTTGTTTACTACTGTTTTTTCAAAAAGAAACAATTTCAATTTTTTAAGTAAACTTTTTGGAGTTAAATATACCGCGAAATTTGAATCCAATGCCCAGATTTGATTTCTCTATCTGCCTATAAATCGGCCATGCTATTATTACTCTTTTACGCGGGGAATTCAAAATACAATCGAATAATTCTGGCTAACAATTAAAATTGTCGGCCCTCCGTTTAAACGTTAAAAAGCAGGAAACACGGAAACTCTCTAATATTTCAGCTAATCACTGATTAGGGCTGTGACGTCTGGCTAACAATTAAAATTGTCGGCCCTCCGTTTAAACGTTAAAAAGCAGGAAACACGGAAACTCTCTAATATTTCAGCTAATCACTGATTAGGGCTGTGACGTCTGGCTAACAATTAAAATTGTCGGCCCTCCGTTTAAACGTTAAAAAGCAGGAAACACGGAAACTCTCTAATATTTCAGCTAATCACTGATTAGGGCTGTGACGTCTGGCTAACAATTAAAATTGTCGGCCCTCCGTTTAAACGTTAAAAAGCAGGAAACACGGAAACTCTCTAATATTTCAGCTAATCACTGATTAGGGCTGTGACGTCTGGCTAACAATTAAAATTGTCGGCCCTCCGTTTAAACGTTAAAAAGCAGGAAACACGGAAACTCTCTAATATTTCAGCTAATCACTGATTAGGGCTGTGACGTCTGGCTAACAATTAAAATTGTCGGCCCTCCGTTTAAACGTTAAAAAGCAGGAAACACGGAAACTCTCTAATATTTCAGCTAATCACTGATTAGGGCTGTGACGTCTGGCTAACAATTAAAATTGTCGGCCCTCCGTTTAAACGTTAAAAAGCAGGAAACACGGAAACTCTCTAATATTTCAGCTAATCACTGATTAGGGCTGTGACGTCTGGCTAACAATTAAAATTGTCGGCCCTCCGTTTAAACGTTAAAAAGCAGGAAACACGGAAACTCTCTAATATTTCAGCTAATCACTGATTAGGGCTGTGACGTCTGGCTAACAATTAAAATTGTCGGCCCTCCGTTTAAACGTTAAAAAGCAGGAAACACGGAAACTCTCTAATATTTCAGCTAATCACTGATTAGGGCTGTGACGTCTGGCTAACAATTAAAATTGTCGGCCCTCCGTTTAAACGTTAAAAAGCAGGAAACACGGAAACTCTCTAATATTTCAGCTAATCACTGATTAGGGCTGTGACGTCTGGCTAACAATTAAAATTGTCGGCCCTCCGTTTAAACGTTAAAAAGCAGGAAACACGGAAACTCTCTAATATTTCAGCTAATCACTGATTAGGGCTGTGACGTCTGGCTAACAATTAAAATTGTCGGCCCTCCGTTTAAACGTTAAAAAGCAGGAAACACGGAAACTCTCTAATATTTCAGCTAATCACTGATTAGGGCTGTGACGTCTGGCTAACAATTAAAATTGTCGGCCCTCCGTTTAAACGTTAAAAAGCAGGAAACACGGAAACTCTCTAATATTTCAGCTAATCACTGATTAGGGCTGTGACGTCACGACCCTTGCAGGAATTTGAATAATGAGCAATTTTTTTAGGCAATAGAAAACTCCATAAAAATTGTTTGGCTTAACGGACACCCTAGATTGTAAAATAAAATTTCTGAGCTTCAACATGCTTTATTCACACTTGTAAAATTTGCTCCAAATTGTACCTTCACCAAAGATATTTTCCGCATTTGTTGCCCAATAGTTTGTAATTTATATGGAATTCGGGTTAAATTTTTGTGTTTTAGTGCGAGACAGACTGATTATATAGATTGAAGATCAATACCAAGGCGTGTCAACTTCGAACTTGTGACAGATTTAGAGCAGATGTCTAGGAATATAAACCCAAGTGATGGACGACGAGAGCGTGGGGAATCGGACGTGTTACCAGACAGGCTGTAAAGTATAGATAGAGTGGGATTTGTATGAAAATCACCCAGAATCCAAGGGTAATTTGGAAATTTCTTAGGATCTATACAAGATTTGATTTTTATTGTCAACAACTGGATACAATATAAGGTATTGGTCAATTAATATAGTTGATATATAACAAATTTTGCAAATGGCTCTCAAAAACAAATCAGAATTGAATGTTCTAAATTCAAAAAACTTCAGCTGTAACTTCTTTCTGCAATAAAAACTTCTAAACTCTATTCAAATTAAACGCATGTGAAACATGAACACAAGTTGTTGCATGGAGCGTGATACGCACGTGATCGGCTTGATATTGGCTAATCGGCAATAAAGTCTGTCCCGGCGGGCGAGTGCAGCGAGTCGGTATTTCTTACAGAGGTGTATTGAGTAGCAAGTGGACATTTATTTTTTCCGATATTATTATTTTGCTGTTTATTAATTGTTGGAGCTACGATTTGTGTTAATAGCAATGACGTCAGAACCTATAGACAGGTTTGTTTTGATAAACGCTTGACGCCCAGAAATAATTACAATCTAAGCGCTCCATGAAATTATTCCAAAAATGTCGCGAGATTGTCAGAAATTGCCCCTTTTTGTCGAGCCGTAGCGAACTTATTTCGACTCTGGGCTCGGAGGCTGGCCATTAGACATTAGACCATCCCCCGAGTCTTCAGGTGAGGTTCCGATGCTTCCGGCGCCCCCAAACAAGAAAAAACATGCGATATCTAAGTGTGATTCTGGAGGAACTATAACCGGGAATCACCGGGTGTTTAGTTGGTTAATGGTTGACTTTCTGTCTTTGTTTGTAGCATGTTTTTAGAGTAGTACGGATGTATTTAATCTTTGAGTCAAAATGAAGGTGCCCCATTGGGCACCACGTCTATAGGTTTTGAGGTTATTCGTTAATAGGTAGGTAAGTGAATGACTAGGTCTGCTATAAAAGTTTGTTTTTAAAGTTCTTAATACTGGAGCATATTATTTTCATATTTTATATTATACAATTCATAGAGATCGCCCTTAATGCGGCCCTGCCTCGTATTAGCCCTCAGAATTGTTCACGTGCTTCCATCGTGTAAATGTTTAGGCACCACTTGCATTTAGTTATAATTTAGTTATAATAATAGAGTGTAGTTGATGTGCAATATCACTAAATATTTTCAGAGAAACCTTGTTTGTTTTAATTCACAAGAACAAATAAATAGTTAAGAACACGATCTACATAAAAACGAATGAATAGAATAAAGCTGTTTCTTGGCAATTTTAAGGAAAGCTCAATTTTGTTAGATGAAGGAAACCACTTATATTCGATTTCGGGCACTTTTGTCATCAGTTTTTATGCAGAAATTAGTGTCAATCATGGGCGCATATAATCCCCCATAGATTTTTGGTCGAAAATAAAAAAATTTTGGCGTTCATATTGAAAATGTCCTAAAGGCAGAATATAACAAAATTGACTGTACAAAGTGTAAAATTGTCGTGTAATAATGTGTAGGCAAGGTTAGTTTATAGGAAGGTTAGGACATTCCCCCACTATTAAACAAAACCAAAGGCCGTCCCTTTGCACCGGCAACATCGCGCGACGGTGCCGCTCTCAACAGCTGGCCTTCAGCTTGATGCCAATGGCGTATCAAAAGGGACAATACGGGTATTGAAAACCGAAAACAAAATAAAAACACAAACATAAAACAAAAATGCGATGCACCAACATACTCCACAAAGTTCCGGTATTTCATTGCACAAACATTAAAATGAAGAAATAAGCGAAAACAGCCAAAACAACATAAATATACACCATAAACAAAGTACATGCCAAAAACGTCTGTGTGCGCCTATGGCTGGAAGCGTTATGCATTTAGGGAGTTACTAAATCACCAATTCACGTGTAAATGCTACCAACTTAAATTGCAACCTTTCCCCCCTTTGCCTCTCTCACCCCCCCCCCCCCTTCCCTTCCAAGTCGTCGAATATCCTAACCTTCCTATAAACTAATCTTGATGTGTAGGTAAGATTTGATACATTAATATTTCTAAAAAATTTGAATGAGGCGCATTTAGGTAAACTTTTTTTAATACCGCTTTGAAAATAATATTTTTTATGCCCCCCGTAGCAAATGCCGTAACGGCGCCCATAGTGGCAATAATAAATAATAAATATTGAATAATTTTTTAAAAAATCATTATGATTTTATTGGTGTCACTGTATATAGGTATCATTTTTGATATTTTATATTGATGTGTCACAGCGTTCAATGCCTCTCCCAATTCGAGGGAGTTTTCCCTAACAAGTTCCTATTCAGAGACTGGCTCGGTCCCCTATGGTGCCCCAACTATCCATCATTGGGATTATATTACCGAACAGTTCCGGTAAATCAATTACCAGTGCAAAATTGGCACAGTTCGGTATCGATTTCGTATCTAATTAGGCTCTATCTCGATTTGGGGTTATGGCACGGGCTGCGTCCAATTTTGTAATTGCCCCTTCGAAAAATCCCAAACGTACAATGTAAAATTTCGAATTGATAAATGCAACTTGGATGGTTATTTGTAACATTGTTTACATCTAATTTATAAGTAGTAGGTATGGAAGGAGTCCAATAAAGAGAAACTAGTATAAAAACTTGAAACAGAAATAGACAAAACATGTTTTGTGAGTAAAACGTCAGATTCCTCCTACGGTTGTGTCAATCGCAACGGTTCTCTGGATTTGTATGCATTTATTGTGCGTTATTATTATTAGTATATTCGTTCTTAATTCAACTTAATTTTGTGCGTGTGTTGTTTTTCTCGTCAATCTTTAGTTCAAATATAGGATACACAAGAAAGTTTACTATTGGAGTTTTGGTTTCTCACGGAGCTATAATTTTAGGTCTTAGGCAGCACATAAATTCCCAAACTAACAATTAAACTGTGTAATCGTTAATATGTTTATATTTAAAAACCAGTAGATTTGGCCCCAAATATTGGGTCCACGAAGAAAAAGTAAAATATAATTTAAAATTTTTTTAAAGTAAATTATATTTTAGTCAATATATTATATTTCGAGTCTTGCATAAGTCGAACAAAGAAGTTTTATATTAATTTCACAAGCCTTAATTGTAAATTTTATATTTGTCTGCAGGACAACCGAAAATTAAATACACAACAGGCCGTTAAAAGCCATCTGCCCGTGTCAAATTAATAAATTTGTAACTGACTTCAGTTAGCTTCGTTGTTTTAATTAAAATCTGCAAACTGCAAATAATATGCAAATCCGGCCACCGAATGAAATTTATTAATCAAATATATCCTGGGATAAACAAAAGACACAAAATAAAAATCGACGAATATTGGGTACCATTTTTATTAGACGCAGGAGATGCACCGAGAAAACAGTAGTTAGATTCTCCAGTGAGTTTAATAATTGGGTAAAATATTATAATGAAAATTTCCCGTTGCAGTATATATTTTGGTTTTATGGTCCGCTGAGTCAGAGTTGCTAGGCAACACTTTTTGTACCTAGTAACGAAACTAATAGGGCACTTCGAACATTATTTGAAGTGTACTTACGTATGGGGGAGCAGGAAAATAAATTTGCATATCGAGGCGATCGCGACCGATATTCAATCAAGTCGCAAATGCAATTCGGGAGCGCGCACTTGGCGGCTCAAAATATAATAAAAAAAAATGTAAAATAAAAAACAGGTCACTGCAACATTACCATTTTTATTGGAGCCGCGAAATCGTCGGGCTTCGACCGGATTCAATCAAATAACGAATGAGATTCATGAATAATACTAAACGGAGATGGGCAGGGTTTAATTTCATTAGTTTATTAAATGTGGCCGCGATGAAAAATTTCCCTACGGACGTTTCTTTAAAATTTACGTTGATTGGATCCAAGAGAAAAGTAGCTAGATATAGTCCACAAACAAGGAAAAAGACCAGTCGTTAGTAAATGTAATTCTATTGTTACAATTCGCGGTATACCAAGCCTTAATTTATCTCTTTAAGATAGAACTTACGTCCTACCTCTATACCGTTAACCATAAATCTTTTATATTAAATAACTTATTGCTGAGCATTCAAACTTCAAACTTATTCTTGTATTTTTTTTTTCAAAGTTTGGACGCAATAAATGTAGCAAAATATCTATTATAAATATTTTAAAAAATGTATTGGAACATTAAATATTATTAAACTTTGGTATTAACTAACTTAGGTCTTAGGAAAGATAAAAATGATTCACTCAAATGTGGTTACGTATGAGTTTTGCTATCTGTTAAAAATTTAATTTAAAAAACAATCGTTTAATATGGACTTATTTGTTAAAATTTCCAAAAGAATGTTATTTTTTCTGTAGACAGTTTGGATTTATGTTTATCTTCGAGAAAATCAAATCTATTGAAATTTTTTGAAAAATATTTATGTATGATTTTAAAATTGGAGTGAGAAATTATAACATATAACTTTTAAAATAAATAAAATAATATAATAATAAAACTTTTTAAAATATAACTTTTTCGAAGGTTTGAAGGAAAGCATTTTTTGTTATTTCAAGAATAACTTTCTAAAAAATTGAAATTGTTTGTCTATTTGAAGCATAGCAAGCCGAACTGGAGACACCCTGTATATTTTGTGGTACTTATGTACCTACTTGTAAGTAAATACTTTACGGAATGGCGACTCCATTGGAAAAATATGCAAAAAAATATTTCACCTTTATAACGGAGCTATTTATTTATAACATATAGCGCGCATCCAAAGATAAATATCATGAGCCGCCACTGCTTAATAAATCACTAGCTTTAACCATAGAGAAAGCCACACATAGACTGTCAGAACCATTGTTGAAATTTCCGCATGCTACCTACACAAATATTTTGCATAAAATTTTATTTAAAACTAATTTAAATACTAATAACTAAATTAAAATACCTACACCTTAACTTAATATCGAATCCTAAGAATTATTGTAAAACATTACAATTTATCTGTTTTAATTTGTTTTTGCTCCAAAATTAAAGTTTGAAAATAGATGTAGAGGACGGTTTCAGCAATGCTTCTGACTATCTATAGCTCCTTTAAACCCAGCTTTAACATTCTACTAACTTTTATATACATATATCGAGCAAAATATTGTCTTTTTCAAAGGAAAATAAATAATGTTAACCCTTTAATCACAATCTAATAAAAATTCCGGGTTTTTACGATTATAAATTCAATAATTAAGAGGGAACGTAATTTGTTCTCTAAAAAGTCCTGAATTGTAATAATACTATTACTTTGATATCAATTTAGTATTACCTAGGTACCTACTGGGAAATTTCATGTATGAATTTTTGTCATCTCAAATAATTGATGGTCTTAGACAAGCAATAAACATAGACTAACCTAAAGGCTGCATTGTAAATCAGCCAACATAAAAAATGCCTACGCAAAACAAAAACAACAAATTTGACACTTAAGCCTGCATCAAATGATAACCAGAGGTTACGTTTTCTATGCCACAAATCCAACACTACTTATCCTATCGTTCTTAAAACTACACTAATGCACTAATTGCTAATTTAACTATATGTCTTTTGTCCAGTAACCTCAAAATCTCCTAAAAAAAACAAGAATAACGCAAAAGTAAACGCTCCGAAACACAACAACACAAACCGGCCCTGGATCAGCTGTTGGGGCATAATAAAGCAAATGCCCATCGATCACAAAGAGGTCGTGCAACGTTGCCACGTTAGAGAGAAAATCAGTAAATCACAGTAAGATCAGTAAATTCGCAAAATCAGTAAATTTTATTGTTAAACGATAACTGTCAAAATTTTTACTCCATGTAGACTGTAGATATCAACTATAATTGTTCCAAATTTATGTTTATAACATTGGTTAAATATTTATTTCGTAAGTACAAGATAAATTTATGAATAAGTTTGGCAATGGTGCAATCATTGCATTGTTTTGTTTTAGATTCCTGTTACTAACTCAGACAAATAATTTTATTAAACATTTTTTTATTTTGGCAGGGTCTTTATTGTACCTATTGAATTATTAGTCTATTATGTTTATTATTTGTCAATGAGTTGACGGTATATACAGAGTGTCTCACTTAAGAGTGAAACAACCCTATAATTTCTTTAATTTTTAACCAACCACAACGAAATATTTACCAAAGGTAGATGGCATTGTTGCTTACTTATTTACAAAAAATTAGTTGCCTACTCCAAAGTCAAAGCCACCTGCGATGCCACAAACGAGGCTAAAAATCCGAAAGTCATATTAGGCACTTTTCTTTTCAAAAAAATTTACTAGAAAAAGTTGTTCAAAATCGATTCAGAACCCTAAATACAAAATTTTGTCAAAATCAAAAAATATTAAATAAATAAAATTAAAGTAAAAATTTAAAATTTAAATTTTTAAAATATGTTCTGTAGCTTTTATTTTAAAATAATTACTTTATGAAAACAACTTGTCTTCAAAACTTCCATGGCAAACTTTTCTAAACACAGAAAATTATTAAATTGCTGTTTATGGAATTTAATTTTTTTAATTAATATTTTTTTGATTTTGGCAAAATTTTGGATTTAGGGTTCTGAAGCGATTCTGAACAACGTTTTCTAGTAAATTTTTTTGAAAAACTTTTTTACTAAAACTTTTTGAAACTTTAACAACTAAGACGTTTTTTAAATTGCATTTTTGACAATCTCGAGTCTCGTAGCTAGTTTTGGGTGGGCCATTTTCATTACGTTTATCTCGAAATATCAACCTAAATATCAGTGTAACTTCTCGTTCCCGTTGTGCTTGGTAATTTCATATATAGGGAATGCAACATTGTCTCACGATTCCGCAACCCTTCTGCTCGCCCCCCGTCCCCCAAACGCCACCTGCAAATTACGATTACGCCCGGCCGTCTAACCCCGGCGATCCGCGCGGGGCTATATAGCCGTCGGGGCCGTTCCGGCCCTGTTTATTAAATTACCGGCGAATTTATTGCACGCGGGGATCTTCCCGCTACCGTTGGCGGCCGGAAGCCTTCGTCGGCGCCACCGTCGCCTTATTAAGTCGTAGGCGGCGTTGCCCTGGGGCGCCTTGTGCTTGCTGCGGGGTTATGTTGTGGTTTACCGGGGGAGGTGTATGGGGTCTGGGGTGGCGCTGGAAACAATGAGATCGTCGTGTTATTTACAGTTATATTAGGGTAGAGAACCACTTGGTTTTATGTCTGCATTGTTTAGTGCTAAAAATACACACATATGGCTTGTTGCAGTTTTATTCAAGGTCATTCTACGTCAGGTAATCACAACACTGCACAGGGCCGTATTCCATAAATCGATGCTTCGAGAAACGGTAGACAAACTTTGAAAAATATTTGTATCGTTTAATATAAAAAAGCTATAATTAATTGAATTGTTTGCGCAGGCTGACATAATGATATTATGAGATGTTAATGAAAGTCCCCAAATATCCAGCAAAATATAGTTAGACGGCTTTTGGGAAAAATTATTTTGGGTACTTGACAGAGTGAACCAAGAACGATTCATGGCTAAGTTATTCTTTAACCATATTATGCAAGATCTATTAACGCCATCTAGTGAACTCTGTCACAAGCCGAAAAGACTAAAAGCACGATACACTTATTATATGTATCGTCACTGAAAGTATAAGAATTGGGCCGAAAATGGTCGAAAAATTACAGGTACCATATTGCGATCACGTTTACATAATATTTTTACACCCCCCTTATTTAGATAAATGTTTTAGAAGCCAAAGCAATCTTTCTTCGGTGTTTATTTAGTTTTATACAGGGTGTTCAGAAAAGCGGTGCCAAACCAAACTTATGTTTTTTAAATGGAACACCCTGCATATTTTTAGATATTTGAAATCTGCTCATTGTCACAATTTCAATTATCTATGTTTGCTTCAAGCGTTTGGAAAATATTCGACCTTGAAACCAATTTTGCACTTTTGATGTCATTTCTTTCGAAAACGAAGCCTTTGAGACTATAACTTTATATAGGAAAAACTGTCATAAATGATGATGAGTACTCCCCCTTTAAATATCGATGAACCTTAAAGTGTATTAAGTTCAATGTAATTTGTTTACTGAATCAACAATTTGTATAAAAATTTGAAGTTTTTCTTATATAAGGTTAACCGCAAAGGTTTCATTTTCGAAAAAAATACATCAATAATGCAAAATTGGAAGTTTCAAGGTAGAATATTTTCCAAACGCTTGAAACACACATAATATTACATATTTATATACATAATTGAAATTGTGACAATGCGGAGATTTCAAATATGTATCTGACAATTTTCAGGGCTATATAAAACTAAATAAACGCTGAAAATAGCTTGCTTTGGCTTTTACAACCCTTATCAGGAACTTTTTTCCTAACCTCAAAAATATAGAAAATAAGGGGTGTGTAAAAATATACTTGATCAAATGGTACGTACCTAGGTACCGATCACAAAACAAATAGAGAATAAGTTCACATGGGAAACCAACGATTTTGGACATTCACCCAGGGTCGTCTAATATCAAGTAATACACTTTAAGATCTGAACTCCGAGTTATATCCACATCTTTAGCCGATAAAATAAACATGAAATGATAATTAACGTCCTCGAATAAGTATACAACCAAATATAAGTAAGCGGCTTTTGGGGGACAAATTATTTTTGGTACCTGACAGAGCAGGGACTCTTTAAAATAAGGGAACCTTGAGGGGTAGTTTGTTTTCTGTAGACTCCAAGGAGACCACAAGGGGGCTGGTACAAGGTTATGATATATGTCAGTGTCCAACTGCCATCAGGTTTTATGTGACATGCCAGTGCCATAGATTCTAAAGGAGGCAAAATATTTCTCATCATAATTCACAATTTTTAAGTTTTCTAACTTCCAGATACTCAAGTGTGTCAATTAGAGGTAATGCGGTCATAATAAATTTGTTTCATTTGACAGTTGCCATATTTTGCACTAACAATCAAAGTAACTGTTATATTCATAGATTCTCCAATAAAATGGCATACTTGGCATCACTGATACCATTAGAATGATGAAAGAATAGGCCTCGCTTTGGAAAGTATAATGCTGGGTCCCCTTACTTTAAAGAGTCCCTGTGACAGATTGAACCTGCATCCAATATATTATGGTAATGATGTAGTTAACCTTTAAACTAGGCAAATATATTGTATATACAAAGACAATTACTAGCAATCGGACATTATACTTTTTCAAACTTAACTTAAACTTTTGTACTAAAATTAAACAAGTTGGAAATATCAAGTTGACTTTTAGATTCTTCCTTTATAAGAGATTAAGTATAAATAATGTAAATATATATAATGTGATGTTCAGGCGTAGCAGATATATCTAATTTGTGAATATTACTTCCGCACTATTGTGTATAATAATTGCCGCTATATTGCTTTGGTTAGCCATTGAAATTAATAATAAAATAATTATGATTGCTCAGTATCAAAATGCTTATCGGTGCACTGATATCCATACGACAATTTAGATTTCTCACAATTTCAAAATTCTAAGTAATAATTGCATACCCAATAAGTGAGTGTGTCCACTAATTTCCAGTAGTTGCAACCAGACTTGATCAATTAAGTGTAGAGAAATATATATCAATTATAAATTAAATGACATTTTTACCAAAATAAATAATGCAAAAGAGAAACAGCCAATATGGCGCGGCTATAAAACGGCTACAGCGAGTGACACGTCACTGCCGCACACGACGCAGCGCATACAGCCGCTATCGTCATCAGGTTTACGGTGTCTATTGTGAGAGAAAGTATGGACTTATTTATGCTGCGATAGTTAAGTTTCTACTGTGCGAATATGCAGCAGCCGATTTAATTTTGAGGCTATGTATACCGTATTCTTATGGCTTTTAAAAATAATATTTTGTGAACATCTCTGTTGCGTCATTATAAAAACTTGCAAGTCAACTACGTCATTTAGAGCGCATGTACAAAATTTTGCATGTAAATTATAAAAATGATATAAAAGTTTTCTTATTCATTTATAAATAAATCTAAATGAATGTAATTTTAAATAAATCAAACTTTTATCATTCTGAAACATTGTGAAACCACGTTTTATTGTAATGCATCTTTAAACACCCCTAAAGCGTTTATTTGGAAACGTTAACAGCCGCTATTATGTATTTTTAACGTCTGTAATTTCCCAGCACGACGTAAATTCTAAATGTTCTTTTTTAATTGGGTTTTGCACTATGGGGTTTTGATTAGCCACTGAAATTCTGTTACTGTACAATTTTATACCAGGTATTATATTAGTAGTAGCGATGTTCAATGTCCCGTTGTTTTTCTGTGCTCAATTTATTTCCTTCTGTAGTATTTTGTTGCTTTTAACTGTAAGTATGGTTTCTACCATACTTATTTGATTTTTTTTAAAATTTTCCGTTACAACGACGTACGTTTCGACTTTTTGTGGAAACAAAGGTATAAAGGTGTTATAAAAGAGTGATTTAAATTTTTTTTATTATAGTTTTTTCAGTTCGACAGTAACATATTATTATCTGAAAAGTGAGAACATAATAATTAGGTATTAGAAAACTTATCAAAGGACAACATTTTGCTTATATAAATATCAGAATTTTTTTGTATATTATTATTACTGCTTACAGAATTCATAAGTACAGAACACGAGGCACACTGAAGGGGGGGGGGGAAACCCAACATGTCATTATTTTTGTTAGGTAAAGAAACCATCCATGATTAGAAGTGAAATGGGGAACTTGCACAAAAATTAAATTTGAAAAATATTACTTTCAAAACAGTTAAAAAAAAACTCATTTTTCATTTTTATGTAATAAATGTAAGCAATTAAAACTGCATAATTCAAATCATTCTTGAAACGCGCCCTCCTTGGTTGTGACGTCATGTAGCTCTTTGCTGATGGCGCCTCTGGTGGGCGGCAGCGCCATGTATAAACTAATATGGGCGGCACATGTATAAAAACTACAGCAACACGCAAGCTTTTTTTAGAAGGAGCAACTAGAACTTCGTATCCTTGTCTATCACTCTTATTATAGTCTATCTCAGTCTTGATACTGTTGATGTGTTGATAACGTTTGAAAATAGTGTGATGTATTAAATAGTTATTTACATTGCGAGATGCGTAGGTATAAGCACACTTTTTTGGCCGAGGAGATTGTTTAACGTCCACGTTGCCTCGGGCCTTAAAACTGTCTCCGAGGCCAAAAAGAGCTTACGCATCGAGCAATGTATTACGTTGAATTTAAATAGGTACACTATGGAGTAGATTGTCTGCAATAATCTTCATAATAACCATTCTCCAATTAGTACTAAAAATGATAATCAGTGATAAATATAAGGGGTAGAATCACAGACCTATATAGCGAAGCCATAGCGAAGCTATATAGGTCTGTGGTAGAATGCAGTGATAATTAAAAAAAAACTTATTCTTGTGCGATTGAACCCGAGACCTACGAAGTACTAGTCCTGTAGCCTCACCATTCAGTTAAAGAACTGCTTGTTAAATTTGGACTTTTAGCCTATTCTTATTTTTGACCTACATCAGATCCCTCTGGAAATGGGTCGCCGAACTGTTTATATAAACTTTCAATTTCCATTTTCCCTCTTCTAATTCTTTGTAGCTGTCACTCCTGTCACTGCCTTCTGTGCGATCGAGCGGTGTGACGTGATGACCACTCCCATTCTCGAGCTTTTGAAGTCGTTTCAAATGAATAGCTTGCGATCACAATTTTAATTATTTATTGCAAATTAAATATTGCGATTTGAGGGCTGATATTTGGTATGTGCACTTTCTATAGATAGGCAAATATATTAAAGAAATAAAAAAATGTTCAAGTTCCCCATTGCACATTAATATATGGGTTTTAAGAAACACACATCGTGTATTTTCAACTCCAGCTCTTGTATTTTTTACATTACAAAGCGTTTTTGTCGAAAAAAAAAATAGATTTACCAGAAATAAGTTGTTAAAAATATTCCATTTTAACTAAATATGGTGTATAAATTATATTGAGCAATTTTGTATGCCTTTTTTACTGTGGACCAGAAAATAAATCCAAATGGTCACCTGTTTATAGTAGATGCTAATGGTTTCCACGTCAACGGAAAATTCATGGTTAAGGAACTGGGCGTATACGATATGAAGTATGAAGAAGTCACCTCCAAGTATTACCGTGTGGGGGAGTTCAAGCTATGCGTGCTCCCTAGTGCGACCGTGCGCAGTTTAGCCGTTAATGTGATTTTGTTTACACTTATGGACACATTAAAATGTACTCTAGAAAATTCTACTTTTATCCGAGTCTAGAGAAAGGCGAACGGAGGCGTGTCGATTCTGCAATAATTTATGAACCGCGAACAAAGCCGCACGACTGTCCTATGGTCCCGCCCTTAGCAATAAATTAAATACATTAGAGCCCTTCGAAGCGTCATTTATAGGCAGTAAAAATTTACCGGAGCGTTTAGGGTGGGGGCACGGCGCCCTACGCCGCCTTCCGCGACCAACACTCTTTTCGCGCCAATCAGTGCTCAGCCATAAAATGTTTATTGGCGCTCCGGGTACCGGGCTCCGGGTTTCAATGCCCGGATCGTAAATAGCGGCTCCTCTGATGTGGAAGGCGTCATAATGGCTTCGTTCTAGGTTGCCTGCGAACGTGCGTCAGATCCCAGGGCCTATACCCGACCTGATCTTGAATTAATTTGCAATATAGGTACACGCGCGGCCCTTGAAATCGTTCCAATACGTGCGGACGCAAAGGCGTTTAACTGACAACGTTGCAATTACCCCTCCCCTCTCTCGCGGTTTGAAAGCCAGTGATAACCTTAAAAGTGTAAGTGGCGGCAAATCTAACATCTTATTACGCGAATTACCTTACGTGACATTACCAGTTACAGTGCAAAAAACAGTAACTTCGGCGCTGTTAGGTTGGCCTTAGATTGCCTTAATAATAGTGGAAAATCTTGTAACCCTGCCCACGGACATTGGTGGCTTTTTTCGAAGAATCGAAGAAGGTGGTAAATGTCTTAATTGGGTGTCGTACTTTCCTCCGGTACCACAAAGAACCTCGAAAATCCTATATCTAAGAGATTAACCACACAAATCCGATATCTATCGAGAAACGGGACGGCTGTAGAATCAACGAAACCGACAGAAAATCCTCTGAAACCACTGTTGGAAATTGCTTGTTTTTCTCATTTCTCGATTTTTCGGGGGCCCGCGGGAAGCATGAAAACCTCACCCGAGGACACCAGGAAGCTTTAAAAATTGAAATAAACCAAAGATTTGGTTCGCGGTTAAGATAAAGAAGTGTAATAAACCAATGTAAAAAACCACTACGAGATTCTTCTATAATAACACAATTATACTTAGATATTATACCTTATTTAACTAATACCACTTTGACAATCAAATAAATACGCGTAATTCCACGTTACGTGAATCTCAAAACACCAAGAAACTGTGTAAAACTTTAAATCCACTTTGTTATAATGAGAATGCAGCGATTTATTAACCTATTTTCGTTGACTGACGTATCGCAATTTTTATTTTCTACGGGGAGGAGCGGGTCGGTACGTCGGTACGAGGGAATGTGGGCGAAGTTGTTGATTTGAGAAGCCGTTGAATTGGCGCAACGTTGCCGCACTTACCCGAAATTCTTGATTTCTTGCTCATTTCTCATGCCTAGTGGAACGATTTATGAGGCCACGCGTGTACACTGTGTTCCGGATAAGAATGAACCGCATGGAGATATTGCAAACGGCGAGACATCCGGCAACGGTGAAATGGGGAAAAAGTTGCGCATTTTTGAGGTCAATAAAATGGCACAAACAGATTTCTAATATCTTTTTTCGTTTTTGAAAAAACTAAAAATTTTGCGTTTTCGATTTTATTTTTTCTGAAGTTATCACAGATAAAAAAAAGGAAAAACACTTTCTTATGGCACCTTCTAACGGGCATTAAGATGGCGTTTTTAGATTTGTTCTACAACGTTTCGTTTTTGAGAAACCATCTTCAACTTTATTTTTTTAAATACGGACCTGTATTTTTTTTGCAGATCACTTTTCATTGCAAATACCATGATGTATGACACGAAATATTTTTAAAATGTTTTGAGACAATTATACTGAAAATTCTCTTTTTTTCTTTCATTTTTTTCAAATGCCGCCCTGTATTTAATAACAAGAAGTGTAAATATTATTAATCAGTATTCGACAACAATTAAACCTACAGTGTATTTTGACTTCGAAAACTTAATATTTTTAAATACGGCCCTGTCTGGTAAGTGTTTTCCTCTGTTGTTGTACAGCAAACAGTGTCGCATTGTGTTTTGGAGTAAATTCTTCGCTTTTTCTAATTGTGAGAAGAAAGTTTTAAGCCAACGAAACCAATAACTTTTGCCATTTATTAATTGCAACACGACATTCGTTCGGCCTCTACAGTACTCTACACTATTTCTGTAACACAAGATATAACATGCTGACATGTTAAATTTGTCGTCATTTGAAAAAGCACCCTCCATTTCTATTGATACAAATTGCTAACTAAATGATACAGTGGGAGTTATGACAAATTGCATGGGGTTGGTTCAAAGCCTTCTAGGTGGAGTTATTACGTTTTTATTATCGTATGTGACTGTTATTAGTCTTTGCCGTCCTTTTTTTAGTTCTCCAATTGAAAGATAAGTTGTAAGTTAAATTGTTGACAATACTGATTAATATTTAAACTTTTTATTATTAAATACAGGGCCGCATTAGAAAAAAATGAATGGAAAAAACAGAATTTTCAGTATAATTGTCTCAAAACATTTTAAAAATATTTTGTGTCATACATAATGCTATTTGCAATGAAAAGTGCTTTCAAAATCTGCAAAAAAATCCAGGTCCGTATTTAAAAAAATAAAGTTGAAGATGGTTCCTCAAAAAACGAAACGTTGTAGAACAAATCTAAAAACGCCATCTTAAAGCCCGTTAAAAAGTGCCATAAGAAAGTGTTCCTCTTTTTTTTCTATCTGTGATAACAACTTCAGAAAAAAATAAAATCGAAAACGCAAAATTTTATTTTTTTTTTTAAATAACTCAAAAACAGATTTTGAAATCACTTTTCATTGCAAATACCATGATGTATGACACAAAATATTTTTAAAATGTTTTGTGACAATTATACCGAAAATTATCTTTTTTTTCATTCATTTTTTTCTAACGCGGCCCTGTATTTAATAATAAGAAGTGTAAATATTATTAATCAGTATTCGACAACAATTAAACCTACAGTGTATTTTGACTTCGAAAACTTAATATTTTTAAATACGGCCCTGTCTGGTAAGTGTTTTCCTCTGTTGTTGTACAGCAAACAGTGTCGCATTGTGTTTTGGAGTAAATTCTTCGCTTTTTCTAATTGTGAGAAGAAAGTTTTAAGCCAACGAAACCAATAACTTTTGCCATTTATTAATTGCAACACGACATTCGTTCGGCCTCTACAGTACTCTACACTATTTCTGTAACACAAGATATAACATGCTGACATGTTAAATTTGTCGTCATTTGAGAAAGCACCCTCCATTTCTAATGATACAAATTGTTAACTAAATGATTACAGTGGGAGTTATGACAAATTACAAGGGGTTGGTTTCGTTGTTTCAAAGCCTTATATGTGACTGTTATTAGTCTTTGCCGTCCTTTTTTAGTTCTCCAATTGAAAGATAAGTTGTAAGTTAAATTGTTGACAATACTGATTAATATTTAGACTTTTTATAATTAAATACAGGGCCGCATTAGAAAAAAAATGAATGGAAAAAACGGAATTTTCAGTATAATTGTCTCAAAACATTTTAAAAATATTTCGTGTCATACATCATGGTAATTGCAATGAAAAGTGTTTTCAAAATCTGCAAAAAAAATCCAGGTCCGTATTTAAAAAAATAAAGTTGAAGATAGTTTCTCAAAAACGAAACGTTGTAGAACAAATCTAAAAACTCCATCTTAAAGCCCGTTAAAAAGTGCCATAGCAAAGTGTTCTTCTTTTTCTATCTGTGATAACAACTTCAGAAAAAAATAAAATCGAAAACGCAAAATTTTATTTTTTTTTAAATAACTCAAAAACAAAAAAATATCAGAAATCCATTTGTGCCATTTTGTTGACCTCAGTGTATATTCATTCCTGTAGTATGTTTATTTTAAAGAGTCGGTAAGTGCTCATAAAATACTTTGTACACAATGCATCTCCCTTTGATTAGCCATTGAAATTTTTGTAGTCTATTGTCTGCAGTGAACAAATTCTCCTAGAAGGTTTTCATCGCTTTCAGCATGGACTAACCCCGCGTGTAATCAAATCCGGCGCTTCTGCGTTTTACGAACCACGAAGCCGGCAAATAAAACCACGGGCTATAGCCCGCGGTTGCGCCCTCCGCTATAAATTAAAATATTAAGGCCGTTCAAAGCACCATTTATTGGCAGTAAAAATTTACGCGAGCGTTTAGAGCGGGGAGCGGGGGGGGGGGGGAAAGGCATCGAGACGTCGACCGCAGACTTGCTTTGCCAGCCAATCGATGACGCCTATTTTAAATTTTAAAACGAAACTGGTCAGCTTCTTGTATAAGATATAAGAACTTATACTGATCTGGTAGTTCTAAAGATGTCGTCTGGCGAACAATGTGTAACAATAGACAAATAATGTTACTAAACAAATATTATCTTGGCAGGGTCCGTATTGTATTGAATTATTAGTCTATGTTTATTATTTGTCTGGCCCTTTAGGACTGCCAGACCAGTATATAACCACAGATGATCTATAATTTATTGGTACGTACTTGAAATTGAATTTCAGCTTCATTTCCTACATTTGCGGGTTAACCTATGTTGGAAATAACCATTTTTGGGCACGGTAAATATTTTTGGGAATTTAAGATTCATGTCCTGTTTTCAAGCCATTCTGAGTTCGTCTAAAGTGATTTTCGAAAAAGCCCGCTGGCTGGGTTACCTATATTTAGATAGTCCCAAGTTCAATTTAAACCAGATTTATTATAATATTAAAATATTTTTGAGAACTTTACCTTGCCTATACCTACAAAGTGAATACCTGGCCGTCATAATATATGTAATATGTAGGGTACTGCATTGAGTTAACAAGAAGATAAACTTATCTATTTTTTTTTATTTTTTTGCAAACAAATTTTTCTTCATAAAAAATTTTGCGTGCAAAATGAAAAGTAAGACTGGCATGTAGTTGTTCTTCTCAGTTATACAGGGTGGCCGAAAAATGCAAATGTCTGAAAATAGAAAAAACTGCAATTGTACCAATGCTAAGAAAATACGACTCCTGCTGGGCAGTCGTGGTATTTTCAGCTTTGGGATTATAATCGTAAAATTAACGAAAGGTATTATCGATAATAGGCACACCACAATACTGCTATATACTGTTGTATCTACAGTGTCACTGTTGGCTGAAAAATATCAACAAATCGCAGCTCCCGAATGCCAGTGGCCGCACTAAATCTCACGTAGTTTTCCCCTCCGGTTAAATAAATAACTATCCCCATTCTTAAACCGCCACGTTGCATATTCGGCATATTTCCGGAAACTTTTTCAATTTGCATCCAGGCGTCTTGGCAGATGCGGCCGCCGATGGCGATAACTTATAAAAGAAGCTAAGCGTCGGATGAACTGGAGTGGCAAATAAATATAAATCTTGGCGGAATCGAATGAAAAAAGTTCCGGCAGGGTCTCGGACCAGCGCCGTTAAACAACTGTAAACACGGCAGTCGGGGAAGTTTGGCAGACCGTTCCGGTATACGTACTCGGTTTCGGATGCGGAAAAGAAAGGACGCGGTTACCCGCTGGAATTCCAACTAGATCGGCCTGGTTGGTAATTTCGGGGGTCTGAAACGTTTTTTGCTTGGTAGAAAGTTGAATCTTTTTTGCTGTTGAGGTTGTTCAATACAACAATGTATGGCAATGGGTATGATAGCTGCAATGATACGATGATCGTCACAATGGTCGACAAGGTAATTTCCATTGTCGACATTATTTGTGACCCAGGTATCATCGTTCGGATATCCACTATAGGTACTACAAAATTGTAATCAAGTAGTAAGAACAAGTACAACATAACAATAATTTTATTTTTATTTAATAATAATAATAATAATTCTCACCCTCACAATACTCCAAACTAGGAGTACCCCAGAAGAAACCACATGCTTGTGCGGGGGAGGGGGGCAATTACTATTATTTTGTGTCCGTTGCCATTTGCGGCTAGGGCCGACATTTTTCCCGATAGAACTAGGATAGCATTCGCTCAAGTACTACGGAAACCCCTAGAAAACCGTAGTAATCCCAGTGAGTGTAGGACAATTAGTAAATCACACGGATAAAGTCTATTTAGGAGCAATACCGTGAACCCACATTTGCTCAGCGCTCTTGGCCATAGCGGTGTTTTTCTTTAAAGACATATTGCATGCGCCTGCTTCGAACCGAGGTCGATCGAAGGCAGAAAAACATGCACTCTAAAAAGTAATTTATTTAATTTATAAAAATCGTAGACCTTTTTTTTTAATCTGCATTTTTTTACAAAAACGGCCTATTTCATACAAAATACAAGGCCTACTATGTACAGGGTTAACATTCTACTCCCCTTAAATTTTTTGTGTTTAATTTTGGTCCTGAAGACGTAGGGCTCAGCGGTTTCGAGCAAATAAGTTTTTTGAAAATTCGACCCCTTCATTTTGCAGGTTTTGGACAATTATTTTGAACATTGAATACGAAATTCTCAGAAACGGCTGGACGAAATCGAATTTAACCTTTATTTTCGACATCTACGGGTCCAACTACGTCGGAAATACCTATTTTTGGGGCACTTTAATATTTATTTACGTCGGAGAGGCTGATTTTAGAGTCGACCCGAGCACGTTTAAAAAGTGGCCATTTTAGTAAAATTTGGCGATTTTCAGAAAAGTGCGCTGGCCGGGCATTTAGAAGCTTAAAAGTTCATTTTCAACCGGATTTTCGGTTTCTACGGGGCAAACTGCGTCGGATAGGCCTGTTTCCGGCCAATTTTTTTTTTGCGAAATGGTAAAATTTCAGTTTACAAAGGGGTCGACCCACCGAAAATATCGGACGAATATTCGCTACGCGCGCTGTTAATTTTTCAGCGGTCTGATTTTACCGTTACTTATACATCTCGAGCCGCTGCGTCGATTGGCGCAGCATAGGATGTTGTAGCTCTAACCGTTTCGGCGCAAATGGCGAGTTATATCTCCCGCCCATCCAGCTACTCCTTAAAGGCGTGGGTTTTCATGATCAGCGCCCTAGGTACGGTTGGCGTCAAACGAAACCAGTGATTATCTATAATCACTGACGAAACCGAACGCTAAAAATTCAATTCCTTGGAATATTTGGATTCTGTTCTGACATTTTTGGCAACGTCGTATTCGTTGGTCGCTCCGTCCCTCTTTCTGAGCTTGAGTCCGGTGTTTGTTGAATGGATTTTTGGTATTATTACTCCAAAAGTCTCAAGGAAATGGCTTTACGTCGTTCGGTTTCATCTGACGCCAACTGTACCTACCAGGGTGGAGCTGATTTAAATCAGTTGATTAAAATTGTGATAAATTCATGATTTTAAACAAAGCTATTTTTTAAATAAAATCATTATTAATATCATGATACTTAAACATAAATCTAATCATAGAAAGAAAACCTTAAAATCGTTTTGGTTACAAAAACAAAACTGACAAATTTTTATAATATCTAATATTAATTATACAGTGCCCGCCAAAAAGTCTGCACCATATGGGAAAAATTTTTAGTAAATAACTTACGGAAAATTTGTTTGCGGCATCAGGTTTTGCTTGCTCTAGAACCAAAATTGACATAATCAAATGTTGTGACGTAGTCTTTTTTATATGTCAAATTTGACATTAATGAAAAAAATGTCCGAAAAATGGGCTTATTTAACCGAATTTCGAAAAAAGTCATAAGAAAAATATGTTTCTTTCGCAATTTTATACTCCTGTGCAAAATTTAAAGAGCCTACTACGATTTTCATATTTTGCCCTTTGTTGCCCTTTTCCGTATTTGTTAATCCATGAAAGTCGATCCTATGTAATTTAAAACACTCATTGACTGAATACATACTGCACAATACTTAGTTTACGGTCTAAATATCCGTCTTTTCCTATTTTTTGCAAAAAAATTAAAATGAGGGCTTGTTGAAGAAGCACGCTTGGTGCAAAACTGATCTCATTTTTACAGATAAACACATAAATTCGATTTACAAACTTCTTTCTATAGTAAATGGTTGTAAAAACACACAAATATTTCTGTCATGCTGATCTGATCAGAAATATCCACATATCCACATATAATACCTTATTTAACACATATAATAAACTGCTGTCTTGAAAATAACACCTTTCCAGATACCTGGAAAAAAAGCTTTGGTTTCCCCTATTCCGAAAACCTCTGTACCAAAGGAATATAAGGATCTTAGACCAATAAGTGTTTTGCCAACTTTTTCTAAGGTGTTGGAACGAGTTGTAGATATACAACTACGTGATCATGTTGATAAATTCGGTATCCTTCCCTCCACGCAGTCTGGTTTTCGAAAGAATCATAGTTGCGAGACAGCCCTCTTGAATGTAACCGATGATATCTTGGCCGGTATTGACTCAAAGAAAATTACAGCACTAATACTACTCGATTTCTCAAAAGCGTTCGACACCGTTAACCATTCCTTGTTAATTAACATTTTACAGTATATAGGTGTTAGTCATAATTCCATTAATTTTTTTATTAATTATTTTCACAATCGAGAGCAAATCGTTAAAATAAATGAAGATTTATCAACACCTTTGACAGTCTCGAGAGGAGTACCACAGGGGTCGATCCTTGGCCCCCTCTTGTATACTCTTTATACCTTTAACTTCCGCGATTATATAAAAACGTCCAGTATACATTTTTACGCCGACGATACACAAATATACCATTCGTTTTCCGTGGGTCAAACTGATGCGGAGGTTGGGCTTATAAATGACGACTTAGAAGTAATTATGGAGATGTCAAAAAAAACATGGTCTATGCATCAACGCCAAAAAAACTAAATTATTAATATTTGGCTCAAAAAATATAACCACTGTTCTTACACTGCAGCTTGGTATTGTGGTGGATCAGCAACCTAGCCCTGTGACTAACTCCGCTAGAAATCTCGGTGTGATAATGGAGGATTCACTTCGGTTTCGGCAACATATAAATGGTCTTCTCCGTCTCGGCTACGCCAATTTAAAACTAATTTACGCAAACAGGCATAACCTTTCTCCATCTCACAAAAAAATATTGTGCGAATCTCTCGTCCTGTCTAGATTCAACTACTGTGCTGCAGTCTATGGTCCTTGTTTGAATGCTTACGATAAAAAAAGAATTCAAACTCTCCAGAACTCGTGTCTGAGACTAATTTTTGGGATTAGAAAACGTCAAAGAATTTCTCACAAACTGACCGAGGCTGGGTGGCTGTCAATGAATAGCCGTAGGTTGCTTCACTCGGCATGTATTTTCCATAAAATTTTGATAGAAAAATGTCCTTCATACCTTTACAATAAAATCTCTTTCCGTCAGAATGTGCACACCATCAACACTAGATTTAAAGCTACTCTTAACGTACCCCGACATAATTTGGAAATATTTAAACGATCCTTCTCGTATCAAGTAACCAGAGTCTATAACTCTATTTCTAATGATCTAAAACATAAATCATTGCCCCGTTTTAAAAGTCTATACAAGAATGAACTAATGTCAAATCAGACTTCGTTTCTTGAACAATAAATTTCGGTGAAATGTTATTTTTGTGTTGTTTTTTTTATTATTTTGGCATAATGGCAATATTCGAGGCAGTGCTACTATTAGGTATTTCTGCTAATATTAGGTATTCTGATGCTACTGTTTGGCATTATGATATATACATATTTTTTCTTAATTATTTTTTCTTTCTTTATTCATTTACTATGTATAGATTTAAGTGAAAGTATTGATGTATATATGTTTTGTTTTGGTTAAGATGAAAAACAAGTACGGTTTTTTTACCTCTAAACTTGATCTTCGGCCTTTCCAGTCTATATTATTATATTTGTGTGTTTTTTTGTGTTTATCCTGTATACTGGAATAAAGTCCTATTATTATTATTATTATTATTATTATTATCTAGAAAATTTAAAATATTGTGTCCAATAATATCCAACAAAGGGCAAAATATGAAAATCATAGTAGGCTCTTGAAATTTTGCACAGGCGTATAAAATTGCGAAAGAAACATATTTTTCTTATAACTTTTTTTCGAAATTCGGTTAAATAAGCCCATTTTTCGGAAATTTTTTTCATTAATGTCAAATTTGACATATAAAAGAGACTATGTCACAACATTTGATTAGGTCAATTTTGGTTCTAGAGCAAGCAAAACCTGATGCCGCAAACAAATTTTCCGTAAGTTATTTACTAAAAATTTTTCCCATATGGTGCAGACTTTTTGGCGGGCACTGTATAATACTTGAAAAGGAATTTAGCACCTTTTCACGAAAATGAAAATCTTCTAAGAAAAACAGAGAACCGATGCTGATAGATCGATTTTGATCATTTTGGTTTTGCGAAGGGGTATGCATAGAAAATTGTCACGATTTTCTACAACTTTGTTGCTGCGTCCGAATCAAACGTAATTCTACCGTGAAATGGAACTTTTCCTAGGTAAATCGACCAGTCGAATCGATCTAGCATGTTCCCGAAGGCACAGGGCTCACCGGTTTCGAGCAAAATAATTTTTTTGAAAATTCGACCCCTTGATTTTGGACGTATTGGACAATTTGGGACATTAAATACGAAATCTCGGAAACGACTGGACGAAATCGTATTTTACATCTATTTGCGTCATCTACGGGTCGAACTACGTCGGAAAAACCTTTTTTTGTTGCAGATTAACATTTTTGGAAATTCAAAAAAGTGCGCTGGCTGGGCACTTAGAAATTTTTTAGAGGAATTTGGAGGTCGGATCCCTGTTCTGCGGGTCAATTTACATCGGATAGGCTGGTTCTGGACTCATTCTGAGTTTGTTTAAAAATTTGCATATTTGGAAATTTTAGTTGTTTTTCGAAAAAGTGCGCTGGCCGGGCATTTGTAAACTTCCAAGTTCAATTTCGACCGGATTTTCCGCTTCTACGGGCCAAACTACGTCGGAGAAGCCTGTTTCTGGCTAATTTAATTTTTTTCGCGAAAATATTCGCCACCAGCGCAGGTTATTTTCCGGGGGTCTGATTTCAGATCTTATACATCTCGAGACGCTGCGTCGATTGGCGCAAGGTAGGATGTTGTAGCTCTAACCATTTCTGCGCAAATGGCCTTCAAATTTAAATTAAAAACAAAAGAATGTTAAGGGGGGTAGAATCTTATGTGAATAACCCTGTAACTATGCCAGTTTCTAGGAGCAAAATTTTAATAAATCAATTAACGATTTTTCTAGAAAAAATCTGTGCACGCTACCGAATTCAGCACCCCCAAAATTAAAAAAATATAATAATTTCAAATATTTTTTTAAATAATTTAGTAGTTTTTGTAATGGAATTTTAATATTCTTTTGTTCTGCCTAAGCATAAGACCAATATTATTAATATCTCCAAGTTGAGTTCAATTTTATTTTTTTATGGCTGAGTCATAGTTGTCACAAAGTCATGTTGTAGGTATAGTTTTAATTTTTCTACAAAATCGCTATTACCTACTTGAAATTATGTGGTCAGACACTATTTTGGTTCACCATGCGCTTTTCAAAGACAAATTATATTGCAAAATATATTGTTAGCCATCAGCGCAATCATCTGTCTTCTGTCAAGAATCGAGTATTAGTAAAGGTACTCTAGTGCAGCCCAGCTTTGAATGTATCTGCAACAAGCAAAACAAGTTATGCAGTTGCGTGCATTTCAGGAGAGAATGCAAAACTTCTGGCACCAGTAGGTAAAAGTTTAAAACATTAAACATTGTAGAAGAATCAATCAAAGTTGTATTTTGATTTATCTGCCGTTTTATTCAGAGCTTCGATTAACTACAGGAGAATGCTTTCACAATTTTAGTACGCGTTTTCTCGCGCACTTATTACACAAAATACCACGAAATTATCTCCATATGCATGACGACAAAAGTATTATATCCTCCTTTACCTGTACTCTCGCTGCACCCTGTCTCAAGAGCGGTTGAGCACGGCCACTAGGCGCACTTGCACCACCCCACCGCTGCAGAACACCCAGTTACCAAGAAATTACCTCTGCAAATTATGCGGATGCCGTGTTTTAACTCGATTTTCCCGAAGGTAATCGAATCGCTGCTGCACTTCCGGCAAAATTGGCGCAGCCGCGGGATCTGCGATCTCAAAACAGAAATTGGATGGACCGGAGCAAAAGTTATTGGGTTAGGTCTTTCAGTAGGAAATCTGACCCGTAAATTATATATCACGTGGTGTAATATATATAGAAGTCGCACGAAGGACAATTAACTTGTTTTAGGCAGCCAACTCTAATAGAGAGGGATATATTTCAACCTGACAGTAAGTTAGATACGCCAAAAATATTAAAAAAAATTGCCCATTTCTATATTATGCAATTCAACATCATGTGAAGCTAAATAGCTGCTGCGGATCATCACGAATTAACGACAAGTTCTCTCTGCTTTATACGCCCGTGTAATTCCATCAAAATTCCACCTACGTAGAGGTCGCTTTTTATTTATTTCGCGAGTTGAATTTTTTACCGGCGTTTAGAGAGCGGTGCTTCAAAGGGAACAATAAGGGGAAACGCTCAAAACGTCTGATTAAACGATGTTTTTAATACGGCACTGGAAGTTGGGAACGCGGGAGAAAAATAAAAGAACAGCGGCGATAATTATTGGAATGCTTGAGAACTGTGCGCGTGGCGTAGAGAAACTGATGCCCAGTTTAATTATTTTGTGCAGGAAACACTGATTTGAAATTCAAATAAAAACCGCGAAAGGTGTGGGCGAGTGGCTTCATTCAGTTCGCGAAGTTGTTGAAAGTACTTCGGTTTTATTAATGTCTGGAGACCTTCACCTTCAGTTGTGCAAACAAAAATGAAAATGTACAATGTAGCGAGGTCTCGCCAATCTCAGTTATTAAAGACGTCAAAAACCTTGGCTATGGAACCATATTTATTTTTTTATTATTAGCACTTCACTAGATTCAGTTTTGGAGTGAAGTTGGACCAATTGTAAAAGTTAAATGGAAATTGCATTCCCTATTATCTAATTTTTGCAGAGGAACAAGTTTTATATAAAAGTTGTAAGATAAACAATAACGGCCTTTAGAAAGGTAGACTTGTGGATTATATAGGGTATATCGTAAAAGTTGGGCAACATATTATTTATTTAATGTTGCTTTATTGTTTTTAATTAAACAAGTATAATTTTTTTTTCTGGAAACTATGATAATTTGAAGAATTTCTTAATTCTTTTGTGAATTTGGACACAACATATTATACCTAAGTATATTTAGAGATATTATAATATAAAAAAATGACAGGAAATTGTGTTTTATTTCATAATATTTATCTTTTGATGTGTATATTTCGATTCAAAAATTTAAACATTTTGACCATGAATATTTGAAAAAATTCGATTTCAATTATTATTGAACTATGAATACGAGCCAAGATCCTATTAATGTTGGAATATATACATTTTATATGCTTGCTTCTGGGATACCTACTCCTAGTTTGGAGTATTGTGAGGGTAATAATAATTATTCATTATTATCATTATTATTATTATTGTTGCTGTTTAAACATTTCTTAAAAAATAAAACATAATTTTCTAAAGAACCGTGTACACCAGAACAATAAAACTTTTTCTTTAAAAAATCGCTAATCAACATTTCGACAACAAGAGGTAACATGCTTGCAATGCTCCTTTCGAATGCCCATTCAACAAAGAAAAAATTATTAAAATCGGTTCAGAAACAACAATTTTAAATTAAACAAGTTATAATTGGTCTATTTTTTAAAATATTGGACAACACCATTATTTGTGACATGTTATTCGAAAGCCTTTTCAGTTAGCAGTACGATGATAAAAAAAATTAAATCTGATGACAAATTAACAAGGAATGTCTGATCCAGCAAAAACTGGCCATTATGTACTTCATAGAGATAAATTTTTGGACACGGCTTAATGATAAAAAATGCCAGGCTCGTGTATAGAGGAGCCCAATCTCCGCTCTGGCTATTCTCATGACTGTAAATAAGTAAAGTTTTCCGCTTTTAGTATAAGCCTGCATAAAACTCGGGTGAATAAGTCCCGGTAAATAGACGCGCGCCGCTTGAGCCTAACCCGATAAAGAAATCCCCTTCAGCCCAGCGAAAATAACTTACCGCCGGGCGCATTATGGCCATAGACCCGCCGGATATTCTTCGGTGAATGCGCTCTAATTTCGAGCGAGGGACCATTAGGCCACGGCGCGGCGGCACGGCTCGAATTCGGAATCGCGGAGCGGCGGCGGAAGTCCGCCCGCACCAGCAAGCGCACGTCTATTTGATAATTAGTTCGTTAGCTGCGGCGCAGCCCATTCCTTTAATTAGGTAGTTGCCGGCTGGCCACGGAAAAATGGAAGGCGGGAAAGAGGGAGCTTACTACCCAGGGAAGTCAATTTAGCTTGAGAAAATTAGCGTTATTATATAACACCATTAATTTTTTGCAAAAAAAGAAACACCAATCTTGGAAGAGAATAAGAAAAATAACAAATTTTAATTTGTGTGTGAAAAGCTATTTATTGGTTGGTCGTTAAAAATGAATGAGTTTTCACACAGAATGCGTTTATTAAACGGAAACCTCTTTTTAATCAGCCAAGCTTACGAGCAATATTTTGGACTTTCTCAAGGCATTAAGCTAAGTTAAGATTGTTTTGTATTGTATTGCATTTTCGAAAAGGCTAAATATTTATAATTTTTGCAGTTAATTTATTTAATAAGTTTGGTTGTCAAATGACGCCTAAACACTCAATAATTAAATTATTTGCAGTCGTTAAATTCTCTTCCTAAATACCTAATCGTGCGATCTTCTATCTCTCTCTCTCTTTGTGTGTATGTGTATGGCCCCCTTTAGAAATCATAACATAAGTGCAAGAGAAATGTCACGATTAAAATGAACGATATGCTGAAAATGCAGCTTGTAATTAAAATTAAAATGCAGCTTAGAAGGATTGTAACGGAAATTTTGTCATTTCCATTACAACTTAATAGCAAGCAACAATCTGGTCAATCATTTAAAATATTAACTTCTAAATTCAAACGATTTAATTTCGTCGTACCTTTATTAAATACGAATATTTTCCACATATAGGTTCAAGTTTCACATTTGATAAACTTTTCGTTTGATTCAGGTATATTTCACCGTCTGCAACATAGATGCTTTCTTTATCGAAGTTTTTCTACACTTTTTATTTTGGCACATGCCTAGGGTCCTGTTTATTCTCACAGTTGGTATATAGCTCTGAAGTTCGAATAATAAAACATTATTTAACTCATTATCTACTTCATAGATAAATTTTTGGATACGGCTTAATGATAAAATGCCAGGCTCTAGTATAGAGGAGGCCAAGCTCCGCTCTGGCTATGCCCATGACTGTAAATAAGTAAAGTTTTCCGCTTTTAGTATGAGCCTGCATAAAACTCGGGTGAATAAGTCCCGGTAAATAGACGCGCGCCGCTTGAGCCTAACCCGATAAAGAAATCCCCTTCAGCCCAGCGAAAATAACTTACCGCCGGGCGCATTATGGCCATAGACCCGCCGGATATTCTTCGGTGAATGCGCTCTAATTTCGAGCGAGGGACCATTAGGCCACGGCGCGGCGGCACGGCTCGAATTCGGAATCGCGGAGCGGCGGCGGAAGTCCGCCCGCACCAGCAAGCGCACGTCTATTTGATAATTAGTTCGTTAGCTGCGGCGCAGCCCATTCCTTTAATTAGGTAGTTGCCGGCTGGCCACGGAAAAATGGAAGGCGGGAAAGAGGGAGCTTACTACCCAGGGAAGTCAATTTAGCTTGAGAAAATTAACGTTATTATACAGGGTGTTTCTAAATTATGGTGCCAACGTAATACGACAGATAGAAAATGTCATTTTGGTTCATCATTTTAGTGCATCTTTTTATTTTGCAACAAAAGGGTACTCTTGCTTTATAACGATACAATCAACCGTTTGCGTTGAAATCGGCAAAATGTGCCACAAAACACCCGTTAACTCCAATATTCGAAAAATAAAATTATCGCCTACCGCATTTAAATGTTTTACAGATGAAATGTACGTTCGAAATTAAGAAAAAATGCCTAATGGATATTGAGTAAAACATCACTGGTTGTCCTGAAATATGGATTTCAAAATTTTGTCGAGTTCAATCCCTTCCATTTCGAAATTTTTGATATATAGTTCATAGGAAATTTTTTGTCACTTTAAATGGTACAATTATTTTGTAAAATTTGAAAGCGATAGTTGAAAATTTTATTTTTCGAATTTTGGACATAACAGTTGTTTTGAGGCACATTTTTCCGATTTTAACGCAAACGGTTGATTTTATCGTTATGAAACATGAGTACACTTTTGTTGCAAAATGAAAAGATGCACTAAAATGATGAACCTGCGAGACCAAAATGATAACCTCAAAAAAGTTATGAGTATAAAACCCATCATGCTACCCCGCCCCTCCGCCTCTGGTAGATGGGAATAAATTGTTTTTACAAAGAATTGTTGCACTTCAGTTACTAAATAACTGCACCAAGTTTAATTTAAATTGCATAACTTCTGCAGAAGTTATTGCGATAAAAATGTCAAACTATACATTTATCACCCTGTAACTTTCTTATCATTCATTTTCGGATCCATGTTTACAGGAAACTTTTTGTTTAAAATGACATTTTATACCTGTCACAATACGTTGGTACCATAATTTAGAAACACCCTGTATAACATCATTAATTTTTTGCAAAAAAGAGACACCAATCTTGAAAGAGAATAAGAAAAATAACAAATTTTAATTTGTGTGTAAAAAGCTATTTATTGGTTGGTCGTTTTCACACAGAATGCGTTTATTAAACGGAAACCTCTTTTTAATATGCCAAGCTTTCGAGCAATATTTTGGACTTTCTCAAGTTGTTTTTTTTATTACCTATTAAGCATTGTTAAGTAATACAAAAATGTCGTATACAAATCTAGTTCGCCAAGTTCTCGTTCTCGTCTATAAACACGATAAATAGGTATATTCAAAACTGAAGACTTTTTAGGAATGGTAATTAAATTTAAAGGAGACTAGTTAAGTAAATTTTATATGGAAGCACAATGATTTAGTGGCATGATTCTCACATTGGGTGCGAGAGGTCCCGGATTCAAATCCCGGTTGTGGCTACTTTTTTTATTATTTTCTAAATCGTATTTTCAAATAGGTTAAATATTTTTAATTTTTGCAGTTCAAGAATATGAATATAAGTATTTGCTACTTCTATAACAATTTGGTCAATCATTTAACTATTAACTTCTAAATTCAAACAATTTATTTTCGGCGTACCTACATCGAATACGAATATTTTTCGCAAGTTTTTTTATACATAGGTTCAAGTTTCACATTTGATAAACTTTTCGTTTAATTCAAGTATATTTCACCGTCTGAAACACAGATGCTTTCTTTATCGAAGTTTTTCTACATTTTTTATTTTGGCACGTGTCTAGGGTCTTATTTATTCTCACAGTTTGTATATAGCTCTGAAGTTGGAATAATTGAACATTATTTAACTCCGTTCGTTCGATGATTCCGATCCAGTCAAACCAAAAGGCCACACAATAACTACCGGTGATATACATATTTTTATGTGACCTTTTCCTATTATTTTGCGATGTTCTTAATGCCCTAGAGAGCTCTTGAGTTTTTTTTGTATAGGATCCCTTTATTACTTTGCAGTAAGTAAATGGGGTTTGTTATATATGTATACCTAACACTTTGCCATCCCAAACGTGTAATTTCGTATACAACCTAAAGACCTGAAAGCGTCACAAACTTGCCCTTATACACCTTTATCTCGGAATGGCGTCAAAGTTGGCGGCGGTAATCTAAAGTTCTTGCCACCCCATACATAAACGGCGGATTTAACAGTTTTTGTTGGGCAAAGTTTCTCTTTTATTTGCGACGTCGACTTTTAACTTGTCCCGGAAAATTACTCCAGGAACAATGGGCCTTTTTGCGGCCGCACCGCCAAACGCGGCGTCCAATACATTAACATTTAATTAATAGAGAACGGCGCGATTGTTACAATTTGGAATAGCAATCCTGGTTGATCAAAAGGAAATCATTAATATGATTGGTAAAAAAGTAAATGTTTGCAAACTTGTATGGTTTACTAAAAATACACAAAACTAACATTCCTCTTCGCCCCACTGTAAGTTCAATAAATTCACCATGCCATTCGTTCGCAAAATCTTTACTTACAATTGTTAATCCGTTAGTAGGAAACTCAAATTCATTTATCAGAAACAATAATCATTTTTTAGAAAAAAATTACGGAACATCAATATCTATATTAGCTAACTTTGATGTGGTTAGTTTTTTTTACAAATGTCCCTGTTGACAAATCATTGAATATTTTACGCAGGAAGTTATATTAGAACTAACAACACTATGTGTTAAAACCACTTATTTTCAACTAGGAAATGAATTTTACCAGCAGGAATTTGGAATGGCTATATGGGGTCTCCAATTTATTTATGAAAGATTTTGAACAAAATTAGTCGACTAGATATGTTCACCAACCTAATGTTTGGTGGAGATATGTAGATGACATATTTGTTATATGGGAACATGGAGTAGATGATTTAAATTCATTATTAAATTTAATAAACTCGCAAGAACCTTCTATCGAGTTTACCTTAGAAATTGAAAATAATAATGAATTACCTTTCTTAGATGTTGCTATACTGAAAACAGATAGTATAGAAACTAGTGTCTATAGAAAACCAACATATACTAATAGATATCTCCATTTTAACTCCAATCATCATATATTAGTGTTAAAAAAGAGTAATTAAAAGTTTGTATGACAGGACTAAAGAGATTCCTTCTAATAACATAAAATTTGGGGACGAAATTCAACATATAAACATGTTCTTGATAAGAATAGTTATCCTACTGAATTTATTGAGCAAATTTTTCAGGATTGCCAACAAAATAACAATGCTAATAGAATTAGAGAAATAAATCTTGTGGACCGATCAGTAAATTTAATTATTCCTTATATTCCTGGACTATCAGATAAGCTAAAACGCATAGGCAATCGTTTTAATGTCAGAACAGTATTTAAAACCAAAAATACATTAAGATCGATGCGGTACAAAGTTCAAAAAATTGCATTTATAAAATTCTTTGCGAATGTGGAAAGTTCTATGTTGGGGAGACTTGTAGGCCATTAAACGTTCGTTTAAAAGAACATAAAAAATATATCAGGCAAAATCAAATTTCGAAGTCGAAAATATGTGAACACTTTTTTAATAACAATCATAGGATTTTGTGGGATAGGTCCAAACCAGTTCTCAAAGAAGTAGGAAGTAGACGAAAAATTAAAGAATCGGCATTTATTCTAGGAAATACAGACAACTGTGTTGCTGAATGTTCAGTGGAATTCAGTAAAATATTATTGCCACTGATTCAAAGAGAAGTTAGTATAAATGATTAGATAGAACATAGAATATCAGGCAGGTGGCTAGGCTATTGTTTCTGTTGTCATGACATTTTAACCTGAAATTTATTTATCTGTCATTTCACTTTGACGTGACATGATCTTTGAGAAAGGAGGAAGATTTATTCTCCGAAAGCTCAAGAAACAAATTTGTTGAAGATATTTTTTGAGTTACAAGTTAAAAGTTTGGTTCATTTACTGTTAAGAATTTATTAATTTTCCAGGAAACTTGAAAAAGTTGTCTTTTAACCAGTTTGGTGGTGAAAAACCCAATTAAAATTCAATAAATGTTTGCATTTTTAATTAATATAATTGGTAAAAAAGTCAATGTTTGCATTTTTTTAGGTTTACCAATTACATACTAATGGAACCACACAACACATCGGCCGCATATTGTTAGACTGATCGCCTTACTTCACAACTGAACTGCTGGAATTGCCCGAGCTGGAGACTATGCTAAATTGCCAAGTGGCAGTTGCTCGGGTTTAATGTATATTTCTGGGAAATGTTATGACAGTTGTGAGCTGGCTCGTAACTTCGGAAGCCCGGCTTTTCAAAGGGAAAGTTCAACCGGAAGTGGAAATAGTTTGCTGGTAGTGTGGGACGGGAGCGTCGTCGTGGCCAAAGCGAATTCCGTCTTTCTGGCCCTCCAATTACCATGATAAATATTTTGTGTAGAGTTAAAATAAATATCAACAAGTTTGTGTATGCAGTAGGTATGTCTGAGGTTCCTTATTTGAAATGAGATCCTCAAGCAAAATATTAACATTAACTAACATTTTTGGAATGTGGGATTAGTCTCTCGATTAGATATTCTTGATATTATGGTCACTTTATTGATGTACTTACCAGGCGCGGCTTCTCCATAAGGTCATTTGGTTAATGACCCACCTAATTTATTTCCATTTTTTTCAATGTTTAAAAATAAACTATATTTAAAAAATGCAATTATATTTTCTTGCAAAAACTTCCCAATTATTACTAATGGAGTCAAGATTACTAATGTATATAATAATTCATTCCTTATACTGCTATATCAGAAGTGTTATGTAGGTACTAATTGCAAAAGCGTGTTAACAGTAGTAGTTACAAAATGGCGCCGAATAAAAGAAAAGTGTATGCTATCATGTGCCTTTTGATTAAAAAAGGTAATGTTAAATATTAGACGTAAATATAAAACGAAAAGGTATTGGGTGAAAACGCCTTTATTAAGCAGACCACATTTTGACTGAATTATATTAAAAGTATACGGAGATTTCCAAAATTTTACACGTTTCCCATACGAAAAATATATTGAGATGACTTTAAATGTCCCATAGACATTCATGGCATGGATATAATTCGATTAAAGGACACATTTTTTCACCTGAAAATTAGCAATATTTCTATAACAGTATCTGCGGTAACAGTGTACTCCGATCACATCGATATTCGCTTGGCAGCGGAACCACGCCCACCAAACAGTCCCTGCGATCGCAGTCGAGTGCTGTGTAAAACCGCCTCCATAAGCGTAAGTAATAGTAGAGAGTAATAAAGTAGAGTAGGGAGAGTACGTCGGCGCGCGCCGAATGTCGTGCATGGGCGAAAATAGCGTAGGTACGTAAGCACGGCACAGATCTTTCAAAATTTCGATTTTTCCACGGGTTTTCGCGAAGTTTCGATATTGCGAAGGGTGCAAAATAGCGTGGTGATTAGTTTGAGATGCGTACAGTAAAAATTCTTCCCGATTACAACCACAAAAAATATCGTCGTGAAATCCGGGATGGCAAAACGAAAGTTGAAAATTCATTTTCTCAACAAAGGCCTGATTCGTGTTCAAAGACCTCGAAAATAGGGAAGGTAGCCAAAATTTCAAGAAAATCGGGGGTGGATTACACCACTGGAAATAATTACCGAATTTCTAAAAGGTGAGTGAATATTATCCTCTGAATTATCTCAGTATTATGTATTATTTTTCGTAATAATTATATAATGGATATCTCAAGGTATATATCTTTTCTTTGCTTTATTTAAGAAAAGTTAAAAACATAAAAAATGCATAAAAGTTAGCAAAAACATTTTCGACTTCTGGACTATTCACCCCGATTTTAGCCACCTATGCAGGAACTCACGAGCCGTGCCTTGTACTTACTTACAGTACCTATAACGTTCTTTATTTGACATTAAACTTTTTTCTCTAAGTAACTACAATTTCGAAATGTAAATATCACCCGCCCCTTAACTTTTAATTTTTTGAAGAAAATAGTTACTTGTCAATACTGACTTACTTTAGTGACGATTTCTGACTTTTTAATGACGATTTTGAGACTATAAAAATGTTGTAGATGCCTATCTGAAATTTTTAACAACTGTATCAATCTTTGCATAGAAAATATAAACCAAAGATAAACCAAAAATCCCTGTAGGTACACCTTAGCTGCCTTTTCTTTTCGGGAACTCCAGCCCCCAACGCGTCCAATTTGGGACACTCTGTACAATTCAAACTGACATGTTCCCATTTCAGGCAAATGGAATGAGTAAACATAGAATAGGAATATTGTTATTACTAGCAACATAATCGATATTCTCTATTAATTTAAGATTAATATTCCATTTATTAGTGCCACAAAATATGTGTAGGTAATAATAATTATGGTATGTGCTAATGGTGCGCGAATCGATATGATTACCACCACAAATAGCTTATGCGCTATATACTATCAGTAAATTTGGTTAGAAATAATTTATCAAAAAATATGTAGCTAGTAGGAAACACTACAATTATTATTACAAATTGTGTAGATATTTGCATAATAATATTATAAAATTAATAAATGTAGGACATTCCTGGGTTTCTGTGCTTTGCAATACACATTTTAATCCAGTATAACTACGAGATAAAAATTAATTTTCAGTTATGACAACCATTTCAAACATTGTTTTTCCTCCATCACCGCCCACGACCTATAATTATGGCCTGAGCGGTGCAGAAACAAAAGAACGCGAAGCCGGGCTCCCCCTCCAGCCATTTGAACCCGAAAGACCATCCCCATGGAGTTATTAATTGAATTATCTCCTCATCAGAGGGGCCGTGAAAATACATCGCCTCAATCGGCTTTGGCCATGGGAGTTTGGATATCGCTGGAATATTTTGTTAAGATTGCTTGCTGCTTATTTTTCACCTTCCTAATTGATTTACATGTCTATAAAAGTTTTTTATTGTCTTAGTAAATCCCAAAACCTTAAACTGTCGGTCTCGTACGAAAACTCTGCAACATTTTTACTTTCGGTTCGTTCTATGAATTTTGCATGAAAGTAATAATCTCGCCGGTTTAATTTGAATATCGGACGGGGCGACGAGAGCGAAAATGCTTCTTTAATGCCTCCATTATAGTTTTAATGTAGCCGCTAAATTAGGTCTTGTTTTGATATCAATTTTAGTCATTTTGCATTCTAGCGCCTGCAGTGACGAGGAAGTCAAAATATATTCAGTATGAAAAAGCTTCTTAAACAATTTCCGTCAAAAAGTCTTCGCCAATCCTGAGCATATTCAGATTGAGTAGAAAGTAAAGACCATTCAAAAAATTGAGTTGGTTGTTAAAAAAATTGGGTTGCCAATTTATGATGAAAGAGATGAGATTCTTTAGCCTACAACAATGTGATTTTTCTTATGCTATCTCGCATTTAGGGGTCTCTAGTTCAAAATACAGGCACAGAGTTTAATTTTAAAAATTATTTTATTAATACTATCCTGTGTGCATATATTAAGATATTTAATTGAAATTTGGCACACATTTGTTTGTTATAAAATACATTTTTTTGTGTGTAATAATTTTAGTCAAAACATTCCTCGTTATAACTCGTCCATCATTTTTTTTTTGCAATTAGCAGTAACCCTCTGCCGCTTGCTGTTCTTCCCCTTAAAAATTTATTGGAAGGAATGTGTGTCGTTCGATTTCAGAAGAACCAGCTGCAGAGGGTTACTGCTAATTGCAAAAAAGGTTGGAGAAATGTGTACAGGTTGTAAGGATCATTAGTAGAAGCTACCAAAATTTTAAAAAAGTTATGAATTTACAAGAATTTTTAAAAAAATTGGGCAAATTGGCTGCTTCTTTCCAAACACCCTGTATGAGGTAGACATACGAAATCATTTGTAATATTACCTTGGGCAAGACCTTTTCGATTTGTGAAAAAACATTCACAAAATAAGGCCCGTGTTTTATACAGGGCACTGCTAAAAGTGTAATTTTTTCGAAATTTTGCCCTATTTTCTGAACACCCTGTAAGGGCTAGAATATTGAAACTGGGAGAATAGGGATCTAAGCTAAGCTGAATTCGATGGAACTGATCATTTTATCAAACAAAAAATGACTAACACGATTTCGTGATTTTTAGGGTCTTCGTTTGATTGCAGTAGGCCATGGAATGATCGCATATCAAAAAACTGTAGCCCAAAAGATAGAGCTCTTTCAGTACAATATGTTAAAAAAAAATAATTTTGAAAATCGACCAAAATTTTGAAAAAATACGGAATTGTCCGTTTTTAAGTGAAACACACTGCTTATCTTCATTATGAATATAAATGAGTTTGAGGTGAAAGTATAAATATTATTAAAAATAAACTTACATAAAATCCAATTAAAATTTGATATAATTTTTTATTTGAAGCAATATTTTTATCGAAGGAAATATACATAGATATATTTATTTCACTGTGAAATTAAATATTATTGCTCATATTATGGGAAATTAAATTACACTCATGTTGAAATGTGTGCATATATTCATTTCGAATATACTTTTATTTGTGTGTTTCTGTTTGTTTGTTTGTCACTTGTGTGTGCCTATGTTTGTTTGTTTGTCACCCTTTCTTCTTAACGCGTTATTTTTATTTATTACCAGCTGGCATGTGCTTATCTGTTCACAAATTTCCACTAGTCGAATATTTTTATTTATTATTCATAATTTTTTTATAATAAAAAATAACATAAATGTTATAGTGAGGAAATATCGCAGTTCTGTGCTATGTTTAAAGTTTAAAGTCTCTAGCTCATCGGGAAATTAGTTTAAAATCGATTGCAAAATTTGACGAACAGACAATAAGCAGGAGGACAAGAAAAAAACGTGGTAAAATGCAGGTTCGTAATTGGTGAAAAGGATTGCGGTTAGCACGGGTTCATAAGACGTAGATAAAATTAATTTGAGTAAGACTGCAATGGACGACAGATATTTTACTGAAACTCCAACAAAGGATGGTGATCCTATAGTTATATACTGTGGTTTTATTGTATACATTAACTGATGTGTTTTTATTTTTTCCAGCTTCAATAAGCATTACGTGAAACGTTTTTTTCCCGTGCCCATGCATAAAACGCTGATCTATCAGACCGATTCAAGCCCTCTTCCGCGGGCACAAAAGGCGCAAAACCCCGCATCTCGGCCGGCGATTCGCGCAGATTCAAATCTGAAACTCGTGCACGGCGAGCGGGCGGCGGCTCTCACGCCTTCCGGCGCTCAATCAGCGCCAGACCCGGGCCCCGGAATCCCCCCCACCCCCCCCCCCCTCCACCCGGCGCGGAATTAGAGAAAAATCATGTTCGGCGGATCTGCGGGAAACTCCCGGATTAATCCGGGTAATGGCCCGTGAAGACTCTTTGCGGGCGAAGGTCTTTCGAATTACTTTTTCGGTGGCGGTCATGCGGGACAGACAGACGGGGAGGGGGGCAGGGCCGCGCTGGGAATTCGGGCGGAATCGAAGGAAGCGAAAAAATCAAGTGGGAGAGAAAAAAAAATAGCCGAAAGATTTGCAGAGACTGTTTTTTAGTCTGTAAGGTTCAATAGTGTTTTCCACAGATATGATAGGTAGATGCCGATATGGTGATCCAACTTTAATCTGCCTAACTTCTAGAATCGATAGAAAAAATCAAAGTAAGGTATTTTTTTCCTATAAACATAGGTAATACATATCGAAAAATTAATGGTTTCGTTATATAGGGCTTGAATAACTATACCTAATTGAGGTACCATTGACGGAGCTACTGGGGTGACCCAATATATTTTTACAATTTGAGAACAAAATAATGGCTGTACAAGACTCTTAAGTCCATATTTTAGACAAATCTCTAAGAGAACTTTTCTTCTTGGAACTAACACGAAAAGAGCAGGGAAAGGTAGGTATAATATTTCTAGTGGCGTATAATTTTTTCTTGATAAAAAATAGGTTGGCCCAACCCCGTACTTCCGGCACAAAATAATAATAAAATTCCTTAATTTATTTAAATTAGAGCTTTTACACAGGGTTAACTATCACTTAGTACAAAATTTTTTATGGTAGATAAAGAAAAATTAGACTTGCCAAAATAAATTTTCAAAAATTTTCTAACATTTGTCTTAAGCCTGAATTTTTTTTTTTCAAATTATTTAAAACCTCTCAAAAAACGCCGCCTATGGAGGCCCGCGTGACGTGTCTTAAAATTTGGCGTATGTCAATGGTAGTGACAGGTAGTGAAATAGCGCGGCGTTGCCACGTATATCAATTTATCCGGGGATTCACCCTTGGCTTTTTTACATTAAAAGTCACACAACACTACACAACACAACATTCACATTGTCTAAATCTGTTGGTGACCTCTTGGTTTCCCTCCGCCATTACTTTTGTTTGAAGCGAGGTACTCAGCCTGACGACCACGACGAGGTGGATCCCCTCCGCCAGGAAAACCCCAAGGGTACCCTGCACTAGCACACTTGCACATGCAAAGCACTACAGTAGCTGTTCAAAGAGACCGCCGTTAACCTCGGCACTCGGTTAATTAAAGAAGTCCGGATACGTGCAAAAAATCCATGATTATTCGGGATTTGATCAGCTGCACGTTCAATTCATTCACGTAACTGCTGCTCGTTGTTTATTTCCTGTTCGTACACAATCGCCTTCATGTATCCCCAAATACAAAAATCCATTGGATTCAAGTCTGGTGATCGGGCGACCATCCAATGGGCCGTGCTCGTCCGATCCAACGGTTGGGGCATTGGTCGTCTAAAAGTGCACGAACAGGTCTCGCAAAATGTGCTGGTTAACCATCGTGCATAAACCACATGTCATGCAGTAGTTGTATAGTGGCAAATTATCAAATAAAACATTTCTCAGAAAATCCAAGTATCGTTCAGCATTTAAATTTCCCGGTAGAATATATGGTCCAATTAATCGATCTCCATAAACTCCTGCCCAAACATTGATGGAAAACCGATGTTGGAAATTAAACCGCCGAACAGCGTGCGGGTTTTCAAAAATATTTTTCTATGATTTCTTATAAGCCACCCTGCGCACGTGGTAAAAGTTTTTGTACTAAGTGATAGTTAACAAATTATATAATTACATACTATAAAAAAGGGGAAGAATAGACCGAATTTCTTAAAGAATATTATTTTCATTTAGTTGTCTCTCTGTCTTTCACATTAGTCTAGTTCGTTCAGGAAGTATCTCACTCGTTTGCTTTTTAGTTTGTAGTTTCTACGTCGTGGGAACAGGCCTTCCGTCAATAAGGTATATGTTAGTAGGAAAAAATTATCTTACTTTGACGTTTTGCATTGATTCTTGAAGTTAGCAGGTAAAAATTGGACACCCTGTATAGATATATTTTAACGACCTTTTATACCTCACACTCATAACCTTCTTTGTTTCTCTTCGGCGCAAAAATATAGACAACGACAACTTTCACTATTTTGAAATTTGCCATAATAATTTAAAAAATAGTTTTTAAAACACTGTTTTAGATATTGCACAACTAAAGATTATTATGTTGGAGACACTTATATTAATTACGCCACATATTGTAGTGAAATGACATACCGTGTTGGAATGATAAAATTTCATAACAAACGTGTTCAAATTTTCTGTAAGGAATTCTTTGATGATGTTGAATATGAATGTAAAATCAAAATATCTAAAGAAAGATCTTTAATACGAGCGTTCATTTAAGATAGGTATACTACAAAAATTGTTAAATATGACCCCCACTTGTTCCACACATTTATTTCACGTTTTTCGAACAGAATTAAAACATTTTGAAGAATACGAGGATTATCATTTATTTCATTGATTTTTTCCGAAATCGTCTCCTGTAGTTGATCTAAGTTGTTTATACAAACTAAGGAAAATAGTGTTCTTTAACTTAATAAATCGCATAACGTATTATGTCTCAAGGTTTCGGAGGAAATTCATGTTTCCAGTTTAGGATTTCCAAGCTATTTTGAAAAATGTCCCGGAACTTAATCATCGATTCACCTGCAGTGTGGGTTCTATCACCATTCTCTATGAATTTCTTCATCATCAAGCGGATTTATAAAAGGTGTAATAATTACTTCTGTATATCTTTGAGCAGTTAGGGTCCCATTAAAGAAAATTGGACCGAGACTATTCTTCTTCGGAACAGCACACCAAACACCAACTTTCTGGAGATGAGGGGAGGTTTCGACAAAAAAGTTTTCTGGTTTTTCAGAACTCCACATTCGCATGTATTGAGAATTAACATAGCCGGTGAGATGAGACTAGGATTCGTCTGAGAAGAAAATCATGTCCAGGTTGTTGCTGCCGTCAAAGCTATTTAGCATTTGAAGTTGGAGATATGTCATATACCCAGCGCAGCGTTGCCAAATGTAAATTCGATGTACTGACAATTTTAAACCGTGCTTTGTTCCAGTGTAGCCTTTTTCGGTGCCGCACCTTTTCGTTGCCGCATTAATCATTCAAGGCCCGATCTGCATCGTAACTGGACCAATTATTAATTCACCTCCTGTCTAATTTGTTGTTATTATGCAGGCTGGGAACCAAGGCGGGCCCCAGAACGGATTAAGACGGTCGCTGTGCATTTGCCAGTATTCACGACGGTAATTGATGCATTCGCACCGTCTGCATACCACCGAGACAGATTAGGTATTGTCCGCCAATGAAGGGACTGTTTGGTATTTGGTGTATGGCTCAAGGGAACTGTTATCGTCGCGTATTGTGTAACAATATTAGGTTGATTAATATACTTACACCAAGAAGTTAGAACACCTTTTAATAAAGAATCCCAGGAAGGAGTCAAAGCTCTATGTGTATTACAAAATACGTGAGACGGAAATCGCCTTGAATAGTAACCAAGTTTTGACATGATATTTTGATATCTGACACGGTGATAGGTGTCAGTATGTGGTATTTAGATACTTTTCGAGTTATTATGCTTAGCTGTGCGGCTTGTGGCACTTCCCTGACCGCCAAAACTAAAATGTTTGACGATAATAATAATAATCCATCGGTAAGCAATTTTTTAATTTAATTTAACTTTTGAGGCCATGCACCAAAGTGGCATAGGCGTTTGTGTAGGTACCTACTTCTTCATAATTTGAAATTTAAAATTAGAATTGCTGTATTATCAGGGATTCCTAAACTTAAAGACATAAATGTGCCTTATAATGTTTTGCCTATGTTGTAGGTACTGATTTCACGAAAAATGATGATTTCTGGCTCGATTAGTTTATTGAAACAACAAAGGTGCGCGCCACTGTAAAAACGGAAACTGCATGCAGAGACTGTCCCGGTCGAGCGTTAAGCCCAAATTTGCTCCTTCCTGGGCTTATTTATTCAAAGGAGAACACACATCTACGTCACTTAACAATACTTCCCGTTTTTTAAAGAAGTTAACAACGCAAAATCCGTAATTACTACTAAAAAAAATCTACGCCGAAGTGCCTAGGTACTTACCCTTTTTTCCATCAAGTAAATATCTAAATATCATAACCATTTGACAATGATTCGGAATGGCAGTTGTTTCATCATTCTATATGGCCCGAAAGTCTGTTTTATCTATTTTTATTATCGAATTTCTTGATTTCCAGCATGTTGTTCTAAATTTCATTTTGCACCGTTTTTATGTAGGTATACCTTTGAATACAGTAGAACTTTTTAAAAATATTTTTTCATAATAGAATCTAACTCGGGTGTAAAATTGATTCATTCTTGAAAAATCGCGCGATTTTAAGTCTTCTTTTTTGTCGTGCCCTCACAGCGCTAATGGTAGTTTCCAAAATTGTTTTTGCAATTCATTATTCTTTTTAAAATATATTTACTTTTATCCATGGCTTCGTTATGTTTAATGATATTTTGCCGGTAATGTGGAATTGAACTGAGCAGCAATACTAGATAACCTTGCCTAACAGTGCTACTTTTGCAGAACAATTGATGTGCCGAACAGAAGGCATTTAATTTGTCACCTCCACGCATATCCACTTGTTCTTGTCGTTAAGCAAATTTTAGTTTGCCTAACTATTTACATTTTCTATAATTATTTATCTATAATATATTGTTGTGTTGTGACCTCCAAATATTTTCTAGAGCTCCTTGTATATTTGATTTTATCAATTTTTTTATTTTAGTTAAACGAATTTCTATATTCCCGCAATTTGAATTTCTTATTTCTTGCATTTATATATTAAAGAATTGTCTGGAAAATTTAATATAGGTATGGTTTTAATAAAAGATATAATATTGCTTGAAGCGAGCTTGGAGGCCGCTCGGGAGGCCCCTAAAGTTCGGAATTAATATGGGTATTTAAAACATTCTGTCTGGACAAATTTGCCCAATATCAATTCTTATATTTTCCAATTTATTTTTGCTAAAAAATTAAAGGCTTTTATTTATTGGTTGCTTTCGATTTCATATCCTTTCTAGGATGGATGGGAAATCATGTTCGTTCAACTGGAATTGCGTAAAAAACGTTGTATCTATTTCTTGAGGTATTTAGTAGTTTGCATTAAAATGGAGCTTTTCTTAAATTTTTACAAATTAAAGTTATACTAGATTTGCTAATAAATTACTGCTGACAAACTGTCAACAACTTGAAGATTGCGCAAATAGTAGTTCCCGTTTATGTACCAAAAATATTCGATTGGTTATCTACAGTTTACTGAACGCAATTTTGCAACCGCAGAAAATGAAATAAAAAAATGCCACAGACGTGGTCGTTTGCCGAGGATAAATATCTGTTTCGGATATTGAAAAGCTGGAGAGGTCGATAAACCGAACCCAAACCAGAGAGGGTGAGGTCCCAATGAAAATGTGACTAGGGAAAGTAGTTCATATCAGGGGGTACATATAACCATATACCTACATTGAACGAAAAAGTGTATCTATATACCTACCTAATAAAATAACGAAGGAAATGCATATAAACCTCAGACAAATAATAAACATAGTCTAACCTAAAGGCTACATTGTAATCAGGCAACATAAAAATGGCTACTTAAAACAAAAACAACAAAAAAATTTGACACTTAAGCCTGCATCATATGATAACCAGAGGTTACGTTCTATGCCACAAATCCAACACTTTACTCTTCCCATCGTTCTTAAAACTACACTAATTCACTAATTACTAACTTAACTATATGCCTTTTGTCCAATAACCCCAAAATCTAATAAAAAAATAATAAAATAATAAAGTAAACACGCGAAACACATCTACACAAATCAGCGAAATCTCAACGAACTCTGGATCAGCTGTTGGGGCATAAGCATGGTTGCTTCTGGGGTACTCCTAGTTTGGAGTATTGTGAGGGTGAGAATTATTATTATTATTAATAAAGCAAATGCGCATTTATCACAAAGAGCTCGTGCAAAGTTGACACGTTAGCCAGAATAAGCAATTTATTAAGGATATTATTTATAGACCAAGTAGGATCAGTAAATTCACAAAATCAGTATAATCTATTGTTAAATGATAACTATCCAAATTTCTACTATATGTAGATTGTAGAGATCAACTAATTGTTTCAAATTGATGTTTTTTAACGTTGGTTTTACATTTATTTCGTAATTACGAAATAAATGTATGAAGAAGTTTGGCAATGGTGCAAATAAGGTTACTAAATATTTTTTTATCTTGGCAGGGTCTGTATTGTATTGGATTATTAGTCTATGTTTATTATTTGTCTGAGATACAAACCAATTGATAAATTTTCGTTAAATATATATAATAAGACACTGTATTATTAAAAGAGGATTTAAAAACAGTATTAGGGCATGACAGGTGGGTGATATGTTCAAGAATACGTACCTATAATTCAACAGTACGTCGAAGCATTAACAATGGTTACTTAATATGCACAATATGAATCAAAATACCCCGACAATGTCTTTGAATATCTTAGCTATGGAACAACGACGGCCTCCCAACCTATTTAAACTTGACAATTAACGCTTTGAATATGAAAGCTGGGCAGAATGCATTCGCGTACAGCCAATCTACGCTGGATTCAGGTCCAAACTATACACCTGAAGACGTATCAATTAGTCAGATGGTAAACCTTAATTTATTCGCGAAATTCAGAAGTGGGCATAATACAAATAGGAGTTGAGGAGGCAGGAAACTCATCATTAGAGCAACCCAAATATGCAAGTCGAAACCCTAAAAATATGCACATAAATATGCAAATAATTTAGTCAAAATATGCAGGAAGATGTTGAAAATATGCAAATTAAGAAATACTTTCAAAATATAAATTTATTGTTTCATTTACATATAAACATATATAATCTACATACATATTTCTAAATGCATTTATACATAGTAAAAGTAACAATATTATATTTTAAATTTTGTACATACAGGGCGATTGAAATAAATATAAATATGCATCACAGAAAGATTTTTAGTACCTGTAATAATTATAAATAATAAATGATGTCTAGTGGCATATCAGGTAAACGATATCAATTGAAAAAAATGCACTCCAGCCGGGACTTGAACCCGGGACTCCTACAGTGGCCGTAGGCACTTTAACCAACTAAGCTACCCCGAAGTCTTCTACATCTCACCGCTACTAACTATATATCAATTGGAATAAATAACACCTAGCCGATGGAACCCATATCTCCGGTAGCTTAGTTGGTTAAAGTGCCTACGGCCACTGTAGGAGTCCCACTAGACATCATTTATTATAAATATGCATATTTATTATAAATTATAAAAATCAGGTTGAAATTTAGTTGTAAAAACAATAAACCACTAAATGTTGCTCAAAATTATCAATTAAAAAATTTTGTCTTCTATCAGCATATAAAAATTTATAAATGGAGAAACTCCTTTCCACATCAACAGATATAAGAAGTGCGCTTTTAAAATTGCTCACTATTGCAGGATCCAATCGATGGATTCGGTAAAATCTCCCTTTAACATATTTGCTACTTGGCTAAGAAACTGAAACCCACTATTTTTTTCATCACATTTCTAAATTTTTGAAATATTTTGTCCCCAATTTTACCTGTGACATTTTGAAAAGCAACCTCAGATTGTTTTACCAGTTCTACACTTCGGGTTAATAGCAAATTAGATTCCTCCATTTGTGTTATTGTTTTAGAAAGAAAGCTATAATTTGCTTTTAGAAAGGAGACTTGTTTCTTTGTTTCCTTGTTTTCGAATAGTTGTTTAACATCTGTAAGGGACTGGGAAGATTCGTTCGAAAATTCTGAAATTAGATCTTTCAGTTGGCAAAAATTCTCGCAATAAAAAAATGCAGCTTCCAACCAAGTACCCCATCTTGTAATAACAGGTTTAGGTGGAAGAGAAGTGTTTGGTAGTTTTTCTTTGTAGAACTGGACCCTTATAGGCGCTTTAAGGAAGACTTTTTTCATGTTGGAAAATAAACTATTTACAAGCGGAAAATGTTTCCTAATTTCCTCAGCAACCCTATTTAAAGCAAGAGCAAGACATGTTACATGAATCAACTTCGGATAAAAGATTTTCAAATTTTGCCCGGCTCTTACCATGTACGGTGCTGCATCTGACAAAACGAGCAAAAAATTATCGGTAGGAACAGGTGTAGGAAGAAAAAATGTTGATAATTCCTCTTGAACAAATCCTTCGTATGTAAATATTTACCTATCTATAATTTATTCTGTCCTTTTCAATAATTGTACTTTATTAAATAGGTATAAATACCTACTTTATTCGTTTTCAGATCACCAGGATTAGTGCCCATAAAATTATAATTTACCTAAATTGTTTTCGCAAAACCAGGTACCTACCTACCTAGACACCGACCCCTGTTCCCAAAAATGAATGAAACGCCTGCCAAACCTTTAAATTATCCTAAATTCTTTCAATTATGCACACTATGCCATATTTTAAGGATATATGCAAATATTTAAAAGAAATGCTTATAATATGAAAAATATGCGTGTTGCATAATATTTGGGTTACTCTGCTCATCATATTAAATTGTACAGTTAACATACAACCCTTTGATATTGAAATTATTTGTCTCATTGTTAGTTACTTCGAGGTGGACATGACTTTAGATTTTTTTAATTTCAGATTCGCATTAATCTATTGTACTTCCTCCCGCAGTTACAACTTTTTACATCATGTATAATAGTAGATAGTACAATCATTATTGTCGCAAAGAAACAGGTTTATTTTCTTAAATGTCGTCATCGCAATGTATATGTATATGTATATGTAGTATATTACGTGTTTAACATTATATATAATGCTTACACCTGTCAGATAAAACCTATTTTTAAAAACCTTATATACATTATTCTACCCAATGCACATCAATTAAAATAAAACAAATACTCACAAAACTGACAAAATACAGTTTCTCTCAGAAAAGTTCTTATGGTAATTTTAAAGCTTTTAAACTCTAGTCGTGTCGTCTCCATTCTTTGGGAAGCACATTATAAAATTTTGCTGATAAATATCTATAAGAGTTCATACACTTAGCCAATCTAAAATAAGGAAGCATGATACCTTCATGCCTCGTTCTAAAAACTGGATTTATGTTGTTGGATTAATTTTCCTTTGCATAACACAAACATTCGAATATGAACTGATTTGTAAGTGCGTCATGACTATCAATTCCTTAAATATCAGTTTCTCTCAGAAAAGTTCTTATGGTAATTTTAAAGCTTTTAAACTCTAGTCGTCTCCATTCTTTGGGAAGCACATTATAAAATTTTGCTGATAAATATCTATAAGAGTTCATACACTTAGCCAATCTAAAATAAGGAAGCATGATACCTTCATGCCTCGTTCTAAAAACTGGATTTATGTTGTTGGATTAATTTTCCTTTGCATAACACAAACATTCGAATATGAACTGATTTGTAAGTGCGTCATGACTATCAATTCCTTAAATATCGGTCTGCACGAATCCCGATACTTTTTGAAGGTGATAACCCTTAGAGCCCTTTTCTGCAATTAAAGTATTCTCTTAATTGTGGAGGAGTTACCCCACAACAACACTGCATATGACATCACACTATGAAAGAGGGCATAGTAAGCATTCAATAGGTAGTCGCTGGTTAGATGTTCTCTGAGATTACGCAACATGAATATGACAGTCGACAGTCTCCCACTAAGCAGACTCAAGTGTGGGTCCCAACTCAGTCTAGAATCTAGAATTCAAAGATAATCGAGGGTTTAGCCATAGAACCAATGTCTGAGTCTTCTTAGACGCATGCCCCCCCCCCCCCCCCAGGAAATCCAAACGAAAATAAATGGAAGTTTGACAACTACCCCCAGTTTCCCCCATCGCGAAAATTCGGGAGTTTTTCTGAGCCCCCCAACGTCAAAAATTCGACGGTCATTCCGAGGGGGGTTAAAAACGTAATTGAGAAGATTATCTGGGCCCATTCCAAATCGACGGTCACGCCCGCTCCGGCCTGCTGCCGAATTTCTACGTGTCATTAGGCGGATTAATTGGAGACCGTACAGGGTGATTCAGTTCCGGTGCCCAACATGGGGATCTCGGAAACCGTAACAGATACGAAGTCGGTCAAAGGGGCAAGGTTGCACATTTGGGCACCTAACAATATGCCGCTAAGAAAGTTAAAATATTTTTATGGATTGCTGAGATATTTAAGAAAAACCGAATTCTTGAAAATTAGATTTAATTTTTTTCTGGCGCCATTTGCTATAATATTCAAAAATAAATTAAACCTTTTTATTGCATTTTCTTCTGGACTACGTCATGGTATTTTTAGATTTTCGGGGCGACGTTTCGTTTTTGAGATAGAGGGATCATCTTCATTTTTTTAAATACGAACCTGAATTGTTTTTGCATATTTCGAAATGAATCGTTGTCCTGAGTACAACGATGTATGACACATACATATTTTTTTGTATTGGCCGCTAAAACGAACATTTACGATGAAAAAAATTAATACGGTCCTGGACTATGCATTTTTCCTTTTTTTTTTCAAAACTGTTCCAATTATAACAGGTGATCATTATTTTAATACCTACTGGATTAATTAAACTCCATGTTTGTCATATTTTGAAATTATTTTTTTATAAATACTGAATTAACAACAATAATTATTAATTAACAATAGCGGGATACAGTTGACCATTTGAAGTATAAAAATTAATTTCAAAATATGACACACAGGAAGTTTAATTAATTCAGTAGGTATTAAAATAACGATCACCTGTTATAATTAATTGGAATAGCTTTTAAAAAAAAGAGAAAAACGCATAGTCAAGGACCGTATTAATTTTTTCGTAGTAAATGTGCATTTTGGTGGCCAAAACGAGAAAAAGTATGTATGTCATACATCGTTGTACTCAGGACAACGATTCATTTCGAATTATGGAAAAAAAATCCGGGTACATATTTAAAAAAAATTAAGATGATCCCTCTATCTCAAAAACGAAACGTCGCTCCGAAAATATAAAAATTCCATGACAAAGTACCTACAGAAAAAGTTTCAATGGAAAGGTATAATTTATTTTTCAATATTATCGCAAGTGGCGCCTGAAAAAAATAAATTCTAATTTTAAAAAATTCGATTCTTCTTAAATATTTCAGCAACCCATGAAAATATTTTTAGTATCGCAGCCTTATTGGTTGTTTGAGTATCTACTTTGTTCTATTCTCATATTTTTATTTATAACATTTGAAATGAGAAGCCAAATTTGTTTATTGTTTTTTGATGCACGACTTGATTTAGGTATGACATTCTTTTAAATATATAATCGGAAATTATTTAGGCTATCACTGTGCATAGTACTGTAATAATACAAATTTTAACATTTAAATTTAGCTTTAATAGTTTTTCTTTAGGAAAGTACCGATCAGAACGACCGATATCCAGTGTTCGAAACAAGTTTTTGCTAAAGTCTAAGTTTACTAATTTTTGATTCAGAGTTTTTTAGTCGATTGTATAAAGCTGAATAATTTTTTTTGTTAGGTTTGATTATCGAATTCTGTGTGTCCCTCATCTAAATCTTTGTTGACAGTTATGAGGTCAATTGCCCCATCCTAACATCGAGTTCACCATTCAACAAAATTAAATAATACCGCAAGAAATACGGCGAAATTCTAAAGCTTTTTCCTGCGCTGTTTTGTGTGACTGTTGGATGCCGAAAAATCTCCAGTCCATTCCGGAGGATTAAAATCGCAATTGGGAAGATTATCTGGCGCCGTTACGGATCGAGGGTTGGCCGCCCGTCTGCCGAATTTTTACGTGTCATTAGACGGATTAATTTGGGAGTTATTAGAGCGAAATAAAAAATACAAGATAAATATATATTTTTTAAATACTCTTAGTTCTCACATATCGACAAATTTTGATGGGAAAAGTTATTGACAATAATCTGTCTGTGCACTCGTAAAATTTTGAATCTTATCTCCCTGGATGTACGAGCATCACTTTGAGACACCTTCTGTAATACAATAATCTTTGCTAAATCTCTGGGGTCAGGTGTGGGGTTGAAAATTGTAACGGGTATTAGTGCAGTAAATTATAATTTTTCAAAACTTTCCTATAGCTAATCAGCACTTGGCGCCGAATTTTAAACACCCTGTGCACTCGTAAAATTTTGAATCTTTCTCCCTGGATGTACGAGCGTCACTTTGAGACACCTTCTGTAATACAATAAACTTTGCTAAATCTCTGGGGTCAGGTGTGGGGTTACAAATTCTAACGGGTATTAGTGCAGTAAATTACAATTTTCAGAACTTTCCTATAGCTAATCAGCATTTGGCGCCGAATTTTAAACACCCTGTGCACTCGTAAAATTTTTAATCTGGTCTCCCTGGATGTACGAGCGTCACTTTGAGACACCTTCTGTAATACAATAAACTTTGCTAAATCTCTGGGGTCAGGTGTGGGGTTACAAATTCTAACGGGTATTAGTGCAGTAAATTATAATTTTTCAAAACTTTCCTATAGCTAATCAGCACTTGGCGCCGAATTTTAAACACCCTGTGCACTCGTTCCCTTCACGTTTGCTAAATAGTATAGATATTATATACTTAGGTTGAGAAGTGAGCCATTATTTACCGAGCAATTTTTTATCCTGAGGCGCGTAGCGCCCAAAGATATAATATGCAAGGAAAATAATGGCCTTCTCAACCGAAGTGTACCTACTTATATAGAAATTTTTTTACTACTAACATTATAATATTGCCATATTTTACATATTTGATTAGATATGAGTTCAGTTGTCAAGCTGATAAAATGAAACTAATTTTGAAATGTCATATAGAAAATTTTTCATTATTTACCTAGGTATTTTTTATTATCATTATTTACGTAGGGAGAGAAATATTACTTCTCATTAGAAGAATGAGGTAAATATTGGTGATTTCTCAGGTTATTAAAAAAAGTTATTAACAGTTTGCAAATTATGAGATATCATTTTATCTTACAAGATATTATGAGATGTTATTTTATCTTACTTGACTAATTTTTTTTAAAATTTAAGTTTGGTTCATTCTGTCCCAAAAGCTTAAAAAATATGATTGATCTACTGGTTTTTTTGTGACGCCCTGTGGAACTAAAGAAGCCAATTCACGGCTTTGTCTTCTAGTTACTTAGCTGGTGAAGCCAATAAAAAATTTGTAGAAAATTTATTATCTTTATGGAATCCGTCCAATTTTTATTAACATTTTTCTTTTTGTTGCAGGTACGTTGCCGCTCTCGGTCTCATAAATCCAGTCTCGGGTGAGGCAAAATACAAAATAGGGCGAGATAGGAATTTCAACGTCGGTGATAAATTTGGGATGGAGCACCTATACGTTATACGCTGAGTTGCTAAAATAAGGCATATAAATTCTATAGAAAGTAAACAAAACCAAATTTATTTTATAACAGGACGAGATTTAATGTTAATGTACAATATTTTTGTTGGCATATTCAGTTTAAATAAGACCCTTATCACGTAATTCATGTAGGTACCTCGCGCGGCTTGTAGCCCTTCCCTGACCGCCAAAACTAAAACTTTTGAGGATATAATACTCCATCGGTAAGTAATTTTGTAATTTAAATTAACTTTTCAAGCCATGCACCAAAGTGGCATAGGCGTTTGTGCAGGTACCTACTTCTTCATAATTGGAAATTTAAAATTAGAAGTGCTGTATTACCAAGGATCCCTAAACTCGAAGACAAAAACGTGCCTCATAATTTTTTGCCTGTATTGTAGGTAAAACTGTAACAACGGAAATGGCAAATTTGCACCTTCCTGGGGTTCTTTATTCAAAGGCCAGTTATGTTCATCAATTTTAATTTCTCAGCCCTCAACTTCAAAAACTCAAGAAATGGCTTTAACAAATACCGACATTAATAATTTGTGCAATACTCTTCCAGAATATAAACCGGGAGATAACCTCCCCACATTTATAAATTCAGTTGATAATTTAATTGCTTTTTTCACTCAACAAGGTGCTAATGCCACTCAACTATATATAATTAACACTCATATCGTTTCCAAAATTAAAAATGAGGCTCGTGATTTCTTAAATTTACACAATAAAACTTCTTGGGCAGAAATAAAGCCCCTTTTACTCCAAAAATATGGCGACCGTCGCACAGAAGAAATTTTATCAACACAATTAACCACCACAGTTCAAAAGCGTTCTGAATCTTATGATGACTATTACAACCGAATAACTTTAGCACTTAATGATCTTTTACAGCATGTTTCTTTACATGAAAATAACGCTCAGGCAATCGAGTTTAAAGCTTCGTTTTTCAGAAAACAAGCCCTTAGAACATTTTGTACTGGCATAAACAATCCCTATTGCGATCATTTATCTCATTTTGAATTAAACTCTCTCGACGAAGCACTTCAAAAATGCATAGCTTTAGATAACCACAAACAGCAACAGCAATATATGTCTTATCTTAAATCTACCACCTATCCCCGCGATTATCAAAGAAACAGTCAACCTACCACTACCAATCGCCCTACTAATCAAAATCCTCAACCACCTCGCAACCCACAACCTAATCATAATACGAATATGAACCCAAATTTTAATCAACAATTCCCTCAAAACTTTAATCAAGGTCCTTCAAACTCACCTAGAAATTTTGGCAACACAAATAGGCCCATTCCTCAAAGACAAAACCCTCCACCTAATAGACAAGTATTCAGCCCACCATCTAATAGACCCAACAATAATTACTTCCAAAATCAATATCGTCCAACTCCAACTCCTATGTCCATAACTTCAAAATTGCCGTCACAGCAAACTTACAAACCAACCCCAATGTCCACACGTACTTTCCATAATAATATAGAATGCGATTCCAATTTAGAAACCGAAGAATACTTTTCCGAAAATTTTCGAGAACAAGCCTCGGAATCTCCTCCCAATCCCGAATTATCGAATTAAATAATATTTCAAAAGCCACCAAACTTCCATTTTTCTATCTCCCTTATTCTAATCTTAAAGTATTAATAGATTCTGGTGGATCCGATACTGTAATAACTCCCGAAGCTGCACAAAATTTCGATCCAAAATATCAATTTTTTGAACCCTTTACTCTTATTTCTATGAAAACTCCTAAAACCTACTCCGAAAACCTTTATTTTCCCGTTTTTAACGAAATTGGCATTGATCAACCGTTTATAGTTAGAATTGCCGACTGGCACAACGATTTTGATATTCTTTTAGGTACTGGTGAACTCGACCAATTAGGTGCAAATATAGATTATGAAACTCATATATTTTCTATTCGTAAATTAGGCGTTTCCATTCCATTTGAAGTTATATATCGTTCGAATAATCGACTCCGTATCCCAGTAAATATCAATAATGGTGAAGTTGTACTCCCAGAAATTACCCTTGATAACCAAACTGTACTCCCAATTTCAATACACCATGCCAATGATGGGTTTGTAGAAATACCACAACCAGAAAATTTAAATATTGACTTCCCTGAACCAATATCTGTTTATCCACTATCCGATTTTGAAGAATTATCACCTCCCTTCTCCAATAACTCATTTGATCCCAACTCTATTCGAACAAAACATCTGAATTCCGAAGAAAAGCAAAAAATTCTTGATCTATGTCATAAATTTAAAGATATTTTTTACAATGAATCATCTGATCTGTCATTTACTAGTTCTGTCAAACACGAAATCCGCACAAAAGACGAAACTCCTATTTTTTCCCGTTCTTTCCGACATCCTAAAGTCATGCAAAGCGAAATTTCTTCCCAAATTGATAAACTCTTAGAACAAAATATAATCCGACCTTCAATTTCCCCTTATTCTTCGCCCGTTTGGATCGTTCCAAAGAAAATGGATGCATCCGGTAAACGCAAGTTTCGCATGGTTATAGACTATCGCAAACTAAACGATAATACGGTTGAAGACAAATATCCCCTTCCCCGCATCGACGAAATACTTGACAATTTAGGCAAATGCACATACTTCACAACCCTCGACTTAGCCCAAGGTTTTCACCAAATTGAAGTACACCCCAACTCCGTTGAAAAAACCGCCTTCACAGTTCCCAATGGCCACTTCGAATATACAAGAATGCCGTTTGGTCTAAAAAACGCCCCAGCGACCTTCCAACGCATGATGGACGAAATTCTAAGAGAATACCTTTACAAATCATGTTTTGTCTATATGGATGACGTCATTATATTTTCCAAATCTTTACAAGAACATCTTATACATATAAAATCCATTTTTCAAAAATTCCGTGAAGTAAACCTAAAAATTCAACTCGACAAATCTGAATTCCTAAACAAAGAAGTAGCTTTCCTTGGCCACGTGATTACTCCCGAAGGCATTAAACCCAATCCAAACAAAATATCCGCAATCCAAAACTTCCCCATTCCTAAAACTACTAAGGAAATTAAAAGTTTCTTGGGACTAATAGGCTATTATCGCCGCTTCATTCCTAATTTCTCAAAAATGACAACACCCATGACACGTTGTTTACGAAAAGACACCAAAATTGAAATTGACCACCCTCAATATATAGATTGTTTTGAAAAATGTAAATCCGCTCTAAGTAACTCCCCAATTCTCCAATACCCTGACTTTTCTCTACCTTTTACACTAACTACTGACGCCTCTAACGTTGCTATTGGCTCTGTCCTATCCCAAAAAGGAAAACCAATCGCTTACTACTCCCGCACCCTTATTACCGCAGAACGAAACTACTCCACAATCGAGAAAGAACTCCTTGCAATCATAGAATCCTGTAAACATTTCCGGCCCTATCTTTTTGGTGTAAAATTCACCATAGAAACCGATCACAACCCCTTAGTCTGGCTCTATAAAATTAAGGAACCCCATTCTCGTCTCGCCCGGTGGAAACTCAAATTAGAAGAATATAATTTTGAAATTGTATATCGCAAAGGTAAAGAAAATTTTGTAGCCGACGCTCTTTCCCGTATCGAACTCAATATGCATGAATTAGACTCGATCTGTGTAAATCCTCCCTCACATGACGATGACTTTAATATTGACGACTTTATTAACGAAACTTATGAAAAACAAACTGGACTATCCACACAACACTCCACACACGAAAACCCTATTGCAACTATTCCATTTTCCGAAGAACCCATTAATTATTTTCCTAATCAAATTATCTTAAAATTCGGAAACAAACATGACGTTCAATACATCCTTAAATTCAAAAATAAACACCAATATTACGTAACTCTTACTGAAAAAGATTGGAAAACTGACATTAAAAACACTCTCCAGTCTATAATATCTCCTAATCAACGCTACCATATCCTCACAGAACAAACGGATATCCAAAAATTTATATCTGAATATGTCCGCAATACTTTTAATGAAACCGTTCGTATCTCTTTCTGCTCTAAACAAACTCAAGACATAGAGAATCCCGATAAACAACTTCAATGTGTTCAAGATTACCACAAGCAAAATCATAATGGCATACTCGAAACTCTCAATCACTTAAAACTCCATTATTATTGGCCAAATATGCGCACTACGATTTCCGATTATATTAATAAATGCGATATATGCCTCCGAAATAAATATGAAAGACACCCTTATAAACTTCCCTTCAAAGGCCCCCTATTAGGACAAAAACCTTTTGATATTATCCACATAGACACCTTTTGCTGTAATCGTCAAAGTTTTCTAACAATCATAGATTCATTTTCCAAATACGCTCAAGTTTACAATATACAAGACAAAATGAATATATCCATTCTCAGCAAATTACGTCATTACTTTTCTCATCACAATTATCCGCGCAAAATTGTCTGTGACGAAGGAACTGAATTTTCCAATAATCTCTTTAAAGAATTTTGTAAACTCCACAAAATAGAACTCCATTTTACCACAGTTAATAATCCTAACTCTAACAGTCCTATCGAACGATTCCATTCCACATTTACAGAAAAACTGCGCGTTATGCAAGATGAACGACCTAGAGAATATTTCCAAGACCTAATCACCCACTGTGTCCTTATTTATAACCAATCCATCCACTCAGCTACTGGCTACTCCCCTTTCTCAATCCTCTACGGCCCCTATATCGAAGAAATACAATTCGACGACGACTTACCTATTTATGAAAAATATAATCAACGACATAAAGATGAACTCCGCCCTTTTATTGATTCCCTTTACACTAAACTTCACGAAAAAGAAACCCGCATTTTAGAAAACCGCAACAAAAATCTACCAGATCCCACTCCTACTCCAGAACAAGGACAAACCGTGTACCTTTCCAAAAACACTCGTAACAAACTCGACGCACCCTATATACCCGCTACTGTTACCTCTACTGACAATACAAAAATTAAAGTCTTAACTACTAAGAACAAACCCACTAACTCTCATCCTAGAAAAATCAAACGCTTACGCAAACCTCCCTTGTTACAGAAACACCCTCCTAATAACCAACTGCCTGGCCCTTCAAGTGCACCCGATCCCTAATAATGGATACTATCAAGAATTGGTAGGCCAAGCACAATTATTTGACCACTTTCACCGTCACATACTTACTTTCAACTTAAGCACTATAGATAATACCCTTAAACTTTACCCCGTTAATTTAGTTCTTTTTAATACTTCAACGACTTCGTCTTATTACAAAATGTTTAATCAATATCAACTGCTTTATCATGAAACTCTTGACAATTTTCATAAACTAATTCGCCCTAGACAGAAACGTGGAATTATGAACTATATAGGTACTTTCATTAAATCAATCACAGGTAATCTCGACGAGAATGATCGTATATTTTTGGAAAAACATATTCAAGCTATCGAAAACAAGCAATCTCAAATTATTGGCACCCTCAATAACTCTACAACTTATGCCTCACAAACAATAAAACGATATAACATGTTAGTTGAAACTATTAATAATAACACAGTTAAAATTGCACAAGATATTAATCTCCTCAGCGACGAATTTGACAAATATCTCTCACTTCATAGCGAAATACTTAATCTCGATCGTTTAAATCAATTCCTTCAAAAATTACTTCGAACTATTAATTTAGCTGCATTGCAACAGTCGAACATTGAACTCTTTTCTCTCTCTGAAATTATTAAACTAGAAAATCAACTCAAATCAATCTATAATAAAGCCTCTCTCTTATCCGATAACATGCACCCTTTTGAACTAATCGAAACTGCTCAAAGTACAATAATCTCTACAGAAAGTCAGATACTCATTATCCTAAAAATTCCTATCCTTGATGAACTTGTATTCCCACTCTACCAAGTTTACCCAATCCATAACAAAGAAGATATCGTTTTGGTACCCCCTGCTGTTTACTATGGGAATAATCGTTGGTATTCCACATGCACACCTACAGAAAGAAAAATCACCTGTCAAACTATGTCAACAACCAGATGTCAACTGCCCACATTAGAAAACTGCACCACTGCCATTCTCCTGCAACCGATCATACATCAAACTAAGAGAAGCCTCATTGCCAGCACAAATCACCCACTCCGTATCACCGAAAAATGTTCAAAAACAGAAAAAATCATAAAGCAACCAGCAATCATCCAATCACCCTGTCCAATTCAAATTGAAAATCAATGGTATACCGCCACGCAAGAAGAAGCCGAAATCCCAGCCATCGTTCCTGTCAAAATTAATCCCAAGTATCGTCTACAACTAAATCATTTACAGTCTCTTCAAGAAACACCGCAATTGTCGGCTATCCAACCCATACACCTAGATCCAGTCGTCATCTCCACAACAACCTGGTCAGCCACACTTCTTATCATCACTCTAATGTGTGTCATCATCTACTTCATCCTAAGAAAACGAAAAAGACTCCAAACACTCTTTTTCAAACCAAGAATATCACTCTCAGAACTCCAAGAACTTCAACAACTCAACAAGAAGCCCGAGGACGAACTTCCATCCTAAGGGGGGAAGAGTTATGTTCATCGACCCCACAGCACACCGACCTGGACGAAAACCCCGAATCAGCGGAATCAGCTTTTTATTTTTCGTACACCGCATTTCCAATTTATATAAATATCGCGACCGCAATTAATCGATCAGTAATAGTTTATACCCTACGTTCAATAAACCTTTTTAAAAACGAAGATTTTCGACCCCGGAACATAACTGGCCAAATTTAATTACGTCATAAAATAGACTAATTTGATAAACTTGAAAACAGGTAGGTACTTACAAATGTCACAGAAGCAAGCGTATACTTGAGTATAAGTTTGTAAACAATCGTATTAGTACGCAGTCAAAATTCATCATCCTTTAAGACCCAAAAAATTTGTGAAATTTTTGTTAACCCAGTTTTCTATTATTACGTACCTTTTTATTTAAAACATTTATTTATTGCATATTATTTGATTTGACTGCATAGCATCGATTGAACAGATATAGGCCAGCACAAAGGGATTATTGCCTGTTCATTTTCTATTGTGGCGCTTTCCACACAGTAATATCTGAATCTGAATGGCTGTTATGTGAGAGAATTATTTTAGCCAAGCGGTATATATGTAGTAAAGGGAGCATTGTGGCACTCTAATCCAACAAAAGGATTATAATATCTATAAACAGAAAAGGTATTCCTCAACCTGTGCTCTTGATAATACTAATACCTATAGTCTGTTCTCTAGTAGTTGATAGGGGAAATCTGGTACTAGGGTCATAAAAAGGCCATAAGCCGCAGGCAAGAATTTATTATGGATAGGAAGGGCAGGTAATTATAATTTATTAGGGGTAGGGAGGGCAGGTAATTATTAATCGCTTGGAAAATACATTAATAAACAAATCAATGTGACATTCAAAGTGGGAGAATGCGGGAACTTGACAATTTAATCGACGAAACTGTAGACCTGCAACCTGTGATTATTAATTTAGGTGAAGATGACTCGTCTTCTGAAGACGATTCTTTCATTTTTGAATAAGTATAGTGTAAATAGCTAATTAATATTTTATTATTATATTATTTGTATATTTTCAAATTTCGCTATATATTTTTATATTAATTTTTTTTATTTCCTGTGGTTTAATTTGCAATATTTGTATTCTTGATCTAATAAATATTAATTCTGGAAAACTTTTTGGATATTATTTAATTAAAAAATTCTACAAATACCAAAAAAATAAGTAGGTACCACAGATGTAGGTACCTACCTCTCACAATGAATGCCTAATAAAAACTCTTGCCTGAAAAGCAAATTTTTAAACGCTAAACATAAATAATAGGTAGTTTCCGGTCGGTACGGCTATGGTTAGTCCCTCGCCTCATTTGTATTTTATGAATCGGGCCAATATGCGGTATGCCCAGGTGGTCCCAAAAAATGTCACCAAAACAAAGGGCAAATACATTAAAAATGCTCTTTATTTTTTGGCTCACTGCGACAGCTTTCTGAATTTATAATGAAGGGGCCGTACTATCAACTGCTAGAGAACAAACTATAATTGAATTTACCGGTTTGCCCTAAAATGCAGTTTTGATGGCCTATTGCCAGAGAAAAAAAAAGACTCGATCAAAATCGGACGATATGATAATATGCAGGGTGACCGTATTTCGAGTCTATGCATGGGGATCTTGGTTATCTTAAGAGATACGAGGTCGGTTAAATTGGGGCAAGGTTGCAGAATTTGATGCCGAGTAACGTGGTAAAAAGAAATTTGGGCAGGCCCGTTTTGAAAATAATGCCAAAAAAATGAGAATTGTCGTTTTCGTGAAAACGAATGAGGCTGGACATTTTTAAGTTAAACATTATTAAGGCACTTTTTTACAAGGAATCTAAATATGACCTCGCATTTTTTTCTCTCGTCTCTGGACAAAGATATGACGATCAACTTTTATTTTTGTTATGGGCGCCATATTGGATTTTTGCATTTTTGAAAAGAGGATTTTTTCTGGTTAAAATGATATGTCACACATTATGCTTTACTTTGTTTTTCTTGCCGTAATATCAAATTAATCGTTTTTGTCGTCTTGGAAACGTAAGCCCCATAATGTTTGACTTTTTTGCATAGAGTACCTTGGAAACATGAGTCCCATAATGTTTGACATTTCTGCATAGAATGCCTTGGAAACATAAATCCCATATAACGTTTGACAGTTTAGTACAATTTTAAGTGTCACGGATACTTTATTTTACTGAAAAAATTTCATTTATACAGTGCCCGCCAAAAAGTCTGCACCATATATGAAAAATTTTTATTAAATAACTTACGGAAAGTTTGTTTGCGGCATCAGGTTTTGCTTGCTCTAGAACCAAAATTGACATACTCAGATGTTGTAACGTAGTCTTTTTTTATGTAAAATTTGACATTAATGAAAAAAATGTCCATAAAATTGGCTTATTTAACCGAATTTCGAAAAAAGTCATAAGAAAAATATGTTTCTTTCGCAATTTTATGCCCCTGTGCAAAATTTCAAGAGCCTACTACGATTTTCATATTTGGCCCTTTGTTGCCCTTTTTCGTATTTGTTAATCCATAAAAGTCGATCCTATGTAATTTAAAACACTCATGGACTGAATACATACTGCGCAATACTTTTTTACCGTCTAAATATCCTTCTTTTCCTTTTTTTGCAAAAAAATTAAAATGAGAGCTTGTTGAAGAAGCACGCTTGGTGCAAAACTGATCTCATTTTTACAGATAAACACATAAATTCGATTAACAAACTTCTTACTATAGTAAATGGTTGTAATAACACACAAATATTTCTGTTATGCTGATCTGATCAGAAATATCTAGAAAATTTAAAATATTATATCCAATAATATCCAACAAAGGACAAAATATGAAAATCGTTGTAGACTCTTGAAATTTTGCATAGGGGTATAAAATTGCGAAAGAAACATATTTATCTTATGACTTTTTTCGAAATTCGGTTAAATAAGCCCATATTTCGGACATTTTTTTCATGAATGTCAAATTTTACATATAAAAAAGACTACGTCACAACATTTGATTATGTCAATTTTGGTTCTAGAGCAAGCAAAACCTGATGCCGAAAACAAATTTTCCGTAAGTTATTTACTAAAAATTTTTCCCATATGGTGCAGACTTTTTGGCGGGCACTGTATAAATTAAGCCAACGTGCTGCATTGTGCCTTGAGGAACAAGGAGGACAAATTGAACATTTATTGTAAAATAGGATTGTCTACTCGTAAATGCTTTTGTTGTTCTTGTGTTTCCAGTTTGACTCTTATAGTGTTAATGTGTTATTTGGCAAATGACGAATAAATAACAAGGTCTCAGATTATACTCTCGTGGTACGTTTAGGATTTATTTAATCAATAAATTTAACATTAACTGAATTTTTACTGAACCGTTAAACAATATTCCAAAGCACACTTCGCAACAATGGGTAACTAGGCTTATGTTTCCAAGGCACTCTGTGCAAAAATGTCAAACATTATGGGAGTTACGTTTCCAAGGCACTCTATGCAAAAACGATTAATTTGGTATTACGGCAAGAAAAACAAAGTAAAGCATAATGTGTGACATATCATTTTAACCAGAAAAAACCTCTTTTCAAAAATTGAAAAATCCAATATGGCGCCCATAAGAAAAATAAAAGTTGATCGTTATATCCAAGGGAGGCGAAAAAAAAAATGCGAGGACATATTTAGATTCCTTGTAAAAAAGTGCCTTAATAATGTTTAACTTAGAAATCTCCAGCGCCATTCGTTTTCGTTTAAAAAAATAAAATCGAGAACGACAATTTTCAGTTTTTTCGCATTATTTTCAAAACGGAAAGGGCCAGCCAAAATTTCTTTTTACCATGTTACTCGGCATCAAATTCCGCAACTTTGTCCCAATTTAACCGACCTCGTATCTCTTAAGATAACCAAGATCCCCATGCATAGACTCGAAATACGGTCACCCTGTATATACAAATTTTATGAGGTTTGAAGTGGCTCACACTGTATAATTAGCGTAGTAGGCACTTGACGGTGAGATGTAATCTGGATTGTAAGCGAAATACGCCAATATTCGGCATCGTCTCCGATTAACCGAAAACGTTGACTCCACTGTTGCGGAAAATATTCCGCTACTACTGGACAATTTTGAAGTGTGGACCGCCGTGTTTTGCTAATGACGGATCGATGGTTCGTTGGCGGCAGCTCCTGAGGGACTCGTTGGCTCCCCCAATTAATATAGGCAAATAGCCTCGTTTACAGACTACATTTGGTTCGCAAATAATAATTCGGTGTGGATTTTAGGGGGACGCTTTACTATTTACAATATCCGGTGTGGTTATTGCGAAGGTCTTATCTCTCGTTAATTCGCGACCGAGCCCAGTGGGTTATTTTAAAGGGAAGTAGGTACGTCGTTATCCTCGAAATAACGCTCATGGGACTAGAGATTTTAGTTAAAGGAGCGCACTTTAATTTCAGTGTCTAACTGAAGAATTTTTATGATTGGGCTGTCTGTTAAATTTTAAATTTTAACTGCAAGCACAGACCATGTTTAATTTACATAGGTAGAAGGTATTTGAAGAGAGGACACTTTTTCATTTGGTAGAGGAAATAATACATCTCCCGCTGGTATAACAATCTATATTTATTACAAAAAGATATACAACAAATTGAAAACTTTTCTTCACGAGCTTGGTTAACCCTGAATGAATGTAATACACAGTTAGGTATAAGCGAAAAATCAAACCGTATAGACTTAAAATTTCCCACTGAAATAAAAAAAGGTAAAACATATTTCTTGATCATTTAAAAAAATAATTCGTACACAAAACTTGTTTTGTTTTTTTGTAGAACGTAATAAATTTGAAAAAATATATAACAAAATATTATTCGAACACTCCTTTACCACCTAATTAAAAACAAAGGTAGTTTACTCTTGTGGCACTTTAATTTTTTTACATTAGATGTTAAGCTTGTCCATGGCAACCACATTTTAAACACAGCAAAACTTTTTATCAAGTGTGCTGTTTCTCCCTAAAATTCGAACATAATCTATTATAATAACAATATTTATTCGATTCATAAAAATAATAACTTGAAAACTAACAATTTAAAACAAAAAGAACAAATGGAACTCAAAATGTACAAGGCGTTTCAAAAATATGCTTCTGGTCAAAATTAGAGTTTGACATAGGAACTAACAATTTTCTCTTACGCCCCTTATACGCATTCATTAATAATATTTCATTGTGAAATTTTTTTTGACAACATTTTCGAATTCGAACATTCTTCATAAATTTAGTTTTGCAATATTCCATGTCTTATTGTATTTAGTGACTGACATTTGACCTTTTTCCCATAATCCCGTTTAGAATGTTGTCTACAACGACAGACTGTTAAATCTGGAAGAACTGACAGCTAAATTTGGTTACTGGTTTCGTGTCGGCTACCATTTTGCAGTAAATGCGCTTTTTTTAATTTTTAACGTTATGTTGAATCTACAGTGTGTCCCAGGATAAGTAAAACGAGAGGTGTAAAAGACCAAAAATTTTCGAGTTCGAATTTGGCCACTTGGGGTCCAGGCCTGCTTGCCTAGAAAATAATTTTCACCATATTTTTAATTTTGAAAAATAAAGTAGGCCCTGACAGGGACGACTTAATTATTATTTTCTGTGTAAGTTAAGTGCCCTTTCTCGACAAGATATCGAAAAATTTCATTAGAAGAAGTTGCTGAGAATTGAAAATTATGTCCCTATGCCGATTTTCAAAATAATTGGCCTACTTTGTTTTTTGTGCACTTTATTTCCTATAAGTAGGTTAACTATCCTTGTCGTTTAAAATAGAATGCGAAATTTGGACTCAATCGGCCTACTATGATTAGTTTGAAATAATGTCTTTAAGAAAAAGAAAATGAAAGTAGGCCAATTATTTTGAAAAATGACACAGGGTCATAGCTTTTAATTCTAAGCAACTTTTTCTAATGAAATTTTTGACGTCATTAACTGGTTGAGACACATATACCAATGTTATACCCATGGTTAACAGAAAATTCCTAGGGATTTTGTGGAGAATGTCATCTGACAAAATCGGGACTTCTTACAGTAATCGGGGTATACCGGTACCGTCGCAATAACAAGGCCCGCCAGCTGAAAGCGATGAGTCATCCAAGGGAGGTGAGCCTAAGGCGCTAAATTCAAATTTTAAGGTGTCAACTTGGTAAATTTGGTAAAAAAGCACTTTAAAATGATTGTTTACATATATAGCTCATGGTTTTACAACACGGATAATAATCTACGAGAGTGAAAGTCACATTTTCAAGGGGTTTTGGTGCATTTAGATATCTACCGGTAAAATTTTCGTAAATTGCCAATTATTTCTTATTTGCCTGCCTAGATACAACTAAATTCGAATAAATAAAACCAAAAAACTTACTGATTTCAAGGTGGTTACGTTTAGTCACGTAAAATTGTTAGGTATAACACTCTCCAACAGTCGAAACCAAAACCCAGGAAAACTGTGTAGGAACAAAATCTCTTTTGATGGCCTTAACCCACCTTTCCCTTAAAATGGGGTCTTTATGGAGGAAAAAGCGGACACATTAGGACCGCCTTTGTAGTTTTCCTTGCAGTTGGGAACGGAACACGTCCACGGCATGATTTAAATTAGTCCGAAACTATAGACACAACCTAAAACCTATAAACTAAAATTGAACTTTAATCACTTTATTCTGAACCACTGCTATTTTACCACCTTATTAATAAAACTCCACGTCCTATATTACTAAAAAAGACAGTCCAACACACAACAAACGTTCTTTAAAACAGGAAAGTCGCCAGACAAGTGAACGTAAACAACTTCAAAAAGCAACCTCCCGACCTCCCTGTGATAACGTAGTGACGTTTCGCGTCGCCAGCTGGCAGGCCTTTATCATTGCGACGGTGCCGGGTATACTCATGTTATTAAAGTAGACCAGAGTGTCTCATGTTTTTGTAGTAATGAAACCGATTCAAAGACTTCATTTTCGATTTAATTGCCTACTTCTCGCCCTGCAATCTCCTTGGAACTGTCCGTATTATCGCCTTATTAAATGAATCCGCTCATCTCGAATCGTATTTACAGCCGGTAAATTAGAATTTCTGTCGGCGAGCATCCCCGGATAACTTATTGACGTAATTGAATGCCAGGAGCGTTGCGGAGATGAAAAACTGCCCGGGACGAAATTGAGTGCCTCGGGAGAATTTAAGATCCTCACGGTTGATTAAGGGGGATATTCAATATTTTTTCCCTGGGCGGGCGCCCGCATGGGTTCATTATGCCGTTTAAGAGGAGGAAATCCGTTTAAAGGAAGTCCTTTCTCCATATACCCGCGCGGAATGAAGTTATTTTTCGGCGGAAAGAAGCGGAGGAGAATGAATAAAGCCTCCCGATTTTATGCCGCCGCGACATTCCCGAGATTTATTCTTCGCCGGCTTTAGGGAAATTCTAAGAGAGCCGGCAATACTGCTTCTAGGCGTTGTCTGAAAGATATCAAAGCTACTACACACCAGTGTGTAAATGGAAACATAGTTACCTCCAAAAACAACCAGAAGCGAATTTTATTTATTTTTATAAATTTCCTCAAATAATATGGTATAGTATCTCTGAAGTCACTTGAAACAGCATAAAAGAATTCTAATTGGTGTCACAAAAAGAATATAGGATATAAGCTTTGAACGCAGTAGATATTAAAAAAATATACATATTCTACAAGCAACACAATATTTCACTTTTAAGGTTTTTTAAGGTTGTCGTCAAACACGACATAAAGGTTAATGCACCATATAATATTGTCAAAAGGTCTGCACCGCATTTCGCTGCACAAGTGGCCAGCCGTCAAACAGTGTATCCCATGCAAGCATTGGTGATATTATATTAGGCGAGCATGCAGTCACATGTTTTTACTACAGTATCTATCTTCTCTGTCTCATCTCTTTTTACTTCTAATACCAGGTGCGGTTTAATATGGTTAAAAAAGTGTTTTGTCTCGTATTTTATTGCCGAGGCGCCTGTTCTCGAGCTACCCTGGTAAAATATAAGTGAACTAACTTGGAACATGTCTGGAAAATACCAGACTTATCCGCAGAAATCACTCGTATAAAATTAAAAAGTTTTTATGCGGTCGACGTCGACCTAGTCAAGGAGGCAGCCAATAAGAAAGCGAGCATAGCGATTTGATTGGTCGGGGTTTCGGATATCCATTTAGCATAGGTGTCGGCGTGGGCCAGTTAGGCCAGTATAACCAGTGCCGTTCACGGAAATAAGGATTGCGCTTTATTTTACGGATTTTGGTTTTGTGTATAGATTTTGTGTGAAACAAAATTATTAGTTTGCTTTAGTTTGAATTATTTCATAGTTTATTTTAATATTTTTTAGAGCATTTAAATAAAATTTTTATAATATTATTACTCGCTCTTTTTTCTTGTTTTACAAAGCAAACGCCGCCCAAGCGTTTTTTTCCTGTTCCAAGTAACTTTATTTATACCATAAATTTGCATCTTTTCATGGAATATTAAAAATATACAGGGTGTAACTGAACTGATGATCAAAAATTGAACCACGTATTCTTGGAGTCAAAATAAGGGCACTTCTTCATATATTTTTTTCTCCTACGGGCCATAGTTTTTTTATACAGAGCGTAGAAATTTAGAGAAAAATACTCGTATTTTTAGTATGTCTAGAATTATACGAGATATTTTCTTCAACTTGGCGTGTCACATGATCGGATGAGCCGTCAAACTTAAGGTAGAAATGAAGCTTCTGAGGCCCCCAGTTGCGGAGATATAGGGTGTTATTAGAATTAATTACTTCGGAAAAATATGAATACCCTGTATAATCGCATTTTTTAAATTTATATTCGCAGCCGTTTCTTAATTATTTTCAAAGAACGACAATGCTGCAATAAACAAGTCATTTTAAGAATAAATCTAGCAATCTGTTGATGTTAATTAAACTTGGCATTATTTGATTCATTTAGCTTTCAACTTTGCACATTAGTATCAACAGTGGCGGATCTAGACCCTAAAAATTGGGGGGGGGGGGGCCAAAAAATAAAACTAAAGTATGAAGTATGAGTTTTTTTTAATGTACGCATTAACAACAGCTAATCCATAAAAGTATCAGGTCCGAATCAGGTCACAACGTAAAAAATCTTTAAAAATGTAAACAAAAACAAAAAATAAATTCTAAAATAAGCACTATTATAAAACCTTTTAGTTGTTTATTTTATAACAAAATGTAAACTATTATAAAATAGATATATTGCCTAAGTATGCACGGCGCCTAATGTAACATTCAAAAAATATATGTTTAATATAAAACAATAAAACCTAATAACTAATGGAACATCATTTTTCTGTTCCTACTATTTATGAAGCAACTTAGGATTTGTTCCATATAGTCTTTATTTTCCAAAATTTCTGACACAGTTTCATGTTCAATAGCCATTAAAGCAACACCCACTAGACGTTCCTGCCCCATAGTACTCCTGAGGTAGGTCTTAAGGCGCTTTAAAACAGAAAAAAAAACGTTCTGCTGAAGCAGACGTTACAGGACAACTCAGGAGCAACTCGAACAATTGCCATACTAAAAACAGCATTTCTTTCATGTCGTTTTTTAAAAAAACCTTTGCGCATTTTTCGATATTTACAGTAGCTAAATCTGTTATTGCTTTTTTCATAAAATTTTTATAAATATTGAGTTGATTAATTAAATTATCATCTGTGCTACTAAGTTTATAAAATGTGTTTACAATATTTACATGACTCTCATTTAATTCCCGGGTTAATTCGGTTAAAATTGTTGTAATTTTATTAACAAAGGAATAATCGTTTTCTGAAAAACGTTTGTTTAAATTACCAACAACTTGATCTAAAGAGGCATAAAGTATATTTACTCTCATCATATGTTCCGTATCCGAAAAAGTAAATGACTCTGAAGGTCCAGTATCTATTTTCTTTGGAATTTTTCTTTTTCGGGGTAAGCTTATTTTTTTAACGTCAAAACCATATGTTTCAATTTGACTTACAATAGAATTCATTTTTTCAAGAAGCTTTTTAAACATATTTTCATTTCTATAGCTTTCTAAGGTGGTCAAAATCGCTTCTAATTTTGGGTAGACACTGTTGATTGTTACACTAGGCGATTGCAGATATTTTGAGAAACTGTCAGTTAAACCTAAGATTAAATCTAAAACTAGCAAGGAAAAAATAAACTCTTCATCAAGCACTGATTTCAACAAACCAGAAGCATCTGCACCTACCTTGGGATTATTGGAATCATCTGAAATTACTGAAAGTGTTTGTGCAATGGCCGGTAATAAATTTAGCACAGTTTTTACAGCAACATGTCTTACTGTCCATCTTGTTTGAGACAAACTTTTCAATGTTGTTACATTTGATTTAGAAGTAGTTTCTGACAAAATTTTTTGAAAAATATCATGGCGTTTTGCTGATGCCTCTATAATATTGTACAATTTATTGACATCTGAGAGTGCATCTCGCAAATAATTTATATCTTCACAAAACCTAGCGATCTCTAAGTCTAATAAGTGAGCATGGCAATGAAAATAAAGAGCTCGAGGTTCGTCCTCACGAAATCTCGACGCTACACCGTTAAATCTACCGCTCATATTTGATGCACCGTCATATGCTTGCCCTCTCATTTTTGATAGTGGGATACCAATTTGTACTAAATATTCCTTTACCATGGAATGCAAATTCTCCCCGCTAGGAGAAGGACAATTTAAAAACCCAAGAAATTTTTCTTTAATTAAAAATGTGTTATTTTTTATAAAACAGTACCTAATCCCTATGGCCACTTGTTCGTCACTTGCTATATCAGTGGTTTCGTCCACGATAAGGGAATAAAAACAAGATGTATTGACTTCTTCTACATTTTTTTTTAGAATAAAATCGCCTAAAATTTTAATCATCTCATTTTGAATGGTTTTACTTGCGTAATTACAACTTTTGGAATTAAATAGGTCCTGAAATTTTTTTCCCTTATCGCGAACTCGTAACGCAACTAATTCTAAAAAGTTTCCTTTATTTACTGATTCAATGCTTTCGTCATGTCCGCGATATGCTAAAGTTTGTTTCCCTATCCACAATATATTTTCAAACATAAATTTACAATAGTCGCGGTTTACTGCTATTTCTTCTTGGTGATATGAATTCAACTGTGTAGCAACTGAATTTTTACCTGTGGTTTGGCTTTCTATAAAAAACTGAGAAGCCCTCTTATGCGTTTCGGATTCTTCATGTTTCTTAAAATTTTCTAAAGCTTTTTTCCAATTATTTAAACCTTTCTCTACAAAAGCTGAATCAGAACGTCCTGGTAAGTGCGAACAAAATAAACGGCAATAAAAGCAAAAAGCTGCGTCAATATTAATGCTGTATTCCAACCACGGGTAATGGTCATACCAAGATTTTTGGAAACTTCTTAGTTTCTTTTCTTTGCCATACTCAGTCTGTTTAAAGTCGGTTCGAGGTTGAAATGGCTCCAACGACATAAATTTGAAGCCATTACTTGGATCTCTAGGATTCAGTTCTATGCACTCGTTACTCTGATTCTGATTGGGGTTATTAATAATTTCGTTTGTAGTATTTTTTGTAGTATCGTTATCGTTGTTAGTTTTTTTAGTCAAAGTAGGTGGCAGAGGTTCTTGACCATTTGTCCGGAAAAACATTAACAAGTTTGACTGTTTTTTTGACATTTTCTATAAAAAAAGATACAATTACTGACATTACTGTATACTGTATACCTACTAATCTAATCATAAACTAACAAATATGTGTATTTACTACTTTACTAGTGTTTTTTATTCTTTCCTAACTACACTAATAATACCAGTATCAAACAGAACAAAAAGGCACACAAAATAAAATATTTAAAAACTTACCTCAAAATATAAGTCTTTATTAGTCTTTAAGAACACTACAAACACAAACACAGAAACTCAAAAAATCGACTTTTAAAGTCACCAAAATACAAACAGTAGGTATTGGTTATGTTTGACAACTGCCAACAACGCCATATTGAAATCTCAGCTGATTTGGCCTCGTTACAAAGCTGGTTAGTCGCCATCTAGCGAGAATATTTTTAATTAAAACAAGTATAAATGAGCTTCTATCAAGTAGATGGCGCTAGCTAGTCAGTCAGTTAATGGAAAATGGAAACTGTGTTTGGGGGTGTTTGAAAAAAATGGGGGGGCCTGGGCCCCCCCAGGCCCCCCCGTAGATCCGCCACTGAGTATCAATATTTTGAAAAACGATATTTGCATTCGAAGAATTGACTGACATGCACTTTTGCTATGGACTTGCCAATGGCAATAATAAACATGCGGAAACGCATATTTGCGTGTATTGAAAGAGACGGCGGTCATTTCGAACATTTAATAATTTAATAATTTTCTAATAGCATTACGTTTCTTTTATTATCGTTTTTGCTTTCATATTTTGTTAAATAAAGTTTAATTGGCCTCCACAGATTGCTAGATTTATTCTTAAAATGACTTGTTTATTGCAGCATTGCAGTTCTCTGAAAATAATTAAGAAACGGCTGCGAATATGAAAAAATACTAAAAGATCTTTTTGTTAACCATTGGATTTACCACTCAGATAAAATTTTAACAATGCGATTATACAGGGTATTCATATTTTTCAGAATTTTAATATCACCCTGTATCTCCGCAACTGAGGGATTCAGAAGCTTCATATCAACCTTAAGTTTGACGGCTCATCCGATCACGTGACACACCAAGTTTGAAGAAAATATCTCGTATACTTCTAGAGACACTAAGAACTATGTGTATTTTTCTCTAAACTTCTACGACCTAGATAAAAAAAACTATGGACCGTAGGAAAAAAATATATATGAAGAAGTGCCCTTATTTTGACTCCAAGAATGCGTGGTTTCATTTTTGACCATCAGTTCAGTTACACCCTGTATTATTAAAGGTAAATATATAAAACTATACAGAGTGTCCCAGAGTCATTAGTGCAAATGAAGCATGTGGATTGGAGACATCATTAGGATGACCTTGAACCGTATGTAGGGTTACCGGAAGTTTGACGGTTTAGAAGTTATCTACTTGAACTTTTATGATTTGCGAAAAACTTTGTACCTACAAGATCACTATTTTGTTAAAAGTAGAGAAAGGATTGAGTTGACATTTAGTCCAAGCATACCTTAGTGTCGTAGCTGTGTGACTCAATTTAAATTTTTGATTTACTAATATTGAAAATATGTCATTTTCATTTTTTATTTTTGGAACCATGTTTAATATTGCAACAATAATCAAGATTCAGACAAATAGCATGTCAGCAAATAACATGGAGAAAGAAACACAACATTATATGTCAACTTTGAGAAAACGAACTGCCCAATTCGTTTGAAACGATAAAGATGAAATTATTTAATATCACAATGGAATAAAGGGAGACAAGTAATATATTGTAAGACATGCGCAGTACGAATAAAAGAGAAGTTTTATAAGGGTGTCCAGAAGCGCTTGAGAAGAAACTTAAGTAACCAGAAGAACTAAGGACGCAGTTATAAATTGGTCGATTTAAGGCATATAAGGGTTTCTTAATTGTAGCGGGACAGTTCTCGCAACTTCTTAAGGGGCTTCAAGTCTTATAATATTAGTAACGGATGCTTCTCCGCTACACTTATAAAACAAAAAATGTTCTTTGGGTGGTGCATCTACTGTAAACTGAGTACGATTTTACTGCAATTAAAAATATTGTCAAGTATACATATACCCTATTAAGTTAGCCAGTTGTCGAGAGTGCCATTTTAGATAGGTAGATATAGGTACCTATGTATTCGTGCATGGGTAATTTTTAGAATTTGATTATTTAGCAAAAATCGTCGATATCGGAGAAAGATAACACTGACTTCTGATAACCCAACTTCGGTAACGACGTTGGGCCACAAATAAAGGGCCCGGCTCTGCCGGCCCCGGTTTGATTGGCGACGCTGAAAGCGTGCGCCCCTTTGTCACCCAAGTTTTTTAATTAACGCTATTTCGGCATAGTGCCGCCTATATAGTGGCAATTCGGTCCCGGGGGGTTTCGGCTCCCATTCCGGAACACCGCATTTAGTTTAGAGCAATTTAGGTAATTAGTTCGCAATAGGTAAATCAGGAAGAAGTATTAATGCCCTGGCTCTTTTATGATCTCGTTTTGACCATAAGGTGTAAGATGTAACGGAAACAGCTAAAACTAGTTATAATCTTTGACGATCCACAAAATGACAAAATCCCACTAATGAATTCAACGTAAAAAATAAACAAAACCCGACAAAATGAAGAAGTCCTGTATCTCTCAAACGAATCGGTTTGCGGCGTTCAATCTTTCTCGAAAATCGAGCCCTGGACATACCTTAGCTACTTCTTGTTTACCTGTTCTGGAAATAGGAGAAATCCCCAAAAAGTATACAGGGTGGTCCAACTTTTAGTGAAAAAACTCTAGGAATCCATAGAAAACGTCAAAGTAAGTAGATTTTTTTCTTATAAACATGTATCACAATCCTAACGGTCATCGATATATCTACAAGGCTTCGAAGTTCAATTTTTTTCTAGTTTTTGTTTATTTTTCCTAAAGGAAGACAATTAAAGCAAATGCATTTGGTACAGTTTATAGACACTCATTAAATACTATAAATTAAAAATAATTCAGCCCAATCTTTTTCCACCAGTGCCGGAAGAATGGGGGTTAACTATCATATTGTTAAATAAAACAAACTATTGTTGACTTTTTCGAAAAATGTGCCATTTTTGAAAAATTCACTTTGGTGCGTTTTAATTTTTTTATCAGACGAAAATCAAAGTAGGTCTGAGATTTTAATTCCAAACAACTTTCTTTAATAATATTTGGTGCTAAAGCTTACAAAAAGGTTTCTAGTGTCCTGGGAATTATAAAAAAACTAATTTATCGCACCAGTAAAGTGGTCTTAACGTAGGTTTTACGGCAAAATGTTATTAAGGAAAGTTTTTCAGAATTAAAAACTCAGTAGGTGCGCAAAATGTTGAATGCCTGGACCTACTTTGATTTTATTCTGCTAAAAAAATTAAAACTCACAAAGGCGAATTTTTCAAAAACGGCACCTACATTTTCAGAAAAAAAAAACAATAGTTTTTCTTAGAATTGATTGGGAAACTTAGTGAAAGCAAAAGAAGATAACTTTAGTATTTGTGTCAAATTTAGTTTCGAGTTTAGATTAAAACGCTTCAAAAATAGATATAAAACTAGTAAAATAAATTAGAAGTATAATATAAGATTCTGAAGTATGATATGACCCTGGAAACTTAAAGTTTCGTCGTGAGTAATATCATAAGGGCATCTAATTTTTCCGAAAAAAAAATCGAAAAAACACGTTTCTAAGTAATATTTTAACAAGAAGCATGAGTGCTGGTGGCAACAAAAATCCGAGTCGAAGACGAGGATTTTTGCACCTGCACGAATGCATTTTGTTAAAAAAATATTATTTAGCATATTTTTTTTGGATTTTTTTCACAGGAAAAATTAGATGCCCAAATGGTATTTGACAAGACTATTTCATGAGTAACAGATTATTCTGCATGCACATAGCTTACAAAACATACTACCTATTATACAACAGCTGTCAAGTTTTGCCGCGGGTAAACTCGAAAAAACTGCTGACAGGTGCTGTCATATATAGTTTTTCCATCTAGAAACCATTTGTAATTCAAAATTGCGCGTTTGTGATTGGTGGAAATTAAGACGAGGGAAATAGTCAACAATAATTATTAATTGTGAAATTATTCATAAAACAAAATATATGTCTTATGTCTTTAAAGTTTCTTCCTACAACATTTTAGAAACCTTAGAAACATCTTTTATAACATTTCACACTAATGTATGTATTATTAGCGTTATATCGTTGAAATATCGATATCAATGACTTACCTACTTCGTGAAGACACCTTTGGAGAAATGAAACATTATTAGGTAGGTAATTGTCTCAAACTTATGAGGCCTTGTTCCTTAAACATGTTTGGAGTAGGGAGAAGGTACAGTGCTGTCAACTATAGCTGGCGTCAGTTGATAAGTACCTACATGTTTGGTCCGCGCTAATATTTCTCAGAACTATTATCGAAATTTTCGGGTTACTCGCCACGTAGCTGGCTCGCTCCCTCTGCAAAGCCTTAGTCGTACTACTCGTCAATAGATGGCACTGTCGAACGCCAGAATTCGCGCACATGGAAGGAAGCCCACTTCCTTTCCTGCGCTCCACAATATTTCAATGAGCGAGACCGCCACTCCTCCCATACAAAAGTAGGACACAAGTCACAAGTCAGAGATATGCAGCGGAACTGAAACGCTTGAAGTCGGATGTAAGAGGCGACGAACATCACACAATGCAGGCACAAACACGTCTGCGTTCCGCGCACGCGACGATACCGATTAGATCGGGCCCTTTCCTGGCGGGCAAATTGGGATGCCGCCGCTGGCTTGTTTATGGGGAGCGCGGTTCTGGTTTATGTCGTGAACGGTACAATGGATTTGGCGCGAAGGATTTGTTTTCTATTATAAGACAGCGTGGAGAATTTTAGCTCGTAGATAATGATAGGTAACAGCAACCGCACATTTTAATTGGACCACCCTGTACGTTCTGTCAGCACAAAAACTCTGTGGACACTGCCGAGGCTCTCCCCTCCTCTGCAACGTCACACTGTCAGGCTCATGTCCAATTGCCAAATGCCTCGTTTACGCTCTCAGTTCCGCATATAACACATGTGTTATGTGCTCAGTTCTCAGTCGAGGCGTACCGAGGCACGCGGCTTTACGGCACAGTGTTCGTGCATATACAGCTACAAATCCTCATATTAAGTTATCCTTTCTTACATAGTGTTTAGCGCAATTTAGGTATTCAGGCTGTATATCACAATTAATTAAAAAAAAACACGGGGCAGTACGTAGTTACAGGTGTGTTAAACTAGTGGAAATTTGTCTCAAAATTATACAAAATATGTCGTTGGTAACAGATGGAAATAATTGTTCTTACGATGTATCCTATCATCAGTTAATTGTAAAATGTTTGGCTACACTGGCAAACAAATATATCTCGATAATTATCGAAAGATTCAAAATGATAGAAAAATGTCGCAAAGGTCGAGAGAAAACTAAAGAAATTAGCGAGCAAGTGATAATATTTCTTATTTTATTATATTTCTTTCTACGAACTTAATCGCTAAAGAAATTTGCGTGTGTTTTTTTATTTTCATAGAGCTTATTACGTTTGTTACTACGTATTATCACTTCAATATAATATAATAATAATTCTCACCCTCACAATACTCCAAACTAGGAGTACCCCAGAAGCAACCACATGCTTGTGCGGGGGGAGGGGGGCAATTACTATTATTTTGTCTTCGTTACCATTTGCGGCTAGGGCCGACTTTTTTCCGATAGAACTAGGATAGCATTCGCTCAAGTACTACGGAAAACCCTAGAAAACCGTAGTAATCCCAGTGAGTGTAGGACAATTAGTAAATCACACGCATAAAGCCCTATTTAGGAGCAATACCGTGAACCCACATTTGTCCAGCGCTCTTGGCCATAGCGGTGTTTTTCTTTAAAGACATATATGCATGCGCCTGCCTCGAACCAAGGTCGATCGAAGGCAGAAAAACATGCAGTCTAAAAAGTCAGCGCCGGTACCAGCGACGCCACCGCGGCCCCAATGCCGCTTCATTATCATTAATAAAAAGATAAATGTTCATAATGTTGCTTGTTGCACCAGGTTTTTATGCAGTTTTCATTTCCTTAAAATTTCATTGGGTACTATCTCACTAGAAGATAACCCACTTTTATGTTTTTAATCTGCTGTTATCTGCTCTATCAAATGATAATGGAGTGATAGAGAAGCGATAATGAGTGCTGCATAAAGCCATCTTTAATAATTGTTGAATTTGATTTATTATGTTTAGGTTATTAGGTTTAGGTATTACTACGAACTTAATTGTTTAAAATGATTTATTTTCTGTTGTGCGTAACATTTTTCGGTTTCTTATGGTAGCTGTTAATAAATAATCTGGAAAATAAAAAAAATGGGTCTAAAACTCTACAACATACCGCAACGAATAGAATATCTTAGAATCGGCCTGAGTGTATGACGTCATCGATCGAGTTTGCAGGCCTTCTATCTCTTGTGCCTCGATATTGCCCATGGAAGTCATAGTTTTATCATTTAATTAATCTGATAATTAATTGGAACACATTATTGAATTTGACCAGAACCATGATTGAAGATGACCAGCATAGCTCTCTTGACGTCAATATATTTTTTTAATTAGGTTGTCCCATACTAAACTCAAATAACTCTTACGCCTGATGTAAACAAGAACGTGTGCGTTGAGATTTTCGCCAGAGCCGCACTGAGGCACGACCTTTATTTAATTTTACTTTTACAATTGTTTACGTCAAAATATTTCAGAAAAAAATTATTGCCTTAATTAAAATGAGTCAAAACATCGATAAAATTATTTGCGGAAGTGTCTAAATAGCTGAAAACAACAAGATAAAACCGCATGAATATGCTTGTGCGATCGAGTACACCCCTGTTGCCAAACGCGCTGATATTTTATGGCCTATTGACCAATCGCCTTATTTCGCGGAACGACTTCGAACACGTGCTTTTATTTATCACATATTATTGTTAGTAAGTCAGTTTTGTTAACCTGTAGACTCAAAACCCCAAATTGAATACAGTCTACTAAAACCTATCGATCTGTTTGGTTGTTCGCCTCCCGTAATGAACTAAAGAACCTAAGGTGATTACAGTCTAATAGAAATAAAATTACCCCCAATTATTCGAAAATTCCAAATGGAAGGGTTTGGTTAGCTTGGGGAATATTAAATATTTAAAATTTAACGTGAAGTTCAAGGGGGGAGGGTCGATCAATAAGATATTAAAATATTCACTGGTCGGTGTATACCTATAGGTAAGTGGAGCAAGGAAAAATTTAATTAATTGGTTTTATTCTTGCCCAAAAAGTTTCCTTATAGGGAGGTAAAAGTTATTCTATCCAAAAGTCACGTACGAAATCCTCCTATAAAGATAAAAGGAAAATACGAAAGTTATAATATTGAGTTCGCCTTTGTGTAGTACAGATCAGGTTTATCGACAAACTTGAAAAAAAAACAAAATTTTCTTAATAAATTTAAAATTAAAATACCTACCTGGGGGATTTTAATCAAATAGTCGGTAAAGAAATTTCGTTAAAGTGCTTATGAAATTTAAAAAATGTAGGTATATAGGCGGGGAATAAAGATTTCTAACTTAGAAGGGAGAGAACTTTTGGGAAAATGGAAAATCACTCATAAAATGGAAATTATTTTAGTAGTCACATCTTAAGGTTTGTCTAATTAAAAACTTACCTTACTTTGTTCTGAAAATTATTAAACTGAAACAAAAGGTTTTATGAAGACGAAAAACGGTTTAACCGACTTTAAAATTTAGTTAGAACATTAAACAATATTTAAGTACCTCTTTTTATCACTAGACTTGCTTAATCGTAAGCTCTATTTTATGTTGCCCGGTCTGCGAAAAAAAATGTATTTTTATAAGCAAATTCGTGTAAAATTTATCAAGGGCTAATCTCTTAAGCGCATTTTTATCCTCGCACGCAACTACCAACACCATGTTAAGCGCGACATATCGGTTAAATCGCTCGAATTCCTTTGCCTCCAGTTCGTGAAAATATTTCATAACCGGATTTTCCGAGTTTTTCCTTGACGTAGCGGGGACGGTGTTGAAATTCCAGATTAAGAGGCTACGATACTTATGAAATCCGCCCGAAGTGCCCGACTCAATTCAGGACAAACGTCGCTCGATTAGATATGCCTATCCTTTTCCTTCCTCTAGTCCCCACGACTCCCCACTCCAGCCTGCCCCTTCATAGTGCTACGATTGAGGGGCAGGCCGGCCGTGGGTACTACACTGAGAAAAATCTGTCACTTTGTAAAAAAACCCTGTTTAATTCAATATGAGATATTATTCCTCAAACTCAAGCAGAAGCTTTTTTGTAACTAACAATAATCAATTCAATTACAATTGATATTGAATTCTAATGAATAATTTAAATGTAATATTTTATTTCAATAAATAGCGTGTTCTGGAATTGATTCTATAATACTTCTTTTCTAAGCACATTCTTTTGTCAGAACAACATAACGTTTCATGGTGTTGAATTGAATAGGGATACATTTAACTGTTCATTATACTGAAATTACAACTATTGTCACTGAATTTTTGCTGGATTTGTAATACTTAATTGTGGGTACTAATATCAATTATAGCCATTCACTTGCAGTGTTCACTATGACTACGAACGATATAGAGTGTAGGGTTGATTCAAAACCTTTAATTTGCGATCACTGTGTGCACTCCTAAGTTAACCCCCAGTTAACCCTGAAAAAATCAGCTTGTTTTAAAGAATTTTTTTTACCCTTATAAAGCACTTTAGATAGTGGTGATCTTTTACCTATATCTCGTGAAGTATTGAAGTTAAAAAAAAAACTTCACGAGGGAAAGTTGTAGAGAACGTAATAATGTATACATAAGAAGAAAAAAAATTGTACACATGAGAAGAAAAAAAATTGCAAAAAAATGTTTGCAAAACCACTCCTATTGCGGGGTTCGTAACACGACTTCGACGGTGATTTTTTGGGGTTATACTCAGGACGCTACCCACAACCAACCCTGAAAATATCTACCTGTTAAGAATCATTTTTTTTTCTATCTCTATAAAAAAATGACAATTTGCTTGGACTATGATTACTTACATTGATGAATATAAAAGTTGCAATTAAGTTATTTTGTTCATCCAATGAATTATAATGTTTTTTCAGTTGCTTCTGGGGTACTCTTATATAGTTTGGAGTAGTCTGAGGGTGAGAATTATTATTATTCAAATAAAATAAATTTAATTGTTTAAATAAAACATAAGATATTTTAAAACCGAGGTTATGCTTTCATTGTAGTATGCCAATTTTAGTATCGAAGTGACAATACGTCTTCTTAACGGAAATTCAAACTATTTTAAACTTATTGGTTCATCTGCAATTACGTCAAAAGTATAGATTATATTGTTGGGACCACATGGATTTGCTTGTATATTTAAAGTAGGTAATGGAAAAGTGACTATATACACGAACTCACTAAAATCACAACAGTCTTTTTTTCCTGTGTAGACGTGTAGATAATATGAAATAATAACTCGTGCCGGCCGCCGCCGACGGCCGCCGGGGTCACACGAGTCTCGCCGATGCCGACGAAGAAGCGCGAATATATATTTAAAAAACGGCGGTGGCCTGTTTGCTTTATTGCAAAAATGATATTTTTCAGGGCGTTCACTTTTCGTTGGCAACACACTGCATAGCTTTTTGGCGTCGAAGCAATTTTACTATTATTTTTCATATCAGCAAAGGTGCATGCTATGAAGGGTTCGTGTATAAAAAAAACTTCTGTAATTGCTCAATTATAAAATCTAAATTAACGATTCGATTACCGAATTCTTCTTGAACCACATTAGGGTCAGTTGAACATCTATTAATGTTTGATTGGATAATTGTTCTGCATAATAGTGTTGCTACGACTAAAAAAGTGCGTCTAAAGTCTACTTCTTCAAAATGTTTTATATAACTAGTAGGTATTCCATATTTACATTTGTGTAATAATAAATAAATCTAACTAAAAACTTTCTACACTGTAAGAGTTCACTTTAGAGGGATTAGAGTGAATAGGCCATATTATATCACAACGGTTTCGTTAATCTATAAAATTACATCCTCAAGGACTAATTTATAGAGTTACGAAACTGGTCTCCCTTTTTAAATAAAGTAATAGTTGTGAGATAATAGGAGCTATTAATTTCTAATCCATTGTAAATGTTCCATTCAAAGCCCTGTTTTTCCCAGAAAGTTTGTTTCCCAAACCCTATGCACCTGCAGTACTACTTATACCTAAATCCGAATAAGTGTGCAAAATGCAAAATATGTAGGTACCCCTCTCTCAAATTCTGGAAACCATATTAGGTACCTACGGGAATAAAAGCACTCAAGCCCACAAATTACTCCTATTGGTTTCACTACATGTGACTGTTGTGACATCATTATCAAACATTATAGGTATTCTTGCCCTGACTGCGGTTCAGTTTCAGAACCTTATTCTGACAAATCTGAATTATCGAACATCCTAGAAAATGTATTAAAATGTCATAAATTCGACAGACTGGAACAATAAAATGTACTATTTTTATTTTGCCCGATTTTCAACTCCAATGACTTTCGAACAATCTTCTAACGAAGAAGTTTCTAAAACTGACTGGATGTCAGAATTATTATCGTTCCCTCTGGAAAGTATATAAATTAGCTTTTATCATGCAGCGATTTACATAGGAATTCGTTTTCAAAAAATGCTTCACATGACCCATTTATTTGGCAAAATTATTACTTGTACCTATCACATTTTTAAAGTAAAAATCAAGCGCACAATTTGGTCTAGAATTTAAATTTACTCTTTTTGCACGACCAGGCCATTTTATGCCCTAGGGATTAAACCATTTTACACAAAAGCAAAAAGTAGGTACTTTGTGAATAATAATTATTTATTTTCTAAAATTTATTTGTGGCGCAATGGATTAATAATTATTTATTTATAATTCCTGGAGGAATAATAATAATGAGTATTATTATATGCCAGTCGACATACATAATGTCGCGGTAGAAAATATTTTCTTCGGGTACTCGGAAATATAAATATTTGCTAACATACTAACATTCAAAACAAGCGAAACACAAATAAGGGAGACTGAGACTAATAAAATGAAAAATGAACCATCTGATATCGATTGAAAGTTCTCCTAACGTGGTTTCCGAGCCCGGTGAGGTACGCCGAAGTAGGGGGAAGTAGGGGAACCACGAGTTCCAGCGAACGCCCGCCCGCCCGCCTATCTCCGTACGTCTAATTCCTGCTCGAATGGCCAATTCACGGATCATTTTATTGCCGGGCAATGGGTTCGTAGTTTTCAAATCATAGCCAAACGAACAAACGTATCGACTTGAAAGTAGTCTTAAAATAATGTTATAGAATGCCTCAATCGTCGTTGTGTCCTTCGAATTATTTTTGAGCGGTGGAAATACTCGAAATTCTTAACCGAATATAGTCGAATTTCGGGTATGTTTGGCATTTTTTTTCACAGTGTCGCATTAGTCCTGCACAGTTCGTGATACACAACGACGATTCTTCGTAGTTTTATCTAAGCCACAAAAAAAAAATCAAGTGAAAATATTAAGAAATGCAAGTAGGAGATGTAAACTACGAAACCCTTGAAAATGGGGGGTATCGTAGCGCCTTAAGATAATATCGAATCATATAAAAATGTCGTACACTCGCGAAATAATTAACCTTTTAATCGCTAAAAGAAATTATTCAGAAATTATGCTGTTTTACGGCCAACATTCTATAGACCTCTAACAAGTAACTTGCGTATTTCAAGCCAACAGGATAGCCGGCTCCGGCCATTGTGTACCTACAAACACCAGCCGCAACACAAATGTTTTATAGTTTAGCTCACAGAACACCTGGTTCAGATCAAACAAGGTTAATTGCAAATAAAAGCTGCCGCCAGCTCCCCGGGCAGTCTTTTCTACAGAGACGCACTGTCTCGTTGAAATGCTCGAACTACGCAATCAGTTAGCACAAAGCGCAGCTATAGTCCTCCTTACGGCAGAATGCGTGCGACGTAAGGGGGAAGAACTCGCAAATATTATAGAATTAGTCACAGTTCAGGGGCGTAGCTCAATTTTGTCTAACTCACTGACTTAATTTTCATATAATTGTTATTTAATGTATTGTTAATATTATTCTTAACGGTGATGCCTTAGGGTATGGAGGAAGGCAAACCCTTATAACATTGGCAATTATTTCTCGTGCTTGAGAATGCAACGTTCTTCCCTGTTTACTCATTTTGCACACGTTAACTCCCGAACATACGAAACGCCACTGAGCTCTCTGAGCCGGCGGAAAAAACTTGCCAGCGGCCTAAAAAATGAGGTCTTTATGGAAGCCCAAATACGCAGTTAACTTTACGTACTATAGAAACAGGCACAAAACGCGTTGGCTAACTGCTTTTGTCAGCCGACTCCTTCGCAGAAGTGCTGTGTTGCCGTATTTCAAAGGCGATGGTAGACGCGACGATGTTGAAAAAAATATAATAGGTGTTTTATCACACCGCGTTAAAAATAAATGATAAATAAAAATGGGTAAGTGGTCCCGTGATGCGAGCTTTATTTTTTCGGTATAACAGAGTTCAGAAATTCGGCTTCAATATGATAAACTTGTATTTGCCAATAAATAACGACTACTCTTATAGGAAATCTCGCAACGCTGCCCACATTCTTTAGAAACGTTTTTTTTTTCGAGCTTTGGACTATACATACCGGTATATTAACCGCTTCTGGCACGCCAAACTTATGCTTTTTAAAGGCATATTTATGGATGGAACGTGATAATTTATTATGAATTAATTTGAATTATAGAAGGTGTTCTCTAATGCTTCCATTTTGTGCAACACGGAGAGCTTACCTTTTTAATAAACTTCTCTTTTTTTTCAAATTTTTTCTTTAACTTGGTCGGTATTATTTGACCTCTCCTCATATAGGTACCCAGTCCTCCAAAGTATCCCACAGAAAGAAATCGAGTGGGGTCAAGTCTGGTCTTCTGGCAGGCCATAAAAGAATTCCATGTGAACCAATCCACTCTACAAAAGTGTCATCTAAATGCCTCTTATGTGTTTGAGCACCGTCTTGTTGCCAAACAATATTCGACTCATTAACTTGATTAAATAGATCAAAAATTTCTCCTCTCAAGAGCTATAAATGTTTTAGTCCAGTTAAACCACCTTCAAAAAATACTGGACCAATTATGGTCCAACAGTAAACGGCAATATTCTCGCCTTCTATAATAATTATCATTTTCATACAGTTTTTGAACTGGGCGATAACAATATGGTTTAAACTTGAGCACTTTCAACACTCGCTGGAGTGAGCTCCATGATATTTGAAAATATCTTTAAAACCAACATAAATATTGGACCTATGTCGCTCCAAAATTAAAGTTTGAAAGGTGGTGTATTATTTTTTACTGGCGGTTACAACAATGCTTCTGACTATCTATGGCTTCTTAAATCTATGCTGCGCCTCTTATAGTGTTTCACAAGACAAGATTTCTTGCCTTGTAAGGCCCATTCTTGTCTTATCTTGCAAAGCAGGACAAGAAATTAAATTCATTCTTGTCTTGCACGACTCTTGCTGGAAAATATATTGTCTTGCAAGTAAGATTTCTTGCAATTTCTGGTTCTTGCATTTTTTTGTTTAGTGACGTCATCGCAAGACTCTTGTTTGCAAGAGTCTTGCTACCAAGACTCTTGTTAGCAAGACTCTTGCATTATTTATTACGTGTAAAGCTTGTCGAGACAAGTTGACGCAGCACTGCAGGCAGAGCCGCGGCGCGGCAGGGCGCGGGGTCTATAGTGCCAGGGAACAAGGAAGGGGAGAATATAAATTCGACGACGGCGCCTTTGATGTTTGGCAGCCGGTGGTCGCCATGTTCTCTGTTTAGAATACAGGGCCGTATTTAGAATTTAGTGAAGGGATAGTGTAGGTCTGTACTCAGATATTTTAAATCATTTATTGATAAACACAAAACAAATCATACATACTGAAATGATGAACATGAACAGGCAAAAATGTTAATTAGATTTTGAAAGAATATTTTTAATTTAAGGTAGTAAGATAACTGAAATATTTAGTAGGTATGGAAAAGCGATTTTTCTTATCTTATTCCAAAAATTTATTTTATTGATCTTAAAATTTGATGACTGCCTTGAGCAATATTTTTTAAACCATCATTTTGTAGAATACAAAATGAAAAATAAAACATAGGTATTAGAATATTGTCTTCATCGGATTAATTAAATATACCTACCTAGTTCTAAAACAGTTTCGTTCTTTTAATTATCATAAAAACTTACAAAGGTGCTATTACGCACTATATTACGCACTATATTACCAAGCGAAACAATGCATTGGGAAATTAGGAAGTCCAATAGACTCCTTTGTTTGTTTAAGTATTTTAGCAAAACTCTAGTTAAATCAAACTTATAAAAAAATAAATTAATCCACTGCAGTTAACTGCCAGTAGTTAAAAAAATAAAAAATAAATTAATTTCCAGGAATATTGTAAATAAAATATAATATATTTACTAGATACTAGTATATAGACGCAGTTATTCTTGAATAACCGTTTATATTTATGCTCATTTTGCAAAAATCAGTATTATTCAATATCGTCGTCACTTACATTTTATTATTTATCCTATTAAAGTTTTGCAGACATTATATTTACAGATAATTATTTTTGCAAGATTTCTTGCTTTTAGCAAGATTTCTTGCAAATTTGCAGGACTCTTGCAGAATAATTTCTTGTCTTGTCTTGCAAAACAAGACAAGACATTTTAAATAGTCTTGTTCTTCCAGCAAGAAATTTGCAAGAGTCTTGTGAAACACTAGCCTCTTATTACATTCCCTCGTCGATACATGTATATTAGGTATTCAAGACAAACAAAATACCACAAAAAGATAAAATCTTTGCAGCTACTTCATTTGCAACTGATTTTTTTGAACGGCCAACGTAATACATCCACCGCATTTCGCTGCCATTCCGGCAGACGCCTGGTGACAAACCATCCGTCCGCATTCCGCCTCTGGCGTGAATTCCGGGGATTCTGGATTATTCAAAAGAGCCGTGAGGAATTTCGACGTTTTCGGCGCCGGCGGACCCACCGCAAGACCGGCCGTGATGCATTGTGGGGTTTCGGCTGGCTGAGTAATAGCGCCAGACTGGCAACAGACGTTTCCGGCCAGTCATCGCTTCTTCCTCACTTCGCACCTACTGGCTGAAAGAGCTGCTTCGGAAATCTCACGTTGAAGGAGGGTTATCGAATTTTTGAAACAGAATGGTCGATAAATCTCGCAATTTGCACCACAAACCAATCAAACGTACTTGCTCACCGTAGAATAAAATAAGACACATACTTTGTACGCTTATAAATATTAAATCATCCACCTAATTGTTTTACTTGATGCGTGTGTATTAGGAATAATTTTATATAAAAGATACAGCTACTTTTAACCATTCACAGTAAAAAATCCGTTGTTAAATTTGACACGAAAAGTGGTCTATATAAGTTCACAAAATATCTGGTAAATTTTACACCTTCTTTTTCTGTCGATTTCACCAAATGTTCTGGTGACAACAAGAACTATGTCGGTGTTAATATTTCACACGGCGTTGTGTAAGATTAACACCGTATTGTGTAACTTTTACACGCAATTTGGTCAAAATGGTGTAATTTAATTTATTTGGTATTCCCATTTTCTTCTTCTTTCTCTCTACATACTTTTTAAAGAAATTTCAAGTGTCGTTGATAAGTTCAAATTAAGAAAATGTGTTATTTGTAAAAATAAAATAAAACTAAAAATAAAGAAGCTGTATGAACCAGGCATAATATGTGCTTGGTTTTCAATTTAAATTATCTGTAGGCAATAATAAACAGTAATAAATAAAGAAAATACTTTATTTCAGTTCCAAAATATATGAACGATTCCTTACAAATAGGTAAAAAAATATCAACATTTTCTTTCTTAAAGCTATAAATAAATATTCATTCTCACAGCCAAAAATATTTTGTTATAAAAAAAGTTATATAATATAGTACGAATTTGTAAGAAAAGTGTACCTAACCACAAACACAAGAAATGCTTTATGTGGAGGTTATTTATACTTACTGCAAAAGAGCATTTTCTTACAAATTCTTACCATATTTTGATGCGACCAAACTATTTCGTACGAATTCTCATAACAATGTGTGAGATAAACGTTGCGATACAGCGATTTAGTTAGATAGGCTTGTTATCACAAGCACAAGCAGGCCCCAACTAAGTCAGAGTCGATCAGCAGGCATAAAACAATCAGAACAGTCAGATAATTTAACATCCGTCAATCAGATTCGCGACTGGTTTCTGATTCGGGTGAGAACAAACGAACAAACTCATATCAACACAGTCGATGAGTATAGGTTGGGGGCTATCACCTCGGCTATCACACAGTACCTTTCGTCGTCACATCTGCTTATTCGCCTGTCGTTTTAATCCATCCGACATCACTATGACATTTTACTTTACATAACAACACCATTTTTGCACTAGCGGTCGATAGAATCACTTTTATACCTATTATACGCGCCACGCGGTCGAGTCACACGTCAGACAAACTGATAAGCTCCGTCGCGCAACACGTTCGACAATCGGTGACTTCGATTGCCTAAGATTTTACACGCGTAACTCGCGAAATACCTTCCCCATCTCATCTCCCTAACACGAACTTGTGTTAATACGTTCAATTTAACAACGCTTAGTGCTAAGGGACACCGGATGGTGTTAAGGAACACCGCGTGGTGTAAACAAACACGAAGCCGTGTTAGAAATATAAAAAAATTACAGCCCTAAGTAATAAAATTAACGAATTTATTGTAGTGTGAATTTTACCAAATAATGTTTGGTTAAGGTATTTGGAATCCATCAATTTTCGTGTAAATATTTTACCAAATTTCTTTCACCACTTATACGAAGAGGATTTACACCGATTTTTTTTACTGTGTTCCATAAACAAACAAACTGACTCTTATTTATTTTGTTAATTACAGCATGTCCCCCTCGTCTTTGCCCCTTTCCTGCGTCCATAATTCTGTCGTAAACTCTATTTGTCTAGACAAAAACATTTTCGCAGCGTAAGAAACGACAAGGAATCTGGAGGCACCCAGGGAGTAGGAACTTGTTATTTCTTCTCGCATTATTTCGGCATCCAGAGAAGAATACAAAGCAGATAGGGACGTGGCGTTAGCGCCCGTACGTAGGTCGAACATCGATAAACTCCCGCGGAATAAGAGAGTGAAACTGAATTGTGTTCTCGCTATCTCGTTCCCGGTTGAGGATATTTTGTATTTTGGCCTGATACGGCAAAAATTATTATACAAGAAGAGGGGATTACAGTAAAGAAATCACCATTAGAAACAAAACTTCAAATTCAAAGAAATCACCAAATCCGCTTTGACTATTTGTGTCTACTGCCACGAGATTTATTTGTCAATTATCAGTAGGATAAAGGCTGCATTTATCTACATCTATGTTTTTTATCTTCCTGACACTGCCTACTTCTCAACACATACAAAATACTTTTGCGTAAAATATATTTATCAAAAACGTTTAAAAATAACAGTGGAGTTAAGCGACTTGTGACTCTTACTGTATGATTGTTATTCATTATCCTCATATACAACACAACAAAGGCTCATTGCCGTAGTGCCTCGATATATCAAGAAATTTGTAACCAGGGACAGTCCATTATTTAGAAAAGGGGGCTGTAGGACATTCGTATACAGCATACAGCACTGATTGATTTACATTCTGCTATTTCGTTGTTTGTACTACAACGGGAACTCATCTAAAAGTTTAATAACGGTTACTCGGTAGGGTCGTTTGTAGAACCAGCTCGCTGGAAGTTAAAAATATCGTGTTTACTTTTGTGTATAGTTTGTCCTTAAGCAAACTCCGCGGAAGTATAAATGGCGAACGCGCGGAGTTAACAAAATGTTGTTGTAGCAATACGATAGCAGCCGTATTATTTTCCTTTATGCACCATTTAGACCTGGCAAGATATATGACGTTATAAGAAGAGAATAACCTTAAAAAATGCACCCCTTGAAATATCGCCTTTATTACGCTCGAGATTTTGGGCCGGTGCGTAAGCCCGCCGTCTGAAATATTGCCGCCATCATTGAGAAATAATACGCCTACTAAGACCCCGGCCGTAAACTCCATTATCCATGAGACATGTTCCTTACACTCTCGAATCATTTATTCTCACTTATCCGCATCGCTCACGCCTCACCGAGAAACACAAGAACGTCGGAACTTATCTCTGCGCGCTTTTTCATTAGAAACCACACCAACACGGATCCGGTGTCGTCGTGTCAGTCCAAATGGATGGATTGTCTTCCTGATGTATGCGTTACGGCGGTTCAACTGCATTTAAGCTAAAAGAACTACAGTAGAGATACCCTTTTTAGCCACTAACCCTTTTTGGCCACTTGATTAAAAAAACGCTGATTATTAAGTAAGATGTATTAAGTTGTGGTGCCACCTTTGGCATAACTGAAGGTACCTACTAGTAACATGAAGTTCTGCCATGCACCTACACATTTGTCTGGTTATAGATGGCCACCCAACAGAAGTGACTGGTAGTTTTTGTTATGTTTCTTAGCAAATCCGGTAAGAAAGTGACATTATTCAATGTAAAAATTCAGTAACGTGGAATCGTATTCCTAGTTTTTTATAATGTGCCAAGCTTGGACGATGTTTCCAGTTATGTTTTCTGATATTAAAACAATCCCTAATCTCAAAATTACCTCAAAACCAAGATGGCCATAAGTGGCAAACATTTTTTATTAATTTGCTATTTATGGCCATGTTATGACCATAACTGGAATTGTACCGAACCATTTATGGTCACTACTTATATACGTTTAAAAATAGGATATTTTTGCAGGAGTATACCATATTATGGCGCCAACAAAAAAAATAAAGTTGTTCGTTTTCAATAGAAACTCGCCCACCAAATTAAAAAAATGCACTAAAAGCCGTAATGTCCATGCTAAATACTTACCAACAAAGACAGGGTGTCTTTTATACAGTGTGTCCCAGGAAAGTGAAACGAGAGGTGTAAAAGGCCAAAAATTTTCGAGTTCGAATTTGGCCATTTGGGATCCAGGCCTGTTGGCATGGAAAATAATTTTCACCATATTTTTAATTTTGAAAAATAAAGTAGGCCCTGACAGGAACGATTTATTTATTTTCTGTGTTGGTTAAGTGCCCTTTCGAGACAAGATATCGAAAAATTTCATTGAAAAAAAGTTGATTAGAATTGAAAATTATGACCCTGTGTCAATTTTCAAAATAATTGGCCTACTTTGATTTTTGTCTTCTCTATTTCCTATAAGTAGGTGAACTATCCTTTTCCTTTAAAATATCGAAAAATTTCATTCGAAAAAGTTATTCAGAATAAAAAATTATGCAAAACTGCGAAATTTGGACTCAATCGGCCTGCTATGATTTGTTTGAAATAATGTCTTTATGAAAATGAAAATCAAAGTGGGTCAATTATTTTGAAAATTGACACAGGGTCATAGTTTTCAATTACAAGCAACTTTTTCTAATGAAGTTTTTCGATATTTTAAACGATAAGGATAGTTCACCTACCTATAGGAAATAAAATGGACGAAAATCAAAGTAGGCCAATTATTTTCTAGGCAAGCAGGCCTCGACCCCAAATGGCCAAATTCGAACTCAAAAATTTTTGGTCTTTTACACCTCTCGTTTCACTTCTCCTGGAACACACTGTATATGTGGAGCATGACGTTTCATATGTGTGACAGATATATTAGGCAAACTCGCGGACCCTAAACTTAAAAAACAAGGTAGAGCTTTAACTTACGCTTTTTCAAGACCAGTGGATATTATCGAAAGATAATATCTTGACAATGTATGTACCTACCTAGGCACCTTAGTTTTATTTCATAAATTTATAGTTTTGTTCCAAATAAAAACAATCTAGGCATGTTTTACTTTCTTTTTCCACTAAAGTATCACAATATGCCATATGGCCACAAGTGGCAAAAAAGTGGCTATATTTGGGTAACAAGTGGCCATAAATGGCAAAAATCGACATTCAAGTATATTTTCTGTTGTATTTTTTTTTTCAATGAAAATGTTTTTTGTTAACTATATACTCCTTCATAGACAACTCAACTAGGAACAAATATATGAAGCCATAATTTAAGTATTTACTATTTTTTTATGCTGGTTGAAGTGTGGAAAATCCTTAACGTGGCCAAAAAGGGTATCTCTACCCTACCTACTAGCATGTCACAAGACAAGAAAAGTTCACTTGCCTTACTAAAACTACTAAAACTAATTTACAAATACAGAAAGGGCGAATTTCCAAAGTTTTGAGACCGTTGCCTTTATTGCTTGTTTCATGAAACATCTGCAATGTTACCAAACTTTATCAATATCTTAAGAAAATTACAAAATACTTAAAACGTTATTCCTGCGATACCTACCTACTCAATATCTATTACAATAGTGTTGTGTTATTGCATATAAGAATATATAAGAGGTTTGGTAAACCGACACAATAGCTCACAGATGACACCCTTTCTGGTCTAATTTTACTTGCCTTATAACTGTTTTGTTGACAATAATAATTCTTTGATAAAGTTATTCCTAATGGCGTTTTTTCTTTCCCATAATCTCCCTCTCTTGTATAATAATTTCTGCCGTATCAGGCCAGACGTGGCGCGGAATACGAAATGTCCTCGACCGAAAACGAGATAGCGAGAACACAATTCAGTTTCACTCTCCTCACACTCTCCTATTCCCCGGGAGTTTATCGATGTTCGGCCTACGTACGGGCGCCAACGCCACGTTCCCCTCCGCTTAGTATTCTTCCCGGGATTCCGAAATAATGCGAGAAGAAATAACAAGTTCCTACTCCCTGGGTGCCTCCAGATTTCCTCCTGTTTTTCTTGCCGTCTCTTACGCGTTGGGCGAGCCGCGGAAATATTGTCTAGACAAATAAAGTTTACGGCCGAGTTATGGCTGAAGGGAAGGGATAGAACAAGTGGAACATGCTGTAAGGGTACAAAGAAGGGCATTTATCCGGTTTTATTTCTAAAATGACGCAGCACTAATTTTATTATAGTTTAGCTTTATTACTATGTGTAGTTCTGCCAATTTATTTGGCTTATAATGTGTTTGCAAAAACAATATTACGAAAGGACACACTTCCTATAACACTGCCCATGGAAGTTATTTCACGCAAAATATTAGTTTATTATTTTGTTTTAATTTAGTTGCTAAATGCGCTGATTATTATTGACAGAGACTATATGCTATATATCATGTCAAACTACTATTTATTTTTGTAATATTTTGTACTGTTAGTATGAATATAGTTATCTTAACATGGAACTCCGCTAGTTCAAAATAATTTTGTAGACTTTATTTACTGCTAGCTATTTCTTTGTCATTGTTCTTCCTTCACTTGTGTGTCAAGTCCAGTAAATGCAGTCGAACTATGACAAAAAGATATAGTATATTTCCTAACAAGTGCGGAAAGTGCCACTTTTCCGCACGCGATTGCAGTTGGCTGAATGACGCGTAGGGGAGTTCAGCCAAGGAATCGAGTGTGGAAAAGACACTTTCCGCAAGAGTTAGGAACACTATTTTTTTCTACAAGCGTGCGGAAAAGTAAGACACTTTTCCGTGCGGAAATGTAAGACACTTTTCAGCACGCATTTACTTTTCCGCACGCATTTTAGTTTAGAAAGTGTCACTTTTCCGCACTAGTGCGGAAAAATAGTGCGAAAAAGTACTTTTCCTCACTAGTGCGGAAAATGACACTTTCTGAATTAAAATGCGTGCGGAAAAGTGTACCTTTCCGCGCGCTTGTAGAAAAAATGTGTTTTTATAACACAAATATGACAATGAGCAAGACTTTAACAGTCGATAGAAAATGTATTATCAAAGGTCATTTTAAGCGTTTTACTGTTATAGCCTAGGTTTAAATTCATCAAAGAAAATTAACTGCAAGGTTATATTATGATATATTTCGTTACTTTCCTCGACATAAACTAATAAATTAATCATTATGTATATTTTTTGTAGCTGTTAAATAAAAATAAATACAAATCGAAAATTACTGGAAAATAATATGGATGACGTCACAGAGGCCATTTTCCGAAGAACTCCTTTTTGAAATTTTGTTTTAAGTTTTCGTGTTCCCGCTGTAGGCATGGGACGCCGAGTTTCGCTCACCGCGTACATATATCAATGTCCAAATATAATCTTTTGTTTTCACTTTTTAATTTTTTAATATTAGAAAATATAGTTCAAACAATACCGTGCATTTTTCATACTGGCGGGGGGTAAATTGTCCGGGGGTTAATGTCCAGGTAAGTTTTTGTCCAGGGGGTAAAAGCCGGGGGGAAAATGTCCGGGGGGATTTTATTTGGGGGTTATTGTCCTAGATCCAATATTTTGATATCTGTCACGGTGATATAGCAGGTGTCAGTATATGTATAGTGCTATTCGATACCTTTATGCATATATAGCTGTGCCTGGCTTGCAAAATTAAACGTTTGAGGATAATAATTCATCGGTAAGTAATATTGTAATTTAAATTAACTTTTGAGGCCATGCACCAAAGTGCGTTCAACGCTGATTTTCAAGTTTCTAACTTTAAATTTGTCTTTCTGTTTTGGTTTTTAATGTAGGTGTGTCACTGGCGCGTGGGGCTTATTTCAGTGGATAGACGGATAGTGTTATTGTTAGTACATATTTATAAAAGTAATTTATATATCACTAAAAGTTATACCTAAAAGCCTATAAAAAGATTATTTTGGTACGAAATAGGCAACCAAAAGGTGTATAATATGTTCAGTAAAACACAGTTAGCGCCAGAGTTTTATGGAAGTAATTAGTAATTCTGGAAATCGTAGTTTTATAATAGATATAGGTATTAAGAACATGTTAATATGTTGTGGTAACGGTCACTGCAAGTGCTATAAAATGGTGTTAGAAATATTTACACCACTTAATTATAACCCTAGTACTTACTTTGATTTTATACATATAACCGACATTTATACAGGGTGAGTCGTTAATAATGGCACATAGTTGAGGCCAATATGCTTTATAAAAATGTTGTTTGTTGAAGTTCATTTTTGAAATTGAATTATTGCTACATCTCACGAAATAATCAAGCTGCTGAACTGAAATTTGGCACTGTTGTGTTTTTGGGGATGGAGAGTAAGCTGAAAATGTCAATTTGTACGTATCTCACAGAGGGAGCCACTTTTGCGCTGTTTTTGGATCGTGCTCTTACTCGTAATTTTTTCAGGTTATCTTTTTGGTCTTGCAGGTCCATCATTTTAATGCATCCTTCCCTTTTGCAACAAAGAGGTAGATACTCTTGTTTCATAACGATCAAATCAACCGTTTGCGTTAAAGTTGCCAAAACGTGCCCAAAAAACACCTGTTGACTTCAATATTTCAAAAAATGAACTTTATCGCCCCGTATCTCTTAAACAAACAACATTTATAATAATATAAGGAATATTAGCCTCAATCGTAATATTTTGGCCCAAAATACAGTGTGGTCATTTAAGTGTGCAACATATGGGATATTTTTTTTTTATTAATTGCACAACGAAAATACAAATGTTCCCGAAAGTTGGTGCATGTTCGATAATCATATTAGGCGCACTTAGAATGGTTGCAAGTCAAACAGCATACAGGGTAGGAGAAAAAATATAAAAATTGTACAAGAGTAAAGTACCCATATTTCAGAAAATTCAGCAAATTGTTATTAAGAAAAGTTGTCTAGAATTAAAAGTTGTGCCTAAATACCAAAACATGGCCTCCTAAGAAAAAAATATATTTTTTGAAAAAAAAAAATTCTTAAAAAAATTGTTTTAATATTCGCCCCAAACAATTTCATAAATCAATCAAAATTAAATCAATTTCGCATAACTTTGTTCAAATTCAACAATATTTGTAAAATTAACTTAGATTTTTAATTTTTAGGGAATCACAAACTTCATGTTTGTTGCAACGATATTAAACAAAACTTTAAAATTTCGCAAAAATTCTTCTGGACAAGGTAAAACATTAGTAATGATAATGTGTATATTAAAAAACTCTCATTTAAGGTGCAAAATTTTTATTTTAAATGTTTATTAAGAAATTGTGGAAATTAATTGACGAAAAAAAAATTTTTCTTAGGAGGCTATGTTTTGGCATTTAGGCATAGCATTTAAACTTTTCTCAATAACCTTTTGCTGAATTTTTTGAATAAAGAGTACTTTACTCTTGTACAATTTTTATATATTTTGACCTACCCTGTATGCTGTTTAACTTGCAACCATTCTAAGTGCACCTAATATAATTATTGAACATGCATCAACTGCCGGCAATATCTGTATTTTGGTTGTGCAATTAATAAAAAAGTGCCCATATGTTGCTTAAATGAACACCCTGTATGCAGTTACACTATGTGTCATTATTAATGACTCACTCTGTCCAACTAGGTATCACTTTTGTGGTAACGAAAAATATTCGTTGGGTAGAAATCAAAATGATGCAATTATTTTTCAAAATATGAAAAAGGCGCACTTTGAGATACATTTGCATGTTCGAACTTTGCTGATAAACATTTTTGAACGGACCCTCGCGGAACTCCACCCAGGGGCGGACCGTAAGTTTTGGGGGCCCTGAGCTAATACTATTATGGGGCCCCCTGTTTGTTTCGGTAATCAAAAACCTGCTTTTTCTTCTTCAAAAAATGTATAAATTAACACTTCACACTTCACCAAAACGAAAGATCAGTTGATTCAAGCGAAGCATTTCTCAAGCATAAAGAAGCAAATAATAACCTCAAACTGATATATAGGTACGATTGACGAGGTATAGATGGCAGCAGGGCCCACAATTGATGCTGTGTGCCTAACTTTTTTTTATTTTTTGTGGGTAACGTAAACTTACCAGTGCCTGACACCTTAAGGATTGATTTATCAAATTTTAATCTATAAAAAATCATTTTGGCGCGTTTATTGATGATTCTTAATATGAAGTAAGTAGGAGAGACATCACTGGAAATAATTACCAACAGCCCAAATCAAATCTGCAATACATTTTTTTGTAAACAAAATTTTAAAATTTATGTTTTTTTTATCCTGTATAACTGACAGCGATTTTTGACTAGACCCTTAGCCTGAATCTGATAAGCCCAAAACCTGACACCCTATAAAAATTGTCACACCAATTTTTAAAAAGGAAAACACAAGTGTTTATTTTATGTATAGAAATGTTTATTTATTTTGTAAATTATTATTTGTTCGTTATGTCACAGTTGTTATTAAAAGTAATGTTCGGTTTTATTTACCTATTTCTTTTATTTTTCTATGATAATATTGATTCTCGTAAATGTATTCCCATGTTATTTAGCTCCAACTGTTTTTTTCTCATTTAATATTTTCTATCTGCTTTCTATTTATTGTTCTTCTCTTCCCCTCCCTCTTTTCTCCTCCCTATCTTTCTCTTTTTTTTCTTCTAAAAATACTGTTTCTTGTCTACCCCGACAGACCGCATAAATTCCCAAGGGTCGTTTCTTAACTACACATCTTTGAACATATTTTGAATGATTTAATTTAATTTGACATTGTAAACTTGTAAAGATCGTAGTAGTAGTTATTGGTCCTGTTTAGCGCTTTCGACAAGAAGAAGACATCTAAGACGTGGCTCAGAATCGTTGAGTGACAAATCTATACATGTTCTGATGCTCTTGAAGACGATGACAGAACTCCGAAGCGTTGACTGATCACCCAACGTCCAAAGTCTGCCATAGTCAGTGCCAATTGTATAGCCAATGGCTGACAGGGTTGTTAGGCATTGGAAATATTTAACCCATTGACGCGAAATTTGTACACCATTATAATGTTTTTTTGTTGGATACTTTAGAGATCATTTTTGCATGACTTGTGGACTGACACCTACGTCAGGCATTGGCTTAGCCCAAACATAACATAAGCCATTAGCTGACACCCCAACCAAAATCTTCAAAAACTTAAAATAGTTCTAAATTATTATCTTACTTTTTTGCTTAGAAGTATAAGCCACAAAAATTAATTCCGTTGAAAAATCTATACTAACAACACGTAATTACACACTATTTTTTACAACGCTGCACTAAACAATTTTGCTAAAGAAACTGCAATGAATATAACTTCGCTATAAATTGAAAAGTCATTAAAAATAAAGAGATCAAGATGACTACCTTAGGAACATACATAATTCATAACTGTGATACTGTGATTTCTACCAACATAAACATTTCAATAGAATGGATTTATATCTGCTTATTACCTTATTTTTTTAATTAAATAAAGCATGCGTCAGGTTTAGGCAATGTCGCAGGCACTGGTAGGTTTACGTTAATTTTTTTTAATTTTCACCGCGGTGAGGCCGGGGCTGGCGGGGCCCCTTGTGTGAAAGGGGCCCTGGGCTGCAGCCCATAAAGCCCATGCCTAAATCCGCCCCTGACTCCACCACTCTCCACTCATCGACTATTTAGCGCGGAATCATTTATAAAACCTCGGCGAGGGTCGGCGGACCCCGAGAGAGAATCAATTTAACTCAGCCAACAAGAAAATTACCGAGGATAATATAAAGAGCTCCTCCACCGCCTCCCCGGTAATTTCCGGCCCGACCGAACGGCTACTTGGTATTTTCGAATGAACCACGAAACGTTTAACTGTCGATTCTCGAGATTAAAAACCAACAGCCCGTCGGTACGTGCCCGGAATGCCTCGGCGTCGCGTTTGCCCGCATAAACCCGTCATATACCCGTCAATTTACGGCGGCGCCGTTTTTACGGAGGCGGCCCCGATAAATAAATCGAGGGTAAACACCTCGTCGTAATTTACGGGGGGACTGGAGCAGATTTAAGGCGGGAGGATGAAAACTGGCCGGGACTTATTCATATATATTATATGCAATGAGCTAGTACGATAAATTTAAAAAAAGCTTTGTGGGATTTGAACCCTGGACCAACAAATTACTAGTCGCGTACTCTCACCCTACGGTTAATAAGTGCCTGCTAATTTTGATCTATTAAGCGGCTCTTATTTGACGATGGGGAACACGGGCGTAGCCAGGATTTAGTTTTGGGGGGGGGGGTTTAGTTTGAGAAGTAAATAAAACAACAAAAATATACTTACATGAAATTTAATATCTATATATTCATCCGAAAAACTACGACATATTTATAAAGTTCTTAACTTTAAATGAAATGGATAAATTAATTTCGTTCCTCTGCGCTAAATCTAAAACCATTAAAGAAGAAATCTTCGGCTTTTTCTTTTAAATATATCCACTACTTCATCTGCATGAATTTCTGTTCCATAGTGAATGTTCATTAGAGCCAAACCATTAAGTCTGTTTTCACTTGTAGTGTTTCGTAAATAGTTTTTCAGTCTCCTTAGGCTCGAGAAAGACCTTTCTGGGGTAGCAGTGGATACAGGAATGGTAGCCAAGATTTGTAGTAATGTGTAAATATTAGGATAAAGGTTTTTATCGCACATATCTAGGCATTCCAAACTAGATTTCGGGGTAGGCAGTCTTCTTATCAGCATGCAAGGTAGCTGAAGCTTTGATAGCTTTTTTCTTTTTTCTTTATTAGAAACCCCTTGACCTTGACTACACCACTTTTTCCAGTAGTCCATACCTTTAAGTTTATCACCCTTCCTTTTTTTCCCCTCCATTTTTCGACAGTAATAATGATTCACGTATCTATCCTTAAGAAGGTCATCGAATAACAGCGCACTAAAATTACTCACTTACACGGTACACTTAATTCTCTTCACTATTCGTTCACCACTTTTCACTTTTATTCGCTTCGAGTTCGCATGGAACAATACTGCCGTAAGCGCGGTCACTCGCCGCGGCGCCGCTTATATAGCAGCCTAGTAGCCGTCCAGAAACTTCCACAAACTTCCACAAAGTTCCGCTCATTTCGACCGAGGGGCGTGGCGAATAATCGAGAAACAACGCAAAGTGTCCCTACAATACAAAATAGTTCGGCTGCAACTGCGTCTGCCTCTCGTCAAAAGATGGCTCTAGGCGCTACTATTACTACATATATTCAAACGTAATAATAATTTAACTCTTCACTCCTCGTATTTTTTCGGTATAATATTAGGTAATATTTTGCTTATTTCGGGGCGGGGGGTTTGAACCCCCGAAACCCCCCCCCCCTTGGCTACGCCCGTGATGGGGAAACATTGATATTGTTAATTTTTCTTTCGCATAATTCGCGTTTTTTTTTTCTGATCAAAACCAGTTTCTAAAACTATTGTTGTGAAACCTATTACAATTGACGCAAGTTTCGCGTTGCTACATATTTGTTATTAATGTGGTTTTAAGGCCCTTGTTGCGTAACGGTTGCTAGGCAATATTTTTTTGTACCTAGCAACCACTTTCGCAGCTAGCAACTTTCTGTTATCACAATGCGAAAACACCGTGTCAATGCTGATGCTTAGGTATGCGTACAACTAAATATAAACCAGCCGCGGCTCGTGATGAGTTAGAGGTGGGTCAAAATGTGGTGAATATAGTGCCGCAGCCGCTGGCCCGCACTCGAAAATTTTTTCGGAGTGATATTTACACACAAACTAACTTTTATGTATTTTTTTATGCGTTTGACTTTTAAATGGAGCAATTAAAAGACATATCCCGAGACATATCCCTGGAGATATATGGATAGACAAGGGATATATCCATTAGACAATTATTCTGAACAATAATACCTTATATTGAGATAATTCCTAGGACTATTTCCCTCGCCTTAATTTCCACCAACCACAAACGCAATTTTGAATTACAAATGGTTTCTAGATGGAAAAACTGTATGACAGCACCTGTCAGCAGTTTTTTCCAGTTTACCCGTGGCAAAACTTGACTGCTGTTGTATAATAGGTAGTATGTTTTGTAAGCTATGTGTATGCAGAATAATCTGTTACTCGTGAAATGGTCTTGTCAAATACCATACGGGAATCTAGTTTTTCCTGTGAAAAAAATCCAAAAAAAAAAACACAAAGCTAAGTAATATTTTTTTAACAAAATGCATTCGTGCGGGTGCAAAAATCCTCGTCTTCGACTCGGATTTTTGTTGCCACCAGCACTCATGCTTCTTGTTAAAATATTACTTAGCAACGTGTTTTTTCGATTTTTTTCGATAATTCACTCACCTTTTATGTACTTAGTTACGAGAAATCATTGGTGTTTGGAGTTCAAATGCACCGCAGAATTCTACACAGTCAATAATTATTATTCTGCTAAAAATATACTTATTTTGCCTTACTTTAATATTTTAGTCTTTTATAAGTTTACAATAAGCACTATTTAATTGAATTCTTATACCAACGTGTCTAAGACTACCGAAATTCATAGCATAATCGCGAGCATTATTCATATAAGTAGTATGTATGGAGAAGGAGCATGTTTTGCCACTTTTTCTTTTAAATGTTTTATGTCAGTATTACGATACACAGATAACGGTATGCCAGCTAGGAGAACGAGAATTAAACTCTCTTGCGCATCTACGTCACTTCGACAAAAGCGCGGCCAACTTATAAAAAATAGTCCTGAAATTAGTCTCACTGACATACGTCAGTTATCAATTTCGGTCAAGTTAAATCCAAAGAGAGAATGTAGGCACCTTGAGACACTTTGGTGTATATGTGGTTGCCTAGCTCACTAGAAAATGAGTAAAATTTCCGTTAAAATAAAAGTAAGCCATGATTTTGTCGAATAAGCGTCACCGTTGACGTTACAGCACCTGCGCTCGGACATACCGTTTTCTGTGTATCGTGGTCAATATGTAATATGTAAGTACCTACAGGGAAAATAATAAAAAACGCGTTTTCACATTGCTTAAAATACCCGTTAATTTATTTCCTTCTGTCTTTGTGTTTCTTTTTTCGATCTAGAAGAGGTTTCTTTTATTTCTAAACGTTTTTCATGAGTCAATGTGTCGCTTATTTTAGTATTTCTTGCACGGTCACTACAGGGGCGGAAGCCATTGGTAAAATTTTGATAACTATAAACACTACACGATTGCATAGTCTACAAGTAAATAGATCGCGAAGAAAAGAAAATTTAGTAAATCCGTACACCGAAACACAAGACGAAACAATTAAAAAACGTAAATAACTTGAACCGAACCGACAAAGCACGTGCCGTTTGCTTGGGTTTATTTTAACGAAACTGTGGCTGACGTGACTATCGCGACGCGGCGCGACGGTCTACCAAACTAAATGCGTGCGTTATGAGTGGTCGGCCGTCGACGACAGCGACTCTACCAAAGTCTAGAGAATACTATAAGTCGGCGCACTCGGCCTTGTGTAAACAAACGTTTCCCCCCTGCCGTCTCCCGCTCCCTCGGCCCGCCGTCATCGGAGTACGGCGATCGATATCTGATTTGATAAGAAAATAAGCTTATAGACCGGGAGATAGTGACAGATTTTTGGACGAGATTTTACTCAGTATGCCTTGCAAAGGGCATTATGTGGCACATATTCTCACAATAATAAGGTATGAATTAGAGAGTCATCCTGGGTTCTTCATATGAAAAACTGAGTTATCAATTATTCGAAAAATATGCGTTTTGATATGATTTTAGACAGGCTGCCATGTGTTTTATAATGAAGTTCAAAATAGAAAATGCCTCGAAAAACCATAGGCATACCGTTAGCGTGGGTCCAAAGGGCTATTATTTCCATGTGAACTTGTATTTTAATAATTAATTTTTCAACGTTTCTGAACAGGCTGCCAATGAGAAGTGTGCTAGTGCTTGTTATGAAAATGCTGAAAAAAGGATGGCAGACCTTTTGCGCATGTCCAAGTACACTTAACAGCGAATAAATCGTTTAAATTATTAAATAACATTCAATTTAAACAGTACTTGGACAAGCGTAAAAGCTATGCCATCCTTTTTTCAGCATTTTCATAACAAGCACTTGCATACTTCTCCTTGGCAGCCTGTTCAGAAACGTGGAAAAACTAATTATTAAAATACAAGTTCACGTGACAATAATAGCCCTTTGAACCCACGCTAACGGTATGCCTATGGTTTTCCGAGGAATTTTCTATTTTGAACTTCATTATAAAACACATGGCAGCCTGACTAAAATCATATCAAAACGCATATTTTTCGAATAATTGAAAACTCAGTTTTTCATATGAAGAACCCAGGATGACTCTCTGGTTCATACCTTATTATTGTGAGAATATGTGCCACATAATGCCCTTTCCAAGGCATACTGAGTAAAATCACGTCAAAAAATATGTCACTATCTCCCGGTCTATATGTAGCTGAGAGCGGTTCGAGGCTGATTTACGACCAGTCGCAAAAAATTGTTGTTTTCTCCGAGAGAACAAGGAAGTGAGCTGACTTATAGTATTCTCTAGACTTTGACTCTACTTCTCTCTTTTCGGCTTCAGAGCGGGCGCGTATGCTAGTGTCTCTTTCTCACTTTCAATGCATTTATCCTTGTGGATTGCCGTATAATAACCCGTGAGGTCAATTTAAAATACGGCCAGGCGGGCAGCGGATAGGAATGAATTAGACATTAGGCATCAGTAATCTTGGCTCCATTGGTAATAATTGGGGAGTTTTTGCATGAAAATATAATTGCATTTTTTAAAGATAGTTTATTATTAAACATTAAAAATTTGTTGGAATAAATTGGGTGGGTCATTGAGAAGCCGCGCCTGCTATAAACTATCTAAATTCCCAGGCGTCAGCAAACTTATCGCCGCCAACTCCACATTCAAGCGGACGCATTAACATAGAGTTGCAGAAGTAAATCGACACGCCACACAACAATGCACAATAATGCTATATTCGGACTCGGTAGGCCATTCCGGGCACGTACCACGCACCGACTCGAAATTCAGCCCATGCAGATGGCCGGCGGCGGCCCGCTTTGCGCCTTCGCGCGTCTCCCGCCTATACGGAATTCCGGGGGTCTTCGCCCGGAGGTAGGGAATTAGTCCGGGGGGACTTGCATGCCCCGGATTCCCTAAGAGGACACGCAAAAAGGCTTTTCCAGATGTCACGTATTCAGTTTTTCTGATATAGACTAAAACATACCCGCACTTTGTACACTTACTGGTATGTTTACCAGATTAAGGATGTGTGACTATGTGCGGTTAAATATATATATATATATATATATATCCTATCTTTTGATTTGGTTAATGTTACACCGTACTGATGATTGCCAAATAACATGAAACACGTGTATGCGGTTACTAGTTTTTTCTTTTTGTTAACTTTGAGTGTTTGCCCATTATCACCTTTTCTTATAATTATTACATTTACACTCGCTAATCTTACATCCTTATATATATATATATATATATATATATATATATATATATAGAAGACGCGATTTATTAGTTGGTAGCGTTTTTTTCTTGAAAATAGAAAGTGACTTCTTGTTAAAAAGTCTAATTTTGTTGCCTGAACTCGCCACTGGCGCCGTAATATGACTAAAATATCTACAGGGTGGTTTAATGTTAAAAATATTACTGTTGGAAAATAGTTAGTGGAAAGACCACAAATATAAATTGGTATCCCAAAAAAAAAGCCTGTCAATTGCCAATATTTGGGTGATGTAAGTACCTATGAAGGTAAAATATTACCAATTTTTTCATTTATAAAATTGTTTAGTGCGAAAAATCTAAGAAGAAAAACTACTATAATTTCTAACCTAATTATAAGCTTCATAAACTATCAACTTTTAGGAAACTTTGGTATCTACTTTACTTTATTACTACCCAGAATCAGACTTTGAAGACAATAATGAAAATGTTATCATACATTTTTGGCCAATACTTCCTTTTTTTATACTTTCTAGATGCCCTTATACTCAAAAGATAATTCATGGAATGCTGTAGGTGATAAATAAGAAAATTTTGATTTAATATTTGTCCCTCTAATTCAGGTCAAAAATAGTTTAGATAGATAAGTAATTGAATCTCTATACATATATATATTATATATATATTATTATTATATATATATCCTTATTGTCATATATATATATATATATATATTCCTCTATGTTTCTGGTGGTTTTTGGATTTATATAATAACCTAATAAATACTATAAAGTTCAAAAACACTACTTTTTTTGGTCTTGAAAGTAAAAAAGGCTTAAAAATAAACCGTGGTCACTGAAAACATAACCTGAAAACTAAAAATTGAGGTGTAGTTTGTTTTGTTAGGTAGGTAAAAGCTATTATTTGCTATATTTGGATTTAACATAATGTTCTATAAAGTATAGTAGGAATATGCCTAAACAACATAAGGCTTTTCTCAATTCTTCTTTATTATTTAATATATTAAAAATGAAGCCTATAATGAATATGACATCGATAAGATTGATAAGCCTGTGTGTGTTTCAGATATTGGATATATTGACATTGCAGAGGAAGTGGAAGTGCGTAAACAGTGAATAGATACAGCATATAATGATATCAATTTGGAAGGGTACCTACCTACGAATGGTAAAAAGATTAATGAATATCTTCATAAGCAGCTTTCTCTTTTAGAGTCTCTCTCACATAATACATAATATTATTAGATTCTAGATAAATTTAATGATTCATTTTCCCCGGAAAAATAACCCTCATTTTAAGTTGTTGGGCGTGTTATCCTTGAATAAGGAAAATATTCCTACATGGTCAGAATTCGTTGTTATTTTCCCCTGATTTAAGAAATTACTTCACAATAAATAAGAATTTATTTTCTATCAAACAAAGAACGATATCCCCCATCTTGAAACAAAACGAGTAATAGTTAATTTTTTAAAATATGGAAAAAAGTCACACTTTGAGATACTCAATAAATTCTTCAAAGGTTTGCTTAGCCTGTTTTTTTGTCCTGTTTGAACTTTGTTCATAAACATTTTTGAAAATAAGGAAAAACAATTTTGTAAATTCTCATACTTATGAGTAGGTATTACACCTATAATATGCAGAAATATTTTCGGCACAAGAACATTTTTCCGCAAACAACAAAATCCAAACACTTGTCATTACTCTATTAGGTATATCTATTAGCAGACGACATTTAATTTATTGTCTCGGCATCTCGGACGTTTAAGGATAGAACATATCTACATCGCATTAATAGAAAAGGAAAACTGCTGTTCTTCATTATGCTAAAATTAAGTCCATAAGTATATATACTAAATTACCTATATAATTATTACCTAATCTTTACTACTCGAGTGATAAATTTAACTAAAACCCATGAAGTTATACGCTGTGTCTAGCCTCCCGGTACCGGTATTCATATAAATCCCGGTAGAAACTGTGACGTAGCTTAGATGATGTATTTATTTACCGATTTTTGTTAGAATCCCGGTAGGATCAAAGAGTATTTAGATAAATTCCGGTGCTTTTCTAATTCATTTGTAAAGCAAAATACCACAGAATAAGTAAAATATGTATTACCAACTAAACATATAAAGAGATAATACATTAAAATAGAATTAAAACAAAAAATGAAATGTAAGTTCTCACAAATGACAATGGCATTAAACGTGGTCAGAAAATAGGTCTCTAAAAAGATGTAAGTTACACTATTATTATTATTATTATTATTATTATTATTAGGAAATATTATGAGAAAGTGCTGATGCAAGGTGCTGGGTGCCTAGAAAGTGTAAAAAAATATTTCTTCTTGCAATCGGTGCAAAACCAGGTTTTTGTTTGTTTTTCAAAGCAGTGCATTTAATATGTCTTTTAAGCAGACAAAAACTGCAAGTAATTTTTTTTTCAGATGTGATGTCATAATTGCATACACAGCAAACCAGAGGACGTTGAGATTAAAATCGCAACTTGAGATTTTGTATCAATTATTTTTGTAACAAATTCCATGCATCGCCTTTGAAAATTGGAAATAATAATAGGGGAAACACGGATAGAAAGGCACGCTGGCCAAGGATTTTCCTTTTTAAAAGTTCTTACCTTCTTAATATTGTTTCCCGCCTTATGAAACTTCTGACAACCAAAATTGCAACATAATATTTTACTCCATCATACCCCAGTTCGGATCTGATCGTCTCGACGATGTAATAAGCCGTGTATATATTCCAATATTCTGAAAATGTTTCACATTCATACTGCTTTACTGCTGCATTGACTTCCTCAAAAGAGTGAAACGTTTGAGGCTGGTTTTGTAAACATTTTTGTTTTACAAAAAAAAACTACTTCTGGTCAACTTTTTCTCATAATTTTTTTTGGGTCTCTATTTAATGATTTATAGGCCATTATATTTATTAAATAATTTTTGTCATATAATGCCCTGTAAATCTTTAATTATTGGACACAAAAATATATATAAAAAAAAGTGTAAGTGTAAGTACTCGGGAGTACACCCAAACAAACCAATAAAATTATACATATTAGATTTTTTTACTATTTCTAAACCGGTAAAGAAATACGTCATCCAGGCTACGTCACAGTTTCTACCGAGATTTATATGAATGCCACTACCGGGAGGCTAGACACAGCGGAAGTCATATTACCTATTTTTAACTTAAAAGTAACATCCAGTTCATTCACCACTTTTTAAATTTTTACCACGCACTACCGCACTACGTCGCGGAATTAGGAAATTTAAACTTTCAATGTTTGTTGAGATATAGCTTTAGTTTGGGGGATTTTACAAAATAAAAGTTCAATTTATACGAGTGAGCTTATGCCCTTTATACTAAATTGATCAAGAAACGTTTTCGTCACGCTTGGGCTCTGTTGAGAATATTTCGCAAGTTCTTTATTAATTTATTGTATACTTATAATATGTATTCAAAACGAGTTATTTTACCGTTTTAACACTGGTTTATTTTCTGAATGCATGTGCCACAAATTTAAACAGAGATTTAATCTAAACACTGTATATCAATGTAAAAGTTATATAAATTCATTTATTATTTTTAGACCAAGTTGATAAGTTGGTGTGTGTATATTGAGCAGATCACCGGTCTTTGGAATCAATTACCGCAAAGCGATAAATCTTAAGAGCATTTATCTCTAGCAAGGCCATAATTATTATTGGTGGTCTCATTGAGAAAAAATATGCCGTATTGGCTACAAGTGGCTGTGCCAGAATTAAATGGAATTCTGTCGTAAAAGTGAACTTTTTCTACGTAAATTGACCCGCTGAATTGATCTAACATAGCCCCTAAAGCATAGGGCCTACCGGTTTGGCATTTAAATGCGACATCCTTGAGAGCGACCGGACGAAATCAAATTTAATTTGTCTGGTCAAGTTTAATAATTAATATGTACCAATATTTTTGGAAATTCAAAAAGTCGAGGCTTTGATAGTCCTAGAAAAACGCGGGAGCATAACTTATAGGGCCTACTTATTTCAGACCTCAGAATTCAATAAGGGCGCAGGGCGTGAAGGCGAAAACCGACATTTCGACTGTTTGCATGCGCCAAGTCGACGAGCTGATTGCCGGGAATGGCGTGCACAAAGTTCGCAACCAACAACCAGTTCGTTGTTACAGCGTGTCAGTTTACTTCTGCAACTACTGTGTTAAAACGGTCCCTTGACTATGCGGTTGTTGGCCAAGGCGGCTGTGTACGCGTAATTTAATTATACTCGATTACGTAACTGTAAGTTCCAAAATTGTTAGTTCCGTACACCTTCTACCACCCTGACACAGAGAAGTTTTGATGGTATTAGTTTTCATTGCTGTGTGACTAGCGAAAACAATCAAAACAAAAGTAGACAAATAGAATATTATCTAATATTTGCCTAAGATATTTGACCGCGGATGAAGATACAAAAGGAATATGCTGTATCTATACGTACCGACGTGGGAAACTTTTAATTTTTGGAATTCAATTAATTTAGGATTAGGAGAGTTAGGACAATAATGTAACTTTTTAACAGAAAATAGTTATTTATGTACCAAGGCACTGAAGTTCAATTTTTTATGACTCATATGGAATTTAGTTGCCGAGCCCTCTGGCCGAGGCGAATAAACCACATGAGCCATAAAAAGAACTTCAGTGCTGAGGTACATATTATCTATATATTTTTTGAAATCGATTGCTCTACCTAGGTCAAGTATGACGAGACACGGCACTTTCTGATAGAAAATCCAAACTTCTGCCTATTGTGCAGCATCCATGTAAAATAGATTAATATTGAAAAATGGTACAATAATGGGTTACTTCAGTGCCGATTTCTGAGCTTTTAATGACGATTTTGAGACACTTTACTGCCGATTTCAAGAAAAATAATTTTTCAAACGGCATATGAATTTTGTGGATGAAAAATAATTTGTGATAGATTCCATGGGCGTAGCAAACTTCTGACCACAGGAATATCTATATGTATCTACTAATATTGGTCGGTGATACACGCGCACAATCTATGAGGTGAGGAGTATACTAAACATATGGCGGGTTATTTGACAAGCTCCTCCTATTCATTTAATTACTATTATTACTGTTACTATATCGTATTTTTGGCAAAATCCAGAGTTTAATTTTGAAAAAGTAAAAACTGTAATAAAATTGGAGCTTAAAATGAAAATTTGTTAAAATTAATGTATTAAATTTCTATATAATATAATCTAGAACACATCCGAACAATGTCTTCTACAATCCAAAATACATAGTTTATTGGCGGTTGTTGTTGTGCACTGGGACTTGGAGTTAATTTTTAATCTAAAATAGGAGATAAAATATCATGATCATTATACCTTATTTATTCTATAAGACATCTTCTTTGCTCTTGTCTCTAATGTTTTCTGTAACAATAATTCGATGCAGAACATTTTGTGAAACTGGAGCCATTTGAAATAATTCCTAGAGCTCTTACACTTCTTGCTAGCATGCGCGCTAAACGCGCTAAACCATATTATTTTCGCCATACCAGGTATATTTGGTTATTTGTAATAATCGGGCAACTGCAACTAAAGTCTATCCAAGATACAGTGGCAGTGGATCAAAACATTGGCCACCACGTGACGTATTCTCTTATTGGTCTGGCCGTCATAAAATGTCAAGTGTTTACTCGGCGAGCAGAATGCAGGGCCGGCTCTTCCCTCAGTCGAGTTTTCTGCATATTTTAGATCGGATCGCGAGCAGTATATTCTGTAAATTTATTTTGCTACTTAATTTAAGGAAATTTATAAAGATCCACGAAAGGCAGAAACACACATTTTAGAACTTCTAAAAGAATTAGTTGAGAATTACATGCCACTTGGAATCTCATATTAGTCCGACCCTGGTAATCGATCGCAAGGCGGTCATGTGACTTTGTTTATATCTACTGCCGCTGTATCTTGGATGGACAGTGTCATTTTTTTGTGTCGCATTTTAATACTGCTATTTTTGTCAACTCAAAACTTAAACTATTCGATAATGGTATATTAAATTATATTTACGTCTAATATGTCTTCTTATAGAGGGCAACCAGATATACACTGTTTGAGTTTCCTATTAAAAAAATCCGTTCAAAAATTCTTATCATTTTTCATTAATTTGACATAAATCATAACCTAAATACAAAAACCTCTAATTTGACATACAGTCACACAGTTTCTATGGTAATCTAAAATTTTTGCAGGGGCAAATGATAAAAAATAATCTAATCTCTATAATGACCAAAATCGGCGAATGATGATACTAATGACTTTATTTTTCCAACTCTCCCTCAGGCTGCAAGTAAGTTTTTTATGACTCGATGACCTTTCGAGTCCGCAACACAAATTGGCAGATATACTTATAACAAAGCAATATTAATAACGCCTCAATAATTGCTACAAAAAAAAACAAGTCACTTGCAAATTTTACTGTGTAAAGTATAACACAATTTTTTCGACAAACTTGTTTTTCGACTGAAATATTTTAATTTTATTCATTGACGATGGACCTTCAAACGAAACTTGTTTACATCCCTGTCCCGCTGTCCACTTTTTAATTACTCCCTTCGTTCAAAAGCCCAACGCATATATGTCAATAGCGGGGCTAAGCGTCGTGTGTTTGCCATATAGCTAGTTTTAATGCAGCCCCTATATATCTAAATGAAATTTTTCTTGGTAGAAATTTTAATTTCCTGTCGAGAGCGTTCGCCCCCCGGTCTTCCTCGACGCATTTCCAGAACTAAGAGCAACGAAATTATACTGGAAAGTATACAGAGCAATGCATACAAAAATTCCTGCCCGGGGAAAACTAGCGGGAGTCGTTCGTTAGGACCGGTGTTTGCGTTTCAAATATTTGCCCAAAAATTCTGAAGGGGGATGGCGTTTTGAAATGTTAACACACACGTTGATGTAGGTTAGGGCAACAACTTCATAACATTTCATTAAATTGTGGAAAAAGGGTAGCTATATTATTAACTATCTAAAAGTAAGGTTTAGAGAGTGTCACTTTATCCACTCACCCATAATATGACAATGAAATTGAATTTCTAGTCATGGGTTTGGACGGTTTATCGGGCCTGTGCACTGTGCAGTCTAAGAGACTTTTCGGTACTTTGGCTTAGTTTATTTTTTCTGATAAGGTATTTTTACAATAATTTTCGACACCTGCAACGAAGACTATAGTAACACATTCTGGGAGATTTTGAGAAAAAGTGTTTAAAAGTTTTCACTTTTTTTAATCAAAGGGTAAAAATGCTAGATGCTTTTAAAACTTCTGGGTATTGGTTTTATGGATGACTAAACACTATTTTCTTAATACACAAAAATTGTTTTTCATGAAATCGGCAGTGAAGTGTCCCAAAATCGTCATTAAAAGCTCAGAAATCGTCACTGAAGTAGCCCATTATTGTACGATTTTTTCAATAAGTAGGCTTTGGCGAGATGTAAGCATCAAACGTCAGACGCGGAGCTATCGCCCGTCAAAAGTACACATTGCGAAATTGTTATCTATAACTGCGCAATCTTTCAGTATAAATATTATAGTATAGGTTTCAATATCACTAGATTTGTTATGGAGGCTGCATAACAAGCAGCAGTTTGGTTTTTCTGTTCGAAGGTACCGTGTCTTGTGAGACGTGACCTAGGTAGAGCGATCGTCAAAGTCAAGCAACGACGCGCGTAGTTGGTTCATGGACGGGTGATCCCGTATGATCATTTTCTTGCCTAATAATAGTTATTTATGTACCAAGGCACTGAAGTTCAACTTTTTATGACTCATGTGGAGTTTAGTTGCTGAGGCCTCTGGCCGAGGCAAATAAACCACATGAGTCATAAAAAGAACTTCAGTGCCGAGGTACATATTATTTTTTTTTGAAATCGGAAAAAAATTGCTTTATTAGGCAAGAAAATAATAATAAGGGATCACCCGTCCCCGAACCGACTACACGCGGCGTTGCTTGACTTTACCGATCGCTCTACCTAGGACAAGTATAATGACGTACGGCACCTTCTGACTGAAAAACCAAACTGCTGCTTCTTGTGCAGCCTATACACAACAAATCTATTGATATTCAAATTTACTAAAATATGTATACTGAAGGATTGCGCTTCTATAGGAAACAATTTCGCAATGTGTACGAAAAGTTAAATGAGCCTTTATCGGCCGGGTTTTGAATATTTGGTCACATTTGACGGGCGAATTCTCCGCGTCTGACGTTTGATGTTTACATCCCCCCAAGGCCTACTTATTGAAAAAATCGTACAATAATGGGCTACATTATTGTACGATTTCTGTGCTTTTAATGACGATTTGGGGACACTTTAATGCCGATTTCAAGAAAAACATTTTTTTTTCCGATTTCAAAAAAAATATATTAGTATATGTACCTCGGGACTGAAGTTATTTTTATGACTCATGTGGAATTTAGTTGCCGAGGCCTCTGGCCGAGGCAACTAAATTTGAACTTCAGTGCCTTGGTACATAAATGACTATTTTTTTATTTTTTTAATCTGAGTTACCTTCTAGTTTTCGTCGGACAATTTAAATAAAAAATGGAAGATACTTTATAGTTTCTGTATTCTCAGTAGTGGGATTTTTAGTAATCAATACCTTAGGTCTACAAAGAAAACAAAATTGGTACACACTGATTTTTTAAGGTTTTTAAGAAAAATTCGGGATATTTAAACATAAATTAACCTATTATTTATCATCTTCTGTATCATAACTTGAACTGGTTTCTTCAATTTTGCTTTTGTTTTTCTGTGCTTTGTGTGGGTTTTGATACATTTTTTCCCTAAACTTTCAAGAATCATAGAAATTGTGATACGATTTTGATATAAGATTTTTTCTGCGTATATAGTTATTTAAGTACATTTAACTTTTTTCATCAATGCCTAATATTGGACAGTAAATCAGTGGAAGTTCCTGGATATCTGCACTATTGATTCTTTTAAAATTTTGAATATTTTCTGTGTTCTAGAATTAATTCATTTTCACTATAAGATATTTACCACAGAAGACCATTTTTGCGCTGTTTTAATATTTTGTACAATAATATTACCGCAAAATCTTGTATAGTAACTAATCATTAATTGGAAATTTCGCACAAAATTCCGATGAAGACTATAGTAATTCAACTTATAATTTATATATACGGTCCCACGGTAAATTTTAGCCTTAACTTTATGCCCTGGTGATAGTAACACAAAACTGCAAATTTTTGAGATACTATAGTCTCCGTTGGAGGTGTAGATTTGTCCTAAAGCACAGCCAGGTACACGGCAGATTGATCCCATAGGCATTTGGATCAACTTTTACACAAAGCCTCAGAACATGACATTGGACATTTGATTTTTTATATAATCCAAGTTGGCTCCTTAAAACTCTATACCTACTACTGACCGCAGCCATCCTGCTATATCTTGTGTTTTCTCTCAGGGGGGCATAAAGAACCTGCATGGTAACAGAGGCATAGAACTGCATATCCTCTTCTCCCTCTATAATATAGTACCATTCTAAAACTCCCGTAATATTGTAGAATTGCCCGCCGCGGCCAAAGCTCAGACAATGGTCCTCCCCGAATTTACTACCTTATGTATAAACGTTTACTACTGGATGCGCTTGGGCCAGACCAGAGAAATGGGAGCTTGGTTAAAAAAATCGTCTGGATTCGGAGGTTTGCGAAGTTTACGAACGAAAATGTTTTAGTATAATTAAAATTTGATTTTCATCCTACATGCAAAATATCTACAGTCTGTTGAGTTTTCAAATGGGTTTAAAACAATATAAAAACGTTGACTGATATATTATTAAAGACTGCTCACGGCTGTCACGTCTGACACATTTTTGGCTCACTATGCGCTTTCGGGAGATAAAATACAATGCAGAATACATTGTTAGCCATCAGAGCCATCTGTTTTCCCGGACATAAAGCTATAGCCGTGAGAAGTCTTTATAAATACGTCAGTCAACGATAAAAATATACTCTGCTGCGAATGTAGGCCGAAAGGACTTAATTTTGCGGGCGAAAAGAGTTTTTTGAGAATACTACAAATCGCCTTTGAAGGTCTTGGACAATTTTGAACATCAAATCCGAACATGGGTCGGCGGAATCGGAAAAGCTTCATTTCCGTTATGTAACGGGTCGAAATACGTCGTAAAAAGTCAGTTTGTCCGCTTTTCAAAGAAATGCCATGGTCGGTCATTTAGAAAATGTTTCGATAAATTTGGAGACTGGTTTCTACCGCTCAGTTTACATCGGATAGGCCGGTTTTCGAGTCATTCTGAGGTCATTTAAAGGGTAGCCATTTTAAAATAGAAAACTCTGTATAACCATTATGGCTGTTTTTGAAAAAAGTTAGCTGGTCGAAGCCGCGTCGTATAGTAGTCCATTGATATTATAGCATAGAAAAACAAATTTATAAAGTTTTGTTATAATAATAATAATAATTCTCACCCTCACAATACTCCAAACTAGGAGTACCCCAGAAGCAACCATATGCTTGTGCGGGGGAGGGGGGCAATTACTATTATTTTATCTTTGTTGCCATTTGCGGCTAGGGTCGACTTTTTTTCCGATAGAAGTAGGATAGCATTCGCTCAAGTACTACGGAAAACCCTAGAAAACCGTAGTAATCCTAGTGAGTGTAGGATAATTAGTAAATCACACGGATAAAGCTATTTAGGAGCAATACCGTGAACCCACATTTGTCCAGCGCTCTTGGCCATAGCGGTGTTTTTCTTTAAAGACATGTGCATGCGCCTGTCTCGAACCAAGGTCGATCGAAGGCAGAAAAACATGCATTCTAAAAAATACCTATGGAGATGGAGATTATAGGCACAAAAGGGAGAGTTTTTAAAATCAAAAGTGTTCTTAAGTTAGAAGTGTGAGCTTAACACCCACAAACCACCCCTAACACGCATTGCGGTGGTTTTTCTCGGTTTTCTCTAAAACAGTTAGGCTCACAGAAAATTTTATACTTTCTAAAAATATTACTTATAGAACTTTCTATAAAAAAGGTTCTTATATACCTAGGTATTTAATTTTATTCAATTTATTTCGCGCAACGAGCAATCCAAACCGGGGGTTGCATAATATATAGTAACTTTTGACCAACGTAAAACGTCTTGTTTCGATAAAAATAATCTTTTTTACACTATGTATACCGGATAAAACGGAAAAAAGTTGTTTGGAGCTCAACAGAACCAAGAAGCATTTATTTTGTTTCTGGAACAAACAAGAGAAGGCACGATTAGACAATTTATAGCAACATTTCCCGGAAATTCCTCGTATTGTTGTTTCTGCGGAGGAGCGAAGGATTCGAAATATCCTCAGATATTTCATCTTAAAGACCGTAATTTGCACAGACAGTGCCGAACTTGTTGACATATTTATCAGGGCCTCCCTCCCGGCGAAAGCTCAGACCCGAACCGGTTAGAAAAAAACTACTTTATTTTAAGTGGCTCGTTAAGATACACGAAGCTGGGTGGAAATAGTGCGGTATTATGTTAATAAAACTCTACTCAGATAACGCTAAACTTGTTCCCGGTGCCACAGTTCAGGTGGTTTATGAGCGAGAATGGCCATTCGTCCGCATTGATAATAATAAAAATAATAGCCGGACCCGGAAAAACAAGGCAATTTAAGAAGTTTTAAATTAGAACGCGCCACTTTCCGATAAGATAACGGCGGATTTATTTTACGGCGACAATAACATAAAAGTTAGTTTGTAGTCGGTGTTTCGATAAGGGAAAATTTAAATGAAACTCCGCATATTATAACAATGTTAATGTTGGGTTTATGGAGGTATGGTATTTCTAAAGTCACTTGAAACAGCATAAAAAAACTATAATTGACTTTACAAAAAGAATATAAGCCATAAGCGTCACACAGTTTTCAAAAATATACATATTCTACAAGCAACACAATATTTCACTTTTAAGGTTTTTTTAAGGTTGTCGTCAAACACAACGTATAGGTTAATGCACCATATAATATTGTCAAAAGTTCTCTAAAAGCCATATCGATTATAACTATTTACGCACGTATATCCTAAGATCTGTGAAATTATGGAACGGCTAACCACCGCATTTCGCTGCACAAGTGGCCAGCCGTCGAACGCAGTGTCACCCAGTAACCCATCCAAGTATTGGTATTATATTATTAGGCGGGCATGCAGTCAGTTGTTTTTACTACAATATCTAATTTCTCTGTCTCCTTCATCTCTTTTCACTATTAATACCAGGTTCGGTTTAATATGGTAAAAAAAGTGTTTTGCGTGTTATTTTATTGCCAAGGCGCCTATTCTAGAGTGAACTCACTTGGAACACAGTGATATACGAAGCGCGGTCTATTTCATAGCATTTACCACGCTCTGCTACTGGTAAAAATACCAGACTTATCACCAGAAATCACCCGCATAAAATTCAAAGGTTTTTATGCGGTCGACGTCTACCTAGTCAAGGAGGCAGCCAATAAGAAAGTGAGCGTAGCCATTTTATTGGTATTGGTCGGCGTTTCGGAGATCCACGGAGCTTTTGTCGACGTAGGTCAGTTAGGCCAGTACAACCAGTGCCGTGCTCGAAAATAAGGATTGCGCTTTATTTTACGGATTTTGGTTTTGTGTAGAAAATTATTGATTTGCTTTGTTTTCAATTATATCAAAGCTTATTTTATTATTTTTAGAGCATTTAAATAAGATTTTTATAATATTATTAAGGGCCGCGCGCCGCCTAAGACTCGGTTTTGTTTTACAAAGCAAACGCCGCCTAAGCGTTTTTATGCTGTTCCAAGTGACTTCATTTCTACCATACAAATAGATGTAGAAAAAGAAGCTTGCTATTTAGCAATCACACGAATACAGGGTGATTCAGTCATGATGTAATACGAATCTGAAATTTAAAAAATCTAAAATAAAAAAAAACAAATAAAAAATAAATTTTCAGAAATGTGTTAAAACTTCAGCTAGTAAACTCGAGCTTCAAGGCTGTCGCGCAGTTGCTAGTTGTAGGTACAACATATCGTAAATTTACTTGTATTTTTTTTTGGGTTTTCATATAAATCTCAAGAAATGTCGAAATATTGAATAAAACCTAAAAGATTGATAATTGTTTGTAGTTTTTAAATTTTTAGGGAAACATTTTTCTACTGTGATGATCAAAACATCATGGTCTAAATTAATTCATCACTTTTTTTACTCGTTTTTTTTTGTTTTTCCAATGTCCATCCTTTTCTGCTTTAAATGCTCAATATAATGTCCACAAATGCGACTACACACAAGTTTATTCTGTTGGTGAGCGTCAGAACTTAGCACTCCCTATAGCGCTTGTAAGAAATCGGCTTTAACACCGTAATAAGCCCACAGGCGTATAATAAAACTGCGAATCCATGATGAGATATTTCCATAAGATTGTATACAGATACAGCCGCATTTTATCGGAATAGTATAGTGCAAATTTAAAATATTTCGGTTGGGAACGGTGTTTCTGAGGTACACTACGTAAACCCATTCATAATTCTAAGAACTATCTGGTTGCCTCTATATTCGAAACTTTTCGCCAATGGAAAGGAAGTTCTTGTCTCCCTACGAAGGCAAATATAAATAAAGAAGGTTAATAAAATCTGGAATTTGTGTAGGGTATTGGGTGTTTGCTGGCAACTTGTATTTTCGAAGGTTTTTTCAGGGTTCATTTTGTGTGGAAATTGCACAACAGAAACTAAATAGTAGTAAACAAAGTTCCCTTATACGGCATTATTTTAGATATTTTTGACGTTTTATTAAGTAAATTTGCGCGCAGGACTTGGAATGCGATACTATAAATATTAGAATTTCAAAAATTCCCTGCCTCAATAATTATTAGTTGTTCTAGTTGCCACGGAATTAATAATATGATAAGAGATTATATCCCATAAAATATTTTAAATTGTTACAACCTTAGTCGATAGAAATGTCAATGGCTTAAAAATACTTTCTCATTATACAGAGTGTTTCAGGTTTTTGTAGACACACTTTGACATTTTGTAGAAAAAGTCATATTTGTCAAAGGTAATTTCTACACCAATGGTTTTTGAAAAAGTTCGGTTAATTTTTCAATTTTTAATATCTATTTCTAAGAGAACGAGTGCGGGTATTTTCTTTTTGATAAATTTTGAAAACATCATTAGTACGGAAAATCCCAAAATAAGCAAATGGTCTTATTACCGTTTTTCAATATATTTTTTTTTCAGTTACTCCACTGGCGAATCTAACAGTGCAGTTCTTCAGCTTCAGCTTGTACTTATGGGCCTTGAAGACGTATTACTACACACCGAGTTTGAAGTCGCTAGATACCTACTCCTTTTCGTTCCAGATATAAAGAATAAAACATGAAAATAATTACTTTCTTAAACGTTCTGCATATCTGGAAAACTAAGGAAATATTTTTTTCAGGGGACACCCTGTATAGAGAAATGAAAAGTATATATGTAAAAATAACCGACGAATATAAGTGGCTCAAAATATATATCAGCTGTTTTTTTTTACAGAAAAAGTCGGTGGCGGGTACAATCGATATTTCTTCCGGGCGACCTTCTTTTGTCATAATAAAAGTTGCTGTCTATATAGCCACCTACGAAAACTGTGACCAAAAATATAAAAAATTCTCAATTTCTAGAGGCACACACAAATGTTTAACATAAGAATTGACAATCCAATTGAGCTGAAATTTTGCATACACCTTTAGTTCCGGTGACAATACAATATTCAATACTCAATAGTGTAATACTTTCAAAATGGCCGCCGCTCCAAGATGGTGGATGATGTATTTTTTGTCAACCCCCTTAATATGGGTATCAAATGAAAGGGCTTGAAAAGTAGAAAACGATAAAGTTAGTGACATCACACTAAATTCAATATGGCCGCCGCTCCAAGATGGCTGATTAAATTTTCTTTTCAACCGCTTTAATATGGGTATCAAATGAAAGGCCTTGAAGAGTAGAAAACGATAAAGTTAGTGACATCACACTAAATTCAATATGGCCTCCGCTCTAAGATTGCAGATTATTATATTTGATACCCAAAAAAGGATATCAAATAAAATGCCTCGACGGGTAGAAAACAATAAGGTGAATGACTTCATACGAAATCCAATATGGCGGCCGCCTAAAGATGGTGGACTAAATTTCTTAACCACCCTCCTGACATGGGAATCAAATAGATACTAAAAAGCAAAAAAAAAACAAGCTTTTATTTGAGCCATGTACTAAAACGAATGAAATAAGTTTAGGTTTTCGTTACGAAGTTTTTGCAAATTGAAAAGTTTGTCGCGCGAATTGTAAAGAAAAAATGCATACTTTGGCAAATATAGGTATACTTGCTTATCAATCACTGTTCCATAAAATTAATTGATACTTATTACTTTCATCAACATTTCGCGCGACAAGCTTTTCAATTTGCAAAAACTTGCAATTTGGAATTGAATTATCTTAACGAAAACCTAAACTTATTTTATTCGTTTTAGTACATGGTTTAAATATAAAAGCTTGTTTTTAAAAAATATATTTTTTTAATTTAAAATTTTTTTCACTCTGAGTACCAGTAGACATAATTGAAAATACTGCGATCACAGGAAACAGTTATTGCTGGTTTATATTATGACCTATAATAATAAAAAAAAACAAATACTATAATAAAATTAGTTGCTAGTAGTTATACTACATTTAAAATTAATACTAATTATAGCTTCAAATCGTTCAAATACCTACTTATTAAAATTACACATAAGATTAACACAGATTGAAAAAAAAAAGATTTTTTTTGGCTGATGACTATAAGTAACATATTATATGGATCATTTTTAGTAAAAACGTGCTATGATAAGAGTGATGATAAGATAAAGTAATTCTGCTGCCACATTTTGGCAACGTCAATATCTGTATATACTCTTGGAATAAAGAATCAGGATGTTTGGGATAACGCGCGACCTGGATAGTTTCTGCATAATACAAAACAGGCAAAAAAAATATAAGGCACGTTTATGTCTTTAAGATTAGGAATTCATCATAATACCTATAGCAATTCTAATTTTAAATTTCCTATTATGAAGAAGTAGGTACTTACACAACCGTCCATGCCACTTTGGTGCATAACCTCAAAAGTTAATTTATAAACAAAATTACTTACGGATGGCATATTATCCTCAAGCATTTTAGTTTTGGTGATCAGGGAAGTGCTAAAAGCCGCACAGTTAAGCATAATAGCTCGAAAAAGTATCTAAATACCACATACTGACACCTATCACCGCGTCACATATCAAAATATTGTGTCTAAACTTGGCTCTTACACAGGGCGATTTCCGTCTCACGGCTCCTGATTCTTTATTCAAAGTACGAGCCCCGTCCCATATTAGTTGGCCCAGTCAATCTAAATGTGGCAATTATTCAATAAACTTGATTAGAAATAAAATATAAGAAAATAATGGTTTCTTTTAGTCAAATCAGTAACAAATTAACTTCGAAATATACAAAACAGTATTAATTTACTAGATAAAGTAAGAAGACATAAGAACAGTAGTATCCAATGCAAAGTTTTGGCTGTAGATAATAAGGCACCCTACTATTTAATCAATGCTACCACTGTGTTACGTCATCTTTTCTACTTATAACAGCTTGCACACGTCTAGACATGGTATTGGCTAACTCCTGGCAGTCATTTTGGGTAAAACTGTCCCATATATTTTGTAGCCTCGCTCTTAGTTCTGGTACGGTCCTCGCAGGTGATAATCGTAACTTTTTCTTCATGATATGCCATAAAGTTTCAATTGGGGACAAATCTGGGCCACTGCATACCCATGGTAAAAGCGGAATATTGTTTTCCAACAGCCAGTTTCTAACCCGTTTTGCTGTATGACATGCAGCACCATCTTGTTGAAAAATAAATTCACATCCAGTTCTTCGGCATTCCCCTAACGTAGGCTTTAGGTATGTTTCCAAAATACAAATGTATTTATCGGCATTCACAGTACCTTCTACAAAGTGCAGGCTACCTACTCCTTTAGCAGACATGGATCCCCAAACCATTACCGATGCAGGAAATTTAACTTTTCTTTTCAAACAGTCTGTATGATACGCCTCCTCTTTCTTTCTTATTACCCTACTCCGGCTATCACCTACACACACTTCAAATCTGGATTCGTCACTCCAGTGAACTGAATCCCATTGTTGCTGAGACCAGTGTCTGTATTGTTTTGCCCAAAACAACCTTTTTTTTCTGTGCGTCAGTGAGTAATGGTTTTTCTTTTGCCTACAAGATTACTCAAAAAAATGATTTAAAACTGCAGATACAAATAAACTTTAAATCTACCTTGTAAACTTTAAAACCCAATTCCATAGCAACCCTGTGGCATGTTGTTCCAGAAAACTTCTTCCCAGTTGCACTGTTCCATAAAATACTTATTTCTCCATAATTAGAGCGGCGGTTTTCAACAAGTATTCTTCTTAAAGCTCTTTTATTGATATCAGTAACTCTACGCTTTCTTCCAGTTTTTTGCTTCTGGGCGATAGAGGTTGTTGTTTTATATAAACGTATGATGTTTCGAACTGTATATCGAGATAAATTGACAATATTACCAATTTCTGATGCCGATTTGCCTGATCGTGACAAAGAAATGATTATCTTCCGTACATCCTCACTAACCGCCTTTCCTCGCGTCATTTTAACAATTTTTTAAGAGTAATATTGACTTAACACTGGGTGTGTGAGACTACTGAATAACTTACAAAATGTCAAATGAAATTAGTTGTCACAATGAGTTTGTTTATTTCAAAGCCATCTTGATATTAAATTTTTATTACATTGGCTCTGCATTTACTATAAAATACGTTCTAAGTAATGTTTCTTTGCTTACAATGGAATTATTTAGAAAATGTCTAAAATAATATAAAGCTGGCCAAATGCAAGTAGTAAATAACGTTTTAGTAAATTTACGAACCCTGGTTTCGGATTAAAATACCGAATTATAGTTTTTAGGGAGCAGGGCCAACTAATATGGGACGGGGCTCGTATATACTACATATTCTGAAATGTGAGAATAACCGACAAAAAATATCGACACGCCAAAAAAAAAATTGTTGCGCATTCAGCACCCGAATAATAGCCCTCTATTATTACACTGCCGTCCGTACTCGGTTGCTCATCGAAAACAAAATGAAAATTCTGATTTATGTTCTGATATTAATGATTCGCCCGTCCGTTTTTATTTCGCGTTTTCGCCCCGTTACGTTTTTCTCTCGGTGTGGTGCACCGTTATAATTGAAAATTTTGCAGTAATAATAGTTTCGATTGTTTAGGTGGCGGTTTGTTTGCCGGGTCAGTGTTTGGACAATGCCTGCGATTTGTTTTTTCGGAACATAAAACAATTTCCATAACAAACAAACGGATTTGTTTTCCAATTAAAGGAAGCGCTACTGACGACCCCGATTAAAATTTGAAGTTATAAGTTTTGTTTTTGAGACTTTTCGATAAATTTGACACACAATCAGTACGATCCTTCACATATTTATTGTCATTTAGATTACATTGTTTTCTCCTTGAAAACAAAATTAAAAGGTTGATCCATTTTTTGATACTAATGATTCACCGATAAGTTTTTATTTCGCGTTTTTGCTCGATTGCACGTTTTGTTCTTCACTGCATAAACAGTGATGGCTCGGGTAAAGTTATATTTTATTTTTCCTGTCATTTTAGTCTTAATAAAAGATATATTATACATGGAACGTGACACTTTATTATGAATTAAATTAAATTATAGAAGGTGTTCTATAATGCTTTTATTTTGTGCAACGCAGAGAGCATACCTTCTTAATAAACTGTTCCATCTAAAAAAAACAAAAGGTTGGTCTCTCAGACAAATAATAAACATATAGACTAACCATTGTAATCAGCCAACATGAAAAATGCCTATTCAAAACAAAAACAATAAATTTTACACTTATTAAGTCTGCATCATATTATGATAACCAGAGGTTACGTTTCCTATGCCACAAATCCAGCACTTTACTCTTCCCATCATTCTTAAAACTAATACACGAATTCACCAATAATTATTAACATAACTATATGTCTTTTGTCCGATATCTATTCCCAAAATCTCGTCAAAAAAACAAGAATAACGCAAAAGTAAACAATCGAAGCACATCAACACAAACCGGCGAAATCTCAACGAACTCTGGATCAGCTGTTGGGGCGTCATAAAGCAAATGCGCATCGATCGCAAGGAGCTCATGCAACGTTGCCACGTTAGCCCGAATAAGCAATTTATTAAGGATATGATTTATATGGGCCAAGTAGGAACAGCAAATTCACGAAATCAGTAAAATGTATTGTTAAATGATAACTGTCAAAATTTTTACTATACAGTGTGGCCCGTTTGGAATGGAGACACCTCTGTAAAAAAATTTATTCTTCATCTTATATTAGCCGTTTTTTTTTCTACAAATAGGTCACAAAAAACTCTACGTTTGTGCAAAATTTCAGGTCTTAATGTCAATTTTCAAGGCCTACTACGAATTTTTTTCTAGTAAAAAAAGACGAAAATCATTTAGCGATTTTTTTATTTAAAATCTGACACCACAGCGTTAATCGAGGCACCTCGAATCCTTCATTCTGCAAGGTGTCAAAGTTGAGCAAAATAGGAAATTTAAAGGCATCTGGCGAGTCAAGTTTAGTGAGCCATGGAATTACTTCGAATCAGTTGAATGATGAAGAGGACCACTCACATTGTTGATGGGAAAAGATTCAATAAAAAAAATATACAAAGTGTTCTTCTCTGTGCCAATTCAAATTGCTGAATTTTTTTAATACTTTATTATGCGTTATGCGTCGAAAATCGAGTATACCAAAACCACCCCAGGCATTATAAACGAACTAAGTCGAAAAAATCCAGAAGCCTGCCAGTCACTAAGTCCATACGAGTTAAGATAGCAACACCCTACACCCTATGTAGATTTTAGATATCAATTAATTGTTGCAAATTGATGTTTCTTAACGTTAGTTATACATTTATTTACAGTACAAGATAAATTTATGAAGAAGTTTGGCAATGGTGCAATCATTTCATTGTTTTGTTTTAGATTTCTATTACTGACTCGGACAAATAATGTTAATAAACATTTTTTTTTATCTTGGCATGGTCTGTATTGCATTGAATAATTAGTCTATGTTTATTATTTGTCTGAGGTTTGGTCTATATCTCCAAATATCTCTGAATACACAACTGAAATTGCAAGAATATTTTACACAATTTTCATGTTTACTTTTTTCCAAAATTAAAAACTAAAAAGGTAAGAGGGGTAGAATGTTATATGTCCACTTATCTATTTTTGTTTTGGAAAATAGTATAGCATACCGCTGTTTATATTTGAATTTTTGTTCGGTATTTTACCTACTACTTTTTAAGTCACCGCGATTAACTCTCAACATCCCAGATTAAAACCAGCCCTCCGGATTACGATTGTTTGTGGCCCACTCCCACTCCCCCGGCACAGGGTCAAAATGCAATTATTGTTCCCCGGGCAGTCCAGAGAATGAAAACGCTCCATTTGCGAGATTTTGCGGCTTCGAATACTATTCCGGGTTTTCGGAAGGCGAGACCGCCACGGCAGAAAGTTTTGTATAGTGGCCGTCGAATTATAAATTCCTTTTGCACGGGGTCGCTAGTCGGTAGCAGGGGAAGTTGGTTAGGACCTGGATATTGTGGCCTTCGCCTGGAATTCCTATATTCCGGGCTCATGAAATTTGTATACGAAAATGGCGTTCTATATGGAAAACGCATTTATACCGAGAAGTTTCTGTATTCTAACAAATAAATTGAACAGTATTTTCATACCACGATGCCGTTGGTTTATAATAAAAGTCAAACTCGAGTTGGTCGCCAATTTAGTAAGTAGATATACTTTTTTATTGTACATTATTATTAATAATTAGATAAAAGAGCTTAGAAGGTAGAGTTCATACAAAAAAACTAGAGGAATATGTACAAAATTTAATTGAAAACTTGGAGTTGATATTTTCAACATTTATACAGGGTGTAACTAAACTGATGGTCAAAAATGAAACCACGTGTTCTTGGAGTCAAAATAAGGGCACTTCTTCATATATTTTTTCTCCTACGGGCCATAGTTTTTTTTATACAGAGCGTAGAAGTTTGGAGAAAAATACACATATTTCTTAGTATTTCTAGAAGTATACGAGATATTTTCTTCAAACTTGGCGTGTCACATGAGCAGATGAGCCGTCAAACTTAAGGTTGACATGAAGCTTCTGAGGCTTCCAGTTGCGGAGATACAAGGTGTTAGTAAAATTAATTAGTTCAGAAAAATATGAATACCCTGTATAATCGCATTTTTTTAATTTGTTTTGAATGGTAAATTCAATGGTTAACAAAAAGTATCTCTTAGTATTTTTTCATATTCGCAGCCGTTTCTTAATTATTTTCGAAAAACGGCAACGCTGCAATGAACAATGGTCACTTTAAGAATAAATGAGGCGTGTCATAGCAAAACCGACAATCTCCACTTTTGGTAGAAATCAAGATTTTTGGCGTTTCCTGTAGTTTAACCATTTCTCTATTAGTAGGAATCCTCGTGTACAACAAAAGTAACAAAATCCAATTTAAAATCTAATTCTAAAATCGCCATTCGCTGCAAAATTGACAATCTCCACTGATGTATTTAGAACAAAACCGGCAATGTCCTATTCGGCCAATACAATTACAGAAATCCGTCACATGATCTGTCATCAAGAGCAGAGCACGCACCAGTCTGTTTTTATTTTCAGAAAGAACGGTTGTTTGTTTAAGCACAGAAAAACGGTATAAGTGTTTATAAAAAGTAATTAAATGAAACAAAATCCTGTCCAAGTTATAGAAGGAAAGGCAAGGAAGCGACATGCCAATCCCCAAAAATGGAAAAAAAACATCCTTAAAACGGCAAGGTAGGTGTATCTATGTATTTTTTGTTTTTCATTAGATTAGCTACGTACCCTTAGAGAACGTTAGCTCACAAAACATGTGTTGGTTGTGATGTTTTTATAAACTTTCACTTTCCCATTGATCCAATTAAATTCACTTTTCTATTTACCTAATTAAATTTCGAGTTATTATCTGCATGTTTTTCTCTTTAAGATATAAGCCTACAAGCCTTCCCGTTAATCCACAATGCAGCCACATTTCCGGGGCTTTTCAGTGTAAAAAGCTGACTATGAGGGACATAAAACTTTTTCACGAAAGATTTTACGCAAATCCTAACAAATTAGTACAGGATGCTCTCATTTTAAAGTTCACGCAAGCTGTACATGTAAAAAGACGTCGTCCAAAAAATGAGTTTCACTCAAGAAAGCAATTTCAAACAAAATTTTTCATCAGCAGCGTTGAAGGTGGCTTTATTCCTGTATGTCAAAAAGCATTTTTAAATGTGCTTAATATTAAAAGAGGCCGAGTTCAAAGAGTTGTAGAAAATTTTTTGAAAACTGGTAAACCGCCCGTGGAAAATAGAGGAGGGGATTACAAAACAAGTAAATTTAAAGACAAGTGTTTCGCTGTTATTGACTTCATTAAAAGCCTTAAATGTGATGAATCACATTACTGCAGAAGCTCAACTGTCCGACAGTATCTTAGTTCTGAGTTGTCCATTAATAAACTCTTTAGGCTTTACAACAACCAGGCCGCACCCAATCTTAGGGTCAAACATACATTTTTTTGGAAGGTATTTAGTACCAAATTTAATTTAGGATTTGGGCATCCTGTGACAGACGCTTCTTCAACGTGCATCCAGCTAACTTTGAAAATAAAAAGTGAGACAGATGTGGCTCAGAAATCCAGGCTTATGGCTGAAAAACAGGTTCACAAGTTAAGAGCTAAGGCATTTTTTAATCTCGTAAAAGAGAAAAGAGAAGATCTTATTACATTCTGTTTTGATTGCGAAAAAAAATTACCTTTGCCTAAAATACCAGACCAAAGTTGCTATTATAGCCGCCAGTTGTACCTTTACAACTTTACAATAATTGTCGGCTGCTCAAAAGACAAACTTGACAAAAACAACACATTTTGTTATACTTGGACAGAAGACGAATATAAAAAAGGCTCGAATGAAATTGCATCGGCTGTTTATCACAGATTATTAAATACCAATTTTCAAAACAAGAAAGTGGTTCGTTTAGTTGCTGACGGTTGCGGAGGGCAAAATAAAAATTTGACTGTAATTGCTGCTTGCTCATTTTGGCTACTTCAAAAAGCCCCTAATAATATTGATACTGTCGAACTTGTCTTTCCAGTAACTGGGCACTCATTCATCCCCCCCGACCGAGTTTTTGGTAATATTGAAAAAAAGATTAGGACCTACGAAAATATTATAAATCCTGATGGGTACAAAAACATAATAGCTGAACACGGAACTGTTATTGAAGTGGGAAAGGATTGTGTGGTAGCTGATTTTAAAACTGCAGCTGAAACAGTCTTCAAATCAACGGGCTCTTTGCATTTTAAAATAACTGAGTGCAAAAGATTCTTTATTCGCAGAAGTACCAGGACTAATAATGTTCTTGTAAGAGGAGAGCCTGTGTACAGGCATGACATGAATAAATTTCAATCCATTACAAAAAAAAAATAGAAGTTTGGAAAATTTCCATCCTATTGTAATAGCTAAGTATTCCTTAAAAAGAAAAGAAGAGAAGGCTAATGACGTTAAAAAGTTATTGGAACAACATTTTGGATTGCAGTGGGAGCTTAATGAAGAACTAATATATTTTAAAAAATTCTTCGAAAGGGGCAATACGGCTACAGATCCTGAACAAGAAACAGCAGATCTATGTGGTCCAACCCAAAACTTTCCGGAATTCGTAGTGTAGCTTAGGTACCTATGTCTTTTGTAATTGGTTAATAAAAAAAAAACTTTGTTAGTTTTTGATTAAAAAAATTCGAATAATTATCATTTTTCTAGGGTTGTTGGTGCATAGTTAACAATCTCCAAATACTACCGCAACAAAGTGAACAATATCCAGCTGTTCATATCAAAGTTACCAATATCCAAACTAAAATGTCAAATTAAATTAAACCCTTGCCTTCCAGAGAAGCAAAAACTTACAAAAATTATATAGACATACAACTGTAGTAAATAAGCAAAGCACAGTATGAGAATTTGTTCTTTTTTATGGGTAAATCGTTTTTCCCTGTTTTCTCAAAACATACAAAGTGGGAGATTGTCGGTTTTGCTATGACACGCCTCAAATCTAGCAATCTGTGTATGTCAATTAAACTTTATTTAACAAAATACAAAGGCAAAAACAATAATAAAAGAAACGTATTGCTATTAGAAAATTAAATTATTAAATGTTCGAAATGACCGCCGTCTCTTTCAATACACGCAACTATGCGTTTCCGCATGTTTATTATTGCCATTCGCAAGTCCGCAAAAGTGCATATCAGTCAATTCTTCAAATGAAAATATAATTTTTCAAAATATTGATACTAATGTGCAAAGTTGGCAGCCAAATGATTCAAATAATGCCAAGTTTAATTGGCATCCACAGATTGTTAGATTTATTCTTAAAATGACTTTTTTATTGCAGCATTGCCGTTCTTTGAAAATAATTAAATAAATAAAAAATATGAAAAAATACTAAGAGATACTTTTTGTTAACCATTAAATTTACCATTCAAAACAAATTAAAAAAATGCGATTATACAGGGTATTCATATTTTTCTGAACTAATTAATTTTACTAACACCCTGTATCTCCGCAACTGGGAGCCTCAGAAGCTTCATGTCAACCTTAAGTTTGACGGCTCATCTGCTCATGTGACACGCCAAGTTTGAAGAAAATATCTCGTATACTTCTAGAAATACTAAGAAATATGTGTATTTTTCTCCAAACTTCTACGCTCTGTATAAAAAATACTATGGCCCGTAGGAGAAAAAAATATATGAAGAAGTGCCCTTATTTTGACTCCAAGAATACGTGGTTTCATTTTTGACCATCAGTTTAGTTACACCCTGTATACAGAAACTTATGTTTCTCGTCGAAAGCAGGGTTGTTCTTTGTAGTGCTTCCTTTTTCGATGTTACAGTGAAAAGGTAAAAATTTAAAATAAATATGAAGTCCGTTATCTTTAAAATTTTAATGATTTATATACTATAGGTACATGGGTAGGTACTTTACAATACTGAATAAATAGCTTCTTATTTTAACGCTCAACCATCATTATTTTTGAAGGGCATAACCAAAAGCGAAAGTGAATAATACGCAGTAAAATTAAGCCAGACAAATTGAAGCGCCGTTTGTCTGCCATTCATTCCGTTTTCAGTTACTCAAAATCAGAGAACAAAACATCCTGTGAGTATTTGAATGGAAGTTTGTACATTTTTAACGAGCCCAAATGAACTCATTTCTCTCTATTTAGTCCTTATTGTCTGTCAGTACAATCAATGGCATGACAATCTTTATTTTTCTTGTATATCTGTAGGTGTTTCAATATACAAAGTGCTCTTGAATGTGGTGAACGTGTTTTTCCCACTTAGATAATTTTAGACTTTCATCTTGGTTCTTGATTGATTTTTATGGTATCGATAAAAAAACACATTGTTTGTATCTAGCAGGGGAGGGAGTCCACGCTGAAGGTAGAGACGTAGAGCTACTCTGTATTTTATTTTCAAGAATCTAGAGGAGTCCAGCTAATTTCAGGCGTTTGGTCTACGGCCTATCTATTTGTTTTCACATCAAGTCCCTCCCGATTTTCTTTCATCCTGCCGTTTTGGTAAGCTTCGACCTCAAGCCCTCCAGCTAAGACACAAATTGAACATCGCAAAACATAGGGAGCTTAATAATTTGTTATGTAAATGCGATTCCCGCCCCAACCATAACGATTTCCTCGGTTGCGTTTCCTTTGCCCTGTTCAAAATTCACCGCATTTGTTGCTTTGTTTGGCTCCACAAAAGTCCCACAGAGGATATACAGGGTGGTCAAACTTTTAGTGACAAAACTTTAGGAATCTATAGAAAACGTCAATATAAATAGAATTTTTCATATAAACATGTATCGAATCCTAACGGTTTTCGATATACAGGGCGTCAAATTGCATTTTTTTATTTTTCCTAAAAATAATTCAGCCCATCTACTTCAGGAGTAGACCATCATATTTGTATGTATGATTGGGATCTTAATAATAATCTTCCATTTAATAATATTCGACCTAATAAATGATTGTTGATCTAGTCATAGAGGTAACTGGTAATTTACTTAGATTGCAATATAACCACATACCTACCTGTATATTAACATATACCGCTTTTGGCACTATTGCCCACAGCAAGGTGCAGGGAACGAAAAAAGATGAAATTTGCCTATATTGACAGTTTGATTGGTGGCTACGTTATTCCTTGTTTAATTTTTTTATACTGTATGTATGAAATTGCATTATACTTTTTGAAAGCGCCGGTAAAATCATAAAAGTCAGCGTGACATACTTTTTGAGAGATGCGTTTTTAGTTTTTAGTAGCAATTTCTTCTTTATATTTCGTACGGTTAATAGATTTTCGTTTTCATATTTAGGCCTGGTTCATACAGCTTCTTTATCTTCTAATTTTTCTTTATCTTTAAGAAATATTAAATGTCATTGGTCAGTTCAAATCAAGGGACAAATGCCATTGGTTATTTCTTAAAGATAAAGTAAAATTAAAAGATAAAGAAGCTGCATGAACCATGCTTTTTAGATCAAAAAATAACTTGGTAAAGCATTGTAAAAATGCGAAGATTTTACATCCAGATTGTGAAATTACTTTCCACAGGTAAGTAAATAGGTATAATTTTTTGCCAAATAATATGGTTTTTTTCATTGATACTTTCTGATTTCTTGCTGATTTTTAGGTTTTCAAGAAAAAAAAATTTAGAAAGTGGCTTAGTACTCTAAGTGTCATCGACAATAATATTCTCAGGAAGGACTCTATGTATATGCGTGATCTATTCATTTTGATGAACAGGAGTTTTTAATGCAACATGAAAGAACGCGAAAAGTAGCGCTCTACCATCTAGAAACCTAACAGAAAAAGCAGTGGAGTCAAAAGTAGGTAACTCATAGAGATGAGGAAAATGAAGACACTGTAATTCTCGATACGACGAAGAGAGCCGCATTTCTGGAGCAAATAGAATTAACCGAAGAAATGCAAACAGCAGCAGGCAGCAGCCGCAGTAAACCTGTTAACTGCAGATTACAGCCAGCAAAATTATTGAATCTTATCAAAAAAGGGCGTAATTAGAAATCACTTCACTTGCATTTTTGAAGTAAAGATTAAAGTGGTAGAAGTTACTTCCAAATTTTCTTTTGTTTGTATTTTTTAAACAAACAAAAAGAAAAAGTTACTAAGAATAAAACTAGCCTCCTAAAAATTAAGAAATAGGTATAGATATGTTCCTGGAAAATAGGTTGTTATTATTAAAAGTATTCAAAGAAATATTTATCCCAAGTAATATTGTATGCAAGTGTTAGTTAATAAAAAATATTTTCATGTTTTTTAAGTAATTATTTAAAATGTAGCTATTGTATAATATATAATGTACAATAATAATTAAATTAGTTCTATTTATGATGATGAAAATATGTTGTTTTGATTAAGTTACCTATAGAATTTCTCAACCTACAAAACCAAAACCAACAAAAATCTTGGACCTATGTTGTACTTCGAACTAAAATAATCTCTATTTTACACAAAACGACAACCAAGACATTACATTATTATTTATGGAACCCACCCGTATAAATTATTTCAAATTTCCCGCCTCATTTAGGGTTAAAAATATCCGCCAAATTATTCCCCCGGTCGGGCGTCTCTCTTGCGCGGTTTAGGTTGCTATATAGTTATATGAATATAACACGTTGATTGAACAAATACGACACGTGACATGAACAACAAACACAGCAAACATTTTAGAAGTGCGCCCATTTTCTGATTTGATGTTTCGAGTAGCGTACATTAAATTTACTTTTCTTTTATTTACACAACAATGCCACAGCTAAAAATCTTGATGCTGGCGCCTGCAAAACATAAAAATCCGAATGTTTGCCCAAGAAAAAGCTCCGGCGAAGCGGTCTATTTACCTTCCCCCCGCGGCAAAATTTAATTTCGAGTCAATACGTCGTTAAAAATTGGTATGAAACTCGCCTGTTCGAATCGTTCATCATCCCATTGTTAAAGTTTGCGGCGGAGTGGTGTAATTTTGTTATTGTCGCCGTTGTAAACTTCAGCGTTTACTTCTCTCCGGCTGAGCCGGGAGACAATGGGCGGCTATATTCAATTTACGGAACTTTGTTTCGCGTTGTTGTATTCGTCATTATGACAGTTTAAACGCACTGGGGCTCTCGGCTTTTCTTTCCTACGATTCATTACGAAGTTCTAAGCGGATTTCTGTCGACATGTTTCCTTTCTATGCGAAACAAAACACGAAGTTTCGATTTGATTATTTTATTTGTGTCCACTATAAATACTCGTAGTTTTATTTTTCTTGGAAAGAGCTTAAGTAGTCATTTGAAACAATAACAGTAAAAGTGACTTAATTAATAAGGAAAAACGAATACAGACGGCAACAAAATACGAACCCAATATTTTCTTATTAACTTTTTTCAATAGATATATCCAAAGAAAATCCGATTTTCCGAATTATTAACTATGTATGTCAAATTTGACAGGCATGGGCTGTGACGTCATAAGCAATAGTGTCAAGGCCAACGATAAAGAGAGGCCATGGCGCTAACGCATAATCGCGTAGTCACGTGACCAACTTAGTCCTATACAATAAAAGGCACTTTTGGAGATAAGTAGAAAAGACAAATTTCGTAACAATTTGGCGAGTTTTCTTTCATCTATTACCTTATTGGTTTTGTGCATCCAGGCTTTCTCTAATTGTTTTTCAAAATTTTCAACCAGCCTCAGCTGTTTTGCGCTGAGAGTTAAACGGCACTGCATTCAAATATTTTGACACATAGCTTAGGTGATATTCTCTATAGGTATTTTCCTCCCACAACACATTTGTCCACTTTAGTGGTTTCACTTTCTTGAAAATGTGTTAGCCACACATGACGAATCCATTTTTGGCGCAAATGGCATAGGAAATGTTGTTATGGTGACATTTTCTTCCTGGCTTTTGTAATATGTATAAATATAATATAAACAGACCCAATATTTGGTATTTAGGTTATTTTTTACGAAATAAAATGAAAACTCACCCCAGTATACTGTTAATATTGACGAGGTCCCAGTTGATCGGCAGCGGGAAAGGCCGAATAGGAACCGTATCAAGGCGTGTGTCGACAACGAAAGTCCTCGAGTACGTTACAACAGTGATTTATTTCGCACAAGGTGAATGGTAAATACAAAATACACAAACCCGAACGTGATCAACAGGAACGGCTTCCAGCCACCCGGACCGTCTGAACTCGCGGATCTCCCGTAAGCAGTTCACCCGTATGTGTCTCAGGCTCCACTGTCCATTGAGTCCATTCTGGGGGAAGAATTCCCTTTACAGCGCTCACGCGTCGGCGTTAGCGGCACCAATACTTCTGGACGGCACGGCTCCCACCCAGAGGCCATAATAACATTTCCCTCCGCCAGGACACACGCGCACTAGACACAAACTTGTTTCTAAAATATAAACTAAGACGTTTAAAAACACTTTAAACATTTAAAACTTTCCAAAACCCAAGCTGCCGCTTTCAGTTATGTGACAAATGACATGTAAAGTCGGACTAAGATGGTCACGTGATTTTTGTGCGCCATGGCCTGTCTTTATCGTAGGCCTCGCAATAGTGTACCCAACACATACACCAACATAGTCCGAAATCAAGTTTTTGAAAAGTCTAATAAAAATTTGCTCCATTTGGTGCAAACTTTATGGATAACACTGATGTATACCTAAGCAAAATTGACAAAATGTATTTTTTTTTCAAATAAAACCCCAAATGGCGTCATGCAAAATTATTATTCTTAATGAATCTGTTTTGTTCAGTGGGTTAACTGCTTTATCTGTAATAAGTAAACTTCACTTTTTAACCTCATGGTATGCTGTTATTTATAGGTACAAAATGGCCCAAAACATCCCTTCACTAAATTGAATAAATCACAGCGTTGACAGTAGTAGAATAGTTGCCAACTTTGAAAATTTGAAATTGACAATATTTATTACAGTGGGAAAACTTACCGGCTGCCTTACTCTACCCAGAATTTACATAAGGTTATTACACAGTAGTGTAATTTGTAAAAAAATACAATAAATGCAATATACAGCGTGATCAGTTAAGGGCGGCCCTCGGCCATTTCTCGGGAACTATGCAAGCTAGAAAGATGCGGTAAAAAAGTAATAAAAGTGACCCAAATAATTTCAATGAAAATGTTTTCAAGTTATTTCGTTTGCCGTTCGTTCGTTTACTATTTCAGATCCAGATAAGGTAGGCGATTTGTGGAGGAAAAGACAGTTTTATACAACAACATAACGAATTCGCCCCCTGGCGGCAAATGAAGGAACTTGAAAACATTTTCATTGAAATTATTTGGGTAACTTTTATAACAATTTTTTTACCGCATCTTTCTAGCTTGCATAGTTCCCGAGAAACGGCCGAAGGCCGCCCTTAACTGATCACGCTGTATAAAAAAAGACAATTTGGAGTATATGACACAAAATACTTTTAAGTACATACTACAAACAAAAAATAAAACTAAAGAGCAAACATTACAGACGCAAGGCTTGGTCGTTAAGGAACACATCAACTCATTGTACCTATATCTACCTAGATACCAACAAAAACGAGCAGTTGGAGAGTTTTTTCTCACAATACCTATTTGTCTCGAGGAAGGGATCGACTATTGTGTCTAGGAATTTTATTTTAAAATAAAGTTTTCATGAAAGAATGCATATGTGTTATTTATAAGGATTGATTTCTGTATATAAAATATCAATCAATAGAGATCTTTTTGTGAGTATCATGTATGATTTTGATTTTCTACTTTTTTAAATAGGTAGGTATATCTAAGCACAGTCGAACAAAAAATATTGTATGACACGAGGACGAAAAGTACCTAGTATTTGCCATTGTCCTATTGTTGCGAATTTAGATAGGGCAAACCCACAACAACGTCTCGGTTCAGAGGCCTATTATAGAATGATGGCTTGACGAGCACTAATAAAATGGCTGGATATGAAATGGACTGTATATGAATGAAATTATTGGATTTTGAATATTTACCGTTTAATCAGAAGTACATTAAACATGGGGATTCAAGGCGAGGGGATTACATCTGCTAACAAAGATACAAATACGGTTCTTTAGACTGGGAAAAACAGAATATTACTCTTGACGATCTCTTCATTCATCTTCTGACATCTTCTGACACTCGCTCATATATAGGGCGATGAACGTTCCTTCTCTATTTTACAGGATGTGGCGAAACCTATACCATTACAAAAATGCCTAAACTGATATAAAATTTGTTGACAATATAAATATAAGTTTACTGGCTTAACACCTATAAACAACTATTTGATATTCAGAACTATAAAAAGTTTAAATTACCGAAAATAGTATCTCCATATTACAAAAAACCGTGATGCATATTGTGGCCCCCAGTTTACGAAATTTTCAACTCATGTAATAATCATTGTCCGAATATAATATTCCATCAAAATTTCGCTCCGATAATCCAGAATGGTCCATTTTTGAGCGACCGTGCTTTCGATAAATAATAAATGAGCACTAAATGAGGCTATGCGGACAACTGGCCGCTAAATAATTGATTTCAGTTACGTTTTAATCCGGCGGATATGACAACAATGTCCGAAAGACCACCACAGAGTAAACCGGAAGCGTCAGCCCAACGCTGAATCATTAAAGAATCATCTTGCGCTAACGGACGACATTGTTACCGGAACTTCAAATATACAAATCAAATTTGGATGAGGTGGGTAATGAGGTCATAGGCCATATAGGCCAACTGTGACGGGGATGAGTTTCTTCCGGACTCTCCGTCAGTTAGGTACATTAGAGGAAAGTACCTACCCTAATATTATGAGACCACATTACATTTTGTTCTGTATTTTGTAGTATAATATATTATAATGCGCAAACTTACGTCCAATACGTTTAATATAGTCTCTATTTTCACTATGCAGTTTATGCAGGATTGCCAAATATTAACAGTTTATGCGTAAATGAGAACTATGAAAAAAAGTCAATTCTTCAATTTTTAAAATTGGGTGCCTAATATCAGACAGTCTCATATCCAGATTTAACAGAAACACTACTTGCCACAAAATAATTTTTGTTACAAAAACTGTAAAAGAATATCAAATTAAACTAGTATACAACAATTTGGTTATATAACACTTGAAACGCTTAACAGGTTCCTAATATGAGACAGTCTCATAGGCTCAATGTACAGCACGTGCGTGGTGATTCAATATTTTGACCCATAAAATGGCTTTTTTCGATCTGTAGCGAGCAACACGCATAATTTTAAATTTTTGCCATATTACCATTTCCGCAATAAGGCTAATAACTGCCATTGTGATAAATATTTCTAAATAATTTTTGTCTCAAAATGTGAGTAATTACTTAGATTAAAATTTGTATTGACAAAAATTTAAAATTATGCGTGTTGCTCGCTACAAATCGAAAAAAGCCATTTTATGGGTCAAAATATTGAATCACCACGCACGTGCTGTACATTGAGCCTTAAGGATTAACAAAAATACTACCACAAAATAATTTTTATTTCAAAAACATTAAATGAATATAAACTTAACACAGTACACAACTCTTTAATATATAACACTTGACATTCTATTCAAATTATTAGTATTCTAAATTGGATGAAGCGAGTCTCCTTATATGAGATATCTCATATTAGGAACACTGGGGTCTCATATTATAGGAATCCGATGATGTAGATGTCATAGAATTTTTTGCCATCGTTAACAAATGTTATTAAATGCGTTATATAACTACTCTAATTATAAAATAACTTTTATTCAATACAGCAAGCTACAAAAATTTATAAAATACTTACCAAGTTGTTCAGAATTACACGGTAACCGAAGCTCTTTAAAAGTTTGTGCACGTACGGTTGAAGTAAACAATGCCGTTCTTAACCTAAAAATTTAGATGAGCTAGAGACTGCACTACATGTGGCGACTTATACCATTAGTGATTATTTGAGACATTGCCTGCTAGATGGAGACTCTTACTTTAGGAGTTAGTGTGGGGTCTCATATTGGGAACTGTCTCATATTAGGGTACTTTCCTCTATCTTACGCCTTGATCGTGTTAAAAAAATATTGACGACAGCAGCAACAATATAACAATTTACCCATCTGCTTTATTTTTCCAATTTAGAACTTCATAACGAATCGCACAACAGACAAAAACTGTTAAGCTCACATGGTGTCTAAACAGTGACAATAACTAACCCAACAATACGAAACAATGTTCCGCAAATTGAATAGAGCCGAGCATTGTCTGCATTTATGTTCAGCTAGCGAGAAGTAAACGTTGAAGTTGGTAAACGTTTGACAATAATAAAATTAAACTACTCCACCGCAAAACTCTAAACAACGGTATGATAAACGAATCGAACCAGGTAACGCTTCGTGCTAATTTCCAACGAGACATTGACTCGCAATTAAGTTTACTGATGTATAAAAGAAGTAAATGCGCCACAACGAGCAAACATTGGGCTTTGTAGCAAAAAAAATTAACAGTTTTGTTCGTTGTGTACATTGGATCTGCAAGCACTTTTCGTTTAGACTTTGATTTGAATAAATCAAAAGAATTAGGTAGCGTATGTGATATCAACTTAATTTTGTGGCAAAAAATGCACCTAAAAATCATGTTATCTTCCATGCTCTGCACATATTTTAACATTTTTGCTACGCATGCTGTTACGCTGGCCTCTGCTGGAGCACGCTAATCCGTTTAAAGTGAATTAAAGTTTTTTGTGCGGCAGTTTCCATTTCCATCGTGATGAAGGCTCGCAGGGAACGTTGTTAGAGTGTGCTCGAGATGAATGAGTTTTAAAATGTCATTTCTCTATACCAACGTTACCTAACTGAGAACTACGCAATAGAAATGCAGCCAGAAAACAGAGATATGGCTTTCAGTTTATACAGGATACTAAAGTTCTGCAGAAAAATACATTATGATGAAAACATGTACTACATAACTACATAACGAGAGGGTTATGATAGTCATAACTTGCTTGGGTGAATTATTGTGACCAGAGCTCGCAGGGAGAGTGAAGTAATCCGGAGTAATGACCATAACTCGCTACTTTAACATTCTGCCTTTTCCACGATCACAGATTGAGAGTATTATGTACCGAAAATTCAATAGGAAGTGTTGAATCTTGATCGGAAACTTCCACAGGCATAATATGATGAGTCTGAGTTTCATTAGGATGAATCCTGAGTCAGCGAAACTTCTCGTTCCAAAAGCCCATATACTGTCTTAAGTGCACGTATTCCACTTTTAATAATCAACTTTTTGAACAAACTTCTGGTGCTAGTATGGCTTCTCCCTTGTCTCCCGTGATCTTTTGAATAACAAACTCTTGAATCCATAGATCTCAAACCAAAATGTTGGCTTAGATATTTGGATGATACTTTTGTAATTTGGCCTCATGGTGAGGATAGCCTTTCCGCTTTTCTTTATCACCTTAACTCCCTACACGAACTCATTAAGTTTACTATGAAGGTTTAAAAGGACGGCTTTCTTTCTTTTCTGGATGTGTTGGTCTCACGCTCACGGAGGATCGATGGTTCTCTAGGGCACTCGGAAATCCTTAATGGTTTCTCCTTAATGGTTTCTCCCATCACCCATCACACAATGCGTTATTAATTTCTTAGTTTATCGAGCAGTTTCCCTCTCAGAATCCATCAATTTTCCAGCGTTTTCGCCTGTACCCTCCATTTCCATGTTCCTATAAATACCATCACAGGTAATAGAACAATCAGTCTCAGTGTGATCATTGCGCCCTGAGGATGTCCCGTGCAATCGAGGACGAAAGCTTGGAATGGGAAGTTTCGCTGATGCAGGACTCATCCCGAAGGATCTCAGATTCAGGAAGTGTTGAGTTATGAAAAATGCAGGGTCGTAATTAGCCAAAAGAGGTAGTTATAGTGTACAAGGAGCACCTATGTATTTTTCAAGTGGATGGCGTGGCTTGTTGGCAACATGTCACTTCCACCTTATAAAGTCTTATTTTAATTAAATAATTTCCCCCAAAGAAATAAGGTCGCCGTGTCCCGGATTTCCACATGGGGGGAGACCGTTTCTATCGCGACAATCTGCCAGAAAGGGCCACCGCGCAATATGTCCGAAAAGTCCCGTTTAGTTAAACATCCTCATTTGTAAAATTTAATTAAATTTTGTTTAATGGAATCCGCCTGCGGAGATGCTAACGGAGTTGGGGAAAGTCACCCGCCCGCCGGATTCAGAAAGCCATTAGGCGTTTTTAATGAAGACGCGTAAAAAATTACTTTTCCGCCGACAGATTATCACATCCTTTAAATTAATTGAGAGTTAAGTGGGGTTTCTTTCGGTAACCCAATTCGTTTTGGAGAGGATATAATGGATTCTGGGAGGTCTGGAACTTATTGTTTTGGGAGTTACGAATAAGAACAATGGGATAAACAAGGCGGAAATAAAAATATTTTAATCTAGATACCTAGAATATGGACATTACCTTATTAGAGAGGTTACTGATTCTTTGACTAATAGTAAGTCAGTAGTAGGTATCCTTGTGTTTTAGCCAGCTTCCTATGTAATTCGCTGGGTTACACTTGTGTTTTAGAAAACGGAAACATTATTCTATAGAAAAAAACTTTAAATTATTATAAATATTATAAATAAGCAAGCAAATGCCTATAATATTAAAGCAGAAGGGCAACTGGGTATAGGGCAATTGTGTAGGTAGTATTGTGAGTTGTGAGGGTGAGGATTATTACTATTATTATTATTATTACCCTGTGCAGTGTGCAATTGAGTCGTTCTCGTTATTTTGTTTACAACTGCTGACTCTTCAAAATAAATAAACTATATACCAAAGCTTACACAGTAAAAAAATCGGTGTAAATCCTCTTCGTGTTAGTGGTGAAAGAAATATGGTGAAAATTTGACACTAAAATTGGTGGATTCCAAATATCTTAACCAAACCTCGTTTGGTAAAATTCACACTACAACAAATTCGTTAATTTTAACAAATAGGGGTGTAATTTTTTTATATTTCTAACACGGCTTCGTGTTTGTTCACACCACGCGGTGTTTCTTAACACCATTCGGTGTCCCTTAGCATTAAGCTGTGTCAAATTGAACGTATTTAGGTTAGGTAGATGAGAGTGAGAGGGGAGTTATCGGTGTAAAATCTCAGGCAATCGAAGCCATCGTTTATCGATCAGTTGTTTGTCGAACGTGTTGCGCGACGGAGCTTATCAGTTTGTGTGACGTGTGACCTGACCGCGTGGTGCGTATAATAGTTATAAAAGTGATTCTACCTAGTGCAAAAATGGTGTTGTTATGTAAAGTAAAATTTCATAGTGAGTCAGATGGATTAAAACGACAGGCGAATATCCAGATGTGAGGACGAAAGGTATTGAGGTATTGTGTATTGTTATACTCATGCACTGTATTGATATGAGTTTGTTCTCACCGAAATCAGAAACCAGTCGCGAATCTAATTGACGGATTTTAAATTATCTGACTGTTCTGATTCTGATTGTTTTGATTCCTGTTGATTGGCTCCGACTTAGTTCAGACCTGCTTGTGATTCTGAGAATCGGCCTATCTAACTAAATCGCTGTGTCGCAACGTTTGAAGTTTCTTTGTGTCTCACATGGACAATTCTGTAAGGCAACAGTTACTTAACTACGTTGTATGTGAATTTGTACGAAATAGTTTGGTCGCATCAAAATGTACGAATTTGAAAGAAAATGCTCTTTTGCAGTATAAGTATAAATAACTTCCTAACATAAATCATTTCTTGTGTTTGTGGTTAGGTACACTTTTCTGGCGAATTCGTACTATATTATATTATATTATATTATATATAACTTTTTTATAACCAATTATTTATAGCTTTAAGAAAGAAAATGTCTATATTTTGATACCTCTTTGTAAGGAATCGCTAATATATTTTGGAACTGAAATAAAGTATTTTCTTTACTTATTACTATTTATTATTTCTTACAAATAATTTAAATTGTAGACCAAGCACATATTATGCCTGGTTCATACAGCTTCTTTTTCTTTTAGTTTTATTTTATTTTTACAAGTAACACATTTCCTTAATTTGAACTTAACAATGACTTTTGAAATTTCTTTAAAATAGAGTACATGTAAAACTATAAGAGAGGAAGAAGAAGAAAAGGGGAATACCAAATAAATTAAATTACGCCATTTTAACCAAATTGCGTGTAAAAGTTACACAACACGGTGTTAATCTTACACAACGCCGTGTTAAATATTCACACCAGCATAGTTCCGTTGACTGACGTCAGTCAACGATAGTTCTTATTGACACCAGAACATTTGGTGAAATTGACCAAAAAATAAAATGTAAAATTTACCAGATATGGTGTGGACTTAGGTATACAGGATGATTTTTTTAGGTCTACCACCGCCATTTTCTCGCTTATTTTACGCCCTACAAAAAAAGCATCAGAAACAAAAATGTTGCAATTTTGGACAGCTAAGTGGTGCTGCAAAAGAAATCGGCATCCATGGCCAACTTGTCGCGCAATATTAAAAAAACCTCAAATTGAGCAAATCTATTAATAACCGTGGAATGTTTATTTTAAGAGACAGAGGAAAACTTTTATATTGAAAATTGATGGCACTGAGAAGCTTTATCCATCCACGTACTCAGATAGTTTCAGCAAGTTACACAGGGTCTTCGGTTCACTTGAGGCTAAGAAAATTTTTTTGTTTATTTCTTATTAAGCGATTTTCTCGCTTGTTTTAGGCCGCACAGAAAATACGTAAGCAAACAAAATATGGCAATTTTGGTCAGCGAGGCGACTTTAAAAAAAGAATGGACCTCCATGCCCAACTTTTCGCGGCGTACTAAAAAAACTTTAAATCGACAAAAATTTTCATGGTCTCAAGAGAGCCGGAGACCCTGTATAATTTGCTGAAACTATCTGACTACGTGGATGAATAAAGCTTCTTAGTGCCATCAATTTCCAATATAAGAGTTTTCCTCTGTTTCTTAAAATAAACATTCCACGGCTATTAATAGTTTTGCTCAATTTGAGGTTTTTTTAATATTGCGCGACAAGTTGGCCATGGATGCCGATTTCTTTTGCAGCACCACTTAGTTGTCCAAAATTTCAACATTTTTGTTTCTTACTCTATTTTTGTAGGGCGCAAAATAAGCGAGAAAATCGCGGTGGTAGACCTAAAAAAATCATCCTGTTAGACCACTTTTCGTGTGAAATTTATCACCGGATTTTTTTACTGTGTATAATTTTCGTGAAGACGGACCAAAGCCGAATTTGGGAATGTCTATTATTCTCGGAGCTTTGTACTAACCCGCCGCAATCCAACGTATATGCTTATCCGGTTCAATGGGCCCTAGATGCGATCGGGCCGCCGGCGCCGCCGGCCGGCTACGGTGCGTTAAACGGATTAAAACGTCTGCGGCAGCTCGCCGCCCGAATTACCCGCACCTAAATGCCTTACAGTCCTGCGGTAATTCACCTTTGTGTCCGCCCATCGATTGTTCATATTGCGGGTGCACGCCGGCACACTCTGCGGGGTTACTGGGGCGGTTTAGCGCCCCTATATTACACCCCGTGGACGGCAAAAGATTAATTAGATACGGTACTGTGTAACACACATTGTGCGGCTCGATTTTTTAGCCCACTTAAACTTGAAACAATGAACGGACAAGTTTGAGATCAGACGCAAAACACTACACATTGTTATGATTTTATTTAAGTAATTCATGTAGAGTTTTGTTAATAGTTTTAATTTGTGTAAATCTCGTAAGCAGCGAGGAATTCAAGAGGCAAGAAATATCCGTAGAATTTTTAATTTTCAAAGAGCAAAATGCATTAAAAGAAATCCAATATAGCGCATTTATTTTATGAAGGCTGTAAAACCCGTCGTAATGTTAATCCTATTTATGTTTTATAATAGAAGTAACTGGCGAAACATAAAATGGCAAAGGTTCTATAAGAAGTGCAATATTGAAAAGTTAGAGATTTAGAGAGAAGCCCGTGCGTTTGAATTTTGATAACCAGATTTTCAAGCAATCGAGAATAAAGTGTTCCACATTTTAAGACTGTATTATAACATTATTTATTTTTGGATATTCGAAAAAACTCAAGATACAAAATTTGTCTTTTGGCGATTATTTCCCTCCACTTGCATCCAATAAGGCAGCTCTTTCCTTAAAGGAACGAATAATCATGTGCCACTGCTAGCGATAAAATGCTATGGGCAACAGCGTATTTGCTCTATCACTTTCGAGACATAAAACAAAAAAAAAATGAATAATCAGTATTGTCGAATATTCTCAACAAAAACCATAAATGCTCTCTCGTAGACTCGTATAGATCTGTCTTTCATTTTATGGTAAAATCCTTCGAGCTAGAGACCAATCTATATTCATTATCTATCTAGGCAAAATAGCGCTTTCGAAAAATATATTGTTCAAATATTCGTCAATAGTGATTTTAATTACGTTAAAAAATAAAGCACAAGAACATTAAAAAGGTAACAAAATTAAATTAAATTTTTATAAATTAATGGAACATCCTGTAGATATATTTTCGATATCTTACAAAAATATTATGCTGTGGCATAAGTTAAGTGATTCTGGTTCTAATGTTTTATTGCCTATATTTTTAACGAAACAAAACATGAGAAATTGTATTTAGAAAATGAAAATTATTGCTACCTAAAAAATGCAAAACAATGAAGTATATTCCTGCATTAAATAATATCGACGCGCAACGGGAAACTTGAAACATCCTATACACTTTGCTCTATAGGGTGGTTCAGTCATGATGTAAAAAAATTAAATCACAGGTGGCGCAAAATTTAAAAAAATAATAAAAAATTCTAAAATCAACAAAAAAATAAGAACATATTTTCAGAAGTGCATTTAAACCCCTAATTAATGGCGCTACCGACTGGCCGCGCTAGTCAATATCGCGCGGAGGCCCGTATCTCCCGGTGCGCAGTTGCCAGTTTTATCAACATATCGTAAATTTGCTTGTTTTTAGTTTTGCCCAGAAATCTGAAAAAAATTCGAAATATTGACAAAACCAAAAAGTTCGAGTATTTTTCTGGAGTTTTAAAATTTTTGGGAAACAGTTTTCTGATATTTCTAATATTAGGTACTTTTTTGATTTTCCAAGGTCAATCCATTTTTTTCCTTTTTTTTAATACCAAAGATACGTTGAACAGTAATCAGTGCGTTGCGTAGGGACCTCCAGGTTTCCTTCAGCCGACACAAGTTGTTTACGGCGAGGTACTGAGCCCTGAGCCCGACGACCAGGTGATCTCTAGTCTCCCGCCGGCAATACTGCGAAAGACTGCAGTAGCAAACCAAACACAAACCTAAGCACAAAATGTAAAACAGGCACCAAAACGCACTAGATAATCGGTTCGAAAATACCACCATTAACTTCAACATACAAGTTAATTCTCTTCGTAAGCTATCCACGAATACGGGATTGCGGATTTGCTCACTTTCAACTTCAGTTGCGTACACGATGGATTTCATGTATCCCCCAAAACACAAAAGTCCACTGGCCATGGTACAGTCCCTCCTCTACCAATACAGCAATACAGCGATCCGGACAGTGCTGGTCCAAAAATCCACGGACTGGCCCTGCAAAATGTGCTGCACATGTCACGCACGATACACAGAAAACGGTATCTCCACGCGCAGGTGCTGTGACGTCAACGGTGACGCTTATTCGACAAAATCATGGCTTACTTTTATTTTTAAACCGAATTTTGACTCGTTTTATAGTGAGCTAGGCAACCACATATACACCAAAGTGTCTCAAGGTGCCTACATTCTATCTTTGAATTTAACTTGACGCGAAATTGATAACTGACGTATGTCAGTGAGATTAATTTCAGGACTATTTTTTATAAGTTGGCCGCGCTTCTGTCGAAATGACGTAGATGCGCAGAAGAGTTTAATTTTCGTTCTCCTAGCTGGCATACCGTTATCTGTGTATCGTGATGTCGCGGAGAAAGGCAAGTGGCAGCCCACATGCCATATTATTGTCATGCGCTCTTCGGTTGATGCCATCACCATCTAGGGTCCTGGTGTCATAAGAATTTGCCCCGTCTATAGTATAGGAAGTCTATAACTGTCCTAGTGTGTAAGAAAGTACCGGATAACTGTACAGCGCACTATGCTGCTGCTTTTATCACTATATGGAACTAAGTTAACAGTCCATGTATTATATTTTTTATTGAGTTCATAAAAACATACAGACTGATACATTTTAACGTTATAGTTTTCGATTAATTATACATTTTCAAAAACAACTAGATGTACAGTTTATAATACATCAGAGCCATCTATGAGGCGTTGCCGACAGAACTTGTTTTACAGATTTCTGTATACGCGTGGCCTCTTCTAGTTATATTACAGATTTCTGTATACAAAAATCTGTAAGAACATTTGGAGCTCAACGAGAGTTAGAAAAGAGTACTACTAGCGGCCACTGCACCAGGGCCTGGGCACTCTTGGCTAAATTGTCCAGCTCGTCTTTTAGTTTTTACCAAGAGGCGCTGTTCGACATTTAATGGCGGTAATTGTCTTGTGTAATTTAAAAACTATAGGTATTGTGTGTACGAAAACTCGTGAAAACTTCTCATGTAAATGCAAATGGTTGTTCCCCGCTTAGAGTCAGGTTTCCTTAAAGTCAGGTGCGTCGAGTTTGGAGGGTGTTAAGGTTGATTTGCCCCACGATTTAAACTTCGCCAAAAAATTTTTTTTTCGCATTTTCCTTTTTAGTGAGCCTCCCTCATTGTGTGGTTAAAATTGTTTACATCATGACTCAATCACCCTGCATTAGTGGTGCTAAAGCTCTTTGCCCGTAAATATGTTATTGATATTTACGATGTTGCCGAGATGTACTGACTTCGGGCAAAAGAATGCCACTTATTTAAGTAAACAGGTCCACTATAAGTGCTTCTGATTTATAGCTGCCCCGGATACTTTTAGATTTCTGTTCAGTACGTCGAATAGTCAACATATAGCTGTTCATTCTAGCGAGACAAATAATGTCAATATTGAACGTTGCAAACAGAACTTCGTGAAAGCAATGTGCTTTTACTTGTTTCCCCAAAGTTTTATTCGCCGAAGTTTCCTTCGAGTTATAGATTCTTCTGCGTCGACCATAATGTGAATTGAAGTATTCGGACAATACGTTGAGATTTAACTGAAGAATAATTGTTTAGGAACGTCAGTAGCTGGGTTTGAATACACGCTTATGGAAGAAAAAAATATTTTGAATCAGGAAGGCATTTTAACAAAGTGAACAACAGTAATATTCTCATTTTCTCAGGTATCCAAAACTGAAAAGTAAGCGAATGTAAAAAATAGGATTGAGCCAGAAAACTGCGAAAGCGAATACATTCGTTTATTCTGAAGTTATAACGAATGCGGAATTTAGTTGCCCAGGACTGTGAAGGTCGAGGCAAATAAACCACGTGATTTATAAAAAGGAATTTCAGTGTTGAGGGGCACTTTCGGCAAATATTTATTGAAATCTTTTCGGTTATATTTTTAGAAAAGTTCCACCTAACGAAGAATTTGAAAACATGCGAAACCAAACCTCTCTTAGAAGGTATGCTTGATTTCTTATTGTGGCTATATGACTACATCTGTAGAGAAAATGTATGTTATAAAAATCTAAATGTTTATCTTTTTTTCAGGTGAGCAAAGCGTTGGATGATAGTATAATAACCAACCAAACTAATGAGGATTTGTTGTGAGTATATTATACTAAACAATAATTATTTACAATAATAGATCTTCTTTAATGACGGCTGTATTTATATATCAATGAAGTAAAATAACGGGTATTTCAGCCAAAATTATGTTTTATTTATTCTTTACAATAAACCAAACTTTCGGCCATACTTTTGGCCTTCGTCAGGGCTAAAATAGTGTTAAGTAAAATATATTATTGAGTGAGAATTATTTATATACTTACTATTGAGATGAATATTGAAAAGTTATGGTTCTAATGAATATAAACTTCCAAAAATGGAATAAAAATGTTATGTAAATATTTTTGTTGTTGTCAACTGAAAATTTTGTAATAAATATTTATAGTTGTTATAGAAATTTTAAATAAAAGAGAATCTTCATATTATGAAGCAAGCCATGAAAAACAAATGATAGCAGACAGTAATATTGTTTTGAGGTTATAAAAATTTTTAGGTTAAATTATTACTTTTATTTTCTTGATTAGATATAATAGTCGACAGTGATGCATTTTCTAAATATATAAATTCGCCGCTGCCTCTTACTAAAGCTGGAGAGCGTTCCGTGACAAACCAACGTGATTATCCGAATTCCGAGTTTACCAACCCTCTTTTTACTACCCCGTCAAGGCTGCCGGGGGTGGAGGCGCAAATGGAAAATAAAAAATTTACTTCCACGGTATGTAAATGGGACCCTGGGAAAAAGCCGGCGATGCGACGGGGATTTCGACGGCTTAATTCCGCTGCTTTGTTTGCGCTTTGCTATAGGTGCCCTACGCAGGGGCTTTACCTTAAGACGGAGCTGCCCTTTCAGTGCAACTCTGTTTTATTCAAGGCGGATGAGATAGGGTCAGGTGGATAATGGAGAATCTTCTTTTGCAAGCGACCGTCCGAGACAAAGTAGATTCTAGAAACGGCGTTCGCCTTCAGTCAAAATCTGTGTTCGGTGAGATCATACTAGGTTGTATCCAATAGGCCAGTTCTCCAATCATGCGGTAAATGCTCTCAGGATCTATCACTTCGTCTCTTGGTAACTACGTATCTGTTTAATACACACGACAACTGGTCAAAATTGGTCTAATTTGAGCAGTGCTTTAAATTATGCAGGTGAAAGTTATGTTGCGGAGGCATTGTATAAATGGTTGTACAGGTTGTCCCAACGCCCCAGGGTTATTATAGGCAAATAAGAACAGCCAGTAAAAATTTGCCTTATGGGTTTCTTGCAGGCCAAAATCAAGGTATATTTTTGACAGAAACAATTTGACAGATGCTCGAACAGATGTATTATGGAAAAAGTATTAAAATTTTATTATTAATTATAATAATATAACTGTATGGACGCCTTTTTATTAAAAACTCTTATTATAAACACTTATTATGTATTATATTTAAAACCTAACCATTTTAGCGAAAAACTAAAACCAACAATGTAAAAATAAATGCTAGGTAGGTTCTTACTTATAAATTTTCAATGTGACTACCTTCTTTAAATAAACATAAGTCTAGACGGCGTCTAACTTCTGTCTTAGTGACCTTTCTTAATACATCTGGTGTTATTTGCCGACAGGCACCTTCTATTTTTTTCTATTAAATGATTAATATTCCGAAATGGAGTTTTGTAAACAATATTTTTTATTAAATATAAATGGAAATCTAATGGTGTCAAATCTTGCGACTTTCTTGGTCATTTTATGGGACCATTTATTCCAATCCATTTGTTTCCAAACTCATCATTTAGAATTTTTTTTTACAATGGTGGCTTTATGGTGGAGCTTTTACAATGGTGGCACACATTTTCCATGAGAACTGGCAGTTGTTGTTGCAAAAATTGGAGGTGTGCTATTCTAGTTAAAATTTCTTCGTAAAAATACGGCCCAACTAAATGATGACCAATTATGCCACACCATGTATTAATGCCGAAGTGTCTCTGATTCCGAATTGGATTGACAATATGAGGATTTTCAGAGGACCGATAATATTCCGACTTTCGTCTGTCCAATAGTATATGTCTGAAAATAAGCTTGTCAACTATCTCGGTCACCACCTTTCTTTATTTGCCTATCCCAAATCTTCTAGGTAATGTTATTTAAAGTCATGATATATTTGTTTTCTTTCATAATCCGTTGTATGGACGACTTCTTCAAATTTAAGTTTTTTTCTAATCGAATAAACATTTTGTGATCAGGATAAATTCTAATATGCATTTTTTTCAGCTTCTCCATATAGAGTAATAACATATAAACTTTTTCATTGTGTGTTACCATTATTGAAGTTTTATAATACGTTCAATGACTGGATACCATTATTAAATGTCAAGAGAAGGTATTTCAATTTATGACAGGTAAGAATAATAAACTATCAACTGTCAATTGTTTTCCATGGATACCCGATCAAGCATGTATGTATGTATACTTGCAATAACAGTTGCCAGTTCTCATGGAAAATGTGTCATTGCATTAAAGAAGAACCGTGTGGTTTCAACACGACGGAGCTCCACCACACAATTCCAACATTGTAAAATAATTTCTAAATAATGAGTTTGGAGACAAATGGATTGGGATAAATGGCCTCATAAAATGGCCAGAAAAGTCGCCAGACCTAACTATTAGGTTTCTATTTATGAAAATTTCTGAAAAACCTTGTTTACTAAATTCCATCCCGGAATATTGATGATTTAATAGAAAAAAAAAAACACCAATAACAGTTTTTATTAAAAAGGCCTGGCATACAGTTAAATTTTTATAACTAATAATAAAATTTTAATACTTTTTCCATAATACATCTGTCCGAGCATATGTCAATTATTGTTTCTGTCAAAAATATACCTTAAGTCATGGCTAACTCGATTTTCATTAAAAAAAAATACGCTTATAACTTTTAATCGAAACAAGATATCAAAAAAAATTATATACGAAAGTTTATCAGAAAACTGTGATTTTTCCACATATAAAGAAAAACAGGTATGGTCCTAGGAAAAATATATTTGATAACGTCATAACCTTATTTTCCTAATTCCTAAAAACTATCTTTTTGGCCCAAAAGCAAGCTTGAGTGGTCCTACAAGAAACCCACAAGTCAAATTTTTACTCTGTTTTTGTTTGCCTATAATAAGCCCCGGGCGTCGCGTTTGGGACACCCTGTAAATTACTTTTACATCTCTAGACCCACGATACACAGAAAACGGTATGCCCGCGCGCAGGTGCTGTGACGTCAACGGTGACGCTTATTCGACAAAATCGTGGCTTACTTTTATTTTTAAACGGAAATTTGACTCGATTTATAGTGAGCTAGGCAACCACATATACACCAAAGTGTCTCAAGGTACCTACATTCTATCTCTGGATTTAACTTGACGCGAAATTGATAACTTTGTATGTTAGTGAGACTTATTTCAGGGACTATTTTTGGTAAGTTGGCCGTGCTTTTGTCGAAGTGACGTAGGTGCGCAGAAGAGTTTAATTTTCGTTCTCCTAGCTGGCACACCGTTAATTGTGTATCGTGTCTGGACCCCCGTTTAATTTACGACCATTGAAATGACAAGTAGATGGAAGGAGTGTAGAGAGAGAAACTGGCAGCCAAACTTGAGTAAGTGAAATAGAAAATAAATCACCTGATTCCGGCAAAAACGGCATAACACAAAAGAGGTGTTTGTCCTAACTTTCCATTTTTGTGTCCTGTGCTTCAAACTAACCTATATATTTTGTGCTTCAAACGAGATCCGTTGTCAAACGTCATTTTAATTTTCCTTTTGTCCCAAGTCCCAATACGAATAGGAGTAATTATTGTATTATTTATATTTGATTTGAGTTCGTGTCGTGGTGGCAGTTTCGTATAAAACTGCGTTAAGTTTTCTTAGTTGGTATTTGGTTTAATATTATATTTTTAGATCGGAGAGAAAATTTAATTTAGCTATGCGGCTATATTCTTTCTGTTTAAGTTGTAAATTACAAAAAAGAGGGTCAACTCCTGTTGTGTATTTGGATGTACCAAACGGGACGGAAAGAATAAGAATAGTGGGGTTTCTTTCATTCGTAAGTCTTAAAAATCTTTGCTAATAACTTTGCAGTTTTCCAAGAGATAAGGTGATATTAGAGACAAATGGATTGCAGCAATAAAAAGGAAAAATTTTGTACTGTCTACAAGTATTTACTTGCATTTGTAGTCAACAATTTATTCAGAGCAATTTCATAGAGAATTTTGGGCAGCGCAAACTTTAAAAGTATGTAATTACTATAGTTTTTTATTTTCCAAGTCATGATAGAAACTATCAAGGGAAAAACTGGCAAAATATTGTGCTTATGAACCTAGCTCTTCGTAGTCAAAGATGGAATTAATCTTGAGGTTCTGGTCCCTTTAATAAGGTAATTATTTGTAATTCTTTTTGTTAGATGCCTAAACAATATAAAATATATATAAAATATATAAAAGCTACCTGTCTTACATGCTTTTCCTATTAAATTGAATTTAAAAATTAATAAACAAATATTATAAGTAATTAAAGTTGAAAATGTAGACCTTATCCTAGATATTTTGTCGTTTTGTTATTTTAAAATAAACTTTTATTGTTTGATTTGTATTTTATTTGTCTCAATTTACTTCCAGGTACATAAAATTGCCATGTAGGTAATTTTTAATCAATTCACTACTTTTTTCTGTGCAATATTTACATAATTGTGGTTATATAGAAAAATTCTCATTCCTACAAACAAGCCCCGAATTTCGGAATACAGATCATACAATAAAGATAATTACGGAACATGCCCATTAAATTGTGCCATTAATATGCAACATCCCTATATACCTCCTTTGCCTGAATCAGCTGACACGTTCATTAGGCGTCCTTGTCTTACTTATTGCCATTTGAAACCTATCTCTCTCTAGAGTTGGCTGCACCAAACAACAATGAAAGTGGTACCTGTGCGACTTCCATTGTACTTATCAATTCGATGTTTACGACACATAATAATATTCGGTCAAAGCTGTCACCTGTCACGATTATACAAAACGGTAAACTCGTTCAAATGCATGGCTCATCTTGAAGATATAAATACTTATACAAAAATAATTCCATTCGTGAAATATCTGGAAAAATATGACCGCGCGCATGGTATACCTCCCGCACATATACCATATTTATGCCTCGGTTACGTGCCTCGCGCCATCGGTGCGCCCGATATTTTATGCGACCCGATGCGGCTGGCGGAACAGCCGCCCCGGCTGGCTGCGCCATGTACACCGCCTGAGCCCGCGCTAATCAAATGCGGGATCTGCAGCCGGTATCAACAGTCTCGCCCAGGCAAGAAATGCGAACGGATGCCGGAGACGAGGTGCCGAAACAATATGTGGGAGGACGCAGTTTCGCGGTAAAATATGATGTAACATAATACGAGTCTGCGAAGTCATTGCAATATAACACAATTTGCATTTATTTTAAGAATGTATAGTGGAGTGCACACTGTGGATTCGTTGGAAGGTTAAATACCTACCTACCTACTATTGCTATAGCTTTTCCTCAAACAAGTTGTAAACCGATCACCTTAAATCGATCTAGCGTGGGCCAGAAGGCATAGGGCCACCAGTTTGGCTAAATTTTTTGAAAATCCGACCTCCCTATTTTGGAGATATTGGACAATTTTGGAGTTTAAATACGAAATTCTCGAAAATAAATGAACGAAACCGAATTTCACCTTGATTTCCAGGCGCGGCTCATGAGTTATTGTCGAGGTTATTGTAGAGGTGGGTCAAATCGGGTGGATAAACCCGCATTCGAAATTTTTTTGAAGAAATTGGGTAATTTCCAATGGTGTAACCCACCCCCGATTTTCTTGGAATTTTGGCTATCTTCTCTATTTTCGAGGTCCCTGAACACGAATTCGGCCTTGGTCTTCCACGGTCGGACGTAGTTTTCGAGAAAATGAATTTTCAAATTTCCTTTTGTAACGACATTACGATGGATAAAAAAAATTTAAGGCCACCAAAAGTGCAAAAAAATTAACCAAGAAACTTCTGTACATTACTTTTTTTTAAAGATAAAAAAAACAGTGTTGTCAATACATTGCTAATTTTGTAATTGGTCTTTTGTCTGAAGATGTTGCAAGCGTACCACTTGTAGTTGCCGTGAAAGAATTAATGAAGGAGGTGAAGAATTAGACAAAACAAATAAGGTTTAACAAATATACAGGGTGTAACTAAACTGATGGTCAAAAATGAAACCACGTATTCTTGGAGTCAAAATAAGGGCACTTCTTCATATATTTTTTTCTCCTACGGGCCATAGTTTTTTTTATACAGAGCCTAGAAGTTTGGAGAAAAATACACATGTTTCGTAGTATCTCTAGAAGTATACGACATATTTTCTTCAAACTTGGCGTGTCACATGAGCGGATGAGTTGTCAAATTTAAGGTTAATATGAAGCTTGTGAGGCCCCCAGTTTCGGAGATACAGGATGTTATTAAAATTAATTAGTTCAGAAAAATATGAGTACCCTGTATAATCGCATTTTTTAAATTTGTTTTGAATGGTAAATTCAATGGTTAACAAAAAGTATCTCTTAGTATTTTTTCATATTCTCAGCCGTTTTTAAATTATTTTCAAAGAACGGCAATGCCCGAATTTCACGACGATATTTATGGTTGTAATCGGGATGATTTTTTTTATTGTATGCAGCTAAAACTAATCACCACACTATTTTGCACCTTTTGCAACATCGAAACTTCGCGAAAGCGCGCGAAAAAAACGAAATTTTGAAAGATTTTTGCCGTGTTTACGTATGCTATCTTCGCGTGTTTACGTATGCTATTACTCCACTTTATTACTCTCTAATCTGGAGGCGGTTTCACATAGCACTGGACTACGATCGCAGTGACTGTTTGGTGGGCGTGGTTCCGCTGCCAAGCGAATAATATCGATGTGATCGGAGTACATTGTTATCGCAGATACTGTTATAACTAGAAATATTTTTAATTTTCAAATGAAAAAATCTATCATCTAATCGAATTATATCGATACAATGAATGTCTATGGGACATTTAAAGTCACCTCAATATATTTTTCGTATGGGAGGCGTGTACAATTTTGGAAATCTTCGTCTACTGTTAATAACATTCAGTCGTTGAGTGAGGAATAATAAGAGGCGCAACGCCCATATAAAATTGCGTGACCGGTTTTCGTGTGCTTACCCTGAAGCCCCCTGTTGGCCCACTCGCTATAGTCGCCTAGCGACCACGGATTTTTACAACTTGTTTATGTTTTCGAGAACACCGATCTGCAACGGGCTAACAGTACATTTTTATATATTTTTTATTTTACTGGAAGGATATGTATTTTTTTGTCTCGGACGCTTTTCGGGCCGCGTTTTCGGCTACGCTGCGTCCCGTAAGGTTGCGCCTCTTATTATTCATCCTCACTCAACGATTCAGTCAAAATGTGGTCTACTTAATAAATGCGTGTTCACCCAATACCTTTTCTTCTTATATTTTTGTCTAATATTTAACATTAACTTTTTTAATCAAAAGGCACATGCTAGCATACACTTTTCCTTTATTCTTCCCATTTTGTAACTACTAGTGTCAACGCACTTTTGAAAATATTACATAAAAAATTCTGCTATAGCATTATAAGCCTCCTCCACCGAACAGTTGAACTGTGATTGCAGTTGACTGCTATGTGAAACCGCCGCTTAAAGCATACATTATGAATGGTCGGCCGTCGACGATTTCGTCATCTACTTGTCTTTTTTCGGCTTCAGAGCGGGCGCGTATGCTGTTGTCTCTGTCTCACTTTCAATGCATTTATCCTTGTGGATTGCCATAATATCGCGTGAGGACAATTTAAAATACGGCCAGGCGGCTGCTTCTAGGAATGAATTATTATTAGATATTAGTAATCTTGACTCCATTAGTAATTAATTGGGGAGTTTTTGCACGAAAATATAATTGCATTTTTAAAAATTTAGTTTATTATTAAACATTGAAAAAAAAAAGAAATAAATTAGGTGGGTCATTGACCCAATGACCTTATGGAGAAGCCGCGCCTGTGCATTTCCGACGTCCCGTATAAGAAAAAGTGTATACCAAATTGCAGTGTGACCTGGATATTTGTCCTAAAACACTCCAGCTCCACAGGATTCCCTTCCGTTCCCTTAGGCGAGCCGAGGCCCGGCGGAACCTGTAACTTACCCCGAAAGAAACCCGTCCCGGGAGATTTGTCTGGAAAGTAGATAAACGCGCCAGTGAATCTAGACACCAGATGAACAATAATGCGGGCCGTACGTCTTTAGGGCTGGCATAGCCCTCCCCCCCGCTCTCCGGCTTCTGGATTGATTGCGTCATTTTTACTTACTCGGGCCGAGGGTGTTTTAAATCCAACTTATCTGTTCCGGCTGGGAAAAGGGTTTTACTTTGTTCGGCGGGAGACTATTGCCGACCATTGGATGTATTAGTTGTCGATTATATTATCTGGATTTCCATTAGGAAATATATACTGACGAAAGTTGTTTAAAAATTGGTTAGTAGGAACTTACGGGAAATTCAGGGACAGGTGACGCTGGCAGCCAGACATGTTGTCTCAAGAATAATAGGGCTTCTGGATAGGGAGAGTTGGGACAATAAAGTCATTATTGGGCATTATATAGATAACTAGATTATATTTCTATTTTTTCCCCCGCAAAAATTTTAGACTTCCATAGAAGCCGTATGTCAAATAAGAGGTTTTGTTTTTGTATTTAGGTTATACAGTATACAGTGTGGTCATTTAAGTGTGCAACATATGGGACTTTATTTTTATTAATTGCACAACCAAAATACAGACATTGCCGAAAGTTGAGTTGATCCATGTTTAATAATCATATAGGGTGCATTTAGAATGGTAGCAAGTTAAACAGCATACAGGGCAAGTCAAAAAATATAAAAATTGCACAAGAGTAAAGTACTCTTATTTCAAAAAATTCATTAAACGGTTATTAAGAAAATTTGTTTAGAATTAAAAGCTGTGCCTAAATGACAAAACATTGCCTCCTAAGAAAAAATTTTTTTTTGTCAATTAATTTCTACAGTCTCTTAATAAACATTCAAAATAAAAATGTTTCACCTTAAATGAGAGTTTTTTAATATGCACATTATCATTACTAATGTTTACTTTGTTCAGAAGAACTTTTGCGAAATTTTAAAGTTTTGTTTAATATCGTTGCAACAAACATGAAATTTGTGATTCCCTAAAAAATTAAAAATCCAAGTTAATTTTAGAAATATGCTTGAATTTGAACAAAGTTATGCGATTTTGATATAATTTTGATTGATTTATGAAATTGTTTAGGGTGAATATTAACACAATTTTTTTAGGATATAATTAATGTTTTTCAAAAAAATATATTTCTTTTTCTTAGGAGGTCATGTTTTAGTATTTAGGCATTACTTTTAATTCTAGATAACTTTTCTTAATAACATTTTGCTGAATTTTCTGAAATAAGTGTACTTTACTCTTGTACAATTTTTATATTTTTGGACCTACCCTGTATACTGTTTGACTTGCAACCATTCTAAATGCGCCTAATATGATTATCGAATATGCACCAACTTTCGAGAATATTTGTATTTTCGTTGGGCAATTAATAAAAAAATTTCCCATATGTTGCACACTTATCCTCTATAAGAAAACATATCTATTAGGCGTAAATATGAATACCATTATCGAATACTTTAAGCATTAGTTGCAGCTGCTCGATTATTACAAATACCTAACCAAATACCTGGCAAGAAGTGTAAAGGGTATATTCTGTGAATTATTTCAAATGTCCCCAGTATCACAAAATGTTCTGCCGAATTATTATTACAGAAAACGCTAGAGAAAAGAGCAAAGAAGATATCCTATAGAATAAATGGATAATGATAATGATAATTAAGTATCTTTAATATGTATTTTTTAACTCGTATTTTAGATTAAAAATTAACTCGAAATCCTAATGCACTACCATAACCGCCAATAACCTATGTATTTTGGATTGTATCAAAAAATGTAGTATGTAGTAATTTATGCAGGCCAGACAATCTTCAATAGTTTATAAAAATATTAGAACTGGACAGAAACTAGAGCAGAGATTACCTACATTAGAAGACATTGTTCGGATGTGTTCTAGATTATACAGGGTGTTCAGCGGAAACGTAACAGGCTCTGTAACGGTCGGGAAATTTTTTTTCTTGGAAAAACGCAAAAATAGGTCAATTTTGTTTGGCAGGGGGACATCTTTTGGCATAAAATTGATAGATCTATTTGCAACCCCCTGAGCAGGGGTTGAACCCCTTCAAAAAATTTAAATGGGAAGGGGGTTCATGTCGCACACCTTTGGAAACGTCTCTCAATTCTCTATACACCTGCATCAGATTTTCGAAAATCGATCGACTTTTCAAAAAGATACACCGAGTAAAATGCAAAACATTCATTTTCAATTATTGCCTGGTATTGTTAAACAATTAAGCCGAAAGTTGTGGTCGGGGGCTGTAAGTTATAGAAAGCATGTTCAGCAACATTATTTTGACGAAAATTTGATATACGGGAGGAAATTGAAACTTTATTGTAATAAATGCTCAAAGTGTTGCCCATTCCCTTCCATGCAATAGGTAATAAAGATTTTGTTCAAAACGCTGCCGAACATTGTGCAATATTTCAGGGGTGATTTGTCGACATTCGTTTATAATACGGAGACGCAGATCTTCTATTGTTTAACAATACCAGGCAATAATTTGTATTTTTCACGGTGTATCCTTTTGAAAAGTCGATCGATTTTTGAAAATCTGATGCAGGTGTATAGGGAATTGAGAGACGTTTCCAAAGGTGTGCGACATGAACCCCCTTCCCATTTAAATTTTTTGAAGGGGTTGAACCCCTGCTCAGAGGTTGCAGATAGATCTATCAATTTTATGGCAAAAGATGTCCCCCTGCCAAACAAAATTGACCTATTTTTGCGTTTTTCCAAGAAAAAATTTTCCCGGCCGTTATAGAGCCTGTTACGTTTCCGCTGGAACACCCTGTATACAAATTTATTACATTAATTTTAACTAATTTGCATTTTAATCTTCAATTTTATTGCTAAGTCGTAGTTGTTGGCAACACTTACAGTTTAGTTCTGACCTTCATTACACTTTTCATTCTCTCACAATTAAACTGTGGATTTTACCAAAAAAATGCTTTTCAAATAATCCGCTACTTGTTTAGTATCTTCCTCACCTCATATTATATGGCGCGAGTCTATCACGGACAACTTTAATACATATAGAGAGTCCTGTGCTCAGAAGTTTGTTACGCCTATGGAATCTATGCCGAATTATTTTTCATCCACAAAATTGATGTGACTTTTGAAAAATCATTTTTTCTGTTAAAAAGTGACATTATTGTCCTAACTCTCTCAATCCAGGAACTCTAGTCTCAAGCACCAGTGCTTGCTTGACTTTCGTTAGTAGATATACGAGACCTATATTTATCCAGTTGCGATTTATTGACTGCGAAGGATTTATCTATATGTAGACTATATCGAGTTGTGGCTGAATGCTCGGTTTAATCCTTACTGGTGTAGTTTTGACAAGGTAGATACGACGTTGAATAATATTCTTGTCGTATTTAAAGATCATTTCATCAAATGCTATACATTTTGTATTCATGTTTGGAAGTTGGTTTGCCAGGATTTTTTTGCGAGCGGCTTCAAAAATGCCTCTGACTATATCTATGTCTCCTTAAATAATGATGACATAGTAAAATCCCAAAATGTTTAGGAGCTTTTAAAATTTTCCATTTTATTTGGAGACTATCAGTAAAATCTGAAAAAGCCAAGGATTGTCACGCATTTGCATTTTCCCTGTTTAAAATTTCTTACTTTTCAAGAAAAGTGCATAAAATTCCCTAATAACTTTTATCTAAAACTTTTTTCTATCACAAAAATAAAAAGTTATAGCTAGTGGGACACGTAGCATGGATATCCTGTACTTCTAATCGTAAGTCTCTAAATTTATATGTCAAACTAACATATCTGTATAACTTTGATATTCCATGAGCAATATCTGTAATCCCAGTCATATCTATACTTGAAATATATAGCCAATGAACAACGTTTAATTGCCGTAACCATAAATATTGCAATTATCTCTAAACTAGCCTGAAATCCAGAATATTTAATCACGCTGATTTGCAAACAATGGCACTGTTGTCAAACTTGAACTAACATTTACTATTGCTGAATATACGCACACGTACAGTTTGTGTTATCGCGTTCAATATTAACATATAACGCCGACTTTCTGTTACCGAGAAACGTTTCTACTAATAAGGATCTCTAATAAACTTAAACCAGAACAACAAATTACATAAAAATCAAAGCATATTTTCTGTAGAAAAAAAATTAGATAAGTACTACATTCATTTCAATTATCCGAACGCTGCCCCATTATCTTGATGCCACTGCTTTAATTGCGCGCGTATGCTTCAAACTGCTGTCCTTTGTGCATATTACCACAGTAGAAACTTTTCTGTCTCATAATTCTGGGGAAGATAAAGATATTTACTTACAAACATTTCCCTTCTACATAATACCATGGGTTGCTGTGTAATTTTCTCTCGTAAAACTGTGAGCTTCATTATGAAATCTAATGAAAAAACTACCTAGATCCTTTTATCTAAATGCAAATGAGAAAAATCAACACGCAGAGAGAACCTTGATAGCTGGATCAACTTTGCCAAAAGAGAAAAACGAATCTCCGAGCATTGTATACATTAGATAGTAAAGAGCACCCAAGCGACACATTATTTTCCATATTCATGTAAGTTTATCTCCGAACCGATAAATTTCTTGTACAAGTTAATCCTCATGCTAATGTGTTTGGTAATCGAGTCTATCTTCTAATGTATTCAGGCTAACGAAAGCTTTTATCAAGGAGCAATGTTATGTAGATATTCCTCCACGCGGCGTTCTGACTCAATCGTTATTATACCAAATGTCTTTATCTGGTAATAGAAAAAAATACAGAGATTGTTCTATAAATATATTTGATGGCTGTCTAGATGGGACTCTTGGAGAAATGTGTAGAGGTTATAGGAAGGTATGACGTAGAATATAATATTTGACATGATCGTTCAAATTGTAATTACTAGACTTCCTCTATTATTACATTTTGTCGTTTGTAATAAGACTGATTTGGTTCGTTTTGGATTTTCAAAATATTAAAAATTCAGGTTTCAAATTTTATTAAGACTCTAAACACCCTATATCATCTCCTATAAATGGTATCACCATATCTTTGACGGCTTTCCAGGAACAGAGGCCGGGAGTCTAAAAATGATCACCCTGCATACGATAAGATTTTCATATGGCAATCTTATTTCCTCGACAAGCAGAATTTGTTTAGAAGAATAACTTTCCTCTAATTGTAAATTACATTTCAGCGGACATAATATCGACACAAAACATATTATATACATCCAGAAAAAATAAAACAAATACTTATTTTTCATCGGATATAAGGCAGAAACATACATACAGCGAAAACAGACGGATTACAGTTTGTATCATTTTTCATAACCCAATAGCTTTCACTTCGGCGTGGCAGGTGTTTTCATTCTGTGGTTATCTTTTCCCATCAACTTTACTAAGCTTTGGTGTCTTTTGGCAAGGCAATTTTTTGTGATATTATCCGCACAAACTGAAACATTTTCTATTTAAGACTCGTTCGCCTTATCAAAAGGAACTTACATATAGCTACTTTGAGAAAAAGAAACGTGAATTTCAACCAATCGTAAGAGTTTTAAAAAATATTTTTCTTCAAATCGGCAGTGAAGTGTCTCAAAATCGTCATTAAAAGCTCAGAAATCCGCACTGAAGTAGCCCATTATTGTACGATTTTTTCAAAAAGTAGGCCTTGAGGAGATGTAAACATCAAACGTCAGACGCGGAGCCATCGCCCGTCAAAAGTGACCAAATATTCAAAACCCGGCCACATTTAATTTTTCGCACACAGTGCGAAATTGTTAGCTATGGCCGCGCAATCTTTCAGTATATATATTTTAGTAGGTTTGAATATCAATAGATTTGTTATGGAGGCTGCACAACAAGCAGCAGTTTGGTTTGTCTGTTCAAAGGCGCCATATGTCTTATCATACTTGACCTAGATACAGCGATCGTCAAAGTCAAGCAACGCCGCGCACAGTTGGTTCATGGACGGGTGATCCCTTATGATTATTAATTAATTAATTAATAAAACATTTTTCTTCCGATTTCAAAAAATATATAATATACAGGGTGTTCGAAAAATAGACGGAGATATTTTAGAGGGTGATTCCCTGTTAAGAAATATGAAAAAAAGTTTCTATAAACATGGGTCCGGAAATGCAGAGTTTTCAAGATACAGGATGTTAAATATATTGCATGTCACTAGACAAAATTGGTTTATCAATTTTTGCAAAAAAAATCACAAGTGCCTTGGAAAACAAATAATCAAAAGCATTTCTAGGAAAGAGTGTTATTGCAACTTTTCCAATATCATAACATAAAGTACACTACAACCAATTTTGTCCAGTGACATGCAATAAAACGGTTTTTATTTTTTTTTTCTCGAAAACGAAGTGAGATAGGAAAACAATACAAGAGTGAAAGAAGTTGTATTTTTAGATGCTTAATCAAACAAAAAATATTAAAGTTACAAAAAAGGTAGTGGCGTACCTTTTTTTTGATAATAATATTCGCTAAGGTGCCCCCCGGGACGCCACTGGACTTAATAAATTTAATCTAGTTAGGGCGAAATTAGCCTCTTAATACAACAAATAACATTGCCAAATTTCAACAGAATCGAGTAAATAATTTTTAAGACATTAATAATTTCATGTTTTATTTTTTTTTATTTAACATCCTGTATCTTGAAAACTCTGCATTTCCGGACCCATGTTTATAGAAACTTTTTTTCATATTTCTTAACAGGGAATCACCCTCTAAAATATCTCCGTCTATTTTTCGAACACCCTGTATGTACCTCGGCACTGAAGTTTTTTATGACTCATGTGGTTTATTTGCCTCAGCCAGAGGCCTCGGCAACTAAATTCCACATGAGTATGAGTCATAAAAAGTTGAACTTCAGTGCCCTGGTACATAAAAAACGATTATCCGTAGAAGAAGAATCATCTAGCAAATTGCCAGAGACATCAGCTCTGTAGACGATTCAACAAATTCAACTATAGTTTCCCATCGGAAATGTTACTGAGAGAATTATGAAACCAACGGCAATAAGCTTCAAGGTAATGTCTAATTCTATACGTGATAATAGACGTTTTGTCTGGTTCTATCAGCCAAAATTTGCATGGGATTCTAGCCGATTGGCCACCGTTGGGCTTCATAGGATTGTGGCATACCTCAAGGGTTGCTAACCAGATTACACAGAGGTAACGCCAACTGAATTCGTCCGAAACCACAGCTCACATGCGATTCGTTACCTTAATTAAATGCCAGTTGGCGTACAATTAGATCATGTGGGAAGTTACCCTGGTATCCATTACAATTTAGATTTTGTGAATGAAAAATGTACATTGTTTTATACTAAGAAACACTTTTTCTCTATTTTGAATCTTTCTTTTTTATTATTGAACTCCATCTTATTTTAGCGAGGAGTGTATAACCCTTGAAAGTGTTAAAGTAGCTTAAGCTTAACTTCCTCAAAATGATACACTTTACACTATTTACTTAAAGTCGTACCCCAAGTTGTTATTTAGTGACATCTTCAAATATCTGCAAACAGGAGTTTGTATTCAAATTGGAATAACTTGAAACGAAACTGCTAAAGATGAGAGTTCTCAGATTGCCCGAGTCTCGCTTAGAATATGCTAATACCTGTTAGCGCTGTTTCCTCGCCCTGCGAGATTCTCCTTATTAGGGACTTTGTCCCTTATGCATTAGATTGGTAGGATTCGGCGTTATTTTCAGGAATTGGGAGGGCTATAGGCGTAAACGATGCCATTATACTAATGCGAAAGCGTTACAAAATCTGCCCCACATCTGAATAGGGTTTTCGATACATTAGATTGCCGAAAATGCTGATGGTGTTCGTCTGATTTTCCCTACTGCATGTTTAACATTCTATTTACAGGCTTGGAATTTTAGGTAATTTTGCGTTATACAGAGTGTTCGAACAAGAGCGTAACCATATAAACCATAAAAAGACCACACTCGAACTTCGAACTCCTGGTACGAATAATGGACAAGTATACTTAGGAATGAAAAATAATTTTTTGCCTTGGAATTTGTAAAACATGTCTAGATAATCACGAAACCCAACCAACAGATTTTTTTTCCCATTAGTTTGCTCAAAAATTGAAAAAAACGGTCGCAAAAGTAGGGAATGTGACGTCACGATCCCTAATTTCAATAAGTACCTGCTATTTTCTTAGTACTTATTTCGTCTTTTTTTATATAACCAAGCATTCCCAGGCAAATTATTAGATTCAGTTTGTATGCGCCTGATGAGAAATAATCAAATTTCGTAGCATTTCAATGAAATATTTGGATTTTACTGATCCCATTCTGAACTTATTAGATGCCCCCTATAAAATATGACAGATGACATATTACTCAATGCTTTAAAGAAAATCGTCGGCAACGCCGCACTTTGCATATAACCTCACTTTCGCCGGCGGAACGCGGAAACCAAGGTTAATAACCTTAGTGAAAACTACATAAATTATATTCTCAGTTTTAAAAGAATCTTGCTGTGAATACTTTATTTTTTCGGTTTATAATGAAGACAAGATTTGTTAAAGCTTGTCCTGATAACTTGCCTTGCATAGATTTTGATATGGTGTGTCAATTTTATCAATAAAAACGGGGAGCAAAACATGGAGAAATGAAGAGGTATGTTTGTTATTTGATTTGTATATTGTTTTAATATTGCTTAATGATGATGATATAGCTTAAATTCTGGTTTTAGGTAGACTAGAGAATAATAAGGCAAAAATTACCCCCGAGCACAAAATTAATAAGAAAAATGTTAATGACACTGTGGTTAAAAATGAAGAAATTCAACTGAATAGTTGTGGAAGTAGGTATATTATGTTGTAATTACCCAACATAAGCAGATTAGTCCTAAATTATGCACATACCACGATGTACGAGGATCATACATCGTGGCACATACGTAGATACAGCTTTTTGTGCTTCTAGTTTAGTTGCTAGTACAGTAAAGAAATGCTTATTGTGTATATACCTATAGTTAAGATATGGGGGAGGGGGCATGGGGGTGTCGCACACCCCAATGTTGAAATCGATTATCAAAACAAGAAATCATGCGTTTGTAAAAACGATCGTTGATATCTACATGTGAGAACCATGATTAAGAACTAATTTAAATAATCTAGTGCAAGTTCGACAGCAGAGTTTCATTCGATATCAAGTGCTTGACCGTCAATGACTAGTTTTTGCGGGTATTTGTATGATCTAATGAAGTATTTAAGTAATTAAGTCTGTAGTAGTACACTTTGTCGCATCCATTTTGATGCGGAAAGTTGTACTTTTCTGCACTAGTGACATTAACTTTGTCAACTAATAATAGAACTAAGTACGCTTGTAAAATTTTTGCAGGTAGGTACATATTAATGGAAAACTTATTTTAGATGAATGTAAGCAAGGTATTGCTTTTCTTTGCTGACTTCCTGGAAATAGCGAAGAATCATGGACAACATCAGTAGATTGTTATATTGGAAAAAATCAACACAAGTGCAATAAAAAAATATGAAAGTCTACCTTACAGGATAGTTGACAAAGACATACCGACATACCTCAATAATTATTATACGTTGGAGTAGTATGAAGGAAGATTTTTGGCAAAAATCAAAACGTATTACAAGGAGGGATTGTCTGACATGTTAAAAAACGAAAAATGCCCTGTATCTCCGAAACGAATCGAGATTTTGAGATTCAACTGCTTTCCATTGCCCTCAAAAATCGAGCACAGTACACCTACCTACTCTTTGTCCATCTCTTCGCAGAATAGAAGAAACCCCCCCAAAAAAAAATCCAGTTTGTAACACTCTGTGCATGCGACATGAAAACTGTATTATTTGATTTTGGAATATTTTCACTAAATTTAATAGATAACTTATTTGAGGTTTTGCCATAGAATGCAAAATAATGTTTTTTTTTCTTGCAAATTAAAGAAATCTTAATTTTTTGCTGGCTGCTGCATTATATTTTTTTATTTTTAACTTCTATTAACCACAATCACAAAATATGCTTATGAAAATCCAGAATGAATATAGGTATAATATGTATAGTGAAAAAATTCTAAAGAATTATGTCATTTTTTATGAGGATGCTTCGGCAATCACAATATAATTTACCTAAATGGGTCTAAAATAGTTCAAGCTATGACAATAGTTTTTCGACTGAAAACTTGGCTTTATTGCGTTTTACATGTTATATTTCTAACATCGCCAAGAACTGGCACCTTCTCCAATATTCTAGCGTTACATTTTTGAACCGATGCAGGTCTAACTACTTCTTGTAAGTAAGGGCTCATGAAATTAAAGTAATAAATTTTTTATATTCGGACCAGGTAAGTGCTTGACGTCTATAGGATTAACTTTTCTCAGTTTAGTTTATAACCAATCAATGCTGTTGATTAACACTAGCACAGAATAAATAGGTGAAGCTATTTATTCTGCGACACTAGGTATTGAGGCTAAAATATCATCAGTTTCTTCAAACAACTAGCAGTCGGTGGAATATACTTGATAACAAGTAAAAAATCGTTTGGCAGAGCCACTAATCTAAAATCGTCAGCTAAAATGTTACACCTGGTTGGTTCTTATATCAGCAAGTCTAGATATTTAATTTATGCAAGTTCAGTTAGGTACTTACGAATTGTGTCGTTTTATAGATAAAATCGACTTGTTTCCAATAAAAAAAAGTTTTGTAAACCAACCAGCATAACGTCCGAATCATCAATACCAATACCTAGTGTTCCCAGCATTTTCCTCAGCAAAATAGAATGGTTCATTTCCGCCATGGATTATTAGAATGAATGGTGAAAATAGTTCAAATCATAAAAAATAAAAGCTTGTAAAACACGCGGGGCCGCGGGATCCGAGATCCGATATTCCGATTTTTGACGCCACAAAATAGGTTATGTTTATGTTTTCGCAGGCTGACGGCTTGGCATTGAGGGGCGGCGTTGCCAAACCTGGTGCCATGGCGGTAAATTTAGGGAAAAATAAAATCCAACAGGTAGTTACGTATATTGAACTTTAAAAATTAATTGCGGCAAAACGGGGGCGAAAAAAAATTTAAAAAAAATACAGCAAGTATATCTCACCCAATACTATCCCATGAGCAAATAAAAAAAAAGTGGTGTATTAGTCCATTGCGTCTATAGGGCGATTTCCACAATAATTCCTCATGGTGCAGGGTTAGTCTTGTAAACACTTTTTAGAAAAAAATACCTTAATAAAAGTTTTCGAAGGTGAATTTCTGATGAACTTTTTCTTATAAAATTTGTTTGTGTCTCTAATACCTACCTAGTGATTTACAAGGCATCAAGGACAAAAATCAATTAAAAAATATAATGCCCTCTAAATTAAAAAAAGTTTAAAAGAAAAAGTTAACCAAAAGTTTATCTTTCTATAACTTTGATTAAGGTAATTTTTTTGTAAAAAAATGTTTGCAATACCACCCCTGCAGCGTGCGAAATTTTTTCTACATAAGTAATGCGCCCTAACTCGTTATGTATTAGAGATAAAAAAAATATGAGGAAAAGTTGTTCATACTTTGATCCCTTACAACTTTTAACCGGGTCATTTTGCTCTAAACAAATTTTTAGGAAACCATCCAATAGCGCAATTCGTACCAGGAGTTCGAGTGTGATCTATTGGTTGAACACTCAGGAGGCAGTCTCCAAGCAACCCTGAAAAAAATCATCCTGTTTGCAATTTTTTTTGCGACCCATATCAGCCTAGCCCAACTTTATTGGTAATGAAAACAAATAATGCAATATCTTATTGATGTTCGCCTGTAGGTATACTGATGTGCCAAAACCTTGTTTTGAACGATTTTTCCGCACTATGTTAGAGAAAAATGAAGATTTATTAACTGAAAGTGAATTTATATAAATATACATGGTGATTAAAAAACAAAAATTTTAAATATTGTTTTTATGTTGTAAGTAATTTGTTTAAACAGATATTAAAAGTGTATAAAAGTACCTTCTTAACGTAACTTTTTTCTCCAAAGGATTACGGTTACGGATGTAAACCTGACGTTTCGTCTCTTGTTAACAGTCATAAATTTTGTTTTTCCTATGGCGCCATAAGAAAAACAACATAGAGGATGATTCTTTTAGAACTGCCTCCGCGCTTTTCTCGCTTATTTTGCGCCCTACAAGAAAAACGTAAGAAGCAACTAAGTGGTGCTGCAAAATAAATCGGCATCAATGGCCAACTTATCGCACGATATAAAAAAACTCAAATTGTGCAAAACAATTAATAGCCGTAGCATGTTTATTTTAAGAGATATAGGAAAATTTTCATATTGAAAATTGATGGCCATAAGAAGCTTTATGCAACTGGGTACTCAGATAGTTTCAGAAAGTTACACAGGGTCTTCGGCTACCTCGAGGTTGCGTTTTTTTTTTTGTTTTTCTTCTTATGCGATTTTCTCGCTTATTTTGGGTCGCACAGAAAATAGATACGTAAGGAAACAAAATATGTAAATTTAGGTCAGCGAGGCGACGCTAAAACAAGAAATGGGCCTCCATGCCCAAATTTTCGCGTTGTAGGTACTAAAAAAAATTAAAATCGACAAATATTTGCATGGTCTCGAGAGAGCCGAAGACCCTGTGTAATTTGCTAAAACTATCTGAGCACCTGGATGGATAAAGCTTCTCAGTTCCATCAATTGTCAATATAAAAGTTTTCCTCTGTCTTTTAAAATAAATATTCCACGGCTATTAATAGTTTTGCTCAATTGAGTTTTTTTTTGTATTGCGCGACAAGTTGGTACGAAAGCGTAGAAGGGCCACCTTGTAAATATTTTTTCCCGAACTAAATTCCGACTTATAAGTCGGAATTCCGACTTACATCTCGGAATTCCGACTTATAAGTCGGAATTTAGTTCGGGAAAAAATATTTACAAGGTGGCCATTCTACGCTTTCGTAAGTTGGTCTTGGATGCCGATTTATTTTGCAGCACCACTTAGCTGTTCAAAATTGCAACCTTTTTGTTTCTTACGCTTTTTTTGTAGGGCGCCAGATAAGCGAGAAAATCGTGGTGGTATTCCTAAAAAAATCATCCTGTATTAAATTCAATATATTATATTTAATTCGTATTAGAATTTTAAACAGTCATTGATTATAATATGGGCTTTGGCCGCAGTTGAAATATGGACGGGGTACGACCTGCGGAGCGCGGCAGTCCGAACGAGCCAGGCTACTGGTTACACCGTGGCATTACAACCGTAGAACAAACTTATGTCCGCGCGAGGCGGGCAGAAAGATCCGGTCCAACTTTGATTAATTTAGAGCTAGTTTCCCGGCGGCGGCGGGAACCCCTTCCGGAAAAATTAAAGTTGGAAGGGTAATCAATTAGCACCCAACTTTTCTAATTACAACTAATTTGGCGCGGCCGGGCCACGCGCTGGGCCGCCGCGAAAATTGCAAGCCGCCCGCGGGATATACTGAAGTGGGCTCCCGTCTGAAGGCGCAATTGAAATACCGACGTGGATCGCATTTTTGCACGGGGAGGAGTTATATTATATAGTAAAACACAGGAGACAACGCTAGAGACGCAAGGGGGAAGTAAAATAAAAAAACGCGTGAATAGGCCATAAAATTGCTGCCGCCACAAGCGTCGGTAATAACGGCGGTGAAAATTTTCATTGTAAAGGTAATTTGAAAGCGTTATTAGTTGCCTCCTCGTCGCAAACCCTTATTAGGTTTACGATAATTTCCCTGGCTTGGCTATGTATGGTGTTTCCGCATTCATTATCCAACCACTACTAACACCGCAAAACTACAATTGTCTCCCTTCGCGCACGGCTATGAGGCGAAGACTACTGTACGTGACTTGCATAGATATTTACGACCGCCAGTCGCTCTAAGAAATATCACAGACCTATATAGCTTAAGCTATATGGGTCTGTGGAAATATTCAGCTTGGGGTACTGATTGCAGGGTGAATCTTTGCTGGGCTTGCTAGGCGTTGCCGGATCGCAAAAAACCTGTACAATTCTGGTGCACTAGCGTATGGCTTTGGTTTATTATATTTCCTAAGGAGGATTATATTTCGAAGTTTGGCAACATTCGAAATTTTTTGAGGCTCGTATTCTCCCTTAAGGTGGACTATAAATATTATTATTAAGGTGTGTCCATAAGGCATATCCCAGTTAAGCCGTAAGTGAGGCCTATAGAAAATGGTTGAGCGGAATACTACCGAGAAATGACCGTCCTGATAGGGAAGTTTCCTCTAATCGAATTTCGAGATAAAATGCCAATCAACGGATGAAGTATCACCAAATTACACTACTAGCACATATAACTTTTCTCAAAAGTGTTGCATTAATTAATAATTTGAAAATAAAATGAAGATTTTTTAACTCCTCATCCGTTTTGCCGACGGGGGTTTCTACATCACAATAGTCCCCGAAAATTGCCGAACGCTAGCTCAGAAGAAGAAGAAATAAAAATAATTGGACATTGTGAAATATCCTTCAGCTGACAGCGGACAACATAACCAGCAAATTTAAACTGTGGCCAGTTTTGCTTTTGATGATAGGTAGCTTTTGTCGTAGAAACATATCTATTACCTATTTATTATTATCTTCTAGTCTAAACAATAATAAAGAAGAGGAAGGCACGAGTATAAAGGATTAATTTTTCTATATACTGTGGGGAAAGGTTAGGTAGGAAATCCCAGATTAAATTATCCTTTATAAGAGGGGGTTGCCGACAGCGAAAGTGACGTTAGATTTCCTATTTTTTTAAGTTATATAGCATATATAGTAATTAATTTATTGGGTTTACAGCTTAGGTATATATTTATCGTTTACAGGTACAAGTTTATCAGTATTATACGTATTCTTGCACTATGTCTGCGTTGTGTTAGTAAGAGATTCTTATAAAATAAATAAACCACAGTTTCTTTTTATCTGGCGTATTGGGCACGGTCACAAACATATTGTTAGTAACTATTATCGGACGTATTTGTGCAATAGCTAACAAAGCACTTTTTCGTCATTGTGAAGAAATACACACAAATACAACTCCTTTCGATGGTTCTGAGTATTCTTCGTCGTCGAAATAGTAAAAGTAAAATCGTTGATTGAAGAACGAACGTCAAGCCTTTATTTCCTCAGTTGTCAGATTTAATCGGGGTATGACATTAGAAAAATGCTTTGTTTTTTGTTTTACCAGTCCTAAATCATTTTACTTTCATGTCACAAAAGTAACTAGGTATTCTAAATATAAAATTATATTATGAAAAATCGATTAGGTATACATATTATTAAAAAGTAAAATATAACAATGAAGTAGGTATCATAGTTCAATCCCAGAAAAGGACGAATTTTTCTGGGGTTCAATTTGCTCGAAAACGTACAGCCTGACAACAGTAGAAATGTTAATCTGGGCATCGTTCTGTGACTTGCTTCACAGCGGTTTACGGCATAACCGATACAGCCAGGTTGGAAGAAGAACAGATCGCAGAGGGAAAAAATATTGTGACGTAAATTTTTAAAAATCAACAAAGCTGTAAAATTGCAAATTACATGTAGTACGATATTGTTGAAGGTAAAAAGAATCCACTGGCACTAAATATGAAGAACCGTAAACTTCCCTATTGGTTTAGCATGGTCTCGAAGCCACAGGGACAACCGGTTTGGCAAATGATTTTTTTTAAATTGGCCCCTCGAAAAGCATGTTGTGGAATGTGGTTAATATTTTTGGAAATTCAAAAATGTGAGCTGGTACAATAATACAATGAACAAAAAAAATACAAATAACAATATAAAATTGAATGACTGTTTTTATTAATATACTTTTTAAATTAAGAAGTATTAAGATGACCTACGTAAATACCTAAATACTACATTTTACACTCTGAAATGAAGGTCAAAATTTTCCAATTTTGTTGATTTAATAATGTGCAGTTACAAGCAGTTTGTTACTTTTTTTACACATGGTGATTCAGTCGTGATGTAAAAAATTTTAACCACACAGTGGGGCAGGTCTACTAAAAAGGAAAATACGAAAGAATTTTTTCTCGAAGTTTAAAACGTGGGACAAATGAACCTCAATACCCGACTAACTCGACGCTTCTGCTCCAGCGTCAACCGTTAAGGTATGTCTCTGCAGGGCTATGTTGCCGCGTTTCAATTTTTTTTTTGTGGGAGTTGAAATTTTCATCTGCATTTTTTATGTATTCAGTCTTAATCCTACACAGGGCAAGCGTTATAACACTTCAAACATCTTAAGAAAATGTTGTATTCACATCATAAGCACCAGTAGTTGTTTAAAGTCTTTTCGCGAATTTCATCACACACATTTGTGTCACAATTTTTAAATTGCACGAGAATATTGCTACCGGAAACGCGTAACGACACCTACCGCGATCCATATTTTGCACTTTTTCATTTTTTTCTTGTTTTTTCTAAGCAACAAATAGCCTGACAGTAGTTATTATGACATGATTGTTTAGTTTACTGACTGATGCGCCAGTAATTCAATTATTACCGATTACTTACACGGGACGACAAGTTCAGGTACCGCCGGATAGATGGCGATGGATCCACTCATCTCCAAATGTAGGGGGATTGTTTTTGTGAACAGTTATTTAACCGCAGCTAATCCATATCAGTAATATTATTTCAAGGTATTCTTAAAAAAGTAGTCAGAAATCGTTTTAGTTCTACTTTAAAGTTTCGTTGATGTGAACTAACTGCGATTGACTATTCCCAGAACAAAAGCAATGGTCGGGTGGTGGCGGTAGCATGCGGTAGGAAGGAACAGTACCGACTGTGGCGACTACGCGACTCAGTATTGTCAATATCTTGAGTACAGGTGCGTGGACCGTGGCGTGTAGAGTCCCGCGATTCGCGAGGCCATTAACTTGTACCTATTGAAGTTGAAAGTAAACAGTGTTAAGAGTGTTTTAATATTGATGGATATTTGCACATCTTACGCTTAATTTTGTGTTTTGTCTTCTTCTTCAGTCTCTGCAAACAACGTGCATCCGTTGTGGGAAACTAAGGGCTCCTTATACTCCTACACACCCACTAATTACTGTTGATTGACATTGAAAATCAAAAAGGTAATACATTATCTTAGACTATTCATACATTTTTTGAATTATCTGGGAAAAGGTACAAAAATGTAAATTTAAGATATTTTGAGCAACTGGCAACTCCGCACCCCGGGATCGTTAGCTTCAACCCTCGAGCTTAACAGCTGATCGGGTGAACGCCGTTAACAAGAGGTTCACTTCTGAATATATGTTTTTCTTTTTTTGGTTGAATTTTGATTTTTTTTAATTTCGAATTCGTTAAGCTATTTTTTCCCACCTGTGTTCAAAATTTTTTACATCATAACTAAATGACCCTGTACAATATATTTGATTACCAGATAAATATCTATACGGATTTTTCTATTTTCATATCAAATTATTTACTGGTCTTATTTGATGCGCCTATCGACCGGGTGACATAGTAAGGAAAAGTTATTAACGATCACTAATCAGAGACGCATCAATAAAACAACAAATCAGAAATCGGTGGTTATTCCATAGGTTATTCTCTTTCTATAAACTATAAATGTTGGATGAAATATTTCCAGCCTTATTAGGTGTCCCGCCAAATCGTATTGGGCGGTGATCTGGAGAAACTTATTCTAAACATATTATACTAGCGGATATCTATGCACAGATTAGCACTTAGAATCTTAAAGTAATAATTTTTAAGGTACTGGTAAAGAAAGTGCTTAAAATTTTCCACTTTCGTTTAGCTTTGAGAACTGAAACATGAACTAAGTATGATTAAATGAAATCTGTCTTAGTTTCGGAAACAAAATATATAGGTATATACCCTCAGACAAATAATAAACATAAACTAATATCAATACAATACAGACCCTGCCAAGATAAAAAAATGTTTAGTAACATTATTTGTCTGAGTTAGTAACAGAAATCTAAAACAAAACAATGCAATGATTGCACCATTTTGCCAAACTTATTCATAAATTTATCTTGTATTTACGAAATAAATGTATAACCAACGTTAAAAAATATCAGTTTGGAAAAATTATTTGATATCTACAATCTACATATAGTAAAAATTTGGACAGTTATCATTTAACTATAAATTTTACTGATTTGTGAATTTACTGATCCTACTCGGTCTATAAATAATATATAATTAATAAATTGCTTATTCTGGCTAACGTGGCAACATTGCACGAGGTCTTTGTGATCGATGCGCATTTGCTTTATCATGCCTCAACAGCTGATCCAGAGTTCCTTGATATTTCGCCGGCTTTCGTTGATGTGTTTCGAGTGTTTACTTTTGCGGTAATCTTGTTTGTTTTTAGGAGATTTTGGGGTTATTGGACAAAATACATATATATATGTTAGTTAGTAATTAGTGAATTAGTTTAGTTTCAAGAACGATGGGAAGAGTAAAGTGTAACTTCTGGTTATCATAATGAAGCAGGCTTAAGTGTCAAATTTGTTATTTTTGTTTTGAGTAGGCATTTTTTATGTTGCGGCTGATTACAATGCAGCCTTTAGGTTGGTCATAAGCAATGAGAGGAGGGATTACTTTTCACATCTGTATCACACTAACTATGTCAAAATCAGTTATTCACCTACATAACGTGCATAAAGTTTTAGCGGCGCGCAACAGTTGGAATGACAAATTAACACCAAAACTTTCTATATAGCATACCTACCCAAAATCAACAACAAACTTGCTCAGTTTCCTCCCTTTCTAATATGTTTTCTCCATTATCTCCCTCCATTTGCCAATTATAAGAACACAAAGGGGCCATATAACGCCCCGAGTGCGTCCGCAAGATATCATTCACATTCTCCCATTTTTTCTCCTCCTTAGTACCTAAATGCCCAAGGGAAGCACATTAGGGCCGGAAAGCGTTATTAATTTGGACAGTCCGAAAGTGAGTGAATGGTTGAGGGTGTGTAATAATATGGCTCCATAATTGAAATTATATTACGTGCGCACGCGCATTATAGAGGATTCTGGTAATCCCCATGTGTAAGGTAATTTGAGCCTTAAGATGTTATTTGGCCTCTTTTGGCAGTTTGCTCGGGCGCCAGGAGTGGTTTTCCTCGGTCCAGAGACGGTTGAGCCAGGGAGGTGTGCAGGGGATGAAATCAAACACCGATTACCAATTTACCCCATATATTAATGTACAAGAACTAAAAAAAAAATTATTCACACAACAAAATATCAAATATTTCTGTCCGCTCCGGCCCAGCAGTTTCTGAAAGAGTACAGACGAGATTAGTAATGTAGAAACACTACGTATACTAAAATCTAGCAAAACAGGCGTGTGCAAGCGGTAGGATACAAGCGTGGCAAGCAAACGAAACGGCACCGGTGGCAGCTACAGAGTTTAAATGGAGCAGAGTCGGTTAGTCTCTCCGGGATATAATAGGCCCGGAATGCTCTCCCGGCACTACTCTAGTCCACGGTTAGGTCTTTCCCCAAGCATGCGCTCCTGGCACTATCCCACTACGGCAACACACAGTTCGGTTTTCGGTTCCGAATAGACCCAGCGTTCACTCCTGGCACTATTCAGTCAACGGAGGAACGGAATCGGCAGTAGCAGAGCACAGCAACAATATTGATCTACAGACGGAATGGCCGATCACTCTCTTATTACCAGCGGACTAGGACCCGGCGGTTAGATATCGACTCTCAGCGCCATCTATCGGCGATTCGGGAGGACACATTTGAACTAGTGGCCGCCGGTTAGTTGCGTCCGCGGTGCCCTCTATCGGCGGTTCGGGCGGACACTTTTAGGCTAGGGCTTCGCGGTGAGATGTAGGAGGAAAACTTAGCAAAACTTAGTAACTTCGTTACACATGTTATAATTAAGTAGGTAACTCGTACAAAAAATTGAATTAGTTCGTATTCTAAAACAACGGAATTGCATTTTTTATGGATTAAATAAAAACAAAATGCGGTAGCGCTGCCGATGCCGGGCCTATCGTCGTCGCATAAATGGCGCAGGAATTCGACCCTCAACCCCCGCTGAATATCAGCCCTTAATTTCGCTTTGTCGTGTCTCTATGCCCTGCTCGATTGATATTAAACCGTAATGGAGACGAACAATTCCATCCCCCGTAGTCGGCCGATTGTGAAACTTCCGAGAGAAGCATTAGCTATATATATAGTAAAGCGTATTGCGAGGCAACTGATAACACGTGTATGGTATTTGATACAAACAGGTACAAACCCACGATAGTATCCATATATAGCTTGATCAAACATAATAATATATTATTGTCTACAATGATTGCTATCTACAAAGTACAAAGTAAATATCCAAATAAATATAGTCAAAGTACAAAGTAAATATCCAAATAAATATAGTCAAATTAACACAGAGTTCTGTGATGTCCAAGACAACAAAACAAACAAACAAAAATGACCTCTGATGGTGTTTGTGACCGCACCAAAATTTTCTTTGAAAGATTTCAGAAATCGCCTCTGCACACTCTCAAGCCTATTGATCTTACACAATATACAGGATTCCAATTGACAAAGGCGAAATTTATTTTACTGTTAACGTAGGTTCAATGGACACAAAGACAATTGCTGCTGCTTTCAAAATATTTATAATTTTTATGAATGAATCCTAACATTTTGGAGCACTGAGCGACGAGAGAGTTCACATGAGCATCGAATAGTAGCTTTGAATCAATCAGCACCAGGGCCAGATTAAAGCTATGTTGGGCCCTAGGATAAATTTATTTAAGGACCCCTTGACCCGACGCAATAAAAAAACTAGGTAAAATTTTAAGTTCCGCTTGTTTTTTATCAACAATTTTACTTATTTTAGAAAAGGACTTATTGAAAAAATTTTAATTTAACATTTAACTTTATGTACTAAGAACAGAGTAGATACATAGGTACTTACTTATTATTAATTAAAACCTTTTTTGGTTGACTGACGTATTACGTATTAATAAAGACTGCTCACGGCTGTCACGTTTGACGGTTCTCTGGCTCACCATGCGCTTCCCGGAGACAAAATACAATGCAAAATACATTGTTGACCATAGGCGCCATCTAATTTTCAGAATATGAAGCTATAGCCGTGAGAAGTCTTATTAATGCGTCAGTCAACGCTTTTTTCCTGGCTTTTATACTTACAAAGCTTGCCATAATTTTTTTTGTTTCTATATTATTAAGGATTCAGATTTTTGTTCTCAACAAATACTTCAAATCAAATCTGAAAAAGGTAAAAAAAAACAAAAAAATGCATATACCTAGAGAACAAAAACCATGTTTTTAATAAACTAACAAGACAAATAATATATGAAAAAAAAAAAATACTTCCGAAATAAAACAACTTGTACTGTCACCGCCAGGGGGGGGCAGCCCCCCCCCCCCCCCCCGACAAACGCCACTGTTCCTCAGCAGAAAATGATCGGCCAAAAGCTTTGCTAAGGTCAGTGGCGACGAAGTCAACTTAAGTCATATCTTCTAAACTCGCCAACAACACTATAAACCACATTAGGTTGCTCTCTATGTACCTATCTATATACCCGACAAAAATCCATGCAGTAATTTGGCATTTTAGCAGATACAAAAAATATTTATACAGCAACTTTTCAAATGCTTTTGAAAACACAGACAATTTGCTAATTGGTCCATAATTATTGGAAATATATTTGTGATCATTTTAGAGATTGGGGTGACACACGACAATTTCCATTTTTCCGGAAAAACACTGGAAGCAAGTGATTGATTATAAAGAAAATATCATAGATAAGATAATCCCTGATAACAATTTGCAACAAAAATTTGAGAAATTCCATCCATCCCAGCCCAGGGTAAATGAACCTTAGCACCCGAGTAATTCGACGCTACTGCTTCAATGTCAACCGTCACGGTTGGTACTAGAAAGCTATGTTGCCACATTTGCATCAGAGCTTTTGTGGAAAGTGAAACTAAAGAAATAATAAATAAGTCTCATTTGCATTATTGGTGTTTTCAGTCTTGATTCTACAAAGGGTAATAATAATAATAATACTTATTATTCTAATATCAGAAAATATTTTCAGATCATTATTTTTTGATAGCTCGTTCCTTATGGCTTTCTTCCACACTGCATTACAATATACAACTATTTAAATTATGTACTAGAAAATATCTATAAATTATCTATAAATGGGCTACACATTGGTAACATTTTAAAAATCCACATCATACATATCACTGTCTCATATATAACACTGTCTCACTGTGATCGTCGCTCCCTGAAGATGACCAGTGCAACCGGGGACGAAAGCTTGAAACGAGAAGTTTCGCTGACGCAGGATTCATCCGGAAGAAACTCAGATTCATCATATCCTGCCTGTGGAAGTTTCCAATCAAAATTAATTCAATAAAATACCGACAAAAAATCTAAGGGACAAGGATAAATCTTATGAAAAAAAAAACACAACTTCCTGCCATATTTTTTTTATTATAGCTGTACTCTAAATATACTTATAAGTATGTGTTAAAATTCACAAAAGATTTAAGAAATTCTTAAAATCTACATAGCTTCCAGAAAAAAAATTATGCATAATTTTGTAACACAGAATTATTAACAACAATAAAGCAGCATTAAATAATAATTAATACAGAGAATTACCACCCGCTCTGCATTTACGAGGCACTCAGAATTAGATTGTCACAATGTCATGTTGTTCGATGGCGTTCCATTCATTTGAAAGGTACTCGAATAGTTATTGGTCAGTTTGAAACACAACATTTCGCACTAAAAGTATTCGTTCGAGCATATTCCACAAGTGCTCGATGGGATTGAGGTCAGGGGACTGAGAGGGCCAAAGCAAAACATTAATATCATTGTCCTGCAGAAATTCGCTCATGGTCGTGCATTGGTTGAAATTCTGTTGAATAATGTTTTGATAATCATAAACGATTAATAACACTCTTATGGATGGGATAAGAGCTTCTGCGACAGCCCTTTGTGAAACCCCAGCCTTCAACATGTCAATAGGACGAAACATCGTTTCACATTCTATCTGCATCATAAAATGTTTTAAATCCAAACCAAACTTGCCCAGCACTAAATGTAATGTAAATTTTTTATATACTTAAATACGAAATAATTAAGAAAATATGCGCATTTTTGTACTTAACAAAACTTTTTGACGGCCATGTTTAACAGCTTCAGTTTCATCTTCGTAAGGCCTTCTTTTATGAAAATGACAGTATTTTTCAATTTAATGCGATTTTTAAGAACAGCGTGTCTTTTTACTTCTTACACAAATCATACCAACCCTATAGGAGGTTAGTTAACGTTTTTTGCTGCAACTCTGTGACCTCTTGCTATATCGCTGTTCTTGATGCCTGCTTATTGCTTAACTTTGTTACGAATTGATTTTCTCTGTGCAAACGGAATGCCGAATATTCTCACATTTAGATAGAGAGAAAGCTGTTCTTGAATGGTATCGTTTTAAGATTTCAATAATTATTGTTCTTCAAATTTTTTGCATAAAATTTCAGCAACCCAAAATCAGTGTAGTTTAATGTTGGTAGGGGCATTTGCCCTCGGACTAATTATTTATGTTGTTTCTATCATTTTAAACCTATATATGTTGAATGTTTACAATGCCATTATTTGTTATTAGTAGTATAGTTAGTTGAATTTTGTCCGGGGTATGGGTAGGTTTATTTTAAAAACTGAACCATAGCTTTGAAAACATTACTTCTTGCTTTCGGCAACACCCTGTATAAGAGCCAGAATTATACCCTCTGTGGAAACAGCCCCGCGTCGGATGGTCTTAATTTAGATGTAAACAAGCACAAACTTGCGAAATCCTAATACCAGTAATTCTCCAAATATGTATAATTCATATTTCCCTATATAAATCCGGCGAGATTTTCCACGAAAGCCCTGTTTTAAATTCGAAATCACATTTTACCAACAGTTTTAATACTTTATGAACTGCGTCTCGGAAATTCGTGTTTTTACAGCTGCCAGGGACAGAAATTCGAAACTTAGGCGTCCAACATGCCACCATTTACACACGGGATTTGCGCTAGAGCCTAAGTCGCTTTAAAAGTAAAATTTTAGCCCTATAGTTTTGCAGGATTACATCCTTTGTTTAAGCCACGTTAGCATTCAGAGTAGCTATATGTTACAACTGTGCATTCAGTCTTGTTGGTTGCTTGGAAAGTTGGGAAGACAAATTAGTTGTCTGGCACTTTGATGTTTCTGGATAGAATATGCGGTGTAAATGTATCTTTCAATTTTGTTTATATTTTTCAGTAAAGCCTCTTTTATTCAGTAGGACAAGGTTATTATGCTCAACATAAAAAGAAATTTCCCTTCGTATTGCATTATCTCCCCGTTCCATGGTATACGGTTCCAGGAATTTTTAGCTTAACAAGCTTAAGCAAACCGCAGAGATATCTTCCCCGGTGGCGGGAAGCCTATACTAAGCCCGAATATTCCCGGCTTTACTCCCACCAGATTCCAGATGCTGTACCTGTCTGCCGTATTCCGGAAATAAGAGCCCGCTTCTTGGTTAGCGCGGGTATTCGGCCTTATTTTAACTCGTAGGTTTAATCTCCCTCCCAGATTAAGATTAAGGAATGGCGGCACAGGCATGTTTTATTAACTATACGAAGTTAAAGGAGTAGGAAATTTCGGAAAAATCGAACATTTTGAACCAGTCCACCGAACTGAATAAAATTTGGTAAAACCTCTACCGCTTCTAAAGTATATTTTTGTTTGCACCCCTTCGCAATTTAAGGAGCTGAGATAAGCCACCCTTCTGTAATTTTTCTTCAGAACTTTTAACCGCCTGAAATTCTCGTTATATTTTTAATCTTGCTTGTTCCAAGAAAATAAATTAATCAGAACCAAAGTAAGCCGATCTCAGTTATTTATATCCACGAAATTTCTTTTAAAAGCGCTATTTGATATTCTCGCATATAAACATGTATATAAAACCTTTAGGTATACAGGATGATTCGAGATTGATGGTGTCCAAATTATAATAACATAATAATAATAACAATTTGGCTATAAACAAAATAAGAAAAACCTTGATAGTATTAAAAAGTCTGTTTTCCCTTTTTGAATATTTTTTCTTATTTTAAAGAAAAACTGTATCTTGACTTTTTTTGGATCTGCCAGAGTTTCATGACGAATATTTCGGTTAGTATGTAGGTAGACACCTTCAGTTATTATTATGGAAGAGAAAATTAAAACTACCCTCCCAAAAATCACTCATATAACCACCAATCACCTGTTGAATTCTCCCAGAATAAAAATGAATCACCCTATATTCTTGCACATTATTATATACGCCAGACAACACATCCTGATCGGATATGTGTAATGTTAAATCCCTTACATAAATCACAGCTAAGTTTCTACCATTTTTCGATAAGTGCACACTTAAATTTGTAAAATCACACATTTCACTTAATATAAATTATTCATGGGTAAAAAGATGGCTTTTCCAGAGAAATGGGTAAAGCGAGAAGCAGACTTAAACAAATTCCGTGTAAAAAGTAGGAATAGTTGGAGTTTTCTTCCTGAGGCGATTTAAACTTTAGCCAAGTCCGGAGTTATACAAAAGTTCCATTCGAATTTTTAAAGCAATCCTCTAATATCGATTACAATGAATAAAAATTAAAATTCGTCTCCGTTTTCTATAATACAATTAGTCCTATACAAATTATTAAATAATAAAAACACTACCATTCAAGTTGCAAATTAACTATAACTTACTTCTTAATCTCGTTCCAATATCTAAATGAAAGCAATTTCTTTGGAGCCCCCATCTAGAGGGTTTGCCGTTTCTGCTGACGAGGCAGATATCTGCCGATTATGCCTAGATATTGACGTCGAAATTGGTGCTTCTCGACAGACCACAGGTTTCAAATTAGGGTTGGAGCAGAGTAGATGGATATTGGAAGTGCTAGTATAGCCATTTTATTATTTCAGTCGCGCCTATTTTTTGCTTCCTTTTTAGAGTTTACGTAAAATTTACGACCCAGGTCGTATAATATTATTCGGTAGGACGAAACTGGCTCAGAGCGATCCTGTTTATTTTAAGAGAAGTGATGAGTAAGTCAAATTTCAGTAGTTTATCGCAATAAATTAGTATTTCTTAAGCCTGTTTTACATTGACAATTTCTTCATGAATTAATTCACGACAAGTTCTATTTTACACTGATGAAGAAATTGATGAATTTTTTGTCACCTTATGTCAGATTCTAGCGAATACCAACACAAGAGAATAAATAACAAAATAATTTTTTGTGCTGCATTTCCCCAGAACATATTTTCTAACCATATCCATCTTCATCCAAAGCATCTTTAACTACAGATTAAGTCGGACTAGAAGAGTAGTTGAAAATGCATTTGGCATTTTAGCCAAACGATTCAGAGTTTTTTTGACTACAATTAATTTGAATGTGGAAAAAGTGCAAACCATAACTTTGGCTTGTTGCACATTACATAATTTGTTAGGCCCGAATCTCCTAGTTCCATCCTAGAAGAGCTTGATAAAGACTATATCTATATATTTCAATTTGGACTTTCTTACCACGCATTCTCACCTAGACATGCTTGCGTTGCTGCCCGAGAGGAGTTTTGTGATTATTTCATGAATGAGGGAGCTGTGTCTTGGCAGCGGAATATATAAATAAAACATATTCTAACATTTCACACACTTTTTATCTAAGTATAGTATCTTTAAAATTATGTACTCTCCTCTTCCTCGTCTAATGCCTCAAACAAAAACCAGTATCAAAATATAACCTTCCTTGCGTTAAAATTTTAAATGTTGGTACTCCCGAAGTTCACGCAAAACTTGACGGAAAATAGAACATGCTCTAATTCGTGAAGTAACTTCATGAAGTCAATGTAAAACAGGCATTATTAATTAAATCTATATGGTCGATCTCTGAAACATCATCTTTATAAAAAAATATGTTTTTGCAAGATAGAAAAAAATCCAAACGTAGTTAAGCATTTTCTGGAATCTTCCTCCTAAATCTAAATTAAAGCAATTTCGCAGCTCTCATTGAGGGGCTCAACAGCACTCCTGCTGACGATCGCAGATAACTTTCCACTAAACCGAGATATTGAGGTCTGAATTAGGGCATCCCACTTCAGAGGTTTCATATTACGGCGGAAGGTTATCTATATATACGTGCATGGTCATGCTTTTGATGTTTCAGATTGATTGGTATTTTAAGCGCCTAAATTCTGTTGAATTTAGATGCATATTATAAGCAGTTCTCGACGCTGAGAGGTTTTAATATAAAACTTATAGAGGAGTAACTAGTTACTTACTTTAGATTTAGTAAAAATTTCTCGTCGGAAGCTTTTATAAAGAAACTAACTATACAGGGTGATTCACCTAAGTGGTTCATTAGAAGTTTAAGGGGAAGGAGTGCGAATTTTGATTTGAAATTTTGGTCACTTATATAACAGGTTGTAAACTTTCTTTCTAAAATATTTTCAACTTCCGATCACTTCCGGTTATACCGGAAGTCGATAGCAACTTTGTTATTTCAAATAGAACATCCTATATATTATTACACCATTTGGTTCCCTATTAAATTCCGAATCTTTTTTCTGAATATAATGTGTACCCTATTCCTAAGCCTTTTCGAGATATTCGCAAATTTTTGATTTTTTGAGTGTTGCAGCCATCGACCATAGTGATGATAACTTTGAAATTTATGAATCTGGAACACTGAAATTTTGGACTGTCGTAGGCGAAAGTCAACTTTATTAAGTGGTCTGTGTGCCATTTCAAAATTTTGTACAGGGTGTTCGGGAAAAAATTTCCAATATCAACATCGAAAAATAAATAAATTTCAAAGTTATCATCACTATGGTTGATGGCTGCAACACTCAAAAAAATAAAAAATTTGCGAATATCTCGAAAAGGGTTAGGAATAGGGTACACATTATATTCAGAAAAAAGATTCGGAATTTAATAGGGAACCAAATGGTGTAATAATATATAGGGTGTTCTATTTGAAATAACAAAGTTGCTTCCGGTATAATCGGAAGTGATCGGAAGTTGAAAATATTTCAGAAAGAAAGTTTACAACCTGTTATATAAGTAACCAAAATTTCAAATCAAAATTCGCACTCCTTCCCCGTAAACTTCTAATGAACCACTTACGTGAATCACCCTATATATAACAAAGTTGTTTCGCGCTTCTGTAAACTTAAAATTGTCTGGGTTCGATGACACTGCTCCACCGAAACTACGTGCAATTTGTGAACAAAACTAGATCCTAAAAAAACCCTAGATTTGTTATTGTGCATGCCCCATAGGGTATGCCAGCGGCGCGTTATTTTTTTTAAGCGGGTGTTGGCTTATATATTAATCAAAGGTACATCCTGTATAGGTACCCACTATAATATGTCAGGCTCCGACTTTACAACCTCAAATTTTATTTCTACCGAAAAAGTGGACTGAAGATTTTAAATCAAATCTCTGTCTCCTACTTTTAAAAGATGGTCAAGAAGTCTACAACTCTACAGGTCTAGTGTGAAATCTTCAAGTTCCGAAGTCACATCCCCGAAGAAAACCGGCTTTAGTCTTCTCGCTACTCGTTAAAAGAAGTTTCCCTTCACCTCAGCCTAGACGGTAAATACCTAAGTTCGTCGAAAGTTGTTTCAGAAAACGCTCGATCCAAGGTTCTGCTACCTTAATTAAATATAAGAAGGCGTTTCCGCACTGTATACAGGGTGATTTATTCATAAATACATTAATTTTAACCACGTCATCAGAGAGGTAGATATATGCCGAAAACGCAAAAAAAAAAAATTTTACTGCATGTTTAAATAACGGGGCAATTTATCCCAAATCCCACGTAACGAGGCGCACCTGAACGCACGTAACTGCGACCCTATGGTGGAGCACATGGCACCGGCCGCGACGTTGCCGTTGCGTTATACGAAAAAATAAATGAGTTTATGAATTTACCTGGTTGCTGGGACAATAACAGGGTGTTAGCATACCTTTCCGCGTTCATCACCTTACTGACACATATTCCTCAAGATAACCTTTTCATTACACTTTTTACAGCACGCGCCATGGTATAACTAATACCAATACCTACTTTCCCAGCACCACGTGGATTTCACAAAAAATCGTAAATCACTATTTTCGATGGCGCTATACCCGAATCCGAAAAAAGTTTAGGTAGTAATCATCTATTTTATAAATTATACTGATTTGAAATTTTCGAAAGAGAGCCCTTCACCTTCAGGAATGTTTACCGCGTTGGGATTTTCGTATTTCTTAGTAACTTTTGATTAGGTTGGCAATTCACTCGCTGTAAATTTGGTTGCCTACCTTTTCGCGGCTAACTAAGATTTGAAATTTAAATTTACCGCGCTGGGATTTTCGCAATTTCTTAGTAACTTTTGATTAGATTGGCAATGAACTCGCTATAAATTTGGTTGCCTACCTTTTCGGGGCTAACTAAGATTTGAAATTTAAATAATAATAATTGAAGCTAAGTGTTTTTGAGGATTATGATAATTGTTTACTTTCACTACTTATTCCTGATTTTTGGTGATTTTTTGTATACCTGTGTCCTTATGAAATTCAGCATGATCTTTTAGGTAATTATGTAATTTTGATAAAATTTTACTTTGCAATCCTTGCACTCCCCTTTTTTCTTTTAAATTTTTGGCTGCATATGAAAATCTGGGGTATCTTTTTTTCTGTTAGAACGGCTGAACCCACCGTCCCGAGTAGGCTACGACAAGGGCTGCTATGTGCACCTGAGGCTGTACATTCGTTTGCTGGGAGTCAGTGCCCGTCATCACGATAAGTGGCATAATATGCCCCATTGTTCCCGACTACCAAAATAAAGGGCGTATGCCCTCTTCGTTCGTTCTTTCTTCATACGGCAGTGTTCACCGTTGCTAAGTGCCACCATAAGGGCTGTATGCCCCCTTCTTTTTTCAAACGACAACGCCTATCGTTGCATTGCAGACTGGCACAATAAGAGGCATATACCCACTTCTTGTCTTGTCACACAAATGTGGAATTAGTAGATATTATGCTGCTTTATGGGGAATGCCTGCAGAATGCCAATCAAGCTGCCGCGGAATATCGCCGAAGATTTCCGAATAGGCAGAATATTCCTAATCCACGGACTTTTGTTAGAATAGTCCAACGGGCTAGGGATACCGGAATCTTGAAGGTTTAACGGGATAACGCAGGCAATTACGATGCAGATCAGCTGGATAGAGTTGAGGATGTACTAGACATTCTGCAAAGTAGTGTAGCTATGCCGGTACGAGCCCACTTTCCCCATGTATTTCTTATGGGAGCAAAATCCTGCACTTTTTTGACCAAACTTACCCCCTCCACTCCCAAACCACGCCCCCCCAGCCAATCGCACCGACTCTGAACCCTGCGATAGCCCGAGGGGTGCCGAAGATGTCCGAGTTCGCTGACCTTCGCCCCTGCCGCGACCTTAGACCGCTCGACAGCGAGGGGTGCCGAAGTGCCCGGCTTTCGCCGATCGTTGACCCAGCCGCGACGCCGCGACATGTCACGACTCGCAACTAATAAAAACCCTAAATCATAATTAAGCCATGACGTCCCCCTGTCGACCTTTAGCCGCGGCCATGCATGGATTTTTGCTACCACCTCTGCCTGCGTATTTTTGCGTCCGCGACGCCGAGACATGTCGAGACTCGCAACTAATAAAAACCTAACACCTATAGAAAAAATACCAGCTTGCAATATGTACGTGATGTAATTCCTCAGAAAAAAGTACTTTCTCTTTGTCGGAATAAGCGCCTATGAAACGAACACGCTGATCTCATCGGTACTGGTGATAAAAAATTTGTAGGAAAAGTGTAATAAAGAATAGATATGAGATACATATGAGTGTATACATTTTCTTGACTACATTACCTAAGGATGTATCAAAAATCTATCTTCCTATATTTAGAGAATAGGACTGCTCAAAAGGAAAGTGGACATTAAATTTGGGGCATAAATTAACCATTTTTAGTTGAGTTTATAACCATCTAGGTAAGTAAATTTTAAAGAAGAAGGTCCCGACTTCAATTCCGAGAAAGCCAGGCCCTGTTTTAAATTACTTGACTAAAATATAAGAGGTGCAAAGTTTACTAGTTTTTAAAAATATCCCGTCACACGATTATCAAGTTGAAAGACTAGCTGCAAAATCGGATTTTGTACAACGCGTTTCCTGTTTAAAATTCCACCCAGCAACCCGTCCCCAAAACGTTGCAAAGCAAGATGAACTAAAATGATGACAGCAAATATTAGTTTGTCAGTCAAAACCCCCCAACCCGCATGATAATTTAGATTTCTTTCAATGGTATAAAATGCTAAAAACAGGTCAAAAATCATGAAAAGAGGCCCCGTTAATTGGTTTAAGTGCCCACGGAAATTTGCTAGATTTCTAGAGAAAAATACTGTGTCCGAAGCTGTTTACGCGTTGACATTTTAACCCTTTGTGTCCTACTGGTCAGACCAAGAAACCACAGATTAAAAAATTTGTTAGTTCAATCCTACTGGTGCCGTTGAGCAACCACCGCTTTGGTTTTATACCTATTCTGCCATCTATCGGGAAAAAAATTTTTCACGGTCTCCACTTGCATCGTTCTCTCTGTAAAGCATATTGTATTTTGTGTTGAAGATTGTTCCACGTATAATAAACGTTTTTTTGTGAATAAACGTGAAATTATTCTCAGAATCGAAATGGCCGGTAAGTATCAACATATTATGTGTGCATGATTGTATATTTACCCAAAAAATAAAAACTTTGGTACTGGTCTGGGTTTTATAACCTCAAATATATGGTGGTTACCTAAAGTAACCACTAGGAATATCAACGTTTAGAATATTTTTTGTGTAATTGCAGAAAAACGGAAATGGGATTTTGAAGAATTGGAACAAATGGATAATAACCAATTATTTGCAATTTTATCTGAAATCCCGTCTGATACCGAATCCTTGGCAGACGATTATGTATCCGGAGATGAGGATATTCAGGATTTACCATCTTATTCAGGTGATCGTGGTGATGAAAACACATTTTTGCAACTTGAAGAGGACAACAATGGCATTTTACCACAAAGCATGGAAATTGATAGCGATGATGAACCACTTTCTCACATAGCCGAAAAATTACGCATAATTCCAACTACCACCATTTCGTTCTCGCAGTTGACTTGGACAAAGCACAATTTTTCAAAAGAACAGCCTGTTTTTGATTCCCCCAGCGGCGTAAATATTGATGATGCGCACGAACGTCCGGTAGATATATTTTTGTGCTTATTTCCAGAGCAATTGATGGAATCTATAGCATTCCATACCAATTTATATGCCACCCAGAAGAGTACTAATACTGGAAATAGGAATTTTCAGCCAACTTCATGCGAAGAAATAAAGCTATTTTTTGGAGTAAATTTACTGATGGGAGTAAAAAAACTTCCTAGCCTAAAAGACTATTGGTCGTCACAAGAAGAAATAAGAGATGCTTATATTTCTAAGGTTATTCCCCGTGATAGATTTTATTGGCTGCTCAGTAATCTGCATTTTGATGATAACAGCTTGCAACCTAAAAAGGGAGAGCCAAATTATAATAAGCTTTACAAAGTGGCACCGCTTTTGGAAACGCTTTCTAGAACCTACAAAGATTGCTATCTTCCAGGAGAATTTCAAGCCGTTGATGAGAGCATGATCAAATATAAAGGACGATCATGCATGAAGCAATATATGCCGGCAAAACCGACTAAACGTGGATATAAAGTGTGGGTGCGGGCAGACGATTCTGGTTATGTTTGTGAGTTCCAAATATACACGGGAGAAATAGGAGACCTGCCTGAAAAGGATTTGGGAGGACGAGTGGTCAAAGAACTAACAAAGGAGTTGAAAAACAAAAATCATCGGGTATTTTTTGATAATTACTTTTCTAGTGTTCCGTTACTATGGGACCTGAAACAAGAGAAAATATGTGGTTGCGGAGCTCTAAGGAAGGGGAAGAAATACTTACCTGACGATTTTATAGACGACAAGAAACTTTCCAGGGGTCAATATGATTGGCGAATGACCGACGATATGTTAGTGTGTCTAAAATGGAAAGATAAGAAGCCCGTATATTTCTTGTCGAATTATCACGATCCCGAAGATGCAGTCACCACTAACCGACGAAATAAAGATGGCACATTACAAGAAATAGATTGTCCAAAATTAGTTGTGGATTACAATAAACATATGGGGTCAGTTGATAAAGCTGAAAAAATGTTACGCCATAGATAGGAAAAGTAAAAAATGGTACCATCGCATAGTCTGGCATTTTGTGGACACAACAGTAGTCAACGCATACATTTTGTTTCAACAAAGATCCAGTGGCTCATGTCTAGATTTGAAACAATATAGAATTAATGTTGCTTCAGGATTAATTGGAACAGGGTGTTTACCTAAGAAGAAAGGACGAAAGTCTAATGATAACATAAATCATTATAAAAAATATGTTCCGATAGAAAAAAGAACTAAAAATGTGGCCCACATGCCCCTATACAGTACATCAAGACGTTGTGCAGTATGCAGCACAAAGAAGGACGCACATAGGAGTATGTGGGGCTGTTCAACATGTGGTGTAGGGTTATGCCTGAATGATAAGAGAATAAGTAGCGAATAAGTCCTACTGGTCGATTAGTGTAACCACCATTTTTTGAGTTAATTAAATATTTTGAGTTTTTTTAAATGTATTTTATGACTTTTTTATGTACTTCGGAACTGTATATTCTGTATTTGGAATAAAATTTCTTGCAAAAAGTAAATTCCGGACTTAAAGGGTTAATGTAAACATGAAACGTCCCCAAACAATTCAACTGGCACTGGAAACGTTTTTTTTTTCGACTAAAATTGCCCTTGGGATTGTATAAATCACGATAATATAAAATACTAGACTGAAAATCTGTTCTTAGAGGTTCTAATAAAAACCAGGTTATTAAATTAAAAAACCAGGTGCCAAAAATCCAAAATATGACGTCATACCACCGGTTTAAATTATGTGTGTTCCAACTGATCTGCTATTAAATGTGAATTAAATGTAAACTATTTAACAAAATCTGTTGTCCTTAATATATTAGGATAAATTAGTTATCGATTAAATTTTGAAACTAGTTATTTCTTAATGAATACAGCTAATTCATATATAATTTATTGTAAACCAACGAGACCTCATATTAGTTAAAATTCCCATGACATATTAATCAAAGAGACTTTATAGTTATTTTCAATATTTAGAGAAAATACTCCAAGTAATATATCAAAATTGGAGTGTGAGCAACAAAATTATATAACACTTTTATTCTTAAAATCCACTAATTGGACAAGAAGAGACAAATTATTTTTCATGTATAATAATTTTGAATACCACTTCTTTCATTACTTAAAATAAAATGCATACGGAAATGGCTTTGAACCCTGATTTTACACGATTTACCCCTTCGAGGTCCAACATTATGATCCACTGCTTCAAACTAATGTTCAGCTTAAATATGTGCCCGTTGTGTAGACAAGTGATATGGAATAAAATGAGGGCATACAACATGTTCTTCAATAATGAAAATTAAAACAATGTTCATTTTTGACTATCCATTATCCTACCAAGAAAAAGCTTATAGCGTCTAAGCGACTAGAAAAATGACTAGACGACTTGAATAAACGACTAAACGACTCGGAAAAACGACTAGACGACTCGTAAAACGACTAAACGACTTTGAAAAACGACTAGACGACTTTGAAAAACGACTATAAAAACGACTAGACGACTTGAATAAACGACTAAACGACTCGGAAAAACGACTAGACGACTCGTAAAACGACTAAACGACTTTGAAAAACGACTAGACGACTTTGAAAAACGACTATAAAAACGACTAGACGATTCGGAAAAACGACTAAACGACTCGGAAAAACGACTAAACGACTCGGAAAAACGACTAAACGACTCTGAAAAACGACTAGACGACTCTGAAAAACGACTAGACGACTCTGAAAAACGACTAGACGACTCTGAAAAACGACTAGACGACTTGAAAAGCGACATACCATGGAATACCATCAAAGACCATTGAATACCATCGAATACCATGGAATACCATGGAATACCATGGAATACCATGGAAGACCATGAAGACTGCAACATAAACTATCAAGATACCCATGTTGTACCAGTTGTATTTCACAATTTAAGCGGATATGATTCACATTTTGTTATTAAAAGCATAGCCAAGGATATCGAAGGTCGTGTGGAGCTCCTTCCCATTAACAAAGAGAAGTATATATCATTTACGAAAAGCATACCGGAAAATTTGGTAAGGTTCAGATTTATCGATAGTTTTCGTTTTATGGCGGGAAGCTTAGATTCTTTAGCCACCAATCTTTGCGAATACCCAATCCTTAGGAGCCATTTTTCCGACCTCCCCGAGTCTCGTTTTAAACTTCTTACTCGAAAAGGTGTATTCCCATATGATTTTATGGATTGTATGGAGAAATTAGACCACAGTCACTTACCACCTAAAGACTCTTTTTATAACAAACTCGAAGAAAGATCGATATATGAAAAAGAGTATGCTCACGCGCAGAAAGTGTGGAACGAATTTGATTGTAAAAATTTAAAAGAATATACCGACCTATATTTAAAAACAGATATATTACTTCTAGCAGATGTATTTGAAGCATTTAGAGCGAGCTGTATGAGAACCCATAAACTAGATCCCGCTCACTACTATACATTACCTGGGTACACTTGGGATTCGATGTTGAAGTATACAAAAATTGAGTTAGAGTTGCTTACGGATATCGATCAAGTAATGTTTGTCGAGAGAGGAATCCGCGGAGGACTCAGCCAATGCTCTAAACGACGCGCCACTGCAAATAATAAATACATGCCCGATTATGATCCACAGAAACCTGCAGTATTTTTAAGTTACTTTGATATTAATAATCAATATGGATGGGCTATGTCCCAGGCTCTCCCTTTCGGTGGGTTTAGATGGTTAGATGATAAGGAGATTCAAGGGTTGAATATAGGAAAATTGCCGGACAATTCTGATACGGGGTATTTCCTAGAAGTCGATCTAGAGTACCCTGAGAAACTTCACGATAAACATAAAGATTTACCTTTCTGTCCGCAACATAGAGAAGGGGATAAAACAGGAAAAAAATTAATGGCTACCCTCCACAACAAAGAAAAGTATGTGATTCATTACAGGGCACTTAAACAAGTTTTAGCAAACGGTCTTGTGCTGAAGAAAGTACGACGTGTACTCGAATTTAAGCAAAGTGCTTGGTTGAAAAGTTACATAGATCTAAATACCAGACTTCGTGCCCAAGCCATCAGTGCATTTGAGAAAGATCTTTACAAACTTCTGAATAACGCAGTCTTCGGGAAAACGATGGAAAATGTCCGCAAATATTCCGTGGTAAAGCTGGTTAACAAGTGGGAGGGACGATATGGGGCGGAGGCACTTATCGCCAAACCTGAGTTCAAATCTGCACTGATTTTTGATGAAAACCTCGTAGTAATCGAATTAAATAAATGCGAAGTATTCATGAATAAACCAATTTACGTTGGGATGAGTGTTTTGGATCTAGCAAAAACAACTATATATGATTTCCATTATGGGTACATGCAACCCCAGTTAGGTGACAATTGCACTGTTTTATACACGGACACTGACTCCCTAATTTATGAAATTCGAAATAATGATATTTACGAAGTTATGCGTCGAGACTGTTATACATATTTTGACACGAGTGATTATTCACCTGATAACATTTATGGTATACCTCTAGTAAACAAAAAAGTTTTGGGTATGATGAAGGATGAAAACAATGGGCGCATTATGACGGATTTTGTGGGTCTGCGGTCAAAAATGTATACATTTAAAGTTTTAAAAGATAGTGAAGATATTGAAATAAATAAACTGCGGGGAGAGGGATTTACTGAAGATGAAATATTCGAAATAATGTTACACGATGGAGTTACAAAGAAGGTGAAGGGTGTCAAGAAATCCGTTATTAAGAACAAAATCACCTTCGACGATTATGTACAGTGTCTGGAGGAAAATATGGAAAAAACAGTTGACCAGAATTTGATTCTATCGGAAAAACATACCGTTTACTCGATAACTCAGACGAAAATCGCGTTAAGTCCCAACGACGACAAAAGAGAAATTAGAGCAGGATATGAAACACTCCCGTGGGGCCACTATTCACAGATGCAAATGGGATAGTTTTAATTATAGAAATAGGTTACTGTAATAGGTTTATGTATTATTTACTTAGTTATAATAATGATTATACATAATAGGTTTTGTAATGTATTATTACATTAGTTATATTAATGATTATACATAATAGGTTTATAATGTATTATAGTTATCACCAATAAATTTATTAAATAAGTTTGTTGTTTCATTTGTTATTCTGGCCTGCTGAAGCATCATGTGAAAGTTTGCATGAGTTAGTGTTTAAATTATCTCCGAACTGTCCTAAAAAAGCTCCCCTTGCTATATTTGCTACTACTGGAGCAAAAAAAATTATTTATGTTGTTTAATTAAACATGGATTAGGCCTATGGGGTAAACCATGTAAAAAAAAAGCGCACCTTGCATTTTACCTCTAGGGTGGTGAGGAAACGAATGCATATGAACCATGTACGATTGCTTATCACAATTTACTGTAGTGGGTATAAGTAGAATAGAAGGCAGAAATCTTCAAAAATTAAGTGAAGCTTTTACTTATTATTTTTACCCACGATCACTACTGTAACAGATAAACAAACTAGTTGATGATGTAAATACAATCTTGTTCGATATGTAAAATGTATGGAACATATGCCAGATGAAACCATAGGCACCTAAACACAAATACTTTTAAAACCTGATTTGTTGAACCTATCGAAAATTAGTAATAATCAACAATTGTTTGTATATTTTTAGGTCACTCTCAATTAATACCTTGTGGTTTGTTCTTCAAAAGCAGTTGAGACAGACCTGGTGTAAGGGTAATTTTTTATCTCCAATACATAATACGTTATCTTCAACAGTTACTGGTATTTGACCATTACTAATCTGGCATTGGTGTGTTGGATATCATAATTGCTAGGTTCAATCCCATGGTATTCCATGGTCTTCCATGGTATTCCATGGTATTCCATGGTATTCGATGGTATTCCATGGTCTTTGATGGTATTCCATGGTATGTCGCTTTTCAAGTCGTCTAGTCGTTTTTCAGAGTCGTCTAGTCGTTTTTCCGTGTAGTCTAGTCGTTTTTCAGAGTCGTCTAGTCATTTTTCAGAGTCGTCTAGTCGTTTTTCAGAGTCGTTTAGTCGTTTTTCCGAGTCGTTTAGTCGTTTTTCCGAATCGTCTAGTCGTTTTTATAGTCGTTTTTCAAAGTCGTCTAGTCGTTTTTCAAAGTCGTTTAGTCGTTTTACGAGTCGTCTAGTCGTTTTTCCGAGTCGTTTAGTCGTTTATTCAAGTCGTCTAGTCGTTTTTATAGTCGTTTTTCAAAGTCGTCTAGTCGTTTTTCAAAGTCGTTTAGTCGTTTTACGAGTCGTCTAGTCGTTTTTCCGAGTCGTTTAGTCGTTTATTCAAGTCGTCTAGTCATTTTTCTAGTCGCTTAGACGCTATAAGCTTTTTCTTGGTAGGATAATGGATAGTCAAAAATGAACATTGTTTTAATTTTCATTATTGAAGAACATGTTGTATGCCCTCATTTTATTCCATATCACTTGTCTACACAACGGGCACATATTTAAGCTGAACATTAGTTTGAAGCAGTGGATCATAATGTTGGACCTCGAAGGGGTAAATCGTGTAAAATCAGGGTTCAAAGCCATTTCCGTATGCATTTTATTTTAAGTAATGAAAGAAGTGGTATTCAAAATTATTATACATGAAAAATAATTTGTCTCTTCTTGTCCAATTAGTGGATTTTAAGAAGAAAAGTGTTATATAATTTTGTTGCTCACACTCCAATTTTGATATATTACTTGGAGTATTTTCTCTAAATATTGAAAATAACTATAAAGTCTCTTTGATTAATATGTCATGGGAATTTTAACTAATATGAGGTCTCGTTGGTTTACAATAAATTATATATGAATTAGCTGTATTCATTAAGAAATAACTAGTTTCAAAATTTAATCGATAACTAATTTATCCTAATATATTAAGGACAACAGATTTTGTTAAATAGTTTACATTTAATTCACATTTAATAGCAGATCAGTTGGAATACACATAATTTAAACCGGTGGTATGACGTCATATTTTGGATTTTTGGCACCTGGTTTTTTAATTTAATAACCTGGTTTTTATTAGAACCTCTAAGAACAGATTTTCAGTCTAGTATTTTATATTATCGTGATTTATACAATCCCAAGGGCAATTTTAGTCGAAAAAAAAAAACGTTTCCAGTGCCAGTTGAATTGTTTGGGGACGTTTCATGTTTACATTAAAATGTCAACGCGTAAACAGCTTCGGACACAGTATTTTTCTCTAGAAATCTTGCAAATTTCCGTGGGCACTTAAACCAATTAACGGGGCCTCTTTTCATGATTTTTGACCTGTTTTTAGCATTTTATACCATTGAAAGAAATCTAAATTATCATGCGGGTTGGGGGGTTTTGACTGACAAACTAATATTAGCTGTCATCATTTTAGTTCATCTTGCTTTGCAACGTTTTGGGGACGGGTTGCTGGGTGGAATTTTAAACAGGAAACGCGTTGTACAAAATCCGATTTTGCAGCTAGTCTTTCAACTTGATAATCGTGTGACGGGATATTTTTAAAAACTAGTAAACTTTGCACCTCTTATATTATAGTCAAGTAATTTAAAACAGGGCCTGGCTTTCTCGGAATTGAAGTCGGGACCTTCTTCTTTAAAATTTACTTACCTAGATGGTTATAAACTCAACTAAAAATGGTTAATTTATGCCCCAAATTTAATGTCCACTTTCCTTTTGAGCAGCCCTATTCTCTAAATATAGGAAGATAGATTTTTGATACATCCTTAGGTAATGTAGTCAAGAAAATGTATACACTCATATGTATCTCATATCTATTCTTTATTACACTTTTCCTACAAATTTTTTATCACCAGTACCGATGAGATCAGCGTGTTCGTTTCATAGGCGCTTATTCCGACAAAGAGAAAGTACTTTTTTCCGAGGAATTACATCACGTACATATTGCAAGCTGGTATTTTTTCTATAGGTGTTAGGTTTTTATTAGTTGCGAGTCTCGACATGTCTCGGCGTCGCGGACGCAAAAATACGCAGGCAGAGGTGGTAGCAAAAATCCATGCATGGCCGCGGCTAAAGGTCGACAGGGGGACGTCATGGCTTAATTATGATTTAGGGTTTTTATTAGTTGCGAGTCGTGACATGTCGCGGCGTCGCGGCTGGGTCAACGATCGGCGAAAGCCGGGCACTTCGGCACCCCTCGCTGTCGAGCGGTCTAAGGTCGCGGCAGGGGCGAAGGTCAGCGAACTCGGACATCTTCGGCACCCCTCGGGCTATCGCAGGGTTCAGAGTCGGTGCGATTGGCTGGGGGGGCGTGGTTTGGGAGTGGAGGGGGTAAGTTTGGTCAAAAAAGTGCAGGATTTTGCTCCCATAAGAAATACATGGGGAAAGTGGGCTCGTACCGGCATAGCTATACTACTCTGGAAGAATCTCCACAGACAAGTACAAGGACAATTGCCAGGAGATTAGGAATATCCCAGAATAAAGTAAATAAATGAAGTTTGTTTGTAAAACAGTAATAAGTAATACAATGTTCTCTAGGCATGGAGGATTGCAAAGGAAAACGGTCTGCACCCCTACCATTTTCAAAAGGTCCAAGCACTAGAACCAGATGATTTTCCGGCAAGAATGGAATATTGCACTTGGTTGAGAGACCAATGTGAGCAGAATATTAATTTTTTGAAGAATATTCTTTGGACTGACGAATGCTGTTTTACGCGTTCTGGCGTTTTTAACAGGTATGTAAATTTTAAAATTAAAATAAAAGAAATTGCTGTTACCGGCGCATTCACCAAAAATGTAATATTTTACAGTTTATTTTACTAACATAGTTTTGACAACAGTTTCTACTATATCTTCTCCTACAAACTTGTATAGGAATTGAATTTGTTTTTGGTTTTTATCCTATAAAATTCGCAAACATTAATATGGTAGTGTTTATTAACTAAATAAAAATAAAATTTTAAATGTAGGCCAAATTAATTTTTCATTTTTTTACAGCCACAACAGTCACATCTGGTCAGATGAAAACCCCCATGCTATTCGTCGGTTTAACTTCCAGAGAAGGTTTTCGATAAATGTTTGGGCAGGAATTTACCAGGATCGACTTGTCGGGCCTTACATTCTGCCAGAACGTTTAAATGGGCATAGTTACTTGGACTTTTTGAATCAATTATTTGACGATCTGCCACTTCAGGCCCTGCATGAAATGTGGTTCATGCATGATGGTGCTCCAGCTCATTTTGCCAGGCCTGTCCGAGAATTCTTAGACGCACAGTGTCCTAATCGATGGATTGGAAGGGGAGGCCCAGTGCGATGGCCAGCTCGGTCCCCAGATCTTAATCCCTTGGATTTTTGTATCTGGGGCTACATGAAGGCAATCGTATACGAAACGGAGCCTGAGGATCTGCAACAGCTACGTGCCCGAATCGACAATGCAGCTGAACAAATCCGCAACAAGCCCGGGCTATTTCCACGCATCCGTCGGTCGGCAATTAACCGAGTGAACTTGTGCATCGAGAATAATGGTGGCATATTCGAACAGCTGTTGTAAATTCATGGCAGTGATCGTATTTTTGTGTTTGGTTACTTCGTTAAATTGGAGTTTTCCCGGCGTATGGGACCCACCTGGTCGTGGTCGTCGGGCTGAGTACCTCATCACCAAGCAATGGAGTGACTGAGGGAAACAAAGAGGTCCCAATAAATTCAACAATCAACTTTAGTGATAGTGTAGTGTAATAAAGTAATAAACAAAAACAAAAAAAGTTCAGCATTTATCAAATCCGAGATAAAATCATTCACATATCAAGCACATCAGAGAGGTAAGCGTTAACATTTGTCCGTAATTGCATGCATTTTGGAAAACATTCTCCTACAATACAAATAATAGTGTACTTGAAACATTCCCTTAATTTTATGAAAGTTTCGTACATCTGGCAACGCGCACGATGGTAAGGTTAGTCACGCGTCGGCTGATGCATCATATGGGCTGGAATAAATCCAGTGGCAGTCGGAAATAAGGGGGCAAATGCGTAAAAATGCGGTTTCGAAAAAAATTAATTGCGGCTCTAAAAAAAAAGTTAGAATTTTTTTAATTGCGATTTCGCATTCTGAGTATTTTTCCCTACCCACTGTTAAAATTAATGTAGTTATGAATAAATCACCCTGTATTAAAACTTCCCCAAGTGACGTTCGGAAATGTCCTATTGACTCAACCCCGAATAATAATGACCAAATTTGGGGAAATTTTATGAGATGTGACAGGAAAGTTTGAGCTAACTTAGGAGTCAAGGAGCAGATGTAGCTGCTCTTCATGTTTCTGAAGAATTGTAGCCTTAATTTACTTTCTATTTGGATTTTATTAAATTGTTGACAAGTCTTCAAGAATTAAGAGGGTATTACTCGTAATTAAAATTATAAGGCGCCAAATGGGGCTAAAGTTAAAAAATTGGGAGTACCTCGTATAAACCACAGTGCATATTTTGGTACCCCGGAAACTCAAGGGTTTTGAACTATGACCAATTCGATGGCAGTTTACACTTTATTGTTAAAAAAATGCCTAATATGGTTTTGTGATTTCTGGAGGTAGGTATTCTTTTAATAACAATAGTCCATAAATGTTATAGTAGTTATGCTATATCTAGATCAGCTTTTGAATGCATCATACCATATTGGGGTTTATTAATAATGTAAATAGAAATCTCTATCGAAACAATTTCTAATTAGACTCTAAAGAAGTTAACTCCCCGCAAACTTGGTCTCTGCTTTAACAAACTCAAAATCGTTTCCAGTTCGACGACGCCGTCTTTCTAAAGTTCTCTCAACTTCGAAACAAAACTCGTTGCCTTCGCGTCTTATTTTCGCGGATTTGTTACTATTATTCGAAATTCAGCTCTATAGGGCCATATTGAAAGTCACCACCTGGAGAGGTATACAACGCGCTTTTATATTTAATTAAGGTTGCAGAACCTCGGATAGAGCTTGCCTCAAAAAACTTTCGATGACCTCCTATTGACCTACCGTCTCAACTGAAGTGAAAGAAAACTTCTTCAAACAATTATTCTTTATAAATAACTGAAATTTCTATTTTTTACCTGTATATTATATGCATATGTTTTGCTTTTACTCCAGCATTCCCGAAGCTATGTTAGGGCTCGGAGGCCAACCTGTGCGGTCATGCCTCTCTATTCGAGATTGATGGTTATTGGAAACGTCAGAAAGGCCTATCGAATAAGGCAGAGCTTGTATCGAAATTCCAGACTAAAGTGTTTCAATAGAGACCCAAGTTTCTCAAAATAATTCAGATAACAATCAGAAGTATATAATATACATTTATCGTCTAAAATTTTGTATAAAGGAATAATAACAATTTTAAACGATTATTTCCCTCATACTGCTTGCATCCAATAAGGTAGATTCTTCTATAAAGATCCAACCAATCATATGCCTCTGCTATAGCGATAATTGCACTTGTGCAAAACCAAAGCGGCAATTATCACTTCGTTGCTTAGCAACCGCGAATCTGTTAGATACAAACACGTAGGTACTTCTTAAAATTGATGTGTTTTACACTGTTCTAAATTATGCAGCTTATAAATTATGTTGCGTTATTATTAAGCATTGTATCAATGAATTTTTATAACTTTTATATTGCTAAATTGTTGTTATTAGACCTCCGTCTCCTTTCAAATTTATGACACGCACATTCAGAAAATAAACCAACGCTAACAGGGTATGGTATAATCGCATTTGCCTTGGATATCCCAGCGTCATGTTTGTATACTCGAACGCTATAGTCGAAGCTGTCAATAAACTCCTTCAAAATAAGTCGTTTTGGAAATGTAAACATAGAAAAAATTAATACAGAAATTATTAAATCGTATTCGTGAAATAATCTCGACAAATACCACTCGTGCCGGGAATTTTTCTAAATAATTTTATTCTCAAGCGTTATTTTGCCCATTAGCAAAACCACTCGTACAAATTGGGCTTTCATTTTCAGAGATAAAATCCCGAGAGCGGAATATAAAAGACCAATTTATACTCGTGATCTTTCTATGCAAAATAGCGCTTTCGAAAAAATTATCGATAAAATTTCCGGCACTTGTGATATACATACGATAATTACATCCACGAGGTCAGCTTCATTTCTAATAGAGATATTTGTCGACCGATAGAATGGCAACGAAAGGTAATACGTTGAAATCAGGAAAGAAGCGAAAATAACGTTTACGTTAGATTACGAGTTTTAAGCTTAAGAATGCTATGCTTGCCGTTTTGCACGTAATGGGGTTAATGGAATTACAAAATCAATTTTGACCCATCAAACTTGTGCCGAAATATTTACTTTGCGAGATTTATTCCTCTAAATAAGTCAGCATCCTTAAAAACTTGGATTTTGCAGATTAATAAAATCTCCAGTTTAATTAAGAACCGCCCTTAGAAAATCTTCAAAACATAACTTTGACCCAATTCCCTTATTATTCAGCTTTTTGTCATGGTACGTACCTATCGTAAATGTCACCTGGTGAAAGTTTTAATACAAACAAGGCGGACACGTCCTTGTATATTTAATTACGTCTGCGGAAGGGGACCTGGCCTTTTGCGAAACAATCTGGTGTTTAAAAATTGAATTTTTCGCACAACTTATTTACCGTATCCCTTGAGTGAAGGGGAAACTTTTTTAATAAGTGGTCGAGATTGTATATTGGGGGAAATTTTTTGGGACAACAGGAGGGTAGGTATCAGTTTAATTATTTCAGTTAGAATATTATAACCATATAAAGTATGTTACTTGATTGGTTTGATAATAAGTTTTTCTACTAGCTTGCGGAAAAGTAAACTTTGCGGAAAAGTGAACTATCAGCTGAGGAAGAATATCCACAGATTAATTTACGTTTATAGTTAATTGGACATATTTGACAACATTAACTCTGCGTATCCTGGTCTTCTCTGTCGTAGTGTCCAAGGGTTTTCAAGTGTTAAGTTGAAAATTGAAAAGAAGCTGGTAAAAAAAATTTGATCCTATACAGGGTGCAAATTTGATTAGTAAAACTTGTTCACAGAAGTTGTTCAAAATATCGTCCTTCACTCCTTAATTTATTGCAGTGTCATGGCTAATTTTCATTCGCAGCGGCTTATAGATACACACCCGACAGGGAATTCTGTAAGCAACTTTTATTGTCCAGCAAGAACAAGTAACATTAAAATTATTATTATTCGCCTTCAAAATCAACGAGAATATATATACTATTTCTTTGTACCTGGAATCTTTATATTTATATACATAGTATTTGCCTTGCAAAATCAGTCAAACTTATAGCGAAATTTCTTTTTTATTATACTTTTTTGAAAACACCTTATTTTCATCTGTTTTAGCAATAATGAAAGACGGGATTTTTCGGGCTAGCGCGCGGAAACAGCGCATGGAAAAACTTTCCGTGCGCTGAATAAAAATAGCGAATATATGGCTTTAAAATAGAAACATACAGCAAAGTAAACTAAATTTAATAAATTCTATATGCTCTCTGATATTTAACATATACCTATTTTGTATTTTAATTCGTAAGTGTTTCAATATTTAGATACATTCCTGTAATATTTTTGACGTTTTATTCACCTTATCTGACAATAACTACCTAATTTACAACAAAGCACCTTTGAAATAATTTGAGAGTAACCATGGAAACGCATCATACATACCAAACACTATATTGTCTGCATTGTTTATTTTGTGTCAATTAAATTTATTATAATATGCCGATAAAATGTTTTAAGTTTCCGTTTCCAAAGAAGTATAATAAAAAATATCGTTCATTACACGTCCAGAAATAGATTTTTCCGTGCTTGCATGACTTGTCACGCGCGCACTGAAAAATCTTTATTTCCAGACTCGTAATGAAATATACTATTCTAACTCGCCTTTCGCTTCGGTAGTCATAATCACCGTTCTAAACTTCTCGCAACTCGCAAATAAAACTCCGCCCCCGCGCCTTAGGAAATCCCCAGATTTGTTATTGTTATTCGGAGATTGGCGGTCTGAGCGCCCGTCTCGAACGTCACCTGGCTGTTTTAATAGGAACGGCAAGGAGGGCTCCTTCTATATTTAATTACGTTTTCCCGGACGAAACTGGGTCATTCCCCGCACAATTTGCCATCCAAAATTGAACTTTCCGAACTTACCGTCGCCCCCTAAAGGGCGGTGCGGAGGGGAGCGTTTTTCGATAAACGGCCGGGAAAGTGTCCTCGAAGAAGAGTTTTTTTACAGAGGGGCAGCAGAAAGCTGTCGAACGATCAATTCGTTTATTTTGAAACTTATTTTAAGTGAAAATATCTTCTCCGAATTATACAGTGTGACCCATTTGTTTTCAGGTCACCCTGTGAAAAGCCCCCCAAAAAATGGACCTGTACCAAAATTCAAGTAATAATAAGATGTTGGAGAAAAATTAAAATGCACACTTTTTAGTTTTTTCAAATTTATTTCATGCAAAAACAATGGTAACATTTAATTAGTAAACCTGACAAATTAATGTCCATGCGTAGAAATAAGATTCTCCAAGTCCAAAAAAACACAATATAATAAATAAATATATAATACAAAAGTTGTGACTAGTTTCTGCTCTACTGAGCTATCATCAGACTAGTAAATTCAAAGGTTTTAGAAATTATATAATATTATTAAAGAAATTTTATAGGTATTAGAGTAATGACATTATTCTAATACCTATAAAAAAATTTAATAATATTATATAATTTCTAAAACCTTTATACGGCGGTTTCACATAGCAGTCAACTGCAATCACAGTTCAACTGTTCGGTGGGGGAGGCTTATACTGCTATAGCAGAACTGTTCTGTAATATTTGCAAAAATGTGTGTTGGCACTAGTAGTTACAAAATGGCGCCGAATAAGAAAAGTGTATGCTATCATGTGCCTTTTGATTAAAAAAAGTTAATGTTAAATATTAGACCTAAATATAAGAAGAAAAGGTATTGGGTGTGAAAACGCCTTTATTAAGCAGACCACGTTTTGACTGAATTATGTTAACAGTAGACGGAGATTTCCATGTCTCCCATAAGAGTTAATTTTAAATGTCCGATAGACATTCATTGTGTCGATATAATTCGATTAGATGATACATTTTTTTCATCTGAAAATTAGAAATATTTCTTGTGTTAGCAGTGTCTGCAATAACAGTGTACTCCGATCACATCGATATTCGCTTGGCAGCGGAACTACGCCCACCGAACAGTCACTCCGTTCGCAGTCTAGTGCTATGTGAAACCGCCTCCATAGGCGTAAGTAGAGTAGAGTAGAGTAATAAAGTAGTAATAAAGTACGTAAACACGGCAAAAATCTTTAAAAATTTCAGTTTTTCCGCGGGTTTTCGCGAAGTTTTGATGTTGCTTAAGGTGCAAAATAGTGTGGTGCTTAGTTTGAGCTGCGTACACTAAAAAGTTCATCCCGATTACAACCACAAACATCATCGTGAAATCCGGGATATTAGGTATTATTATTCATAATAATTAAATATTATAAAAAAATTTCTTTGCTTTATTTAAAAAAAATCAAAAACATAAAAAAACACATAAAAGTATAAATGCAAGGAGACACTATTTGCAAAAAAATTACGTTTGGTGTGGAATACTATATCTATGACAGAATAATTGGTCTCTTTTTCTTTAACGGTAAGTTGGAAGCAATGGGGTTTTTTATTTTTTTTTTTTATGAAAATGAGTTTACGAAGGCACGAAATGCTCGTTTGACAAGATATTGGCTAAATGAAAATTTTGGAAACTGTTGGATAGATCGAAACAGTCCAGAGATGTGTGAGGAAGTTTCAATAGAAGTGTAAGTTGAGAGAAAATCTTCTTAATAATTATATCTTGGGAACAATTTCTCTTCCTTAAACTTGGTGATACATCAAGCGCCTGCTCTGAGGTGAAGCAAGAACTTCTTATAACTCCCTGACATTGGTTTGGCGTTCAACGCAAATAATTTCAGTTCCGACACTTTTATATAAACGTCTTTATTCGTAACAGAAGTATGCTGGATCGCACAAACGACCTCTATATAGCACTATTTATGCTAAAATGCAGAGCTGTTCCCCCAACGATATAGAATACCTACGCTGAACTTGTTGCTTCTGAAAACATAGACCACCCCAGGGAAACATGAAACATCTGCGAAAAGAACCAATGTAAATTGCTCCACCGTGTGTTGTGCTATTTATATATGAAACGTTTATATTACTGCGCTTTTATTACAAATAATTTTTTACTAACATTGGGGTATAATAATAAAAAAACATTGTTTCAGCCAGAGAACCGCGCCGCAGTGCTCCCTTATCAATATTTTTTCAGCCAAATAAGGCGGGCAAACACATCTGCTAAAAGCTTTTTTAATAGCACCCGGCTGTATCTGCGGGAAATTGGAAATGGCCGAGAGCGTGGGATATTTGGTTTCGTTCATTTGTATCAGAATTCGCAATTAAGCAAAAAATTGCTGGAAACCAAGATTTGCATGTACGTATTTCTAGTTTGGGAATTTTAAAATGGGAAAGCATTATTGTGAGTATCATATTTTAGCCTAAATCAGGCTGACTTTTTCAAATTATTTACACAGTATATTGTTTATATAGTAGGGGCAGAATGTAAAGGCGAAGTCGGCCATAAAATCGAGCGAGATGATTTTCCTACCTGCTCTCCCTTATGTTTTGGAGCGAGGGGTTCGACTTAAAGAACCGCAAGACCAACTTTTATTGCTCTGTCCTTGTCTGATACATTAAGTTAATAAAGATAATATATTCAAATGGGAGTACGCCTATAAAACAGACTTCCTGTAACAACAATGCAGCGTGAAGTTATTCAGTGCCCAAAGTAGAAAATTAATATTAAATGTGGTGAAATATTTCCAAGAAAAAAAAGAGAACATACGTAAAAATTTATCGGTACTTCAAGGTGCATCGTAGGCGTTACAGATTAGTACTAGGACCATTTCACGAATTAGGCAAGAAGGCATTAAAAAAATTAAAATGGTACACCCTAAAAGTAAAGCAGCCCCGAAAACTAAAGATTTGACAGAATCGGATAAAGGAGAAATAAGAAGTTTGATTATTTTATATTCTGACTAAAATTCATAACGATATAAATGTATATTATTATTATTATTTATTTATTATGTATATACTGACTTCTGCTGACTATGTAAAGTTGAATTTATGTTGATAATTAATTTGTAACTAAAAATATAAATATATATATTTTTTGCCTGACCATTACAATAATTATTTAAATACCTAAGACCTACTTTGAATTTCAGGATCATTATCTTTTAATTGCCAGTCTAAATTACCGAGTTAATCTTCAAAAATTACAAATGAAATTACAACAGGTACCTAAGTACAATTTTTTTATCCGTCCGTTCACATCAGGTAGTAAAGCAATAATTTATTCTATTCCGAACCTGCCTACCTTAAAGAATCAGCTAGTAATACAAGACAAGTTACTAGGTTTTCCATCTCTCTTCCTTTCATGAAAGGTGCTTAGCGAATTTTAAGACGTACGTCGAGTACAAATTGGAGGAGGAGACATGAGTGTAATTGTGCGGGTGCAAGTAAAGCAATAGATATAGCGCTCTCTCTTTGATGATTTATTGCCGACTTCGCCTTTATATTCTGCCCTTACTATACCTACTTATAGTCGCATACTGAGCTTTAAACTCTAAAACTTTTGTGTGGTAAACAATGAGTAAGAATATAGCCGTAATAAGAAACCATGTAAGTACAGAAGGGACAGATATACCATACAGGGTGTCCAACTTTAAAAGTGTACAAATCCGTAAAATCTTCATTTTTGGGGATAATCGCCTAAACTTTTTTTTGTTTGAAAGGCCTTCAAAAACCGCTTCTTTTGACCTTCCCGCCATTTTCAAAATGCACATACAGGGCAGGCTGCGATTTTTTAAGACCCCCGATTTTCACGAAAACCATTTAGCGATTTTTTTATTTAACATCTGACCCCACAGCATTAATCAGAACACCCCAAAACCCTTATATACCAAAGTTGAATAAAAAATATACGGGGAGTTCCATTCTGCATGGTGTCAAAGTTGAGCAAAATAGGAATTTTAAAGGCATCTGCCAAGTCAAGTGTGCCATAGAATCCCTTCAAAACAGTTGCATGGTCAACAGGACCACTCAAAATGTTGGTATGCAAAGGTCTAATAGAAAATATACAGAGTGTTCTTATCTGTGCCATCTGAAATTACCGAATTTTTGGAACTTTATACGGGTCAAAAATCGAGTATATCAAAACCGCTCCACACACTATAAACGAACTAAATCTAAAAAATACAGAAGCCTGCCAGTCAGCAAGTCCACATCAGTTAAGGTGGCTGGTGTGCCACAACAGGAAAGGCACATAAAATGTATCATCTTAGACAGTGACTTTGTTGAGAAAGGTCCAATAATTTAAATTGTTTTTATTTGCTGGTTGGCATTTTATAAGGAAATAAATTACTTTTGTGTTTTTTAATATTTTTTCAATGATTCCAAAGCACTCCTGACCTGTATAAAGTTTAATAAAAATTCAGAATTTTGAGATGGCTCAGAGAAAAATACCCTGTATATTTTTTTGTAGTAAATCTTTTCACACCAACATTTTGAGTGGTCCTGTTGACCATTTAACTGTTTTGAAGGGATTCTATGGCACACTTGACTCGCCAGAGGTCTTTAAAATTCCTATTTTGCTCAAATTTGACACCCTACAGAATGGAACTCCCTGCATATTTTTTGTTAAAATTTGGTATATGGGAGTTTTGGGGTGTTCTGATTAACGTTGTGTGGTCAGATTTTAAATAAAAAAATCGCTAAATGGTTTTCGTAAAAATCGGGTGTATAAAAAAATCGCAGCAGGCCCTGGATTTGCATTTTGAAAATGGCAGGAAGGTCAGAAGAAGCGGTTTTTGAAGGTCTTTCGAACAAAAAAAAGTTTATGCGATTATCTTCAAAAATTGAGATTTTACGGATTTGTACAGTTTTAAAGTTGGACACCCTGTATACTTATAGCAACCTATACTGCGCAAGAGTGATATCCTACCGGGAGAATAATTTGGATGCCATTTTTAACCCTAAATAAGATGGGTAATTGTAAAAAAAATTATACGGGTGGGTTCCATAAATAATGTAATGTCTTGGCTGTCGTTTTGTGTAAAATGAAAATTATTTTATAGTTCAAAGTACAACATTGGTCCAAGATTTTTGTTGGTTTTGGTTTTGTAGGTTGAGAAATTATGCAACTTAATAAAAACAACGTATTTTATTCATCATAAAAACTAATTTAATTATTATTGTACTAGCTAGGTACTTATAAAAAAACATGAAAATATTTTTTATTACCTAACATTTTCATACAATATTACTTGGGATAATTATTATGTCTTTGAATACTTTTAATAATAAAAACCTATTTTCCAGGAACATATCTACATACATACATACATATTTTTGAATATTTAGGCTGCTAGTTTTATTCTTTAGAACATTTTTTGTTGGTTTAAAAAATACAAGCGAAAGAAAACTTGGTAACTTCAACTTCTACCACTTTAATCTTTGCTTCAAAAATGCAAGTGAAGTGGTTTCTAATTACGCTCTTCTTTAATAAACTTCAATAATAATTTTGCTGGCGGTGATCTGCAGTTAACAGGTGTATTTGCTGCTGCCTGCTGCTGTTTGCATTTCTTCGGTTAATTCTATTTGCTTCAGAAATGCGGTTCTCTTTGCCGTATCGAGAATTACAATATCTCCATTTTCCTCATCTCCATGAGTTACTTACTTCTTGAACCGGAATGAATTTCTTCGGTGGTCTTACCGATTTTGACGCCACTGCTTCTTCGGTTAGGTTTCTAGATTGCAGATCGCAACTTTTCGCGTTCTTTCGTGTTGCATTAAAAAATCCTGTTTATCAACATGAATAGAACACGCATAAATTGAGTCCTTCCAGAGAATATTATTGTGAATGATACCTTAGAGTATTAAGCCACTTTCTAATCTTAGTTTTTTTTTCTCTTGAAAACCTAAAAATCAGCAAGAAATCAGTAAATATCAATGAAAAAACAATATTCTTTGGCAAAAAATTATACCTATTTTAGCTATATGGAATATAATTTAACAAACTGGATGTAAATTTCTCTTCGCATTTTTACAATACTTTACCAAGTCATTTCTTAATCTCGTAAATATGAAAACGAAAAGCTATTAACCGTACAAAATATAAAGAAGAAATCGCGATTAATAAAAACTAAAAACGCATCTCTCTAAAAAGCATGTCACGCTGACTTTTATGATTTTACTTTTTACCGGCGCCTTCAACAAGTATAATGCAATTTAATTCATACAGTATAAAACAATTTAAACAAAGAATAAAGTATCCACCATTCAAGCTGTCAAAATAGGGTTAAAAATGGCGGCGAATTCCATCTCTTTTCGTTCCCTGCGCCTTGCCGTGCGCAATGGGGCCAAAAGCGGTATATGTTAATATACAGGTATGTGAGATGTACCCATCTTTTTGTACTTATTTGATTTTTTATTACGGCTATATTCTTACTCATTTTGTACCAGACAACACCTTTTGAGTTGCCAATATATGTATACATATAGCATAAATAGTTATTTATGTCTCCCTTTTTTAATCAAATAAACCTATTACATAAATATGTCTAAATGTAGCGAAAAAATGTGTAGGTATTGTTCCAATCACTCTCCCGATCCAGTAAACGATTTCATTCATAATATGTCCAACATAGAAGTATAACAAAAACAAAATCCTGCACAATACTTTTGTAATCTACTTTACCCATTGTGTTATTTTGCTTCACCATCCATCTCCCATTATTAATTTAATTGAAATCCTCCAAACGTTCCAGCATTTAACAATATTGTTGTAATGAACAATATTTATGATTACTTGCGGAAGAACTTCTAATGAACAATATTTAGGACACACACTTTAATGATTACATTGCGGAAGAACATCGCATTATGTTGTACAACACAGTAAAAAAAATCGGTGTAAATCCTCTTCCTGTAAGTGGTGAAAGAAATTTGGTGAAAATTTGAGACAAAAATTGGTGGATTCCAAATACCTTAATCAAACCTCATTTGATAAAAATCACACTATAACAAATTCCTTAATTTTAACACTTAGGGGTGTAATTTTTTTAAATTTATAACACGGCTTCGTGTTTGTTCACACCACGCGGTGTTCTTTAACGCCATTCAGTGTCCCTTAGCACTAAGCTGTGTCAAATTGAACGTATTAACACAAGTTCGTGTTAGGTAGATGAGAGGGGAAGGCATTTCACCAGTTATGGGTGTAAAATCTTAGACAATCGAAGCCACGGCATCAGTTGTTTGTCGAACGGGTTTCGCGACGGAGCTTATCAGTTTTTGTGACGTATGACCCGACCGCGTGGCACATATAATAGTTATAAAAGTGATTCTACCGACCGCTAGTGCAAAAATGGTGTTGTTATGTAAAGTAAAATTTCAGTGAGTCAGATGGATTAAAACGACAGGCGAATATGCAGATGTGACGACGAAAGGTACTGTGTGATAGCCGAGGTGATAGCTCCTAACCTATACTCATCGACTCTGTTGATATGAGTTTGTTCTCACCGAAATCAGAAACCAGTCGCGAATCTGATTGACGCATTTTAAATTTTCTGACTGTTCTGATTGTTTTGATTCCTGCTGATTGGCTCCGACTTAGTCCGGACCTGCTTGTGCTTGTGAGAACAGGCCTATCTAACTAAATCGCCGTGTCGCAACTTTTGAGGTTTCTTTTTGTCTCACGCCGACAATTATGTAAGACAACAGTTACTTAAGTACATTGTATGAGAATTTGTACGAAATAGTTTGGTCGCATCAAAATGTACGAATCTGAAGGAAAATGCTCTTTGGCACTATAAGTATAAATAACCTCCTAACATAAAGCATTTATTGTGTTTGTGGTTAGGTACACTTTTCTTACGAATTCGTACGTATATATAACTTTTTTATAACCAATATTTTTGGCAGTGAGAATGAATATTTATTTATAGCTTTAAGAAAGAAAATTTTGATATTTTTATACCTATTTTTAAGGAATCGTTCATATATTTTGGAACTGAAATAAAGTATTTTCTTTACTTATTACCGTTTATTATTTCTTACAAATAATTTAAATTGAAGACCAAGCTCATTTTATGCCTGGTTCATACAGCTTCTTTATCTTTTAGTTTTATTTTATTTTTACAAGTAACACATTTCCTTAATTTGAACTTATCAATGACATTTGAAATTTCTTTAAAATAAAGTACATGTACCTACAATTATAAGAGAGAAACAAGAAGAAAAGGGGAATAACAAATAAATTACATTACACCATTTTGACCAAATTGCGTGTAAAAGTTACACAATACGGTGTTAATCTTACACAACGCCGTGTTAAATATTCACACCAGCATAGTTCTTATTGACACCAGAACATTTGGTGAAATTGACCAAAAAGAAGGTGTACAATTTACCAGATATGGTGTGGACTTATATAGACCACTTTTCGTGTCAAATTTAACACCGGATTTTTTACTGTGAAATCATGTGGTGGTAAGTAATCTAACAATTTCTAAGTTATGCATTAAAGTTGGTCTAGACACGCTCACCTATTATTTATTTATAATTCATTCACATACAACTTTCCACCTTTGATATAATGTTGTCCCAAATGCCCTCATAACTGTTGATATACATACATAGAATATAACGTCGTAGTCAACTTAGTCTAAAGTAGGTAATGTACGGTTGCAAGTAATTTCAAAGTAAATTTATATCTATGCGAAGGAGATTGGAATAGTTCCATACTATACAAGAAGTGACATATTCAATATTCAGGAGCCCGTAAACAGAAATTCATCATATTGGAACTTTGCAGCCAATTAGAGAAACTGATTGGCTGCTTCTTAACGTCAACAACTTAATAAGACCCGCAACGAGGAGTAGTAGATTAGAGGCAAGGGTAATTAGATTTGTTTAGAGGTTGATTGATTATCTTCAAAATTTTCAATTAGGTCGTACCTACCTAACTAACGTATATTAAAAATTGTCTAAATTATTTGTGTTGTTGTTCTCTACTCGTTCGTAAAGATACATTAGTGGAATCGAGCCCGCCTAGGATCATTAATCCCTATTTAGGCATTTGCATTTTTCTAACTTAGCGCTGTATACGCTGGAGCTTCATAAAAAGTGTCGGCAAACAGCAAATCCTACGTTTCCCCAGCCTTTATGTTTATTTATCATTACGCCGAATCCGGATTAAGCGTGCGAGCAAATAAAATTACCAGACGAGCCACCAATCGATCTTTTAGCAGAGGATCAGGTTTTATATACTACGGAGTTAGCGTAGATGATCGGAAGTTTTGCGATTATTTTGCACTTGTGTAATTTATGAAAAATGGCTTGTGTAAATAGAATAAATAATATTTGACATATAGAATTATTCATTGGTGTAGAGAAATCTCGTATAAAAATATACCCAGATTGCTATAAGAAGTCCGGATTTTGTCAGATGACAATTCTTCACAAAATCCCTATGAATTTTCTGTTGTCCATGAGCATATATTATGCGTTCCAGCCAGTTAATGACGTCACTCATTGATTTATGGTGGTAAAAGTTTCCCAAGTGATACTAAAAGAGCATAGTAAAATAACAACCCTATTGCAATCACGATTATATCGCTACAAATAACAGTAATAGTTATGACTACAACTCATTTTAATAATAATTTAAAACGTCACGTAAACACTTTTCAATTTGGTATAATTAGCTGCTTTCGACAGCGTCTATGTGCGTACTCAGGCAAATTTAGCTTCGCTGTGTCAAAGTGTTTTCCGGATCGTTCAAACTGGTTCACACATTCGGCAGTGAAAATAATCGCGGGTTTTGTACGTTTCGTGAGTTTTACCGTTCTCTGTGTTGTTATTGTCTTTGTTACTTTTCGCGTTATTAGTAGTTACAATGTTGCCAACTTATAGGATGTCGAAATTACTAATTGAAAGCCCTAGTAAGGACTTCTTAAAAACATTTGACTCCCAACAATTTTTTTACTAAAATTGAAAATATGTTCACAAATCGAATATAGTTATGGCATGTTTAAGAAACTCGAAACGAGAAACGTCCCAAACGAATTGAGATATCAGGATGCGGTATGTGGCATTTCTCGAAGACCGAACACAGTACGTATAAATATATACCTTACATCTTAGCTACTTTTCGCTTATCTCTTCTAGAAATAAAATACACCCCAAAACCATCCAATCTGGGACATCCTGTACAGAGTGAATTATTTGAAAAATTAAAACCTCTTTGTTTGAGACTGGGCAAGATCAGTATGTAATAATGTATCCAGAGTTAAAGAGTCAATTTAAAAATAAAATTAAATATTTACAGAAGATATAGAGTACGGTTTTAAAATTTCTGTCTGGAACGTGGATCAGACCAATATCAATTTCAGCAACGGTTAAAATTTGGTCGCGGTTACACCATTAGCTGATGCATTCCACTTGTTTTGTTTTGATTTGGTTGGAATCAGTGCTTACGCAAATATTCACTTGTATAATACCTATACAACTCACGGAGTGAGTAAAAAAATGTAAATCAATCTAACGCAAGGGATATGTAGCGCTTGTGATATATCGATCGAAAGTGCATAAAATAGGTAGTTTTTTGACGCCATGGCCTGCTATAATTGAGTAACTTTTTTTAAGCGCTAAGAGAGCACCCCCTAAACCGCGGCATTTTGCCAAATTATGATAAAGCAGGCTTAAAGTAATCAATTTTGCCTACAGATTCTATTCAGAAACTTTTTCGATAACTCTTGAAATAAAAAAGTTACATGCCAAAGAAGTATCCGCAATTTTCGGGTTTTTCAAAAATTTCTTGGAAAGTAGGCCATGGATCTCGAGTTTGTTTTTACACAAAGTTGGGCCATCAAAAATGTATTTTTTTTTTCAAATAAAGTTCTCCGAAAAATGCATATTTGTCGAGATATTTCCAAGTGGCCCTCCGTCAGTAGACACCCTGTATACTGAGATTTGTTGACGTAAACAAAATTTCTCTGCGCGATGTTAGCGTGACACAATGTGCTCATTTAGTGGGTTAAAACGTAAATTCTTTATGTAATTGGGCATTTTTAGTCTTGAGCTAATTTTGGATTTTAAATTTATTTGCGGGTATACTATATAGAAAGTATCCCAAATGGCATCAGCATTCCCCCTTAAAATATGGCTGCATTTCCCGATATTCCATATTTGTTAAGTATACCTACCTACAACTTGTTGAATTAGTAAACAAATCGCATTCATTCAAACAAAACCTGCAACTGAAAATGCTACCGGAAAATAAATTAAAATAATTATTCGATGAAAAAAAAAAACAAAGTTCAATTTGCCACACTTAATTGGAACACCTTGTATAATTTTTCAGTAAATGATTAAAAAGTACACATTTATATCTACAACTTTTAAAAGTTAAAGTTAAAGGGGTGGAGTAAAAGACACCTCACTTATATTTGTCTGCATATCGCACACTCAAAGTTGTTTATTGTTTTCATTTGTTCTCACTTCAGTGTATTTACATTAGACCTAAAATAGCCGAATAGAAAAAAATATAAAGTCTTGCTACTTGAAGATTATACGCATCAAAGAGAGATTTTTTAAAATCAAAAGAATTCTTAAGTTAGAAGTATGAGCCTCACCCCCAAAAACCACCCTTAACACGTACTGCGGGGCTTTTTTTATTTTTCTCAGAAACCATTGGTCGCACAGAAAATTGTATACTATAATTTAATTTTAATTTTTACAATTTTATACTTACCTCCAAATTAAAACAGAACAAGCGGAATGCATCAACTAATGGTGTAACTGCGACCAAACTTTAGTTGCTGAGAGAGTTATCTAAAATAAAATATTAAAACACTAAGGCTGCCGTCTGATGTTTCACTTTCGCACAAACAAAACAAATGTATAAAAAAGCTGTCGTCTGTTTCCACCCAGAGACACACTGTCTCGTCGTAGCAATCTGGCGACGATAGCACTACCCGCATTACACAAATTAATTCTGGTAAATTTCTTGTAAAATCAACTGACAGGGAGTGACAGGCCACGCATGTTGCCAGCATGTTGCCAGTTTTCTCAACTTCAGGGCTTTTCCTGGAGTCGGCTGTGGGTATTGTATAATGTTGAATAGTTACTATGCCATTTTATTTTATTATCCATGACTTTGCATAGTGTGCGAAATAAGCCGATCTGGCGTTTACACGTCAAGATGATCTCCCGGCCCACGTAGGATCCCCTAATTACGGGATGAAACCAGGCGGCGGCCCTCCGACCGTTCCATCCTCAATCCCATTATCGAAAAAGCACCATAACTCTCCCCGCGCCCGCCCATATAGGAAATAGATAAAACCCAATCCAAACAATGGCATTAGCAGGAAATTTAGGCTCGACTTCACACACATCCAGATGATTTATACCCGCCCCGGCGCATATATTAATATTCAGACCACGGAGCACTTTGTATAAAACGCTATGCTAATGCCGGGGATATATAGACCACACAAAGTGGTAGGCAGAAGCATGCTCGGCTTGTCCCTTTCTGGTGGGGTTTTAACAAGGTAGCGGCGTTGTTGCAATGGGACAGTTGTTGGAAGTTTTTAAAATATATTCAACTTTAGTAGATGTTCAGAATCCACTATTATATATTATACTATATAAATATATAGTTTTTCTTTTATTTTGGGATATTTGGGTTTCACACGCCTAAATTTAAATTTGAATTCAATTAATCTTTTTCGCGCCATAAGGCTACTAGATTGTTGGGGGTATACAGGGTGTCCCAATAAGGACTCCCGTCGCCGATATCTCCGGAACCAAAAGAGATATTTTAATTATGCAAACGCCGTTCGCTAGGACGTGAAGAGGGCTTTATTCGCAACTGCTAAGCGTTCATTTTGACATTGGCCTATAGATGGCGCTGCGGTGCAAAGAAACTTTTCAATCCTATGAACGTTGGAACGCAGTGCATCTGAAAGATTGGATAATTTGGAGAAACTTTTGTTCTATGGACAATTTTCCTATTGTTACTAGTTTCTGAGATAACCGCTCTACAATGTCATTTACAAAAAATGAGCTAACTCGCTTAAAATTAACTTTAGAGGAAAAAGTTATTAAAAATATCTTTGTAATGCACTAAGACGAAGAAAATAGCGGCACGTGTCAAATTATTACACATCCGGTTTGACCGGAAGTACCGGAAGTGACCCATTTTCAGTTCAAAATGAACATACTGTACAATTTTCCCTCAAAATTGGGAAAAATATACCTAATAACAATAACACCTTGTAGGTACATACATGTAGACAACGACAATTTGTCTGAATTTGTTTTTATTAACCGACATTATAGAAATTAAACATGTATGTTTACAAAAAATATGTTCAAAATTATTTCCATACCTAAATACGAGCAGCGGCTACCGCATTCTCCATAAACTAATACCATATTTTAATTTATCCTCATTATTATGATTAACCGTTATTACAAAATATAATCAACTAATTAGGCAAGAAACAAATTGACAACGATAGAGAATTACCTGGGCGTTTGAAGCTAAATATCATATTAAAACAATGGACAGAGACAGAGCCACCTTCGGTTAATAATAATAAATTCAGCCAAATTTTCATTGGCTGTATTATTATACATGGTGTTATTGTTATTATATGACACTGGAAATTACCTTTTTTCACTTTTGAGGGATAAATTATACAGTAGGTAGGTATGTTCATTTTAAACTGAAAAATGGGTCACTTTCGGTACTTCCGGTCAAACCGGATGTGTAATAATTTGACACGTGTCGCTATTTTCTTCGTCCTAGTGAACTACAAAGATATTTTTAATAACTTTTTCCTCTAAAGTTAATTTTAAGCCGTGTTAGATCATTTTTTGTAAATGACATTTTAGGGCGGTTATCTCAGAAACTAGTGATAGTAGGAAAATAGTCCATAGAACAAAAGTTTCTCCAAATTACCCAGTCTCTCAAATGCGCTGCCAACGTTCTTAGGATCGAAAAGTTTCTTTGCACCACAGCGCCATCTATACCGCAATATCAAAATGAACGCTTATCAGTTTCAAATAAAGCCCTCTTCACGTCCTTAGCAAACGGCGTTTGCAGAATTAAAATATCTCTTTTTGTTCCGGAAATATCGGCGACGGGAGTCCTTAATGGGACACCCTGTATATTGATGACAACCTTGGGTGGTCATACCATATTTATGTGCTGCGTGGCAGATTGTCTCAATCCCTGTTTGTACTCAGGGAACTTAGGAGTAGGGAGTAGGTTGAGCCTTGTGGTTTTAAGAAGTGCTTATTTTTCATTGTTTCACAGTTATATCATGTATGGTGTAACATTATGGGGTAATGCTTCCGATTCTGTGAAGATTATGGCTAATATAGACTCTATGGTGTCTTGTAGACAGTACTTTTTGAAATATAATATTATGCCCCTTCCAACTGTATTTATTTATCAATCTCTGCTAGAGATTAGGAGCCGCTTTTATTGTTTAGCAAAGAATTCTGAAGTTCATGACCATGATACTAGATCTGCTCATCACATAATATAAAATACGTGGCAAAACACTTTTCTAACCATATTAAACCGAACCTGGTATTAATAGGAAAAAGAGATGAAGGAAACAGAGAAGATAGATATTTTAGTAAAGACAAGTGACTGCATGCTCGCCTAATATAATCAGGATTGATAGATTTAGACTTATCCGGTTTGAAAGAAATTCACTCAATCTCGGGTTGTTCAATAGGCTGCCTGATGCAATAAAGGTTCTTCCTGTACATACATTTAAATGTAAAATCAAGCAACTACTGCTTGGTCATTGTTCTTATAGCCATGACGAATACCTTCTCGCAGGATTGTAGTGCCTACCAGATATTGATGAGCACCTGGTAACTAGCATGTTACGAAATATATTTTAAATTGTATATGTTTGTCTGATTCTGTGTCATTATTTATTGATCTGTTTTATGTAAAATTTTACTATTGTCTAATGATTGTAGGACGTGTCACATACTTGGATTGTAACGTGGCCAATGAAAGTATTATTATTATTATTATTATGTTCGCCCCCCTCCTGTAGCTTCCAAAGAAGAAGGACGGATACTCCCCGTACGACCGCCTACGCAGAAACGTGAATTAAAATCCGCACGTGCGTTTCCGCGAGAAATCGCGAAAATTGAATCCAGTTTCGGGACGTCACGAGGTAGGCGAACATCTGGTTTTTATAAATTTTGATTCTCAAACTGCAATTAGGCTTGAAAATCCCGAACCCCAAATTTCTGCGCAAAAGAATCAGCTCTCACGCACAATTCCAATTACAGTCCACTTCATAAATTAGTAATAAATTGTTAACAGTAGAAATTAAAGAAAAAATCCATTTCTTGAGATCTTCCTTATTTTTGGTACTAAATAGATATATTTCAGTAACTTGGCAATAATATAAGCTCGTTCTTAAGTGTAACATAATTATAATGTTATATAATTAGGTAGATACACAGTTTATATCCACGTACAATGTACATATATTTATGTAGATAACACCAAATATGTTAAAACAAAAATGCAACTTAAAAAAATCCCAAGAAAAACTCATCAACAGAATAATAGTTATTTATGTAAAGTTTATCTAATTTCAATTGGAACACTTCTGTTAGAGGTAATTTTATTAGGGTAGCTCGAGAACAGGCGCCTCGGCAATAAAATACGAGAAAAAACCCTTTTTTAACCATATTAAACCGAACCTGGTATTAGTAGTAAAAAGAGATGAAGGAGACAGAGAAGATAGATATTGTAGTAAAAACAAGTGACTGCATGCTCGCCTAATATAATAATCACCAATACTTTCATGTTGCAGGGGTTACACTGTTCGACGACTGGCCACTTGTGCAGCGAAATGCAATGCATAGCCGTGCCATAATTTTACAGATCTTAGTATATACAGCCGTAACAGCCGTAAATAGTTATAATCGATATGGCTTTTTAGAGACCTTTTGACAATATTATATGGTGCACGTTGTGGTTGTCAAAAACCTTAAGAGTGAAATATTATGTTGCTTGTAGGATCTGTATATTTTTGAAAACTGCGTGACGCTTATGTCCTATATTCTTTATGTGACGCCAATTAGAGTTTTTTATGCTGTTTCTAGTAACTTTAGAAATACTTTACTAAGGCACTGAAGTTAAACTTTTTATGACTCATGTGAAATTTAGTTGCCGAGGCCCCTGGCCGAGGTAAATAAACCATATGAGTCATAAAAAGAACGTCAGTGCCGAGGTACATATTATATTTTTTTTAATCCGGAAAAAAAGTTTTATAAGGCAAAAAAATAATCACAAGGGATCCATGAGACGACTTCGTGCAGCGTTGCTTTACTTTGACGATCGCTCTACCTAGGTCAAGCACGACGAGGCACGGCGCTTCCCATCAGAAACTCAAAACTGCTGCCTGTTGTGCAGCCTCCATAAAAAATAGATGGATATTCAAACCTACTAAAATATTTATACTAAAAGATTGCGCTGATATAGGTAACAATTTCTCAATGTGTACGAAAAGTTAAATGGGCCTGTATTGCCTGGGTTTTGAATATTTAGTCACTTTTGACGGGCGATGGCTCCGCGTCTGACGTTTGATATTTACATTTCGTCAAGGCCTACTTATTGAAAAAATCGTACAATAATGGGCTACTTTGGAGCTGATTTCTGAGCTTTTAATGACGATTTTGAGACACTTCACAGCCGATTTAAAAAAATAAATATTTCATGGTGACAACCAGTGACAAGATGTTCATTAAAATTCCTATGTTGATTTTATATACATTCGTAGAAAAGGTACAGCATGCAACCCGTTTTACAAATTCCTAAATACTCACTATGTTCGCGGCTCGTGCTTATTAAATTCTTTGTTAATATGACGTTGGTAAAACTTCATACCTAATATATTATTATGAATTATCCTAATATACAATTATGAATTCTTCTTCTGGCTTACTTCATCCACTGATCAGCATCTTATTTCGAAATTGAATTAGAGGAAACTTCACCCACGTAATTATTTTTTTGCTACCCACAAACTCTATACAGGACGGTGAATAGAGTCTATTCCGTTTTAGCAGCTTTTTGGTTAGTTATTAGTCTCACGTTTCCTATCAGGACAATACAATGGGATGACTATAGAAACTATATAAAAACTTATCTAATGTAGCGAAGAATAATTTATTTTTTGTTGTTAAGTGCTAAAAATAACAAAAAGGCACCCTTTCGATCCTGGCGACCTTATTTGCAGGAACTGCGCAACCTGGGACTCCCCTCCCATGGAAAAGCTCGCGCAGGAAGATTTAAGGCGTTCGCAAATTTGCCGTAATAACAGGACGTGGCAGATAAGAAAAATCCACTTCCTCGCACGAACAGAGGTACGGCCCTGAATTTCGCATGGAGCCAGCTGATTTATAGGCTAGGAATGGGCTGGTGTAGGAGCCTCGGGAACGTACGAATGCCTTCGGATACAGAACAGGAGATTATAGTGCTTTTCAATGCAAATTATTACCCTTATTCGTATTACGCTCTTCCCAAGAAGAAATATCTCGTTTGGTATACGTAAAGATATAATCTATACTAATTTGTTTGTTTTGTCCTGATACTAACCATTAAGTAGGATTTATGATAGGGTTGTAAACGTCGTTACGATTTGGTAGTGCTGCCGGTAACAATTTTCTCGTGTAATTTTAAAATAATTGTAAGGGATATTCTGTTATCCAGTAAATGGAATTTTTTCTCAAGGCTTTTAAAGTGTTAGCTCTTGTCATTTGTAGAATCAAGACTCACAAGTATTTCTTGTTTTTTTTTCTCGTTACAAAAAGTTAAACTTCAATGAACAAATAACTCTTTCTTCATGTTACTGAAAAAAATTGCTTAAGGAATCAAATAAGGGTACCAAATCTGCCACGAACCAAAAGCCGATCAACCATCCGAACTGTGAACTGAAGAAATAATGCATCCCCACTATTAGATCCGGTCAAGAACTTTTGCATTTATAGGAGTCATTAAAGCCGAATTTATGACCCGGACTCGATAGCATTAATTAAAACCGGTTTTATGTATCTGCAGCGATTTTACGGCTCGAAAATAACAGTAAAGTTCGAAGAGCGGATCAGGAGCCGAAGTGCTTTCCAATCAAGAAAATTTGCAATGTAATTGGAAATGTCCGGTCTAGTTTTATGGCCGCGGACGAGCGTCAGAGCGGAAATCGTTACGGGAATAAAGATATTGCGAATATTTTCCGCATTTAAAAATTTTGAAGATAGGGGTTTTAGAGTCGGTGGTCAGAAATTAAAGTTTGGATTTTTGCCAGAGAACGAACAAAATTTATGTCAAACCATCAACTAATATTGCCTTAAGATTCTAAGTGCTAATCTGTGCATAGACTTCCGCTAGTATAATATGTTTAGAATAAGTTTCTCCAGATCACCGCCCGATACGAATTGGCGGGACACCTAATAAGGCTGGAAAGATGTTATCCAACATTTAAAGACCATGAAATGAAAAAATTGAACCCTTGCCCACTATTTGGATTTGGATTATGTTTACTATTTGTCTATATATTTTCTTTCCGAAACTCAGACAGATTTTATTTAATCATACTTAGTTCTTGTTTCAGTTCTCAAAGCTAAACGAAAGTAAAAAATCTTAAGTACTTTCTTAACCAGCGCCTTAAAAATTATTTCTTTAAGATTCTAAGTGCTAATCTGTGCATAGACTTCCGCTAGTATATGTTTAGAATAAGTTTCTCCAGATCACCGTCCGATACGAATTGGCGGGACACCTAGAAAGGCTGGAAAGATTTTATACAATATTCAAACACATTTAAATGAAAAAATTGAACACCTGGCTACCATTTGGATTTGGATTATGTTAATTATTTGTCTGAGGGTACATACCTATATATTTTGTTTCCGAAACTAAGACAGATTTTATTGTGCCATACTTAGTTCTTATTTCAGTTGTCAAAGCTAAACGAAAGTGAAAAATCTTAAGTACTTTCTTTATCAGCACCTTAAAAATTATTGCTTTAAGATTCTAGGTGCTAATCCGTGCATAGACTTCCGCTAGTATAATATGTTTATTAGAATAAGTTTCTCCAGATCACCGCTCGATAAGAATTGACGGGACACCTAGAAAGGCTGGAAAGATTTTATCCAATATTCAAAGACATTTAAATAAAAAAATTGAACATCTGGCTACCATTTGGATTTGTATTATGTTTACTATTTGTCTGAGGGTACATGCCTATATAGTTTCAGTTCTCAAAGCTAAACGAAAGTGAAAAATCTTAAGTACTTTATTAACCAGCGCCTTAAAAATTATTTCTTTAAGATTCTACGTGCTAATCTGTGCATAGACTTCCGCTAGAATTATATGTTTATTAGAATAAGTTTCTCCCTATGAATAAAGAACCCCTTATTCATTGGTTTCTCCAGATCACCGCCCGATACGAATTGACGGGACACCTAGAAAGGCTGGAAAGATTTTCTCCAATATTCAAAGACATTTAAATGAAAAAATTGAACACTTGGCTACCATTTGGATTATGTTTATTATTTGTCTGAGGATACACATACCTATATATTTTGTTTCCAAAACTAAGACAGATTTTATTTTACCATACTTAGTTCTTATTTCAGTTCTCAAAGCTAAACGAAAGTGGAAAATCTTAACTACTTTCTTTACCAGCACCTTAAAAATTATTGTTTTAAGATTCTAAGTGCTAATCTGTGTATAGACTTCCGCTAGTATAATATGCTTAGAATAAGTTTCTCCAGATCACCGCCCGATACGAATTGGCGGGACACCTAGAAAGGCTGGCAAGATTTTATCCAACATTCAAAGACATGAAAAAATTGAACACCTGCCTGCCATTTGGATTTTTTAAATTTACCGAAAATAGTTTTTTATTTAAATGTTTTTGAATATAGGAAAAATATTCCCTACCGCGCTTGTAAACAGTAAAATATGAATTGACTCTATTTAAATACGGTACTTCTATTTTTTCCAGACAAACTATTAAGTTACAGAATACGAATTTTTCTTTTGAAACAAACTAACTTACAAAGAATTCTGTAAAAAAGATAAATTGGTGTTGCGGGTTTATACCCTTAGGATGCATAGGGTGCAAAAAGTAATTCTAGCGTAAAGTGTCTTCCAACTTGCTGGTAATGTATCCCAAAATTCAAGTTTCTAAACTCAATAGTTTTTTATTATACGTATGTACCTACCGTACTTTCACCGTTTTGGTAGACATAGGGGAATAGGCCGCGCGTCGCCGTGCGTCCAGCTAGGTTTGTCAGTCGTTGGCGGGGGGAGTACACAGTAGTCCCGCACCGGTTATCAGTCGAGTTTTGCGAGCAAAAAACACGCCCCGCCCCCCGCCAACGACTGACGAACCTGGCCGAATACACGGCGGCGCGCCGCCCAGCCATGGCAATGTCTACTAAAACTGTGAAAGTACGGTATATTACTTCTCGTTAATATTCGTCAAGTTATTGCTAACGATTTTCCACCGACTATTACGAATAGGAAATTAGGGCTAAAAATAAGTCAACAAAAGGGATTATTAGAATGATACGGGAAGTCTTTAACCAATTTTCGTAATGGATTATCGTATAACAGTTTCCACGATGAAATGCAAGTCATAAATTATATAGAGTAATAGTAGGTGGTTGGCATAGGAAATTATTGACAATAATTTGTACCTAACTAAAATATAGCTGCCTACCTTTGTGGCATATTTTAATTTTGTATTGATTTTTGTATTGTCTGCCCTAATGAGAACTTAGACCTGCAATTAAAAAGAAAAAAGATAATACTTATATATAATACTTGATGGCGTCTCCTAGGCGATCTATTATCTTTAGAGAATTTGTTTATCTATAATGTGAAGTTGACAAACAGTTAGATAGAAAAATTATTATTATATTAGTTATCTAAACATATTTCGTATTTATCTCACATACTCTAGAAACGAAAATAACCCTAAAAGTAAGGTGATATTCTTTTCTACCCGTTTTGCTACCCACAAACTCTATACAGGACGGTGAATAGAGTCTATTCCGTTTTAGCAGCTTTTTGGTTAGTTATTAGTCTCACGTTTCCTATCAGGACAATACAATGGGATGACTATAGAAACTATATAAAAACTTATCTAATGTAGCGAAGAATAATTTATTTTTTGTTGTTAAGTGCTAAAAATAACAAAAAGGCACCCTTTCGATCCTGGCGACCTTATTTGCAGGAACTGCGCAACCTGGGACTCCCCTCCCATGGAAAAGCTCGCGCAGGAAGATTTAAGGCGTTCGCAAATTTGCCGTAATAACAGGACGTGGCAGATAAGAAAAATCCACTTCCTCGCACGAACAGAGGTACGGCCCTGAATTTCGCATGGAGCCAGCTGATTTATAGGCTAGGAATGGGCTGGTGTAGGAGCCTCGGGAACGTACGAATGCCTTCGGATACAGAACAGGAGATTATAGTGCTTTTCAATGCAAATTATTACCCTTATTCGTATTACGCTCTTCCCAAGAAGAAATATCTCGTTTGGTATACGTAAAGATATAATCTATACTAATTTGTTTGTTTTGTCCTGATACTAACCATTAAGTAGGATTTATGATAGGGTTGTAAACGTCGTTACGATTTGGTAGTGCTGCCGGTAACAATTTTCTCGTGTAATTTTAAAATAATTGTAAGGGATATTCTGTTATCCAGTAAATGGAATTTTTTCTCAAGGCTTTTAAAGTGTTAGCTCTTGTCATTTGTAGAATCAAGACTCACAAGTATTTCTTGTTTTTTTTTCTCGTTACAAAAAGTTAAACTTCAATGAACAAATAACTCTTTCTTCATGTTACTGAAAAAAATTGCTTAAGGAATCAAATAAGGGTACCAAATCTGCCACGAACCAAAAGCCGATCAACCATCCGAACTGTGAACTGAAGAAATAATGCATCCCCACTATTAGATCCGGTCAAGAACTTTTGCATTTATAGGAGTCATTAAAGCCGAATTTATGACCCGGACTCGATAGCATTAATTAAAACCGGTTTTATGTATCTGCAGCGATTTTACGGCTCGAAAATAACAGTAAAGTTCGAAGAGCGGATCAGGAGCCGAAGTGCTTTCCAATCAAGAAAATTTGCAATGTAATTGGAAATGTCCGGTCTAGTTTTATGGCCGCGGACGAGCGTCAGAGCGGAAATCGTTACGGGAATAAAGATATTGCGAATATTTTCCGCATTTAAAAATTTTGAAGATAGGGGTTTTAGAGTCGGTGGTCAGAAATTAAAGTTTGGATTTTTGCCAGAGAACGAACAAAATTTATGTCAAACCATCAACTAATATTGCCTTAAGATTCTAAGTGCTAATCTGTGCATAGACTTCCGCTAGTATAATATGTTTAGAATAAGTTTCTCCAGATCACCGCCCGATACGAATTGGCGGGACACCTAATAAGGCTGGAAAGATGTTATCCAACATTTAAAGACCATGAAATGAAAAAATTGAACCCTTGCCCACTATTTGGATTTGGATTATGTTTACTATTTGTCTATATATTTTCTTTCCGAAACTCAGACAGATTTTATTTAATCATACTTAGTTCTTGTTTCAGTTCTCAAAGCTAAACGAAAGTAAAAAATCTTAAGTACTTTCTTAACCAGCGCCTTAAAAATTATTTCTTTAAGATTCTAAGTGCTAATCTGTGCATAGACTTCCGCTAGTATATGTTTAGAATAAGTTTCTCCAGATCACCGTCCGATACGAATTGGCGGGACACCTAGAAAGGCTGGAAAGATTTTATACAATATTCAAACACATTTAAATGAAAAAATTGAACACCTGGCTACCATTTGGATTTGGATTATGTTAATTATTTGTCTGAGGGTACATACCTATATATTTTGTTTCCGAAACTAAGACAGATTTTATTGTGCCATACTTAGTTCTTATTTCAGTTGTCAAAGCTAAACGAAAGTGAAAAATCTTAAGTACTTTCTTTATCAGCACCTTAAAAATTATTGCTTTAAGATTCTAGGTGCTAATCCGTGCATAGACTTCCGCTAGTATAATATGTTTATTAGAATAAGTTTCTCCAGATCACCGCTCGATAAGAATTGACGGGACACCTAGAAAGGCTGGAAAGATTTTATCCAATATTCAAAGACATTTAAATAAAAAAATTGAACATCTGGCTACCATTTGGATTTGTATTATGTTTACTATTTGTCTGAGGGTACATGCCTATATAGTTTCAGTTCTCAAAGCTAAACGAAAGTGAAAAATCTTAAGTACTTTATTAACCAGCGCCTTAAAAATTATTTCTTTAAGATTCTACGTGCTAATCTGTGCATAGACTTCCGCTAGAATTATATGTTTATTAGAATAAGTTTCTCCCTATGAATAAAGAACCCCTTATTCATTGGTTTCTCCAGATCACCGCCCGATACGAATTGACGGGACACCTAGAAAGGCTGGAAAGATTTTCTCCAATATTCAAAGACATTTAAATGAAAAAATTGAACACTTGGCTACCATTTGGATTATGTTTATTATTTGTCTGAGGATACACATACCTATATATTTTGTTTCCAAAACTAAGACAGATTTTATTTTACCATACTTAGTTCTTATTTCAGTTCTCAAAGCTAAACGAAAGTGGAAAATCTTAACTACTTTCTTTACCAGCACCTTAAAAATTATTGTTTTAAGATTCTAAGTGCTAATCTGTGTATAGACTTCCGCTAGTATAATATGCTTAGAATAAGTTTCTCCAGATCACCGCCCGATACGAATTGGCGGGACACCTAGAAAGGCTGGCAAGATTTTATCCAACATTCAAAGACATGAAAAAATTGAACACCTGCCTGCCATTTGGATTTTTTAAATTTACCGAAAATAGTTTTTTATTTAAATGTTTTTGAATATAGGAAAAATATTCCCTACCGCGCTTGTAAACAGTAAAATATGAATTGACTCTATTTAAATACGGTACTTCTATTTTTTCCAGACAAACTATTAAGTTACAGAATACGAATTTTTCTTTTGAAACAAACTAACTTACAAAGAATTCTGTAAAAAAGATAAATTGGTGTTGCGGGTTTATACCCTTAGGATGCATAGGGTGCAAAAAGTAATTCTAGCGTAAAGTGTCTTCCAACTTGCTGGTAATGTATCCCAAAATTCAAGTTTCTAAACTCAATAGTTTTTTATTATACGTATGTACCTACCGTACTTTCACCGTTTTGGTAGACATAGGGGAATAGGCCGCGCGTCGCCGTGCGTCCAGCTAGGTTTGTCAGTCGTTGGCGGGGGGAGTACACAGTAGTCCCGCACCGGTTATCAGTCGAGTTTTGCGAGCAAAAAACACGCCCCGCCCCCCGCCAACGACTGACGAACCTGGCCGAATACACGGCGGCGCGCCGCCCAGCCATGGCAATGTCTACTAAAACTGTGAAAGTACGGTATATTACTTCTCGTTAATATTCGTCAAGTTATTGCTAACGATTTTCCACCGACTATTACGAATAGGAAATTAGGGCTAAAAATAAGTCAACAAAAGGGATTATTAGAATGATACGGGAAGTCTTTAACCAATTTTCGTAATGGATTATCGTATAACAGTTTCCACGATGAAATGCAAGTCATAAATTATATAGAGTAATAGTAGGTGGTTGGCATAGGAAATTATTGACAATAATTTGTACCTAACTAAAATATAGCTGCCTACCTTTGTGGCATATTTTAATTTTGTATTGATTTTTGTATTGTCTGCCCTAATGAGAACTTAGACCTGCAATTAAAAAGAAAAAAGATAATACTTATATATAATACTTGATGGCGTCTCCTAGGCGATCTATTATCTTTAGAGAATTTGTTTATCTATAATGTGAAGTTGACAAACAGTTAGATAGAAAAATTATTATTATATTAGTTATCTAAACATATTTCGTATTTATCTCACATACTCTAGAAACGAAAATAACCCTAAAAGTAAGGTGATATTCTTTTCTACCCGTTTTTCCCATGGTTGCATGTTGGTATAAAACACGGGTAACAAAAGATGTAATAGAAAAACGCGCCTGCAAATAAGGGACTCGAAGGTGAATCCATTATCTCGCTGATGTACTCTCACCCGTAAAGCTTTTATCTTGTTTCCTTGCGTCGACAAGTCAGCAGTGACAGTCCCAAATAGGGTGAAGTTTTTGATGTTATTTTCACAAAAGAAATAATTGCAGGTTGCCGTGAATACATTTTCTCGTTATTTTAACTGACCTTAAGTAGCACCACATATCTTTCGATTGACCTAAAAAGTCATATCGGTGCCTCCAGAGGTATTACGTGACGGACCCACCGGTTATTGGTGAACATATCTTTGATAATAAATATACCATATGTCGAGTTCCAACTTTCTCCGTACACAATCATTCTCTGGCTATTCTCGTCCCTCTCTATCCATAGATTAAATTCTAGACTTTCCCGGGCAAAAACTTTAGTCTTGCCCGAGGAACAATCCCATCCGGCCGTGATAAACTCTCGGCCCCACTCACCATTTGTATATTTTAGCATAAAAGCCAGCGCAACAAAAAGCAACGGAAAAACGCGACTGGAAATAGGGAACTGGAAGACGAATCCATTACCCGTGATATATTTGCACCTGTAATGCTTTTATCTTTTATCTCGCAACTCGAGTAAGTCTATTTTTGTCCACGGACGGCCCTCGAGAGGTTAAACTTTTTGATGTCATTTAGTAGAATAGCACCGGTCGATGGCGTATATATTGGACGGATTTGTTTTGCCTTTCCCGTATCGGATAAAACTATTTTTAACTTACAAATCCTGCACCTTTCGTTCTCACTTCTATACTTTTAAATATAAAGGTTATACCTATACGTACTAAATTATCATAATATTAGAACAAATGAGTTATAATAGAAGTAAATTGAAATAAGCCTTATATTGTCTCACTAGGGTCACAATGTGCATAATTAAATGCTGCTAGGTACCTACCGAAAATATTTTTTTGGTAAGAGGCACGACGAAGAAAGAACTTATAGACCGGGAGCTAGTGATTTTGCTCAGTATGCCTTTCAAAAGGCATTATGCTGCGTATAAATTATAATAAAACAAGATCGTAAGATTGTGAGTGTAGATGTAAAAACAAGAAAAAAAAGTGATAATGGGCATAGCACTCAAAGTTAGAAAACAAAAGAAAGACTAGTAACCGCATACACGTGTTTCATGCTATTTGGCAATCATCAGTACGGTGTAACATCAAACCAAATCGAAAAAAAAAAAAAATCTTTCCTATCTTTTCGATTTGGTTTGATGTTACACCGTACTGATGATTGCCAAATAGCATGAAACACGTGTATGCGGTTACTAGTCTTTCTTTTGTTTTCTAACTTTGAGTGCTATGCCCATTATCACTTTTTTTTTCTTGTTTAAATTATAATAAATATAAATAAATCAAAATAGAAAATTCATCGGAAAACGCATACCGTTAGCGTGTGCCCAAAGGGCTATTATTGTCACGTGAATTTGTATTTTAATAATTAAATTTCCCATGGTTCTGAACAGGCTGCCAATGAGAAGTTTTGCAAGTTCTTGTTATGAAGCTGCCGGAAAAAGGATGGCAAACCATTTGCGCATGTTATTTAATCATTTAGGTAAACGATTTTGTAAACGATTTATTCGATGTGAAGTGTACTTGGACATGCGCAAACGATGTGCCATCTTTTCTTCAGCAGTTTTATGATAAGAACTTACATACCTACTTACCTTTGGCAGCCTGTTGAGAAACAAACAAAAAATAAGTATTAAAATACAAGTTGAGTCCACTTTAACGGTATGCCTATGATTTTCCCAGGAATTTTCTATTTTGAACTACATTATAAAACACATGGCAGCCTGACTAAAATCATATATCAAAACGCATATTTTTCCAATAAATGAAAACTCACTTTTTAATTTAAAAATTCTTCCATAGCTATACCTTGATTTTTTTCTTTATTTTTTGAGAAAAGGCAAGCAAGCAAAGCGTCATATATAGACTATCCCAGTTTTAAGCCTCATATATAAAACTGATGGTAAAATAAATTCTAAGCAATTTTAAGCAAAAAGTATAAAAGCATAATGAGAAATTGTTGCGTTTGCGAATTACAGTTTAAGTACGCATTATAAATAAAATTATATCTCATAACTAGAGCCCGAATTTAATGGCGGAAAAGATGATTGATGATTAATATGTTTCATTTTATACAGGGTGAGTTTTTTTCGATGCCCACTAAGGGGATCTCGGAAACTAGCAGAGCTAGAACAAAGGTTAAATGGGGAAAGAATTGCAGTTTTGAATGTTCAATCGAATGCATCTTTTGGATTTTTATAAAAGTTCATGGCTCACTCGATATTTTGAAAAGAGTGATTTTTTTGATATTTCATCAGATCTATGTAGCTCCGTTATTTCTGATTATACAAAAAACTATAGAGACAAAAATTTTAGATAATTTTGGGCTTAATAAGATAATCATCTATTTTTTTATGTTGTTTGTGCTTTTGGAGATATGACAAACTTGTGTTTTTTAAATGTAAATCTTAGTTGGCTGTGGCCTTATCAAATCGACCATTTTTTGAGCTTTCCAAAAATATAATACTCGGCATAGTTATTATAAAAAATAAAATAGCTATGGCTAAATTTCTGATTTTTTTAAATTTTCACATATTCAGCCATGGATTATTTTCATAATAACGTTCTATTTTATAATAAGACATACTTCAAACTTACAAATATTTTATTTTAAGCTGGTAACAAAATGTAACAAAATAAAACAAAAATTATCATGATGGAGCTTCACCACATAATTATTTGCCCGTAAAAAATTACCTAGATCAGCTCTATCCAAATAGTTGGATAGGGAGAAATAGACCTATTTCCTGGCAGCCCGATAAACTTATACCCTTAAGGTGCCTTAATAAATACTTTTTCGTACTATTAATTAGGTAAGTCATCCACAAGTAAGAAATTGATTCCTAATTTCTTCCGCTAGTCTGTTTACTCCGGTGCACTAGCATGTGCAATGAATTGAATTGAGATAAAACACCTTTAAATTAACTGCAGCTTTTAACATGTGCGCTTGCAGCATCTTCAGACAAAACGCCAGTTAATAAATTGACAATATATCGACCGCATATATCCGTTATTTCATATACTACTATACAGTGTGGCCATTTTAGTGTGCAACATATGGGAATTTTTTTTATTAATTACACAACCAAAATACAAATATTGCCGAAAGTTGGTGCATGTTCGATAATCATATTAGGTGCCCTTAGAATGGTTGCAAGTTAAACAGCATACAGGGTAGGTCTAAAAATATAAAAATTGTACAAGAGTGAAGTACCCTTATTTCAAAAAATTCAGGAAAAGGTTATTAAGAAACGTTGTTTAGAATTAAAAGCTATGCCTAAATACCAAAACATAGCCTCCTAAGAAAAAAAATTTTTTTCGGCAATGAATTTCCAGTTTCTTATTAAACATTTAAAATAAAAATTTTGCACTTTAAATGAGACTTTTTTAATAGACACATTATCATTACTAATGTTTTACCTTGTTCATAAGAATTTTTGGGAAATTTTAAAGTTGTGTTTAATATCGTTGCAACAAACATGAAGTTCGTGATTCCCTAAAAAACTAAAAATCTAAGTTAATTTTACAAATATGCTTGAATTTGAACAAAGTTATGAGTAATTAATTTGATTTTGATTAATTTATGAAAGTGTTTAGGGGAAATATTAAAAAATATATATTTTTAGAAAATTATTAATGTTTTTCAAAAAAATATATTTTTCTTCTTAGGAGGGCATGTTTTGGTATTTAGGCATAACTTTTAATTCTAAACAACTTTTCTTAATAACATTTTGCTGAATTCTTTGAAATAAGGGTACTTTACTCTTGAACAATTTTTATATTTTTTGACCTACCCTGTATGCTGTTTGACTTGCAACCATTCTAAGGGCACCTAATATGATTAACGAACATGCACCAACTTTCGGCAATATTTGTATTTTGGTTGTGCAATTAATAAAAAAAATTCCCATATGTTGCACACTAAAATGGCCACACTGTATAATATATGAAATTATTTCTTTCTCTAAAGTACTTTCGTCGGGAGCTTGTTTTCTTTACACCATTTTCGATGAACATTTTAAAACTAGGATTACTATAGAAGGAATATTTGATTCGACCATAAACCGACACAAATCTGATTTAAATTCTTCGTCTTCGCTTTTTTTCGAATTGACTGAAAGCCTTATAATATGCTTAACTAAGACATTATATTTGAAGTTCTTTTTGTACAATTTGTTTGATGAGGTGGAGTTTACTAGTGTTGATCTACAAAATACTTTTTGTTCTAATCTAAGAAAGGAAATGAAAATAAATAAAAATATGTGATAAAATTTTAAAAATGACTTATTGCTTTGTCACCTAAATAAGAGATACAACTGCACGCCAGTGCCTCCGTTCTATCGCCTTCCACTCTATTATAAACTGTATCGAATTCTAGATTGGTAATTTTTGTCGTTTCCAAAATATCCAGGAAAACCTGTTTCTTCAGATAAACGTTCACACCCTGTATGTTTCTGATAAAGCGTTTTTTGTTCCTATGTTATTCTTGGAATAGTATATTTCATTACGAGTCTGGAAATAAAGATTTGTCCGTGCGCGCGTGACAAATTCCCGTGTGAGGCGCAGCCGAACACTGGAAGTCATGCAAGCACGGAAAAATCTATTTCTGGACGTGTAATGAACGATATTTTTTATTATACTTTTTTGAAAATGGAAACTTAAAACATTTTATCGGCATATTATAATAAATTTAATTGACAAAAAATAAACAATGCAGACAATATAGTGTTTGGTATGTATGATGCGTTTCCATGGTTACCCTCAAATTATTTCAAAGGTGCTTTGTTGTAAATTAGTTATTGTCAGATAAGGTGAATAAGACGTCAAAAATATTACAGAAATGTATCTAAATATTGAAACACTTACGAATAAAAATACAAAATAGGTATATGTTAAATATCAGAGAGCATATAGAGTTTCTTAAATTTAGTTTACTTTCCTGTATATTGCTATTTTAAAGCCATATATTCGGTATTTTTATTCAGCGCAAGGAAAGTTTTTCCATGCGCTGTTTCCGTGCGCTAGCCCGAAAAACCCCATCTTTCATTATTGCTAAAACAGATGAAAATAAGGTGTTCTCAAAGAAGTATAATAATAGTTATTTACATTGCCAGATGCGTAAGTGCACTTTTTTGGCCGAGGAGGTTGTTTAAAGACCGAGGCAACGCGAGCGTTGCCTCGGTCATTAAAAGTACCTCCGAGGCCAAAAAAGAGCTTACGCATCGTGCAATATATTAAATTTTTCCTGCTACCGAATTTCAAGTTATAGGTACTTTGAATAAAGCTCTAAATACGAATGGAGTAGATTGTGAGTAATAATGATCTTCAAAATAACAAATTACTAAAAATGATAATCAGTGATAAATATAAGAGGCAGAATGCAGCGATAATAAAAAATAAATAAAAATGTTGAACTTTGCATGGGATTTGAACCATGGATCTACGCATTACTAATCGCGTACTCTTACCTCACCGGTAGCGCGGTGCTTGTCAAATTTGTTCTGTTATGCGGCTCTTATTTGACGCCAGAGAAACACTTAAATTATTAATTTTTATTTGGTATAATTCGTGTTATTTATGATTAAATCCAGTTTGTAAAACGATTGTTGTGTAGCCTATTAAAATTGACGCAAGATTAGCGTTTCTACATATATTTTATTAATGGTTTTAAGGTCCTTGCTGCGTAAGGGTTGCTAAGCAATACTTTTTGTACCTAGCAACCACTTTCGCAGCTAGCAACCAAAATAACACGGCGCCTCGAACATTTGACTTTCGCTTTCGGGCCTGTTGGCGAGTATGTAAAGTGAACTTACGGGGGAGGGAGCAATATTTAAAAAATATTTTTTAAATATTAACAATTTCTCGTGAAAAATTACTACAACAAACAAAGCTGTAAAGCTCTGAATTTTAAACGGACCTTTTAAAGAGCTCTATCTATGGAATTTATCCGAACATATTTCGTTCCAGATCAAATCTAATTTACGCAAATAATGCCGGAACGCGGAGGGTCCCATTTTATTCGCGAAATCACCCCCGGCCTGCCCGCCCTTATCACTCCGTGGATTATATCCCTCCCCTCCGGGGGCAGGAATCGTGAGCGGGCGCGGGGAACAACCCCACCTGGCGGCGATAAACTTTGGGACCCTTTTTCCATTTGTATATTTTAGTATAAAAGCCCGGGCAACAAAAAGGGTAATAGAAAAACGCGCGCGAAAATAGGGGACTCGAAAACGAATCCATTATCGCGGTATACGCGTTCGCACCTGTAATGCTTTTATCTCCAAGCTCTACCTTCAGCTTCGCTGGCAGTCGCAGCGGGGCAAATAGCTGGGAAGAACTTTTTAGTACTACGTAGGAATGCATGATTTGGAAATATTCTCAAGAATCATGATGCTTTGCAGATCTTTCAACAGTTAACAACTCTAAAGCTATGCTGTGTATAACTGTTTAAACAGAAACATACCTACATTGTGCAAGATGTGTAGTAAATTTTCAAGATAAAAATAAAACAGGGGTTTTCATTACGTGTGAGGCCCTTTTTTTGATTTGATCTGGAACATCTAATACTTAAATGTGGGGAAGTGGCCTCATGTCTGTCGCCGGGCCTATTTATAACCTCCCTTGCGAATGATGACGACTTCCGTTTCCAGAATGAATTAGAAGGTTTGGGAAGCTAAAATCTATGTAGGAAAACAATCTGAAGTCGCAATTTAAGACGATGATTTCAGGCCAGGGTGTCAACTGTCAATACTGCCAAACTTTTATCACAGATATTAGTCTAGAGAGAAACGTCGAACACAAAGAGTGACGTTGGTACACGGAGTCTCCGTGGCGCTAGTCAATCTCAAAACTGAATAAAGTGAATATTATCCTTGTAATTTACGTCAGACATACCTTCAATCGATAAATAAAATGTAAACACTTTTACGACCGGCGCATACCCTTTAATAAATGGTTTGTTTAAGAACACCAAGGTAGGCAACTTATTATGCATCAGCCCGTATAGATGGTTGCAGATAGCAGGGCAACATTTTTTAAAATTGGGTAAGTGTATACGGGGGGTGACGAATTAATTGGAATTAAATACTGCATTTAAACGCTGTAACGGAAATTAGATAAAATTTTCGTTACAGAGTATATTTTTCCCTTAGTCGCTGTTACTTTTAATTTACAAATTCGCGAAATTAACTCGCAACGTACTCGCTTTGTCTGCCACATATAAAATGGCCGCCGTTCAAAACGACGTAACAAAATCTATAAACGGCAGTGTAGGCAAGTGCGGTGTCCTCTCTCTTTCCTTGCGCCTAAGTAAATTTACAAGGTCGTTCCGGATCAAATCGGAACACCCAGTATATATTAATTATTCTTTTTAATTGCGCTTCGTGACTGAGCATTTAAACAAGCAATAAATTTGTGTCGTTTTAATTCAAAAAGTGATTACTGTGCATTTTTTGCGATATTTATGTTGTTAATATTATAGCCATCATTTTCGGTAAAATAAATAAATTGATATACATCCTTTAGCGCATGGTAAATTAACTCTTATTTACACAACCCTAATCACCACTTCCACTCTGTAATAATTTTCATAGATATAAATAAATATTTATTATAATTATATCATGTACGTGTTCATTAGCCAGAACATATTAAATTATTGGTAATGTGGAAGATTGATAGTTTGTCAGTGTAAACCGGTAATTAAAGCATTAATTGAAATTGATACAGTAATGTAATTTGCTTCTAAATAGTTAATGCAGATTTTAGTCACCAATGCATAGCAATTATTTTTTGGTAGGTACTATTCGTTAATATAGTCACAAATTATAGTCTAAAATAATAATTTATTCAGTAAATTTATAGAGCATGAATTTTAAAATTAATGATATATATAAGTACAAATGATTGATAAAAAAATATGGAATATCCCTGTTATATTATATTACCGGGATTATAAATGTCAATTCGGGCAAGATTATGACATATTTTAAAGCTGGATTTGTGATAATGAAACACCTACTTCCACGGGATGAAATGAATTAACATTCTACAAAGGCCATCGAGAAACTTGGGTATTTTCCCACTATCCAACCAACTTCCTTAATATGAGCAGTCAAATATATAAATGGGCTTTATTCTCGCACGTAAGCTACCTCCTGGTTTTGTAATAAGCAACATGAGAGTACGCCGCATGAAATAAGAGCTGTAATCTAGTAGATGGAGCCCACACACACAAGTATTACTTTGGATTAGGCGACCGTGTAGCAGAAGTTTACTAACCGAACGGTATATAACGAAACTCTGAACAAAGCGGGTTGGTTGTAAAAATGTAAGAGTAGCTAACAAGAAAATATATTGCATATGGTTGAAGTTTTTATGTTACAGAAACGTAGGTACTACCTACCTAAATTTTTACATTAACGTTGATGTATTTTATGATATAGAAAAAAGTTAACCGTGAAGTTAGCGATGGTTTTCCAGCGTAGGTGAACCCCAACGTGCATTTTTTCCCTTTCAAATATTTTTTCCAACGAAGTTGTAAATAAAATTCTATTAATATCTACTGGAAACCAAACATACTCTTGTAGTTTTTTATTTGTGAATATTTTTCATTTCCCTAAAAAGGTTTTTGTGCAATCTTTTGCGTATAGTATTCATTCAAGATCTCAGTTTTCTGTAGTTATCTGTTTTTAGGGTATGCCATTTCAATTAGAATTTCCTAGTTAAAAAAGACATTTAGAAACTTGTCGTCTATTCGAAAGAATGAAAAAATCACAAATAAAAGTGTTAGGGGACTTTGAATAAAAGGCGACCTTTTGAGAAACAGCTCGTTTCTCCTAAACTAATCAAGATATCGAGATTCGGTTTGCGGCAGTCAATTCAGTTAAAAATCGAGGCTTAGTTATTTTTTTGTCTGTCTTCTCAGGAAATAGATGAAACCCCACAAAACCATCAAATTTTGACACCCTGTACTGTAACGTTTTTATTTCAAGACTAATTTATATGCAATTTCCAATAATATCTGTTCGATGCTACCCGCACCCGGCTGTAACCGTCAACGCGGCGCGGCGCATCTCTAATTTGTTTGCATTATGCATAAATCAAACATCTCGAAGATGAGGGGGGAGCGGGCGAACATTTGCCCGGCCCGACCCTGGACATGATGGGCTTATAAATCTTGCGCCTACCCCCCACTCCAGAACTCCCCGCCATTTCGGTTGGGGTCGTGGCCGAAATTGAATTTAAATGCTGGGAGTGTTTTTGCGGTAATATTATTCGGGCTGCTCTCAACGCCACAGGTAGTTACACAAATGTGGTTGCATTGTATTCGTAGATAGTTGTCTAGAACATAAAAAATAACATGCCGAGATCTTATACGCAAATTTTGCTTTTCCGCTATATGTTGAAATTAAGTGCCTTATTAACGATTAGTATGAACATAATTAGGTACTTATGCATGTAGCGCAGCCCGTTTTTTTTTTGTTAAGGTATCTTGGTAGGTAACTTTATATTTGAGAAGAAGGAGAAATGCACTTTAGTTACATTGTTTTTGCATGAGCTACATCAGATTTGGTTGATTATTTGTCCATACATATGCTCAATTATGTATGATTTGGGGTGCCTTTGTTTTTTGAAAATTTTAATAAGTTTAGAAATAAACACACTTGGATGAGTAGTATGTGTAAGAATTCAACGCCTGCCAATATCAAGCAATAAAATGACACGATCAGGTGACGATTTCCCAACGAGTGTGGTATTGTCGAATGTAATATCACAAGTGCCGAAAATTGTATCGATAATTTTTTCGAAAGCGCTATTTTGCCTAGAAAGATTACGAGTATAAATTGGTCTTTTATTTTCTGATAAAATCCGGAGAGCGAAGCTCGAGGGATTTTATCTCTGCCCAATTTGTACGAGAGGTTTTGCTTTTGCTAATGGGCAAAATAGCGCTTGAGAATAAAATTATTTGCAAAAATTTCCGGCACGAGAGGTATTTGTCGAGATTATTTCACGAATACGATTTATTAATTTCTGTATTAATTTTTTCTATGTTTACTTTTCCAAGACGACTCATTTTGAAAGAGTTTATTGACAGCTTCGACTGTAGCGTTCGAGTAAACAAACATGACGCTTGGATATCCAAGGCAAATGCAATTATACCTACCTACACCCTGTTAACGTTGCTTTATTTTCTGAATGTGTGTCATAAATTTAAACGGAGACGGAGGTCTAATAACAACAATTTAGCAATGTAAAATTTATAAAAAATCATTTTTGCAATGCTTAATAATACCGCAACATAATTTAAAAGCTGCATAATTTAGAACAGCGTAAAACACACCAATTTTAAGAAGTACCTACGTGTTTGTATCGAACAGATTCGCGGTTGCTAAGTAACGAAGTGATAATTGCACAAGTGGCATTACCGCTTTGGTTTTGCACAAGTGCAATTATCGCTAGCACAGGCATATAATGATTGATTGGTGAAATAATCAGGGGTAATGTAACAAGTGGTGTGCCCATTATCGATAATAGCATTCATTAATTTTACGAATTATAATCTCAAAGCTGAAAATAACACGAGTACCTAGCAGGAGTGGTATTTTCTTAGCATTGGGATTATAATGAGTGATAAGTTAATGAAAGGTATTATCAGGCATACCACGAGTTGTGTATAAAAAGAAAATGTAACAACTGCAAATAGTTTAAAAATTATTATTCAATGTGTATGCAGCCATAATTTATCAACCCAACTCCTTATTAATAAATTATCTCTACAAAAATCGTAATTTAAAAATAAAAATAAAAAAGCAGCCACAAGCATGAAATTTGGCACTGCTGTGTTTTTGGTGTAAATTTCGCCGTATCTCACAGAGGGCGCCACTTGCGCCGTTTTTGGATCGTGCTTTTACTCGTAACTTTTTTCAGGTTTTCTTGTTGGTCCTGCAGGTCCATCATTTTAGTGCATATATTTTCATTCTGCAAGAAGAAGGTACTTTTGTTTCATAACGATCAAATCAATCGTTTGCGTTGAAATTGCCAAAACGTGCCCCAAAATACCTGTTGACTTCAATATTCGAAACATAATTAACATTTTCACCTGCCGCTTTCAAGTGTTACAGATCAACTGTACAATTTAAAGTGGCGCCCTCTGTGAGATACGGCAAAATTGACATTTCATTTTCAGCTTATTTTCCATCGCCAAACACACAGCAGTGCTAAATTTCAGTTCAGCAACTTGATTATAGTTTGGGAGATATTGCCATGATTCAATTTTAAAAAAATAGAGTTACAACGCCCTGTATCTCAGTAACTATTGAAATCTGACCCGTAGTTGTTAAGCTCAATCGTAACATTTTGACGTCCCCTACCTGCTTTTGTGAGATTGCCCCATACTTACCGGACACCCTGCATTATCCCATACCGTTGAGTGAGGAATAATAAGAGGCGCAGCGCCCATATAAAATTGCGTGACCGGTTTTCGTGTGCTTACCCTGAAGCACCCGTTGCCCCCACTCGTTATAGTCGCCTAGTGACCACGGATTTTTACAACTTGTTTATGTGATCGAGAACACCAATCCCTCTACAACGGGCTAACGGTACAATTTTTTATATTTTTTATTTTACTGGAAGGATATGTATTTTTTTGTCTTGGACGCTTTTTATCTCGGACGCTTTTCGGGTCGCGTTTTCGGCTACGCTGCGTGCCGTAAGGTTGCGCCTCTTATTATTCCTCACTCAACGCCCATAGGTACTTACCTGTATTATCCCACCATAAGCCATCTGAGGATAGATATAATATTTTGGCAACAATGCAAAGAGTTGTTGTCGCAACTACCCTTTTTCAAACCCGCACGTCTGTCATTTTTCCATGTCTATCTATGGCTCTATTATATTTTTCATAGTAATAAAATACTTATCTTGAAAATACCTATGAATAACGAGGTTGTGATACGCTAGTTTATTGCCAAAAAGTACAAATGTGCCCCATGATCCGATATCGCGAACATCCGCTCTGCACGCCTCCGTTTACGAGGTTAAAGGTTAACGGCTCAATAAATCAATACAGAGATTTTATCCTTTTGCGAGTTCCATAGGTGAACCCAGATGTTTCCCATTAGAAGAAAATACGGCTCTGAAACCTCATATATCCAACGTTAAAAATGTTTTTTTTTTCACAAAGCTAAGCACGGAAACGTATTGTCTTTGCGCCGGAAAGTTCAAAGTTCGGGTCGTTTCCATTTTTAACACAATCTCCACTAACTGTCGTCCTAGGAGTTCGCGCGTCGGGTGTCCACTTTAAAACGTTATTAATTAAGGGTTGCTATTAAGTTTTTATTAATTTTAAAATGTCTCGAAAATGGGAAAGGTCTTGTCGTAAGGGAATAATGAAATAAGTTCGTTCTAATTTTATAAGAAAAATCGACGAGCAACTTTTGTTTATGCCTTTCCTTACTTTATAAAATGAATTTGGTATATGTATCTACACACCTAATTAGAAATGTTTGAACCAACGCTAGCTAGGTATATTTCTGATATTTTGCATCTGTGTCCAAAAATGGTAAAAATACAAAGAGAACATCTGCATAATCGTCATAAAGTACAAAAATTTTCGCTTTCAGTAGCATAGAGTAGGAGATCTCAATATACCTAGCAATATTGGATATTTACGTCAATACGGTAGTAAGGAAAAAATTTTCTATTTCAGGTGTTCTTGGTATTCAACGATTCGAACAGCAACCTTCGTACACTGAAGTCAACCCCAATCAAGATGCTCTCTTGGCATGTAAAGTGTTCAATAAAAGAGGATCTTGTTCCTGGCAGAAAGACAATAAGGTAAGCCTTCGACTTAATGTCGTTACACACTGATCTCATATTATGAATCCTAAAATCTGTTATAGCTTGAAAATATTCCCTATATTATGCAATCAGTTTTATAAACAACATTTTTAGTCATAAGGTTTAGCACATAATAACCTTATGTTCGCAAGTAATAATTAGCAATCACATAACACTAAAGGTATAGGTATACACAAAACAGGGTAGGTTAGCAAGAACCAGAGACATTTTAAAATAAGGGGACCCAGGATGTCACAGTCTATCGCATAGGAAAAGTGAAGCCTTGAGGGGAAGTTTGTTTTCTGTTGACTCCAGGAGGGCCACAAGGGGGCTTGTACAATGTTGTTATATGTATATGTCAGTGTCCAACTGCCATTAGGTTTTATGTGACATAATCAGTGCCATAGATTCTAAAGGGGCAAAATATTTCCCATCATAATTCAAATCAACTTTCAAATTTTATTTGTCTTAAATTACAGAGCAAACATTACTTGGAATGTAGAAAGATTTTTGGTACCCGTAGTTATAAATAATAAATGATGTTTAGTGGCATATCAGGTAAAGGACATCAATTGAAAAAAAATGCAATGTCAAGCCAAGAAAATGAAACATAGAAAGATTTTTAGTACCTGTAATTATAAATAATAAATGATGTTTAGTGGCACATCAGGTTACAGGTACCAAAAATCTTTCTATTTTTCATTTTCTTGGCTTGACATTGTAGGTTGGAATTTCCATGTTCGATACTTGCATTAAGTCGTTATATGTCGAATATTGTGGGTAGAAGAACAAATGGGAAGTTTACATAATCAACAATAATGAATGGTTACCCTACACCCTCTAACCCCTTCTAGTGGCTGTAGAAGACGCCGAAGTCTGCTACATCTCACCGCTACTAGGTAACTATATATCTATATTTCAATTAATCAACATTACATAATACATAAATATAGGTAGTTCAAAACAAAAGTCGTATTTCGTAAATTTTTAAATATTAACCAGATAGCTTCAGCCAGGTCTTCAGTTTATTAACAACAGTATTCTACCCATTTTTAAGGAGTTTATCTAATACGTGTTTATTTTAAGTTTGTGAGATACCCTTGAGAGAGAAATAAAATTGCAAAAATTTTATAAGGACTAATGAACACCGAGAAAAGCTATATGATTAGAACTACCAGACCTAATCTTGTTAGTCCATCCCGAAAACCGTAAGTTCTTTGGGTAGATACCTTCAACAAGACAAGGGAATAAAGTTCAAGTATACACATTACAAATTGATTGAGGAACCTGGTAACGAGGTGCAATAGCGACAAATTGTAAACTGAAAATTGTTGTAACCAATATTCTATAACTACATCGGTTCTTACCTGTGGAAATCTAAGTGGGGGTGCTTAGAATTCAGCTTTTTGCAAAATGCGTACTGAATTACCATACTTACTACTTAAATTCGTGGAAATAATTGCTGGAAGTCAATCTCAACTATAAAATAAATTTGTTTCATTTAGCATTTGCCATATTCTGCACTTGTTGACACAACATTGTCAAGTCAAATCTTTAGAAATCATGGAAACCATTATTAATTTTTACTAACAATCAAGGTACCTGTTATATTCATATAGATTCTATAATAAAATTGTATTCTTGGCATCACTGGTACCATTAGAATGTGAAAAGAATAAGCATCACCTTGGGTCCCCTTACTTTAAAGAGGCAGGAACACAATTGAAATTTTACAATTTGAGTTAACATTATTCAAAAGCCTCGTTCCAGATTTCGGCTTTTTCAACAAGTGTATAACCGGTTGCCTATATCGTTTCAAGCGTGTCTGTGTCATTTAATGAAATTTTACCCACGCTCCTAGAAAAAAGGTATCTAATAACCAACTAATAATCCCCTTAACATCTATCTTCCGCATAATATCTTTCTCGGAAGAAATGCGGCCCCACAAAAACATTCTCATTACACTTTTCCGGAGGCGGGAGTCGATGACAAACCGGCCCCCGTTTTTGCGCGTCCGGGAAAAAAAACACATTCCCTTATAGAAAACTAATAGTGTCCGTTATTGTGGCACGTAACAAATGCCGGGGACGAAGGGAAGATAAGGGACACCATGAGGGAAAGAATTATTGAAATAATCTGTTTCAAATCTAGTTCATAGCCGCACTATCTGGCACAGAGAAAACACCGAAAATGACGTCGTTTATCAACGCGCAAACTGGACCCAGCGGCGCGGAAAAGCCATAGGAAAACGTTAATAGCGCTTTCCTTCCCACATCCAGCGTTCTTTTGTGGGGAGCATACATTTTAATACGGTCAGTTCTGTCAGGGATTTACGCAGATATACAGCAAATTAACAGGTGAACATGGATGCCATTTAAGAAACTTGGCTTTGTTTTGGTAGATATCGTTGTTAACTTAATGTTACGGGTACATTTGTTTTTCCACATATAAAACATTTAGGATGAATGTTTTGTGGCATATCTTGACTGGATTTGAACCCGGGATTCATACTGATGGGGCCGTAATAAGATGAGCTTTGAACTAACTAAGAAGCAATTCTTTGAATTGGGAACTTGCCCAAAAATTAAATTTTAAAAATATTACTTATACAAACGTAATTATTTATTGCCATTAAATGAACCACAGTTCACAAAAAACTCATTTATTTTTTATCTAATAGATGTAAGCAATTAAAATCATTCTTGTAACGCGCCGTCCAGTTGTGACGTCAAGTAGCTCGTTGGTGGTGGCGCCTCTGGTGGGCGGCGGCACCATGTATAAACTAATATGGGCGGCACATGTATGAAAACTACAACACCACGTGTAACGTATTTAAAAATTTCAAAACAGAGCATCTTCTTTTTTTTTGTGAATAAACAGGTGGCTATTTATTTAAAATCAATTATCTACGATTCTAGTTTATTCTTACAATAATTATTGTACCATCCGATCCTTAGTAAACCCGTCTCTGGAAAGAAAGAGAAAACGATAAAACAATACCTCCAAAATCTGCTATTTTGCCCTTGCTTACCATCTGTTGTATTCACAATGTTCACTGGCGCGGTTTGGGAACGCTTTGCACTGCATATCCAAATCATGTTTTAGTGTAGTTTGGGTTGCCTACTGTGCTTGTTTTCTATCGCTGCCTTGGAACCTCGTCGAACATCGGCCAACTTAAAAGACAAATCATAATTTTATTAGAAAAGTATATATATAATAAATATCTATATCAAGCTATTACTATCTAAATATATATACGCAGTCTCCTTTTGTAATATCAACTTAACTTAAATTCATACAACATTCATACAAAAGCCATCTCCTATGCATACCTAAGTAATTATAGACAAACAAAGGGATACCTCTGGGTGCTTACCTTGGCAAAGCATACTTCTTTTCTAAGATCATCACATATCCTTTGTGCAAGCATGCTATGGATCACGATTTTCTTGTAGGATTTCCCAGAACCGATGGAAAATATAAATAAATAAGCTGTAACTTATATGTCAATAACTTTGATTGACATATGACAGCCTTCACTGTCACTTTCAGATGTCAAAACCATGTTCACGGTACCACTCATGGTTCCGGTTCCGCATTAAAAGTCCCTAAATCGTGATCCCGCGTTTTTGGCTTGAGGTGGTTTTTTTTTATACATGGACTTGTTCCTGTCTCTGTCATTCTTCGTCCTACGCTTGCTGGCTGAGAAGCCATTTTTAAGCTTATGGCATTTTTGCCGATTTTTAAAGAAACCCCTAGCAAACCCTTCAAATTCTGATTTTGTGATCCAGCGACGATTTTGTCGGTTCTTTTAGAAGGTAGTTTGCAAACAAACAAAGGGGGTTCGAGTTCCTAATCATCAACCATCAAAGGCCATCACCACCCACGGTAAGCGACCTTATTCATGTTATGCACTTAAAGATGTGTTTTTCCAAGGGCCAAGGCGAGTATCTAATTCGGGTCCTTTTGGTTTTGTTTTAGGCCTTTTTTTTATTGTACAACAAAAACCAAACCACTTGTACAGTGTGTCCCAACCACCACGTGGTCGTACTTTTACCTTAAATAATTAGTACGTTGCGGAGTAGTCCGTGGGAGTAACTCACCATCTGCGACGGCGATTTGCGAGAGTCATCACCTTACCCGCTACTCCTGGTAACTGGACAATTACGCAACACCTTCGGTGGAGCCTGATTCGCCTGGTGGAGAATCTATCAATTGGCAAGTCCATTCCAATTATTATTATTATCTCTTTAACGTTTTTTTATGAGCCGCACTGTAACGATCTCAATTTAATTACGTAACTCTGGTTTTGATACCAAAAACCTGTAAGCGGAGTATAATATTATACCCTTTTTCCATATATTAATATTTTTAACATTCGTATAAAGAGTTTTCCCATTTAATGCTTGATTTAAGATCAATAATAATTATTTCTATTTTTGAGAGGCTGTGATATTTACCCTTTTTTTATCATAATTTGTTGGCTGTGCAATTACTATTCCTGCTTGTTTAAATAAATTATTATTTCATATTGTTAAACTTATAGACCTTTTTTTATTTTGTTGATAACTGCATTTCCCGTTTTGAATTGAACATCAAAAGTACTCTCCTGTTTCTAAGGCCATGTTAGAGAAAACGGGTGGCGCCATTTTATAAGTCCCTTATTTTGTTTGTAAGTTAACCCACGCCACTCTGCCGTGGAGTGAGTTAGCTGGGTAGGCCAAAATCGGGAAGTACCTCTTGAGTTTATTAACTTAAAAATAAATAAATAAACCCGTCTTTCGACCGTAAAAATTACGTGGCACACGCACGCTTTTTTAAAAGGAGCAACGAGAACGTCCTAGTCTTGTCTATTCGTCTTATTCTAGTCTATCTCAATCCGTTGAATGATATTCCCTCACTCAACGCTCAATCTTAATATTGTTGATAACGTTTGAAAAGTGTGTGCTGTATTAAATAGTTGTTTACATTTCGAGATGCGTATTTTGGTCGAGGAGGTTGCCCACGTTGCCTCGAGCCTTAAAACTATCTCCCAGGAAAAAAAGAGCTTACGCATCGAGCAATGTATTAGAGAGAAGTATCCTAATATATGAGACAGTTCCCAATATGAGACCCCACACTAACTCCTAAAGTAAGAGTCTCCGTCTAGCTGGCAAAGTCTCAAATAATTACTAATTGTATAAGTCGCCACATGTAGTGCAGTCTCTAGCTCATCTAAATTTTTAGGTTAAGATCGGCATTGTTTACTTCAACCGTACGTGCACAAACGTAATTATTTATTGCCATTAAATGAACCACAGTTCACAAAAAACTCATTTATTTTTTATCTAATAGATGTAAGCAATTAAAATCATTCTTGTAACGCGCCGTCCAGTTGTGACAAGAAGTTCGTTGGTGGTGGCGCCTCTGGTGGGCGGCGGCACCATGTATAAACTAATACGGGCAGCACATATATGAAAACTACAACACCGCGCACGCTTTGTTTAGAAGGAGCAACGAGAACGTCCTATCCTTGTCTATCCGTCTTATTCTAGTCTATCTCAATCCGTTGAATGATATTCCCTCACTCAACGCTCAATCTTAATATTGTTGATAACGTTTGAAAAGTGTGTGCTGTATTAAATAGTTGTTTACATTTCGAGATGCGTATTTTGGTCGAGGAGGTTGCCCACGTTGCCTCGAGCCTTAAAACTATCTCCCAGGAAAAAAAGAGCTTACGCATCGAGCAATGTATTAGAGAGAAGTATCCTAATATATGAGACAGTTCCCAATATGAGACCCCACACTAACTCCTAAAGTAAGAGTCTCCGTCTAGCTGGCAAAGTCTCAAATAATTACTAATTGTATAAGTCGCCACATGTAGTGCAGTCTCTAGCTCATCTAAATTTTTAGGTTAAGAACGGCATTGTTTACTTCTACCGTACGTGCACAAACTTTTAAAGGGCTTCGGTTACCGTGTAATTCTGAATAACGCGGTAAGTGTTTAATATATTTTTGTAGCTTGTTGTATTGAGTAAAAGTTATTTTAAAATTAGAGTAGTTATATAACGCATTTATAATAACATTTGTTAACGATGGCAAAAAATTCTATGATATGTACATCGGATTCCTAATATGAGACACCCCAGTGTTCCTTATATGAGATATCTTATATAACATATAAGGAGACTCGCTTTATCCAATTTAGATTGCTAATAATTTTAATAGAGTGTCAAGTGTTATAGAATTAAAGAGTTGTATACTATGTTAAGATGATATTGATTTAATGTTTTTGAAATAAAAATTATTTTGTGGTAAGTAGTATTTTTGTTAAACTTTAATATGAGACTGTCTCATATTAGGAACCTGTTAAGTATGTCAAGTGTTATGTAAACAAATTGTTGTAGACTAGGTTAATTTGATATTCTTTTAAAGTTTTTGAAATAAAAATTATTTTGTGGCAGGTAGTAGTGTTTCTGTTAAACCTGGATATGAGACTGTCTCATATTAGGCACCCAATTTTAAAAATTGAAGATTTGACTTTTTTTTCATAATTCTCATTTACGCAACAACTGTTAATATTTGGCAATCCTACATAAACTGCATTGAAAATAGAGATTATATTGAACGTATTCGACGTGAGTTTTCGAATTATAATATATTATAGCACAAAATACGGAACAAAATGTAATGTGGTCTCATATTAGGGTCATTTCCTCTACATTTTTCCCGTTACCGACAATTTCTTATTAGGGACGTAGCTACTATGAATTTAAATTTACTGGAGTAATAATCTTCATAATAACCATTGTCCAATTATTACTAAAAATGATAATCTTTGATAAATATAACAGGTATAATGCAGTGATAATTATAATAAAAAAATTTGGTCTTTGTGTGGGATTGAACCCGGGACCTACGAATTATTAGTCATGTAGCCTCACCATTCCGTTAAAGAAGTGGTTGTTAAATTTAGACTTTTAGGCGGTTCTTATTTTTAACCTACATCAGAGCCCTCTGTAAATGGGTTGCCAAACTGTTTATTTTAACGTTCAATTTCCATTCTCCTTTCTCTAATTCTGTGTAGCTGTCAGCTGTCACTCCTGTCACTGCCTTTACTTTAATTATTTATTGCAAATTAAATATTGCGATTTGAGGGCTGATATTTGGTATGTGCTCTATCTATAGATATAAATAAAGAATAAAAATGTTCAAGTTCCCCATTCTTTGAACTAATAAGTAATTTTGTCAACTGTTTGATATAGGGCGACGCTCTAGTATTGCAATCGCTATTATCAATTACAGACCAATTCTCTGACCCCAAGCAGTCCCATAACTATAAATATTCCGCCGTGCTGTCGAATTTCGGTCTGCAAGCTGCATAATGCAGAACTAGGTACGTATTTAATCGCGGACGAGATTCGCGAATTCAGTGCGATTCTCCGTCTACGTCAATAATTCCTGAATAATTCATCGAATAACAGCGTTCTGATGGTAACAAGTTAATAATTCAGAGCTGAAGACAGGGTCCGCGCGCACGCCAAGTGATTTTATCGTCAAATAAGCCTTGAATATAAATTACGCTAAACAAGTATAATATATAGGTCCACCCGTATGCACGTATATGACCTATACACTAGATTGAATTGAGACAAAGTTTGGTGTTCCATCCGTCGATAATGTATAGCCATGTGCAACAGATATAACCAAATGCTGCCCATCTCTATAAATATGTTATACGATGCATATTTTATTTTTTGGCCATATACTCGTACATGCTAATTAATATTTTGAAGTTGGCAAATTTTAGTTTAACTATAATACCGAAAATAAAAAATTTTGGTTGAACAGGGTTCTTAAGTGGTTCGCTTGTAAACGGAACCAATATTTGCTGATTTTTAACCGACTTCAAAAAAGGAGGAGGTTATCAATTCGGGTGTATGTTTTTTTATGTTTGTTACCTCAGAACTCCGTCATTTATAAACCGATTTGGACAATTATTCTTTTTTAGTTGAAAGGGTATACCTACAGAATGGTCCCATTTAAATTTGAAGAAAAAATTCCACCCCTAAGGGTGAACAAATAGGGGATGAAACAGTAGCGGTCATAAAGTATCCCGGGCCCCCCTGCGGTGATGCGTCTATTGGTGCCCCCCCCCCCCCCAACTTTCCTTTCTCTTCCTTTTCTATAACAACCACTATACTGGTTTTTTAAAGCAAAATTAAAAATAATAACAAGGTATAAAAAAATATATATACCTATATATTGCAACTGTAATATAATTTTTTCGGGTCGAAACAATCTATTTAATGAGCCTTTTGGTGCGATTAAAAAGGGACTCCACAATCCGGTCAGTATCCACCTGAAAAGTAGTTTTTATTATACTTCTTTGAAAACACCTTATTTTCATCTGTTTTAGCAATAATGAAATATGGGGTTTTTCGGGCTAGCGCACGGAAACAGCGCATGGAAAAACTTTCCGTGCGCTGAATAAAAATACCGAATATATGGCTTTAAAATAGAAATATACAGCAAAGTAAACTAAATTTAAGAAACTCTATATGCTCTCTGATATTTAACATATACCTATTTTGTATTTTAATTCGAAAGTGTTTCAATAGTTAGATACATTTCTGTAATATTTTTGACGTTTTATTCACCTTATCTGACAATAACTACTTTACAACAAAGCACCTTTGAAATAATTTGAGAGTAACAATGGAAACGCATCTACATACCAAACAATGTATTGTCTGCATTGTTTATTTTTTGTCAATTACATTTATTATAATATGCAGATAAAATGTTTTAAGTTTCCGTTTTCAAAGAAGTATAATAAAAAATATCGTTCATTACACGTCCAGAAATAGATTTTTCCGTGCGCGCGTGACAAATTCCCGTGTGAGGCGCAGCCAGACTCGTAATGAAATATAATATTCCGATTCAATACTTGACTCATAGTTGTATCAGCGTCCAGAGATTGTATTTCTTAGACTTTGGTTGTACCACAGAATAAAGGTTGTACCACAGACCTATATAGCATCGCTAATATAGGTCTGTGGTTGTACGTAAGTAAGATTTAATTAATTTAAGTTTCGAATAAGATCTCTCGGCACTAGCTGTTGTTACCGGAATTGTAAAATACCTACAATCGAATAACTGGACACAAATCTGGTAAAGTTGAACATACATATTTGTTTTTAACGAATAAAAATTCTGTTAAATCTCTAATAGTTTTCAGCTCTCTTAGTTCTTCCTTGTACAACGAAAGAAACTGACAAACTTCTGGAATAAAATGTGGTGAAATTTCTTCATTATATTTTTCAATTAATTCCTGACAATGGTTGGCAATTTCTGTGTCGGTAACATTCAGCAAAATTTCAGGTTGCAGCATTTGAAATATTTCACATATTTTAAGTAAGCTCTCAAATCTGTTAGATATACTTGACTAATTAAAATGTCCAAAGATGCATTAAAAACTGTCACTTCAAACTTCTTACTACTATTTTCCATCATATCATATTTCCTTGTTTTGTTCAATATGTCAGCAATATTTACAGTCCAATAAGTGTACTATTTAATTTTTGAGAATTGTGGTAGAGGCCGGGGCCCCTTCGGGGCCCCTTTGGCCCCTTCAGGAGTAGCTTCGCTACCCCTGCTACCCCGTTATGACCGCCACTGGGATGAAATTTCATATTGAACCGATTTCGATGATTCTTTTTTTAGAAAGGGAGTAGTACCTTAGAGGTGGCCCCATTTAAATTTGAAGAAAAAATTCCACCCCTAAGGGTGGAAAAATAGGGGATGAAATTTCATATTGGGCCGATTTTGATAATTCTCTTTTCATTAGAAAGGTATTACTTTAGGAGTGGCCCCATTTAAATTTGAAGAGAAAATTCCACCCGTAAGGGTGGAAAATAGGGGATAAAATTTCATATTGGACCGATTTCGATGATTCTTTCTTTATTGGAAAGGTGGTACCTTAGGTGTGGTCCCATTTAAATTTAAAGAAAAAATTCCACCCCTATAGGTAAATAAATAGGGGATGAAAGTTCATATTGGACCGATTTGGATGATTCTTATTTCATTAGAAAGGGGTTACCCTAGGGGTGGTCACATTTAAACTTGAAGAGAAATTAAATTTAAAGAGAAAAATTGCAATCCTAAGGGTGGAAAAATAGGGGATGGAATTTAATATTGGACTAATTTCGATAATTCTTAATAATTCACTAAAAAATAAGAAATAAAAAAAAATTAACAAAAAAATTAAAACCGACTTCAAAAATTTGCCCGTATGCACACTCCACTAAAAAAATAACACCGACTTCACAAATTTGCCCATATGCATATTTAAACTAAAATTTTAGAAATATTTTTCTCTCTCTAAATTTCTTTGGAGTCGGCGACAGTAAGTTATGATGTATGTAGGATATGATGAATTCATATCTAAATACATTTAAATTCCTTACCTGTCACTGTCACCAAATCCAAAGATGGCTCAATTTAGAAAGAGAAAAATATTTCCAAAATTTCAGTTGAGGGGAAATTTGTCAAGTCGGTGTTATTTTTTGTTTTGTTTTTTTAATTTTTAATGGAGTCTGCATACGGGCAAATTTTTGAAGTCTGTTTTAATTTTTTTGTTAAAATTTTTAGTAGTATACTGTCTTCTGTTCTTCTGTTCTTATAATTAGGAGTCTAAATTAATGACAATGACGTGTCTCACAACAATTGGTCTTATTACAAAACTTTACCATATACCCCTGCAAAAGTTTTCTTTAATTAGCCACAACCTTCAAACAAAACTTGCCCGGCATCTAAAAAATTCCCTTTAAACCAAACAGAATATTCGATGGTTATTGTAACGGCTTTGTCCGCTGGCAAATCCCACGGCATTAACGGAGCGTCGCTTAACTCCGGATGAACTAATCCAGCCGAGTGCTTTAAGGTTTTAGGTTTTACCCAACAGGGGATGTTTAATTCACAATTGGCCCACGCAAAGCGGTGAACTTAGGTTATTTTTTATATCGTCTACAAGTGGGGATGGTGGTTTGGAACAACCTCTGGACGAGGGTACCTACACAGTAAAAAATATGGCCGTGTAAACTCCCTCTGTGTAAGTGGTGAAAAAAATTTGGTGTTTATTTTAACACCAAACCTGGTAAAACCAATTTTATTTTAGTTTGGTAAAAAGTAACACAATGATTTATTCGTTAATTTTAACACAAGCTGGTGTACTTTTTTTAAGTTTTACACTGACCCGTGTAATTTAACACCATCGTGTGTATTTTTTTTATTTTACCCAGGGCCGTGTACTTGGTGTGAATGGTCTATGCCTTTGTTGAGACAACCATGTGTAAAGTGCTATATTGTGCAAATTAAAATACGGTGCCAGAGACAGTGACAATATTCGGTAGATAAAAACTACTGACGACTACAATGTAATATAGACTTTATGTCTTTTATTTAATAAACAACTAAATTAAATTCAGTTTTTCATTTCTACAATAGATCCTCAGATATACGACATTTAGAAAATAATTGTTTCGAATTAAAAAAGATACCATTATTTAACCTCCAAAATTTAGTAAAAATGAGAGATTTACTGGTCCCAGATTTTATTGAAATATAAGATAGGACAGTAGGTAATTACTATGATGCAGGTTATTGAATTTAAACAAAACAGTACAAATGGGCACTTTATTTAGAAAATGTTCTTATATTTTTTATTGCTATGAAACAACAAATTTTCTGTTTTCAATTTCTGTAAAAAGCGTCACGACTACGCCATGTCCGAAACAAGCGAAAACGAAATTATTGAGTTAAATAATATTAAATATAAAAGCCTTTCTGTATTACACTGGACATATTTATTATGGTCAGAATCAGTTTCATATGTTGTACAAAAATATTTATCTTTATAATAAGTCACTTAGATTTACTAATGTGGTCAGTCTCAACTGTTTGGATTGTACGAGTATTCTCGTCCCAATTTTTCTTTTTAAGAATCTATATTTTATTCGGGTGACGCATGTACTGACGTTTTTTTGTGATTCGATACGGAGGTGTCTTTGCCTGAGAATAAATTGTGAATTTGTTACTGAGGGTTATTTTTTAGTTCAATAATATCGGGTATTTCATTTAAAAAGTATAATTTTGATTCACCCTACTTTTAAGGAGCACCTGTATTGTATATTTAAGAAGACAACCGTAAAATATTCATACACTATACACTTCCCTACAACATAGTTTTTTTAGTCATTTTTTTAAATTAAAAATCAAAAACGGGAGATGAAATTTGTAACCCATCACCCTGTAAACTTTACATCATTATCTCTTTTAAAATAAAACACCCTCTACAAATTTTACACCATTTAATTTATCTAACAATAAGGTGAACTTACAATGTATGTTCAAAATTTTAAACTACATTGTGTTAATTTTACACGATTACTTTTTTAGGATCTCAATAGAATGGTGTAAAGTTCAACCAACACATTTGGTGAAATTTACCAAAACTTGTATAGACCAGATTTCGCGTTAAATTTAACACCGGTTTTTTTACTATGTAATAGATGTTTTTATAGGCACTCATAGCTATTATTTTATAAAGTATTTCATAATTGAATAATTCTTATGGTTGTGAGAACTTGCCTGTAGAAATTGTATGAATGGGAGACACGACGAAGGCATAATTTCCTTCTTTTGTCTATTTAAATAATATGTAGTTGTGTTCAGTTTTACACGGTGCAAAGGAAGAATATCTTGTTATCTCACAATATTGATTAACGGAAAACCACATTGATGGAAATTAATGCCCATGATGATTATGGTGATAATGATAAATAGCACATGGCAAGTAAATATTAAAATTAAAGCTTTACGGTGTTAGTGTTTCTGAAGCTGAACCGGCATTTTTCGATAAACCATATAAAGTTTCCCGACACCAACTTTTATCTACACCACCACACGTACCTACTTCTCTCCGCAAATTCCATCCGGACTTGAAATCAATAAGCCGCAGTCCGGACAGATTCTTGGGATCGGAGCGCACTCCACCGCCAGAACTTGATATTTTATCAACAGAAAAAGCTAATAAATTCGCCGGGCCCACAATAAGGGACGTGCCTTCGGCGGCGACGTATCTCGTAAACGGGCGGTGGAGCGACCCGCCAGCCCCCGTCGATCAGCGCTTTACGACAGGCGCTGCCCCGAACACTATCGGCCGAATTGACGGGGAAAATGTGCTACGCCGACGAAAAAGGGGGGACAGGAGTTGATCTTGGGTAGAATTTAGTTTGTTGACCAGTCGGGATGGCGCAACAAAAACACATCGGTGTAAATTCTCTTGGTGTAAGTGGTGAAAGAAATTTGGTGAAAAATTGACACGAAAATTGGTGGATTCCAAATATCTTAACCAAAACCCATTTGGTAAAATTCACTCTACAACAAATTCGTTAATTTTATTTTTTTATATTTCTAACACGTCTTCGTGTTTGTTCACACCACGCGGTGCTCCTTAACACCATTCGGTGTCCTTTAGCACTAAGCGGTGTTAAATTGAACGTATTAACACAATTTCGTGTTAGGGTTATGAGAGGGGGAAGGTATTTCGCCAGTTAAGGGTATAAAATCTTAGGAAATCGAAGCTATGGCATCAGTCGTTTGTCGAACGTGTTGCGCGACAGAGCTTATCAGTTTGTCTGACGTATGACCCGACCGCGGGTCGTGTATAATGGGTATAAAAGTGATTCTATCGACCGCTAGTGCAAAAATGGTGTTGTTATGTAAAGTAAAATTTCATAGTGAAGTCAGATGGATTAAAACGACAGGCGAATATGCAGATGTGACGACGAAAGGTACTGTGTGATATAGCCTAGGTGATAGCCCCTATAACCTGTACTCATCGACTGTATTGATATGAGTTTGTTCTCACCGAAATCAGAAACCAGTCGCGAATCTGATTAACGGATTTTAAATTAGCTGAGTGTTCTGATTGTTTCTACGCCTACTGGTTGGCTCTGACTTAAATTATTCCTCTTATATATTATTTTCTTCTTATATTTACGTCTAATATTTAACAATAACTTTTTTTAATCAAAAGGCACATGATAGCAAACACTTTTCTTTTATTCGGCGCCATTTTGTAACTTCTACTGTCAACGCACTTTTGCAAATATTGTGAAACTAGCTGCTAGAGCAGTATAAGCCTCCCCCACCTAACAGTTGAACTGTGATTGCAGTTGACTGCTATGTGAAACGGGGGCATTATCACACATGTGTGTTTTTGGTGTTTGTTTTTAAAATTACTAAATTTTTCAAAAAACCAATGCTCAACTCAAATATACTACATTATATTGGGCATATTTGGACAAAAAAATCAACCAAATCTGATGGCTCGTTTGCGAAAACAATATAGCTGAAATGTATTTTCTTCTTTTTCTCTAATATAAAATTACCAGAAATTTTAGGTATATTGTTTTTCCAAATGAAACATCAGATTTGGCTGGTTTTTTGTCCAAATATACCTATATGCGCAATATAATGCAGTATTTGGTTGAGCATTGGTTTCATGAAAAACATAATGATTTTTAAAATAAACACAAAAAACTCACTTGGATTGGTAGTATTTAATGCCATGTGTGTTTATGCCTTAAAGCATACATTATGAATGGTCGGCTGTCGACGATTTCGTCACCTACTTGTCTCTTTTCGGCTTCAGAGCGGGCGCGTATGCTGTTGTCTCTGTCTCACTTGCAATGCATGTATCCTTGTGGATTATTGCCATAGTCACCCGTGAGGTCAATTTAAAATACGGCCAGGCGGCTGCGGATAGGAATGAATTATTATTAGACATTAGTAATCTTGTCTCCATTAGTAATAGTTACTGGGGAATTTTTGCATGAAAATATTAATTAATTTATTATTAAACATTGAAAAAAATTTGAAATAAATCAGGTTGGTCATTGACCAAATGACCTTATGGAGAAGCCGCGCCTGCTAGCGTGGTTCCAAAAAGAAGAACCTAAAGGTTATCTGGACACAATAATTAATTACTCCACTCCAACTATACAAGATCCCCCGCTGCAATATCCATTATCCTGTTGCGTCGAGAACCCGCTTCGGTATTCCCACACCATAGGATATGCCGGCGCACGCCTGTGCACTTATTGCTATAAAGCCAGACGCCTGGAAGCCCCCGTGCGCCCGACGACGTCGCAGTTTTAATTGCACGTCGCCGTAATTTCGACTAATTATCGGCGGCTGGAACAATGCGGCGTTGGCGCTTATACGCGCGTCATGTTGTCCCTCGGGGTGCTGGCGACGGGATCGCGTTTCACTACGCCGAACAATGCGATCTTCTAGGGTGTAATTTGCCGCTACGAGACGAGAGTGTGGCGAAATAAGGGCAAAGTCAGTCGGAAAATCGTTATTGTTTATGCGTGGATTTAAAAATTGTAGACCGTCAGATAGTGACAGATTTAGGTGCCCCATTTTCGCCTACAAGCCCCGAAGAGGGTTGAAAAGTACATCAATGTTGAGTAGAATGAAAGGAAATTTACGAGTGGCCCCTGGAGATAACGTATGGAAAATTCGATTTTCTTTAACAAAAATAGAAAGTGTCTGTTGCCCATATTTTCACGCAAGCCGTGTTCACTAAATGAATAATTAATAGAACCTGGCTTCGGAAAACCAAAGGCTTGAGTGCTACAGGTGGCTAAAGGGTTGAAATAAGGGCGTAATCTTGTAAGAAAAAAATCTAAATTTTGACTCGATTTTTCCACACAAGCCCATCGAAAGTATGAAAATGTACATCGTCACTAGCCCGAGAAACATAAAAAACATACTATACATAATTAACATATATTATATATATTATATAGGAAAATCGACAACTGCAAGGCGTTCTGTAATCTGGTTGTGCGAACAATGTTTAAAATGAATCTAAACTTATCGGCACTAAATGAGAAATACCTATTATATTAAGAAGGCTTTTCGTTTGAATTTTAAAAATTCTGCAATGTTTTTTTAATGCAAAAAACACTAATACGTTTTAATTATCAGTTGCTAGAACTGCTCATAGTCCTACTATTTTTTTTTAAATATTTAAATACGAAATAATTAAGAAAATATGCGCATTTTTCTATTTGTTCCTTAGATTCTTTTAATGTGTGTATACTGTCAGGGGTAATATATGTATAGTCTATAATACCTTTCGTTAGTTTTAAGACTTATAATCCCAAAGCTGAAAATACTACGACTACCATGTTTAAAACTTTGAGTCCATTAATTTGACAGCTGACATTAAGGAGCCCTCGGTTCTGAATACTTTCTGTGTCAATAGATATTAAACGATTAGAGTGTTAACTGAAAGAATGAATAATTTCTAGTCCTATATATTAAGTTTGGTAATGTGACGAAATCGTAATCGATAAATTTGCTGCATATTTTTTTTAAATATAGTTTATAATTAAACATTGAAATAAATCAGGTTGGTCATTGACCACATGACCTTATGGAGAAGCCGCGCCTGTTGGCGCGGTTCCAAAAAGAAGAACCTAAAGGTTATCTGGACACAATAATTAATTACCCCACTCCAACTATACAAAATCCCCCGCTGCAATATCCATTATCTTGTTGCGTCGAGAACCCGCTTCGGTATTCCCACACCATAGGATATGCCGGCGCACGCCTGTGCACTTATTGCTATAAAGCCAGACGCCTGGAAGCCCCCGTGCGCCCGACGACGTCGCAGTTTTAATTGCACGTCGCCGTAATTTCGACTAATTATCGGCGGCTGGAACAATGCGGCGTTGGCGCTTATACGCGCGTCATGTTGTCCCTCGGGGTGCTCGCGACGGGATCGCGTTTAACTACGCCGAACAATGCGATCTTCGAGGGTGTAATCTGCCGCTACGAGACGAGAGAGTGGCGAAATAAGGGCAAAGCCAGTCGGAAAATCGTTATTGTTTATGCGTGGATTTAAAAATTGTAGACCGTCAGATAGTGACAGATTTAGGTGCCCCATTTCCGCGTATGCGCCTCGAAGAGGGTTGAAAAGTACATGAATGTTGAGTAGAATGAAGGGAAATTTACGAGCGGACCCTGGGGATAACATATGAAACTACAGGCTAAAAAGGATGAGGATCCACAAAAATATTTGAGACATTATGCCAAATTATGGCCAAAAGGCATTATTTCCTGCTTAGCGCATACTATACAGAGCAAAACAGATGGCAGTACCTAGTAAAATGCGTTTTAATATTGGCTGTACTGGGTAAAAAGGATGAAGGTCCACTCGATGTATGCAAAACGGATGAGAGTCCAAAATTCTCCCACTCTGTGCTGGCATTTCTAAGGTTATGTTATTTACATGTGTTTTATTTTATTCCAAACAGTTCACTTTTCCTTGAAGCCAGAGTACCTCACGTCCGTTTGTTCGCGATTTTTTGCGATACGTGTGTTATCATTGCATTTTAAAGATGTCTGAAAGTTATATGCTACCAGTGACTAAAAAAAGAGCAAAATTAGGAGTTTTTAGTGTGGAAGCTCAACTCTATACTTTGAAAATTTATCATGTAACTAAATTTCATTTATATAAAATATATTTTAAATGAATATTGATTTTTTTTGCCGACTTTCATCTTTTTTTCCCTGACTTAATGTGCTTAACCCCCTTTTACAATTTCTCTGGATGCCCATGTTAAAAAAATATTACTAACAAAACGTTTTACCAAAACAAGAGACCCCAGCTAACATTTTAAAAATTGGTTACTAACAACAAGTCTATTTCTTATAGGAGGATTTAAACTTTAAAATTTGTTTTACTCAAAACTTTTGTTTTGTGACCCTTATCCTTTTTAGCCTGCACTCTTCGTATGGAAAATTCAATTTTCCTTAACATTCCCAAAAATTAATACGTTTGAATTATCAGTTGGTAGAACTAACTGCCCTTAGTCGTACTATTTTTTTAATATTTAAATACGAAATAATTAAGAAAATATGCGCATTTTTGTATTTGTGTCTTACATTCTTATTATAATCTCAAAGCTGAAAATACCACGACTATCATGTTTAGAAGTTGGAGTCCATTTGACCGCTGACATTAAGGAGCCCTCGGTTATGAATATTTTCTGTGTCAATAGATATTCAACGATTAGAGTGTTAACTGAGAGTTTGAATATCTTCTAGTCCTATATTAAATTTGGTAATGTAAAGTATACTTTATAGATTGGTCAATTTGTACGAAAAATGTGCTAGGTATTTTTTATTTGATTATAAAATATTCTCTGCAATCGTCACAAAGTAAAATAAAAGAGTGAATCGACTACTACCCTTCCTGTGGATGTTTTAAATTTACAGGCCATTCTTTCCATAAACTGTATATTGTAACTTCTGCCGTAGTATGCAGTTGTATAGCCGCCCAACGGCTCGTAACTTATAAATTCCATTCCTTCTCTTTTTACTTTATCCGCCGAGCGAGCAATATTGGCGCTTTTCGGCGGAATAAAAATTAATGGCATCCCCAAAAGGGCGCATCCCCACCATTAAGCATTGATGTTCGCCGGTCAGTTATTTTCAGTAGTAAAAATTTATTAGGGCCCCGCGCTTTCACAGTGTACTAATCTATTTCGGCGGGAGATATGTATATATAGATATACGGTGATGTTTTAGCGGTGGGATTTATGCGGCCATAACTTTAAAAATGGCGAGATGGGATCCGGGGCCATATTTTTGGGGGGCGCACCGGTCAAATGTATATTTTAAAAGCAGACCGTTATAAATTCGGGTGGATTGTGCCAAGTCACCGTTTTATCTCGACTTGCCTATTTTATTATAGGGAACGGTGGTGATACTGCTGCATTTTTAAAGTCGGCAGGTGCGACACACCAACGTAATCTTCTGAATGTGGGTCCTTATAGATGATCTTGGCATTGTCCCTGAAAATTTGATGTAGGTATAGTACTTCGTTGTTGGCTTCGTTATAGGTAATCGAGGGGATTTTAGCGTTTGCGACGAGTAGACTGTTCGGATTCGGGATTTCATCGAGTCGAGAAATCTTGACGTGAACGTAATTTCTTGACTTGACTTGAAATTCAAGATCAAGAAATTAAATATGTCTTGACTCGACGGTTTCTTGAAAGCAAAAGTCTTGACTTGAATTCAAGATTTCTTGAAATTTCTTGAAATTGCTTGAAAAGAAGCGGCGCGCGAAGTTTAGTGTGTTTAAATTCATAGCTCTTAAATCCCGACGTATCCAACTTGGGATACGTCCAATCAGTATGTGTTATATTTTTTGTTATATTTTGTAAGTTAATTTTTTTCATACTCATATGATACTCATATATTTTTATTTATGATTTTTTATTTTTTTATTTATGATTAATAAATTTTTTATGCTTTATAGACGTGTTTTCTTATTCATATTAAAATCAAAAGTATGCACCTAAGTAAATTATCATAGGAATTTACCTATAGCAATTATTATTTTATAGTCACTATAGAGACTGGATTTTAAGCATTATGCTTACTGCTGAATTTTATAAGCAACCATGACATATTTAATTTCTACACGAATTATGCAAAACTCTAAGTATAATGCGACAGTTTTTTGTGCTCATTTTCCAATTTTTTTGCGTTTTTTTCTCCAATCTCTAGTAAAGAGAGTATTTTAAGCATTACGAATTACCCAAAACCGTTGAATTGAGTGAGGAGCACTCAACGCCAAAACTAAGTGTATTGCGATAGCTGTTTTTGCGTTTCTTTGCTTTATTGAGGTTTATGCTTTTTTTCCCTTTGTGCTTATTTGAATCTTTTCACGTATGTTTACATAATTTTTAAACATTTATTTTTGCTTATAATTTGCTTATTTGGTGCTTCTTTGGCAAATTTTGTGCTTTTTAAGCACTTTTTTTTCAAATTTTACTACTACTTTACTAATAAAACTTAATTTCAAGAAACTCAAGAATTTCTTGGTTTCTTGACAAGAAATCTTGATTTTGAAATAGAAAATCTTGACTTATTTTAGAAACAGTTTCAGATTTCTTGACTTGAACATTTCTTGAATTCAAGTCAAGATCAAGTCAAGATGAAGAAATTTCTTGAAAATTGTAAAACTCTAGTTCGGATGTTGTATGGTTTGGCAAATATACGATATATTTTCAGCTCCACAATTTGAGAAATCTTATTAGCGATAAATTCTAACTACATCCCAACAAACAAGTTAACGAATATATGGATTAGAATTATCTACCTATCAAGGTAAAATATTATTAATTTTTTCCTTTATAAAATCGTTTAAAGTTTGAAAAACATAAGAAGACATTTTTGTTATCTAAAACTACTAGTTTCTACGTAAATATAAACTACATAAATGCTCAACTTTTAGAAAACTTTATTTGATCCTAATTTAGTTTATTATTACCTAAAATCAGGCTTTGCAGGCGAGGAAAATTTTATTAGCAATTTTTTGGTTAATATTTACTTATTTTTAACTTTCTAGATAATTATTTTTAATTTTCTAGAAAATTTAAGAAATGCTGAAGGTCATAAAGAAGTAAAATTTGTCTCAATATTATTTTTCCCTATATGTAACTTAATCTCTATAATATTCGACCTGTTATAGCTCTATAGGTTTTTGGTCGTTTTTAGGTTTAATACAGTAACCTAATAATTTCTGTGAAGTTTAAAAAGACTAGTTTTTCGGACTTAAAAGTAAAAAGGGCTTAAAGAAGGTCAAATTTTTTTATAAAAATTGCCATGAAGTAAAATAATTGTTACAAAACAGTTTTTAAAGTACAAAAATCAACGATGTCCTCCATCTTGCAATCAAAATCATTAAAAGTTTAATTATGCAAGTTATGTTTCAAAATATAAATAAGCCACATTTTGGGACACCAAATTATCTCCTCAAAGTTTTGTTTAGCATGTTTTCTTGTCCTGTTGGAATTTTGTTTGAAGATGAGAAAAAACATTTTTTTTGTAAATACACAATATACACGGTGGGCCCAGATCGACTATACGATAGGTGTAAAAGACAAAAAAATTCGAGTTGAAACTTGACCTTTGGGGTATAAGCCTGCTTGATTTATACAATGCAAACCACTTTCTAATCAAGCAAGGCTGCTCAAGTTTCAACTCGAAATTTTTTTGTCTTTTACACCTATCGTATATAGTCCGTCTGGGTCCACCCTGTATATGAGGCGATTTTTATTGGTCTCTATAATTGCTGTCGTTAAAATTTTTTAAACAAAATTTCTTACAAACCGATTTTAAGGGAATTTCTATAAAAATATTCCTTATATGTATGATTTCTTCAATGTCGGCATCGATATAAGATATATCCTAGTTTTTTAAACTAAAATGTGACATTTTGTCCTAAAGTATAATAATTTTCTATGATCTGGTCGTTAAAATTTTCCGGTATTCCGGTTCAAAGTGGGTCACACTGTAGCTTACTTTGTGGGATAAGTCATCCATAAATGTATAAAAAATAATAGTGGTTATTAAACATTATCCTATAGACTGTAGCTAGGTATTATTAATGATTGCGCCTCTGTGTCCTGCCACTGTCTATAAATCTATCAGGGATACGATGTACATACGGTATAGGGTTGTTGAGCCGGTCCTGGACAGCATAGAGAGTCTTTAGAGGGATTTGGGCCCAACAGCCGCATATAGGATGGGCGTAAATCACTCTCGGGATTCCAGGCAAACACAATCTGTTAATCTGTACAGTTGCAATAAATATATTATTGGGCAATGTATTTAATGGCGCTATAGCATGCTTATGCAATATTTTCTGCATGGAATATTATAGATGCTTGATACTTTAGAGAAAAAAGACCATCCATTTCAATAACAAGTAAACGAGAAGAAGTCTACCTATTTATATAACAATCGTATATTTCAGCAGACAATAAAATGATTCATATAGTATATAGGTCGCTCTATACATCTATTGAATACCTATTAAATTGTCTAAAATTAACACATAAAAATAAATAAATCATAAATTCGAAAGGATCCTCCTTTGTATAATATACTAGTCGTTTCATTAACTAGGTTACTAAAGTTCATTTAGGCACCTGACAAGTTTCCTGGTAAAGAGGCAAATTGGCTGATATATCGAATCTTTCAGAAGCTTTCTCTGTCCACTGAAACTTTTAAGCCACTTTCATTAAGTGATATATGGTTTATTAGTTATTGGAAGCTCCAGCTTCTTCGGGCAACTTGGGAAGAACTTTATGTTTTTTTTTCCTGTAACGTGGTAGGTAGATAATGATCAATATCTTCTTTAGGTGCCACATTTATTACTTTCCCACACTAACTTTGTGGTTTTATGATTGATACATGTTTGTTATAAATTTATTAGATCTGCCGGTTTTTGATTACAATAATAATTATTGTTTGGCAACTACTCAACAAAATTTTAGGGATGAGATGCGAATGAAAGTATAAATTGAAAAATATGATGCATTGTACAAATATGCCCACTTAGCTTTTGCTTTGTGAAATTTATGAGCAGATTATCCAGTTAACGAAGCTGAAAGAACAAATTTAAGTTAATTCTGGTGGACAATAATGAATTTTTGCAAGTGCAGTTAGCTCCCATTTTAGTTAAATCCCAAATTGCTTCGACATCATAATTATTTTATAAAATCCCGGCCATGCTGGGGCAGCGGTAATTTAATGATGGTCGTTAAACTAATTGTGCCATTTACATGAGCGGCAGTCAGGGAGTGTTATTTTTTAGAAACCTTCAGAACACACATGAAAGTATAACGAGAGGGCAGAATTACTTAATTGCAGTTTAGGTGGGGAAATAAAGGTAATAAAGGTAAATTACATGTAACTTCGGTAATGTCAGGTATTTCGCAGGTACATTACAAAATAAACAGTAAAATAAAATTTAAGAACGCGCGCTAGTTTTAAAAATCTCACCTATATAACCGTAACGTTATCCATAAAATCCTGTGCCTATCACTTTTAATAAAAATATGGAGTCAATGTGCTTCATAAAACTGTTGTAAAAGTTTAAGGCATGCGAGTCATAAACCAGCTTGATAGTGCACCATACTGAATTTTTAATAGTTATAGTTTGCATTAGCAACAAAACGTTTTCAGTTCTTTTTATAAACAGACAATATAGTATATTTCATTAGGAGTCTGGAAATAAAGATTTTTCCGTGCGCGCGTGACAAATTCCCGTGTGAGGCGCAGCCGAACACGGGAAGTCATGCATGCACGGAAAAATCTATTTCTGGACGTGTAATGTACGATATTTTTGATTATACTTCTTTAAAACTGGAAACTTAAAACGTTTTATTGGCATATTATAATAAATTTAATTGACAAAAATAAACAATGCAGACAATATAGTATTTGGTATGTATGATGCGTTTCCATGGTTACTCTCAAATTATTTCAAAGGTGCTTTGTTGTAAATTAGTTATTGTCAGACAAGGTGAATAAAACGTCAAAAATATTACAGAAATGTATCTAAATATTGAAACACTTACGAATTAAAATACAAAATAGGTACATGTTAAATATCAGAGAGCATATAGAGTTTCTTAAATTTAGTTTACTTTGCTGTATATTTCTATTTTAAAGCCATATATTCGGTATTTTTATTCAGCGCACGGAAAGTTTTTCCATGCGCTGTTTCCGTGCGCTAGCGAGAAAAACCCCATCTTTCGTTATATGCTAAAACAAATGAAAATAAGGTGTTTTGAAAGAAGTATAATAAAAATATTTATACGCCATTCCGAAGTCCAAACATGTGATTTCACATAATAATAACTAGAAACGTAAAACGAAATGTCACTTCTTGGACTTATACTTCCTTCAGCTTAATTGATTATGTGAGGAAAACACTGCCAATTTTTTGTTCGATGTAATCCGTCATAATTATGTGTGTGTCTGCGGTTCCCACTAAAATGGAAGCGATTCATCATGTTTAGCTCCCAGTGGTTGGTTACGTATGATTATTATTTATTAACGAAAACTTGGCAGAAAACAAACATCAGAACAATTACATCCTTAACATGCTGCAGCAGCTTAAATAGTATAATGAATATGGAAGTTAAAACGTACATATTGACAACGAAAAATTATAGCCCATTTTAAATAGCGAACACGAAACTTTGCTTTCATGGCGAAACTAAAGTCCGATACGAGACCTTAAGCTGACGCAAGCGATAATTCCCTTAATATATTAATATTAACCCTGTTATAAGTTTGAAATGGAAGGTTAGGAAATTTGTATATAGGTTCCTAAACAATTAGGAAGTTGGCAAAGCAGATTATGGGATTCCCGCTAAGTATGTTGCTTTGGTGGTGGCACTTTGTACCTGTCATATATCAATTTTCTCCCTGGAAATTTTAGTTGAAACCGACATGGGATTTACCCACTTAAAGTAGATATTATATTTTTGGGAGAAAGGTAGGTAGACGTCTTGTAATAATGAAGACGTCGCGTAATTTGAAACGCTGACACACGGCACAGTGCATGTAATTATAAATTCATATTTATATACTTGGTGGTGTTTACTTTGTAATATCTATAGAACTTTGGGGTAGTTGTCTTTACGACGACAAACAAAACACAACACACATACACGTGCCTGACTCATCAAGCTATATTATGTTGTTAACATAATACTATTTTAGGCAATGAAATGTAAAATACCGAAACCTAATAATTGTGTGATGTATATAGAGGATTGTCCATAACAATATTACGCTTTTCAAATTATCCCCGTAAGGAGCACAGACTAGCATTAAAGAAAATTAGCTAGATTATTTCCCTCATACTGCTTGCATCCAATAAGGTAGCCCCTTCCATAAAAATCCAACCAATCATATGCCTCTGCTAGCGATAATTGCACTTGTGCAAAATCAAAACGGTAATGCCACTTGTGCAATTATCACTTCGTTACTTAGCAACCGCGAATCTGTTCGATACAAACACGTAGGTACTTCTTAAAATTGGTGTGTTTTGCACTGTTCTAAATTATGCAGCTCATCAATGAATTTATATAAATTTTACATTGCTAAATTGTTGTTATTAGACCTCAGTCTCGGTTTAAATTTATGACACACATTCAGAAAATAGACCACTGCTACCCGGGTGTAGGTATAATCGCATTTGCCTTGGATATCCAATGGTCATGTTTGTTTACTCGAAGGCTACAGTCGAAGGAAACTCGTTCAAAATGCGCTGTTTTGAAAATGTAAACATAGAAAAAATTAATACAGAAATTGTGAAATAATCTCGACAAATACCGTGCCGGAAATTTTTCTAAATAATTTTCGCTTCCCTCTCGGGCTTTGCTCTCAGGATTTTATCAGAAAATAATTCTTGTTATTAGACCTCCGTCTCCGTTTAAATTTATGACACATACAGAAAATAAACCAACGCCAACAGGGTATAGGTATAATCGCATTTGCCTTGGATTCAGAGATAAAATAAAAGACCAATTTGTACCTACTCGTGATCTTTCTAGGCAGAATAGCGCTTTCGAATAAAATTAATAATAATAAAAAATAATAAAAAGTTATATAAATTCATTGATACAATGCTTAATAATAGCTGCACAATTTAGAACAGTGTAAAACACACCAATTTTAAGAATTACGTCTTTGTATCGAACAGATTCGCGGTTCCTAAGCAACAAAGTGATAATTGCACAAGTTGTATTACTTTGTATGCTTTGGTATGCACAAGTGCAATTATCGCTAGCAGAGGCATATGATTGGTTGGATTTTTATGGAAGGAGCTACCTTATTAGATGCAAGCAGTATGAGTGAAATAATCGTATGTAATATCACTAGTGCCGGATATTTTATCGATAATTTTTTCGAAAGCGCTATTTTGCCTAGAAAGATCACGAGTATATAAATTGGGCTTTTATCTCTGAAAATAAAAGCCCAATTTGTACGAGTGGTTTTGCTAATGGGCAAAATAGGGCTTGAGAATAAAATTATCTAGAAAAATTTCCGGCACGAGTGGTATTTGTCGAGATTATTTCACGAATACGATTTAATAATTTCTGAATTAATTTTTTCTATGTTTACATTTCCAAAACGACTCATTTTGAACGAGTTTATTGACAGCTTCGACTGTACCGTTCGAGTAAACAAACATGACGCTTGGGTATACAGGGCAAATGCGATTATACCTACACCCTGTTGGCATTGGTTTATTTTCTAAATGTGTCATACATTTAAACGGAGGCGTAGGTCTAATTAACAAGAATTTAGCAATGTAAAAGTTATATAAATTCATCGATATAATGCTTAATAATACCGCAACATAATTTATAAGCTGCATAATTTAGAACAGTGTGAAACACACAAACTTTAAGTAGTAGGTACGTGTTTGTATCCAACAGATTCGCGGTTGCTAAGCAACGAAGTGATAATTTGCACAAGTGCAATTACCGGTAATTGCACTAGTGCAAATTATCGCTAGCAGAGGCATATCATTGGTTGGATTTTTATGGAAGGAGCTACCTTATTGGGTGCAAGCAGTATGAGGGAAACAATAGATACAATTTCCGACACTACATACGATAAATATAGGTTTGTAACAATAATTGTTGTATTATATTAATACAGGACACGTTTTCAGATTTGGACATACCACAATTTTAAGTGCAAAAACTAATTATTATAGAAAAAACGTAATTAGAAAAAATGATTTACAAAAAAAAACAGCGTGAATAAAAGAACTAAATATTGAAAATCTTAATATATGCGACATAATATATTTTAATATTATTGATAGAAGTATTATACAAGGTGTCTACTTTTAAATATATAGTAAGTAAATACAAATCCATAAAACATATTTATTTTTGGAGATAATCGCCTGAATTTTTTGTTTGAAATGCTCTCGAAAGCCCCTTCTTTTGACCTACCATTTTCAAAATGTAAATTCAGGACCCGATGCGATTTTTTACACTCCCGATTTTTACGAAAATCATTTACCGTTTTTTTATTTAAAACCTGACCCTACAGCGTTAATCAGGACACACATACAGGGAGTTCTATTCTGCAGTGTGTCAACGTTGGGAAAATAGTAAATTTAAGTGTTGGTGCGTGCGTCCAATACAATATTATACAGGATGATTGTCTCTGAGTCATCTCAAAATGCATAATTTTTTAACCTTGATCGGGGCCCAGAGCGTCCCGGAATTATTGAAAAACTGCTAATAAATGCAAAAGTAATCTATTTTTATTTTACAAAATATCAACCAGCATGTAAAAAAGCTTTTACATTAATTGACCCTTCTCCACAAAGCCACCCTCTAAGACTTGCTGACCGGCAGACTTCTGCAATTTTTAGGCGTTAAACGTTACGTTAAACTTAATTACGACTAATTTTATCTGAAAAACGAAAAATAGGTACTATATATCTATACTTCCGAGATTCGCATCGTTTCCGATGTTTTCCTAGCGCCAACAAAATTCCTCTTAAAATCACACGAAATGTAGCAACTCCTTCCCGTTTATTTTTCTATACCCAAGACCCCGAAACACAAAGTTTTCATAACGCTTCGGTATCGAGCGCCTCCCCCCATTTCCCTATACACCTTGGCCGCCCTACCAGAACAAAACCCAATATAGCCCACCTTTCGGCTGGGCCCCCCGCCCCGCAAAAACACATCCAGATAAATTGCATTTCGGCGTTGCCGCCATTAGCATTCCCGTCGGCCGGTGCGGCAAGGTGCAAAAAGGGCATTAGTGGCCTCCGGCCGTTATATGGCCGGCTCTATGAAAAGTCGACGGCCGACAATGAACAAAAAGCTGCGTCGATCGTCGTTAGTCTCGATCTCTGATATCAGCATGTGATGACATCCGCGGTATTGTCTGTGGATGGGATGGGTCGTTTATATCGAAACGAGTAGGTACAAGTACAGGGTCATTTTTTTTAAATTCCGAATTTTGAATTTTTTTTAAAAATATATGCAAAAATATATTAAAATGTTTAAAATATGCTATCAGAATCTGCGTATCTGGTTCCGTATACAGGATGTACTACAAACTTGCATTTTTTTAAATGGAACACCCTGTATTTTATTGCACTATGTAATAGCACTTAAAAAGAGATTCTCAAATATATATACATGTCTCTATTTATGTTTTACAGTTTTAACAATATTCACATTTTTATTGTGATTTTAGGATGTTATTAAATTTCTAAAATCGAACACTGTGCCATGGAAAATGAAAGCAAAGAATAAGTCTGCCTGTCATTTTCGTAAATTAATACTGTCATGGCCTCCTACGATTACGGCTCCCTTCGGTTCCCTTTGAAGGAAGCGGTAAATAGTAGGAGGCCATGAATACTGTAATATTAGTGTCACAAAATTTAGTTTGCTACTGGTTTTACATTATTTTGACTCATTGTTAGTTGAAAAAAATGGTATATTCAGTGGAGGTACGAAACAATATTTATAAAGTCTACATATTAGCCCAACGTAGTGCAACTCGAGCGAGAAGATTGTATGCCAGGAAATACCCGCAAAGACATTGTCCTGTTGAAAGTTATTTTCGAAAACTTGCCTTTAAAATTCAAAACACAGGATCGGTTTTAAATAAAAAGAAAGAAAGGAGAAAACAAGAAGATGCTCAGCTGCAGGTTTTATTATATTTTGAAGAAGATGGGAAGAAATCAATAGCCGATGCAGTAAGAGATTTAAATTATTCCTAAAGTTTTATACAGCAGACTTAAAAAAAAAACATAAATATAGACCGTTCAAATTCACAAAAGTTCAAGGAATTTCCAATAATGACTATGAAAAAAGGCTTCATTTTTGCAATGTTATGAGAGGGTATTTAAGAAGAGATCCAGAGTATTTAAAGAAAATATTATTCACCGAAGAAGCTACTTTCACTACCTCTGGAAAATTCAACCGAAAAAATTCCCATTTTTGGAGCAGTGAAAATCCCCGAAAGATTATTCCCTGTACAGAATCAAGGTAGAACATCCATTGGTGTCTGGTGTGGAATTTTAAATAATAAAATAATTGGACCTATATTTTTCAATGGTGGGCTTACTTCTCAGAAATATAAACATATTTTGGAAAATGATATTGAGCAACGTATAACGGAATTGCCCCCTGGAATTATCGATTCAATAATTGTATGACAACAGGATGGTGCGCCATGTCATTCAACTGTCGAAATTAGGAACTATTTGAATGAAAAGTATCCAGTGTGGATTGGACGATATGGTGTAATAGCTTGGCCACCTCGCAGCCCAGACTTATCACCACTTGACTTTTTCTTGTGGGGTAGCGTAAAAAATGAGGTCTACAAGAATAAATCACGGAACCTCGAGACCTTAAAAGTGAGAATACATGAAGAAATAAATAAACTAAATAATAAACCCCATATATTTGCCAAATTACGGAGTAATTTAGAAAAAAGAATAAACCTTTGCATAGAACGAAATGGGGAATCGTTCGAAGAGTTTTTGTAGAAGTTTTAAGTTTTTTTTAAGACAGAGATGACAATTCAGAAGTTGTAGATATGTTTATGAGTTCTTAATAAAAACAAAAATTACGCTATACATTTATATCATTTTCATGGCACACTGCTTGATTTTTGAAATTTAATAAATATATCCTAAAATCACAATAAAAATGTGAATATTATTAAAACTGTAAAACATAATATTTGAGAATCTCTTTTTAAGTGCTATTACGTAGTTGCAATAAAATACAGGGTGTTCCATTTAAAAAAATGCAAGTTTGTATTACACCCTGTATACGGAACCAGATACGCAGATTCTGATAGCACCACAAAAAACTTGAGAAAATTTCACATAAGACGCATATTTTAAACATTTCAGTATGTTTTTGCATATATTTTTAAAATAAATTCAAAATTCGGAATTTAAAAAAAATAACCCTGTACAGTGCATTAGCTACAACTTAACTAAAGTCTATCCAAGTTACAGAGGCAGTGGATCAAAACATTGGCCACCACGTATCTTATTCTCTTATTGGTCTGGCTGTCATAAAATGTCAAGTGTTTACGCGGCGAGCAGAATGCAGGGCCGGCTCTTCCCTCAGTCGAGCTTCCTGCATATTTTAGATCGGATCGCGAGCAGTATATTCTGTAAATTTATTTTGCTACTTAATTTAAGGAAATTTATAAAGATCCACGAAAGGTAAATACACAATTTTTAGAACTTCTAAAAGAATTAGTTCAGAATTACAAGCCACTGGGAATCTCATATTAGTCAGACCCTGGTAATCGATCGCAATGCGGTCATGTGACTTTGTTTATATCTACTGCTGCTGTAACTTGGATAGACTATAGACACTCGGCAGGAGTGCTTGACGACAAGGCTGTCAATTCTACTTGCATCTAGATCCTAACTTCTAAAAAAAACCTTGCATCTCTCTACATTTGGCAACAGCGCCCTGTCTCGCCGTCTGTTGTCTCAGTGGCGCAGTACTTTTCGAACACATTAAAAAATCGACTCAATTAATACTATCTGGTATAATCCTTGTTTTATTAATAATTTCCAGTACTGTTTTTTTAATATTGACATAAACTGAACTTAAAAATATCATCCATATTAACCACGCCTATGGCGTATCGAGGGAAGCGAAAATCTGTTTTTGCTTAGAAATTTGTATGTTTCTTACTTCCCCTATTTAACGTGGCATACTTGATGAAGGCTACTTTTCCTATGTAAATAGATTGGCTAAGTAAAGAGCAAACATAATTTAGAAAACTTTATTTAGAGTAATAAAAATGCGATGAAGCACAAATCAAATCAATTATAGAACAACCATCGGCATTTTTGTCGGCTTCAATTTGAAATAAAATAACAGGTGATTGATTGAAAATAAATTTTAGATTGCAGTAAAGTGGGGTTTGAGTATTTTGGGGTGAAGAGGATAGACACAAAAGTCACTAAAACGTCGTTCATTTTTGAAAAGCCAAGAGTCACAACATTACGATGAATGAGGATATTATTAGAGTTCCTGGAATACTTTTTCTCAAAAATTTTCTTATGCAACCCCAATGAAATTTTACATGTTCGTATGCACAAAAAGGAGCAGATTCAAAATTTGAACAGAAAAGTGTATTGTGCCATTTAAAAATCAAAGTTGGTTGCCATAGCAACGAAATGACTGGCTCCCAAAAAATCAAGGTCACCAAAATATGCAGATAGATCAACTGAAAAAGCCTTGTCTGAAATATTTTTTTATACATGGTGTATTCAAAAAGTTATATCCATTATTCCATCTAAATTCACGTGACTTGCGGAAACAGTCAAATTTTACTTTAGGACCAGAAAACAGAAAGAATAATATTATGTAAGAATATTGGAAAAAGTCATAAACAAATTGTTCAATTTACGATTCTTTGCATATTTTTCTTTGCTTCGGTCCTCGAAGTACTTTTTATTTGTTGCCCAAATTACTAAAAATACATTAAGACATGTCTAAAAATATTGTTTCATTCAATAATTTGAATTATTATATAAATATAAAAAAAACATTCATTATGAAACTATCTTATAACATTCGCTGGCTCAAATGCAAATTCGGCACCTGGCAACATCTGTCTGTTCTCAAGGAGTTAAGTAGGTAATTTCCATATTATAGAACAGTATATTTTAATTTACGTTGCTCTTAGACGTAATAATTCAAGCCAGTTCCGTTCCTGCACAGAATTCTGCTAACCTGCTAAAATATAGGGAGTTACAACATACGATCCCGATCAGCTTAAACCGTTTCAACAAAAATACAAATTTCCGTCTTCCATCCTTTTGGAATAACAGATCTGGGAACCTAGATTGAATGCAGTTTTAATTCATTTTCCGTGTTTTCGATCATTACTGTTGGCTTTCAAAAACATGCAGGAGATTATGGCAACGCGAAAATAAAACCTTGTAATTTAGAGGGAGGCTGGATTTTTACGAAAAATGAGCTGGTCGGCGCTCTTCATTTAATAAAAATTTTTCATTATCATTCAATGTTTGATATTAATTTGATATAACAATAAATAAAGGTAATAGCGTTGAGTGAACAATTCACATAAAGAGGAGCAACGGCTGTCAAGTCTGACAGTTATATTTTCGCGAAAAACGCATGTGTGATTCAAAAACAATTTTCAAAAATTTCAAGAAATTATTTGACAGTCGTTGGTCCTCTATCCAAATATTTCACTCAGCGGTAATAGACAACAATAGTAGCGATATCTAGGGTACTACTGGATATATCAAATAAAAAAACAGATTAGATTTTATTTTTGTTTTATTCCATCATGAAACTTCAATTAATTTTGTCATATTATGTCATATTAATGTATGGGCCTGCAAAATGCAACATCCTTTCTTCTGTGACGAAATAGTATATTACATAGGGAGAGTAGTAAAAAGCTTATTACGTAATACGAGTGGAAAAGTTGCGCACGAGCCGCGTTTTAATTAAGAACAGATACGTAATTTTTTTATTACATGCCATTCATTACGTGTCAGTGTTCGTAACAATGGACTTACTTATAACCTAAACCGTCACTTAATAGGTATGTTACTAGCATATGAGTAGAAAAAGTTTATTACCGTGTCGCTCTAATATGCTTCTAATGCGAATCACTGAGCGAAGAATCCGTTTAAACAAGCTGCAAGCGTTTTTTGCTCGGCTATAAGTATCAAGCCGGATTTAAATCGACTGTTTTTAATTCTCTTTTCATGTTTCCGATCAGTATAGGCCGTTTTCGAAAACACGCGTGAGAGTATACAGCAGCAGGTCGGAAAAACCCTGAATATGCTGATTAAAAAGTCTATACCAAACAGCTGGAAAAATAACATGGATTGAAACTTGAGATAGCAAATCAAAAAGTGAATTTCTTTGTTAAAAAAAAAATAAATATTCATAAATTCATAAGAAATATGACAGAAATCAAATAGAAATAGAATATAAATAGAATAAATATATAGCCTTGTACCATGTAGGTACCTACTTACATTTATATCTAAGAAGAAGAATAAATTAATGTCAGTACATTATTTTTGCAAGCAACTGAGATATGCGCTATATTATGAAGTGTTGGGGTGGCATTTGGCTTTTGGAAAAACACACCGAAAACACATTTGGATTGGACGTATTCAAGGTCAGCTTTTGTTTAACTTCACTTGTTAGTATGTGTGGGTCGAATCTTGCAAGGTGAATTAGAACCACTTCTTGACATCCGATTGAGCTAAAATTTTGCGTACAAAATTTACAAAAACTTGTGGCAATTTGACATTGAATTATCTTAACGAAAACCTAGACTTAGTTTATTTTATTTTATTCGTTTTAGTACATGGCTTAAAAAGCTTGTTTTTAAAAGGGTTTTTAATCTTTATTTTTTTTATTTTATTAGTTTTAGTAGGTACCTTTATGGTTTAAATGAAAGCTTGTTTTTTTCATTATACTTTAGTAGATATATTCGCGTAAAAGTTAAGTCTGTTCTATTGAAAACTGTTTTCTGTGTTCATTCGCCATGTTGGGACTTCGAAAAACCTGACGAATCAGTTACAACCATTTTCGATAGTGATACCAAGCGCGAGAGCCAGGATTAATGTTAGGGATTTTATTGCCATTTCCATGTTTTGATCATTATTGGCCGCTTTGAAAAGCACGCATGAAAGGCAGGCAGTAAGCTAGCAAAACCCTCAACACGCTCTAATTAAACTGTGTATCAACCGACTAGGAAAAAAATCGAAAATAGTTCTGGTGAGATTGAAATTTTCCTGGTTGCCCGCTTTGTTAAACATTATCATTCTTTAATAAAATAAAATCCCATGCTAGCATATACTACGTAGCGACTATAATATAAAATAAAATACCTATACGTGAACACAAAAAAATGCCTTATATTATAATGTCGTTTATAAACTTCTCAATCTGGTATCAGGTGTGGGATTGCTTAATAAATATCTATTCAGAGGCATTTTAGAAACCGCCCACAAAAAATCCTATTGCACCAACTTTCAAACTTTAATTTTCGCAAAATAAGTGTTATTCAAAACAGGTCAAGTATGGAGGTTTATTCCAAAATATGTTAATTATAAATAAATATTACTTAACTGAAATAATTGAGAAATGCTTTAAAAATCCCTATTCCATAGTTAAATTAATCCTAAAAATAGCCAGTCTAGGACACAACTAATTATACCGAAGTTTAGATTTGCAAATTCGCTAAGAATAAGTTTTCAAGTGCCTAACTTTCGCAAAAGGTGCAACCAGAAAGTTCTGAATTTAATTTTATGGAATTATATTGCTGGAAACTGGTTTTATTCAATTTGCAGCCTTCTAGAAATCAATATTAACTTTCGTTTGTACTAAATCTTAAGTAACCGTGTCCGCATTTATTAAAAAATTATGTGAAGCCATCGATGACGTCAGAACCTATAGAAGTGGCGCCCCATTCATAAATTGACCTGAACCTCACTTGAAGACTCGGGGAAGGACTAACCACAACCTCGCGAAATTTTCGTATGTAATATCACAAGTGCCGGAAATTTTATCTGTAATTTTTTCGAAGGCGCTATTTTGCCTAGAAAGATCACGAGTATAAATTGGTCTTATATTTTCTGATAAAATCCCGAAAGCGAAGCTCGAGGGATTTTATCTCTGAAAATAAAAGCCCAATTTGTACATACGAGTGGTTTTGCTAATGGGCAAAATGGCGCTTGAGAATAAAATTATTTAGAAAAATTTCCGGCACGAGTGATATTTGTCAAGATTATTTCACGAATACGATTTAATAATTTCTGTATTAATTTTTTCTATGTTTACATTTCCATAACGACTCATTTTGAACCAGTTTATCAATAGCTTCGACTGTAGCGTCATTCGAGTAAACAAACTTGACGCTTGGATATCCAAGGCAAATGCGACTATACCTACACCCTGTTAGCGTTGGTTTATTTTCTGAATGTGTGTCATACATTTAAACGGAGACGGAGGTCTAGTAACAACAAATTAGGAATGTAGAAGTTATATAAATTCATTGATACAATGCTTAATAATTCCGCAACATAATTTATAAGCTGCATAATTTTGTAAAACACACCAATTTTAAGAAGTGCGTGTTTGTATCGAACAGATTTGCGGTTGCTAAGCAACGAAGTGATAATTGCACAAGTTGTATTACCGCTTTGGTATGCACAAGTGCAATTATCGCTAGCAGAGGCATATGATTGGTTGGATTTTTATGGAAGGAGCTACCTTATTGGATGCAACCAGTATGAGGGAAATAATCGAAATAATTTTTAGGTAGAGACATAGAGAACGACACATAAAAACTAACCGACTTCTCGCTCGGAAAATTATCTCTCGAAATTTCTATTTTTCCTACGTAAATGGAGCTAGCGAGTTCACGTGACGTAAAACTCGCCGTTTTTTAACAAACTGTTGCGTATTTATTCACATGTTCTCGACTATTTCGACACGACATTTTGTTCATTAACCCGTCGCGTCTACGCAACAACGATTTGTTTGCCGCGGCAATCCGGAGGATTTTAACTGTCCCCTTGGCTTATGCTTCCCCGGATTTTATTTGTTTTTCTCGCCGTCTGGCACATTCGCCGGCCATTCCGATTCGCATCCGTTATTAATTTTGCTATGGCTTCGAAAAATTCAATCTTCGCTTATTTGTTCATCAATATTAATGGGGAGGGATGGACGTGTTCCAATATTGCGTGGGCCTCACCGAGAGCTTCGCAAAATCGATTGGGATTTAAAAAGGTTTGTAAAGCAAACAAGAAAAAGTAAACAGAATTACGAATTCCGCATTATCTAGATAGTTTGCCAAATATAGAATATTTTTTTAGTTGGGATCCACTCAGACGCTTCGTGTTTTCTCTAATCGACTACATATATATTATGTATGATGTTGGGCTAGTAGTTTAGTACCAATTCAAGAGTGAATAATCCTGTAGGTAGGTATACTACACTCCTATATAATTAGTGAAATATCGATAAAACTGACCCAGTATGTAATAGGGAACTGACAGTTTAGTTCAATGTCTGGTGTTCAAGAACTAAATATATTTTGTCTCTACATACAGGGTGAACACTCAAAATTCTTATTTTTCACCCGATTTTAGCCGATCTTATTTCTAAGGATAGGTCGCAAGCAACTGTATTTTGGTGCAAAATTTCAATAATTTCAGTATTCAAGTCCTATACTACGATTTTTCTCTAGTAGGTTCCTAACAAATGACGAAAATCGTTTTGTGTTTTTTTAACTCAAAACTGACTACGTTATTGGATTCGGGACCATCTGGAACTGGGTTGTACCAAGTTTCCTTCGAAATTAAGAATTATTAAAAGATTAATATTAATAATTATTTATAAATCTGACTTCCAAATTAGAAATTTCATTTTTCGTAAGATTGCCATAAGTTTTTATTTATATCGTTTAAACACAAAAAAAAATATTATTCAAAAAATTTCCAGAGCTAGAGACTACATAAATTATTTTTTTACTACTAACCTGAGAAATCACCATTATTTACCTCATTCTTCTAATAAGAAGTAATAAGTATTTCTCTCCCTAGGTAAATAATGATAATAAAAAAATACCTAGGTAAATAATGAAAAATTTTCTACATGACGTTTAAAAATTAGTTTCATTTTGTCAGCTTGACAACTGAACTCCCAGGCTAAATCTAATCAAATATGTAAAATATGGCAATATTTCAATGTTAGTAGTAAAAAAATTCTATATACACTTCGGTTGAGAAGGCCATTATTTACCTCGCATATTATATCCTCACTTCTCAACCTAAATGTATAAATATACTATTATTATTTGAGGTTGTATTATAAATTAACAAAATGTGAAACAGTGAATCCTTTAAAATAATGTATATAATAATAATCAGTTCTTTATCTTATAAGTTCATTTTATATATAGGTGTACATTACATTTTGGCAGCTTATTTTGAAGTTTGTGTTTATTATTTGTTAAACAAATTGTTTTGTCTAAATTAAGGCGGGTTTATTCAAGCCAATTTAACGTAATTTAACATTAACGTAACGTAAAAGAGAAGTTAAAATGTATATTATTCAATGGGAGTGTTTATGCAACAAAATTTAACGTAACGTAAAAGTTAACCAACTTTTAACATTTGTGTTACTCAGTTTGCGCACGCGTAATTTCATTGCTAACAATAAGAAACAAACTCAACTAGTGAGAACAAAAACTTTCTAGCACTGTTTGTTTATTACTTATTATTTAGGATGGTTAATAAAGTACTAGGTCGCCCAGGGGGCCTCCAATGTTGAAATCGAGGACTAATAAATTTTGTGGTAAAATTTGATTTTGTCATTTCCCCAGTTTTTGCGCAGACTTAAATTATGAAATAATCCTTGCATAAACGGTATACTAAATTCTTATGTTACGTTAATTTTAAAGTATATTAAATTGTCTTGCTTAGGTTAAGATATAATGTCAAAAATAGAATAATGATCACTAAAAAATTATTATACCTACTAGACTCAACAAAAAGTATGTGTAAATATTACTTAAATTATCAACATAAGATCTTTTATTCATAGATAAATTACCGTTTAATTAATCTCAACCGTTTCTAAAAAAAAAAGTCTTATGGTAGCTCTTTTCAATCTGTAGAATTTTGGTGTGACACAATTGAATTGATTTTTTGTAATCTGCAATCACTTTTGTGTTTACTGATCCTATCTTTAAGGTGTCCAACATATACATTGTTACAATAATTAAGTACTTACATGGAATTTCATAAACACCTAATTTTTCAAAATTAGTTAAAGGTGTTTTTAATTTTGTAAATCATTTAGAAAAATGTTAAAATATTTATTTTTGCAAACTAAACGCTTTTATTTCATATAGGTTAATTAGTTATTATTTCAGAGCAAATAATCGAAGATATTCAAAAGTTTTAAGGTTTTTAAGTTTTTAAAAGTAATTCTATAAAATCAGATTGTTTTTGAGTTCTGCGTGAAATTTTATCGATTCTACTTTTTAATGCTTTCACCAAATTAATTTTTGTTTTGATTGGATGGTACGAAAGATGTTAATAAACCTACTGCTACAAATAGATTTGTGATACCATTCGGTAATAATAGCAAAGTCTAGAGAATACTATTCTCTAGACTTTGATAATAGTATTTTCATTTATTTGTCCTTGTTAGCATGATGTCTAAAAAAGCTACCTTATTATTTACTTCCTTTTCTACAGTAAACTGTAAAAATGTATTATATTGGTTGACAAGATTCAAGCAGAAATCAATTTTATCTAAAGAAACATGTACATATTTTTTTTTAAATTGGAATATCGAAATCTAATTTTGAAATACAATCGAAAAATAATTCGTCCAAAATATAATTAGGAACAATCGGTGACAAACTTGAACCGATAGGAGTACCAAATATTTGTCTGTAATATTTATCTTCAAAAAAAACATTAAGGTCAATTTCACAATGATTTTTAACATTATGCAAATTTTTATTAATACTTGACTTTACTAATTTTAAAGGTTATTAGTAAAAAGTTAAATTACTTCGAAACTAATCAAAAACTAATTTTGAAGTAGTTGAAAATTATTTATAAAATTAAAAAAGAGTTTTCTTATATTGCCTGTTGACTGCTACAACACTAAAAAGATCACTTTTTTTGTAAATTTTGTCTTTATCATATTTTCGTTATTCTTGCTAAACACTTCAGTCAACGGTATTTTAGTTATTTTGCAAATATTTAGTTTTATAACCAAATTCAGTATTTGTCGACATTTAAAGGTTATGTTATATATTTATTGAGTTAAACTAGACTGGAAAAAAAATACTTATTATTTTTGTTAAGATCTGAAGGTAAATATTTATAAATTTACCTGCTAAGTCTAGGTCTAGGTACTTTGATTTTTTGGTATTTTGCCCATTTTCTTTTTAGAAAAGTGCCCGTTTCCAATTTCCAAGTCATACGTGATTTTTCGAAACTAAAATTATGTCACAAATTAGTTTCAAACCAAGCAGGGCTAATCCCCAGAAGCTCAAATTTCAACTCGATTTTTTTTTGTTATTTACACCAAATGTGAACTCAATCCGGAGACACACTGTATAGACCTATTATAGATACAATGACATGGAGACTGCGGTTTTTAGTACGGTAAAAACCGGATTTCTGATATTGCAAATTTTCCACCAACGTGTAAAAATTTCATCCCCGAGAAAATCTGGACGTGGACCCGGAAAACAAGATAATTAAAACGGACAACAGTTGGCCTTAATGGCACCATTCCGGTCGCCTTCGCCCGGAATACATAATGTCGTTTCCCGAAAGTTGCCACGAACAGTAAACACCCTCTGACGCCCTCCGGTCAGCGCCGTTCGACTTTGCGGCCGTTCGGGGCTAGGGGTTGCGACGATATTAAAATGCGGTCTGTGGATGAGTTTTGGAGATAGGCCGAAGGGCGGGATATAAATAAGGTCGTTCCGAGTTGATTGGACTCGATTGGGAAATTATCGAGTCAATAAGGTGATACTTGACAGGAATGCAAGAAATGCAGTCCCCCTTCCTCTCTGAAAGTCTATTGGATATTAACGAATTACTATATTTGCTTCGATGCCTGATGAAGGGTTTATTTTATAGCAAATATCTCCAGCACTCTTAAAAATATGTATTAAATATTTTTAAGAGTGATGCGGGGTTGCATCTGAGTACGTGGCAACGCTGCATACCCAGGGTCCGCCCGGCACCGTCGCAATAACAAGGCCCGCCAGCTGAAAGCGATGAGTCATCCAAGGGAGGTGAGCCTAAGGCGCCAAATTCAAATTTCAAGGTGTCAACTTGGTAAATTTGGTAAAAAAACACTTTAAAATGATTGTTTACATATATAGCTCATGGTTTTACAACACGGATAATAATCTACGAGAGTGAAAGTCACATTTTCAAGGAGTTTTGGTGCATTTAGATATCTACCGGTAAAATTTTCGTAAATGCCAATTATTTCTTATTTGCCTGCCTAGATTCAACTAAATTCGAATAAATAAAACCATAAAACTTACTGACTTCAAGGTGGTTACGTTTAATCACGTAAAATTGTTGGGTATAACACTCTCCAACAGTCAAAATCCTGGAAAACTGTGTAGGAACAAAATCTCTTTTGATGACCTTAACCCACTTTTCCCTTAAAATGGCTTTATGGAGGAAAACGCGGACACATTAGGACCGCCTTTGCAGTTGGGAACGGAACACGTCCACGGCATGATTTAAATTAGTCCGAAACTATAGACACAACCTAAAACCTATAAACTAAAATTGAACTTTTTAATCACTTTATTCTGAACCACTGCTGTTTTACCACCTTATTAATAAAACTCCACGTCCACATTACTAAAAAAACACAGTCCAGCACACAACAAACGTTCTTTAAAACAGAAAAATCGACAGACAAGTAAACGTAAATAACTTCAAAAAGCAACCTCCCGACCTCCCTGTGATGACGTAGTGACGTTTCGCGTCGCCAGCTGGCAGGCCTTTATCATTGCGACGGTGCCGGTCCGCCCCGATGTCTGTCATCGTATGATTGTTTTCAGCCATGGGCGGAGAGCTTTTAGTCTGGGTTTGACATTTTATAAGAGAGATGTTGACATGAATTCGAATAAATTGTTTTTACATGTATCTAATTAGTTAATTTTATTTTTATGTTCCTTTAAATCGAGTTTAAATCGATCTAATAACATTAATTGATGATTAATACCACAATAACTTAATTTCTTTCGCGCTCTCCTTCTTTATGAGATTCGAACTCCTCCCTCAGGCCCCCTTTGCTCCTCAGATCGAAAGTATGCTTTAAATGCGTCCCCTCTTTACCTAAGTGCAAAGTATAAATGAACTCACTTGGAACACAGTGATATACGGGGCGCTATCTATTTCATAGCATTTACTGCGCTCTGCTACTGGTAAAAATACCAGACTTATCAGCAAAAATCCTCTGTATAAAATTTAATGCGGTCGACGTCGACCTATTCAAGGAGGCTGCCACTAAGAAAGCGAGCGTAGCGATTTGATTGGTTGGTGTTTCGGACATCCATGGAGCAGGTGTCGACGTGGGCCAGTTAGGCCAGTATAACCAGTGCCGTGCGCGGAAATAAGGAGTGAGCTTTATTTTACAGATTTTGGTTTTGTGCATATATTTTTGTGTAACAAAATTATTGGTTTGCTTTGGTTTGAATTATTTAATGTTTATTTTATTCTTTATAGAGCATTTAAACAAAAATTTGTATAATATTATTAAGGGTCGCGCGCCGCCTATGACTATCTTGTTTTACAAAGCAAACGCCGCCCAAGCGTTTTTATGATGTTCCAAGTGAGTTCATTTATACCATACCTATGTCAATTTCGATACAGAAAAATCTAAATATATTGTCGGAAATTAAACGTTAAAGTAAGAATCCGCACTTATAAAAAAAAACGAGCAAATAATAATAATAATATATTCCCTTGTTGTCATGCTGAAAATATTATATAATTCAAACCCCCCCCAGTCTCATCAGTTCGTGCTGAGCGCCATTTAAAGCCGCTGCGTAATGTTTCCTTCAAAATGGAAATGTTCCAGCTATTTCCTGACTCGCGGCAAAATGATGTTTACACTCTCTTGTAATTTGCCAAGAAGGGAGAGAAATTCCACCAACAAATTTAAGGCTGCTGCCAGCCTTGTTCGAAATGAAGTTAGGCCGGATCCACTCTCAAAAATAAGTAAAATGAAAGCACTCTCCAGGGTAATATGGGGGTGTTTTGTCCCACAACCATGCCGTCGAAAAATCAAACGAAACGGTTGGAAATAGGAATGGATGTTGAGTAATTCGGTATTTAATTAATTTGCTTTATCGAGCCGTTGAATCGGTTTCAATATGATTCAATTCAACTCGTTCAACTGATTTACCAGAGCCACGAGGGCATAGAGTCCACGGGTTTGGTCCAAATATATATTTTTGAAAATTCTATTCTTCGATTTTCCTAGAAAATTGACATATTTATGCGTTTTTCGAAAAAGTTAACCGGCCGGGTATTTAGAAACTTCTAAGTTCAATTTCGACCGGATATAAGCCTGTATCCAGATGGTATTTTCCTTTTTCGGGCGTACTGTTTGGGGCGTAATCATAAAACCTTCCCCTTCAGTAAGATCGTAGGTAAAAAAAACTTCCTGTTTCGGGCGTTGTCGCTGCCTTCATTAAAACAGGTAAAATTAGGTCTCTATACTTGGTAATAATAGACAGGTGATTATGAGAAGGGGCGGTGTGAATTATAATGCAAATGCGCTTATAAACTTTAATCTACATAATAATAATACATTTAGAAATAATGTTATTGGAATTGAACGACATAAATAATTTTTTAAGGTTTCTAAAAGATTTACCCTACCACCAACTAAATCGTCAAAACGATTCGTTTTAAGCGATTATCTATATCTATATATTTTTTGGATCGTTTGGGAGTTTGTATGTACATTTTGTTTCTTAGAAATGCTGTGTCATAAAATAACATCTCATCCTGTAATGATTTCAGCAGTTTATAATATGTTGGGGTGGGCTTACCCGATCTTCTTGTTAAGCCTGTTATGCCAACCTTCGACAGCATTTGTATAGTTCGATGTCGTTCTCTAGAGCAGCCCATAGCTCTTTTCGTTCCATCCAAGTGTCCAAAAAGTAATCATAAATTTTGGTGAGTGAATTTTTCGCCAAAGTGACTGGTTGAAATGCAAGTTACATCCTCTTATATCTGTTTCTGAAAACTCCTCTTTGAGAGCACTGATTGCTGCTATCTCAAAGTCAATATGGATTTTCAACGGACGAAAATTATTTAGCAGATTCCTTAGTAGACTAAATAATCTTTTGTAGGTTTCCTTCTTCTTATTTGGTAGCAGGGCATAAATTGCTGGCATTACGCACGTTCTTTTTTCGGTGCTGCCAATATATATCCACATGCATTCTATATAATTGGTGAAAGAGTGCACTGGAACTTTTGATTGTTCCATCCAAGAAAAACGTTGTATTATTAGTTGTTCAGGTTGTACCCAAAAATTAATATTCGTTCTTCGGTGCCATCGTCAATACTTCATTACCTCAGGAACAACCACTTCTGTCATAGTCTTCAGTAGCACCTCAATACCAAGTGATCTGTGTCTCTGTTTGTATAGAGAATTTTCCAGAGATGAGAATTCTGGAACTTTGGTCACAAAATCTAGGCCCATATCTTTTGCGGTCCTAAATTCTTCACGATATATTTGTGGCACTGGTGTTAGCTCTTCGCGTGCCCTCTTTTTCGCTCGATGAATATTCGGAATGCTGGTATGGTCTTTCTTCTCGATGATCGTGGTGGAAGGGTAATTTGTGATAATTGTGCCTGGACAGGGATGCTTAAAACAAATCCATCTGATAGTATTGTTCTTATTTCGGGCTTTGAAATTGAATTTATAACCTGAATGAAGAATAACTGGATGTCTACGTTTAGATGTTATAACTTGTAGATCCATGGTACATAGACGTATTCGGTATATAAAATAAGATCATTTGCCTGTAATTTTATGGTTTGTGTTAATTTAGAGAGAAATTATGCCTAAACTGAGATTTTTAAAATGATTTATACTTGATTTATTAAAGAACGAAAATGAGAACGCCCAAAACGGGAACTGCTTTTCTCTTTCTTCCGCACTACGCCCGAAACAGGACATTTTTAGGTAGCATTTTTGTAACGCACTAAACAGGACGCCCGAAACAGACATGAATCATCCAGATCCAGCCAATTTTTTTTTTTTTGCGAAATCGTCAAATTTCAGATTCCGAACGGGCCGATCCCCGAAAATCTCGTTAAAATAATCGCTACGGGCGATTTTACCATAAAAAATTCATATCGAAACTGAAAACTCCAAGTTCGGATTTTTAGTTGTATTTTCGGCTTGGCTAGAAATATATGGGCGCCATTACATTATTTGCCAGGAAGGCTCTAGTGGGGGGGATAGCAAAAAATTTCGAACCACAAAATATTATTGCCAACTGGTGGTAATTTTTTCTTTGTTAACTTATGAGCCCATAATAATTTCTAGCCAAAAAGTACCTACTGCTTTTATTTATACAATTTACACAATTTATACAATTTATACAATTTATACAATTTATACAATTTATACAATTTATACAATTTATACAATTTATACAATTTATACAATTTATACAATTTATACAATTTATACAATTTATACAATTTATACAATTTATACAATTTATACAATTTATACAATTTATACAATTTATACAATTTATACAATTTATACAATTTATACAATTTATACAATTTATACAATTTATACAATTTATACAATTTATACAATTTATACAATTTATACAATTTATACAATTTATACAATTTATACAATTTATACAATTTATACAATTTATACAATTTATACAATTTATACAATTTATACAATTTATACAATTTATACAATTTATACAATTTATACAATTTATACAATTTATACAATTTATACAATTTATACAATTTATACAATTTATAGAATTTATACAATTTATACAATTTATACAATTTATACAATTTATACAATTTATACAATTTATACAATTTATACAATTTATACAATTTATACAATTTATACAATTTATACAATTTATACAATTTATACAATTTATAATACAATTTATACAGTTTATAATACAATTTATACAATTTATACGACAAGTGTCACCAATAGAAATTTGTTTTTGTGTGAGCGCATAAAAATCATTGTTTTTAAAACGAGTATACAGAAGAAGCAGAGGTGTTGGTTTAAATAGAAATTACAAAATCAAAATATTATGATAAAATTTTTCCTCTTTTTTTTTCAATATAAGGGGTTAGAACCCCTAAACTATCTACAGCCCTGGGCTTATGTCTCATCTAATGTAATAGAATGGCAATGAAGACAAAATAATAGTAATTGCTTCCCTCCCCAGCACAAGCATTCAGTTGCTTCGGGGGTACTCCCAGTTTGGAGTATTGTGAGGGTGATAATTATTATTATAAATCAATGTTATTATTACAGGGCAATTTTGATTTTCCACTTTATTCAATCAATGAATCAATGTTGTTTATTCTGCGTTGGGGACATTTTCAATATGAACACTTAGGAATCTCGAATTAATTAAAATTATATTTTCTTCAAAGAGGGTTTTCGATGATGCTAAATACCAATCAACAATTTCTAGATTTCTAGATTTATATAACCAGAAGTTATTTAAAAAAACTAAGTATTCTGGAATACTACTTGAAGGTTCTCTAATGGTTGTATGGGTAAAAAATTATTTTTTTATTTTACAAAAAAATGTTTTATCGCTATAACTTTTTTACCGACCCCCTTAATACAAAATCTGAGTACACCATTTAATTCCCCTTAATTTTTGCTACAATATCATTTTTTGAATGATGATTTTGTAATAAGCTGTCTCCTCGTTAAGCAAATTTTTCCTTCTTGGATGGGCCACCCTGTACGAGCGAATAGCAAATGGGATGTGATTATACTAAAATATTATAATCAGGGAATGAAGTAGTGGGAGGCAAATTGGATAGTAGAGGTGGCGGCGCCACTCCTCCCCTGCGAGGGATTCCCCAACTAATCCGTTAGTAGGAGTAGGGAGAACTTACTTGCGGTATGTCACTAACGAATCCGAAAAGAAGGCAACTATGCGCATCTACGTCAGTTGCGAATCACGAATTCTAAATAATGTGGCGGCTGCGGTTGTGTTTTACGATTTTGTATAGTTTACAGTTTAATGTGCCAAGAAAAAAGCGTAAACAACTGACTGACCGTCAGTCCAGCTCGCCAGTGCTTTGAAATAGGCCAAAAATGCCGGGATGTGCGGTCAGCATATGTCCAAATAATACCTAATAGAAACAGTAAGGGAACGGAAATTAAGTATTATAAATTTCCCAAGGACAATAATCTGGTAAGGAAACAGATTATTTATAGAACAGAGCATTAAAAATAGGGGACTGAACAGAGTTTATGCCTGGTTTATACAGCAAATAAAATAGAATGTGCAATAAAAAATTAGCCTTGTCATGGTTAAAGGGAATCGTCATTTGATCCCTATTTTACTCACTATTTATTATGTTGTTTTGTTTGTTGTTTAACTATAAACTTTGTAGTAGTTGTGCAGGTTGTGCTTGTGTCGAGGCTTGTGTGCATTAATTGGTAAATAAGGCTTTAATTGACATAAACCGACATAAACACTGGAAGGGAAAAGTTATATTTTTGCCTATAACAAGTCATCTGTAAAATACTTTTTTTCGATGGAGAGTTTGTGTCGATAGAAGACAAAACTTAGTTCAGGATTACCTTACTTACAATAAATGTAATATTTAGATACCTATATGATATTTTTTAATGTCTACCAATATACGGTCTTTTAAAAGAAAAATCCTGTTAATTTAACAAAATATATACATCAATTTTATTTGCATGCATACGGTTAGCTAAAACGCAAAGAAAACAATTTTTTTTAAAATTATAATTATTATCAAATTAAATGTGTTTTTTATGAACAGAATATTCATTCATTTATCTAGTAATATAATCTACATATTTTTAACAACATTTATTTAAAAGCAAACGTTTAAAATAAGCAAAAACCTATAGAAAAGTATCTATTGCTGTGTAAAACATATGGAGCAATTTAAATTCTGATTCGCACTGACGTCACAAGGTGCGACAGAGATAGGCATATGGATGCGCAATGAATACCGTGGGTGAGTGTATCATGGGTTGAACCGCATTAGGAAGTAGTAGCAACGTCACCTTCATACCTATCTCTCTTTATTCGATTTCTTAGATACGATACCTATACCTATTGTTGAAAAATGAAACATACTGCAGACTTTGACTTTTGCAAATCGTGACCTCTTTATAAAAGCCATATGCGACGAACCGAAGGTTAACTCGCGATGTTCAATTTTCGGCCGCCGTCCAATCTGACCATTACGTTCGGCCGCGCTATACCGGAACGAGACGGTTTCCGTCCCATTTGTCACCTTATCCTCTCGGCGACGTCTGACCGCCGGTCCCCGGCTTATCCTGGACGCGCCCTGGAAATCCGCCGGGCCCTCCCCGATGCCGACGATGCCGGGAAAGGGCCGTGCGTGACGCGCGCGCCCCCTAGGGGCACGTAAAGTCGTGTGTAGCGGGGCGGACCTATGGCGGACGCCCCAGGGAATGCTAATGCGGCCGGGGACGGCGACTGGAATTGTCAGGATTTCGTGGGGGATGCCATGATTTGTAAGGACAAGTCAACGAAAATCTAATATTTATTGACTCGAAAAAATACGGGGTGGTCACTTTTTAGTAGTTATAGATTGCTGTTTCTGTGACACCAATGTGCTTTTCGTGCAAAATAATGTAAAAGGTGGAAACAAAGGACCCACAGAAACGGCAATCTATAACTACTCTTTTTCAATGCTCACCATTGGGGCTCCGGAAACAGTAAACGATAGAAGGGCAGTTGATTTAGAGAAATGTTGCGCATTTTAGTCCTCATTCATTATCTGAAAAGAAATCAAAGATAGCTCAGTCCGTTTCTGAAATATTCTGAAAAATCTGACAACCGCCGGTTCTGGAAATAGGTAGCTCATAAGGATCTTTTTATTAGAACACCCAACTTTACGATTTTCTTATTCTTATGCTTTCAGACACGCTCTTTTCACTAGTTGACAAAAATTTTCTAGGGCTGCTAGATTTTGAGTTACCGTTTATACAAGATCCCAATCGGGAGCATCGACCACCTTGTATATAGGCTGACCTGGGACTTTCACGTTCTGGAGAAACATATTCATACTACGAGTATATATTTTTGGAAATTTTGGGAAGTCAATACCTAGATAATTATTATTATTAAAATAAATGTACCATTACGTACATTTTTACACCTCCCTTATTTTCTATATTTTCTAGGATAGGAAATTAAGTTTCAGATAAACGTTGTAGAAGCCAAAGCAAGCTTTTCTCAGCGTTTATTTAATTTTATACAGGGAGTTCAGAAAGGCGGTGCCAAATTCATACCTATGTTTTTTTTAATGGAGCATCCTGTATATTTTTAGATGTTTGAAATCTGCTCATTGTCACAATTTCAATGATGTATACATGTAATATGTTTGTTTCAAGCGTTTGGAAAATATTCGACCTTGAAACTTTCAATTTTGCACTTTTAATTGTATTAGTTTATACGTACAGAGTGTCTTACTTAAGAGTGAAACAACCCTATAACTTCTTTAATAACTGCGATGCCACAAACGAGGCTAAAAATCCGAAAGTTATATTAGGCATTTTTTTCAAAAAAAAATTACTAGAAAAAGTTGTTTAGAATCGATTCAGAACCCTAAATCCAAAATTTTGTCAAAATCAAAAAATATTAAATAAATAAAATTAAAGTAACAATTTAAAATTTGTTTTGCAGCTTTTATTTTAAAATAATTACTTTATGAAAACAACTTGCCTTCAAAACTTCCATGGCACACTTTTCTAAAGGCAGAAAATTATTAAATTAAATTCACTAAAACACAATTAACTCCAGGGTTTTATACAAAAGTAATTAGTAACAGTTTTATAATATAGGTATTGGAAACTCTTATACAAACATGTTATATTACGTTGTGGGAACGGTCACTGCACATGCTACAAAATGGTGCTGATAATATTTACACCACTTAGTTATACCCCTAGTACCTACATTGATTTTATATAACCCTTATAAACTCCAATTACTGGAGGTGATAACCGTTTCCTTTAATATAAAACGCCGCTAATTCTATATGACATTTATATAACTAGATATCACTTGTGGTATTGGGGTTGTCTACATACAAGCGTAATGTTTGTTTACATTAGTAGATGTGGGTTGACAAACGTGTGCATTTTGATGATTTTGCTCTCTATATATCCTTGGTTATTTCTCTGAGGTATGTGCCGAATATCTCCCAGTTTCGAGAGGCGTATGGCAACAATATGCCACATACCGCGGTATGCGCCCTCCAATTGCCATTAATTTAATTCGTCCCCCCTCTAATCACCTTTAAAACCTGTTCAACCATGCCCGGGGGGGAGCAGCAGCCGTGGGCGGCGCAAGTTCGCGCGTTTCGTTGTTTTGGAAGCGCGGCCCTTTGTGCCTCAACCGCCGGCTAATTAAAATTACGATCTGGGGGCGGCGCGGGGGCGGTTCCGGCTACCCCGCGGGGGTTGGGGGATGATGGACGTTAAGTGGGTCGCGGCTCCGCCGGCGAAATTTCACGGGGTAATCAGCGGGTGCCGCCCGCGATGACCGGTGGCCGAGCGGATTACGGTTCTCATATTTCACTTCTGTTGTGCGTCGGGCGAACGGCCGTGCCGGACCCCTATCTACCTCGTGTATCTGGTTTAATTTGGAAAGAGGCGAGCGGAAAATTTGGGTCGGTCTGCTCGCGATACCGTTCCGTAATTAAGCGGTGAAAATTTGAAAAAGAACAGACAAGGAAATCGCGAAATAGAAATAATAAAAATTATTAATTAAGGTGTTCTCTTGTCTGCTTTTAAAAGTTCTAGTCTCCCTGTCTTCTAGCGTTTTTCTACTTTTTGTGACTTTTTCTAGTAATCGAATAACTGGAACAACACTATATATTATTAAAGACCTGTGCACAGTGTGCATAGTGCTCTTTCAAGTGATCGCCACTGGCGCCACACGACGAAACAAATTTACACGGAGGTTTAATATTAAAACACCATTGTTGCAGAATCTTTTATAAAATAAAAACATGCAAATATGTTTTTACAACGAATTTAATATTCAAAATAAAATATTTGTTTGTTATGTCCTGCTGATTTGACAAGTTCACATGACATATTTCGATACATATTTTCTAAAATTTATTTGTGGCGCAAACAGATCCATTTAATTTTTTATTGGGTTTTTCGCCACCAAACTGATCGAAAGACAACTTTTTCAAGTTGCCTGGAAAATTCATAAATTCTTAACAGTGAATGAACGAAATTTTAAACGTGGAACTCAAAAAATATCCAACAAATTTGTTTTCTGAGCTTTCGGAGAATAAATCTTCCTCCTTTCTCAAAGATCATGCCACGTCAAAGTGAAGTGACAGATTGATCCATTTAATTTTTAATTGGGGTTTTCGCCACCAAAGTGATCGAAAGACAACTTTTTCAAGTTGCCTGGAAAATTCATAAACTCCAATTACTGGAGGTGATAACCGTTTCCTTTAATATAAAACGCCGCTAATTCTATATGACATTTATATAACTAGATATCACTTGTGGTATTGGGGTTATCTACATACAAGCGTAGTGTTTGTTTACATTAGTAGATGTGGGTTGACAAACGTGGGAATTTTGATGGTTTTGCTCTCTATATATCCTTGGATGAGGGCGCGTGTTTTAAGCGTGCGTGGAAGCTATCATTGCAGTAGGTTCTTTGTTTAGTTGGTTTTGATATCTGCGTTGGTGCGTCGCGCGCGTCCTATCTCGGGCGATATGGAAGACAATACGGACATGGACATGCAAATACCGTCAACTTCGGCTGTCTGGAATGACGTTGAAAATGTTAAAGTTGGACAATTAAGTAAGAGTGTGTGTGAAGGTGTAGAGTAATAATAAAGGGATTTTCAACATTAAACGGATAAGCTTCAATTAATTACTAACGGAAGGGCAAAACCTCAAATGAAAAATTTAACCACAAAAATGAATGAATGACTTTCACAGATATCGCTGTTGTCTATTGACAATATACTTCTAAAGAACATGTTAGAGCATCGACGTTTTTATGATGACGTCATTGACGAATTCGCAAAAAGTGATCCAAAAATCGAATTACATTACAAATAGGTAAGTTTTTAAACATTGCATCCCTTACTTAAAATGTCACCGCACGCCCCTGCTCTTGTCTGCTTTTAAAAGCTCTAGTCGCCCTGTCTTTTAGCGTTTTTCTACTTTTTGTGACTATTTCTAGTAATCTAATAACTGGACCAACACTATATTATTAAAGACCTGTGCATAGTGTGCATAGCGCTGTTTCAAGCGATCGCCACTGGCGCCACACGACGAAACTAATTTACACGGTGGTTTAATATTAAAACACCATTGTTGCAGAATCTTTTATAAAATAAGAACATGTAAATGTGTTTTTTTACAACGAATTTAATATTCAAAATAAAATAAAATATTTGTTTGTTATGTCCTGCTCATTTGACAAGTTCACATGACATATTTCCATACATTTTCTTAAGAAAAGCGGGTCTAAAAAGCAAGCAAGAGTATTTGGTACCTTTTGGTTTTAAATGAAGTCTATGGCTAGTTGTAGTGTAAGTAAGCATAAAACGTATTCGATTTTTCAGTTTCTTCTTTATATGAAGGACTATTGGTTCGCTTTGGAGCTATAAACAAAATTATCTATTTTCATTCTTGCATACGTTACAAAATACTCTTTCAAAATAATATTTAGAATTTTCGCTTCTTCAGCTGGTTGATCAGATCATCCCATAATTCCAAAATAGTGTTTATTCCTCTGCAATTTAACTAATGGTCTGTGCTGTGTGCATATGTACCATTTTCTTCATGTGCATGAAAATATCATGTTATCGCAAACATATCTACCTATAAAAGGTGTGTTAATGGGATAAAACTGCCAAATAATGGACGCAAAGACAATTCGTTACCGTAAAAAGAAGGTAAATCGTAATAAAGCTGGATATTTAAAATTTGGGACATTGTAAACCTCAGAAACTGACATACCAATAACCACAGAATACCCCCATATAACCTATAATAAGTCGCCACCCCAATCCGAAAACAACAATGAAATATGACGTCATGCTCGGGGTCTTTAATATACTGTTCGGTCCAGCTAATAAAGCGGTCTTTCCTCGAACTTGTTGGCTTTGAAGACCTATTATTGCTACATACCGGGTTTTATCTCTTTTTGTTCTAAAAGTAAAAAATAAAATAAGAAAATAATTTTTTCTTGAAATCGGCAGTAAAGTGTCCCAAAATCGCCATTAAAAGCTCATGAATCGGCACTGAAGTAACCCATTATTGTAAGATTTTTTCAATAAGTAGGCCTTTGCGAAATTGTTATCAGTATAAATATTTTAGTAGGTTTGAATATCAATAGATTTATTATGGAGGCTGCACAACAAGCAGCAGTTTGGTTTTTCTGTTCGAAGCCGCCGTGTCTTTGTCATACTTGACCTAGGTAGAGCGATCGTCAAAGTCAAGCAACGCCGCGCGTAGTCGGTTCATGGACGGGTGATCCCTTATTATTATTTTCTTGCCTAATAAAACTTTTTTTTCCGATTTCAAAAAAATATATAATATGTAGGTACCTCGGCACTGAAGTTCTTTTTATGACTCATGTGGTTTATTTGCCTCAGCCAGAGGCCTCGGCAACTAAATTCCACATGAGTCATAAAAAGTCGAACTTCAGTGCCTTGGTACATAAATAACTATTTGTTAAATTCTAGATAACTAAATGTTTATAATAAAATGACCGGGGACACCCTGTATTATGAATTTAGATACTTCGGACTAATGGAATTTTATGATCAAAGGAACTTACCTATAAGTGAACTTCGAGGATAATAATTCTGAAATTCAATATCCGGTTCAAAAATATATTCGTCTTCGAACCGGAATTAAGCTTGAGAATAATAATTCGTCAGTATCTACTAAGAAACAAAATATAAAGCAACTGAAGAGATAATTCGGATAATTCACAACGATCGTTTTGATAAGAAAGAACGCGAGTTATGCTAAAGAAAAATTAATAATATCAATATCTCCAGTGTCAGAAAACAAGATTGATCTAATTAGATTAAAATCGATAGATAGTTACTTAGCGCAGGGTTAAAGTTAAAGCATCCGACCAGTAAATTGTAGGTCCAGGGTTCGAATACCACACGAAGTCCCAACTTTTTATTTTTCTGTTTATAGCCGCATCTGCCGCTTTTTGAAATACCTACCTATTTTAGAATTTTATTCAGTAATTCACATAATTTTTTTGTCAGTTTCTCACTTGCTCTATAATCCATTATACTTGTTGCCGCATTACGGCTGTCGCCTGTCACGCCTTTCTCTTTTATGAGCTCCCGCCCCGTACTCGATTTTTTATGTACACACGCCATAAAAGTATGATACATCAGCTAAAAAAGAACTCGCCCGAGCTAACCGAAATCCCCCAAATGTTTTTCGAGCGTTACCGCACAAAATTTATTTATACGCCCATTTTGATTTATGAATTTTCAATCGGTTATGTGATACGGTATCATAAAATTCATCTGTGATTGATGGTTGTGTATATGTGCGTGTAAAGTGGGGTTCTGCTCTAAGAAAAGGCGGTTTTTCGCCGTTCATTATGTAAATATATACCGTTTTTTTGGGGGGTTAAGATAAGCGAACCCCCAATACGAGCTTTCATATAGGGGATGCTTCCTAAGAAGAGAATATACTTTCATGTAAATTGTTTGGCAGTAATAAGCTTACACACACTTGGTACAATAGCGGTGTGCTCTCAATGTTTTTTTTGTGTAAGGAGCTTATAATACAATCTTGAAATGTATACAGAGGGCTTTTTATATACACAAAAGGGATACTTTTATAAGATTCCTTAATAAAAACAGTTTTTGTTAAAATATCTAAAGAGTAGGACATGCATTTATTTTTGACTAAAAACGGAGTTAATTTTATATAAAGCAACACAGTAAAAAAATCGATGTAAATCCTCTTCGTGTAAGTGGTGAAATAAATTTAGTGCTGAACATTTGACGCGAAAATTGGAGGATTTCAAATATCTTAACCAAACCTCATTTGGTAAAATTCACACTACAACAAATTCGTTAATTTTAACACTTGTGTATTTTTTTTATATTTCTAACACGGCTTCGTGTTTGTTCACAGCACGCGGTGTTCCTTAACACCATTCGGTGTCCCTTAGCACTAAGCTGTGTCAAATTGAACGTATTTACACAAGTTTCTTGTTACGTAGATGAGAGGGGGAAGGTATTTCACCAGTTATGGGGGTAAAATCTTAGGCAATCGAAGCCATGGCATCAGTTGTTTGTCGAACGGGTTGCGCGACGGAGCTTATCAGTTTGTCTGACGTGTGACCCGACCGCGTGGCGCGTATAATAGTTATAAAAGTAATTCTACCGACCGCTAGAGAAAAAATGGTGTTGTTATGTAAAGTAAAATTTCATAGTCAGTGAGATGGATTAAAACGACAGGCGAATATACAGATGTGACGACGAAAGGTACTGTATGATAGCCCAGGTGATAGCCCCTAAATATACTCATCGACTGTGTTGATATGAGTTTGTTCTCACCGAAATCAGAAACCAGTCGCGAATCTTATTGACGGATTTTAAATTATCTGACTGTTCTAATTGTTTTGATTCCTGCTGATTGGCTCCGACTTAGTTCGGACCTGCTTGTGCTTGTGAGGACAGGCCTATCTAACTAAATCGCTGTGTCGCTACGTTTGAAGATTCTTTTTGTCTCACACGGACAATTCTGTAAGGCAACAGTTACTTAAGTACAATGTATGAGAATTTGTACGAAATAGTTTGGTCGCATCAAAATGTACGAATTTGAAAGAAAAAGCATTTCTTCTGTTTGTGTTTAGGTACACTTTTCTTACGAATTCGTACGATACTTCATATATAACTTTTTATAACCATATATTTTTGGCCGTGAGAATGAAGATTTATTTATAGCTTCAAGAAACAAAATGTTGATATTTTTATAACTATTTAAATTTAATACCAATTAATAATTTAAATTGAAGACCAAGACATATTTTGCCTGGTTCATACAGCTTCTTTATCTTTTCGTTTTATTTTATTTTTACAAGTAACATATTTCCTTAATATGAACTTGTCAATGACATTTGAAATTTCTTTAAAATAAAGTACATGTAAAACTATGAGAGAGAAATAAGAAGAAAAGGGGAATACCAAATTAATTAAATTACACCATGTTGACCAAATTGCGTGTAAAAGTTACATAACACGGTGTTAATCTTACACAACGCCATGTTAAATATTCACACCAGCATAGTTCTTATTGACACCAGAATATTTGGTAAAATTGTCCAAAAAAGAAGGTTTAAAATTTACCAGATATGGTGTGGACTACTTTTCGTGTCAAATTTAACACCTGATTTTTTACTGTGAATGTGGCGTTTTGTTTCTAGGGTAAATCTGAATTCTGTTAAATCAAATCGGTGTAGTTTGGCCTATTTTATTTTCTAAAACGAATATATTCAAACGGAAAAGGACAATAACATGCATCAAGTCCCCAACGATCGACGGCGGAGATATGGTTCAATAATGCGATTATTTTTTCTTCTTGTTTGTTTCCGACAAATTCATGTAGTGCCTTCCATTTCCATTCCCCGAAAATACGGCAAATGGAAATCATAAACCGCCTAAAATAGAACTCAATTCGAAGGGGGGAAATCCCCCCAAATAAAAAGCCATAATGCAATATTTTTGATTGAAACGTAAATAAGATCGGGGCGGGATGGCGGGGGTACATTTTCGGTTCTGGTCACGTATATCTTAAGTAATAAATTTTAAAACCAATAACGTGCATCATAAAATTGGAAACAGTAAAATAACAAATGCACCGAGAATGTATTCAAATGGATCTTTTATCAAATGGAAAAACGTTGAGTTCGGCCGTGAAATAAAAAGTGAGGGCTTTGCTAAAAGGGCACCTACATATTTCATGTCTCGAGAATGAAAAAGAAACCAATAAAAAGGTTTTTCTTATGCTGGATCCACACTAAGCTGGCAAAAATGAGACACGATTTTGAGAAAAAAACACACGACAAATAATAGCATGGCTATTCTCTGAAAATTGAATACCAAAATTGGTGGGCTTTCTTTTTCAACGAAGTTTTTTCATTCGTGATGAAAACAATATTTTTTACGAGAGAAAGAAGGGCAATAAATGGGGGTATCATACATCGTTCAAATGAGAAAAATATAACTTTTCAATAATGTCAAAATCAAATAATATAGCCCTTACTAGAAAACAGATACTGCCAGCAACAACTATTGTATTAGGTAACACAGATATACCATATAATAATAAGAAGAAAATTTTCATAATGCATCATATAGGTGAAGTCTAGCACAAATAAGCTACTAATCTATATAAAATTCTAAATTGAGACATACACAGTAAAAAATCTGGTGTTAAATTTGACACGAAAAGTGGTCTATATAAGCCCCCATCATATCTGGTAAATTTCACATCTTCTTTTTTGGTCAATTTCACCAAATGTTCTGGTGTCAAAAAGAAATATGCTGATGTGAATATTTAACACGGCGTTGTGTAAGGTGTAACTTTTACAAGCAATTTGGTCAAAATGGTGTAATTTATTTTATTTGGTATTTTTTGGTAATTTAATTTATTTGGTATTCCCATTTTCTTCTTCTTTCTCTCTTATAGTTTTACATATAGGTACTTTATTTTAAAGAAATTTCAAATGCCATTGATAAGTACAAATAAAGGAAATGTGTTATTTGTAAAAATAAAATAAAACTATAAATAAAGAAGCTGTGTGAACCAGGCATAATATGTGTTTGGTCTTCGATTTAAATTATTTGTAGGAAATAATAAACAGTAAAACATAAAGAAAATACTTAATTTTAGTTCCAAAATATATGAACTATTCCTCACAAATAGGTATAAAAAGATCAACATTTTCTTTCTTAAAGCTATAAATAAATATTCATTCTCACAGCCAAAAATATTTGGTTATAAAAAATTTATAATATATATAATATCGTACGAATTTATAAGAAGAGTGTGCCTAACCACAAACACAAGAAATGCTTTATGTTAGGAGGTTATTTATACTTATATCTACTGCAAAAGAGCATTTTCTTACAAATTCGTACGATATTTTGATGCGAACAAACTATTTCGTACAAATTCTCATACAATGTAGGTACTTAAGTAACTGTTGCTAAACGTTGTGACACAGCGTTTTAGTTAGATAGGCCTGTTCTCACATGCACAAGCAGGTCCCAACTAAATCAGAGCCAATCAGCACGCATCAAAACAGATTCGCGACTGGTTTCTTATTTCAGTAAGAACAAACTCATATGAACACAATCGATGAGTATATGTTAGGGGCTATCACCTCGGCTATTACACAGTACCGTTCGTCCTCACATCTGCACTGCATATTCGCCTGTCGTTTTAATCCATCTGACTTCACTACGAAATTTTACTTCACAAAAAAACACCATTTTTGCACTATCGGCCTGTAGAATCACTTTTATATTTTATACCTATTATACGAGCCACGCGGTCGGGTCGCATGTCAGACAAACTGATAAGCTATGTCGCGCAACACGTTCGACAAACGACTGATGCCATAGCTTCGATTTCCTATGATTTTACACCCGTAACTGGCGAAATGCCTTCCCCCTCTCATCACCCTAACACGAAATTAAGTTAATAGGTTCAATTTAACACCGCTTAGTGCTAAGGGACACCGAATGGTGTTAAGGAACACCGCGTGGTGTGAACAAACACGAAGTCGTGTTATAAATATAAAAAAACACACCGTTAAAATTAACGAATTTGTTGTAGTGTGAATTTTACCAAACGAGGTTTGGTTAAGATATTTGGAATCCACCAATTTTCTTGTCAATTTTTCACCAAATTTCTTTCACCACTTACACGAAGAGAATTTACACCGACTTTTTTTACTGTGTACCGTGCATATATCCAGATGGCTGGCATTGCGCAATATTACGGTAATTTCTAAACAATATGATAGAAGGTCGAAATATTTTATTTTGTTATTAAGATAGTTAAGAAAAGGTAGGTACATTTTTCTTCTCAGATTTAAACTAGATTATACACTGAACCATCTAGTTCATTCTCCGGCGAACCGAATCCAGAGTGTTCGGACTCCCATTTAAAACCGAACTTTTCTTAATATTATAAATGGACGCCTACAGGCTCCCGCAAACTACAAACAGAACTTGCGAATTCAATTACGGAAACTTTTATTTCAGACAATTTTTGCTCGCCGAAATCCATCGGGTAGCTATAAATCTTTGCCATTTTTACGAGCTCTTGAGTCCGGATATCGCTGCTAAGCCGCGCAGTCCTGGAGTTTCTATACTTACAATCGCGATTCCGGAATAAGTAAGCGACCGCTTAAATCCAATTGTAAACACCACAGGTTGTTGACTTTGTAAGTAGCAATGTGCAACATAGTAGACAGAACTATGCGTGTAGTTCCTATCTTATTAATAATTAGTGTTGAAGGAGTCTAAGAGAGGGAAATTCGCTTCCAAACTTGAGCAAGTGAAACGATAAATAAATCAGCATCGTGTGTATCAATTGCAATTGTCTGGCTTCTCGCTTTATCCTTTCTAATTTCCATTTCTTGTGCCTGTATTTTTTCGTGTCGCTGTTTTATTTTAAATATAAGATACACAAGAAATTGGGCTATTGGTGTTTTGAAGCATTTAACATTATATTTTTAGAATGTACCTTGGCAAAGATATTATTATACACTGTGTTCATTTGAAAACAGTCCACCCTTAATATTTTTAAAACTACGAAAAAAATCAGAAATCGCCGGGACCCGTCAATTTTTGTTCGGAGGGGGAACTTCTTTGACCTACAGGTCATGTTGACAAATTCACCCCTGTAACCCCCACCACCCCTAACTTTAAAATTTCAAATATGAATACCCCCTTTGTGACACATCATTTTATTGCTGATGTTATTGCCAATACAAATCATTTTTATTTTTTAAAATCCGATGATGTTTGGAGAAGTTATGGGTAAAAAACGGTTTTTTCGTAGTTTAAAATAAATTACTTGTTACCCTACATTTTCAGCAGCATTCACATGGGGAAATAATGCACAATGATTGTGTGGCTACTTATTTTATTAAATTTTCAAAATGAGCTACATTAGTCGCTAGACAGTAGTACAATCTCTGTTCACATTCCGCTCTTACTTTAACAAATGTGTCGCGAGAAATACGTTGGCATTCTTCTGTTATTCTGTTCTTCAGATCCTCAATTTTTGTGGGAGGGGTTTTGTACACGTTTGTTTTATTTCCCCATGTCAATGCTGTTGAAAATCTAGGGTAAAAAGTAATTTATTTTAAAAAACCGTTTTTTACCCATAACTTCTTCAAACATCACCGGATTTCAAAAAATAAAAATGAGTTGTATTCGCAATAACATCAGCTTTAAAATGATGTATCACAAAGGGAGTATTCCCATTTGAAATTTTAAAGTTAGGGGTGGTGGCGGTTACAGGGGTGAATTTGTCAACATGACCTGTACGTCAAGGAAGTTCCTCCTCCGAACAAAAATTGACGGGTCCCGGCGATTTCTAATTTTTTTCGTAGTTTTAAAAATATTAAGGGTGGACTGTTTTCAAATGTACACAGTGTATATGGAATTTCGATTACCTAATGCATTCTCACAACTGAGGTCTTATAGATGTTAAGTAGGTGTTAAGGGCGTAAAGAAGTCGTTTAGGGCCCACAACGTAAAGATAATAGCCCGAAGCGCATAGTGAAGGTCATAAACGTTGATTGCGCCAGTTGTGCATACAATACTTTACGCACGACCAGTTCAAATTTTCAGACCTGCGCTGTGCGTCTGCATCAATCAAACGCGATATGGTTTTAAGTTTTCATTTCTAGTATTATGTTGCTTCGCAGTTCCGTTGCCTAGAAACCAATAAACGCATAAGACGAATGTCTAAAATAAATAACTGAGCAAGTATCAGATTATACTATATCTAGATTCTGTCATCACAACAATCTCATAATCTATTAGGTATATTTAGCCGAATCGTGTTTCGTCTCCATATTACATATAGACATACTATGAAGAATGCCTATGCTATCTAGATTATTGTTTAGTCGCATGCCTGCGAGATATATGAGCGGTCCTTAGAAACATCAATCATGGTTATACAGCTGATAAATTTCCATGGATATTACAGTTGTAGGTATACATATACAGGGTAACTCATAGTCATAAATTTAACCACAGGTGGAAAAAATCAATTAAAAAAATTCTAAAATCAACCAAAAAATAAAAAATATATTTTCAGAAGTGTATTACAGCCTTTATTAACGGTGTAAAGTCTCAAAAAATGTCGAGAAAAACCGAAGAGATAGATAATTTTTTAAATTTTTAGGGAACATTTTTCTGTTCTGACCAAAAACAAGTGGATTTATTACCTTTTTGATTTTCCAATGTGAATTCATTTCTTCAGATGTGCTTGGCTGTACCGTCGATGACGACAACAGCGCACAGAGGCATCGAATTACTCGGGCGCTAAGGTTGATTTGCCCCACGTTTTAAACTTCGAAAAAAAAAACAATTGTTTTTCGCATTTAACTTTTTAGTATAGGCATGTCCCAATGTGTTGTTAGTTTTTTTTTTCATCGGGACCAAGTCACCTTGGAAACCATGCGGAAAATTATATTAATACCTTACATAATCTTGCAGCAGCTACTAAAGCCTATAACATGCAATATACATACTATAAGGGTGTCTCTGGATAAGGTATTTGCCATATATAATATGTTGGAAGAAATATTTTTTGATAAATATCTATTTTTTATCTTTAACGCATATACATGCAAGATAAGAAGTCAGAACGTTTCACTATATGATACTAATTTATTAATTATATGTTAGTATAATAGTTGAAAAACGTACTGTTAAAAAATACTTATTCCATAAATAAAGAGACTTCTATACAATCAAGTTTTTGAATTTTAGAATAATATTTATAGAAGATCGCAAATTCGTACCTATATTTTTTACAAACAGAAGTCAGCATTAGGTTTGAAACTCCAAAATACTCTTATGTACGTTCTCTAAAAAACGGAAAAACTACATAAACGGTTCGCTGATTCACATGCGTGAAATGTTTGTCAGATTGAAATTCAATCAAACGAAAAGAACCCATCTACTTATTTCCAGCTTATTTAGTTAAAAGGATATCCCCGATATCGGTCATCCATTCCCGCCAGCCAGTGCCCCGGATCGGGCTCTCCAATTTTTTAAAACCGATTATTTATTGTCCGGAATTTTCCAGAATCGGCACATAATTTATACGCCCAATATTTTATACGGTGTAATCGCAGATGCCAGGCGGAAGCGATATTTCCCCCTTACTACATATTGAAATTTCCCTTAATACGTCCATATTTCTTTTTCTCAGTCGACCTTCGAGACTTCTTTTTTGTTTTATAACGGCCAATTTTGGCCGTGGAAGTTTTTACGATAGCGCCAACTTTTTGGCTCCGCTCACGTTATTGGTGAGAAATAAACCCATTAAAAGTTCGGACTTGCCTGTATTATTCTTTATTAAGGGTCTAAGTGGGCCTATAATGTCAATGTTCATTTTTACCAATCCTATTTGTCTTGTGGTGTTAAATCCAAAAACCATGTAGCAGAAACACAATTTTGTCTAAAAAACATTACTACATTATTACTCCGTACTTATGGCTATACGAAATATAAAACACCACACTATATTTTCAACTCACTTTCACTACTATAGAGAGCTTCATTAGAGCCAAACAAAAATTAATAATAAGAATGATTTCTTCAGAAATATTCGAGTTTCAACATTGCGTTTGGTAAACTTGTAACAAGATCAAGAAGATCAAGAAGAGTCATGATATAAAAAACATGCAATGGCGGCAAGTAGACTGGTTTAGATATGCCGTAACTGCGTCGTGCGCACAAGCGGCAATATTGCATGCCAGAGCGCTGAGTTACTCTGGTACTAAGGTTGATTGGCCCCATGTTTTAGGCTTCGCCTTTTCCTTTTTTGCAGACCTCCCCACTGTGTTGTTAAATTTTTTACATCATGACCGAATCACCGTGTATGAGGACCAAAGTTTATGAACATACACAGCTTTTCTTCTTTTGTATCGTCCGAAACTTCCACTTCTTTTTCATCGATTGTAAAACGAATGTAAGTCGCGCAGATCCATCTTTATTTCAAGATTTAAGTAAGTCCACGCGCAACCTTCCATCCGCCATAAAAAAATCCGACGTCCCCGTATGTTTCGGCTTTCAAATCGGCTGGAAGGAGGCCATCCTTTCCGGAGACGCCAATAAAATCTGCGTATATCACCGGGGCGGGGAGCTGCGACCCCAAATGTGGGCCCGGCGCCCCCTTTTAGGTCTCCCCGGTCTGTCCGGGGGTTGTGGCCATATTTATGACGGACGCCGGTGTGAGTGAATGCCGGAAGGACTGGCCAATGATGCGTGTAATGTTCTCCCCGGCGCTTTATGAAATTGCCGCGTAAGTCACCTGGTGTCGACCTGGTTGCATAACACCCTGGTTTGTTAATTTCGCTAGTGTAAAGCGCTCTCGCAGTAGAGAACATCGGCAACGAACTACTCTTGTATAGTTCAGGCGGTCGTGCGTCCTTCTTACACTACGTATATAATTCTTAATTCTCAAGAATCCTGTCCCCATTAACCACATTGACTCTACCACGATACACTTAGCCACGGTGTGTCATTGCGCATCCATATGCCTATCTCTGTCGCACCTTGTGACGTCTGTTGCGAATTTTAAACGCTTATTTTAAACGTTTTCTTTGAAATCAATGTTGATAAAAATATGTAGATTATATTACTAGATAAATGAATGAATATTCTGTTGATAAAAACACATTTAATTTGATAATTATAATTTTACAAATAATTTTTTTCTTTGTGTTTTAGCTAATCGTATGAATGCAAATAAAATTGATGTATATTTTGTTAAATTAGCAGGATTTTTCTTTTAAAAGACCGTATATTGGTAGACAATAAAAAAATATCATATAGGTATCTAAATAATACATTTATTGTAAGTAAGGTAATCCTGAACTAAGTTTTGGCTTCTATGGACACAAACTCTCCATCGAAAAAAGTATTTTACAGATGACTTGTTTTAGGCAAAGATATTGATATATAAAATTCAAAGCCTTACCAAAAATATAACTTTTTCCTTCCAGTGTTTATGTCGGTTTATATCAATTAAAGCCTTATTTACCAATTACCACACAAGCCTCGACACAAGCACAACCTGCACAACTAATGCTTAGTTTATAGTTAAACAACAAACAAAACAACATAGTAAATAGTGGGAAAAAAGGGGTTTCAAATAATGATTCCCTTTAACCATAACAAGGCTAATTTTTTATTGCACATTCTATTTTATTTGCTGTATAAACCAGGCATAAACTCTGTTGAGTTCGCTATTTTGAATACTCTGTTCTATAAATAATCTGTTTCCTTACCATTTTTTAAATTGATACTGTCTTGTCTGCGGCATGCAGCAATCCATTTTTTGGCAAGATTATTGTCCTTGGGAAATCTACAATACTTAATTTCCGTTCCCTTACTGTTTCTATTATTATTTGGACATACGCTGACTGCACACCCCGGCATTTTTGGCCTATTTCAAAACACTGTCGAGCTGGACTGACGATTAGTCAATTGTTTACACTTTTTTCTTGACACATTAAACTGTAAGCTAAAAAAAATCGTAAAACACAACCGCAGCCGCTATTAAACACCATGCATTATTTAGAATTCGTGATTCCCAACTGACGTAGATGCGCATAGTTGCCTTGTTTTCGGATTCGTTAGTGACATACCGTGGGTAAGCGTATCGTGGACTCTACCACTTCTTTCTTCGCACTTTTCTTTCCACTATAACTCCAATGCCAAAGTCTGCCAGCTGCCAGTTTTACTATAAGATTTAGTATTGTTTGAAACGACTTAGAAATCGTTACGACATTGTTTGCCAAAGGGCCAAAAAATATGTTCAGTTCTTATGCATTCTTAGAAGAAAACCACAAGAGAAATCGCGTTGATAAAATTGACTTTGACATATCGGCCCACTTAAATCCTTAATAATGAATAATACGCAAGTCCGAACTTTTAATGAGTTTATTCCTCAACCATAACGCGAGCCAAGAACTTGGCGCCATCGTAAAAACTTCCCCGGCCAGAATTGCCCGTTATAAAACAAAAAAGAAGTCCCGAAAGTCGACTGAGAAAAAGAAATATGGACGCATTAAGGGAAATTTCAATATGTAGTAAGGAAATATCGCTTCGGCGTGGCATCTGCGTTTACACCGTATAAAATATTGGGCGTATAAATTACGTGCCGATTCTGGAAAATTCGGGACGATAAATAATAGGTTTTAAAAAATTGGAGAGCCCGATCCGGGGCACTGGCTGGCGGGAATGGATGACCGATATCGGGGATATCCTTTTAACTAAATAAACTCGGGATAAGTAGATTTGCCTTTTCGGTTCTTTTCGTTTGGTGGAATTGCAATCTGCTTCTAAGAGCTAATATTATTTAATATAATATTAACGTTGGAAATTTACAATTATTTAACGTTATTGCCCCTAAACATTAAACAGCAGTAAAAGAACAATAATATCTTTCCAAGCAGAAACTAATGAACCTACCTCCCTATCTACCTAATTGTATTTATACTTCAACCGGCCATAAACAGCAACAATACATTTCGCGGCATGATTTATTTCATGAATAAAACATTTCGAATCTTAAGACATACCGGTTATTTTTTTCAGAGAAAAGAACATCTGACACGGAAACGAATTGTTTTTTTTGTGTTTTTATAATTAATTTGATACTGTAATAATTAAAAACAACATAAAATCCAGAATGCTCATTGGGGTAAAAGGTTTGTTTATTATATTATTTGGTACTTATGAAGAAAGAAGAAAAATAATAATTGTAATATAGGCTTCAGATACCTATGTTCGCAAAAAATAAATAACTCCCAACCAAATTAATAGGTGTGATAAGTACCTACACGAAAAAAAATAAAAAAAATATTTTCTGTTGAAATCAATAGCGAGAAACACATACAGTTTGTTCAGCGAATGTTCGGTCCTACGTCACAACTCCCGTCCTTGTCTGGCTCATGAATATACGACCGATATCCTTCGTATAGTCATGCGAGTAAGACAAGGACTGGAGTTGTGACGTAGGGCCGAACATTCGCTGAACAAACTGTAGGTATCTGTATTCATTTGAATTCGCTGTCTCATTAAATTGGCGTCACTGCGTTTAACGGGAAGCGCGCGCGTGTTGCTTAAGTCGTCCTTTGTGCATATTACCACAGTCGAGATATACCTAACTATCGCAACATAAATTAATATTCTATTTCATGTTATCACAATAATAGGCGCCGTAAAAGTGAAGATGATAGCAGCTGAATGTAGCGTATCGTTTCATAAATTCTTAACAGTAAATGAACGAAACTTTGAACGTTTAACTCAAAAAATAACTTCAACATATTTGTTTCCTGAGCTTTCGAAAAATAAATCTTCCTCATTTCACAAAGATCACGCCACGTCAAAGTGAAATGACAGATTAATAAATGTCAAGTTAAAATGCCATGACAACATAAACAATAGCCTAGCCAGCAGTCTGACATTGTAGGTACCTTGTATTCTATCTAATTATCTATACTAACTTCTCTTTGAATAACTGGCAATAATGTTTTACTGAATTCCACTGAACATTCAGCAATACCTCCTCCCTAGAATAAATGCCGATTCTTTAATTTTTAGTATATTTCCAACTTCTTTGAGAATTGGTTTGGACCTATCCAACAAAATTCTTTGATTGTTACTAAACGAGTGTTCACAAATTTTTGACTAAAAAATTTGATTTTGCTTGATATAATTTTTATGTTCTTTTAAACGAACATTAAATGGCCTACATAAGTCTCCCCAACATAGAACTTTCCACATTCACAAGGAATTTTATAAATGCAATTTTTTTAACTTTGTACCCCATTAAATGGTTTCGTTTTAACTAGCATCGATCTTAATGTACTTTTTCTTTTATATACCTTCTGTTCTGACATTAAAACGATTTCCTATGCTTTTTAGCTTATCTGATAGTCCAGGAATATAAGGAGTAATTAAATTTACTGGTCGGTCCACAAGATTTATTTTTCTGATCTAGTAGCATTGTTATTTTGTTGGAAATCCTGAAAAACTTGGTCAACAAATTCAGTAGGATAACTATTCTTCTCAAGAACGTGTTTTATATCTTTAATTTCCTGCTCAAATTTTGTGTTATTAGAACAAATCGTTTTAGCCCCTTCATAAAAATTTTTAAGTACTTACACCTTTTTAACACTAATATGATGATTGGAGTTATAAAATGGAGATATCTATTAGTACTTATGTGTTGGTTTTCTATAGACTCTAGTTTCTATACTAGATATCTAATTTCAGTATAGAAACATCTAAGAAAGGTAATTGATTGTTGTTTACAATAACAAGAACCTAATAGAATAGGTTCTTGTGAATTTATAAAATCTAATAATGAATTTAAATCATGGTGAACATATCTAGTCAACTCATTTTGTTCATAATGTTCCATGAATAAATTGCTTATTAAAGGAGACCTCATAGTCATATAGCCAAATTACTGCTGGCAAAATTAATTTCCTAGTTGAAAATAAGTGGTTTTTAACACATAGTGTTGTTAGTTCTAATATTGCATCTATATTCAAATTTGTCCTTTCTACTAAAGTCTGATCGTTTTCTAACTTCCTGCGTAAAATATTCAATGATTTGTCAACAGGGACATTTGTAAAAATAAAACTAACCACATCAAAGCTAGCTAATATAGATATTGATGTTCCGTAATTTTTTTCTAAAAAACGATTACTGTTTCTGATAAATGAATTTGAGTTTCCTACTTTGAGAATGGAGGAAGATTTATTCTCCGAAAGCTCAGGAAACTAATTTGTTGAAGTTTTTTTTTTTGAGTTAATCGTTCAAAGTTTCGTTTATTTACTGTTAAGAATTTACGAATTTTCCAGACAACTTGAAAAAGTTGTCTTTTAATCAGTTTGGTGTCGAAAAAATAATTAAAAATTAAATAGCCGTTTTATCGCTGCGCCAAATTCGCCGTTTCCATTTCGCATTTATATAGGTAATAACAAGAAATTCAAATATAAAAAACTTACGGAGCGGCTCAAGATAAAAAAAAGAAATAATTATTTACCCAGGCCACTGTTGCCATCGCCCCCCACATTTTGGATACAACAGCTTTCATCTGCGTCAACGCCGGTCTGGTCCTCCTAGTTCCGAAATTTAAAGCCCCCTCCCGTTTTCAATGAAAATAATTCGCGTCTCATTAAAGCAATTAACTATAACAATTAACATTTTATCGCTGCCGCGACCATTCCGACTACAATCGAGGCGATTTACTGCACACCATGCGTCAGTAAACGTGTCCATAAACTGAGCGAGATATCTCGACCGTGTGGCCGTGATGTATCGACGGTAGCTCGGACTCATTGAATCCGTAATCAAGCAGGTAATAAGTAATGATGAGGCAGTTCCGTGTGGCGGATGGGGCAATATTTTCGCCTCCGCCGTGACGCAAACGGTAAACGTTATTGCCTCGTATCAGTGTCCGGACACTGAGCGATGGTTGATGTCATAAAGTAGCAATATCTGTAATAATGATGCACTATTACATTACAGCCAAGCCAAACATAATAGAGGACGAGTTTATCCAATCCAATGTAATTCGAGGATTAGTCCATGGACGACCATTCCCATCAGAAGAGGAGTCGGTTGTAATTAGTATTCCAAACATGTTTTCGCTATTTTTTATTGATCTTCTTCACAATGTTCATCATTATATAACTGGGTGTTTTGAAGATGTGTTTTCTCCTTGTTTCAGCCTATGGGGATGTACCCGAATAAGTACGAATGGGCAGCAAGCCAGCATGATTCTAACGATTGCTCCATTTGGATTAGAGCGGCTCAGCTAGAGTTCGACGACGGAATATGGGAGTGCCAGGTGACAGCAAGTGACTTCCATACGCAAGACGCGTTGACGAGTCATCCAGTTAGGCTGGTTGTTAGAGGTAAGGCATATACAGTTACTTCTAGAAAGTTTTCTTTAACAAACCTGGAAAATTACCTTTAATGTTTTCTAAGGCATCTATAAAGTGAAGGAATCCATAAATGTTCAAAACATCTATGATGGAACTCACCCGATTGCTATTTTGGAACAATACAATTTACTTACGCCAAATTCCCGAATGCACAACTCGTCCAATAGAAAACAAAACTCCGCATTATTATCAATTCCAGCAACTCCTTGCACAATATCCCCACCAACTTCTCCAATTTCCTTATTGAAGCAACCAGGGCGAACCCATAGACAAACTGCTGAGGCGTATCTGTAACTTGGCTCCCGCGTCAACTCCACGGGCTCCGCAAAGTTCGCTTGTCACCTTCGAGTCCCACTGCACACGACGCACGTATGCAGGCCGATGCTCGCGGTCGAAGAACTAATTACGAAGCGGGTCGTTTCTTTAATGAAATTAGTTTCGGATTTGGAGGTAAGTGGAAAAGTTTTTCAGTGCCGTCGACCGGTCGTTTGCGAGGAATTGGGTCAGGATGGGTATGGGATCTGCTTAGATGCTGGAGAAACCTCATTCATCATTCATTTCAGTCATTTATTGTTACAAAACTAGTTTCATCATAATTCTGTTCAGAGTTTATTTTAGATTTTTTTCTCTTGAGTTGACTTGGGTTGTTCGGAACGATCGAATTGATAAGTAAATACAACTGGCAGCCAAACTTAAGTAAGTGAAACAATCAATAAATTACGAGACCACAAAACACCAGATTTCAAGTTTTCAAATCTATGCATTTTTCTGGTTACAACGATATATATGAATTATTGAATGTCGGACAAAATCAAAATAATTGCCATAGACAATTCAAAACACCTATCAGGTATCAATTGTTGTGTTACCACATCGTGCTTTGAAAGTGGTAATTAAAAAAAACGACATTGTTGAATGTTATGTTTCTTGCTAAAAGAATGCGAAGCGTGCAATTCATGAATACGCACGAATATACCCAGGGAGAATCCTTCCTCCTCACACGTATTTCAAATATATTCAAAACAAATTAAGAATTAAGTACTGGAAGTTTAAAAAATAAAGAAAAGATAAATAAACAACGACATGTTTTAACCGAGAATATGCAGAAAGCAGTCTTATTAGACTTCGTGGAAAATCTGAAACATTCTATTAAAGATGCATCGAGATATTTGCAAATATCATGGAGCTCAGTCCGGAGAGTGTTGAAAATGCATAAGTTTAGACTTTAGCCCATATTGTTATTGCCCAGTTCAAAAACTATGAAAATGATAATTATAGAAGGCGAGAATGTTGCCGTTTAGTATGTTGGAGAGGCAAGCGGGAAATGATCAGTTTATAGGTGCGTATTTTTATCATTTGTAAATTATCACTATATAAAGATTATACTATACTACTTATTATTAACTAACTACTACCAGACATTACTATTCTATTACTACTTTCTACTTTCTGTGGACTGATGAAGCCACTTTTACAAACATGTGGCGTTTTTAATAGAAGAAACACTCACTATTGGTCATCAGAAAATACACGACAGTTTATTTCAATTCATCGACAAGGTCGAACTTCAATAAATGTTTGGAGTGGTATTTTTCGGAATCACATAATTGGTCCAGTATTTTTTGAAGGTGCTTTAACTGGACTAAAATATTTACAGCTCTTATATAAGAGGAGAAATTTCTGATCTATTGAACTAAGACTATTGTTTGGCAACAAGACGGTGCTCCAGCGCATAAATCAAGTGCTGTTACAGTGGGTTGGTTCAAATGGTACTATTTTATGGCCTGCCAGAAGCCCAGACTTGACCCCACTCGATTTCTTTCTGTGGGTCACTTTGAAGGACCGGGTATATAATAATAATTATTATTATAAAGGTCTTTTATTGAAAAGTATAAGTAATAAACAGCATAGTTTAACATTAAAGCAAGGTTCAGTACCTACAACTTTGTAGAATACAAAGAAAAAAAGAAAGTTTTTGCAATTAACCAAACATGCGGAGAGCCTCTCCGGGAGAGGTTAAATTATATCGACCAAGTTAAAGAAGAAATATCTCAAGAGATCAGACAGATGAACGAGGAAATTATCGTGGTTAACTACAAGAGAAGTTTATTAAGAAGGTATGCTCTCTACGTTGCACAAAATGGAAGCATTATAGAACACCTTCTATAATTTAAGTTCCCTCACTCGAGTTGGCTGTCTAAAACGCAGTGAAAAAGTTTGCGTATGCGAATGAGACGTCATAAATCGCCATTCATGAAACACCTAGCATACTGTGTGGGTATAGCAAAGCTTTATTGCTGATATTACATGCCCTGCATATTGCAGCTTGCTGCGTTACCTTCACGGCTTTCACCGGGTAATAATAGCCCCCTTTATGACCTTAACTAAAAATCGATCGTACCCACAGCGAGATAAAACGAAACAATCAATCATTTCCAGTAATTAACATCATAACTTTAAAGCGCGCCAACACTTCCGGCCGCTCAGAAACTTGACAAAACATTAATGCTTAATTACTAAAGCTACACTGAAGAGTTAATAATCCGGGCGAAACAAAAGATGCAGAAATAAATAATAAGATCTCCAAATTAACGCGCGAAACTTCGAGGCCTCGCAATTTTGAAGTTGCTTAATGGACTCTTTGAAGTGGCTGATAAATCAAGACTTTTACAAGCTACCTAAAATCCAATCAGAGCGCTGCGAAAAATAATTATTTTTGAATGGGCTCCGCTCCGGGTTTTTTTCCATTTGGGATTCAATTTCTCGTAATGCAGGAAGCACTTCCAGAATTTAATTTGTGACCGCTTTGACATATTGCTTTATAGGTTTGTCTCATAATATTGGGATATAATATTTAATTTTATTGTACCTGCTTAAATAAGTAATAAATCAAATAAACGAAAGATGAAAGCTTCTGCTGTTTCAACAAGAATCGTTTTAATTTATTTTCTTTACTTCGCAACTTAACGTTGGATTTAGGGCATGCAACTCTAATTAAACATTTAATTTTTGAATGGATTTTCAGAAAAGATTGTTTTAAGGAATTTAGTAGTAGGTATAATGGAAAAGTAATGTTTTTTAAAATCGAAATAAATGTTTTGTAATAATGTGGAAACACAGAAAATATACGATTGCAACTAGGTACTTATTTTTATACAAAACATTGTTTCTAATTTACAGAAATTAAATTACTATTCAGAAGTTTATTTTTTGAGAACAACCCAATTGTCCATGCTAAATCAATATGAGACCCATCTGGATACTTGATTATTCCGAATTGTTTTATTCGGCCAAAATCCTTTATAATCTCTTAATTACGAAAGTAAATTGCATGCCAATACCAGAAGCCCGAACTAAAGGATTAATCGGAAAGAATCGAAGCCTTTCTTTTAATAACTTCGCCGGATCTATTGTTAGCCTCCGGTTGCTGAAATATCCGCCTTTAATATTTATTTTAAATAGGCATTTTAGCACTGGAGCTAGTAGGCAAGCAAAATACGGCTAAATTTGGGTAAATATTTGCCGACTGGGCTTCAGCACGAATGAGTAGGTGTATTTATTCAGCTTCTAAATGTGTACTACCAAATTAGCTGATTTGACGGAGTTCGTCGGATATGTTCCAGTAGACTTTCTAGACCGGATCTTTATTCAGTTTATAACTTAGGCAATGTATATTTATACAAAGCCCAATGGGTTGTAAAGGAACTGGACAAAAGTTCATTGGTGTGTACTGTAATTTTTCACTGACGACACAGTATTGTAAAAATCAAAATTATTATTATTATAAAAAATTATTAGTTAACAGCTACCTACATAATATAATGAAGCATCAACAGTGATGATTAAAATCGTATGCACTAGCCAAGAATTTAGATCCATACTTGTACACAACCATGAAAAGCAAACATAATAGTTTTGCACGTTTCAAATCTAGGGATTTCTATTGAACCTACCATCCCCGCCCATTTAAAGTTACATTTTACTCCCAAGTGGATATTTTTGTCGTCATCTTCACGATCTACATCCTATGGATAATATCCACTATCCACTTTTGTTGTACAAACTATTAAATTCATACTGTACTGAATCTCGACAATCACAGTCCAAACTCGTTGCCTTGGTTATCACCTTTATTGTTTAGCCTTCACAAATCACAAATAAACTTGTCAGTTTCATATATTATATTATTTAATCTGTGCTTGTCAGATACTGTCACTGACCAAGAATATTCTCTCAGCTCCAAAAAATCGCACTAAAATCGCGTTATAACCTTCAACTTCTCCCAAGCCAAATTACCAGGGCTTATATATTCAAATAGAAGCCAGGAGACTACTCTAAATATGGCCAATGACAGATGCACAAATCAAAGTTCTAGCAAATTTCTAGAAACCGATGGAAGCTCTACAGATAAAACAATGGAAACTAAAAGGAAATAGGACCCTGGGGGCCTCAGGCCAACAAAGATGCGACAGAAAATGCCTCTAAATTAATCATAAAAATTATATAGCTGTAAGTAGAATACCCAAACTTAAAATTTATCTTCTAAATCTTTGAGTAGGTTAGAAAACAGTGCAGACATGTTCATTGAAAGGTGATATAACAACTTTAGAGGCATTTTTCGTTACAATACGAATAAATAGGAGGAAGCATTTTATTAGTATTCTTTCTAATTTACAAATAATGTTGGCCCATGACAATAGGTCAAACTTATATTTGGTATAATAATAAAACTACATATAAATATCTTTTCCTAAAATATTTTCTGATTACAATGCATGTTGGAATGAAAAAAACACGAATTTAAAGTAAACTTTTGTTCTTTTTACAAATGGAGTTCATTTGCTATGAGACTACTGAAATGACTAATGGTTTCGCGGTCCCAAATTACATAAGAATCACTTCGTTCCGGCAGAGCCTGATTCCCCTCAAATTCATTCAATGCATTTCACATCACAGTTCCCGGATATCTGGAATCGTCTATTACCGCTCAATGAGATGTACTTTATCTCCGCCGGCGAATGTCGGAACTGCAGTCAGATCGATCGGTTCAAATCCCCTGCAAAAATTCCCGCATCATTTGGATGTTGTAAGAGATATCGGGTCGTTCAGTTTCAAAACATTTATTGAAACCGAATTGTAAGAAACGCCAAGAGATCACAGACAATGTACTCTCAACTTTTACATGTTGTAGCAAAAGGAACTCTTTCCATACACCATAGTATTACAGTTTGATTGATACATGTTTCTATAGACTCAAATCAAAGTTATCTAGATTCTATTATTTACATTCTTTGTTCTGCTGCCATAAACAGGTCATAGTCTGATACCCGATAGTACAATACGTAGCGGAGTTGCACATCGTTTTATTTTAAATGGCACTTTATAGCTTATACAACGATGTTGGTCAATGATCTAGCGTTATCGGCACTCGTTGTAATAAGGGGGACAGAGACAAAATGCAGTCATATCGTTTGCAAAATAAAACAACTTTATGGATGAATACTGAGTTATAATAGAGGTTCTGACGATTTTGACTTAAATCTATTTTCGTTTTTGGTTAAGTATGGAAACTAGCAACACTTAGGTACAATCAAAAATCCCTTTCAACTCTTTGTGTACCTAAATGCTGGATAAATAAGACCCACTTAGTCGCGGCGTTACTGGACAATAGAAACAACAGGAACGCGAATTGAGGTTAAGTGAGACGTACATTTTCCATCGTTGGGAATTTCATTGGAGCTCGTCCCTCGGGGATCGAATAAAATAACCGGGGCCGAATAGATACAGAAACTGACGGAGCATGTATAGCCTCCCGCCGGAAAAGCTTTCGGTAGCTCGCAAAAAATGAACTAAATTTACGGGGGATGTGTCTGGCGTGTTCGCTAGTTGCTGACAGGTAAGAAGAAGATTGTAAAATCAATTGGATTTTAAATCATTTGCCATCATTATCTCGGTTTAAATCGACAAACTAAACCTGTAAACAAAAAACTGCTTACTCACGTTTCTGGACACTTTAGGAAGGCCGTTCCATCTAATAAAATCCACAACAAGAAAGGGGAACCATGCAGGCATGACGCAGCGTTAGCAATTTCATTAGAGCTTGCTGTCCTACTGGATAACATAGAAATTGACTGGACATATAATAGCTTCTATACTGATCTGGCAATTCTAAAGGTGCCGTCTGTCGAACAATGTGTAAGAATATATCCATAATGAGAAATCAGGTAAGTAGAAAAGGGATAGGTATAAATGCGACGTTGCTACTATTTGAGAGCAATAAAACATTATAAGCAGGGTAGGGAGAGGCACGAGCTTCCGAAGTAGTGGCAACGTCACCTTCATACCCATACGGTGACCGGCAGAAAGTTGGACATAAATGGAAAACTTTTTTATTATTAATTTCTCAGAAAATGTTGTTCTTGTTAAAAGTTGGTGCATCATTTCAGCCTCAAAACGCACATATCAAAATTTAAATATCTCTTTTCGGATACGAGGTAGATTCAAAAATCTCAAAATAACTCAAGAGTAAAGTACCCTTATTTTTTAAAATACAGGAAAAAGTTACTTACAAAAGTTGTTTGGAATCAAAGGTGGATGTCAGATTTAAAGTCACAGCCACGTAGTAATAAAAAGATATTTATTTTTTTTGTATTTTTTGATCACCCTGTGTATTACACAAAAAATACCGCGACCGCAACTTATCATCGGATAACACATGAATTTTCTACTAAACTTTAATTTTGTTCGATTAGCAGCTAGAAATTTAAATGAATCGATTTAATTAATCAGAGTTTAAAAATACTAAATTTTTGTCTCCAACTTTCTGCCGGTCACTGTATAACAAAAGAACATCGATGAACTTTTCTTCGAAGAAGTCTATTACTCATGATTGTGGTTTTATGCAGTTATACCTGATGACGTTGTATTTTGAATCTTCATTTAGGTATAGTCTTACCTGAAGTATTAAACTAAAGCAGGCAAGCTGCTGCGTCAGGAATTTCATCGAAGCTTGTCCCCCGCGTATGAAATGAACAACCGGGATCGAATATAGAAATTGACGGGGCATAGCTTCCAGCCGTGAAAGCTTTCAGGAACTTGTTATCTGTTTGCAAAAAAACGAACTATATTTGCCGGATTTATCGTGCGTGCTAGCGCTTTGCTGACAGGTGAGAGAAAGGCGAGAATCTGCAATCAATTGAGGATCGCTTGTGTCGACTAGAATCTCAATTGGTGCAATTAAGTTAGGGCAATATAGTAACCATAATAAAGGTGAACAAAGGTTCCTCCAGGGCCCAAGTCCTTGAAGGATAATTGTTTCCGGGTAAGTCACAAGCGGACTTTGTTCAGCATATGAAACAAAGACCATAATATAAAAGTTGGGTTAAGTTAGTATCAACAACATTTTTTTACATTTCCTTACATTCCACCTTTCATTTTCAATAATCGAGTGGTGGCATTATTTATCTACATGAAGGTTTCGGAGCTGTACAAACCTATGAATAAAGAACTCCAGGAAGGGGCAAATTAGGGCTTTACGGTGGACCGGTCCAATCTCTGCATATGGCGGCATGCCGTTTCCGGTTTACAAAAGTACTTACCGATAGAATGTTATCCCCCAAACATTTTGTTCTGGTAGTCAGGGAATAGCCGCAGGCTGTACAGCTAGCCATAATAGATCTCCAAAAAGTACTTATCAAAGAACTACACAAATATCTAATAGCACAAACCACCGTGACAACTTTCAAATATAAAAATATTTTGTCAAAATTCAGTCTCCATACAGGGCGATTTCCGTCGCACGTATTTTATAATGCCTAGAGAGCTTTGGCTCCTTCCTGGGGTTCTTTATTCATTGGTACAAACAGACCTGGCACGTTAAAACGGCACCGTCGCAATGATAAAGGCCGGCCAGCTGGCGACGCGAAACGCCACTATGTCATCACAGGGAGGTCGGGAGGTTGCTACTTGAAGTTGTTTACGTTTACTTGTCTGGCGATTTTCCTGCTTTAAAGAACGTTTGTTGTGTGTTGGACTGTGTTTTTTAGTAATATAGGACGTGGAGTTTTGTAATAAGGTGGTAAAACAGCAGTGGTTCAGAATAAAGTGATTAAAGTTCAATTTTAGTTTATAGGTTTTAGGTTGTGTCTATAGTTTCGGACTAATTTAAATCATGCCGTGGACGTGTTCCGTTCCCAACTGCAAGGGAAACTGCAAAGGCGGTCCTAATGTGTCCGCTTTTTCCTCCCTAAAGACCCCATTTTAAGGGAAAAGTGGGTTAAGGCCATCAAAAGAGATTTTGTTCCTACACAGATTTCCAGGATTTTGGTTTGGACTGTTGGAGTGTTATACCTAACAATTTTACGTGATTAAACGTAACCACCTTGGAATCGGTAAGTTTTATGGTTTGATTTATTCGAATTTAGTTGTATCTAGGCAGGCAAATAAGAAGTATCTAATTGGCATTTACGAAAATTTTACCGGTAGATATCTAAATGCACCAAAACCCCTTGAAAATGTGACTTTCACTCTCGTAGATTATTATCCGTGTTGTAAAACCATGAGCTATATATGTAAACAATAATTTTAAAGTGTTTTTTTACCAAATCTACCAAGTTGACACCTTGAAATTTGAATTTGGCGCTTTAGGCTCACCTCCCTTGGATGACTCATCGCTTTCAGCTGGCGGGCCTTGCTATTGCGACGGTGCCGGTTCAAACCTACTACTTGATCCTTAAACCCCATTCTGTACCAAATTTGATGGTTGGGGGGTTTCTCCCATTTTCCCGAAAGGGTAGAGAAAAGTACATAGCTAAGGTGTGCTGTGCTTGATTTTAAAGAGGAGCACCCTGACCCCCGTGGCTATCCACCCCGTACAAATCGCGGAGTAAGCGAGTTTTCCCCCTAAACCCGGCGAACATTTACGGTTGTGACATTTAATTAGGGCTTGCCGAATTCGGCGCCACGGCCTGATTGCAAAATCAATCGGCCCGCCCCGCGCGCTTTATCATTGTCATCGCGCCGCTCGAGCCGATCAACCCTATCGGGGGATTATGACTTTCGCTGCGCCCTTCAGTCGATTAATTTTCGGCGGCTGTTGCCGTTGCGGAGTGGGATTTTTTTGCTGGCGGAAATTTTGACCGACGAATTTGGTTATTGGACACCATCGCATCGCATCATCTAAATTTAGTCCAGCAACAATATACTCGTCACAAGTTTACTTCAACGGAATGTTGATGGCCTGTTAGTTGACAGCAGATAATTAAAGTTAAAATGTGAGAAGTCCCTACACCTATTTGCTCCCATGTCGCAGAAAATGTTCAAAGAAATGAAGAATATTTACTGGTGTTTTTCGGACTTTATAGAAGTGGTGGAGATTCTAAATTAATAAAGACGAAACTGTTCCTTTGAAACATCGTCAACTGATTTTTTGCATCAAAAAAGCAAAAAAAGTGCTGTAGACCTCAAAATGCGTTGCTTCAAATTCACTTTTGCCAAAAATTAAAACGAGGACAACTTTTATTGTATTGCATTTTATACCCGCATACTGTGTAAGTACCAAGTTTTAAGTGAATATCGTTTGTCGTTTACAGGATTAATAATGAACCGTTTAAAACAATAAATTTTAACACCACGTACAACTTTTAACCTTAAAATCAAATTTTCGTTTGTTTCAAAATTGCGGTTTACAACTGGGATACACTCTATATGTATTCCTTTACCCTTCATCGTTTATGTATTTATTTGTCCGCTCAATCTTTTTCAAAAGAACTAAAAGGGTCGCCCCGAGCGAATTTCTGGATGTGCACAAATCCAGGAAGTAGGTATCTGGCGGAGCTTTCCAAAACATTCGAATGCATAAATATCTCTGTTTTGCAGTGGCGTGTAGACAAATCTCTTTCCACTATCTACAATAAAAGTAAGAAAATATTAAGAAATACTCAATGATGTAAAACTTTTTTTTCTACTCCTATGCTAGTAACATACCTATTAAGTGACGGTTTAGGTTATAAGTAAGTCCATTGTTACGAATACTGCCACGTAATGACTGCCACGTAATGACTGACACATAATGACCGACACGTAATAAAAAAAATTACCTATCTGTTCTTAATTAAAACGCAATTATCACGGGTGCCTTGTTAGAGCGGCATCCGCGTCACCATAGCAAATAACCAACATACTAATTGTTGCCTGACAGATAATCAGAAGTATAGTTTATCTATTATAATCATCGAATTTATAAGTACAATGGAAGTCGCACAGGTACCACTTTCATTGTTGTTTGGGGCAGCCAACTCTAGAGAGAGATAGGATTCAAATGGCAATAAGTAAGACAAGGACGCCTAATGAACGTGTCAGCTGATTCAGGCAAAGGAGGTATATAGGGATGTTGCATATTAATGAGCGAATTTAATGGGCATGTCCCGTAATTCTCTTTATTGTATGATCTGTATTCCGAAATTCGGGGCTTGTTTGTATGAATGAGAATTTTTCTATATAACCAAAATTATGTAAATATTGCACAGAAAAAAGTAGTGAATTGATTAAAAAAAATCACCTACATGGCAATTTTATGTACCTGGAAGTAAATTGAGACAAATAAAATACAAATTCCAAAATAAAAGTTTATTTTAAAATAAAGGTGACAAAATATCTAGGATAAGGTATAGATTTTCAACTTTAATTACTTATCTTAATTGATTTATTAATTTTAAAATTCAATTTAATAGGAAAAGCATGTAAGGCAGGTAGCTTTTACATATTTTTTTATATATTTTATATGTTTAGGCATCTAACAAAAAGAATTACAAATAATTACCTTATTAAAGGGACCAGAACCTCAAGATTAATTCCATCTTTGACTACGAAGAGCTAGGTTTATTAGCACAATATTTTGCCAGTTTTTCCCTTGATAGAGTTTCTATCATGACCTGGAAAATAAAAAACTGTAGTAATTACATACTTTTTAAGTTTGCGCTGCCCAAAATTCTCTATGAAATTGCTCTCAATAAATTGTTGATTACAAATGCAAGTAAATACTTGTAGACAGTACAAAATTTTTCCTTTTTATTGCTGCAGTCCACTTATCTTTAATATCAACTTATCTCTTGGAAAACTGCAAAGTTATTAGCAAAGATTTTTAAGACTTACGAATGAAAAGAAACCCCACTATTCTTATTCTCTCCGCCCCGTTTGGTACATCCAAATACACAACAGGAGTTGACCCTCTTTTTTGTAATTTACAACTTAAACAGAAAGAATATGGCCACATAGCTAAATTAAATTTTCTCTCCGATCTAAAAATATAATATTAAACCAAACACCAACTAAGAAAACTCAACGCCGTTTCATACGAAACTGCCACCACGACAGGAACTCAAATCAAATATAAATAATACAATAATTACTCCTATTCGTATTGAGACTTGGGACAGAAGGAAAATTAAAATGACGTTTGACAACGGAACTCGTTTGAAGCGAAGCACAGGACAGAAAAATAGAAAGTTAGGACAAACACCTCTTTTGTGTTATGTGTTTTTTGCCGGAATCAGCTGATTTATTTACTATTTCACTTACTCAAGTTTGGCTGCCAGTTTCTCTCTCTACACTCCTTCCATCTACTTGTCATTTCAATGATTATAATAGTGTTTCTTTCGTCGAAGAAAAATTATAATACAAAACTCGAGTTGTAAGCTTATTACATACTCGTGGAATGTAGAATTACAGCACTCGCCGCTGCGCGGCTCGTGCGCGACTTTTCTACTCATACGTAATAAGCTGTTTACAACTCTCGCTATGTAATATACTAATAAACATTTGGATAGACGGAAACGAAGTACAATAAAACTCAATGTTAATAATATGCTACAGAAGCATTGTTTTCGAAGGTTTGGTTGCTATGGTGTTTTAAGTATGTACCCATTTATCAATTCCATGTTCTCAGTGATGGCAAGGAAAAATATTTCCAGTGTTTTCATAAGAGCTGAGTCGAGGCACACGGGATAGAAGGCCTGCAGATTTGATCGATAGATATTCTATGCGTTGCGGTATTTTGGGGAGTTTTAGAGCCAATTTTTTTTTATTTTCCAGATTATCTATTAACACATACCATAAAAAACCGAAAAAATGTTACTCACAACAGAAAGTTAATCATTCTAAACAATTAAATTAGTAGTAATAAACATAATATACTCATTGTAATTCAACAATAATTATTAAAGGTGGCATTATGCAGCACTCATATTGTTCCTTCTCTATCACTCCATTATCATTATTTTATAGAGCAGATTACAGCAGATTACAAAGATAAAAGTGGGATATCTTCTTGTGAGATAGTAATGAAATTGTAAGGAAATCAAAACGGCATAAAAACGTCCTGCAACAAGCAACATTATGAACATGTATCTTTTTATTAATGATAATGACGCGGCACTGAAGTGATAATACGTAGAAACAAACGTAATAAATTCAATGAAAAAAAAAAACATTTACATGCAAATTGCTCTAGCGATTAAGTACGTAGAAATAAATATACCTAATATAATGAATGAAAATAAGAAATATCACTTACTCGCTAATTTCTTTAGTTTTCTCTCAGCATTTTGCGCCATTATTCTATCATTTCGAATCTTTCGATAATTATCGAGATATATGTTTGCCAGTGTAGCCAAACATTTTACAATTAACTGATGATAGGATACATCGCAAGAACAATTATTTCCTTCTGTTAAGAACGACATATTTTGCAGAATTTTGAGACACATTTCAAGTAGTTTAACAAATCTGTAATTACGTATTGCCCCTGTTTTTTCTTTAATTAAATGATGATATACGGCCTGAATACCTGAATTGCGCTAATTACTATATAAGAAGACTGAATATGAGGATTTGTAGCTGTATATGCACGAACATCGTGCCGTATAGCCGCGTGCCTCGGTGCGCCTCGACTGAGAACTGAGAGCGTGAACGAGGCGTTTGGCAAGGCCTGACAGTGTGACGTGGCAGCGGAGGGGAGGGGATGTCTGCAGGCCTTCTATACCGTGTGCCTCGGCTGAGAGCGACAGGATTAATCCAAAGGGAACAAAATATCTGTGCCGATTTGTAAAATATCGGCGAGGAATTTAGACCAATTTTAGGACGTATAGAAAGTTGTGTATTATTCAAATTTACTAGCTGCTCGAGAAAACCCTGGCAGCTAAATCCAAGCCGTAGGGACAGGTGATAGGTGGAAATGCTGAAACTAATCCCTTGTTATATTTTGAAAAGTATTTTTAAAATTTTATTTTTATTAGAAAGTTTTCTTGATAACTAGTTTATATTTTTCATAACATAATCTAGTTATACGATCAGTTATTCATTTTTTAGAGGAAGATAATCGTTATACTGTTCCCTAAATAGCCTCGAAAAGAAATCAGTAAAATAATAAAAAAATAACATTCTCTGTAAAAGTAATACTGTCTCGTTAGCTTGACGTTATTGCCTCAACAACTGGCAACGCGAGCATGTCCCTTGAGCTGCTGCCCTTTGTGTATATTATCACAGAAGAAACTTAACTATCGCAGAATAAATAGGCTTATTTTTTCAGTGTCCCCACAATAGGCACCGTAAAGCTGTGGTTGATAGCGGCTTGCATGCATCGAGTCGCAAAAGGCAATGACGCCCTAGCCGCGCCAAATTTGATGTTTCTATTTTGCATTTTTTTCACTAAGAATTTTATTTAAATCGGTTTTATTATTGATATATTCTTCTATAGACTATAGAAATCTATTAATTTTGGATACAATTAGAAAACTAGTGCTATTAGCTCCAAATTTTCAAGTATTAGTATGTGGCGTACTTATGTGGTATACATGCTGCAACCGTATACTATGTCAATAAACTCTCAACTTTCTGAAAGCTTCGTGTAAGTGCTCACAGACTTTAACAAAGAATTTGAAAAATTTCGCCAACTAACGTTGGCAAAACTTTATTCATTCAGCGCATTTCGCGTAGGTATACCCAGGTGTATGTGCTGATTCAAAAATAACCCCGTGATATAGATGATTTACACATAATTACTGTGTGTAAACATACGTATTAAGTACATACTATAATTTTATTGCACAAATTTAGGTTTATTATAGTACATGTGGAAAGGTGTGGGTGTATTTTCTTTTTACTATAAGATTGTTTTTGTCGAATAGTAGGTACCTAAACGTTATATTCTAAGAATCCATGTACCTATCTCCCATTATAAACCGCCATTCCGCTGCTGTAATTCCAAGGAGAAACAATTAGAGACTCTGTGGAGCGCCATTGTCCTGGCATTTGTCCTTCTTAGCTGGCCATTTCGGTCTCCTCCCAGCAGGCCCCTGTTCCTGTCAAGACCACAGTTCAGGAACATAATAAATGTAACGCGAAGGTTGTCCCTGGTGATAAATTATTATGCACATAGCAGGGCTTGCCTAGGACATTTCCAGATACCGTTAAAAATTCATTGTTACATCAGCGGGACAGATACATTACATTCTACTATTGATAATTGTATAAAGTATATTCAGGCGAAACTGCCAGGATTAGTAGAATAATGAGAAATATTTGTTTTATAAAGTTTTATATTTGGGGGCTTTGTAAGAAAGGCACATGGTGTTCAAGTTTTCAAAAATATGTTGTATTTACTGAATATTTACCAAGCTATAGTAAGGGCAGAATATAAAGGCGAAGTCGGCCATAAAATCAAGAGAGATGGGCTATGATTTTCCTACCTGCTCTCCCTTATGTTTTGGAGCGAGGGGTTCGGCTCAAAGAACCGCAAGACCAACTTTTTTTGCTCTGTCCTGGTCTGATACATTATGATAATAAAGATAATATATTCAAATGGGAGTACACTTATAAAACAGGGCAGTAATCAAATATTTGGTTTATTTTGGTGATAGACTTCCTGTAATAACAATGCAGCGTGAAGTATTCAGTGCCCAAAGTAGAAAATTAATATTAAATGTGGTGAAATATTTAGAAGAAAAAAAAAGAGAACACACGTGAACATTTATCGGTACTTCAATGTGCATCAGAGGCGTTACAGATTAGTACAAGGACCATTATACGAATTTAAATGACGATTCATATTCGGATGATAGTATTTTATATTCTGACTATAATTCATAACGAATTAAATGTATATTATTATTATTATTTATTTATTATGTATATACTGACTTCTGACTATGTACAGTTTATTGTATGTTGATATTTAATTTGTAACTAAAAATATAAATATATATATATATTTTGCCTAACAATTACAATAATTATTTAAATACCTAAGACCTACTTTGAATTTCAGGATCATTATCTTTTAATTGCCAGTCTAAATTACCGAATTAATCTTCAAAAATTACAAATGAAATTACAACAGGTACCTAAGTACAAATTTTTAATCCGTCCGTTCACAACAGGTAGTAAAGCATTAATTTGTTCTAGGCCGACCCTGCCTGCCTTAAACAATCAACTAGTAATACAAGACAAGTACTAGGTTTTCTATCTCTCTTCCTTTCATGAAAGGTGCTTAGCGAACTTTAAGACGTACGTCGAATACAAATTGGAGGAGGAGACATGAGTGAAAATTGTGCGAGTGCAAGTAAAGCAATAGATATAGCGCTCTCTCTTTGATGATTTATTGCCGACTTCGCCTTTACATGCTGCTCTTACTATAGTTATAGTTGAGATATTTAAGACATTGTAGTGCACATACAAAGGCATGGGTTTTCTACTTTGAATAATGAACCACAGGAAGGAGCAAATTTGAACTTTGTGCATGGCCTCAAAAGTTGTATAACTTTTCACACTCACCTGAGACGAGGACGCCCCTTTCAAAAAAAAATCCAATAATTGTTTGCGGCCGTGTGACCACAAAGGAAAATCATTACGTTCCAGCCGCTTTGTCCGGTCAGGATTCTACGCTATCTCCCCGGGGAATGTCGCGACGGCTCTGACTTATTACGTGGACGGAGAGGCGCGGTCCGCGAACATGAAAGGGAACTGCCTCCTTTATCTTAGACGCGGTTGTGGAGGACGGGACAAAGTCCACGTGTCTTTTATATCTCTTTGAGGATAAACATAATGTCGCCTTAGAATATATAGCGGCCCGTCTAGGGGGATGTCGTCTTTATTGGGAAGTTTGCGCTGCTTTTTAACCCAGTTTTAGAAAAGATCGAAAATACATGAAAGACGCAGTTCATCTATACAATGTGTCCCGGATTAAGAATGAACAGCATGGGGCTCTTGCAAACGGTGAGAGATAGAACAACGGTTAAATCGGAAAAAGTTGCACCTGGATTTTTTGCAGATTTTGAAAGCACTTTTCATTGCAAATACCATGATGTATGACTCGAAATATTTTTAAAATGTTTTGAGACAATTATACTGAAAATTCCTTTTTTCCATTCTTTTTTTTCTATTGCGGCCCTGTATTTAATAATAAGAAGTCTAACAGTTTTGACAACAATTTAACTTACAGTTTATTTTTACTTCGAAAATTTAACATTTTTAAATACGGCCCTGTCTGGTATGTGTTTTACTCTGTTGTTGTTCAGCAAACAGTGTCGCATTGTGTTTTAGAGTAAATTCTTCGCTTTTTCTAATTGTGAGAAGAAAGCTTTAAGCCATTGAAACCAATAACTTTTGCCATTTATTAATTGCAACAATACATTCGTTCGGCCTCTACACTATTTCTGTGACACAAGGTATAAGATGCTGACATGTTAAATTTGTCGTCATTTGAAAAAGCACCCTCCATTTCTAATAATACAAACTATTAACTAAATGATACAGTGGGAGTTATGACAAATGACAAGTGGTTGGTTTCGTTGTTTCAAAGCCTTCTAGGTGGAGGATTTTTATTTATTTTTTATTATCGTATGTGACTGTTATTAGTGTTTGCCGTTCTTTTTTTTTGGTTCTCAGATTGAAAGATAATAAAGTTGTAAGTTAAATTGTTGACAATACTGATTAATATTTAGACTTCTTATTATTAAATACAGGGCCGCATTAGAAAAAAATAAATAGAAAAAAAGAAATTTTTAGTTAATTGTCTCAAAACATTTTAAAAATATTTCGTGTCTACATCATGGTATTTGCAATGAAAAGTGCTTTCAAAATCTGCAAAAAAAAATCCAGGTCCGTATTTAAAAAAATAAAGTTGAAGATGGTTTCTCAAAAAGGAAATGTTGTAGAACAAATCTAAAAGCGCCATCTTAAAACCCGTTAAAAACTGCCATAAGAAAGTGTTTTCCTTTTTTCCTATCTGTGATAACAACTTCAAAAAAAAAATCGAAAACGCAAAATTTTACTTTTTTCAAAATAACTCAAAAACGAAAAGAGATATTAGAAATCTGTTTGTACCATTTTATTAACCTTAAAATTTCCCCTTTTAACCGTTGTTCTATCTCTCGCCGTTTGCAAGATCCCCATGCTGTTCATTCTTATTCTGGACACATTGTATACCAGTCGGAGCCACTAGTATTATCCAGTCAACAGGGTGACTACCCTAAAACATCAACCAGTCCTAGTGACTTTTTTCCTACGTAAAAAGATAATTGTACGTTGGACGAAAAAGTTGACTGACAAATATATTTTTTACAAAAAAAAGCCAGATTGTTGTTTGTTTGTTTATAGGAGGTGATAGAGGCAAAAAAAATTAGAATTCTCCTCTAATTCCAATAAACATTTATTATGTTGCGACTGTTTTATTATAAAATGTTGGTATTGTGGCTGGAACAGGCTCTTCATCATTCAGGGAAAACTGCGTAAGTCACTTCATCCGACACGTAAACCCCACACCCACAGGCATGTGACACCGTGACCATTTTCCACGGCTCATGCGGCCTAACGGCGTCCATAAATTTGCATGAAATGATGACCCTCCGATGAGATACGGAAGTTTTAATGGATTACACGATACAAATAACGAAACTCACTCCACGTCCAATAACTATAATTTTGCTACAGAGCCAGGGAGCGGGCAACTTCAGAACTGATATCAAATTATAATTAGCACCCTAAATCCTGGCAGGGGTGCGAACTATTCCGGGCAACTATTTCCGGGGGTGGGAAAGGGATGCGACAGCACCCGCCGGATATTGGTCGGTTGGGTGGGGCTGCGTGACACTTTTAACGCTGGTTCGTCGACGTTTTATACGCTACACAAAGATATATTGCCTTAATTATTCTGTACGGTGACAATTTCAACTAAAACGAAGTGAATAAACAGAGCGGTTACGATTAATTACGAATTACAGATGCAGAACGCGTGAGATTGTAATATACAATACATGCGACACGGCATACATGCCCTTCCCCTACTGTCGCCTATTATTTTCGTTGTATTTTCCCCAAAAACGATGCTCACTTGGCGAAGCTCACTTTTCGCTAATTATTATTGTTATAGTCTATTTACCCGTAAGATGAAATGGATGTAAACAAGCCGCTCTGCGTGGTGCCTATGTGATCAGACTAACGGAATATATCGTCCGCGTTTTTTACGGAATAAATAAATATGCACTCTATGTATATACCTACGCAATTCGCTTGCCAAAAGCAGACGCTGATGATTATGTCTGCCCTTATTGGACACGATAGGCATCTCCGTGCTATCGCGCTAAATATTTAGCCGTAGGGAAGCGCCGGCTATGTTCTTTGACATAAGCTGGCGGCAAGTTAACAGACCGGGCCCTGGAGAATATCGCATGGAAGACGTGACGGAGTTCCAACTTACCTACTCAGGCCCGCTCTCCGCTGACACGTCGGTCGCCTGCGGCAGTGGCAACCACTGGCGTACCGATACACTACATAATGCTACAATAATTAGATTATCCACTCTCCCAAAATTTTCCCAAGACCACGGAGAGGGCTCTCGTACTGCGAGAATTTTGAAAACGTGTGAGAATTCTCGTCACGCGAAACACGAGACGTAAATAGCAACGATCAATCCTCGTTAGTGATCACACAGCAAGCGTGGACGAAAAACTTGGCTCGAGAAGCCCCGTCGAAGTGGGTTGAACCTCATCACTATCAGACTGCAGAAACAAATATTATATGACAAATTCAGACAAGAAAAATCATCGTTGTATTGTATTACAATTGATTAAATGATTTGTTTAAAAAATGTACCCCCTACGCCGCTGGTACGTTGTTTGAATTTATACACGCGTATACAGTATTCATTATTAAATTGCCCGAGGAAATTCCAACCTTGAGTTCTATATTAGCCGTGATAAAATCCAATATCGTCTTGCTCAACACAAAATGCGCAAACTTCCTTCCATTATAAGATTGGAAACATGCTTTATTCATTTCAAAATGAAATTTGACGCGTACTGTGCATTAGGTGTGCCTTGAAATGGGACAGGTGTGGGACATTATGTTCATTGTATCTCATTTCCTTCTAGTAGAATATTTTGTAAACACAACCTGTAGGTAATAGTTACATATTTGCATTGAAGTTCAAATTTTTATAACGTATATGGAATTTAGTAGGTAAAGCACATGAGTTAATTAAAGGAAGGAAGTTCAATGCCGAGGGGTATAATTTTTTTAAATCGGAAAATTCAAAAGTTTCAAACTGAACATATTACTTTAAGTTTTTTATTTAAATAATTTTTCAATTCAAGAATTCTTGGACTAAAAAATGTCTAAGGTTATAGAGAGAGGTTTGGTAGACAGGATTTTTTTAAAGGTTTCGCAACTTTTATTATTAAAATTAAAATATTATATTACATCTCATTCATCTATAAGAATTTAATTAATTAAAGGTTGTATGGATTATCGACTTAACAAATAGTTATTTATGTCCCAAGGCACTGAAATCGAACTTTTTAAGACTCATGTGGAAAGTCAGTGCAGAGGTACATTTTTTTTAATCGGAAAAAAAAGGTTTTATTAGGCAGGAAAATAATTATAAGTCCATGAACCGACTGCGCGTGGCGTTGCTTGACTTTGACGATCGCTCCACCTAGGTCAAGTATGACGAGGCACGGCGCATCCCAACAGAAACTTTAAACTGCTGCCTGTTGTCCAGCCTCCATGAAAATAAATTGATATTCAAACCTACTAAAATATGTACACTTACTGAAAGATTGCGCTGCTATAGGCAACAATTTCGCAATGTGTACGAAAAGTTAAATGGGCCTGTATTGGCCGGGTTTTGGATATTCGGTCACTTTTGACGGGCGATGGCTCCGCGTCTGACGTTTGATGTTTACATCTCGCCAAGGACTACTTATTGAAAAAATCGTACAATAATTCATAAATAAGCACTATTTTGTGAAATTCTCTACCGCTTTAAATATTTACTTACGCAGCGAAGCAATGGTATTTACAGTCTATAGACAGACAATCACTGATAAAAACAAATTCATTCTGCGATCGATTTTTAATAAACTTGCAGGGCATTCCGTTCTAAACGTCATTAGATTTCGATTAAGAGCTTTCTATGTCCAACTCGTTTTTCATAAAAACGCGATTAGGTCTTTTAAGCGGTGCAGCACAATAGTGCAGTAACTCTTTATTTTTATGAACAGTCCGAAGAATCAATTCAGTAACGTTGGCCCTAGAGGACTTTTAAATTAGTGCATAGGCGTAGGTCCTTTATGACATTAAAATTGAGAAATATTGTAAAATGCCTTTCATGAAACATACCTACCAAGATCCGTAAAGTAAGAAGGTTCTCTTGTTGAGAGAGAGCATTCTGGATGACGCTATGGAAATGCTGACAATAATTACAGTCGACAAAGGCCACATACGCGCCTTGTCTATACGCGACTGGATTTAAGATGCTAACGCCCCGACGGGACTATGCGAACTAATATATGGGCCATCGTCACCATGTGAACGGTGCTAGCCACCGGGTCTACACTGGTGTGTTCATTGTTGGCATGGCCCATAGACTAGTTTAGCATTGAGCCTATAGGGGGCGTATTTCTTACATTCAATGGCGTATATAGTATGGGGAGTTCAGGGACAGATGGCGCTGTCAGCCAGAAATGTTTTGTACTCCAACGTCTCCAACGATTTTCTACCTAATGTAGGTACTATAATTGTTACTCAGTAGACAAAACGTTGGAAATTTTGGAGTATCTACCCGGATAGAAAATAAGCAATGACACATTTCTGGCTTACAGCGCCACCTCTCCCTGTGTTCCCCACACTAACCAGTAGTTGAATAACTTTCGTTAGAAAATAGACAAGGATATAGGTACCTACGGTCAGCATTCCTGTGGCGTCAGTAGAGGAAGATACCCAAATTTGAGATAGGTGCCTAATTTGAGATAGCTCCTTATATTAAAGAATATGTAACGCCATCTAACAGAAATAGCCTAGACTAATTAAAATAAACTGGGGTGTAGTGTTAAAGTGGTAGTTGAGCGCTTCAGTTCGTTTGTTTCTGTACAAAAGCACGTTTGGTGCGATTTGACTACTAAAATTTCTTTCATAGTGTAAATAAACTATCATTTACAGTCAAGGTGAAGTGTAAAAAAATTTATGTGTCGTAGTAGTTGGTATAGGAAGTGTTGCTTAATGATATTTTATTGAAATCTGGCACTATTTTTTCATAACTAACCTAAAATACTGTTGTCAATTTTTTATACTGAAAGTTCCTAATTTGAGATACCAAATTTGTACTGTAATTGAGACTATCTCAAATTAGGCACCCAAACAATATTTTCATTTTTTTGATTACAGATGCCAAAAAACACAAGAAATGGGACTGTCATACTATGGTAGAAGATGTAAAGGAAGTGCGTAATTGGGATGTCAGTCTGTCTCAAATTAGTCAGCCTGTCTCAAATTAGGCAACCTTTTATTTTATGGGGCAATTGACAAAAAAAACTAAGTTAAGAATAATTTGTCTAGATCGCTATTTTAATGTAGTTTCTTTGCATCACTGTTTTGTCAATGCACTAAGCAACTATTCCAATACAAAATTATTAAAAAAAAAATTAATGTTGAATTTTATTTCGAATTTACAAAAAAAGTGTTTCAAATTTGGGTCTCTTCCTCTATCACTCTCCCTTTCTCTACGATAGTAGTTGAGTTTACCTTCTTACTTTACGGGTCTTGAAACATATAAACCTAGTTTACTTGTTACAATGCAGACGAGAACTGCGAAAACAAAAATCACCCGCAGATCTCCGCGTCAGCCGCATTTTTCAATCGCCCATACTTCCGCAAAAAAGGCGACTCTCACGAGTGCCCCAGCTACGACTAACCCGGACGTTAAAATCGCTTTTGTTCTCTCGGTTTCACCCCGGTCCTCCACCAATGGAGTGTTCCCGCGGTGGACAAGTGCACTCGGAAAATCATCGCAGCCGCTGCAGGGTTGCGAGTTGAAATCGCATTTTAATTGTCAACGATTAACGTCGTTCAGCGACGTTAATTGTCTAAACTTTCGAAGGCGGCAGTCGCGAACCCTTTAATTTACAGTAGGGCGTGCTTAAAGGGATTTGTTGGGGGAATGTAGCAGAACTGTTAGGTATATATAGTGAAGCGCCATGCTGCGATTTATTAGAATATAGTTTTTTACAAAAGAAAGTTAGCGGAGCTGCTTCCCCTTATTAGGTTCATCAAGGCAGCCATAACCTTCCCGAACGACTCAAACCGAAACGGTAGCACTTATAATAGTGTAACTTGCACTTGGAGGTGAGAAACCAACCAGTGGCGCCATCTAGTATCAAGCTGATAGTACCAGAGCCGAAATTTCACAAAACATAGTAAGCACCAACAAGAACAAGTTAGGTTGGCGTTGAATCCAGAAAACTACAAAATAAATGTGAAGAAGAAGTGACACAGGAAACAGGTTCATTGGCCAATCATCACTGTGTCTTCAAAATTTGTGGAAATCAACAAGGATCTGACCGCAAGCCATATCCTTGTGAAACTTGCATCTTATAGCCGAAGAAATATTAAAAAGATGATAAAATTTCACGTCCCCAATTGAGTTTTACAAAAGAAAGTTAGCGGCTTTATGTTACCTTCTATGTAGTTTTTAACCTCGTTTTTAACGTGTACCTATTAAAATTTTAATTAATCGAATTCCTCAAACGTTCGCAACTTACACCACTCGCTCAGTATTAATTTGAAGTGTCTTATTTTTAAAGGGGGTTTAATTTAGTTGGAGAGAAGCCCACTCTCCGTGCGCAGGATGTAGAGTCATTAAGTTTCCGTATTTCCGGCTGCACTTATAATTTTCTACATACTTAATCTCAACTAGGGCAGTAGAGTTGAAGCCTCCATTAAAAAGCTATGGCGCTCGCTTTTCATTAATTTATGTCACGGGCTTCACGAGCAGACGCGCCAGCGCGCAATTTTAGTAAATTTTAGAGATGTGTCAAAAGAAAGTAACGATGCAGCCCGCTGGGCAGAAACAATACTAATCTCGTCGATTATGAAACTGGGAAAACTTGGTCCAATCGTTATTTGTTTGTAGGTGTGTGTAAAGTTTTGTTAATTAAAGAAATCTGTCATCTAATCTTATAGCACAAAAAATGCACTGGCCCGTAAAAAATAAAAAAAATGTTCACGATGCTCATTTCTGTCTCGCTAGTTATATTCTAGAAGTTGCTACCTCATCATAGAAATTACGCCGTAGAAACTACAAACTCAGCACAGTCTAGATGGACTCTCGAACACCTTGAAATCTTGCGAATTCTGCTTTCCTTAAATTATATAAACTATCGCGCTCCACATTTTTCGACTTTTGACTATCAGACTCTGTACTAGTTGCCAATAAAAAACTTTGCATTTTTTAAAAAGGTCTTGTTCCGATCCCGTAAGTTAAGTGGCGCAGTCGTGCGGATTGTTTGAGTTGCGTGGCGCCATCGGTCTCGCGCTTCTGGAGTATCGAACTCCCAACAAACAAGAACTTCAAGATCCGATTGAAGCTGCAGAGCCAGGAAGAGACCAAGGTAAGGGCCAATCCGTGTTTCCCTTCCCTTGTCCTTTCTGTGGCAAACAGGTCAGTCTTAGGTCCCTAGAAATCCAGTGTATATGTTTTTCTAGTTGAATCTATTCATAAGATTGCGTCTTGCGAAATATTAGAGCATATAATACTTCAAAAGATATAATTAAGTTAGGTTAAGAAGTTCAATTTCATTTTAAGTTTCAATTTTAAATTTCAAAATTGATTCACTCGAAGATATTTCAAACTCGTTCCGTTCTCTAGATTTAAGTGATAGTGATAGTGATAGTATTGGTACAATTGAAGAAGAAATCATGAATAATCAACCTCAACCTGCACAAATCAATTATAGTCTGCTTAGATTGTATGTCGATACAATTCCAAATTTTAATGGAGACCCACACACTCTCGAAATTTTTATAGAACATTGTGATTTTCTTATTTCCACATATTCCAATGCAAACCCCGCTGATCCCATAAATACCTTCCTAATACGTGCTGTTATTGGAAAATTAACAGGACACGCTTTAGTTATTGCTGGTAGTAGACCTGACGTAAGAAATTGGGCAAATCTAAAAGAATTATTAAGACTAAGTTTCGGTGACCAAAGAAACCTTGATTGCTTAGTGCAAGAAATGCTTGTTTCGCGACCCTTCAAAAAGGAATCTTTTCGTAATTTTGGGCAGAGATTACAAAAGTGCCGTAGTTCCATCGCTTCTAAAATAATTTCAATAGAAATGACTAACGAAGAACGTGCTTTTAAAATTAAAAATTATAATGAACTTTCACTAAAAACCTTTATAAGAGGTCTATCTGGACGTATCCAAGATATGGTTCGTTTAAGAAATCCTGACAGTCTAGAACTCGCAATATCGTATGTTATTGAAGAAGAAAACTTTATTTTATTTCAAAAGTCTCAAACAAGTAATTTCCAAAATTCAACATTACCAAATAAAAATCCTCAACACTTTCCAAAAATGAATTCTTATAATAATCAACAAGCTATACCACGACAACAATCAATGTTTCCGCCAAATAATAACAATTTTTCGCAAAATCAAAATTATTCCCAAAATCAAAATTTTCCCGAAAGAGCTCAATTCCCATCTCAACCTATAAACATCCAACCTCGACAGAATATGCCTTCCCCTAAATTTTTTACCAATAAACAAGTATTTGGAGCCCCTAACACTTCCAGAAATGTTTTTAAACCCACCGGTATAACTCCGCAACATAAACCTGAACCGATGTCTACTACATCACGAATTCCTACTATACAAACTCAATTCAGAAATAATTTTCCAAAAAATTACCAAACTCCACAACTCCATAATATTGAAGAGGCAGATTTTAGCTTCGACGAAAATCTCGAAAACCCGGAAAATCCCGATGAAATTTTTCCCGATTTTTACCATGAAAACTCCGATGAAAATTTCGTACCGAACGAAACTTATGAAAGTTTTGAAAATTTTTCCCAGGCTTCGAATCCACAGAACCCAACGTAATAATTGACTTAAATCATCTACATAAGAGCGATTTAACGTATATAGAAATTCCAGAAATTAATGCCAGATTCCTTATAGATACAGGTAGTTCCCGTAGTATAATTAACCCCGATGTAGCTTATAAGTTTTACAGTAATTGCATTTTTCATGAAGATTTTAGTATTCAGACCTCTCACGATATTACTTTTCACAATGAAATTGCCATAATTCCACTTTTCGACATTTTTAACGTAAATCGATTTTATAAATTTTATATCTATGATTTTTCCCCAAAATATCACGGTCTTATTGGCATGGACTTATTGAAAAGACTACGATCAAATATAGATCTCGACAATAAATTACTAAAGACTCCCAAAGTTCAAATACCTCTACTTTCGGAAAACTCCAATTCAAAACAACAGAAAAATTTCCAAAAATGTTATCACTCTTTAATTATACCACCTCGAACTCAAAAAATAGTTAAAGTTCCAGTATGCTATAAAAATGGCCTCGGTATTTTAGATTACAATAATTTTGATAACAATTTAGAATCCCCTCGTGCTGTAGTTGATATTCAAAATTATTTCGCGACAACAACAATTATAAATCCAAATTTAGAACCCTTTGAAGTCATAATTACTGAACCTTTAGACGTTGAAATTTTAAACCCTAATGAGATTAACTTTATCGACAAAATCGAAGATAATTCGGAACTCTCAGAAACTGAAGATAATCTACTAAAACAAAATTTAAAAAATATTAGACTTGATCATTGCAATTATGAAGAAAAGTCCGCTTTACGTAAACTTTGTTATTCATACAGGGACATCTTTTACTGTGAAAAAATACCTCTTAGCTTTACAAATAAAGTCAAACATAAAATTAATCTCACAGACGAAAAACCTATTTTTACTAAATCGTATAGGTTTCCCGAAATCCATCGACAAGAAGTAAAATCCCAAATAGATAAAATGTTACAACAAAAAATTATTGAACCATCCACATCCCCGTGGAGCAGTCCAATCTGGATCGTTCCAAAGAAACTCGACGCTATTAAAAAAAGGAAATGGCGAGTAGTCATCGACTATCGTAAGTTAAATGACAAAACTATTAGTGACAAATATCCCCTTCCAAACATAACGGACATATTAGACAGACTAGGACGTGCGAATTACTTTACAACACTCGATTTGGCCTCCGGTTATCATCAAATTGAAGTTGACGAAAATGATATACCCAAAACTGCATTTTCTACTGATTCTGGACATTATCAATTCTTACGAATGCCATTCGGTCTTAAAAATGCACCCAGTACATTTCAGAGATTAATAGATAATATTTTACGTGGTTTAACAAACGAAATTTGTCTCGTATATTTAGATGACATAATAGTTTTCAGTACATCTCTCCAAGAACATATAATTAATCTCAAAGAAGTTTTCGACAGACTACGTGACGCGAATTTTAAAGTACAACTTGACAAATGCGACTTTCTACAAAAAACTGTTGCTTACCTCGGACACATTATTACATCAGAAGGAGTGAAACCCAATCCCGAAAAAATTTCCTGTATTCAAAAATTCCCCATTCCTAAAACTCAAAAAGAAATAAAATCATTCCTTGGATTACTTGGATATTACCGCCGCTTTATTAAAGATTTCGCAAAAATAACTAAACCTTTAACTCTCTGTTTAAAGAAGAACGCTCAAGTTACTCATAGTCAAAAATTCATAGAAGCTTTCAACACATGTAAGAAAATTTTGTGTAATGATCCGATATTACAGTATCCTGACTTTTCCAAAGAATTCATTCTAACTACTGATGCTTCCAACATCGCTATCGGCGCAGTATTATCCCAAGGCACCATTGGACAAGACAAACCTATTGCCTATGCCTCACGCACCCTAAATGACAGTGAACAAAATTACAGTACTATTGAGAAAGAGTTATTGAGCATTGTTTGGGCTTGTAAGTACTTTCGTCCCTACCTCTATGGTCGAAAATTTACAATAGTTACCGATCATCGCCCCCTCACGTGGCTTTTTAATTTAAAAGAACCCAATTCGAAATTGGTTCGTTGGCGTCTCAAATTAGAAGAGTATGATTACAAAATTGTTTATAAAAAGGGAAAGTTAAACTCCAATGCCGACGCACTCTCTCGTATAAATTTTAATATTCATGAAACCCAATCTGTTATCAATAATCCAGGAGATATAAATCAAGAAACTTTCGAATTTTTAAGGAACTATGTAGAAAACCCAGAAAATTTTGAACTACCCAGTACAAGCCAAGAAATTTCTAACAGTAATGTAAACAATACCCAAGCAAGTTCATTAACGCCAGACACTCACACAGCTGACCCCGTCCCGCGAACGAAACCTAAGATAATAATTCACTCCGACATACAAATCCGACCTCCTGATAAACCTAGACCGACAATATTAAATAACGCACCTATTGAAATTAGTGATGACGAAACTGCCCATTCCCTCTCAAAAGAAATATGTAATGAAAGTTTACCTATTTTGGACGAAATTATCAATAATAAAACGAATCAAATACATATTTTCAAAAATAACGTCGATAAACTTTCAGTAGAACAAGAAAACTACTTGCACCAAAAAATTATGACAGTCAAAATTCCTTTAATTTCAAATGAGCAATTAATCCTAGATTTTCTAAAACAATATCTAAGACCAAACACTACGTATCATATTTATTTCAATCATTCGCAATTTATAACACAATTTTCAAATATTTACTCAGAGCATTTCAATCGATTAGGTCCCAAACTGATAATATGTACAAAATTAATTAATACCATAAAAGACAAAGAGGAACAGTTATTACTAATAAAAAATCACCATTTAGGAAAAACGAATCATCGCGGAATACAAGAAACACTAAATTATTTAAAGAGAAACTATTTTTGGATAAATATGAAGTCCGATATTACTGCATATATAAATGCATGCGAAATTTGTCAGAGAACCAAATACGGTAGAAACCCTCCATATGTACCTCAAGTATTAACTGAAACTCCTTGTAAACCATTCCAGTTAGTTCATGTCGATGTGTTCTATTATGACACCAGAAACTATTTAACTTTCGTTGACGCTTTCTCGAAATTCGCGCAAGCTACATTAATTCCCGGAAAATCCGCTACAACCATATGTGATGCTCTTGTAAAATATTTTTGTTCTTTTGGTACTCCTCAACAGATCATTTTAGACAATGGACGTGAATTCAATAATGAAACGGTTAAGGAATTATTAAAATTACATAAAATATATATTCATTTCACTACACCAGGCCACCACGAGTCAAACAGTATAGTAGAACGTTTCCATTCCACAATAATAGAACACCTGCGAATTTTAAAAGAATCTTTCCCTAACGAAACCGACTTAATAAATTACGCCGTTTTAGGTTATAATTGATCAATACACAGTTCGACGACATTCACGCCTTTTGAATTAGTATACGGTCATACGGACTTAAGAAACCCCGAAATTTTTACTCCTAAACACTTCTTCTCAAACTATGTCGAAAATCACGCGGAAAAATTAAAACACGTATATGGTGACGTCCAAACGAGGTTAATAAAAGAAAAAGAAAAGATTGTTAATACGAAAAATGCAAAGGGCAATACAAATCCTACTTTTAAAATTAATCAAATTGTATTTAAGAAAAATCCCCTTAATAGAAATAAAAAGAGCAACAAATTTATAGGTCCATACGTAATTATCGAAATTTTAGAACATAATAAATTCAAAATAAAAAACAAAAATAATAACAAAGAAGAAATAATTCATATGAAGGAGCTAAAACAACCTCCTTTGTTACAGGAAAATGAAGCTGAGAATCCTTCTACTTCTGCTGCAAATAATAGTGACATTTCAGAATAAAATAGAAATATCCAAAATCAACTCTCCCGGAATTCTCCCCTTTGAATTAGGCCAAGCTCGCGTTATAAAAAGTAAACATGTTTTCTTATATGATATAAATTTACTAGACATAAAAACTCAAATTGATGGGATAACAAACATTTTTCAAAACATTAATTCCTCACTCGACTTTGGAAGTTGGAATTTTCTACTTAGAAATTCTCGTAATATTTCAGAACACTTATATCCTTTAATTATCGAACTTAACGAAAAATATGAAAATTTAAATTTTAATCACAAACGGAAACGACGAGGTCTTGTAAATTTAGCAGGCACTGTACAAAAATGGCTTTTTGGCACCCTGGATGCTAATGACGGTCAACGCTATGATAATGCTTTAAAATTACTAAAATCTAATCAACCAAAAAATTGTCTCAGAAGTTAATTTACAAATGTCTCTTTCTAAACAGTTAATTCAAAAGCAATCTAAAATTATAGAAGACATTAATTCCAATCAAAGGAAAATCGCAAAATTAGTTAATGAAATCCAAAACAATATCTCCAATATTACCAATGAATTTTACCGATATACGACCTACATGTCGATAGTTGAACAAATTTTTATAAATACTAATATCATTATTACTTTACTAGATAATTTAGAGAATGCTGTCACCTTTTCAAAATTACATGTAGCACACCCCGACATTTTGACAAGGCGAAATCTTGTGGATATTTTGAACGAACTTTCTAATCAATATAAAAAACAAGAAATTCTTAATATAAAATTAGAATCTTGGTATTCAATAATTAAGACTAATTGCCATTTTTCGGAAAATAATATAATATTTGCCATGGAATTCCCTATAATACATCCTAGTACCTTTCAATATTTTCATTTATTTCCAATCCCTACGGATAAAAACCTAATTATTATACCCCCAAAACCTTACTTGGTCCTAGAAGAAAAGGCTCATCAATACATGGAAGAACCATGCCCGCAACTTGACGAAATATACATCTGTAACCTAGAAAATATTCAAGAAAATAATGACTGCATAACCACCTTAATAAATGGTCATCCAAATCAATGCAACCAAATTCCGATCGTACCACCAAAATTTATCATCAATAAAATTAATAATAAATATTTCATAATAATCAGCGAAGAAGAAATTCAAGCCACTTCTACATGTCCAGAAAAGAAATTTCATACTCTACAAGGCAACAACTTACTTCAGATACCCTACAACTGTACATTTCAATACAAATCTTATGAAATTGGTAACAAAGAAACAAAAACCATTGGAAATCCTTTATTAATACCTAAAATTCAAAATCCATCAATAATCAAGATCGAAACGAGAAGAAGCCCCCTGAAAATCGAAAATGTAAACCTTCAAGATATTCACCAATTGGAAAAACAAATTCAAGCGTCAAACCCGATCAGCATAGTCGACATCGATACTTCAACTCCGATAGATTGGATATTATGGATCACCGTAGGAAGCATCGTCATCATCCTGATCACCTATACTATTTGGAAAATGAAAGATAAATTCAAAATTTTGAAGAAAGAAGAGAAGACAACGTCGCCTTCCATCCTGTTTACTCCGGAAGTCTCCACTTAAGGCGGGAGGAGTTATGTTCTAGAAGTTGCTACCTCATCATAGAAATTACGCCGTAGAAACTACAAACTCAGCACAGTCTAGATGGACTCTCGAACACCTTGAAATCTTGCGAATTCTGCTTTCCTTAAATTATATAAACTATCGCGCTCCACATTTTTCGACTTTTGACTATCAGACTCTGTACTAGTTGCCAATAAAAAACTTTGCATTTTTTAAAAAGGTCTTGTTCCGATCCCGTAAGTTAAGTCGCTAATGGACTAAGCTTTTAATAACGATTTTGATGGTCCTTGGTGCCGATTTCAAAAAAGTATTGTCTTTAATATAGTCACGAGAAATATTCATGTACAGGGTGATTCACGTAAGTGGTTCATTAGAAGTTTACGGCGAAGGAGTGCGAATTTTGATTTGAAATTTTGGTTACTTATATAACAGGTTGGAAACTTTCTTTCCAAAATATTTTCAACTTCCGATCACTTCCGGTTATACCGGAAGTCAATAGCAACTTTGATATTTCAAATAGAACGCCCTATATATTATTACACCATTTGGTTCCCTATTAAATTCCAAATCTTTTTTCTGAATATAATGTGTACCCTATTCCTAACCCTTTTCGAGATATTTGCAAATTTTTGATTTTTTTGAGTGTTGCAGCCATCGACCATAGTGATGATAACTTTGAAATTCATGAATCTGGAAAACTGAAATTTTGGACTGTCGTAGGCGAAAGTCAACTTTATTAAATGGTCTGTATGCCATTTCAAAATATTGTACAGGGGGAAAAATTCCCAATACCTACATCGAAAAATTGAAAAATCTAATTTTTTCAAATGGAACCCATATTTTTTATTGCACCATTGAAATGCTTGTGAAAAGACAGTTCAAAAAGATATAACACACTATATCTCTAAATGAAGCGGTTGCTTCGTTATTACGCAAAATACGTATTTTTGCTGCTCCATATCAAAAAACAACGGACCTTTTCTAATAGGCGGCCATGGATTTTTCATTTGTGATTGTCATTTATTGTGTTCCAAACAATAAAATATTAACTGTTGACAAGAATGGCTCAAATTAACTATTCTAACGAAGATATTTTGAATATGTTTTACACTCATGGAGAGTGTAAAAGAATTTTAGAAAGAACAATTAGAGTTTTTAATGGAAGGCATTTACACTTAACCACCTTTGACGAAAAGAAAATTCAGAAAGTTCGAACGAAATTTCATATTCCAACAAAGAGAAGCAAATGTAAATACGTAACAGGTAAATAGCATAATATGAATAAAGTGTTTTACTTATAATATATGTAGTTTCTTGTTTTTTCTTCTAGTACCTATTATTATGTAATTGTTAGTATTATTTAATTTTGTATTGTTGCTTCTCAGGGAAAAAATATTATTAAATAGCCCTTAACCTTGACATATAATTGCGTTATTTCATTTTCAATGGCCCCCTATAATGTGACGCTCCTTGAGAAATGGCATAATTTGTTGATACAGAGCAGAACAAATACGTATTTTGCGTAATAACAAAGCAACCGCTTCATTTAGACATATAGTGTGTTATACCTTTTTGAACTGTCTTTTCACAAGCATTTCAATGGTGCAATAAAAAAATATGGGTTCCATTTGAAAAAAATGAAATTTTTCAATTTTTCGATGTTGATATTGGGAATTTTTTTCCCGAACACCCTGTACAATGTTTTGAAATGGCATAAAGACCATTTAATAAAGTTGACTTTTGCCTATGAAATTTCAGTTTTCCAGATTCATAAATTTCAAAGTTATCATCACTATGGTCAATGGCTGCAACACTCAAAATAATCAAAAATTTGCGAATATCTCGAAAAGGGTTAGGAATAGGGTACACATTGTATTCAGAAAAAAGATTTGGAATTTAATAGGGAACCAAATGGTGTAATAATATATAGGGTGTTCTATTTGAAATAACAAAGTTGCTATTGACTTCCGGTATAACCGGAAGCGATCGGAAGTTGAAAATATTTTAGAAAGAAAGTTTACAACCTATTATATAAGTAACTAAAATTTCAACTTAAAATTCGTACTCCTTCCCCGTAAACTTCTAATGAACCACTTACGTGAATCACCCTGTATATCTACTAATGACACTAGAAGTTATTGTAGATGCTAGATTAACTATCAACACCCTTATTTTTTATAAACCTCTTATTAAGTTTTTATTCCACCCTTAAATTAACACGAGAGATATCTTGATCGCTCTGTACCTAAAATGCAAGTTCTTGTGTCAACTACATGCAATAAGTATTTCCATGTTAAATTTTAATCTCTCCTCCACAGGGAGCTGTGTTCATTAACGTGTCGCTAACTTCAAAGCTCTTACAAATTTTCTACATACTTAATCGCAACTATACGAGATGCAGTGAGGATCTTCATTAATTTTACGTCATTTGCTGATGCAGACGAGCGAGTAATTTTAGACGAGATGCCTGCAGAAGAGGCATTTTACTAGGGCAAGGGTTTAGACTAATTACATTCCATTCTGCTATAAAAATCTCGTCAGAGTTTTAAGTAAATTAAATTTTAAAAAATTTTAAACCTAACCAGAAATTAACAGTTTTTATTTTATCTGTTTGTACTCTATCTTTTTATATGCTGTCCTGCAATAACCCATATGGGAAACTTTTTTGTGTGAATCTCTCAATCATTTATAACCAAAGAAGAGTCGATAATATTGGTTCTATAGTATTCGCAACTAGAGATGCGAAGGAGGGAACTTTCCAGTTCGAGCTCCGAGAATGTTTTCGAACGTTCGCAAATATGAAAGCACTTTGACTCCTATTCAATATTGTCACTGACACTTCATTGAAATACGGAGACACAAGACACAATAAAATAAGAAGTAAAAACGTTAAAAATTATTGAACTTAATCTTTTTTTGTCAATTGCCCCATAAAATAAAAGGTTGCCTAATTTGAGACAGGCTGACTAATTTGAGACAAACTGACGTCCCAACTACGCACCGTCCTTATAGCTTCTACCAAGGACTCTTTAAAGCAAGGGGACCCAGCATTATACTTTCCAAAGTGAGGCCTATTCTTTCCTCATTCTAATGGTATCAGTGATGCCAAGTATGCTATTTTATTGGAGAATCTATGAATATAACAGGTATTATGGCAACTGTCAAATGAATCAAATTTATTTTATAGTTGAAATTGATTTCCAGCAATTAGGTATTTCCATGAATTTAAGTAATAAGTATGGTAAGTCAGTTCCAATTTTGCTTATTTAAGAATTTGTCGCTATTGCATCTTCTTACCAGGTTCCTCAATCCAATTGTAATATGTATACATGAACTTTCTTCCCTCGCTGAATGTATCTACCCAAAGAACTTTCACAGATTTCGGGATGGACTAATAAGATTAGGTCTAGTCATTCTAATCGTGTAGTTTTTCTCAGTGTTCATTATAAAATTTTTGTAATTTTATTTATCTCCCAAGGTACCTCACAAACTTAAAATAAACTTGTAGTCGTAGATAAAAAACTCTTTAAAAAAGACCTGAAGCTACCTGCTTAATAATTTAAAATTTAGGAAATACGATTTTTGTTTTGAACTATCTATTTATATAGTAGATAAAATAACGACTTTTGCAGCCAGAAAGGTATATATTAACTTCTTTTTATAATACCAAGCTTTCGGTCTACTTCGTGACCTTCATCAGGGCTAGAATTTTTTTTAAATTATTAGAAAATATTGCGAAAAGGTTGAAATTTTACTCACAATTATGTTGAAGTTTTTTACCAATATTAAAACCAGATAGATTTTAGGTTTAAAAGGGCCAGAAATTTCAAATAATGTTTATAATAATGATAATAATGATAATATTACTGCAATTCAAGAGGTTGATAATATTCCTGATCATTTCTTTTATATTATATTAAAGAACTTACCCCTAAAATAACTAAAATTTTTAAAAATGAAAATGTTAAAATAGCTCTAAAAAATGTTAAATCGATTGGAAGTTTATACACAAAATTAAAAGATAAGACACCTATAATTAACCAATCTAATGTTGTTTATTCAATACCTTGTAACAACTGTAATAATCCATATATTGGTCAAACATCACAAAATTTAAAAAATAGAATTTCAGGACATAAAAGTAATGTCAAATTACAAAAAACTACTACTGCTTTAAGTGAACATGCTTTTATATCAGGTCATCATTTTAAATTTGACAATGTTTCAATATTACATAGGAAAAAAATCTTAATAAAAGGTTATTTCTTGAAATGTTTGAAATTAATAATGATAACAAGTCAATTAATAAAAAAACAGACATCAAAGATTTAAGTTCCATATACTGTTTTATTTTATCTTTAAATAATTCTAATAACAATACATCTATTAATACTTCATTGTAACTCTTACATCTTATAATAATTATATAAAAATTTGGATTTCCAGATTGTTGTAACATAACCTTATATCAACTAAGGTTATTTCTAACCTTGTATCACACCAAGTTTTCTGACACTTTTTGATGATAACCCCATTTTTTATTATTATAAATTTATCTTTTGTTTTTTGAAACTAAATTACCTTATTAACAAAAAAACAATTACAAACAAAATTGACGGTATAAATTTTCACACGAAATTATGTAAAAACCTTTTTCTGGCCCTTTTAAACCTAAAATCTATCTGATTTTAATATTGGTAAAAAACTTCAACATAATTGTGAGTAAAATTTCAACCTTTTCTCAATATTTTCTAATAATTTAAAAAAATTTCTAGCCCTGGTGAAGGTCACGAAGTAGACCGAAAGCTTGGTATTATAAAAAGAAGTTAATATATACCTTTCTGGTTGCAAAACTTGTTATTTTATCTACTAAATAAAACTACACAGCCGTAAACTAGCTATTTATCTATTTATACGTAATGGCCACGTAATGGGAATTGTAGAATTACTAAAGGTGATACAGGAAAAATCTGGTTGCAATTATTGGTACTACTACAGGCGGCCGCATTACCTTTAATTGACACATCTGAGTACATATCTGGAAGTTAGAAAACTTAAAAATTGTGAATTATGATGGGAAATATTTTGCTTCCTTTAAAATCTATGGCACTGGCATGTCACATAAAATCTGATGGCAGTTGGATACTGACATATAACATAACCTTGTGGTCTCCTTGGAGTCGAGTCGACAGAAAACAAACTTCCCCTCAAGGCTTCACTTTTCTTATGTGATAGACTGTGACAGGCTGGGTCCCCTTATTTTAAAGAGTCCCTGGCTTCTACCATAGCATGAGAGTTCCATTTCTCGTGTTTTTTTGGCATCTGTAATCAAAAAAATGAAAATATTGTTTGGGTGCCTAATTTGAGCTAGTCTCAATTATAGAACGTAGGTATTTGGTATCTCAAATTAAAAATAGTGCTTCATTTCAATGAGACATCATTAAGCATTACCTCCTATACGACACATACAATTTTTTACACCTTACATTGACTGTAAATGCCGGTTTATTTACACTATCAAAAAAGTTTTGTCAGTCAAATCACACCAAAGGTGCTTTTGTACAGAAACAAAGGCACTGAAGCGCTCAACTACCACATTTAGACACTACACCGCAGTTTATTTTAATTAGTCTAGGCTATTTCTGTTAGGTGGCGTTACATGTCCGTTAATATAAGGAGCTATCTCAAATTAGGCACCCATCTCAAATTTGGGTCTCTTCCTCTATAGTGGAAATTATGAAAACAAAATCAACACAAATATTCATTCATTATTTTCGTGCGAAAGTGGCATTTCAATGCAAACTTCGTGAATGGCGCTCGCGACTATTAATATAAGCCGTCTATTTTAATCCAAATCCACAACTATCAGTTTCAATTTTCCACCCACGAAAGGAAGTTTGGCATGCAATAAGGCTGCGGTAATTGTACTATTTATTTAAATTCAAAGCAATTTCCATAACTTAGGTATCGACACGGAACGCCAGAGCCAAACCGTTTTTTAAAAAAAAATGGATCACGATAAGGAATTATATGGCGAAGCCAGCGGTAAAGCTGTAAAGTAATAAACGCCCTTCGTAAAATTTTACAACGGTACAAACGACCGTAAATTGTTTCATTCTTGCGCCGGCTCTTTGCATATCGCGGATTCGGATCTTTTAAAGTCATACCGATAATTAACTTTTGTTTTACGGGTCTGAGGTTTAAGGGCCCAGAAATTTGCTTGGAATATTAAGTAACCCTAAATCAGGCGGTCTACAGGTGCCGTAAAAGCAGCATTAAAATTTAAACTCATTTTCGTTGATTTACTTTTAATTTAATGAAAGTTTCTTTGAAGGAATCATTATTTAACTTTGAGGAAATTTTCCGGATTCAATTATAAAGTAGTCATGACTTCCACGTATAAGTAGCGTCCAGAGATACAGGGTGTTCCAGCGGAAACGTAACAGGCTCTGTAACGGCCGGGAATTTTTTTTTTATTGGAAAAACGCAAAAATAGGTCAATTTTGTTTGGCAGGGGTATATCTTTTGGCATAAAATTGATAGATCTATCTGCAACCCCCTGAGCAGGGGTTAAACCCCTTCAAAAAATTTAAATGGGAAGGGGGTTCATGTTGCACACATTTGGAAACGTCTCTCAATTCTCTATACACCTGCATCAGATTTTCGAAAATCGATCGACGTTTCAAAAAGATACAGCGTGTAAAATGCAAAACATTTATTTTTAATTATTGCCTGGTATTGTTAAACAATAAAAGATCTTCGTCTCCGTATTATAAACAAATGTCGACAAATCACCTCTGAAATGTTGCATAATGTTCGGCAGCGTTTTGAACAAAATCTTTATTATTGCATGGAAGTGAATGGGCAACATTTTGAGCATTTATTACAATACGGTTTCAATTTCCTCCCCGTTTGTCAAATTTTCGTTAAAATAATGTTGCTAAACATGCTTTCTATGACTTACGGCCCCCGACCACCACTTTCGGCTTAATTGTTTAACAATACCAATCAATAATTGAAAGTGAATGTTTTGCATTTTACTCGGTGTATCTTTTTGAAAAGTGGATCGATTTTTGAAAACCTGACGCAGATGTATAGAGAATTGAGAGACGTTTCCAAAGTTGTGCAACTTGAACCCCCTTCCCCTTCCCCTTCCCATTTAAATTTTTTGAAGGGGTTCAACCCCTGCTCAGGGGGTTGCAGATAAATCTATCAATTTTATGCCAAAAGATGTCCCCCTGCTAAAAAAAATTGACCTATTTATGCGTTTTTCCAAGAAAAAATTTTCCCGGCCGTTATAGAGCCTGTTACGTTTCCGCTGGAACACCCTGTATACGTATGTACTAATAAGTCTGGGCACTCGGCCTTGTGTAAACAAACATTTCCTTCTTTCCCTCTTCCGCTCCCCTCCTCATCGAGACGATCGATATCTTATAATATAAGAAAATAAGCTGTACAGGGTGTTCCCGTATATTTTGACCCACCCCTAGAACCTCTATTTTTCGAGTTAGAAAAAATTACTTAAATGAAAGTTGTAGGGTACCAAGGTGTATTGTCCCAAAAATAATGGATTGGCAGGAATGCCCTTGCCTAAGTTGAAATGTTTTTCCATGGCAACCTTGATTAAAAATAAAGATCGTATTTATCTGTAATTTGGAATAAGTATCATGCGAATGCTTAGAGAAAAAATATAACATATTTATATTGTTGGAATCGGAAAAATGCGTGCAATTCAAAAATCCACAAATATATAGGGTGTTCCATTAAAAAAAGTAAGTTTATATTTGTTCATAAATGTGCGACGCTCATTTTTGTTTTATCTACTAACAGATCCTAGCGGTTCAGAAAAAACCCTACAACTTTCATTTAAGGAATTTTTTTCTCTCTCGAAAAATATAGGCTCTAGGGGTGGGTCAAAATATACGGTACACAATGTAGCTGAGAGCGGTTCGTTCGCATTCTACCGGGTGCGCGCAAAATATTACCGCAAAATATTACCGACCGACCGTGACTGTGTTGTAGTGACGCCTAGTAACGCTTTTTGCTGCATTGCGGATGGCTGTAAAACCAGTTCGAAAGACTGTATTACCTTTTTTCATTTCCTAAACACCCTGAAAGGTAAGATTGCGCTTGAGGTACCTAGCTACAAAAATTAAGACATTTTCATGTGACATTTGAATACTAAGGTATTAATTGAAGAATAATATAGATATAATATTAAAACATTGAAAATTTGGAGGTGCCAGCAATGGAAGACTTCGTCCGGAAAACGTTTAGTAAAACCTGCTGTCCCCCTTGGCTGTCCCATTAAGATTATTGCCAGAAGCTTATGATAAGACGCATGCTTTAGTAGGTACGTATGCTTAATATTTTGTTCTGTATTGTTTATGCCAATTTAAATATCAAAATATTTACTACAGGATGAAAAAGTAGATATGATTAGTTTAACTCTTTGTCGTTAAATATTTATTTGTTATTTATGATTTTGTCTGCTCTATGTTTTGTTAGGCTTTATTAAAAATGAAAGTAAAACATAAAAAATTGCATTTTTATTCATGTTCCAACCAAAGTCTACAGATATACCTACTAATTATGTAGATTCTGGTAATAGCTACCATGTATTTTAATTTAACTGTACCTACCAAAACTAACGGTACACTTACCTACACAAATAATGTTGTACCAAATAGGTATACTAATATTTGTAGTTTTGGTAAATAATGGAAAGTCAATATGAACCTGCCCCCGTATAACTAGCTTGACGGCGATTTCGTTTAGTCGCCCTGGTAAATGCGAAGCGTGCGAGGTGACGCTGATTTACGACCGGTCGCAAAAAATTGCCGGCCTTTCCGAGACATCAAAGAAGTGAGCCGACTTTAGTATTTCTAGACATTGGTATAGTAGAGTGCAACCAGCACCGGAAACAAATCTCGTTACGTTCTCCACATATGCGGCCACAAATTGAACGCATGCACTTGACTCGCGGCCGAGGCGCCGGTCCCGCTGTGCGCACATTGCACAACATCCAGAGGCCCGGCCAACTTCCCGGCCGAAATCTTAGTTTATGAAACTGGAGCGGGCGGGGCAATTCCGCCTGAAATATTAAACAATTAGTTCGCCGACAGGGGGCGGTCGCGGTGGCGTGTTAAGTGGAGCTGGCTGGCGGGATATTGTGCTGTGAAATTGCGAATTGGATATTGCTATTTTGCACGAAGACCGGTACATAACACAGAATACTGGGACAGGAAATGTTCCAGGGCCTTCTCATTTTTGAAGCTAAAAATGGGTTTCAAAAATTCCGGAAAATATTTCACGCTCCTGACCACAAATGTCGAAGAAAAAGGGAGTTTTTTTATGTTGTTAAAATGGAAAGTGTCAGAAACAAAATGGGGGAATTGCCCAATGCTAAAGAATATACCGGGCACTGTTTCCGAAGGAGCAGATATTATTATAACTTTACTTAAACGCCATGGGGAATGGAGTATCAGAGGACTACGTGGATGAGTCACTTAATAATGAACTTGAAATAAATACCTATTAATAAAATATTAAACCTGCCACACTTCTCCAGCTCCACATACCATCATATCAGTGGCGTAACTACAGGGTGTTCAGAGTGTGCGGTGAACACGGGCCCAGAGCTGCTAGGGGCCCACCGCCACCAAGTTCATGCAGGGCGCATAAATTTCGGTTTTTCCGATGGGAGCCGATTGATGTGGTGCTGCGTAATAACCGACGAGTCAAAATCTCTGATTGGTTACATAGAGGGCGATTGAAATTCCCCAACAATAAAAATGCAAGGGTAGTACAAAAAATGTACCTATAATAACTTGACAGTAAATGTACCTATAGGATGATCCAATTCGACGCTTCAGGCCTACTGCGGGAACACGAAAATTGAAAAATGCTGATCTGATCAGAAATATCTAGAAAATTTAAAATATTGTGTCCAATAATATCCAGCAAAGGGCAAAATATGAAAATCGTAGTAGGCTCTTGAAATTTTGCACAGGGGTATAAAATTGCGAAAGAAACATGTTTTTCTTATGATTTTTGTCGAAATTCGGTTAAATAAGCCCATTTTTTTGGACATTTTTTTCATTAATGTCAAATTTGACATATAAAAAAGGCTACGTCACATTTTTTGATTATGTCAATTTTGGTTCTAGAGCAAGCAAAACCTGATGCTGCAAACAAATTTTCCGTAAGTTATTTACTAAGAATTTTTCCCATATGCTGCAGACTTTTTGGCGGGCACTGTATATACCTACTCACATCGAACTAGAAAACCAAAGACTGCTGCTCTTCAAACTCAAAATATCGGTACACAAAAAGCAATAAGGGGAAATAAACAAAACGAATAAATCAGTACTTATCCAACAAACATTCAAAGTTAAAATTACCTAAGTTTTACTACCCAACTAGTCAGAAATTTATTTTCATCAAACCAGTTTACCTCTACCTAGGTATATGAGGTAAAAAAGTGGAAAGTGGGGAATTAACTGGAAGTAATTTTTAAGTTAAAATAGGTAATATAATTTTATGGGCTTTAGTAAAAATTTACCACTGAAGTAGTAAAAATTAGGTAATAATTAGGTAATGTATGTCTATTGACTTAAATCTAAGTATGAAGAACGCCAGTTTTCTCTTTCTATTAATGCGGTAAATATCTATATTCTATAAACGGCGGATGTAATGAATGTCGTCTCTGCCGTTGACCCTAATATAACCTAGAAACTAATAGATATACGCGGAGAGATATGGCATTATTAAAGGTGTTTGTATTTTGTTGTCTGTGCAAAAATTTCTTTGCGCCTAAAATATTTCTGTATATTGAGGTGAAATACTTCGGAAAAACTCGTGCGCCTCATTGTGTATTTACAAAAAAATATTTTTTTGTCATCTTCAAGTGTTTATTAACAAACTATCAACAGGGCAAGAAAACATGCTAAACAAACCTTTGAGGAGTTAATTTGATGTCCCAAATTGTGACTTTTTCATATTTTGCAACATTTTTGTTGTGAAGTTCCATTTTATTTTTCCCTATTAAAGGACAACGCCACCAACAAGTTACAGTCAAAATTGGGGTTATTTTTGGTAATAAAGTTAATAAATATGGTGATTATATTAGGACTGTTTCGGCAGAATTTGAAACCAGTTTGAAACTGCCAGGAGCACGCGCAATTTCATTTTGACGTTCCAAAAACAAAGCCGCGCATGCTTCTGCCAGCTGTTTCGTTGTGTATGTTTTCACGATGATCAAGTTCCTTTAATAATATTTTGACTTGAAAGCTCCAGAAAGGACACATTTCTAAGAAAAAAGTGGGAAAAAAGGCGAAAAAGCTAAAAATCAAAGTAGGCCTAGACTTTTGAAATTTTGCAATTCTACTCAGTTTTTCATTCTGAACAAGTTTCCTTAATAACATTTTGTCGTAAAAAAATCCCTACTAGGGTTTCTTGAAAATTAGCTATTTTAAAAAATCATAGCAGGCCATGAAATAATTACCCCATCCAAATACCACCGCCTATGAGATACACTCCCTTGGGACTACCAATAAAAAAATAGAGACCATTTATTTTTCTTGTCCTTCATATAGTTCTGAGGTGTCCAGTATCAAATTAGGACACACTGTATATCTAACAAAACAAGCTACACTTCAATCTTTATATTTTCCGTGTTCACGGTTCATCACACTGCAAAAGATTTTTCTACTTTAAAAACTGTTTTGGGATCATTTTACTTCATGGTAATTTTTATAAGAAATTTTGATCTTCTTTAAGCCCTTTTTACTTTCAGGTCCAAATAACTGGTCTTTTTGTACTTCTCAGTATTTATTAGGTTACTGTATAAACCTAAAAACGACCAAAAACCTATAGGCATATAACAGGTGGAATATAGAGATTAATTTATATAACTATCTAATCTATTTTTGACCTAACCTACAGGGACAAAAAATATTGAGACAAAATGTACTTCTTTATGACCTTCAGCATTTCTTAAATTATCTTTTGACCATAAGGGCATCTAGACAGTTAAAAATAAGTAAGTAGGTAAGTATATATTTACCAAAAAATTGATGATAAAATTTTCCTTATCTTCAAAGATAAACTAAATTAGGGCTAAAGTTTTCTAAAAGTTCAGCGTTTATGTAGTTTATAATAAGGTTAGAAAAAATTTCATCTTAGGTTTTTCAAACTTTAAATGGTAATATTTTACCTTTGTAGCTAATTCTCACCCAAACATTGGTAAACTTGACTAGCCCTGTTTGTTGGGTAATGACTGGTTTGCGGCTTTTTAATATCAATTCAATAATCGTCCTAGAACTTTACCAAACTTAGTATAAAACTGGGCTTCCGGGATGTTCTGCCGTGGTCGGTACTGATTTGTACCAAACGTTTTGCTGATCTTCGCAGCCAGCATCTTCAGTGGTCTCTTGCTATAAGTGCTCGGTCGCAACCTCAGAGAAATAACCAAGGATAGAGGGAGCAACAGCATCAAAATACACACGTTTGTAGTCAACCGAAATCTTTTGCAAATTTACCGAAGTAAACAAACATTACGCCCGTGTGTACAACGTTTACCTGAGATAAGTTATATCCTGAGAACTATTAATTTGGCCACATACCACACACTTTCTGCGTCCCCAAGAATTTAGATAATCAAAATCAGTCACTATATCCTAAATACTAATAATTAGCCTATAAATTAACAGAAAAACAATTGATAACACGAAAAATGCATAAGTAAATATTTGGAAAACTCGACTTGCTGACGGCGGCGTTGCCATGTTGGGCGGTTTGAGGTATCTGTGACGATTTTATTAAAGGGATAATTAGCTACTATAATTACAGCGCAATTTAGTTTTAGTTTAAAATTGTTACATGCAAGAAATCGATAACTACATTTGTTCATTTAGCGTTATGGGAGGTGTGCCTTCAGTTAATCCCATTATTAAATCCTTCTATTTTGAAATGAAATGCTGTAAACAATGGAGTACGTGTCATCACCCAAAAAGATGTTGGCTCCGTTTACTTTTTGTTCTTACTCCCTCTGTCCTGAGGTCGCAACCGATGCTTGAAACCAAACTTACCTTCCCCGCCTTCCGTCGCGCAATTTTCAGTCGGCTTGACGTTCGTCGGGTGACTTAGCTTTTTTGCAGTGCCCTCATTATTCGCAAAAATACGGTTGTCCTTATGCCAAGGCTAGCAGCCTTTGTGCTGCCGCGCCGTTCGGCCGGCAGAGGCGGGCGCCATCGCCGCCTCATGACTAAAATATCATTTCCATTTTTCCCCGGACGGTCTAAAATCCAGACTTTACAACGTCCCGCGATCTGTATTTTCGTTGAGATGTTACCTTTTATTTGCATTGCCGCGCGACGCTCGGCAACGATCGTGAAATTTTCATGTGCTACCGGAGCCTTTTGCGCCCATTTAACCTGTGTCAAAATTGGTGGCAGTGTTGCGAGATGTTTAGATAGCAACGAAAATATACACAAGGACGACCAAGGCAACTCCGGATATTTAATATTTTTCTTCCCTTTTTTACAATTTAGTTTGCTTTGTTTTGTTTATGAAAAGTTCTAAATCGACACAACATACTAACAAGATATTTTCTAAAATTTATTTGAGGCCTAAACAGAATGCACACAGTTTTTTCTAAAATAACAGTTGCATTTCTTTTATCTGCTGGTAATATTTTAATTATCCTATCTGATTTAAGTGATGCTAATTGCTGCTTGTTCATCCTTTCAAATATTTGACTTTGGTTTAAAATCTTTTTCTAAAATTATTTTTGACCTGACTCTAAATTCTTGGCCTATAATTTATTTCTCAGGTAGTGCTTGGGCTGTTTCCTCTACCGATGCTACTATGAGCTTAGAAATCTTGTTGTCAGCAACAGAAATATTTAAACCTTTTGCCAAAACTAACTTTTCTGAAATTGTAACTTCTCTGTTAGATAAATTAATTACTGTTCTGTTGACAAAATCATTTTCATCGTTTGATTCAATTATGCTATGCTATGCTATGCTATGCTTTTCCTCAACTAATCTTCGGAATTTGTTAATCTGTCTAAGTTTGACTCTATCAAAATGTCTATTATAGCTTTGATTTGATTTGATATGTAATAAAAATCATAGAATTAGAGAAATAAATCTGGTGGACCGACCAGTAAATTTAATTATTCCTTATATTCCTGGACTATCAGATAAGCTAAAACGCATAGGCAATCGTTTTAATGTCAGAACAGTATTTAAAACCAAAAATACATTATGATCAATGCTGGTTAAAACGAAACCATTTAATTAGGTACAAAGTTCAAAAAATTGCATTTATAAAATTCCTTGCGAATTTGAAAAGTTCTATATTGGGGAGACCTCTAGGCCATTTAACGTTCGTTTAAAAGAACATAAAAATTATATCAGGTAAAATCAAATTTCGAAGTCGAAAATATGTGAACACTCTTTTAATAACAATCATAGGATTTTGTGGGAGAGGTCCAAACCAATTCTCAAAGAAGAAGTAGGAAATAGACGAAAAATTAAAGAATCTGCATTTAGTCTAGGAAATACGGACAACTGTGTTGCTGAATATTCAGTGGAATTCGGTAAAATATTATTGCCACTTATTCAAAGAGAAGTTAGTATAAATAATTAGATAGAACACAGGGTAAAATATCAGACAGGTGGCTAGGATATTGTTTCTGTTGTCATGACTTTTTAATGTAAAATTTATTAATCTGTCATTTTACTTTGACGTGACATGATCTTTGAGAAAGGAGGAAGATTTATTCTCCGAAAGCTCAGGAAACAAAGTAGTTGAACTTATTTTTTGAGTTACAAGTTCAAAGTTTAGTTCATTTACTGTTAAGAATTTATTAATTTTCCAGGCAACTTGAAAAAGTTGTCTTTTAACCAGTTTTTTGGCGAAAAACCCAATTAAAATTCAATGGATACTAACAAGATTTTCACCCTACTAACAAAATTTTCCAATCGCGGCAGAATGATTATGACGATATTCGTCCCGCGAAAAGCCCAGAATTGGCCCCGCAACCCGAAACTGAGAGTAGTTGTATCATATACAATGCGTTATATGACTAGTGGAAATTATAAATGCCCAGATTTAAGTATAATATTAATAATTAGTTTAAGTTTAGAATTTAGACGCTATATCTATATAAGAAAAATTAATGTGCGTGCCCACGGACGCACTTATCGAGAAGCCGCCCCTTCTGTTTGTTTTTATTATCGATGAAACACTTCTTTAACACTGTTCGGTCCCCATAATCCGATTCCACCTTGAACTAGGCTTTGCCCCGGCCTCGGTCGAACCAAACTCAGTTTGTTCCGAGGTTATGACTTCGATATTAACAAAGGGACCCCATCCTCGAAAGGCGATTGCGGTCTGGCCTTTGGGGTCCTTGAGGCGCTTCGGCCGTGTTCTGTTTGAGAGGATTCACCTGTTTATGCAAATAAGTAAAAAACATTAGATATTAAAATTCTCTGCCTGTCGTGTCTCCAGCTTTTCGCCATAGTATTTCGTTCCTGAAACATTCTGTGTTCCACTGTAATCTTGAAACGCATCGTATAGTTTATTCTACCGGAGAAACGTGAAACGTTCAAGCGCCTCGCCTGCACAGAAACAATTTGAATAATGGGGGAGTTAACTACTTCATTAATAAATAACTCGGAGGGGTGCAGCGACCACACCGAGGATGCGGAGTAGCTCAACTTCGCGTCATACTACTTCAGAAACTTCAGGTGCGATACAGAAATTCCACGTCGGGAATTTCTTGCGCATAATGTATTTAATCATGCGTGAAATGATTAGGAGTCTGCAAATTGCTTAGATTGTTCTAAATCGGCTTTATGAGATTGACGATTTTTATTTCAACAATCATCCATAAAAATGTTGTGCCACAGAAACTTAGCAGGACCCATTTTTTATTTTATTAGGAAGATCAAAATTTCTATTTAAACATAGTGTTGTACACTTCGATCTTCCCCCCAACATTTTTTTGCTTACGAGTAGGGTTTAAATGCTTTTTTTATTTACTTTAATTCAGTCTTGGGATTTTTTTTAAGATTTGGTTTGCAAGATATTGCAAGTTATTTGGCTATATTCATTAGATTTTTTGTTTATTTTGGGGTTGGCACCTTGATACAATTTTTTGGGTTTTTCTAAATGTGGAGTTTCCATATGTTTGAACTTGCTGAATAAAGCATAATTAATTAAGAATAGAGGATGATGCGTCCAATTGTAAGGAAATGTTAAATTAACTGTATTTTTCCTCCTCCCTCTTGGATGTTGTAAAAATGACCAAACTAGGCCACTTGACCCATCATTTGGCTTTCGAAGGAGGCAAGTCTGTTGAGAAGTAAAAAATCTATGAGACGTCAACCACAAGCCTGGTATAATTTTTCTACTTTTCTTGTTGCCAAGAGTTATGACGAAATCTACCTCCATGTATGCAAAAATATGCTGGATTTAAGGGACTCCGCGACCGCCATATTTTAAACCCTGTCAAATATACACTCGCGGAATGTGCTGAAACTCGGCAACTCCGCAGGTGTCTTTGGCTATATCCCCAAAGCGGATTAAATTAAGAAGCCTAAGGCTACTAGTCTAGGCAGCACACGTTACACGGGTAAAACCACAGGAAACAACAAAGAAAACTTCATCAAAAGTATATGTTCGGTCGCCTCTATCAATAGAATTTTATTTACAACTAGCTGGAAAAGCTAGTAGATTTGAAAAGTTTATTTATTTGAAAGGGCATTTCTAAAATATGCATCATAGACACCAATGACACTATTTTAAAAGTCATAGCTGCTAAATTAGTTATATATTATTTTTTAATTTGGAGCAGCCATAACTTTTAAAATAGTGTAGTTAGTATCTATGAGTATTTTAAAAATACCCGTATTTTTGTAAACCTTTCAAAACTCTAGTTTTTCCATCTAGTAAAAAATATACAACAAAACCTTCACTTTTCAAACTTGGTTTTACCTTCCATCAGTTGTTTTCTGGCATAAAGCTATGGTGCTTATTTTCCAAGATTTTAATCGTGTTCGCTAAAATTTCAAAAAAAAAATAAATGTAACTAAACATTTGCGCATTTTGGAAATAAGCTAGATCAACCCATCGTGATTCGCAATGGTGTGCTCTCCAAAAAGAACATTTTAGCTAACTATGTTTATGTAAAGTTGAATACAGTCAATTTTTACGTCAGAGATATTTAACATTTCTGCCCATTTCTCAGACATTATACAGCTTATAATTTAATTTCTCAAGTTTAAATTTATATATTAAATTTATATATTATAATATATATATTATAATAAGACTGGCATAAACTTGTTGTCTTATTTGTCGTTACCTGTGCTAACATAAATATAATTAGTAACCCAAAAGTAGCTACCTATATCCAGGAAGTCTAGGAAGGTATGCGGGCATCCTTACTGTTTTTACACCAGGAAGATACAAGTTAAATTATGCTGGCTGAATATATTTTAGACTGTAAGTTAATGCCAAAAATTTTAAAGACCGCTGGTAGGTAGGTACATTTTTATCATCCGAAAAATTGATACCTACATAAGCCCATCACGATAAAACTTTCAAACAATGTTGCTCGGGATTATACTGGGAAAAATCTCTAACGTTAAATAAATTTTGAAAGAAAATAAGTTGAATTTTAGGGACAAGCAATTTCACAATTAAGACATTTCTGTTTGAAAATTATATAAGCTCACAGTTTTTGAAATAAAAATTTGAAATTTTCTTTCCGATGGTAACACACATCAGCATTTGTTTGAAATTTCCAAAAAAGACAGTATAGGCCATGGAACTGTTTAAATTGTGAAGTTTTGATTTACTAGAAAATAAACTTAGATTTAATAATGTTCTTAATATAGAAACCTATTTTTTATTATCACTACTGAATTTGAAATTAAGCTTAATCATTGCTATATTTTCGGAAATTTATTTGTGGCCAACAGATCCATTTCATTTTTAATTAGTGATTAATAAACAACTCTTTCAAGTTGTCTCGAAAATTTATAAATTCCTAACAGTAAATGAACGAGACTTCGAACGTTTAACTAAAAAAAAAATAAGTTCAACTACTTTGTTTTCTAAGCTTTCGGAGAATGAATCTTCCTCCTCTCAAAGATCACCTCAAAGTGAAACGACAGATTAATAAATGACAAGTTAAATCTATATCTAATTATCTATATATAGTAACTTCTCATTGAATAACTGGCAATAATAATTTATTAAATTCCACTGAACAGTCAGCAACACAGTTGTGCGTATTTCCTGGAATAAATCCTGATTCTTTAATTTTTCGTCTATTTCCTATTTCTTCTTTGAGAATTGGTTTGGACCTATCCACAAAATCCTATGATTGTTACTAAGAGTGTGTTCACATATTTTTGACTTTGAAATTTAATTTGATTTTGTTTAATATGATTTGTATGTTTTTTTAAACTAACATTAAAGTGGCCTATACCACAGAATTTTAGTTATTCTGTGCCTATACATACAAGTCTCCCCAACATGGAACTCTCCACATATATCTACAAAGAAATTTACAAATGCATTTTTTTGAACTATGTACCTCATTAAATGTTTTCGTTTTAACTATGTATTTTTGGTTTTAAATACAGTTCTGACATTAAAACGATTGCCTATACGTTTTAGCTTATCTGATAGTCCAGGAATATAAGTAATAATTAATTCTATTAGCATTGTTATTTTGTTGAAAAACGTGCTAAACAAATTCAATAGGATAACAACTATTCTTCTTAATTTCCTCCTCAAATTTTGTGTTATTAGAACAAATCGTTTTACGCCCAATTAAGTTACTCCTTTTTGAACACTAATATGATGATTGTAGTTAAAAGATATATTATATTAGTATGTGTTGGTTTTCTATAGACACTATTAACTATCTGATTTCAGCATAGAAACATGTAAACAAACTTATTGAAGTTACTTTTTTAGTTAAACATTCAAAGTTTCGTTCATTTACTGTTAAGAATTTATGTATTTTCCAGGCAACTTGAAACCCTTTTTTTAATCAGTTTGGGGTCGAAAACCCAATTAAAAATTAAATTACTCATTAATTTCGTATAAGTCGAACATCGGTAATATATATAAAAAATACATAAAATAAAATTTGAAGGTGTATGCCTGAATCAAATAAAAAATACCTACAAAAAGAGGATTTATTTAAAGACGATACCTCACCTGCTTCAAGTCACTATGTTACGTTAAAGTATAAAAAATCTACTACGACTAGATTCTTCTATAGGTAATGCTATTTTTGCGCAATAATTATTGTGGTTTTCGTCTACCCAAGACGAACGGAGAGCGATATGCGATGTTTCAAAATTAGAAACTTTGATCGAACTTTCAGATATCATATCAAAGATCAATAAAGATGAGTAATTGTTATTTCCCGGATTGCCTTATACCTAACTTATCGCAGGTAATCACAATTTTTTTCGGCGTTCACCTGTCCCGACAATATCCCTCTAATTAAATAAATGGCATTTCGATCCGGTCCCGTCGAAAATTACGAAACTAGGGAGATTGCCGCGTGGGTGGGAGGTATTTCGTGTCGGGGATCTTCCTTCGAAATTTTCAGCTTGATCTAATAAATCAGCGAAGTCTTATTCATCGGAACAAGCAGGTTTAATTAAGTTACGAAGGGGCGCCTGTTTGATTACTTTTTGCATATTTAAACTTATCTACGCTGAAATTGGCTAGAAATTAATATAATAAGGTAATCTCGGATCGCTTTTCAAACACCAGAATTTTAATTTTGTGAAAATGAAAACGAATGTCATAAAATAGATTATAATAGTCGGAGAGATGGCCTCAAAAAAGTACAAGGGTTCTCAGAAGGTTGATATTTTCAGATTGCGTTGTATTTTAGTGATAGAGAGCCTCTGTATTGGAGTCAGCAATTCAGCGGTCGGACGCTCGAAAAGGTGTAAAATTAATTAGCACCCCTAGACAGTTTTCCGAAAGCTCAAAATTGGTATGTAATTGCTGAATGTAATATAGAGCACGAGTCCGACCGAGGCACACGGGATAGAAGGCCTGCATACTCGATCGATGACGTCACACACTCAGGCCGATTCTATAACTAAGATATTCTATGCGTTGCGGCATTTTGAGGAGTTTTAGACCCAATTTTTTTATTTTCCAGATTATTTATTAACACATACCTAAGAAAGCAAAAAATGTGACGCACAACAGAAAATAAATCATTCTAAACCATTAACTTCGTAGTTATAAACATAAAAAAAACTCAATGAATTTCAACAATATTATTAAAGGTGGCTTTATGCAGCACTCATTATCGCTTCTCTATCATTCCATTATCATTTTATAGAGTAGATTATAGAATATTACAAAGATAAAAGTGGGGTTATCTTCTAGTGAGATAGTAATGAAATTTTAAGAAATTGAAACTACATAAAAACCTCGTGCAACAAGCAACATTATGAACATTTATCTTTTTATTAATGATAATGAAGCGACAGTGAAGTGATAATACGCAGAAACAAACGTAATAAGCTCAAATGAAAATAAAAAAGACACTTACACGCAAATTGCTTTAGAGATTAAGTACGTATAGAAATAAATATAATATAATGAAGGAAAATGAGAAATATCACTACTCCCTAATTTCTTTAGTTTTTGTCTCGGCCTTTTGCCTCTATAATTTTGAAACTTTAAATAATTATCAAGGTATATGTTTGCCAGTGTAGCCAAATATTTTACAATTAACTGATGACAGAATACATCCCAAGAACAATTATTTCCTTCTGTTAACAACGACATGTTTTGCAGAATTTTGAGACAAATTTCCAGTAGTTTAACACATCTATGTATATACGTACTGGTCTTATTTTTTTAATTAAATGATGTAATACGGCCTGAATACCAGAATTGCGATAAACACTATATAAGAAAAGATAACTGAATATGAGGATTTGTAGCTATATATGCACAAACACCGTGCCGTAAAGCTGTGTGCCTCGGTACGCCTCGATTGAGAACTGAGAGGCCTCGGCCTAGCAGTCAGATGTCAAAATAAAGGGACGCATTGTGTCAGCACTACAGTATACGTGTCTAAAAAGTGCCCTATATTGTAAAAAAACGGCTGCATCAAATATATGACATAATGTGTATTGTTCGAACCGGGATGAAGTGTAGATTCAAAAAATCCATTAAAAAAATATGTTTTTCTTATATCTGAAAAATGCGACTTTTAAATCGTTTTTCCCATCAGTGCATAGAGATTGTGAGGAAATTTAAAATAATTTAAAATAAAAAAGTTAATGTCACTTTCGGTTAAACCGGAAGTACTTATAGTATCTAAGGCCTGATTAGATTAGAAAAAAATGTTAATTGCGCATTCCGCATTGGTAAACCCTTGAAAACTTTAAATTTTTATCTCGAAAATTGGGGAAAAATTAGGATGCAATTACTTCATATGTGGGTTCTATACAACAAATTGTTTAGTAATGACTCCTTTAATAGGTATATCAAACGATTCTGGGATAAAAATGTGTTGTCTCTTTTCAGAAGAACTAGGAAAACCGACATAGGATCAAGTTTCAAATTTAATAACGTACCTACAGCGTACGGAGAAGAATCAATAGACTGCCTAGATCAGTTACTTACGGCTTAACAAGATAGACATCTCTGTGTTAACTCTAATAAGCTATCGTTCCTTGTATATAGGCATGTTTAGCCTGCTAATGTTTCAGAACTTTTTTTAGCTATAGGGCGCATTTTTCCAAGAAATTCAAATGAGTAATGTGGGATTATATTACAAACTAGGACGATGATAACTAACAAAAAGAAATTTATTGTTTTGATTTCGACGCATTATATAGTACGTGTTTATTATTATGCAGTTTGTACCTACAGTCTATTTATTTTAAAGATTTTTTACGGAGCACGCAGACCGCGCGTATCCCCGTCCTTCGTTTCTTGTGGAGGAATACAAGTTGGTGGTACAGTTTCATATGGCACCCTCCTAATATTCCACTTGTATGCTCTCCAGCATTTCTAGCATCGGCATAGTTTCCTCGAAGTATCCGGGTGGGGAAACTCCATAAATATGACTTGAATCCGGAGCATATTGCTGTCTAGAATCCGGGCATATAGGTGGCTGTTGCGGTGCAGTGGCCCGTTGATCCCCGTGCCCAATATATCATGCTCGAACGGAATAATATGAAGATCCGTGATGTAGTGCCTATCGGGGCTCGGCGCACGTACCTCAGATATATTGCGCGAAAAATGAACGGGTATAGAGCAGACCGGTGAAAAAGTCCACGTTGTATGCTATAGTACACCTACATTAAAGAGTCTGTACAATTATATTAGAAATCATTTTGTTATAAATACCCAATAAACATTTTTCGTTACCACAAGTGATACCTAGTTATATAAATGTCATATAAAGATTGCGGAGTTTTATATGAAAGGAACCGCTTATCACCTCCAGTAATTGGAGTTTATAAGGGTTATATAATATCAATATAGGTACTAGGGTTATAATTAAGTGGTGTAAATGTTTCCAACACCATTTTATAGCACTTGGAGTGACCGTTACTATAAGATATATAACATGTTTGTATAAGAGTTTCCAATACCCATATTATAAAACTATGATTTCCCGAGTTATATAACAGCATTCCTAATTACTTCTATAAAACCCTGGAGCTAATTGTGTTTTACTGAACACATTATATACCTTTTGGTTGCCAATTTCGTACCAAAATAGGCTTTTACAACTTTTAGTGATATAAATTACTCTTATACAAATATGTTTTCATTTTAAAGATAGCTGATTAAGCACTTATTATTGTTGATACCTGCATGATGTAGAGCATTATATTAAAAACGAATGAAAAATGTATAACAGGAGGAGAGTAAAACTAAGTGAAGTATGTGTTGTTAATGAGAAGAAATTGTTTGAAACTGTAAAAGTGAAACGGGTTAAAATAAATTGAAAATCATTGTCGATCTATCCACCGATATAAATGAGCCCCACGCAAACTCAAATTTAGTTCAGAACGTGAAAATTAGTGTTTAACGGGTTATCTACCGAAGATTATGAAATTATTGCAGCCCTACATCTCCGAGAGGTCTTTAAAATAGCTTTGGTTTTATTGTAACACTACTGGTAGCACTATATTACCTTTGGTTTTATAGTAACACTACTGGTAGCGTTATATCACCTAAGGATATACCTATAGGAAACTTATAGTTTTATAAAAAAGTACTAAAGAAGGTTTATAGCATTGTTTCAATTTATGTAACGTTACTCTAAGTGATATTATTGTCACCAAAGCCTTTAAGGGTAATCTACTAAGAGACGCCATGATGCAAATAAATATAGAACAGAATTGACACGTCCCACAATTACGAATTTATTAGCATATTTTATTTTATTCCGCAGAAATTTTAACAAAATATACTTTTATGTGACACGGGCATATTTTGAAAATAAAAAAAAATAAGTTTTTTTAATGCAAACAAAATTGCTTATTTAGGAGTATTTCGAAGGCCCGTGAATTTTCTGAAGGTATCTTGTTCATATTTGCGGAAATATTTTCTTGGCACACACAATTTCAAGTATGCATAGGGAAACATCTATTATTATACTTAGCAAAAATATTCACATGCCCATTGACATCCCCAACCATAACATTTTGAAGTGAGTGGAAAGGATAGGCGCTCAACAATAGTTAAACAGAGATGGAAGTAGGCGTCCGATATCTAAATCCCGTGAAATATTACTAACACCATTATAGGCAAAGTTTATAAGGGTAACTGCAAACCTTATAGAACCAAATTTAACACTGAAAGGAGCCGGGTTGTATAAGTAGGTTATATAAAGGTGATGGAAACATTTACTCTACTATTGGTTATATACTTTAAAGTCGTATAACGGTACTAAAATAGGTGCTGGTGACCTTTATAAATTGCTCCATTTAAGTGTTTTAATGGGTTTATAAAGGTAACCGAAATATTTCCGCAACTATATTAAATTACTAACAGTGGTTTAAGTTAGGTAATCTAATAGTTGTGGTTACTCTTATAAAACCAAAAATGTTTATTGGGTAAACAAATAGAATTATAGCTTTATCAAAATAAATTTAAAACAAACCAAAATTTTTCCACAAGCAGTTTTTTTAATTAAAACTATACATGTTTCTGACCGCTAGGGGTCCATCTTGAGCAGTAAAAAATTATTTTAGTAAGATAAACTAACAAAGCTTCCAAGCAACTATGATATTAAAAGTGTTGTAGTAAACTTCAAAATGAAAATCAAAGGTTAAATGGAGTTAGTGACATCGATCAAAAACCCAAATCTGAAAAGCAAAAACCAAAAGGCCTCAATCAAGCACCAGTAAAATTCTTCAAAAAATAAACACGCACATCAAAAATCCAAGGGCACATGGCCACAGTACTATTTTTTCAATTTAAAAAAAATTTAGCGCAACCAGTAGCACAGCAAAATATCTATCTTCCGTTGCAGTCTCACTCAAGCTCCAGCTAGCACAGCACCGTATTTAATAAATCGATTTCCTGGAAAAATGCTTCTGAAAAATAAACATAAATTATGTGTTGGTTCTAAATGGAAGGAAAAAGCTATATGCACTATTCCGAGTCCATCTGACACGGCAAAACAATGGGTGCAATCACCGTTGCCAAGGCGCATGCATACGCTTGCTGTCAGTGACGCTGTCCCAGTAACTTTCCTACGTATAAAACAAAGACAGATAGATCAAGCTGTTTGCAAGCGCTTCTCGTCGCTCGGTGACGGTGATTGCACCCAATCCGGTTACAGGAGAGCGCTCGTCAGTAGAAAGTAAGCCGAATAAGACACTATACTTGCAATTGCAAAGGCACACTATTTAGGGCATATAGAAATAATAAACTAAACTAAAATTATTTCAACTAGCGGAGGTCTAAGCCCAGATGAGCACTTTTTAAATAAAATAAAAATAATTTTGCAACCAATGCGGTTACAGCCGAGCGCTCGTGAGTAGAAAGTAAACCGAATAAGACACTATACTTGCAATTGCAAAGGCACACTATTTAGGGCATATAGAAATAATAAACTAAACTAAATTTATTTCAACTAGCGGAAGTCTAAGCCCAGATGAGCTCTTCTTAAATAAAATAAAAATTTTATCTTCAAACAGATTTAAATAGAAAGATTGCAGTGTACTAGTTGCTGTTTCCGATTCATTTACGTCAGAATATCTAATGCCAACAGTCAGATTAATATAAAAATAAAAAAAATAAGGACAGTAATATTCTTAGTACCTAATAAAGAAAACACCATTTTGGATTATTTTCCATTTTTTGACCTAATACCTTATCGACCTAGAAAGTCATAACTGATAACATCACTTAGAGAATAAATATATTGCTAAATTAAAATGATAATAAGGATTTAAGTATACCCTCATTATTTTTGAAATTGAAAGTTGCAAAACCTCAGGGGCCATGGTCTTCTCCCTATATATCCATATCTAATAAAGTATCGTATTCCACCAGGCATACCCCTGGGATTTTCTCGTATAGCGGCTTCAAGTATGTAGGAAATTTTATGGCTATATGGTCATTTCGGTGCAAAAGCCACATGAGTCCTGTGCACCAATATCATACACAATGTTACGCAAAAAATACACAGTAAAACATATATAATCGATAATGTATTCATCATAGAGCTGCATAGTAGATATAAGTATGATCTACATAACGGAACTAGTCGCATATTTTGTAGCCAAATTACTTAGACTTAACTTCATCCTTAATCCCGCTATATATTTATACATTTCCTCACCCTTGAATAATTTCATAATAGCAGATGTCTGTCGAGTGGCCTTTGGCATGGAAAGGATTTAAATACTGATAATATTATTTGTAGCAACAACGTATGCGCAGTCGCACAGTCGTTCTGTTTACCACCCCGTCTATTGGAGAGCAGCAATAGTCGCAACCGAATGCGCTTGCGCACTTCGAAACAAGTCCGCTTCCTGAAAGAGGCTAACTTTCCTGTGTGGTTGGTAAAAACGTTTAAATTCTCGGTACAGGAGAGGAACGCTCGCGTACCTACCCCTGCAATTCATGTAGGTGGGCTCCATACCTCTAATAAAGTATCCTGTTTCATCGGACGAACGCCTGAGATTCCTCCCATCGACATAGTTGTCTCGAAGTATGCGGGAAATCCTATGGCTGTGAATAGATTTTGTAAGCATATTACAGTAGTTCGATACAGAGTGTCCATCACTGAAAATTCCATAGACTCATACCTATTTTGCATTTTCAAGTAGTAGTAGTAAGTAGTCTTGAAAATATATAATAAAAGAAATATGAGGAATTTGAAAAAATATGCACCTTGTTCTGTGGAACTTTTTAAATCGTGTGCCCTATATAGAGCCAGCCCGCTGATCCCAGTGTTCTATGTGGCATACTAGAACGGAATAATAATGTGAACATTGGTGATGTAGTGTCTGGGGTAAGCTGACGCACGTATGTCAGATATATCGCGCGAAAAATGCAATAATATATAGAGACAAAGGGTGAAAAAATGAAAAATGGCAGAGATATTCGTGACGTCCGCATGCTGTGGCTGTTGATTTGGAAAATGATGTATGTGGTTTTTGTGGAAAGCTGAAATATTGTGGATATTTTGTTTGGACGCTTTGTATGATCACGATTAAAATATTGCATTCGTGTACAGTATGTCCACGGTTACAGTGAATAAGAGGAAAAATTGTAATCTTAATAGAGAGAGCCCTGTGCACCACTTTTCGCCAGACATAAAAACACGGGCGTGGGAAATAATAATTCACGGACACGAAAGACGGGGGCGGGCAACCGGAAATCCCGGGCACCGGAGTAATTAAAAGAGGTCCCGGAGTTTCTTGGGTCGGCGTTTTTTGCGGACGGACCGAAAACTTTTGGGGAAAATTGGGTAGTGTGAAAGTACGTCCGACGGGTTATAAATGAGGTAAAATAAATATGAAAAATATTATCACAAACATATAAGTAGGTACCAAGGTTTAAATTTGCAAGCTAACGTGAAAATTACCCAAAACTAATTATTGATAATCCAAAATTCCATTTGTGCTTACATCTGGTCCACGTTAATTGTAAATTTAATCATCAAAAGTTAGGGCAAATTTAATTCCGCTGCAATTCCATAAAATGATTAAACCTGTGTCAGGAAATTATGCAAAACACTATGCAGATGGGGTCCCACGCGGTTTCATCGCTTTGTACTTGGTTAGTTAACCACCAAATATCCACTAGGGACACCCCGAAGCTCAAACTATCCCTAATTAGATATTCTGTTTATATTTATTTTTATTGTTATTAAATATTAAATTCTTATTTTAAAGATCAGTTGTACCTAAGTATATAAATAAAATCAGGCATCCTCTATTTTTCGACTTGAGATTTTATATTTAAGGAACGTCAAGAAAATTATCTATGGAGTAAATTAGGAGCGATCATTATTAAACAAGTGGCCACTACAACAGGTATTATTTTCTACTGACTGTTTTACGTACATGAACTTTAGAAATACGTATTCGGAAACGTCAAAATAAGGCCAAAGTTACACAATTCCCTACCAGTACCTGTCTTAAACCAAATATTGTGCCGAATAACTTAATTCTCAAAGAGAATATTATTATTCACAAGTAGCAATCAAAGAAGGATTAAGATTTAGATTGTTATATTTTAATCGGATTATTTTGTGAACAGTATATTATAGTTAAGTGGATGAAATGGGTCGATCAGTAATTCCACCTGGAAAGCAGAAATTAGTTTTTAATGGGATTATCAGAACAATATAATCCTAAGCCACGTACGGCACGGGAGTTATTTCCCTTAAGGGAAAATAAATTCCGGATACATGTATAATGTATAATGCAGATTATTATAGCTTTTGTTATCATCCAAAAGCATAAAGTTCTAATTAGATAAGTTATCAACTTTGCATAGTTTAGTATATTTAACAACGCTGTTTTTTTTTTTCATTGATGTAATTTGTAGCAAATATTGGAAGTTCATCTGAGAATCAAACAAGTTTTCCCCAGCCTTTCTCACCTCAAAATAGTTTGTGTGTAGGATCTTTTCCGACTACAGTGTATGCAAAATACATACAAGTAACTACTTTAATCCTGCCCGAGAAAATAAATTCCAAACTTATACACGAAGTTCCCTCCCTATAGTTGCAGCTTTGTTTAACTACAGTTTATGAAGTTCGGTGTTATTTTATTTTACGGAATACGTAATTAGGTGATACGACTTAAAGTTGAACGATGGAATGCCATTAAAAATTAATCCAATAATTCGAAAAGTTTTAATTCGGGACTTGAGAAAGTGGCTGCTCTTATGTATTCGCCCACGAGGTGGATTTACAATTTTAATTCCAGAGAATTACGGTATAGTACTTATTTTGTTAGGGAATTTCTATACTTTCGGGAAAGTAAGTAAATAATTCTGAAGTTTGCAGATTCGATAATGCGAATTGAATTGTAATTTATTAAGGATCTTCACAAAAATATAACACAAATAGTGTATAGGTACTTTTTTATTTTTAGAGTTAAAGAAAACAATGATGAAACAAAAGTTTTAAGATTTTTGGTAGGCCTTTCAATGATCTTGCTGAAATTGATACAGGTGTAAAAAAAGCTGCACAAACCAAACATAGGTAGGTATGTTTTTAAATGGAACATCGTGTATATTATTGAATTTTCTGAATCTATGCTTCATCTCGATACCAACGATGTATATAATATGTTACATGTTTGCCCTAAACTTTTACGAAATTTTCGTTAATATACTCTTATTGGGGGCACTATATTTTCAACATTATTTCTCATACTCAATTTAACCGCAAACGTTTCTTTTCCGAGATACTGAATGTGAAAGTATACAGAAAAAAATTAATAGTAAAAAAATATTTTTAAAAACAAGCTTTTATTTAAATGCTCTGAAAAGAAGAAAATAAACTTTATAATAAATCAAACCAAGGCAAACCCACAATTTTGTTACATTATACAACTGTATATGATAGAAAAGTTTGTCGCGAGATTTTCGTGTGTAAATTTCTTTTATAGAAAAATACATTATTTTCTACTTAAAATTACTTTCAAGATATATATATATATATATTTTCTAGCGACAAGCTTTTGTATCATATACAGTTGTTTAATGTAAGAAAATTATGGGTTTGCCTTGGTTTGATTTATTATAAAGTTTATTTTCTTATTTTCAAAACATTTAAATAAAAGCTTGTTTTTATAAATATTTTTTACTATTAATTTTATTTTCACCTTTTTAGTTCTACTGTTCAAGCCCTTTCATTTAATGCCCATATTAAGGGAAAAAAATGTAATCCGCCCTGTTGGAGCGGCGGCCATATTGAATTTAGTGTGACGTCACTAACTTTATCGTTTTCTACTCTTCAAGCCCTTTCTATTGATACCCATATTAAGGGGGTTGACAAAAAAATACATCATCCGCCATCTTAGAGCGAGGGCCATATTGAATTTAGTGTGATGTCACTAACTCTATAGTTTTCTACTCTTCAAGCCCTTTCTATTGATACCCATATTAAGGGGGTTGACAAAAAAATACATCATCCGCCATCTTAGAGCGAGGGCCATATTGAATTTAGTGTGATGTCACTAACTTTATCGTTTTATACTCTTCAAGCTCTGTTATTTGAAACCCATATTAAAGGGGTTGACAAAAAATACATTATCCGCCATCTTGGAGCGGCGGCCATTTTCAAAGTATTACAATATTAAGTATTGTATATTGTATTGTCACCGGAACTAAAGGTGAATGCAAAATTTCAGCTCAATCGGATGTCTGGAAGTGGATCTAATTCAGCTTGCAAGATTTGACCTAAACATACATACATACATACATACATACATACATACATACATACATACATCATACATACACACACACACATACATAGTTCACCATACATTGCAAGTTAAATAAAAGCTTGTAAAAAAGTTTGAACGTCCTCTATTGTAAATACTTCATCATTTCTTTTACACCCCACACCTATATTTCGTTGACTGTAGCTGACAGCATCATTATCACTAAGTGGGAACGTATTTTTAAGTTACGAAAATTGGTGTATTTATTATATATTATAGTTACAAGTACCTATCTCCTTCAGGCAGTAATGCTGTATTGCGAAGAATTTGAAAAAGCCGACGATCTAAAGAATCCACCGACCAAGCTAACTTTAAATCAACGAAGGGAATTCAGTGTTTGTGCGAGCGCTAACAGCCAACTGACGCCCTGGGGAACTTGGGTTGAGTCTGTGGTCACGCTGACGTGGACGAATTTCTTTACGCGTAACAAGAACAATATTTAACAAATAAAAAACATACCTATGGTCGACTTTTTGGACAGCGACATCACTTGGTATTTTTTGTCGTTATTCTTTACGTTGTTCACCTTTAGAGAGTGACCGAGCTCTTGATATCGCCAGTTATTTATTCGAAATTGTAACGAGGTTACCACGCTGTTCTTCTGTCTTCATCAATCACAGTCTTTAACAAAGTTGGCTCGCTTTTCTCCTCGATTTTCCGCCTACATCTCACCGCGAAGTCCTAGTCCTCTATCGTCGCATCGCGTCATCGCTATGTCCGCCCGAGCCGCCGACCGAGGGCACCACGCACGCATCTAATCGGCGGCCGCTAGTTCAGATGTGTCCGCCCGGGCCGCCGATAGATGGCGCTGGGAGCCGGTATCTCACCGCCGGGTCCCAGTCCTCTGGTAATAAAACTGTGGCCGTTTATTCCATCAGGTGTCTTAGTCTGGCTATACTAACCGAGTAAACAGACTAGATATATATATACCGCTGTGCTTAAAACTGCCGATTCTGTTCTCTGTTGATTGAATAGTGCCAGGAGCGTCTGCTGGGGCTATTCAAAGACCGAAAACCGAACCGTAGAACCGAGCAATAACATTCGCTGATACAACCGTGGGATATTGCCAGGAGATAATGCTGGAAATTATCCTAAGACCGGAAAGACAGCACCGTGGAATGGAATAGTGCCGGGAGTTGATGCCGGACCTATTATATCCCGGGGCGACTGACCGTCTAGGCATTTAGAAAATTCTGTAGCTGCCACCGGTGCCGTTTTGCTTACGTGCCACGCTCGTTCTCTACCGCTTGCCCTGCCTGTTTGCTACATTTGATAGCTCCTAAGTGTACCTAGGGTTTCTAAATACTAATATCCTCTGTACTCTTTCAGAAACGACGGGGCCGGAGCCGAGGAAGAAGAATTATTTTTATTTTGTAAATAATTAATATTTAGTTTCTTTTGTACATAGGGGAATCAATATACGGGGTTAATTGTTATTCGGTGCTTAATTTCATCCCCTGCACACCTCCCTGGCTCAACCATCTCTGGACCTAAAAGAAAAACCACTCCTGGCGCCCGGGCAAAACGCCAAAAGAGGCTAAACGACATCTCTAAAGCCCAAAGTACCTTACAAAATTGGCGACACCGAGCAGGGACACAGAGCCTAGGGAAGCAGGGGTGAAATCTCGCACACCGTATAACTCCGCGAATTCTGCACCGATACCCACCGAGTGACACCTCATTTCCGCAAAACCGAAGTCAAGGAAGCCGTTGCAAGGATTACCGGATTGATGACGTCACTGCCTGACTGGTTTTCCGCAAACATCTGAACCGTCGGAGTGGGAAAACCGCGTCTACCGGAGTTAGGGGACAATTTTCAAGCGTCACCTGGAGGAGCAGTGAAATTTGACATATTTGTCAATTTGACAGATCTTCGTTGGGCCAAAGAGGCCAGGCAAGTGACACCTCATTTCATAGGTTGTCGAGGTCACTGAACAAGATTCCACTGTCAAATTTTTATTTGCATCCCCGGTTGTGAAGATAGGCCTGTCACAGACGAATCTTCGTTGGCAGAACCAAAATTTCCTGTGCGCTTGACTTTCCTGACGCCGCTGGACCCAACAAACCGAGAATTTTCCCGAGTTTCCCAAATTTTCCGACTGGCCGTGTGACATATCAAACCAGAGCTTTTCGAGGATGGGCAACCGATTGTACATATTACCGAGGCCCTAACTGTTACCGTTTTCGAGATATCACCATGCACAACCTGAAACAGACCTTTATTCCGATTACCGCCACCGAACAATCAGTACCGACTTTTACCGACCGTAATTCTGGCCTAGTAGGATGGGTATACCGTAGAAATGAAGATCTAGACAACCAGACCGTTACCGATCATCCGACTGCCATGACAACCCCGAAAATTGACGTTACCCGATGGAATGTCTGTTTCAATGGCCGAAATGACCCTATCGAATTTCTAGAGACGCTAGAAGAAATGTGCGAGATCGAACACCTATGCTGCGACCAGCTACTGCCTCACCTACATTTTCTTCTACAGGGAGCAGCATCGTTGTGGTACCGAAATATTAGGCACACCTGCACAACCTGGAAAGACTTTGTCGATAAATTCCGTCTGTACTACTTCCCGGGAAATTACGAAGAAGACCTTCTGTCCCAGATTAGCTTCCGTCGTCAGTGCCCCGGAGAATCCGCCGTGCACTATTTCATTGAGTTGCAGACTCTAATGAGACGACACGGAAAGCTCACGCCCGAGGAACAAGTGACATGGTTATACCGCAATCTGCTTCCGGAATACCAGCTCTATATCCGACCGTCTGACCTTATCGACTATGGATCACTGCTTTCCGCTGCTAAGGGCTACGAAGCGATTAAGGAAGATGAGAGCCGCCGATTTGTGAGCTCGCCGACTGATAATGGACTCCCTCGTACTCCAGGGCGACACAACTCCGCTATTCCGAACCAGCCATTGTCGTCCGTCTACTGTACAGCCTCCCGATCGAGCGCATTTACGCCGACACAAGTACCGCCTATGACAGCTGTATCGCCGAAACCAATCTCTCGCCCTCCTACTATGCTAAGTTCCTTGTCTGTTCCGAAACCGGCTGCGATATCCGTTCTTTCACCGCCAACTGTTCAAGAGCATACACCCAGAGTAGTTCCGATGCCACCAGTACCGTTGATTTCCCAACCTGTACCGCAAGCTAGCACTGTGCAACCTTGTTGCACACCGACTGACGATATCACCTACGCCGGAATCTGCAACATTGCCCAACCTTCCTCCACACTCTGCTGGAGGTGCGGCCAAACCGGACACTTTAGAGACAAGTGTACCACCGTCCCGAAGTTGCCTTGCTCCAAGTGCGGCACATTGGCAACATTGGCCATGAAGTGCCCATGTCTGACCCCGATGTCCAAACTGCAGGGATCCGAAAACCGCAGGGAACCGTCAGATACTCAATCGACCACAACTTCTGAAGCCCATTCAGAAGCAGTCTGTCCCAGTCCGGAACCCAGAGCCCCGAATCACCTGACCGTCACAACACGCCCTGAACCCACCGAAGGCACAGAGAAAGCTCAGCCTTCTGGTCTTGAAAAGCTGACCCGTAAACTTCCGACTTTGACCGATTTTACCGAAACCGAATCGAAGAAGCTTTGCCCGCTACAGCCTGCCTGTACCGAGACTTTGGTGAAAAGCCCTTACTCAGCCACCGCTCAACCCAAAGAAGCTAACAAACCGCCAAGTCCCGTGACACGCCGATGTTTGCCCAGACTGTTCTGTAGCATCGGAAAGCTTGTCCGACGAAAGCCCATTTACCGATCCAAGCCTCGACAAACCGTCCCAAAATCCGTGGGTCGGATAAGTGATGCAGTTAACCGGATTGTACCGAGAGTCATCACATTCCACCGCAAACACCGAACCAGAAAAAAAAGTAAATTGCATTTCCTTTTTTTGTCGAAGTAAGGGGGGAATGTAACGAGGTTACCACGCTGTTCTTCTTTCTTCATCAATCACAGTCTTTAACAAAGTTGGCTCGCTTTTCTCCTCGATGTTCCGCCTACATCTCACCGCGAAGTCCTAGTCCTCTATCGTCGCATCGCGTCATCGCTACGTCCGCCCGAGCCGCCGACCGAGGGCACCACGCACGCATCTAATCGGCGGCCGCTAGTTCAGATGTGTCCGCCCGGGCCGCCGATAGATGGCGCTGGGAGCCGGTATCTCACCGCCGGGTCCCAGTCCTCTGGTAATAAAACTGTGGCCGTTTATTCCATCAGGTGTCTTAGTCTGGCTATACTAACCGAGTAAGCAGACTAGATATATATATACCGCTGTGCTTAAAACTGCCGATTCTGTTCTCTGTTGATTGAATAGTGCCAGGAGCGTCTGCTGGGGCTATTCAAAGACCGAAAACCGAACCGTAGAACCGAGCAATAACATTCGCTGATACAACCGTGGGATATTGCCAGGAGATAATGCTGGAAATTATCCTAAGACCGGAAAGACAGCACCGTGGAATGGAATAGTGCCGGGAGTTGATGCCGGACCTATTATATCCCGGGGCGACTGACCGTCTAGGCCATTTAGAAAATTCTGTAGCTGCCACCGGTGCCGTTTTGCTTACGTGCCACGCTCGTTCTCTACCGCTTGCCCTGCCTGTTTGCTACATTTGATAGCTCCTAAGTGTACCTAGGGTTTCTAAATACTAATATCCTCTGTACTCTTTCAGAAACGACGGGGCCGGAGCCGAGGAAGAAGAATTATTTTTATTTTGTAAATAATTAATATTTAGTTTCTTTTGTACATAGGGGAATCAATATACGGGGTTAATTGTTATTCGGTGCTTAATTTCATCCCCTGCACACCTCCCTGGCTCAACCATCTCTGGACCTAAAAAAAAACCACTCCTGGCGCCCGGGCAAAACGCCAAAAGAGGCTAAACGACATCTCTAAAGCCCAAAGTACCTTACAAAATCAAAATTAGTTCTTCAGACTATCTTCAGCAGTTTCTAAATGGTCTAAAAAGACAATGTTTATTCTGATGTCAAACTGCAAAGCCTACATAATCTTATTGAAGTTTACAGGTTTACACAAATTATGGTTAAAGTTACATTAATAGAAAATAGTAAATACGGTTGATTTACTGTATCAAAATAGAAACTGAATAAATACTCGATACTAAACAGGTATTTTAAGTATATTCAAATTTCGAATATCGGTCTCCCAACGAAAATAATTATAGTTTTTAATTATGGTGAAAGAACTGAGATATCAAGGAAGGAACAAAATATGGATTTAATGTGTTTTTCGTCTTAGCAACTTAGTTGGTAGTTATCAAAAGATTTTGGAAGTTTTTCCAGATCGCTGAAAGTTCAGATTTGTTTCAAGAGTAGCTGATTACTTTTACCTACTATTAGGGAGTATCGGAATCCCAGTGAAACTTGAAGTTTTGGAATTGTTTACTGTTTGAGAATGTTTTGGTACCAATCTTCAATCTGTTTTGCGGGAGTATATGCTTTTCGTGATGAGACTCTACGAAACCTCCTATTACATCAAGGAAATTATTCTGGTGAATTCTTTACTGGTTTAGCAGTTTTTTATGTACCAAATTTGTGGAATCAAGTATGTTCAATCGAGTTTTGTTCGATCTTTTTTACTGGTCTGCTAGAGCACCTGCCGACGTTATTTGTGACCAATTGTGGTTCGTTTAAAATTAATTTTGCGCGTTTTCTTTCCAGGTTTTTTCCGATTACTAAGGTTAACAAGTTCTAGTTTCTGGTGTACGAGTTTTTGTCTCCGACATAGTTAAAGACTTTGGGTTTGAGTTTTGGAGCGTGATCTTGACAGTTCATTAACAGCGAAGACTTGGAGATGCTTTGTACATTGTCCTTGGCGCTCAGTCCGCTACAGGAGGATAAAGGGCATCGAGATTTTGAATGCTTACTGTCAGCTGAGTGTTGCATGTTTACCTTTTTATATTTATCGTGCTTACACCTAGTAAAACTAGGCTTAGCTACATGGTCAATAATTGAGAACGTTCGCTATTGTAGCTTACCTTTTTCGGACGTTGTGTTTTTATTGCGTTGTTGTGTTTATTTGTGTATATTATTTTATATTTTATGTGAACCACACGTGTACACGCGCGTGGCTTTAAACCGATCTGTAAGGTCCCATTTGATTTTGTTTTACTATACAGCACGTAGTCATTAATATTGATAGTGAACATGAAGGTCATTGTTTAGAAATTATAATCTTTATATATCTTTATTTATCTTTATTTATAACTGAAATTATTTAGTGTTTGACAGCACTCTATTGAGTAAAACTTATTAATATTTTTGGATTCTTTTTTTCCTACGAATGATTTTCCTAGTTTGGACTTAACCAAATAATGTGAGGTCTAGAGCGCACAAACTAGGTGGAGTCTATTTTTAAAATTTTTATTTCCCACGCCTGTCTTTACTGTTATAGCTTGCGGCCGCTCGATACTCACCAACAAAATTTAAGTGGGTATTTTGGATTTTAATTTTCTTACCATCGCGATACGGGAGCACCGCGCCACTTACCTATCTAAAATAACAATTTCTTGTAGAAACATTTAAAGTGAATAATGGCTTCAGATTGGGCCTTATTTATTAAGACATCACTACGCAGAATTTTCACTGCGGGTCGCCACAATGAAAAATGCCACCGCTTATTTATTAACCTCGAGATCTGGCATAAAATACGCCTAGATCGCGTGACGATCCACTCGGCCTGCTCTTGTCTCAATGGTTTACGGAAATGTAGGAATTTATAGGGGTATTTATTTTCCTGGATGGAGTTACAGTTCCCACATTAAGGCCAAAATCTGAATAAAGAACCAATCAGAAGTCTAGGCATGGACATGGCCTATATATTTCGGAAAGGTGGTGTTTGTTACTAAGTGAGATAGATAATTATTAGCCAGCGGGTGGCAGCAAATTAAGACGGATTTTAATGGGTCTTGAAAATAGTTGGCACTGCCTGTCGTTGAAGAGCCCTAACTGTATAAGTATAATTTTAGAAAACTCAAGTTATTACTTGCAACTCCCTAATAATTGTTCCATAGTTGTTACCCAAATCGAGTTAACAGAACAAGTATACCGGAAAATAGCAAAAATGGCAAAACATTATTATTAGTCTGCAATCTTATTTGTAGCTTCAAGCTACCCATTATACAGTGCCCGAAAATTTTTTAGTAAATAACTTATGGAGAATTTGCATCAGGTTTTGCTTGCTCTAGAACCAAAATTGACATAATCAAATGTTGAGACGTAATCTCTTTCATATGTCAAATTTGACATTAATGAAAAAAATGTCCGAAAAATGGGCTTATTTAGCTGAATTTCGAAATAAGTCATAAGAAAAATATGTTTCTTTCGCGATTTTATACCCCTGAGCCTACTACGATTTTCATATTTTTCCCTTTGTTGCCCTTTTCCGTATTTGTTAATCCATAAAAGTCGATCCTATATAATTTAACACACTTATTGACTGAATACATACTGCACAATACTTAGTTTACGGTCTAAATATCTTTCTTTTCCTTTTTTTGCAAAAAAATTAAAATGAGGGCTTGTTGAAGAAGCACGCTTGGTGCAAAACTGATCTCATTTTTACAGATAAACACATAAATTCTATTTACAAACTTCTTTCTATAGAAAATAGTTGTAAAAACATACAAATATTTCTGTCATTCTGATCTCATCAGAAATATCTAGAAAATATTATGTCCAATAATATCCAGGTTGTCATAGGTAGGTAATTTTTTTGCAAAAAAAGGAAAAGAAGGATATTTAGACCGTAGACTAAGTATTGTGCAGTATGTATACGTCATTTAATTATGTCAATTTTGGTTCTAGAGCAAGCAAAACCTGACGAAGCAAACAAATTCTCCGTAAGTTATTTAAAAAAAAATCCCATATTATGGTGCAGACTTTTTGGCGGGCACTGTAGACATTTTTAAGCAAATGGCACTGATTTTAAGTTAAAATCCAGTATATGATGAGTGGGATACTGCTCCATTGTTTGCTAAAAAAACATTAACGTCAGTAAATAATTAAATATCAGCAACTAATAATAAACGGCGAAATTACAACAAAAATATGCACCGTCGAAAAATGTATGTTCGTATATTCTGGGTAATGTGTGTAAGTTAATAATGTCATTATAATATAAGTTAATGTCATTTGATGATTCCAAAGACAATGATGGACTGATTGGCAATTTTTAATTAATAAAAAAATTGCCGGATTATTTTTTTTGTTTTTTGAAAAACGAACCCCTTGAAAAGGTAAATGACAGTACAAACTTTAATTACCTACTATTAAGAACATTTGTTTAGAATTTTAAAAATAAATAAAAAAATAAATTTTACTCACTTTTACATAATCTGCCATCATGAATTTAGCGAAATCTGCCAAAACAGGGAAACTATGTTTATTTTTCAGGCCTGCAAGCTAATATAATATTAGTGTTTCAATATGTTTTGAGAAATCTCAAAATAAAACCCTGGCATTTAAAATAAATTCGTTCAAGTCCAGCCGCTCGGGATTTTTGCAACAAAGCATTCTTCTCCATTCTCCATTCTCCAACCAATTTGAGGGACTTAAGAACCGGTGATGCGGCTAGAGTTCCTCGTAGCCGTCGATTTCAAAGCATACCCCAGGGGATTCTCCAACCAATTTTTGCAACAAAGCATACCCCAGGGGATTCTCCAACCAATTTTTGCAACAAAGCATACCCCAGGGGATTCTCCAACCAATTTGAGGGACTTAAGAACCGGTGATGCGGCTAGAGTTCCTCGTAGCCGTCGATTTCAAAGCATACCCCAGGGGATTCTCCAACCAATTTTTGCAACAAAGCATACCCCAGGGGATTCTCCAACCAATTTGAGGGACTTAAGAACCGGTGATGCGGCTAGAGTTCCTCGTAGCCGTCGATTTCAAAGCATACCCCAGGGGATTCTCCAACCAATTTTTGCAACAAAGCATACCCCAGGGGATTCTCCAACCAATTTGAGGGACTTAAGAACCGGTGATGCGGCTAGAGTTCCTCGTAGCCGTCGATTTCAAAGCATACCCCAGGGGATTCTCCAACCAATTTTTGCAACAAAGCATACCCCAGGGGATTCTCCAACCAATTTGAGGGACTTAAGAACCGGTGATGCGGCTAGAGTTCCTCGTAGCCGTCGATTTCAAAGCATACCCCAGGGGATTCTCCAACCAATTTTTGCAACAAAGCATACCCCAGGGGATTCTCCAACCAATTTGAGGGACTTAAGAACCGGTGATGCGGCTAGAGTTCCTCGTAGCCGTCGATTTCAAAGCATACCCCAGGGGATTCTCCAACCAATTTTTGCAACAAAGCATACCCCAGGGGATTCTCCAACCAATTTGAGGGACTTAAGAACCGGTGATGCGGCTAGAGTTCCTCGTAGCCGTCGATTTCAAAGCATACCCCAGGGGATTCTCCAACCAATTTTTGCAACAAAGCATACCCCAGGGGATTCTCCAACCAATTTGAGGGACTTAAGAACCGGTGATGCGGCTAGAGTTCCTCGTAGCCGTCGATTTCAAAGCATACCCCAGGGGATTCTCCAACCAATTTTTGCAACAAAGCATACCCCAGGGGATTCTCCAACCAATTTGAGGGACTTAAGAACCGGTGATGCGGCTAGAGTTCCTCGTAGCCGTCGATTTCAAAGCATACCCCAGGGGATTCTCCAACCAATTTTTGCAACAAAGCATACCCCAGGGGATTCTCCAACCAATTTGAGGGACTTAAGAACCGGTGATGCGGCTAGAGTTCCTCGTAGCCGTCGATTTCAAAGCATACCCCAGGGGATTCTCCAACCAATTTTTGCAACAAAGCATACCCCAGGGGATTCTCCAACCAATTTGAGGGACTTAAGAACCGGTGATGCGGCTAGAGTTCCTCGTAGCCGTCGATTTCAAAGCATACCCCAGGGGATTCTCCAACCAATTTTTGCAACAAAGCATACCCCAGGGGATTCTCCAACCAATTTGAGGGACTTAAGAACCGGTGATGCGGCTAGAGTTCCTCGTAGCCGTCGATTTCAAAGCATACCCCAGGGGATTCTCCAACCAATTTTTGCAACAAAGCATACCCCAGGGGATTCTCCAACCAATTTGAGGGACTTAAGAACCGGTGATGCGGCTAGAGTTCCTCGTAGCCGTCGATTTCAAAGCATACCCCAGGGGATTCTCCAACCAATTTTTGCAACAAAGCATACCCCAGGGGATTCTCCAACCAATTTGAGGGACTTAAGAACCGGTGATGCGGCTAGAGTTCCTCGTAGCCGTCGATTTCAAAGCATACCCCAGGGGATTCTCCAACCAATTTTTGCAACAAAGCATACCCCAGGGGATTCTCCAACCAATTTGAGGGACTTAAGAACCGGTGATGCGGCTAGAGTTCCTCGTAGCCGTCGATTTCAAAGCATACCCCAGGGGATTCTCCAACCAATTTTTGCAACAAAGCATACCCCAGGGGATTCTCCAACCAATTTGAGGGACTTAAGAACCGGTGATGCGGCTAGAGTTCCTCGTAGCCGTCGATTTCAAAGCATACCCCAGGGGATTCTCCAACCAATTTTTGCAACAAAGCATACCCCAGGGGATTCTCCAACCAATTTGAGGGACTTAAGAACCGGTGATGCGGCTAGAGTTCCTCGTAGCCGTCGATTTCAAAGCATACCCCAGGGGATTCTCCAACCAATTTTTGCAACAAAGCATACCCCAGGGGATTCTCCAACCAATTTGAGGGGCTTAAGAACCGGTGATGCGGCTAGAGTTCCTCGTAGCCGTCGATTTCAAAGCATACCCCAGGGGATTCTCCAACCAATTTTTGCAACAAAGCATACCCCAGGGGATTCTCCAACCAATTTGAGGGACTTAAGAACCGGTGATGCGGCTAGAGTTCCTCGTAGCCGTCGATTTCAACCCACTTTGAAACTGTTTCCATCCCATTTGTACTAGTTAATAATTCAGTGAAACACGCGAGCCTCAACGCGCTAACGTGGACAAGCAAAGTACGATAACAAAATTGTTCCTTTCTGTTTTTGGCACTGAAAATGTATAATTTATTTGACATGGAACAAACAAAATTCCTAGCTATGGCACGTACTTCCCTTATAAACACAGTCGAAACTATAACATCCACAGGATACAAGCTTACGTTAAAACAAAAGAATTTGAAATTCCCTTCCAAAGCCCCTACGCATCGCATATGTTTTGTTCGGCTATAACAGACTCGGATATAACGAACACTAGGTTATAGCATACCGCATTTTTACTCGCGGGATCTCCTAACTCGGTTATAACGAACTGCCGAAGCTTCCATGACGTGTCATTTTTTTGAGTTACCTACTGTTTGTTCTTCTTCCTCTTTTTCACTAGTTTTGAATTTTCTGGCATTTGTCGAAAAAATGATAAATTAACAAGATATCTTTCGTTGGCCTTTTGTAACGAACGCTGTTATATTACGAACCAACTTCACAGTACCTTATAGAGGTTCGTTACAACCGAATTCTATAGTGCACAACGAATGCAAAAAGACTTTACTGGCTCCCTTTCAGTATTTTTCCTAGATACCTACTCCATTCTGTGAGTTTAATAGAGCCTTTCCAATGCTTTTATCCGTGCGGAGGCTCTTAGCTTGATATATTTCGGCATTTATCCTTAATCTGTGATTGTGATTGTATATAGCAATCGAGCACTCAATTCTGTACTGATGGACGACAATAACAAAGGCGAAAGTAAAAAGTGCTGCTGATGAAAATTGGATTCACTCCAAGATGAAAGAACAGCACTGCTATCTACTTCTTTATGCAGGGTGTCCCAGGAGTAGTGGTAGATACTTGAAGGACGCTTAGTTCGGACAAAAAAAGACTAAAGTGTTCTATACAATTTTTTTTATAAGACCCTTCTTTTCGGAATTTTTCGTGCTTTAAATTTAAACCCCGAAGAAAGTTTTTCCGTAATATCCATTACATAACGACTGATAATATGAAATTATAGCAAGATTGCAATCTCGTGTTGGAAACCAGGGGCGGACCACCCCTAACATAAAATGCCTCTACACTTTGATACGCCCTCTTTTTTTAACTTGCAATTATTTATTTAAGTTCACCACCTAATTCAGAACAAACAAGGTGTTCTTCATTTACAACAAACAAATGAACGGTTTTTAAGAAAAAACACATCTACTAAAAAATAATAGATTGTAAAGCAAATCACATTGTTATTTTTGATTGAAATGTTGCTATAATTTCATATTATTAGTCCTTATGTACTGGGTATAGATACTGTCCAAGTTTTTTCTTTCAACCTTCTACAGGGTTTAACTTTAAAGCACCAAAAGTTCCGAAAAGAAGGGTCTTACGAAAAATTTTAGAGAACATTTTAGGTTTTTTTTGTACGAACTAACCGTCCTTCAAATATCTCCCACTACTTCTGGGACATCATGTATAAGGAAACCACAAACCGCTCTGCTTATTCGAAAAGCTGTATATCAAATCATGATTCTACAAGAATAGTGGGGCGCCCTATATAACTGCCTGAAACTGATTCGACGCTGCGAAGTTTGCCACTACGAGAACCCTGTGCAGACTCCATAGTGTTTTAAGTCCGCAACTTCGTTACTGGCGGAGCGCACCTCCGTAAATATCGCAGTTATGAATATCGCCGACCACTTACCAAGATACCTAAGTTCCCCGCATGCGGCCCCAAGCAGAAGTTCCAGTTGGATTGAAGGAGCGTCAGTTTCTTGGTAGTTGCGCCAGGAGTTGGGTAATTTCCTTGATAAGTTTCAGAATCGAAAGCGGGTGCTATTAGATTAGAGTGGAAAGAGTTTTCCATACTTTGGGATTGTTTATTTGCGGTATACAGGATGTTTCTTAAATTAAATAAAATGTTGCGTTTATAAATCAATAAGCATCAATAAATTGATATGGAACGGAGGTGGGTCTTGGGTATAAGGCTTCCGGAATCTATAGCAGCTAAATACTCCTGCATTAATATTAAAAATGATAATGCTTGTTTTGCTTGGGCTATAGTATCGGTTTTATATCTAGCACTAAACCTACTATTGGATAGATGCTCCTGCAATAATATTAAAAACGATAATGCGTGTTTTGCTGGGGTATCAGCCTCATATCTAGCACTAAACCTTCTCCTGAATAGAGGCTTAATATAGACTCGTTGAAAAAGTTATTTGACCTGGGTGGAGGGTTGGCGTCTTAAGGAAGCTTTGGCCTTGAAGTGGAAAGTGTTTGTAGTAAATATTTGAGTGATTAATACATACATATTATTTGCTTTGTGAAGGAAAAGCAGATTTTTGAAAATCGTCATTTATCCAAAAGGCACGTCTAAAAAAAGTTCATGATTATCAAAATCGTTATTGCAAAACCCGACTTAACCCATTAGGCACTGAATCTTCAAATTTACCAAAAATATATAAAATATATTTATTACTACTTAAAATAACACCAAAAACACCACTACATCAAAAGTAATGAGCAACTGCCTGTCATTTTGAAAATGGCGACCGTTCCATATATGGAACGCTTGTCCTTTAAGGTGTGGAAAATATAAACAAAATAGAAAGTTATTTTTTATGATAAATGTTTTACTATGAGTAGGCATGAACACAAAATAAATATTACTTTGTATGAAAGAAAATAAAACAATCAATGCATGACCTGTGTCGCATTTTGGCATTGCCTGCGTGTGGTTATGTCCTATACGCATCGTCTGGTGTTTATTCACAATTCCTACATTTTTTTTCGATGAATCTGTCACGTCTCAGCCTTTCTCAGATCTCCGCCAGAATCCCAGTAGTTATTTTCCAATAGATTTTTAATCGTACCTTGACACTACGAGTATAGCCAAAAAGCATCTAATCATAGCCTAATAACCTAACCTAACCTAATCTACCCAAAACACTGATCTAATCTCGGGTTCCAACAATTCTTGAATATAGCGGAATTGTTACTCTCTTTTTAAAAAAGTCGAGAATATCTTCTGCAATAAAACATTCAAATAAGTCAACTAGAGACATACTCTGTAATCAGATGTGTCAGGTTGCGGAAACAAAGCTTCATCTTTAAACAAAAAGTCCTTTTATTTTACCCATTTACCCACTCAGAAAAATATTGATAACGGTAGGTGCATTATCGTATGTAATATCACTAGTGCCGGAAATTTTATCGATAATTTTTTCGAAAGCGCTATTTTGCCTAGAAAGATCACTAGTATAAATTGGGCTTTTATTTTCTGATAAAATCCCGAGATCGAAGCTCGAGGGATTTTATCTCTGAAAATAAATGCCCAATTTGTACGAGTGGTTTTGCTAATGGGCAAAATAGGGCTTGAGAATAAAAGTATCTATAAAAATTTCCGGCATGAGTGGTATTTGTCGAGATTATTTCTCGAATACGATTTAATAATTTCTGTATTAATTTTTTCTATGTTTACATTTCCAAAACAATTCATTTTGAATGAGTTTATTGATAGCTTCGACTGTAGCGTTCGAGTAAACAAACATGACGCTTGGATATCCAAGGCAAATGCGATTATACCTACATCCTGTCAGCGTTGGTTTATTTTCTGAATGTGTCATACATTTAAACGGAGGCCGAGGTCTAAATAACAAGAATTTAGCAATGTAAAAGTTATATAAATTCATTGATATAATGCTTAATAATACCGCAACATAATTTATAAGCTGCATACACACCAACTTTAAGAAGTAGGTACGTGTTTGTATCCAACAGATTCGCGGTTGCTAAGCAACGAAGTGATAATTTGCACAAGTGCAATTACCGGTAATTGCACTAGTGCAAATTATCGCTAGCAGAGGCATATCATTGGTTGGATTTTTATGGAAGGAGCTACCTTATTGGATGCAAGCAGTATGAGGGAAATAATCATCATAATCAGCAACATAAATTTTCCGCTTGTGTCTTACTTTCTATTAGCAAGTCCGGCCTTCGTCTCGAGTTGTCTACCTGACAGATTTTCCAACAAGCCACCAGAATCTTCATCTGCAGAATTCCCGTATGATAATTCCATATTTTCTGGAGACCCAATATACCTATTGATTGCACACCATGATTGGAATTCATATCAGACCAAAATTCATAGCTTTCCACTAAATTTGTATAAAACAATATATCCAATATAGCATTGAAAAGGTGACCCAAAAGCCTAGTGTTCCCTATATGGAACACAATCAAAATCATCAAATCTAACCAATAAGAAAATATATTTATTGTTTCCCAATACAAGCAATTAAATAAATGAGAGAGGAACTCAACAAAACGCTGGTTATTTACAGTACTAACGATCTAAAATGTAAAAAATATGTACATTCTCTTTACTCCTCGACATTTTTGCACGTTCAAAAACTCAATGATAAAAACATAATACAGCAGAGATTGTGTTCAAACTATCAAGAGTCACTGCATGAAACATCTGTACAGGCAGTGACTATACAACCTAAAAATGGTGTCCAAAAGGGATTTTTTTTATTTCGAATATATTAGAGAGCGCTTTAAGATGATGTTTTGTGTTCCATATATGGAACGCTAGTACCCAATGGGTTTTAAACGGAATTCTACCGGGAAATGTTGTTATTCTCACTGGTCAGATGCTTTATACTTAGACTGCAAGCACCATGTAATTTTGTTTTGAGTTTTTTTCCCGGCTTAAAAGAATTTATCGAAACACCAAATCCCGTGAACCCCACATTATTTCACACCGGAAAGTCGCCGAATTTTTTCGTCGCACAGTTCCTGTTTACCGGAGCGCATAAATAACGAGTGCCGGCGACGCCGACGCCGACGGCGCCGTCGTCCGGAAGTGCACCCGGCATGCCCCGATAAATCCGGTCGAAAGCCCGAAGTCCCGGACGCCATCTCCATGCGGCGGGACGGGCGTCTCGATTATTTTAGTGGCTTTAGTGTCTCCGGCAGTCCCGCACTAAATCTGACTATCGACAAGCGGGACTTCGTTTTTCAGCGGACGGGGATTATAAACACTAATAAATCAGCCAAGCCGGAAACATCTTAGTAAATCAGTTCGAGGGAAGCTAAAAACCGGAGTTAAATTAATTTCTCTATAGAGGTAGGTACCTATTGATTGAATACGTAATTTGCAAAGATGCGCGCTTGAAGAATTTACTTAAAGAAAACAGTATAGGTATAGGTTTCTGTGCCAGCTTTCTTGATGTTATTTTACGAGTATCTTTAACTAAGATTAATTCTTAGTGTCGAGTAGAAAAGTGGCATGTGTCTTATAAGAGTCGCCAGACAGCTATTATAATCCTCGGCAAACAATTCAAAATAAATATTATCCATTGGCAATGGGAAATTTCGAAACCGGTTCGTTGGGTTCTTTGGGATGGTAAAATTGGCAAATAAGATTTTTTTCATACATTTTATATAGTCAAAATGCATATTTAATGTCCCCATTATAATTTTGAAAGAAATGGCTCGTGGCATAAGGGACAAAATGCTTTGGTAATTGGCAACACCAAACTAGTTTCCAATATCTAATGGAAATTATGTATGGGTCTTTCGGAGGTGTGCAGACCACGACAGGTACCTGTTTCGGGCTTGTTGGCGCTCATCAGGCAGACGTAGCGCACCTCACCGAGAAACCCAGATTTCGTTGGCTATGTGGAATAGGAAATAGTAAAATGCGGTGAGCATTTACCATCCAACGCCATCTAGCTGGTATTGCCAAAACCAAAGCAATGTGAGTGGGTATATATCGACCGGTCGATCGACATATAAAAAAAACTCGGCAAAGCGGCGCGGCGCGGTGGAAAAACCAGAAGAAGCATACATACGGGGAGCCAAGAAACTCGCTAAGGCTATAGACGTAAGCACACGAGGATTGAAACTCACGATTCGATCCTTGTTGATTTCTATATATTAGAAGATACTCGGTGATGAATCAAACGAATTTCTTGGCTCCCCGCTCGTATGCTTCTTCAGGTTTTTTCCACCGCGCCGCATCGCTTTGCCGAGTTCTTTTTATATGTCGATCGACCGGTCGATATATACACACTCACATTGCTTTGGTTTTGGCAGTACCAGCTAGATAGCGTTGGATGGTAAATGCTCACCGCATTATACTATTTCCTATTCCACATAGCCAACGAAATCTGGGTTTTTCGGTGAGGTGCGCTGCGCGTCTGCCTGATGAGGCCCAACAAGCCCGAAACAGGTACCTGTCGTGGTCTGCACACCTCCGAAAGACCCATACACAATTTCCATTAGATATTGGAAACTAGTTTGGTGTTGCCAATTACCAAAGCATTTTGACCCATATGCCACGAGCCATTTCTTTTAAAATTATAATGGGAACATTAAATATTCATTTTGTTTAATCGTCGTTTGGCTATAGACGTAAACACACGAGGATTGAAAGTCACGATTGGATCCTTGTTGATTTCTATATATTAGAAGATACTCGGTGATGAATCAAACGAGTTTCTTGGCTCCCCGTATGTATGCTTCTTCTGTTTTTTTTTTACCGCGCCGCACCGCTTTGCCGAGTTCTTTTTATATGTCGATCGACCGGTCGATATATACACACTCACATTGCTTTGGTTTTGGCAGTACCAGCTAGATGTCGTTGGATGGTAAATGCTCACCGCATTTTACTATTTCCTATTCCACATAGCCAACGAAATCTGGGTTTTTCGGTGAGGTGCGCTACGTCTGCCTGATGAGGGCCAACAAGCCCGAAACAGGTACCTCTCGTGGTCTGTACATACACCCCCGAAAGACCCATACATAATTTCTATTAGATATTGGAAACTAGTTTGGTGTTGCCAATTACCAAAGCATTTTGTCATCATCATCAACACGCCATTTTTTCATCAAAAGTCTATTACCTAACTTGTTTATAATAGGGTTTATATCTACTATTGTTATTATTAAAAGGTCTGCTTATTTGTTTTCTGTGGAGTTGATACATGGGATTTTGTCGCCAGCCGATTAGAATGTAATGGAATTTAATGAATTTTCCTTTCCACATTTGGGTTGTATTACCTGTATCTTTGGTTGCATAATAACTGCACTATCTGAAATTGGTCATCAGTGTCATAATAGTAATAGGCATTTGCTTTCTTTGTTGCTATCATAGGCAAGGCTACACCTATACAGAATCATTGTTAAAATTTATGCAAAGTATTTTAGTTGCCTAGGCTAGAAGTATCTACAACAACTAACACTTTTAAGATTGTTGATTGTCTACAGAAGCATGGTTTTAGTGACAGTACCCATTTTTTATTTTTTATTTAAAAAAAATTTATTAATTAATTGTTTTACTGACATTTGAGAACAAATTCGTTAATTAATCATTTTACAACAATCGATTTTTGTAACTAGGCTCTCAGTTGCGACAAATACTAAGAACGAATTTATGTGACATCGGACAAAGCTGTTCGCAAAACTTTTGGTATCTCCACTGGCCTAAAAATGATAGGGGCCATCATCCCCCGTTTCAGAGTTGTAGGGAAGTCGCGCAAAACACCGAAAAGTGTAAATCACTTGCGGTGTAAACAAGTTTAGAGGCCGAGGGTCTGCATCCGAGCAGATAGTATAACAGGACAATCTTCAAAAGTTTGGCGATATTGATATCGCACAATAGTGCCAGGGAGATTTCAGATTTATGCTGTCTACTATGGTTTTGAAAATATGTTGGAAGTTAAGCGAATTTGAACAAACAATTAATGCTATCTATGATAAATCAAAGTAAGGTAAGGCATTACTATAAAGTCGCTTGAAACAGTATAAGAAACTCTAATTGGCGTCACAAAAAGAATATAGGACATATCCGTCACGCAGTTTTCAAAAATATACAAGCAACATAATATTTCACTTTTAAGGTTTTTTAAGGTTGTCGTCAAACACAACGTAAAGGTTAATGCACCATATAATATTGTCAAGAGGTCTCTAAAGAGCCATATCCATTTCAACAACTATTTACGCAAGTATATCCTAAGATCTGTGAAATTATGGCACGCCTATCCACAGCATTTCGCTGCACAAGTGGCCAGCCGTCGAACGGTGTAACCCATGCAAGTATTGGTGATATTATATTAGGCGAGCATGCAGTCACTTGTTTTTACTACAATGTCTATCTTCTCTGTCTCCTTCATCTCTTTTTACTACTAATACCAGGTTCGGTTTAATATGGTTAAAAAAGTGTTTTGTCCCTATTTTATTGCCGAGGAGGCGCCTGTTCGCGAACTACAATGGTAAAATATAAATGAACTCACTTGGAACACAGGGTTATACGGGGCGCGATCTATCTCATAGCATTTACCGTACGCTCTGATACTGGTATAAATATCAGACTTATCAGTAGAAATCATCCGTATAAAATTCAAAGGTTTTTATGCGGTCGACGTCGACCTAGTCAAGGTGGCAGCCAATAAGAAAGCGAGCGTAGCAATTTAATTGGTCGGCGTTTTGCAGATCCACGGACCAGGTATCGACGTAGGCCAGTTAAGCCAGTATAACCAGTGCCGTGCACGGAAATAAGGATTGCGTTTTATTTTACGGATTTTGGTTTTGTGTATAGATTTTTGTGTGGTGTTGTTTTGTGAAAAAATTATCGGTTTGCTTTGGTTTGAATTATTTAAAAGTTTAATTTATTCTTTTTTAGAGCATTTAAATAATTTTTTTATAATATTATTAAGGGCCGCGCGCTGTTTAAGACTCGGTCTTGTTTTACAAAGCAAACGCCGCCCAAGCGTTTTTATATGCTGTTCCAAGTGAGTTCATTTATTTATACCTACCATAGCTAACTACTAGGTACATTCCATTCTATAAGAAATAGACAAATGCGATAAAAAATCCGTTTTTGGGTTCAAGGAAGGGCTTTAATGTTTTTTGCTCTAAATGAAACCAAAAGTTAAAATTGAAATTCCGGGGTTTTGGTGAAGTCACCAGGAACCCATATGGAAGCATATTACAACTACAACTATTACAATAATGAGATAATTAGTCTCTTCTGGTGCATATTATTGTAGGGATTGAACCTTTCCAGAATAATAATATTGTATCTGTGCTTATTGGCGGTCTATTTAAAACAGCGGTGCGGGGTTGCCAGATCCAACGAAAAGTTGGAGATGGATTTAAAGGTTTTCCTTAGACGTTTTAATTTTTTTTTTTCAAACAGCATACATTAACGATACCTTGAAAAATACTGTGACTTTCTTATTTCCATCGTCTCTATAACGAAACTAGCGCGGCCAGCATACGCAAGTGGGTATTTTTTTTATCCGCGAACAAAATCTCTTTACCAAAAGAAGAATTGAAACGTAGCAGGCGAGACGGACGCAAGAAAGCTCTCTGGGCCGATGCCGTCGCCAGTGGAAAGCAGTGTACTCATTGTTACGGGGTATTTCGTCCTTTTTTGTGCGGCGTGATTTATTTATTTCGACGGGATCGGTTTTTCCCGTGACCCCGGGCAGGAAACATAAGTCTTTATCTGGAACAACGGCGCCCAGCAAATTTATTCTCTTGGGGACAAATAAAAAAATGGGCTGGACTTATTGAACACGCGCCTCCACGATTTCTCGAATAATAAATGTATGAATACTTGCAATTTCAATTAATTGTATAGCTTCTATACTATATGTTTACTCGATCGAAGCTTTCAAACTTATTCATACTGCAGTCGATTTATAGTTGTGGTGTTTTGTTTTCTGAATATCTCGAGACTAGACAACGACGTTCATTATTGTCCAAAAAAGTTTTGAAAAGAGCTTTGCCATAAATTCTCGCTTATTATTTACGAAAGTTGAGAGCCTAGACGCGATGAAGTTAATCGCCAAGTGGGCGGTAAAAGTTCCTTAATGAATTTTCTTTAAGGGATTTGTCTGTCGGTCCATAAGTTACTGCTTATTCAGCCTAAAGGGCTGGCTCAGTATTTATAGGTAATCTCTTGCTTGCAACTGAAACCAAATTAGGACACAGTAGGAATATTGCGATCACGTAGGTATCTAAAGCACCGATTGAATAATATACAGGGTGATATATTCATAACTACATCAATTTTAGAAAAATACCCTGAAAGTGAAATCGCAATTAAATTTTTTTTAAAGCGGGAATTATTTTTTTTCTAAACCGCATTTTTACCTGTTTGGCTCCCTATTCACCACTGCCACTGCGTCAAGCGTGTATGAGGCATCGGACGACGATTGCCGTCATGATCGTTAGCTTTGTTGCCAGATGTACGAAACTTTCATAAATATAAAGAAAATTATAGGCAAATGTTTAGGATTAGTTTTGACCGTGCACATACCAGCGAGAAAAATAAATGAAACGACTACTTACGCGACCTTTTGATTTTTGGATGCTCTATTAAGTCCCCTAGTTAAGACTAGGGGGCTTACATGATTTCGTGGACCTCGACACCACTGAGAATGATAATATGTTTCTTGGTTGTTGATTGTTATTTTGTAAAAAATAAATTACCTACTCTTGTCTACACTAGTCGTAAATAAAGTTTCATAAAAATTCGGCATTTTGAGATGGCTCAGAGAAAAATATCCTTTGTTTTTTTATATTGAATCTTTGCTCACCACCATTTTGAGTGGCCCTGTTGACCATTCATTTGTTTTGAGGGAACTCCATGGCCCATTTGACTGGACAGGTGCCTTTAAAATTTCTCAAGAAAAAGGTTATAGTCGACCATAATATACAGCACTGTTTCGGGATGGTGATCCATCATCAGCATGGCTCACCCGACTGTCAAGTGGTATAGACAACAAGTCTAACGATAAATTTACTAAGGAATCAATCAATCGCCGAAGCAATCAATTGATCAAGGAGTATTATAAGGATAGCACAGACGAAGGTGCGGGACAAAACCACTGGTCTTGATCGGCTTGATTACCCCTTGGGGTTAGATTTTAAATACTAAAATGCCTAATATGATTTCTCTAAACAAGCACCTTTTAAAAACAATACAGAAGGTCAGGCTTTCCTGGCAATGCCAAACCAATAGTTCACAAACGGTGAAACTTTCAGGGACATATACAATATATAAAGAATTCACAGATTATGCAATCCTTGCAACCATCGGAGACATTGTAAATGATAACACTTTATATGAAACATAATTAACACAATTTACGAGTTGGTAGTAAGGTAAACATAATTTTTAATTATACCCGCAGTCTATTTTTAGGCGTGTTAACACGAAAAACCAAACACACTGTATATGATTTGACTCGGGACTCTTTAAATTAAGGGGACCCAGCATTATACTTTCCTATAATTATTATGGTATAAGTGATGCGAAGTATGCCATTTTATTGGAGAATCTATGAATATAACAGGTACTTTGATTGTTAGTAAAAATTAATAATGGTTTCCATGATTTCTAAAAATAAGACTTGACAATGTTGTGTCTACAAGTGCAGAATATGGCAGCTGCTGTCAAATGAAACAACATTATTTTATAGTTGAAATTGATTTCCAGCAATTATTTCCACGAATTTAAGTAAAAAGTATGGTAAGTCAGTGCCGATTTTGCTTATTTAAGAATTTGTCGCTATAGCACCTTGATAACAGGTTCGTCAATCCATCTGTAATATGTAGGGGAATGCGGGGCAATATGGGGTACTTAATTTCATAGCCCCATATTTCTGGGATATATAAATAAAATAATTATATATTTATATTTACAGGTAGTTAGATATGTTTAGTAACATTAGCAACATTTTGTACAACGGAATCAGTAACTGAGTTTTAACTTTTTTGGACTTTTATGAAAATTGCGCTTTGCCCCGTTTTGCCTCGTATGCGGGGTATAATGGGGTAGTAGAATAATGCTTTAAAATAGTGAGTTTTTGGTGTATTAAAGAGACGTTTCTCCAAAATGTTTTATCAAGCAAACAGTAATCTTTAAATTAAAAAAAATAATAAAAACGTAAAAACATGAAAATGTTAGTTTTTCGCTTATATCGTTTCGCCATCTAAACAAATTAAACAATATTCAGGTTGATTCGGTTTTATTCTGGGACACTTCAACGGGGGTGATGTAAAATCAAAAATATTATTATTTTGTAGCACAACTTTTTATCTACAGCCGCTTCGTTTTTGAGATACAGGATGTTTGAATTCTCAAAAATTTTAACATTTTATTTTTATTTTTCCAACCTTTAAAGGTATTTAAACGAAATTTGGTACATGCATTGATCAAGTGTCACAAAATGTGATAATACCAAGTTCCCAAAATATAGCCAGTGGTGGAGATACACTACATTTGTTTTATCAAGAAAAATACTGACACGGCCCTGTAGAGCTTTTTTTTCTTCTAAGAAAAAACCGTTGCTTGACATTTTTTGTATCTGCCATAGTCTCACGGTACCTAAATTTACATTTTTGTTCAGTACTGGCCAAAGAGAAATCTAAAATGACATTTTTTCAAATTAAATAAATTATTTTTTGCATTCCATAAAAGCAATAAAAGATAAATTAATTTTCCCGTAGAACTTTGGCAGATACAAAAAAAAGTCAAAAGACAGTTTTTTGCTTAGAATAATGAATAATATTCAAGGGTATTGTTTACCCATATATCTGCCACTGGCTACATTGGGAACTTGGTATTACCATATTTTGTGACACTGGATAAATGCATGTTGTGTACAAAATTTCGTTTAATTATCTTTAACGGTTGGAAAAATAAAAAATAAAACGTTAAAATTTTTGGCAATTTAAATATCCTGTATTTCGAAAACGAGTCGGCTGTGTATAAAAAGTTATTCACTAAATAGCAATATTTTATGATTTCCTATCAACTGTTGAAGTGTTCAAGAATAAAACTAAATTGCCTTGTAGGTATTTCAATAGGACATCGGGGTACGGTACGTGGGTACCCTGGGTACCCCATTTTGCCCCATCTCTAATAGCCCGTTTTGCCCCGACGCACGTTTTACAATAAAATATAAATAAAATTTACAACAACAATTATTTTTCGATAAAATGATTTAGATCAATCATACTTAATAATAAGTTTAATTAAGCAATAAATCTCACATCAAAAATCGTATAAAAACTGTATTTATCTTGGAAAAACGTAAACACAAGTTTTAAAACACGGGAGCTCTTGTACTCCCAACAATAGCTATGTACTCACTGAACTGACTTGACCGGGGGCGTGGTCTTGCATCGAAAAGAGGTGGAAGGGAGACATGTAGGTAGATTTGAAATTTGGCTGCTTCAGTTAGGCTGAATCTAGTAAAAATACTCGTACCCTGTTATACCCCGGTACCCCATATTGCCCCGCATTCCCCTATACTTGAACTTCCTTCCCTTGTTGAATGTATCTACCCAAAGAACTTTCACAGATTTCAGGATAGACTAATAAGATTAGGTCTAGTAGTTCTAATCATAAAAACTCTTTAAAAAAGACCTGACTGAAGCTACCTGCTTAATAATTTAAAATTTACGAAATACAATTTTTGTTTTGAACTAGGTACCTACCTACTTATACGTAATGCCCACGTAATGGAAATTGTGGGATTACTAAAGGTGATACAAGAAAAAACTTGTTGAGTATCTGGAAATTAGAAAACTTAAAAATTGTGAATTATGATGGGAAATTTTTTGCCTCCTTTAGAATCTATGGCACTGGCATTTCACATAAAACCTGATGGCAGTTGGCCACTTTTCACATAAAACCTGAAGGCAGTTGGACACTGACATATAACATATCCTTGTACCAGCCCCCTTGTGGTCTCCTTGGAGTCGACAGAAAACAAACGTCCCCTCAAGGCTTCACTTTTCCTATGTGAGACTGTGAAATGCTGGGTCCCTTTATTTTAAAGAGGATTTGATAAACCTAGAATGTTGATTAAACTGTATCTAATCATAATATATGGAAACATCCTTCCAAATAAAAGAAGGCTGCTCCTGCATACCCCACCTGATATCCGAAGCCTCGCATCGCCCCTTTTCTCCAAAGACCATTCTTCATACAGCCTCCTCCTTTATATCCTCCAGCTGCAGATCCGGGACTTGCACTCCAGTATCAATCACATGGGAATTACTGGAAAACACCGGCGTCTCCACAATGATGCGTGAAAGCAGGCGAACACAAAGGTCGCCGGCTGGACCTCCGGAATTGATGCTTTCGGTGGCTCAGCGAGGGTCGCTCAGAGGCCGCCCCCGCGGGCCTTCACTGACTGGGGGAGAGGTACAGGGCCGCAACAGGCGGAAGCGATGTTTCTGAGTATCTAAACCTTTGAATAATGAATCCCACTAAATCGCCCTGGGTAGTTTTGACACAATATTTTGGTATCTGACACGGTGAGAGGTGTCAGTATGTGGTATTTAGGTACTTTTTTCGAGTTGGTATGCTTATATGTGCGGCTTGTGGCACTTCCCTGAGCGCCAAAACTAAAATGTTAATAATAGGCACACCACTTGTTTTAAATAATAACGCCTGCCAATACGAACCAATGATATGATATGATTTTTGAAATATTAACCAATCAGGTGATGATTTCAGTGTGGGGTACTCCTAGTTTGGAGTATTGTAAGGGTGAGAATTATTATTATATTATATTTATATATATAATACCACTAGTGGTATTTTCGTATGTAATATCACTAGTGCCGGAAATTTTGTCGATAATTTTTTCGAAAGCGCTATTTTGCCTAGAAAGATCACGAGTATAAATTGGTCTTTTATTCGCTTCGCTCTCGGGATTTTATCTCTGAAAATAAAAGCCCAATTTGTACGAGTGGTTTTGCTAATGGGCAAAAAAGCGCTTGGGAATAAAATTATTTAGAAAAATTTCTGGCACGAGTGGTATTTGTCGAGATTATTTCACGTATACGATTTAATAATTTCTGTATTAATTTTTTCTATGTTTGCATTTCCAAAACGACTCATTTTGAACGAGTTTATTGACAGCTTCGACTGTAGCATTTGAGTAAACAAACATGACGCTTGGATATCCAAGGCAAATGCGATTATACCTACACCCTGTCAGAGTTTGTTTATTTTCTGAATGTGTGTCATAAATTTAAACGGAGACCGAGGTCTAATAAGAACAATTTAGCAGTGTAAAAGTTATATAAATTCATTGATACAATGCTTAATAATACCGCAACAAAATTTATAAGCTGCATAATAATTTAGAGCAGTGTAAAACACCAATTTTAAGAAGTACGTGTTTGTATCGAACAGATTCGCGGTTGCTATAAGCAACGAAGTGGTAATTGCACTATAGTGGTATTACTGCGATAATTTGCACTAGTGCAATTCTCGCTAGCAGAGGCATACCTACGATTGGTTGGATTTTTATGGAAGGAGCTACTTTATTGGATGCAAGCAGTATGAGGGAAATAATCGTTGAAATCATCACCTGATTGGTTAATATTTCAAAAATTATTTTATTTCATTGGTTTACATTGGCAAGCTTTGAATTCTCTGTGCTATTATATATTTATAAAGAAGGAACTGAAAATCTAGTACGTTCTATGCTTACACTTATACACTGCAACTACCCACAGACTTTATTTTTAAAATCTTTAAAACGTGCTTACGGAAATATGCCATGTAAACTTGTCAAATTAAAGGGACATAACACGTAACGATGGTATACCAGTATACCAGTAGTAGTATACAAAAGTATTAACTAGTTTTCCCTCAGTAGTCCTTACTTCCAGTATAGTCCGGCCCTGGAACAGCGGGTCGCCGGAGACATACGGCCATGTATTATATATTTATAAAGAAGGAACTGAAAATCTAGTACGTTCTATGCTTACACTTATACACTGCAACTACCCACAGACTTTATTTTTAAAATCTTTAAAACGTGCTTACGGAAATATGCCATGTAAACTTGTCAAATTAAAGGGACATAACACGTAACGATGGTATACCAGTATACCAGTAGTAGTATACAAAAGTATTAACTAGTTTTCCCTCAGTAGTCCTTACTTCCAGTATAGTCCGGCCCTGGAACAGCGGGTCGCCGGAGACATACGGCCATGTATTATATATTTATAAAGAAGGAACTGAAAATCTAGTACGTTCTATGCTTACACTTATACACTGCAACTACCCACAGACTTTATTTTTAAAATCTTTAAAACGTGCTTACGGAAATATGCCATGTAAACTTGTCAAATTAAAGGGACATAACACGTAACGATGGTATACCAGTATACCAGTAGTAGTATACAAAAGTATTAACTAGTTTTCCCTCAGTAGTCCTTACTTCCAGTATAGTCCGGCCCTGGAACAGCGGGTCGCCGGAGACATACGGCCATGTATTATATATTTATAAAGAAGGAACTGAAAATCTAGTACTTTCTATGCTTACACTTATACACTGCAACTACCCACAGACTTTATTTTTAAAATCTTTAAAACGTGCTTACGGAAATATGCCATGTAAACTTGTCAAATTAAAGGGACATAACACGTAACGATGGTATACCAGTATACCAGTAGTAGTATACAAAAGTATTAACTAGTTTTCCCTCAGTAGTCCTTACTTCCAGTATAGTCCGGCCCTGGAACAGCGGGTCGCCGGAGACATACGGCCATGTATTATATATTTATAAAGAAGGAACTGAAAATCTAGTACGTTCTATGCTTACACTTATACACTGCAACTACCCACAGACTTTATTTTTAAAATCTTTAAAACGTGCTTACGGAAATATGCCATGTAAACTTGTCAAATTAAAGGGACATAACACGTAACGATGGTATACCAGTATACCAGTAGTAGTATACAAAAGTATTAACTAGTTTTCCCTCAGTAGTCCTTACTTCCAGTATAGTCCGGCCCTGGAACAGCGGGTCGCCGGAGACATACGGCCATGTATTATATATTTATAAAGAAGGAACTGAAAATCTAGTACGTTCTATGCTTACACTTATACACTGCAACTACCCACAGACTTTATTTTTAAAATCTTTAAAACGTGCTTACGGAAATATGCCATGTAAACTTGTCAAATTAAAGGGACATAACACGTAACGATGGTATACCAGTATACCAGTAGTAGTATACAAAAGTATTAACTAGTTTTCCCTCAGTAGTCCTTACTTCCAGTATAGTCCGGCCCTGGAACAGCGGGTCGCCGGAGACATACGGCCATGTATTATATATTTATAAAGAAGGAACTGAAAATCTAGTACTTTCTATGCTTACACTTATACACTGCAACTACCCACAGACTTTATTTTTAAAATCTTTAAAACGTGCTTACGGAAATATGCCATGTAAACTTGTCAAATTAAAGGGACATAACACGTAACGATGGTATACCAGTATACCAGTAGTAGTATACAAAAGTATTAACTAGTTTTCCCTCAGTAGTCCTTACTTCCAGTATAGTCCGGCCCTGGAACAGCGGGTCGCCGGAGACATACGGCCATGTATTATATATTTATAAAGAAGGAACTGAAAATCTAGTACTTTCTATGCTTACACTTATACACTGCAACTACCCACAGACTTTATTTTTAAAATCTTTAAAACGTGCTTACGGAAATATGCCATGTAAACTTGTCAAATTAAAGGGACATAACACGTAACGATGGTATACCAGTATACCAGTAGTAGTATACAAAAGTATTAACTAGTTTTCCCTCAGTAGTCCTTACTTCCAGTATAGTCCGGCCCTGGAACAGCGGGTCGCCGGAGACATACGGCCATGTATTATATATTTATAAAGAAGGAACTGAAAATCTAGTACGTTCTATGCTTACACTTATACACTGCAACTACCCACAGACTTTATTTTTAAAATCTTTAAAACGTGCTTACGGAAATATGCCATGTAAACTTGTCAAATTAAAGGGACATAACACGTAACGATGGTATACCAGTATACCAGTAGTAGTATACAAAAGTATTAACTAGTTTTCCCTCAGTAGTCCTTACTTCCAGTATAGTCCGGCCCTGGAACAGCGGGTCGCCGGAGACATACGGCCATGTATTATATATTTATAAAGAAGGAACTGAAAATCTAGTACTTTCTATGCTTACACTTATACACTGCAACTACCCACAGACTTTATTTTTAAAATCTTTAAAACGTGCTTACGGAAATATGCCATGTAAACTTGTCAAATTAAAGGGACATAACACGTAACGATGGTATACCAGTATACCAGTAGTAGTATACAAAAGTATTAACTAGTTTTCCCTCAGTAGTCCTTACTTCCAGTATAGTCCGGCCCTGGAACAGCGGGTCGCCGGAGACATACGGCCATGTATTATATATTTATAAAGAAGGAACTGAAAATCTAGTACGTTCTATGCTTACACTTATACACTGCAACTACCCACAGACTTTATTTTTAAAATCTTTAAAACGTGCTTACGGAAATATGCCATGTAAACTTGTCAAATTAAAGGGACATAACACGTAACGATGGTATACCAGTATACCAGTAGTAGTATACAAAAGTATTAACTAGTTTTCCCTCAGTAGTCCTTACTTCCAGTATAGTCCGGCCCTGGAACAGCGGGTCGCCGGAGACATACGGCCATGTATTATATATTTATAAAGAAGGAACTGAAAATCTAGTACGTTCTATGCTTACACTTATACACTGCAACTACCCACAGACTTTATTTTTAAAATCTTTAAAACGTGCTTACGGAAATATGCCATGTAAACTTGTCAAATTAAAGGGACATAACACGTAACGATGGTATACCAGTATACCAGTAGTAGTATACAAAAGTATTAACTAGTTTTCCCTCAGTAGTCCTTACTTCCAGTATAGTCCGGCCCTGGAACAGCGGGTCGCCGGAGACACACGGCCATGTCGTGGATTTTATCGGGTTGAACCCGTTGTGAGGGCCAAACGCGACCGGCTTGAAAGGGCGACCCTGGTGATCGATCAAGTCTTGCCCTCCAAGGCCCTGTATGATCCCGGAAAGGGCCTTAAAATATCAACTACGATATAGTGCGATGGAAAGAAATGGCAGAGAAATTTCATTCGCCCATAGATTAAAGGAGCCATAGCCAGATAGTCGGAAGCATTGTTGAAACCGTCCGCAAAAAGTCCCGCCACACCAATTTTCAAACTTTAATTTTGTATACTTGGGACTCTATTCGAGGTATAGGTATTTTAATTTAGTTCTTACTTTTTATACCAAATTTTATACAAAATATTTGGTGTAGCGTGGTAAATTTCAACAATGGTTCTGACAGTCTATGTATAGCTTTATATCTATAATTCGATGAATGCACAAAGCGTTCTGAATCGGGTTCAGCTATATAGGAGAGCGCAGAACCAATCACCAATCAAATTCGTTATTATTTGTTCCCCTGATTTAAGAAATTATTACTTCAAAGTCTAAAATTTTATTAAAGTTAATTTTAGTTTTATACCAGATAAAAAAAAATTTTTCATTAGAAAAGAGAAATTTAGGTTTAAGCGAATTGATTGTTTTTGTTCAAACATTTTTCGCTAAATGTAGAAAGGTTCCTGGTGATGTAGGTATTAAAGTTAGAAAAAAAAATTAGATGCTACCAGTGGCGTAACCAGGGGGGGGGGGGCTTTGGGGGCTTTAGGGGCTTTAGCCCCCCCCCCCCAAAGATCTGTTGCGTGGTATTTATTTCTAAAGAAAATTTATTTTAAAACAATAGTTTTGCCGTAAATATTACCGAAGAATTTTTTTGAAATAATTAGCCCCCCCCCCCCCCAACTTTTCATTCTGATTACGCCACTGGACGCTATATATATATATATAAGGATGTAAGATTAGCGAGTGTAAATGTAACAATTACAAGAAAAGGTGATAATGGGCAAACACTCAAAGTTAACAAAAAGAAAAAACTAGTAACCGCATACACGTGTTTCATGCTATTTGGCAATCATCAGTACGGTGTAACATTAACCAAATCAAAAGATAGGCATGATTTGGGAAGCAACAAATGAAGTCCAGGCAGGAGCCAACAGCACATTTGCAGCTTCAGTCAGCACATCCCCTATTTTGGGGCTTGTACTAACATCGCCACGGAGGCTGCTGAGTGTTTGCCCATTATCACCTTTTCTTATATATATATATATATATATATATATATATATATTATTTAATATAATATATTTAATATATTATATAATTATTTCAAAAAAACTGGAAACTGGTGTTCTTCATTATGGTTAGATTTAAGCCCAAGTATAGACTAAATTACCTCTCTATTCAAACTAAATGCAAGTGGCGCGTAAACATTTACACGATGGAAGCACGTGAACAATTGTGAGGGCTAATATGAGGCAGGGCCGCATTAAGGACCATCTTTCCATGAATTTTATAATATTGATTTGATTTGAAACATTATCTAAAAATTGTATGTACAGTCCGACACACGAGAGGAGATGAAAAACTCAGTCTAATCGCCCATGCCCACATTAATAACATACGATGGAGTTTTTCAGTGGACTTCTGTCGTGTGTCGGACTGTATATTATACCTAAATTTTCTTGTATGTCATTAACTTACCTGCAAATTTCTACTATTAAGCGAATTGTACCTCCAACAATTAATAAACAGCGAAAGAATTATATCGGAAAAAAATAAAGGTCCACTTGCAACTCAATACACCTCTGTAAGAAACACCGACTCGCTGCACTCGCAAGCCGATCACGTGCGTATCACGCTCTAGCTATGCAACAACTTGTGTTTATGTTTCGCTTGCGTTTAGTTTGAATAGAGTTTAAGTTTTACTACTTCAGTGGTAAATTTGACTAAAGACCATAAAGTTATATTACCTTTTTTAACTTTAAAATTACTTCAAGTTGGGTAGTAAAAATTAGGTTAGGTTAGGCGTTTCAATTAATATATAGACATCCGAATGAAAAGGGTACCACAATCTCTGTATATTAATATAGGTAATTTATGTACTGTTGGAAACTCGAGTATAGATGAACACCTCCTAACCTTCCTCTCTAATATATTACATATCGAACTCTCAACTTTCGATAACTTTTATTTTTGGCAGACTTGAAGTATTATATTATTATATACTTGTCGATACCCACTTAAATTTACATGGTTGTATTTAAAAAAATACACATGTATATTATATACAATAAATTTTAAGGACCAATCAAAATATTAAACGGCTCCATTACTCAGGCAGGCTTCTGAGCATTTAATCTCGTTAGGATCGAGCCCAAAAAAAAATGTTGAGTCTGGGCCTGTAGCAAGAACGACCCGCAGCGGCGCAGGACAAGTTTTTGTTCATTCTACGTTTTAAATTAAATATCCTTTGTATAAACTTCAAGCAACTCAATTAACTTTTTGCGTGCGATCTTAATTACGACAAGCAAAAAGCTCTGCCCCATTCGAGCCTTCCACAACGAAGCTTAGTAGTTTAGCTATACGGACGGGGTATATGGTTAATTGCGATTTGCACCTGACGAATTTCGCCAGCGGAATATTATTATTTTTATAACGTAACTTATTCGTTTGCCTCTCAACTTTTAACCGGAGGAAAACTTCCCCTTCTATGCTGCACTAATTACGATTTCCTGAAATTTTAATAGCCTAATTGAGTTTGATAAATAACGTCCAATGGCGGAGCAAAATTATTATTCCAGGGAATTTGCGTAATTCTCTGAATTAACAGCTGGCATTCGATTAGTTCTGTGCCGCTCCCGTTTCCAGAGACAGCCTGTTGTGTGACGATATCTTGGTTAATAAGCTTTCCAAACTGGGAAACGGTATTTAGTCAGGATTTACACGCTTGAAGCGTTTTTATTTGATCTTCGTAGACACACTACCTTCAGTATAATAATTATAGACCACGTTTGCTATTACATACTGTATTTTATCTTCAATCTAGAAAATAATACGTCGCTGTCACTTTTTTAGAATTTGACATGCGAGGTCTCTCTTAGACTATTGACAATACTATTACGAATTTGTGTCACTATAATAGTAAACTCGCTCCTATTATTAGAGCAAGGCTTTGAATAAAAAAACAGGAAAGAGCAAATTTGGGCTTAACGCTCTACGGAAATCCTCATTTTTCATGAAATCAGTACCTACCTACAATACAGGCAAAAAATTATAAGGCATATTTATGTCCTTATGTTTAGGCATCCTTGATAATATAGCAATTCTAATTTTAATTTTCCAATAATTGTAAAGAAGTAGGTACCTACACAAACGCCTATGCCACTTTGGTGCATGGCCTTAAAAGTTAATTTAAATACAAAATTACTTACAGATGGATTATTATCCGCATACATTTTAGTTTTATAGAAATAGTTTCGTGTCCTGGTTTGATTCGCAATGGGTACACTTAGTCGGTAGATAGGACAAAATAACAACACTGGTGTTTTTTCACAAAGCCGACGTTTCGATTTATGTCTAAATCATCTTCAGGGCTACAAGAAGATTAAGAAGATAATATCACAAACAATTTGAAAAATTAAAAATTAAAAATATTAAAACTTAAATAAGCTATGAGAAGGGGAACAACCTTACCTAGTGAGGAAACCATGTGGAAGTCAAACAAAAAATCTTGTTTACAGATGTGTACATCTTACGTAAAATTAAATAAAAATAGATTAATAAGATTAAAATATGGAGACAACAACATTGGCTAAAATCAAGGAACTAAGTAGGTAGGTATATAAACTATAAAAACCATCCAACACCCCGCACTATCTGCAGAGGTTAAAAACACATTATTTTTTAAGTACAGAAGAAATTTCTAATATACAATGGGCAAAAGATGATAAAAACCACACTTCTAGAAATATAGGATATGCCATAGAATAAAACCATCAGTATTTGTGTTCATAAACTTTTTTAAAATTTGAGCATTAAGAAACTTTTAAAAATATGAAAGGAATATAAATTAATAAATAAACATTCTTTAGGATTTGATGTACTTACTAATAAGGCCACTATAAATAAGACTCAGGTGTTCCGTATCGTTTTTTTTGTTAACGGTATTGTTATGACTTTGAATGCATACCATTTCACTAAATAATCTTTTAGGATAATTTTTCTCTTTATCTAAGATTTTAACAGAATCCAAATCGAACTTAAATTCGTGTCCTTCATTAAAATGGTGAAAAGCTAAAGCTGTTTGTTCTCTTTTATTACGGTGTTTTTCACTGCAGGAACTTTTGTGAGCATTTACTCTGTTTTTTAAATTTTGTAGAGTTTGACCTATATATATTGATACGCTTTGACTCCTTCCTGGAATTCTTTATTCAAAGGAGCAAGGCGTGTGGTAAATTGTTGCTTACCACACTATATATAAATTATGTAGAACGAACTCTATTTTCGTGGACGAATGGCCTAATTGGCCGGTTTTCCCGCATTCATTACCGCACGAGTGTCGCGGTGTAACCGGTGTTAAATATTAAAACCGTATCGTGCTCGTAATAGGATTTCGGGATTAAATTTTGTCGGCCATATTATTTGGTTTTTGGTCATACGTTGGCGTGCGACGAGAATTATTTCACCAGTCGTGTGGCGGCATGCGGGCAAACGCTTTGTTTTTACAAGGGTGCGCGCTATGACTCTCGTGGAATTCGATTCGACGATTTACGAGTGGTTTCGTTCGATGTTGAACATGTTTTTTTTAATCGGTCGTTTTTGATAGCGGGGTGGGTATTTGAATTTCCAGCTTTTAAGTTATTGAAAAAGCTAACATTTTTTGAATTTTCCGATATGTGTTTGATCAGTTCGAAAGGCAAATTAAAGCTGGGTTCTAGCGACGCAACAATATATTTTTGGTTTTGTAAATTACTAGAATTTGACACTGATTAAGATATGTTTTCCGATATTTTTACACTAAATATATATAATAAGTGTTTTTGGGATACTACCCATTAGTTCCATTTAATTTTTAATTGGGTTTTTCGCCACCAAACTGATTGAAAGACAACTTTTTCAAGTTGCCTCGAAAATTCATAAATTCTTAACACTGAATGAACGAAACTTTAAACGTGTAACTCAAAAAATAACTTCAACAAATTTGTTTTCTGAGCTTTCGGAGAATAAATCTTCCTCCTTTCTCAAAGATCATGTCACGTCAAAGTGAAGTGACAGATTAATAAATTTCAGGTTAAAATGTCATGACAACAGAAACAATAGCCTAGCCACCTGCCTGAAAAAAATCTGAAAGCTCAGAAAACAAATTTGTTAAAGTTATTTTTTTAGTTACACGTTTAAAGTTTCGTTCATTCAGTGTTAAGAATTTATGAATTTTCGAGGCAACTTGAAAAAGTCTGGTGTGGAAAAACCCAATTAAAAATTAAATGGATCTGTTTGCGCCACAAATAAATTTTAGAAAAGAACTATCCAATAGTATTTTATTATTAATTATTGTTAGTGCTAACGTCAAAAATACAGTGACGATCAATGTGCCAACTCAAAACTTTAAGTTGGCTTGGAAAAATCCCTAAAAAAGTTACAAAGAGCAGTTTCTATTTACATGCAACAAAATTGCAGTTACTAATTGCAAACCGGAACGGTTAATTTCATGCAATTTAACAAAGACAAAAACCTCCTAGCGTAAAATTTCCTACACACAAGATGTACTGTGTGGTTCATTATAACCTGACACCCCCCCCTTGTTAGTTTTTGAGGTTAGAAAAAAAGTTATTTACAAAAGTTTTAGAAACTAATACAAAGTTTTTTGTGACACTATTGGACCGTGTACAGTGTGTTCTAGAAAGCCGTGGCGGACATAACTTATGTTTTTTTTGTGGCATTATCTTTTTGCGTTTTTGAAAAATTCCGTATTCAAATTTTATACTAAATTTATTTAACTCGAATTTGTGGATCTCGTGATAAAGATAGACGATCAATGTAATAACGAAAAATATTTGTTTTAAACAAGACAGTAACATAGTGAAACTCCAAAATGTTAAGGAGCTTTTACGATTTTCCTGAAATTCTTTATTTCGAGAATATAATACTAATACAAAAAACTTTGTATTAGTATCTAAAACTTTTGTAACAAACTTTTTTTTCTAACCTCAAAAACTAGCAAGTTAAGGGGGGTGTCAATTTATAATGAACCACCCTGTACATATTAAAAAAAACGTAAAACTCTTATATAGGTAAGGAATTTTTTAATTTAATTAATTTAATTTACGTGAAATTGTGTGAAAGTACCTATGTCTATACCTACTTTTTTCTTAAATAGGGCCTGATTAAGAGATTTCACACTTCTTCGGATTTTTAAAGTGATTTCGAGAGATATTAAGCTTTTTTCCCGGATCGTTTTTATTTGTCGTTCTCTACCTAAACATTATTCCGAAAATGTCGCACGATGGTCAGAAATTGCCCTTTTTTGTCGAACGGCAGCTACGTTATTTCTCTTTGTAATGACTTATGACCTTAACTAAACTTTCCTGCTAGTCATTGCCTGTTAATAAGTTTATTTTTCCAAAAATGAATTGGCACCAGTCTATTATAGTCCAAAATAATTGTAACTATAATAGTCGATTTGGTGTTCGAGAAAACAAAGAAATAATTATCCTATTGATCGCAAAATATTTTCAGATACATGAAATCGTGTTTTTCTTGGTATCAGACAATTTAAAAAGTAATGAATTTGTAAAAAAGTGATTAATTTGAATTCCAAATCCATGGAAAAATATACCTAGCGTTATTTATTCACCCGTTATTCAGTCACCAGCAATATTTCAATAATAAAAATAAATTTTAAGTTTTGACACAAAATTTTGATATCTGACACGTCGATAGGCGCCAGTATGTAGTGTTTCCATACTTTTATGCTTAGCTGTGCGGCTTGTGGCTCTTTCCTAGCTTGCGTAACTATAAGTTTGAGGATAATAATCTATCGGTAAGTAATTTGGTTATTTACATTAACTTTTGAGGCCATGCACCAAAGTGGCATAAGCGTTTGTGTATTGTAGGAACTGTTTTTACGAAAAATGGGGATTTCTGCCTAGATCTCGATATCCTTGTCGCGCGTTAATCCCAAACATGATCCGTCCTGGTGTTCATTATTCATTGGTCATTACGTAATGGCAGTTCACTTACTCCTATATTCTTCTACCTTCTCGTTGGATTGAATTACCATGATATTTCCGAAACGGAAATTGGTTCTCGTACGTTTTTCTAACTACAATTTTCTTCCTTTGACAGTGAAAAGTTGAAATGCACCGTGGTACACCCCGCAGTTATCGTATTTGTTTTACGGCGTCTCTGTGTCCATTAGGCGACGTCATTCGGAATTGATTTCCAGTGGGACGCATTTTAAAAGTATTAATGGATGGGCTTTGACGCGGCCAGTTTTTAGTGACGGGCCGGAAGACCTTTCAGCGTTAATTTTCCATGGACCGCGGACCCCGGTGAAAATCGAACGGCACTATAATTCGGACGGCAATAATTTGTCGGTTTATGGACCACGGCCTCGTAAATATTGGACATAATACGGCTACTTGACGACATTATTGCGTACAGCCCGTTTGTTAGTCGTAATATCGTTTATTAGCGGTCATTGCGATAGTTGTAACATATCTACTAAGTACAGCTTTAGCTTCCCATTTTGAATAAATATGAACTCGTCGCCAATATACAGAGTAAATAATCATGCTTTCACAACACAGCTCACCACTTCTTGGTTCTTGATGACGTAAATTTTTCATATAAGTTGTTCAAAATGTTGTCCTCCATTCTTAATACAAACTTCTACTCGTCGGTGCATAGATTCTTTTATTTTATATTTTATATCAAAAAGAAATATTAAGAAAATTTTAAAAACAACAAAAAGTCACACATTCTTACTTAGAACTTATAGTAGGGGAGCCCAAGAGGGGATTTTGCGATTTACTCAAGCGCGGCAGATTAACATATGGGGGGGATACCTTACACCCTGTTGAGTACCTCCACCATATCTAAGCCCTCTATACAGGGCCGCGCGTGTAGGGCAGCCGATCAGAATAGTAAAAAAGAAAATCGATAGATGGATATACTCGAGCGCGTCAGATTAAGATATGATGGGTTAATTGCATGCTGAAAAGTGTGATTTCAATAATCTGACGATTTGAGCGTGACGTGAGGGGGTGGGAGGGTCACAAACTTGAAAAAAAAACGTTACCTCGACTTTCTCGAGCGGGGTCGAATATTTTTTTATTTTGAATGAAATAATTCAAGGATGACGTGAAAAATATAATCTGCCGATTTCCACAAGCCGAAGTAACAAAAATCGTCGATAAAGTTTAGCGCGTGCAGCTAGCTGCAGTGAAGCATGTATTCCCCACTCCGCGCCTCTCTCTCCCTTTCACTCTTTCTCTCGCAACGTCCCCACACGCCAGCCATCACGCCATCACAGCTGATCACAGCACTCGTGGTATTATATGTACAGGGTTATTCAAACTCGATGTCCATGGCCTATTGTGAGCAAACGAAAAGAGAAAAAATATATCTGCTTCCGGGGTCTTAAATGGGACCAAACGAAGACTAAATTAAGATACAATTGAGAATATTTGACAAACGACGCTCTGCGTCGCGGCGCCCTTCGATTTTTTTTTTAACGAACGTACATTTTTTATTTGATATTTGGTAGATCTGCTTTTTATCTATACGTTTTATTTTAGACGTTTTGTCAAATTTTGTTTAGTTTAAGAAATATAGGTAATAAAATATTTGAAAAGTCCACGTTCAACACCCTGTAATATAGAAAATACATTATTAAGAGCATATGTTTTGTAGACAAAAATTCCTTAATTTTTATGTCATACAACATATTTTTCTTAGAAAACGCAAATATTCATTAAAAAAAATTATGAAATTTTTTTTAAACCGGCAGATTAAGAAAATCCCTCCATATAATCGTCAGATTATGGATCAGCACGACCAGGACATCAAGCTGAACCGTCTATATGAAAATCTGACGCGCTCGAGTAAATTAAAATGGATTTTTTTTGCATTTTCAAAAAGCCGCCACGAGCTGGCGTCACATCCGAATCGTCAGTCTATTGAATGGGAGCTTCTTTCGGGTTCACTTAACATCCCTTCTGAATATCCGACGCGCTCGAGTAAATTAAAATGGATTTTTTTTTGCATTTTCAAAAAGCCGCCACGAGCTGGCGTCACATCCGAATCGTCAGTCTATTGAATGGGAGCTTCTTTCGGGTTCACTTAACATCCCTTCTGAATATCCGACGCGCTCGAGTAAATTAAAATGGATTTTTTTTTGCATTTTCAAAAAGCCGCCACGAGCTGGCGTCACATCCGAATCGTCAGTCTATTGAATGGGAGCTTCTTTCGGGTTCACCTAATATCCCTTCTGAATATCCGACGCGCTCGAGTAAATTAAAATGGATTTTTTTTTGCATTTTCAAAAAGCCGCCACGAGCTGGCGTCACATCCGAATCGTCAGTCTATTGAATGGGAGCTTCTTTCGGGTTCACTTAACATCCCTTCTGAATATCCGACGCGCTCGAGTAAATTAAAATGGATTTTTTTTGCATTTTCAAAAAGCCGCCACGAGCTGGCGTCACATCCGAATCGTCAGTCTATTGAATGGGAGCTTCTTTCGGGTTCACTTAACATCCCTTCTGAATATCCGACGCGCTCGAGTAAATTAAAATGGATTTTTTTTGCATTTTCAAAAAGCCGCCACGAGCTGGCGTCACATCCGAATCGTCAGTCTATTGAATGGGAGCTTCTTTCGGGTTCACTTAACATCCCTTCTGAATATCCGACGCGCTCGAGTAAATTAAAATGGATTTTTTTTTGCATTTTCAAAAAGCCGCCACGAGCTGGCGTCACATCCGAATCGTCAGTCTATTGAATGGGAGCTTCTTTCGGGTTCACCTAATATCCCTTCTGAATATCCGACGCGCTCGAGTAAATTAAAATGGATTTTTTTTTGCATTTTCAAAAAGCCGCCACGAGCTGGCGTCACATCCGAATCGTCAGTCTATTGAATGGGAGCTTCTTTCGGGTTCACTTAACATCCCTTCTGAATATCCGACGCGCTCGAGTAAATTAAAATGGATTTTTTTTTTTGCATTTTCAAAAAGCCGCCACGAGCTGGCGTCACATCCGAATCGTCAGTCTATTGAATGGGAGCTTCTTTCGGGTTCACTTAACATCCCTTCTGAATATCCGACGCGCTCGAGTAAATTAAAATGGATTTTTTTTTGCATTTTCAAAAAGCCGCCACGAGCTGGCGTCACATCCGAATCGTCAGTCTATTGAATGGGAGCTTCTTTCGGGTTCACTTAACATCCCTTCTGAATATCCGACGCGCTCGAGTAAATTAAAATGGATTTTTTTTTGCATTTTCAAAAAGCCGCCACGAGCTGGCGTCACATCCGAATCGTCAGTCTATTGAATGGGAGCTTCTTTCGGGTTCACCTAATATCCCTTCTCAATATCCGACGCGTTCGAGTAAATTAAAATGGATTTTTTTTTGCATTTTCAAAAAGCCGCCACGAGCTGGCGTCACATCCGAATCGTCAGTCTATTGAATGGGAGCTTCTTTCGGGTTCACTTAACATCCCTTCTGAATATCCGACGCGCTCGAGTAAATTAAAATGGATTTTTTTTGCATTTTCAAAAAGCCGCCACGAGCTGGCGTCACATCCGAATCGTCAGTCTATTGAATGGGAGCTTCTTTCGGGTTCACTTAACATCCCTTCTGAATATCCGACGCGCTCGAGTAAATTAAAATGGATTTTTTTTGCATTTTCAAAAAGCCGCCACGAGCTGGCGTCACATCCGAATCGTCAGTCTATTGAATGGGAGCTTCTTTCGGGTTCACTTAACATCCCTTCTGAATATCCGACGCGCTCGAGTAAATTAAAATGGATTTTTTTTTGCATTTTCAAAAAGCCGCCACGAGCTGGCGTCACATCCGAATCGTCAGTCTATTGAATGGGAGCTTCTTTCGGGTTCACCTAATATCCCTTCTGAATATCCGACGCGCTCGAGTAAATTAAAATGGATTTTTTTTTGCATTTTCAAAAAGCCGCCACGAGCTGGCGTCACATCCGAATCGTCAGTCTATTGAATGGGAGCTTCTTTCGGGTTCACTTAACATCCCTTCTGAATATCCGACGCGCTCGAGTAAATTAAAATGGATTTTTTTTGCATTTTCAAAAAGCCGCCACGAGCTGGCGTCACATCCGAATCGTCAGTCTATTGAATGGGAGCTTCTTTCGGGTTCACTTAACATCCCTTCTGAATATCCAACGCGCTCGAGTAAATTAAAATGGATTTTTTTTGCATTTTCAAAAAGCCGCCACGAGCTGGCGTCACATCCGAATCGTCAGTCTATTGAATGGGAGCTTCTTTCGGGTTCACTTAACATCCCTTCTGAATATCCGACGCGCTCGAGTAAATTAAAATGGATTTTTTTTGCATTTTCAAAAAGCCGCCACGAGCTGGCGTCACATCCGAATCGTCAGTCTATTGAATGGGAGCTTCTTTCGGGTTCACTTAACATCCCTTCTGAATATCCGACGCGCTCGAGTAAATTAAAATGGATTTTTTTTGCATTTTCAAAAAGCCGCCACGAGCTGGCGTCACATCCGAATCGTCAGTCTATTGAATGGGAGCTTCTTTCGGGTTCACTTAACATCCCTTCTGAATATCCGACGCGCTCGAGTAAATTAAAATGGATTTTTTTTGCATTTTCAAAAAGCCGCCACGAGCTGGCGTCACATCCGAATCGTCAGTCTATTGAATGGGAGCTTCTTTCGGGTTCACTTAACATCCCTTCTGAATATCCGACGCGCTCGAGTAAATTAAAATGGATTTTTTTTGCATTTTCAAAAAGCCGCCACGAGCTGGCGTCACATCCGAATCGTCAGTCTATTGAATGGGAGCTTCTTTCGGGTTCACCTAATATCCCTTCTGAATATCCGACGCGCTCGAGTAAATTAAAATGGATTTTTTTTTGCATTTTCAAAAAGCCGCCACGAGCTGGCGTCACATCCGAATCGTCAGTCTATTGAATGGGAGCTTCTTTCGGGTTCACTTAACATCCCTTCTGAATATCCGACGCGCTCGAGTAAATTAAAATGGATTTTTTTTGCATTTTCAAAAAGCCGCCACGAGCTGGCGTCACATCCGAATCGTCAGTCTATTGAATGGGAGCTTCTTTCGGGTTCACTTAACATCCCTTCTGAATATCCGACGCGCTCGAGTAAATTAAAATGGATTTTTTTTGCATTTTCAAAAAGCCGCCACGAGCTGGCGTCACATCCGAATCGTCAGTCTATTGAATGGGAGCTTCTTTCGGGTTCACTTAACATCCCTTCTGAATATCCGACGCGCTCGAGTAAATTAAAATGGATTTTTTTTGCATTTTCAAAAAGCCGCCACGAGCTGGCGTCACATCCGAATCGTCAGTCTATTGAATGGGAGCTTCTTTCGGGTTCACTTAACATCCCTTCTGAATATCCGACGCGCTCGAGTAAATTAAAATGGATTTTTTTTGCATTTTCAAAAAGCCGCCACGAGCTGGCGTCACATCCGAATCGTCAGTCTATTGAATGGGAGCTTCTTTCGGGTTCACTTAACATCCCTTCTGAATATCCGACGCGCTCGAGTAAATTAAAATGGATTTTTTTTGCATTTTCAAAAAGCCGCCACGAGCTGGCGTCACATCCGAATCGTCAGTCTATTGAATGGGAGCTTCTTTCGGGTTCACCTAATATCCCTTCTGAATATCCGACGCGCTCGAGTAAATTAAAATGGATTTTTTTTTGCATTTTCAAAAAGCCGCCACGAGCTGGCGTCACATCCGAATCGTCAGTCTATTGAATGGGAGCTTCTTTCGGGTTCACTTAACATCCCTTCTGAATATCCGACGCGCTCGAGTAAATTAAAATGGATTTTTTTTGCATTTTCAAAAAGCCGCCACGAGCTGGCGTCACATCCGAATCGTCAGTCTATTGAATGGGAGCGAGCTTCTTTCGGGTTCACTTAACATCCCTTCTGAATATCCGACGCGCTCGAGTAAATTAAAATGGATTTTTTTTTGCATTTTCAAAAAGCCGCCACGAGCTGGCGTCACATCCGAATCGTCAGTCTATTGAATGGGAGCTTCTTTCGGGTTCACTTAACATCCCTTCTGAATATCCGACGCGCTCGAGTAAATTAAAATGGATTTTTTTTTGCATTTTCAAAAAGCCGCCACGAGCTGGCGTCACATCCGAATCGTCAGTCTATTGAATGGGAGCTTCTTTCGGGTTCACTTAACATCCCTTCTGAATATCCGACGCGCTCGAGTAAATTAAAATGGATTTTTTTTGCATTTTCAAAAAGCCGCCACGAGCTGGCGTCACATCCGAATCGTCAGTCTATTGAATGGGAGCTTCTTTCGGGTTCACTTAACATCCCTTCTGAATATCCGACGCGCTCGAGTAAATTAAAATGGATTTTTTTTGCATTTTCAAAAAGCCGCCACGAGCTGGCGTCACATCCGAATCGTCAGTCTATTGAATGGGAGCTTCTTTCGGGTTCACTTAACATCCCTTCTGAATATCCGACGCGCTCGAGTAAATTAAAATGGATTTTTTTTTTGCATTTTCAAAAAGCCGCCACGAGCTGGCGTCACATCCGAATCGTCAGTCTATTGAATGGGAGCTTCTTTCGGGTTCACCTAATATCCCTTCTGAATATCCGACGCGCTCGAGTAAATTAAAATGGATTTTTTTTTGCATTTTCAAAAAGCCGCCACGAGCTGGCGTCACATCCGAATCGTCAGTCTATTGAATGGGAGCTTCTTTCGGGTTCACTTAACATCCCTTCTGAATATCCGACGCGCTCGAGTAAATTAAAATGGATTTTTTTTGCATTTTCAAAAAGCCGCCACGAGCTGGCGTCACATCCGAATCGTCAGTCTATTGAATGGGAGCTTCTTTCGGGTTCACTTAACATCCCTTCTGAATATCCGACGCGCTCGAGTAAATTAAAATGGATTTTTTTTGCATTTTCAAAAAGCCGCCACGAGCTGGCGTCACATCCGAATCGTCAGTCTATTGAATGGGAGCTTCTTTCGGGTTCACTTAACATCCCTTCTGAATATCCGACGCGCTCGAGTAAATTAAAATGGATTTTTTTTGCATTTTCAAAAAGCCGCCACGAGCTGGCGTCACATCCGAATCGTCAGTCTATTGAATGGGAGCTTCTTTCGGGTTCACTTAACATCCCTTCTGAATATCCGACGCGCTCGAGTAAATTAAAATGGATTTTTTTTGCATTTTCAAAAAGCCGCCACGAGCTGGCGTCACATCCGAATCGTCAGTCTATTGAATGGGAGCTTCTTTCGGGTTCACTTAACATCCCTTCTGAATATCCGACGCGCTCGAGTAAATTAAAATGGATTTTTTTTGCATTTTCAAAAAGCCGCCACGAGCTGGCGTCACATCCGAATCGTCAGTCTATTGAATGGGAGCTTCTTTCGGGTTCACTTAACATCCCTTCTGAATATCCGACGCGCTCGAGTAAATTAAAATGGATTTTTTTTGCATTTTCAAAAAGCCGCCACGAGCTGGCGTCACATCCGAATCGTCAGTCTATTGAATGGGAGCTTCTTTCGGGTTCACCTAATATCCCTTCTGAATATCCGACGCGCTCGAGTAAATTAAAATGGATTTTTTTTTGCATTTTCAAAAAGCCGCCACGAGCTGGCGTCACATCCGAATCGTCAGTCTATTGAATGGGAGCTTCTTTCGGGTTCACTTAACATCCCTTCTGAATATCCGACGCGCTCGAGTAAATTAAAATGGATTTTTTTTGCATTTTCAAAAAGCCGCCACGAGCTGGCGTCACATCCGAATCGTCAGTCTATTGAATGGGAGCTTCTTTCGGGTTCACTTAACATCCCTTCTGAATATCCGACGCGCTCGAGTAAATTAAAATGGATTTTTTTTGCATTTTCAAAAAGCCGCCACGAGCTGGCGTCACATCCGAATCGTCAGTCTATTGAATGGGAGCTTCTTTCGGGTTCACTTAACATCCCTTCTGAATATCCGACGCGCTCGAGTAAATTAAAATGGATTTTTTTTGCATTTTCAAAAAGCCGCCACGAGCTGGCGTCACATCCGAATCGTCAGTCTATTGAATGGGAGCTTCTTTCGGGTTCACTTAACATCCCTTCTGAATATCCGACGCGCTCGAGTAAATTAAAATGGATTTTTTTTGCATTTTCAAAAAGCCGCCACGAGCTGGCGTCACATCCGAATCGTCAGTCTATTGAATGGGAGCTTCTTTCGGGTTCACTTAACATCCCTTCTGAATATCCGACGCGCTCGAGTAAATTAAAATGGATTTTTTTTGCATTTTCAAAAAGCCGCCACGAGCTGGCGTCACATCCGAATCGTCAGTCTATTGAATGGGAGCTTCTTTCGGGTTCACTTAACATCCCTTCTGAATATCCGACGCGCTCGAGTAAATTAAAATGGATTTTTTTTGCATTTTCAAAAAGCCGCCACGAGCTGGCGTCACATCCGAATCGTCAGTCTATTGAATGGGAGCTTCTTTCGGGTTCACCTAATATCCCTTCTGAATATCCGACGCGCTCGAGTAAATTAAAATGGATTTTTTTTTGCATTTTCAAAAAGCCGCCACGAGCTGGCGTCACATCCGAATCGTCAGTCTATTGAATGGGAGCTTCTTTCGGGTTCACTTAACATCCCTTCTGAATATCCGACGCGCTCGAGTAAATTAAAATGGATTTTTTTTGCATTTTCAAAAAGCCGCCACGAGCTGGCGTCACATCCGAATCGTCAGTCTATTGAATGGGAGCTTCTTTCGGGTTCACTTAACATCCCTTCTGAATATCCGACGCGCTCGAGTAAATTAAAATGGATTTTTTTTTGCATTTTCAAAAAGCCGCCACGAGCTGGCGTCACATCCGAATCGTCAGTCTATTGAATGGGAGCTTCTTTCGGGTTCACTTAACATCCCTTCTGAATATCCGACGCGCTCGAGTAAATTAAAATGGATTTTTTTTTGCATTTTCAAAAAGCCGCCACGAGCTGGCGTCACATCCGAATCGTCAGTCTATTGAATGGGAGCTTCTTTCGGGTTCACTTAACATCCCTTCTGAATATCCGACGCGCTCGAGTAAATTAAAATGGATTTTTTTTTGCATTTTCAAAAAGCCGCCACGAGCTGGCGTCACATCCGAATCGTCAGTCTATTGAATGGGAGCTTCTTTCGGGTTCACTTAACATCCCTTCTGAATATCCGACGCGCTCGAGTAAATTTTTTTTTCTTCCCATTTTTAAGCCTTCCGTACGGCCGCCCCCACCATGCAAACCGGCAGATTATAACATACTTACGTCATCGGAGGCACTTGGGGCATATACACTATCAATATCTGACGCGCTCGAATATCTCCATGCGTGACTATTTTTTTACATTTTTGAAAGCCTGTGGACGCACCCCCCACCGGTGGACGGGTATATATCATATAACCTTTTTTTCTTTCTACCATCTAATCTTCAAAATCCAATAGGTCCCATGGCGCTCGAGTAAATCCCCATTTAGCATCGTCATCGTGAGCTCCACTACTATTAGTATTTGACTACTACGCCTAGATTCTTCTATGATATTAGGTATTAACTTGATGTAGATGTAGGTATTTTAACTTAAATCAATCAATTCGATCTAACATGTTCCTGAAGTTACAAAACCATTACGAGAGTTCTCAATCCAGATCAATCAAATTACTCTATGTGCTTAGCTAAGGAACAGACTTCAAAGTTTTCTTTATTCTATTTCCAAGTCTCTTCTGAAACACTCCAAAATTTATAATATTCTGTTTACACCCTGTTTTCCTCGAGGGTGTTAAATCCATAATTCTCAAAAAGATCAAGTGTTTCCCCTGCAGTGATATTAAATATTCTGCGAAGCTGCGGAGGCAAATAAACAGAAACGATTCCCGGAAACGGCAATATGTTCCTACCTTCCTCCGGGTACTTTATGATTTATTAAACCCCCCATAATTATAACCTCCGCGGGAGATTTCTCGGGATAAAACTGGAAGGTCCCATTCGGAGCTTATTTCCAACAAAAAGGCGGTGTTTTCCTCGAATTTCACACAAGAGATGTTTCAAAGGGAAGATGTGTGTTTAAACTAACGCAAGTAGAGCGAAACTGTACGTTCCCTTGGCTGATTAACGAAATGGAATGAAAACATCGGCGAGTTTAAAACCAAGCCGGATACCCGCTTTTTCGAACTTGTAACGATGTTTTCCAAGAACAATGCATTAATCTTTGCCTTTTAAGATACATTAGCCATTAAGTTTCTTCTGCAGCACGTTCGCGGAAAGTCTTAATTCCTAGGAAAACAATAAAACGATGTATCAAACTCGTGTGAGCATAAATAAAATACTCGAAGTTGGGTAGTATCACCTCAAATTTAATGGAATGTTTGGAGTGCGTAAAAATAAATACCAAAATTACATTTGACAAGTTTTAGATTAGCTGGCATTAGTGTACAACATAATCGACACATTTATCTGAAAGAATTCACTTGACATGTCATTAAAGACCTTTAATCGTTGACTGACGTATTAATAAAGACTGCTCGCGGCTATTATGTTTGACAGTTCTCTGGCTCACCATGCTCTTCCCGGAGACAAAATACAATGCAAAGTACATTGTTGACCATAGGCGCCATCTACTTTTCAGAATATGAAGCTATAGCCGTGAGAAGTCTTATTAATATACCTACGTCAGTCAACTGTATTTTCTGTATACAGGGTGTTATTTAAGTACGTAGCCAAACTTTAAGGAGTGATTCTTTGAGTGATTTTAAGACGAAAAGTTTATATAAACATAGGTCCGGTATCGCTTCGTTTTCAAGATACAGGGTGTCAAACTTTTTTAAAAAAATCTTTTTTTCAACAACATTTTAATAATCCTTTAGCCGATTTTGTTTAAATCTGGCAGTGTTATTTACGGTAGAGAGGGGTTAATTAAGCCCTAAGTAGATTCAGTGACGTCCCGGGGGCAGCGTGACCAATATTTTTGAAAAAAACATGTGCGCCACTGATTTTTTTAAAACTTTTATATTTTTCTCGCATTAAGGAACTAAGAATACAACTTTTTGGTGTCTTGAATTTTTTTCGTGTCTTGCTTTGTTTTCGAGAGAAAAAAAAATAAAAACCACTTTATTGCATGTCATTGCTTTGTTGTTGCATTGCTGCTTTCTCAAAAACGAAGCAAGATACAAACAAGATTAAAGAGACCAAAACGTTGTATTCTTAGTTGCTTAATGTGAAGAAATATAAAAGTTTAAAAAAAGTCAGTGGCGCACATTTTCTTTTTCTCAAAAATATTGGTTAAGGGACGCCACTGGACTTATAAATCATAAATTGTAATCCACTTTTATATTCTTTTCGCATTAAGCAACTAAGAATATAACTTTTTTGTCTCTTGAATCTTGTTTGTATCTTGCTTCGTTTTCGACAAAGCAATGACATGCAATAAAGTGGTTTTTATTTTTTTCTCTCGAAAACGAAACCAGATACGAAAAAAATCAAGAGACAAAAAAGTTGTCTTCTTAGTTGCTTCATGCGATAAAAATATAAAAGTTTCAAAAAAGTCTGTGGCGCACTTTTTTTCCAAAATATTGGTCACGGTGCCCCCAGGGACGCCACTGGACTTAATCATTTGAATCTACTTATGGCTAATTTAACCCCTCTCTACCGTAAATAACATTGCCAGATTTAAACAAAATCGGCTAAAGGATTATTAAGATGTTGTTGAAAAAAAGATTTTTTTTTAAGTTTGACACCCTGTATCTTGAAAACGAAGCGATACCGGACCTATGTTTATATAAACTTTTTGTCTTAAAATCACTCAAAGAATCACCCTTTGAAGTTTGGCTACGTACTTAAATAACACCCTGTATACACTACTGTGTGTCTCCGGATAAGTGCAACGAATCTTATCAAAGACAAAAAAATCCACTTGAAATAGGCAATTTTAGGGTTTTTAAACTAATATATGTAGAAAAGTTTTCAGTAGGTAAGTTGGGCAAACTTGAAACTTCTCCGCTACACAAAACAGACAAAAATAAACTCCAGCCACTCTTTAAAGTTCAAGTCCCCATTTTTATATGCAAGCGGGGGTTCCCAAAAATGACGTGACAACGCGCCATGCCACCCTGATGGATTTCGGATGGGAGTCCCAGAGCAGGACTCCGGAAATTTATAGGTCATTCTGCGCCGTAACTCTGAGAAGTTCCTCCTAGTTTGAACCGAAGTCAAGTCTATGCGGTGTTTATGTGCAGGGCGCATTTTTCATGGACACTGCAAAGGACAGATATTTTCTCTCTGGGATATTAAAGCTTGGGCAAATTATAAATTATACCTAAATAGATGAATTGAACTGACGAAAATGCTAATGGAGAACGGTTGACTTTATGGCCTAAGTATAAACACAGTCCAAGAACGACACTGCAGAGTCAGCTCAAACACGTCGTGTATTACGTCAGCAAGTCATTTTGGTACAAGAAGATTAGGGTAGTATAAACAGAGTATATAGATATCTATACGTTTGTGTCTTGGATTAAGGACAAATCGGTTTGTTTCTGGCGAGTTAGAAACTTAATCTACGTATGATAACTTTTAACGTCCCCAATAGACTTTTAGAAAAAGAAAGTTAGCGGCTTTATGGGACTATGGGGTTATGGCTGCCTTGATGAACCTAATAAGGGGAAACAGCTGTCGTAGTCTACCTTCCCGAACGATTCAAATATGAAAACACCGGCACATCCATTAGAACTTGGATGTTGGTATGATATTACCAGTTGCCGAAATTTATAGTTCCATAAAGCCGCTAACTTTCTTTTTGTAAAAATCGATTGGGGACGTGAAAATTTATCATCTTTTTAATATTTATTCGGCTATAAGATGCAAGTTTCAGAAGGATAGGGCTTCCGGCCAGATCCTTGTTGATTTCCACAAATTTGGAAGATACAGTGGTGAATGGCCAATGAACCTGTTTCCCGTGTCACTTCTTCTTCACATGTATTTTGTAGTTTTCTGGATTCAATACCAACCTAACTTGTTCTTGTTGGTGTTTACTATGTTTTGTGAAATTTCGGCTCTAGTACTATCAGCTTGATACCAGATGGCACCACTGGTTGGTTTTCACCTCCAAGTGCAAGTTACACTATTATAACTGCTACCGTTTCGGTTTTGGTCGTTCGGGAAGGTTATGGCTGCCTTGATGAACCTAATAAGGGGAAACAGCGGTCGTAGTCTACCTTCCCGAACGATTCAAATATGAAAACACCGGCACATCCATTAGAACTTGGATGTTGGTATGATATTACCAGTTGCCGAAATTTATAGTCCCATAAAGCCGCGAACTTTCTTTTTGCATTAATCTACGTATTTTGAAGTCGCAGGTATCACGTTGCGTCTATGGGATAATGTGGCAAGCAATAATTCTGTCACGATTTCCGTATACGGTATTCACACCCGTATCTCCCCCATTTTCGAACCCATTCCGCACTCCCACGTTGGCGCGTGTTTCCGCGCACCACTATAACTTTTAATGGAAAACTAATTACTTACCAATTTGGCGGCATCGATTACCCGCCGCCATTGCCATTATCCTTCTCGCCGGGAAGAGGATCGCTCTGGGTGAGCAAACGACAGAACTTCAAAGCCACGAACCTGTAAGGAAACCAGAAGCGTACCGTAGAAGCATAAATTTGATTCCTGTAAAATTACCGGAATCATATACACATGTACAAATGTATATACCTATCTGTCATTTCAGCATTTGTAAAATCTTGCATCTTAACCAAATATCGGTAAATTCTTTACTTAACTTGAAAACACGGCTTCTGTTCTCATAAAAAACACACAGTAACAATATCCAACATGTTTATGTTGTTATTATTATTTGACACCAATCTTAAAATAATAAATGGAAACTTGCTTTGAAATGCGTGGCAACACAATTTAATTTTTTGGGAGAAACCAATTGTTTTTCGCAAAGTCTCAAGAGACGAAAAAGGTTTTAAACATCTACTTCTCTCTGGATCAAAATTTTCATTTATGAAATTTTGACCGGTTTAAAAGTTTTGATACAAGCTGTGTTAGGGGTTGGTTTATACACCTCCTTGCAGCTACATTCCAAGGTTGAAAAAATGTCACAATTTGTCGTTCCATTAGTACAAGTTGCCCGCCACATTTCATCCTGTTGTTTTTTTTTTTTTCAAAACGGAGCAAATAATTAAAAACCATTTTTTGACATCAATTTTAGAGGGGTGCAACTTGGTGGGGGAAGCGTTTTGAGTAAAAAAAAAGACTCCATTAATTTTTGCGGGAAAATCACCCTGTAAAATATTTTGAAGTAAATTTGGAAACACCCTGTAGGTATACTGTTCTACGACCATCGGAAATTTATGGTAAAATACAGGAATCTGTTTTTATTTAAAACCATACCTGTTATATTCAGAAAATTTCCACTCATATGGCGTAGAATGGAATAATTAGTTTTTTAGTAGCGTTAATAGTTTTTGAGATATGAACTATGGTTTCCATTTAAAAAAAAATATAACTTTGGTTCATATCTCAAAAACTATTAACGCTACCAAAAAACTAATTATTCCATTCGATTCTACGCCAAAAAATCTATAAAAATAGTTGATTAAATTTGTCGATATATATATAAGTTGTAGCCAGGAGAGAGGTTTCCAAAAAATCGAAATTTTCAGGCCTGCGCCAATGCGCGGAAACTATAAAAGACTTATCTAAAATCTGTTTGGTCCACCAAATTCCTCTCAAAAAAGTAGTACAGTGACGTGAAAACCGCAACCCTCTAGCTTTAGTAATAACCGAGATTCTGAGAAAAAACACCCAAAAACAAGCAAAATGGGACACCCTGTACACTGCCTGTAAGAGTAGCCTCGGCCGAAAGAAATTTTTCATCTTTAGAAAGACTCAAATCTTGGTTGAGGTCCACTATGGGACAAGAGAGGCTTGTAGGGTTGACGCTTTTACATATTAACAGGGATATAAAACCTTGCCCTGAAGCAGTGCTAAACAGATTTGCCAATAATAGTAACAAAAGGATTTTAGATTTAGTTCTATAAAAACTGGTTTATGTGTGGATATATTTTTTATATTTTGACTGATTTTTTTTAGTTTATAAATGTTTTTTTAAGATTCGGTTTTTTAAAGACTGATTTTTTTCTTGTTATTTTTTTGTTTGTTTCTGTTTTCATCAAAGAAAAAGTATATATTTTATTTTTATATTTTTGATCATTTTTTATTTTGAGTTTGTTTCATTGTTCTTTGTTTTAAATATATAGTACCTATACATTTTGTTATTCAATATATTACTAGTGTTCGTTTTATTTGGCTTTATAATAGTCCTTACTTATGCATACCTACCCATACCCACCTATAAAATCGCAATAAAACCTAATAATTGGGGAACAGACGAACTATAAATATTAGCACAGACCTATATAGCTTTAGCGAAGCTATATAGGTCTGTGATATTAGGTCTTACCATTACCACCCCCGGAAGAAAAAGCTATCTACGCCCTTGGGTCTGTGATGTTATATATACCCACCTATTGCAGGCCGCTAGTTAATACATATCTGTATTAATAGATGGCGCGTGGCATATTCACAATTAAGAGGGGGTTGACGACAGCGAAAGTGACGTTAGATTTCGTATTTTTTTAAGTTGTATAGCATAAAATCTAATAACATTTTACCTGGCAAAAATTTAGTACAAACATCTCTGTCTTCATTTTAATCATAAGATCTTAAAAGCATATTCACTGGAATTATTATTTTTTCCAAGGTTTTCATAACCTATAAAACAAAAGGCTGCTTTTAAGATCTTATGATTAAAATGAAGACAGAGATGTTTGTACTAAATTTTTCTCAGGTAAAATGTTATTAGATTTTATGCTATACAACTTAAAAAATACGAAATCTAACGTGACTTTCGCTGTCGGCAACCCCCTCTTAACAGAGGCTATATTATTAGTCCGAAATTTACTGGAAGAATTTGACATATCAAACACACATCACACATCAAATTCAGCGTTTTCAGTAGATTCTTTCAGTAAATATATAGCCAGACTGTAACAACCAGACCAGTAGCAGGCAACCAAGAATACACTTGCATATTTCACCATTTTCATAAATTACATTAATCACAAAAAAGTCACAAAAGTCTGTAATGTTTCAAATATAAACAATATTTTATTCACAATTCAAGTAGTAGGTAAACGTAAGTAACTATTGTTGTTTTCAAAATGTTAATTACTAATTATTTTAGATCCCTATCGAACAATATAACCTTAACATAGCCTAAGATTATCAAGTTGCAAAGAAACTTATTTAGGGAAATTGATTTGATAGATGGTAATTATTAATTATTACAGAAAATCTACTAGAATTTTCTGCAGAAAAATTAATTGGGCAAGAAGTGGATACCTCCTGCTTATTGGGATCAGTTCTAGGAATTTTTGGCGTGTCTGTCGAAAATATCTTAAATACCTTCGGTCACGGCACTTGATTTCCAGACACCTAAACGCTTTAGCTGTAAAACATCACTTCATAATACATTCTATTTTTTTGCTTTAAAGCCAACGCTTTTATATTTTTTTAAAAGCTCCTAACATTTTCCGAAGGTTTCTGAGCTATTTTCGATGTGCACCAATCCTTATAAGATGCTCCGTGGGCTTTTTCATAACGAATTCGGCTTTTTTCCGGTAATAAATTTGTAGAAACTACCTCTGCTGTTTGTCACGAGTGCACCCGAAATCAAATTCAACATCTGTATCACTTTCCACTTCGATTTCTATTATTTTATTTAGACTGCAAACAAGTTTTTAAAATAATTACTTATCATAAATAAATAATAATTACAAATCCATCTTATCATTATCCTATCCACAGAATAACTAAAGTGTCCTATCATAATTACAAATCCATCTTATCATTAGTAAATAAATAGGCAAATCTCTATCCCAGTGCATTCGCCAAATTTTAAAAAAAAAGTTAATAATATGAATATAATTGATATGGTTGTGAATAATAGTATAATTCCTAACAACTGCGGAAAGTGCCACTTTTTCGCACGCAATTTCAGTTGGTCGAACAAGAAATCGAGTGTGAAAAAGACAATTTCCGCAAGAGTTAAGAACATTATTTTTTCTACAACCGTGCAGGAAAGCACAGAAATTAAAAGTACACTTTCCCGCACGTATTTTAGTTTAGAAAGTGTCACTTTCCCACAATAGTGCTGAAAAGTAGTGCGGAAAAGTGACACTTTCTAAACTAAAATGCAAAAAGTACACTTTTCCGCACGCTTGTAGAAAAAAATAGTATACATGCCTCGGTGGAAATTTAGTTCCAGACTCGGGCTGTACTGACCTCGACTTCGTCTCGGTCACCAACTTTAACCCTCGGATGTAATGAAAGTCTTTCCGCCTCGGCATGTAATATACTATTTTGGGTTCTTCGACAGCAAAATTTTAAAACTTTAAACTACTTTGTAACACAACAATCAAATAAAAAATTTTCAGTAATCTTCAAACACTTAGCACTTTTTCTCAGTTAGTACAAGGTAGGCATATTAAAGCATTTTGTAATTTGGAGGAAAATAAAAATTCTGCCCAAAAGTTCAAAATGATACTGTCAGAGGTTTCTATAAGGATTTCTTCTTATACTCTGCTCTTATGAAAGATATTTAAAAAATGTATGTTCAAATTCCCTGAATTTTCCACCAAATAAACTGTTAGCATTAGAACAATGTTCAAAGAACGAGCTGGTTTAACAATATTTACAATTTACAAAGTAGGTAGTTAAACTGAGCTCCAATTTCAGACCGTTTCCGTGCTGTTAAATGGCAAGCCAAGGAAACTTTTCCTTGTTTTGAGTGACATTCAATATTGTGTGGCGGGTAGTTCTGTAATTGAAAATTAAATTGCAGTGTAAATTACTTGGGTAGGTGGCGTGCAGTTAGCCAATATAAGCGTCAATTAATATTTGAATAAAGTTATCTATAGGATGAACAGCGAAATGTATGTTACTTTAATCGTTGAGTGCAGGAATAACTCACTCAACGCTTTAATCTATACAAGGTGTAACTGAACTGATGGTCAAAAATGAAACCACGTATTCTTGGGGTCAAAATAAGGGCACTTCTTCATATATTTTTTTCTCCTACGGGCCATATTTTTTTTATACAGAGCGTAGAAATTTAGAGAAAAATACACATATTTCTTAGTATCTCTAGAAGTATACGAGATATTTTCTTCAAACTTGGCGTGTCACATGAGCGGAGGAGTTGTCAAATTTAAGGTTAATATGAAGCTTGTGAGGCCCCCAGTTTCGGAGATACAGGGTGTTATTAAAATTAATTAGTTCAGAAAAATATGAATACCCTGTATAATCGCATTTTTTAAATTTGTTTTGAATGGTAAATTCAATGGTTAACAAAAAGTATCTCTTAGTATTTTTTCATATTCTCAGCCGTTTTTTAATTATTTTGAAAGAACGGCAATGCTGCAATAAACAATCTGTGGATGTCAATTAAACTTGGCATTATTTGAATCATTTGGCTGCCAACTTTGCACTTTAGTATCAATATTTTGAAAAATTATATTTTCATTTGATGAATTGACTGATATGCACTTTTGCTATGGACTTGCCAAATGGCAATAATAAACATGCGGAAATGCATAGTTGCGTGTATTGAAAGAGACGGCGGTCGTTTCGAACATTTAATAATTTAATTTTCTAATAGCAATACGTTTCTTTTATTATCGTTTTTGGTTTTGTATTTTGTTAAATAAAGTTTAATTGACATCCACAGATTGCTAGATTTATTCTTAAAGTGACTATTGTTCATTGCAGCGTTGCCGTTCTTTAAAAATAATTAAGAAACTGCTGCGAATATGAAAAAATACTAAGAGATACTTTTTGTTAACCATTCTATTCACCACTCAAAACAAATTTAAAAAAATGCGATTATACAGGGTATTCATATTTTTCTGAACTAATTAATTTTACTAACACCCTGTATCTCCGCAACTGGGAGCCTCAGAAGCTTCATGTCAACCCTAAGTTTGACGGCTCATCTGCTCATGTGACACGCCAAGTTTGAAGAAAATATCTCGTATACTTCTAGAAATATACTAATAAATATGTGTATCTTTCTCCAAACTTCTACGCTCTGTATAAAAAAAACTATGGCCCGTAGGAGAAAAAAATGTATGAAGAAGTGCCCTTATTTTGACTCCAAGAATACGTCGTTTAATTTTTGACCATCAGTTTAGTTACACCCTGTATAATAGGAACACGTAGATATCGATGAAAAAATCCCTTTAAATAAAATTCGTGTATACTTAAATGTTAATAGATGTTCCTGGAAGAAAGACTAAAATTTCGGACACACTGTATAATATCAATTTAGAAATTTCATTAAAGTGTCCCTTCAAAGTTCCTGCTAACATCCGGCCCGTGAAGCAAGATAAAGGACAACATCAGACTTTTGAATTTTGAAGTTATACGCAAGGTCCTCGAAACTTTCCCCTGTTTAATTAACTTTTTCTTCTGGGCGATTCGTCGTTTGTTTGCTCACCGCGGAAGCGGAACGCCCCCGAACTTTTTATACCGACGGAAAACTCTGTCCCCGCCCCTACCAATTAGAATTGTCTAAAGTATTAGCGGACTAATCGAGTTACTTAAATAATGCTGGAACTGTAGATCGAATTACGCACGCAGGGACTCGCGCAACTGGGGGAATTAACCAACGAAATTATATTAGCCACATATGCCGCCCGATTCTGTGTAGTTAGCGCGTGTTGTTTCGCACGTTCTGAAACTAAAAGGGCCACACAAGGTTATGCGAATTTTACGTCCTTAAAGAATAGTAAATTGTTATATTAGTTGGCGTGTCCCAGCGCATGAAGCTAGCCGCTTCGCCCCAGGGCACAGGTATAATATCAATTTAGAAATTTCATTAAAGTGTCCCTTCAAAGTTCCTGCTAACATCCGGCCCGTGAAGCAAGATAAAGGACAACATCAGACTTTTGAATTTTGAAGTTATACGCAAGGTCCCCGAAACTTTCCCCTGTTTAATTAACTTTTTTTTCTGGGCGATTCGTTGTTTGTTTGCTCACCGCGGAAGCGGAACGCCCCCGAACTTTTTATACCGACGGAAAACTCTGTCCCCGCCCCTACCAATTAGAATTGTCTAAAGTATTAGCGGACTAATCGAGTTACTTAAATAATGCTGGAACTGTAGATCGAATTACGCACGCAGGGACTCGCGCAACTGGGGGAATTAACCAACGAAATTATATTAGCCACATATGCCGCCCGATTCTGTGTAGTTAGCGCGTGTTGTTTCGCACGTTCTGAAACTAAAAGGGCCACACAAGGTTATGCGAATTTTACGTCCTTAAAGAATAGTAAATTGTTATATTAGTTGGCGTGTCCCAGCGCATGAAGCTAGCCGCTTCGCCCCAGGGCACAGGTATAATATCAATTTAGAAATTTCATTAAAGTGTCCCTTCAAACTTCCTGCTAACATCCGGCCCGTGAAGCAAGATAAAGGACAACATCAGACTTTTGAATTTTGAAGTTATACACAAGGTCCCCGAAACTTTCCCCTGTTTAATTAACTTTTTCTTCTGGGCGATTCGTCGTTTGTTTGCTCACCGCGGAAGCGGAACGCCCCCGAACTTTTTATACCGACGGAAAACTCTGTCCCCGCCCCTACCAATTAGAATTGTCTAAAGTATTAGCGGACTAATCGAGTTACTTAAATAATGCTGGAACTGTAGATCGAATTACGCACGCAGGGACTCGCGCAACTGGGGGAATTAACCAACGAAATTATATTAGCCACATATGCCGCCCGATTCTGTGTAGTTAGCGCGTGTTGTTTCGCACGTTCTGAAACTAAAAGGGCCACACAAGGTTATGCGAATTTTACGTCCTTAAAGAATAGTAAATTGTCATATTAGTTGGCGTGTCCCAGCGCATGAAGCTAGCCGCTTCGCCCCAGGGCACAGGTTCCTAATAAGCGAGCTTGGTGAACCCTACTTCGGGAGTGAGGTCGTAAAGAAAGTTACGCGCAGTGGTCGTGTCTCCAAGCTCCCTGGAAAGTATTGGTAGATGTGTATCTAATGGATGTATTAAGTCAAGCCTATGTATTTTAGTATAGTTTTGTTTTGGTTTGTAAGACTCATGTCTCCTAATTGTGAGTCACTTCTTCGAAAAGTTCCTCAGGTGGGAGGATGTGGGAAACATGATATATAATATTCTACAGTGAGCACGTAAAGGTTGGAATACATTCGGTAAAATGTTGTACTGTGCGATTAAAAAAAAAACGCTTCGACATGTCCAACATAATTTCTATATCTATCTATCTTCTATCTATATATTTTTTAAATGGCAACCACTATTTTTGATAGCGTCATTTAAAAGAACGCACTTTTCTTGTATCGGTACCCAAATAATAATATTTTACATAAAAAAAATTTTTTCATAAATTTTAAATTTAACATAAATTATTAAGTTTTTAGACATTTCTTTATTAGACGACTGTACCTATATTGTAGTATCTACTTATTTTTTGCTCGGTTCCATTTTTAAACAGGCTTAATTTTTAATCGAACAGTACAACATTTTACCGAATTGATTCCAACCTTTACGTGCTCTCTGTATAGGTATCATGTTTCCCACATTAGTAGTAGAAGTGTCACTATGTATTATGTATGACGAGTTAGTTGTTTAACCGTAGACCTTGGACAAGAAAAGAAAGAAGAATCCTAACAGCGCTCGCGACCTTGTTGCCGACTGCCACCTTTCACGACAGCCCATTGGCGTAGCATGAAACGCGTTCTTAGCCAATATCACAAAAATGTTAAAAATGAAAAGGTAGCTAATTTTGACTTACATGTAATTTGAAACATTAGTATTTATTTGCAGATAATTTCCCAAATGTAAAGCTAGTGTCAAGTGCTGAAATATATTTATTTGCGGCGATTTCGAATCAATCCAAATAAAATAAATAATGCACGCCTATGGAAACCAGCCCATATTTTATGAAACTATCATAATCAATTAAGAAATTTTCAATAAAAACGCGATGTTAAAAAATAATGATATTGGTCCTATTTGCAAACAAAACAATGCACTTTATCATACGAAAAGATAGAAGGAATTTGAAGAAGTTGTATTGAGAAAAATAAAGTCTTAAGGCATCTTAAAGGTAGCTTGGGAAATATTTACCTGGTGAAACGATATCCCGGGCTCTCGCTTTTCACTTCTGCTGTTGCAACCAACCGTTGAACAATTCATCATCGTGAGAGTATATTTTCCCCTTAACCACTGTTACTTTTAATTCACAAATTCACGAAATTAACTCACAACGTACTCGCTTTGCCTGCCACATATAAAATGGCCGCCGTTCAAAACGACGTAACAAAATCTATACACGTCAGGGTAGGCAAGCGCGGTGTCCTCTCTGTTTAACCGACGAATGTAAGCAAAATTATAGACTACTATTATAGTAATGATCACAATGATAAATTATTGATTCGTAGCATCTATATAATTCTTCTTAATTCATGTAGCAGATTTATGATAAATCTGGGCATACACACCTACAACGCCAGGAAGACACAGATTGATCGAACGCATATTTATTATCTCCCACTTAAAGCCTCGTTTATCAGCAAAGATTTGACGTCGCCGTTTCCGCGCTCATTAATTTTTTCCGACGTCGCGACGCTTGGGGATACAACTGACAACACCCGATTGATAGGGCTAAATTTCGTTTAATATTCAGAGCTGTATGGGAACTCCAATGGGATGTAATGATAGATGTTGGATAGAAATGACACACAGCCTACACAAAAGTTGAAACAAGAAAGGACGTCAGCGGTTAAAAACTCTTGAATTTTTTTTTACGAAAAAATTTTATTTTCGAGTTTTTAAAAAAAGTACCTAACTTCATAAGCGTGTGCTGCACGGGTTAAACTTTAACGCTGGTTGAAATTTGTGTACTATTAAAAGAAACACCTTGCATAGTGTATATACTTATTTTAAATTAGGGTGCACTGAAGGGGGAAATGTGGCATTGGTCCAACACTGAATACTGGGCAAATTATTCAACCGAATATTCGGTTAATCTCTCAAATTTATAGTATTTACTATTAAAACAATTTTTAAGGGCCTCTTTATTATGATAACTAAACACTAAGCCCAAACGTCAATATAAAAAATGACCATTAGACAAGGTAGGAAAAGATAATGCTTAGATTAGAGATTTACAAAATATTCAGCAGACCGAATAATTGGCTGAATATTCGGCCACTCTTTGGTCATTTTCGAGTATTCAGCAAGGCCGAATAATGATTCTATGGCTTACTGGAGATGCAATTGGCATTTAAGTTGAATAGTAGTTGTTTTTAAATTTGTAATTGTTTCTTGATATTTAAGTAGATTACATTTTTGCAAAAATGTTCACAAAAAATAATATATTCAATTTTTTCAGTATTTACTCATGAAATTAAATAAAATTGGGAAGCGCGATTCCCTTTAGTAAACTTTAGTTTTTTAATGGTAATAAAAGTAACTTAAGGTTTCTAAGGTTTTATAAATGTCATATACAGTGTGTCCACAGATAGAGTTCGGATAGGGTGTAAATGACAAAAAAATTTCGAGTTGAAATTTGAGCTCCTGGGGATAAGCCCTGCTTGGTTTGAAACTAATTTGTGACGTAATTTTACTTTCGAAAAATCACGTATGCCTTGGGAATTTTGAAACACTAATTTTCCACATCAGTAAAGTGCCCTTTCTGTAGGTTTTGCGACAAAATGTTATTAAGGAAACTTGTTTAGAATTAAGAACTGAGTAGATTTGCGAAATTTCGAAAGTCTAAGCCTACTTTGATTTTTTGGCATTTTTTTCCCACTTTTCTTTATAAAAGTGCACTTTAAAGTCATAGCATCATCTTCATTATACTCTTTCTTATTTCCTTTTTTATTCAAAACACTACCAGTTCTCGTGAATTTTATTACATTTTTTTTACTCCGTTATTCGTGAGAGAAACCTCAGGCCATATCTCATGGAATTGTCTAACGACTGCCATATAGCTTGTTTCGTGTCCTAAACCATAACATCGGACGATATAAATTTTATGTTGTAACGCAAGCATCTTCTAATTATTTCACTATTATGCAGATTTATGACAAAATTATGGCACAACTATCAACAAATTGACAGATCACAATTAACATATTTCATTTTCTTAGAACAGGTTACTTGATATTATATTATTCTAATAGGTATTTTATTTCTAAGAAATCAAAGTATACCTAGGCTTTTGAAATTCTTTCACACCTATCCAGTTTTTCATTGTGAACAAGCTTCCTTAATAACATTTAAATGTGAAAGCTACACAAAGTGCACTTTTCTAAAAAAAGTGGGAAAAAATGACAAAAAATCAAAGTAGGCCTAGACTTTCGAAATTTCGCAACCCTACTCAGTCCTTCATTCTGAACAAGTTTCCTTAATAACATTTTGTCGTAAAACCTACAGAAAGGGCACTTTACTGATGTGGAAAATTAGTTTTTTCAAAATTCCCAAGGCATACGTGATTTTTCGAAAGTAAAATTACGTCACAAATTAGTTTCAAACCAAGCAGGGCTTATCCCCAGAAGCTCAAATTTCAACTCGAAATTTTTTTGTCATTTACACCCTATCCGAACTCTATCCGTGGACACACTGTAGATGACCGGTTACTGATAGGTTTATAATAAGGTCACGATCTATTGTTTGTAACCTTTTTAATAAATCCTCGGGTTCCTATTACCAAAAGTTTTATAACCGAGTTATATTATGGTCTTGCAAACTACTTTATAAAACCTGTAGTGCTATGTTTTATAGAGGTAACTCTATACACCGTTTTGTTCCTTCTGCGAAATTAAGAGACTGGTATATAACGTTTAAGAGCTATAGTTCTATAATGGTATGATTTCGATCTACGCATGTCCCATTATATAAATTCTGATGTAGTCCTAGCCTCCTATAATAAGAACATGAAATAAAATAACAGAACTTCAGAAACTTATACAGTTAAGAGGGGGTTGCCGACAGCGAAAGTGACGTTAGATTTCGTATTTTTTTAAGTTGTATAGCATAAAATCTAATAACCTTTTACCTGGCAAAAATTTAGTACAAACATCTCTCTCTTCATTTTAATCATAAGATCTAAAAAGAATATATATGCACTGGAATTATTATTTTTCCCAAAGTTTTCATAACCTATAAAACAAAACACTGCTTTTAAGATCTTATGATTAAAATGAAGACAGAGATGTTTGTACTAAATTTTTGCCAGGTAAAATGTTTTTATTTTTTATGCTATACAACTTAAAAAAATACGAAATCTATAACGTCACTTTCGCTGTCGGCAACCCCCTCTTAAACAAAATAACAACAAATAAATAAAGCTGTCGAGCACAAAATGGGTTTAATTCACTGTCACTTATATCTTCTTCCCTATTTCACCTTGAATACTGGTACCTTCGTCTAAATTTTCATTGCTTTCTGCAATTTGCCACTCAGTACAACTAATAAACTAGAAGTATTTTTGCCAGGTTTTTGAGTTTGCACAATTTTAAATGACATTTTACTCGTAAAATACACACAATACCTAATCACAATTATTAATCATCTTTCTGATGCAGATGGTAAAACTAAATTAGAGGTTATGTCGTATATTCGATCTTACTGAATATACATGTGTGCGTGCTGCTCTGAGTTGTATAAGGGTATTCGAAGGCGCTTGAGAAGAAACTTTAGTAACCAGAAGAACTAAGGACGCAGTTATAAATTGGTCGATTTAAGGCATATAAGGGTTTCTTAATTGTAACGGAAAAGTTCTCGCAACTTCTTAACGTGGCTTCAAGTTTTATAATGTTAGTAACGGTTGCTTGTCCGCGATACTTATAAAACAAAAAATATTATTTGGGATTTCAAGAAGGACGTAGTTATCAAACAAGAGGAAATTCAGATTTTGTTTTGGACTAAAAATTCAAAATTTGCCCAAAACTTGATTTTTTTAAAAATGATTAGTTTCTTATAATAATTTGTTTCGAAATACATTTGTTTATTATTATTATTTTAGGAACATTAGTTGTTATCGATATGGTAGTACTGATTTGGATTATCACAATCTTGTACTATTTACATTTCTACAAATCAGGTGTAATTTTCTACTATTTTTTATCTATCTTGTTGATCTACAGCTTCTTACCTACTTACAAGCGAGTAGTTTACCTCTAAATAGAATGTCGTTCAACAAAATGTATGGTGGCAGTTGCAGTTGTCGCAAGTTGTAACTTGTCGTATATAAAGCCATAAAACTGATTTATATTTCATGTATAATTACAGTGTACGCCCTCGTACGCGTTCCTCGCGTGTCATTAATCAAAAAATCATCGCCGAGACTTATCCAGGAAAATATTAATACCGAATCTAGACGAATTCCCCGCCTCATTCATCAAAAGGGGTAATCCGGGACCCCAGGAGATTCTGGAAGATGCCAAAACAGACGCCGCCGGGTGTACCTCAGTTCGATATTTAATGGGAGCGACGGGATGCGAGATGCTTTTGGGCTTTATTAACAGCGAATTTGTTCACCAAATACTACACCGCAGCTTAATTTATCTTAGACAATTGCAGGATGATGTTTTGGAATTTGCACAGATATGGCCTTCTGTTATCGCTTTAGAATATTTCTTAAATGTAACGTCATCAATAGCACTAAGTTGTAGGTATTCAGAATGACCGGTTGAAAAAATTGTGATGATGTAAGCTTCGGTTCAAACAATGTAAAAAATAAATTATATAGTTCAACGCACGAAAGAAAACGTTTCTAAAGAATGCGGGCAGCGTTGCGAGATTTCCTATACGAGTAGTCGTTATTTATTGGCGAATACAAGTTTTACCACTTACTTATTTTCATTATTTATCATTTATTTTTAACGGTAATAAAACACCTAATATATTTTTTTCGACATCGTCGCGTCTACCATCGCCTTTGAAATACGGCAACAAAGCACTTCAGCCAGCGAATCGGCCGATAAAACCAGTTAACCAACGCGTTTTGTGCCTGTTTCTATAGTACGTAAAGTTAACTGCGCAAAATGAGTAAACAGGGAATAACGTTGCATTCTCAAGCACGAGAAACAATTGACAATATTATAAGGGTTTGCCTTCCTCCATAGTCTAAGGCATCACTGTAACTATAAATTAAATAACAATTATATGAAAATTAAGTCAGTGAGTTACACAAAATTGAGCTACACCCCTGAACTGTGACTAATTCTATAATATTTACACATTGTTCCCCCTTGCGTCGCACGCATTCTGCCGTAATGGGATTTTTTACTAAATTTGGAAAACCACAAATTGTCGTATCGTTCTGAGATTTGACAACCTTATTCAATTTGGTGACAATATAATATTATGGTCACAGGATAACTAAAAACTGTGATTATGGTACCGTCAAACTTTTATGATGACGAATAAAGGAGAAAAATTGGGAAAATATAAATTTGTTGACTAGTGAAAGTCCAGGACCAGATAAGCACCTGTAATAATAATGCGTAATAATTATTATATTATACATCAGGGTGAGTTTTTTTTTATGATCATTATAGGGATCTCGGAAGCTACAAGTACAGACACCTCTTATTAAATACACTAATAGCACATTTGTATGAAACATTTCTAATACCATAACACTTAACTAAATTCTTTGGGCAAAAGTAGGCATGTTAAATAACTCAATAATTCAAATATGCACAAAAGCAATACCAGTCGCCAACTTGATTTTTTGGAAAAAATCAAAGTACCTATGTCGATTGTTTTAAAATTTGGTACAGGGCCTTAGATTTTTATAATAAAATTTTTCGATATCTCTTGACGACAAGGTAGTTTACCTGAACTGAAAATGAATAAATTTCCCTAGTAAAGGCCTGCTTGATTTTTAAAATTTAAAAATTTGGTGCAAATAGTTTATAATCAAGCAAGGCTGATCCCCAAAGGTCATGCTTTAACTCGGACATTTTTCGCCTTGTTTACACCTATTGTAAAGTCGATCTGGGGATACCCTGTATTAGAACATTTTGGAGAAAATAAATGTTGGTAAACTTGGTTGAATGTTGAATTATAGTGCTATAGTGCTCCAAATTAACTAAACAGCTATTGCCGTAGTTATTGTTTTCTGGACATTCATGGCGCTATTGTAAATTTAACACTTTATTTATGGTAGTTGCCATATTTGCCCAATATTTGGTGCAATACTTCAAATCCGATTTGTTTAAAATTTCTAGTTCCAACTCGCAACTCGCAATTTTGTGTTCAAAGTACAATGAATGTTTTAAATGATCTAGAAGCTTAAACTTACAGGGACCAGCATAACTTTAAAATTTCTATAGAAAGGTTTGACCCCATAAAGATGTTCACACAAAAAATAACTTTTTCTTGAAATCGCCAGTCAAGTGTTTTAAAATCGTCATTAAAAGCTCAGAATTCGGCACTGAAGTAGCCCATTATTGTACGATTTTTTCAATAAGTAGGCCTTGGCGAGATGTAAATATCAAACGTCTGACGCGGAGCCACCGCCCGTCAAAAGTGACCAAATATTCAAAACCCGGCCGATAAAGGTCTATTTAACTGTTCGTACACATTGCGAAATTATTACCTATAGCAGCGCAATCTTTCAGAGTAAATATTTTTTAGTAGGTTGCCAGAGGCCTCGGCAACTAAATTCCACATGAGTCATAAAAAGTTGAGCTTCAGTGCCTTGGTACATAAATAACTATTGTTTAAACACCAGGAAAAAGTCGTAAGTAAAATTAATTATTTGAAATTAATTAACACATGTTTTCTATAGATTACAATTGTTGGTAATTAGTCAACACGCCTATTTTGGCTTGCCAAACTAATTCCCCATGTCCTTCTATAGAAAATAGTATATTTCATTACGAGTTTGGAAATAAAAATTTGTCCGTGCGCGCGTGACAAATTCCCGTGTGAGGCGCAGCCGAACACGGGAAGTCATGCAAGCACGGAAAAATCTATTTCTGGACGTGTATTGAACGATATTTTTTATTATACTTCTTTGAAAACGGAAACTTAAAACAATTTATCGGCATATTATAATAAATTTAATTGTGTTTAGTGTTTGGTATGTATGATGCGTTTCCATGGTTATTCTCCAATGATTTCAAAGGTGCTTTGTTGTAAATTAGTTATTGTCAGATAAGGTGAATAAAACGTCAAAACTATTACAGAAATGTATCTAAATATTGAAACACTTACGAATTAAAATACAAAATAGGTATATGTTAAATATCAGAGAGCATATAGAGTTTCTTAAATTTAGTTTACTTTGCTGTATATATTTCTATTTTAAAGCCATATATTAGGTATTTTTATTCAGCGCACGGAAAGTTTTTCCATGCGCTGTTTTCGTGCGCTAGCCCGAAAAACCCCATCTTTCATTATTGCTAAAGCAGATGAAAATAAGGTGTTTTCAAAGAAGTATAATAAAAACAAAATTTATAGTTTTATCTCGAAATTTCGAGTTTGAAATTATGTCTCTAACCAACAAACAAGTGGCCTTCCTCGCTTCGATGCAAGTGAATTATGAGAATATTTTTTGCAGCATGCCTAATTAATGTCCCTGGGACACACTTCCATTTACCTGAGCGAGATTATCCCCCATGCGTCCGGCAGGGTTTCAGCAATATCCTCACAGAGGATTTTTTAGGTCCTCGCTAATATTATTTGCATACAAAATGCACCATTACTACGTGCCTCCATCTCATACTATTTCCGGCGGATTGCAGAATTTTGCTGGTGTAACGAGGCTTGTTATTCCACCCCACTGAGTAACTAGATACCTGAACCTCTTTTATAAACTAACCCAATTCAAAATTACCAAATTTCCGACCATCATACAAATGTTAATTGGAAGTTTGTAGTAGAAGGCTAAGGTAGCTAATCAGTCTTTGCCGCTCAAAACGGTGATGTTAATCGTGTATTTTTGAATTTTTTTTTATTTATTTATATGGTTAAGCTGGAACAAACACTACCTCTATATGTGACTCAAATTCCAAATATTTAAACGCTGTAACTTTTTTATTTTTAGACATAAGGAAACAAATTTAACATAAAAGTTGTTCGCAAGAACGGACATAATTTATTTATGGAATTAGTTTTGTTGTACCTACTTATTATATAAAAAAACAAAACGCATTTTTACATTATGGGTTTAGTTCCTGTTAGACCTGCCACGCCGAGAACTGTTGAGTGTGCGCAAATGTGAAATATTTGTGTATATTTTGTATAATTAGGATTGTTTTGTTTTCGTTGAACTATCAGTTATAGTAAAATTATTTTAAGAAGTCCTTACTGGGACTGTCAAATGGTAATTTCGCCATCCTAAGTTGGCATTAATGCAGCAAAAAAAGCAACCGGGTCATAAGCCCAGGTCAGTAACGAGCCCATTTGCACAATGAATAACTACTAATTACACGAACAAGAACAACATAGATAACGGTAAAACTCATGAAACGTATAATACCCGCGAATATTTTCACTGCCCAAAGTTTGAACCCTTTTGAACGATCCGGCAAACCTTCACTGTCACTTTCACAACACCGAAACAAAATTTGCCTGAGTCCGCCCCATAGATGCTGGCGCAAGTGGCTGATTTTAACAAAATACCAAAATGAAAGTGTTTCCATGACGTTTGAAATTATTATTAAAATGAGTTGTAGTCATAGTTATTTTTGTTTGTAGCGGTATAATCGTGATTGGCAATAGGGTTGTTATTTTATTATGTTCTTTTTTCCTATCACTTGGGTAACTTTTCACATCATAAATCAATGAGTGACGTCATTAACTGGTTGAGACACATAATATACCATTGTTATGCCCATAGTTAACAGAAAATTTCTAGGGATTTTGTGGAGACTGTCATCTGACAAAATCGGGACTTCTTACAGTAATCGGGGTATAGACATGCGATAAATAAGCTAACAAAGCAGAAGAGTGCAGGGCATGCACTTCCCCAATGTTTTTCGAGGAATTCTGCGCGAATAGCCTGGATAGCTGCAGCAGTGCCAAAGGCCAAAATAATTGCCAGCAACTGCATTCTTTTTTAAACTTTCATTACCCCGCAAATCGCAAATACGCGAGCTGATGTTCATTCCTTCTATACACTGTGTCCCGGATAAGAATGAACAGCATGGGGATATTGCAAACGGTGAGAGATAGGGCAACGGTAAAATGGGGAAAAAGTTGCGCAATTTCGAGATAAATAAAATGGCACAAACAGATTTCTAATATCTTTTTTCGTTTTTGAGTTATCTTGAAAAAAGTAAAATTTTGAGTTTTCGATTTTATTTTTTTCTGAACTTGCTATCACAGATCGAAAAAAAAAAGAAAAACACTTTCTTATGGCACTTTTTAACGGGCCTTAAGATGGCGTTTTTAGATTTGTTCTACAACGTTTCGTTTTTGAGAAACCATCTTCAACTTAATTTTTTAAATACGGACCTGGATTTTTTTTTTCAGATTTCGAAAGCATTTTTCATTGCAAATACCATGATGTATGACAAGAAATATTTTTAAAATGTTTTGAGACAATTATACTGAAAATTCCTTTTTTCCATTATTTTTTTCTAATGCGGCCCTGTATTTAATAATAAGAAGTCTAAATATTAATCAGTATTGTCAATAATTTAACTTACAACTTATCTTTCGATTGGAGAACTAAAAAAAGGACGGCACATACGATAATAAAAAATAAATAAAAATCCTCCACCTAGAAGGCTTTGAAACAACGAAACCAATCCCTTGTCATTTGTCATAACTCCCACTGTATCATTTAGTTAACAATTTATTTCATTACAAATGAAGGGTGCTTTTTCAAATGACGACAAATTTACATGTCAGCATGTTATATCTTGTGTCACAGAAATAGTGTAGAGACCGAACGAATGTATTTATGATGAAAATAAGGTGTTTTCAAAGAAGTATAATAAAAACAAAATTTATAGTTTTATCTCGAAATTTCGAGTTTGAAATTATGTCTCTAACCAACAAACAAGTGGCCTTCCTCGCTTCGATGCAAGTGAATTATGAGAATATTTTTTGCAGCATGCCTAATTAATGTCCCTGGGACACACTTCCATTTACCTGAGCGAGATTATCCCCCATGCGTCCGGCAGGGTTTCAGCAATATCCTCACAGAGGATTTTTTAGGTCCTCGCTAATATTATTTGCATACAAAATGCACCATTACTACGTGCCTCCATCTCATACTATTTCCGGCGGATTGCAGAATTTTGCTGGTGTAACGAGGCTTGTTATTCCACCCCACTGAGTAACTAGATACCTGAACCTCTTTTATAAACTAACCCAATTCAAAATTACCAAATTTCCGACCATCATACAAATGTTAATTGGAAGTTTGTAGTAGAAGGCTAAGGTAGCTAATCAGTCTTTGCCGCTCAAAACGGTGATGTTAATCGTGTATTTTTGAATTTTTTTTTATTTATTTATATGGTTAAGCTGGAACAAACACTACCTCTATATGTGACTCAAATTCAAAATATTTAAACGCTGTAACTTTTTTATTTTTAGACATAAGGAAACAAATTTAACATAAAAGTTGTTCGCAAGAACGGACATAATTTATTTATGGAATTAGTTTTGTTGTACCTACTTATTATATAAAAAAACAAAACGCATTTTTACATTATGGGTTTAGTTCCTGTTAGACCTGCCACGCCGAGAACTGTTGAGTGTGCGCAAATGTGAAATATTTGTGTATATTTTGTATAATTAGGATTGTTTTGTTTTCGTTGAACTATCAGTTATAGTAAAATTATTTTAAGAAGTCCTTACTGGGACTGTCAAATGGTAATTTCGCCATCCTAAGTTGGCATTAATGCAGCAAAAAAAGCAACCGGGTCATAAGCCCAGGTCAGTAACGAGCCCATTTGCACAATGAATAACTACTAATTACACGAACAAGAACAACATAGATAACGGTAAAACTCATGAAACGTATAATACCCGCGAATATTTTCACTGCCCAAAGTTTGAACCCTTTTGAACGATCCGGCAAACCTTCACTGTCACTTTCACAACACCGAAACAAAATTTGCCTGAGTCCGCCCCATAGATGCTGGCGCAAGTGGCTGATTTTAACAAAATACCAAAATGAAAGTGTTTCCATGACGTTTGAAATTATTATTAAAATGAGTTGTAGTCATAGTTATTTTTGTTTGTAGCGGTATAATCGTGATTGGCAATAGGGTTGTTATTTTATTATGTTCTTTTTTCCTATCACTTGGGTAACTTTTCACATCATAAATCAATGAGTGACGTCATTAACTGGTTGAGACACATAATATACCATTGTTATGCCCATAGTTAACAGAAAATTTCTAGGGATTTTGTGGAGACTGTCATCTGACAAAATCGGGACTTCTTACAGTAATCGGGGTATAGACATGCGATAAATAAGCTAACAAAGCAGAAGAGTGCAGGGCATGCACTTCCCCAATGTTTTTCGAGGAATTCTGCGCGAATAGCCTGGATAGCTGCAGCAGTGCCAAAGGCCAAAATAATTGCCAGCAACTGCATTCTTTTTTAAACTTTCATTACCCCGCAAATCGCAAATACGCGAGCTGATGTTCATTCCTTCTATACACTGTGTCCCGGATAAGAATGAACAGCATGGGGATATTGCAAACGGTGAGAGATAGGGCAACGGTAAAATGGGGAAAAAGTTGCGCAATTTCGAGATAAATAAAATGGCACAAACAGATTTCTAATATCTTTTTTCGTTTTTGAGTTATCTTGAAAAAAGTAAAATTTTGAGTTTTCGATTTTATTTTTTTCTGAACTTGCTATCACAGATCGAAAAAAAAAAGAAAAACACTTTCTTATGGCACTTTTTAACGGGCCTTAAGATGGCGTTTTTAGATTTGTTCTACAACGTTTCGTTTTTGAGAAACCATCTTCAACTTAATTTTTTAAATACGGACCTGGATTTTTTTTTTCAGATTTCGAAAGCATTTTTCATTGCAAATACCATGATGTATGACAAGAAATATTTTTAAAATGTTTTGAGACAATTATACTGAAAATTCCTTTTTTCCATTATTTTTTTCTAATGCGGCCCTGTATTTAATAATAAGAAGTCTAAATATTAATCAGTATTGTCAATAATTTAACTTACAACTTATCTTTCGATTGGAGAACTAAAAAAAGGACGGCACATACGATAATAAAAAATAAATAAAAATCCTCCACCTAGAAGGCTTTGAAACAACGAAACCAATCCCTTGTCATTTGTCATAACTCCCACTGTATCATTTAGTTAACAATTTATTTCATTACAAATGAAGGGTGCTTTTTCAAATGACGACAAATTTACATGTCAGCATGTTATATCTTGTGTCACAGAAATAGTGTAGAGACCGAACGAATGTATTTTTGCAATTAATAAATGGCAAAAGTTATTGATCACGTTGGCTTAAAGCTTTCTTCTCGCAATTAGGAAAAGCGAAGAATTTACTCCAAAACACAATGCGACACTGTTTGCTGTACAACAACGGAGGAAAACACTTTACCAGACGCAGGGCCGTACAATTTAAAAATATTAAGTTTTCGAAGTAAAAATAAACTGTAAGTTAAATTGTTGTCAATACTGATTAATATTTAGACTCCTTATTATTAAATACAGGGCCGCATTAGACAAAAATGAATGAAAAAAAAAAGGAATTTTCAGTATAATTGTCTCAAAACATTTTAAAAATGTTTCGTGTCATACATCATGGTATTTGCAATAAAAAGTGCTTTCAAAATCTACAAAAACAAATCCAGGTCCGTATTTAAAAAAATAAAGTTAAAGATGGTTTCTCAAAAACGAAACGTTGTAGAACAAATCTAAAAACGCCATCTTAAGGCCCGTTAAAAAGTGCCATAAGAAAGTGTTTTCTTTTTTCTCTATCTGTGATAACAACTTCAGAAAAAAATAAAATCGAAAACGCAAAATTTTACTTTTTCAAAATAACTCAAAAACGAAAAGAGATATTAGAAATCTGTTTGTACCATTTTATTGACCTCAAAATTGCGCAACTTTTTCCCTATTTAACCGTTGCCCTATCTCTCGCCGTTTGCAATATCCCCATGCTGTTCATTCTTATCCGTCGCAATTTTGTTGGAAAATCGTAAGTAGATTTGGAAAAAGCTTTTTGTGTCATTGCTTAAGAGTTGTCGTTTTTGTTTATTTATTAACATAATATAAGATTTTTGTTGTTGTTTGTAACTTTTTTGTGAAACGGTTCTAACAAAGTATTTTAGAATCTAGACCTTAAAATACATTGGTCATAAAAATTATATATGATAGCCACTTTTGCAGTGTTAAAATTGATCTAACAATAATCAAATTCTTCATTATTCATTCGTAGTACTGTTTATTCAATTAAATATGTTCAAGATGTAAATAGCAACTATATTTAAAGTCTAGACAAATAAAGAGGGCATGTTCATTTGCATCGTCTGTGTATAATATGCTGTTTATGCAGCATAACAAACTTTCAGCTGCATAATTAACTTTCCATCGGCCCTCTGGCAAAAACACTTGAAATATCGATTGATGTTCAAACCGAAGTGCTGTATAAATGCATTATCTTACCATATTTACAGAAGTTATTAGTGCACGAAGGCATAATGACCTGTCCCGCCTTAATAGCAAATATACTCAAACACAAATGAAAATATGCTCACGACCAAAGTACTGTTTGCTTACGAATAAACATGGTTTTATTTAAAAAAAAAAACAACATAAAAAGCTAATTTCTTCTTCTACAATAGACAAGGTATTGATCCCTTATCTATGAGTAAAATTTAAAATTTAAAATATGAACTTTAGTACTCTCACGGCTGGAAAATATTCAAATTTCATATATGTATTTATTATTATAACTTATTTTTAATAAACTGAGTTTTCCGTCAACAATGTGACGTGTATCAGGGTATTAACTGAAGTTATGTAATTTTATCAAAAGTATTTTGGGAATCTTCGAGGACTTTGTGGGTTTTTCATAAGAAAATAATATAAATGTGTAAAAATATTTTAAAAAATTTAGAATTTTTCATGATATGAAATACGTATTGAAATAAATAATGCATTAGTAGATAGAAGAGTAGAGGTTTTTATATTTAGATATTATGACGGTACTATTGTTTCTAATCCTCATGCATGATTTAAACGAGTAGGCAGGTAAGTACCCATGTAGTTAAATTATAATTTTCATTATAGTTTCTAGATTTTTATGGTTTAATGTTTTTTTTTAACAAAATTTGGTTCAAACTACTTTTAAGACTGCCCAATCCAGTGCATGGTGTAGTCAGAATTTTTATGAAACAAATTATTTTCGGATAAATTGTGGAACCCACTGTATTTTCTAATCACTTTACTCAATCTTCTGAAAACTTTATCTTATTTGTGTTTAACTGCACCATCTCGAAAACAGAAAAGAATCAGGACAAAGTGCTTTGATCGATTTAATTAAAGGAAAACCGAAATCGGCTCTCACTTCGACTTAGGAGATTTATGCTAATTTAATTATATAGGTCCTAAATCTCCAAATCTCCATTACTAATTGAATTTATTGATTCTTGTGGAATCGGCCGCTTGGCTTCTAATCGCGCCTCCATACTTGAGGTTAAGTTTCGAAACTGGGGACCTTTTTTTGCTCCCCTCCATTCTGAACACAATTGTGAAATAACGATATTCGATAGGTTAGCTATGATATTAATATAATATGACAAAAGTTATTTATGTACCAAGGCACTGAAGTTTAACTTTTTATAACTCATGTGGAATTTAGTTGCCGAGGCCTCTGGCCGAGGCAAATAAACGACGATCGCTCTACCTAGGTCAAGTATGACGAGGCACGGCGCTTCCCAACAGAAACTCCAAACTGCTGCTTGTTGTGCAGCCTCCATGAAAGATAGATTGATATTCAAACCTACTAAAATATGTATACTGAAAGATTGCGCTGCTATATAGGTAACAATTTCGCAATGTGTACGAAAAGTTAAATGGGCCTTTATTGGCCGGGTTTTGAATTTGGTCACTTTTGACGGGCGATGGCTCCGCGTCTGACGTTTGATCTACATATTGCCAAGGCCTACTTATTGAAAAATCGTACAATTAGATTTTTAAAATTTTTAGGTAACTTCATGATTTAAAACATCTATCTACCATTAAATTGCCTTGCCCATATTATTTTCCGCAATATATATTATCTTTTTTAACGAGGTAAAATAATTGGGAACATTTTGTCCGGTGAGCTATGCATTCGAGGTGATTTCATTATTTTATTGTTAATAAAAAGCTATTCCCATATATATTACACCACTGCTGAATTCGGATAATGCCTATTTAGTAAGTTTATAAATTAATAGGCAGTAACTCATGTAAGATTAAAATCGGATATTCGGATGTTTTTATTAATATTTCATATGATTTCAATTCCGAGCGCCGTTTTAAAGTGATTTATTTCACAAAGCCGAACACGTCCACAATGCCATGTAACAAATTGTTATTTCGAACATTTATCGAAGTGGAATATAAAATATTAAAGCCATTCTTGCACGGCCATGACGCCATCGTTTTCACCAGATGTATCGTTCTGCAACGTTATTGTTTTACGTAGGATCTTACTGGTCAAATTATATTACACAGTAAGTGGTGTAAGTGGTGAAAGAAATTTGGTGAAAAATTGACACGCAAATTGGTGGATTCCAAATATCTTAACCAAACCTCGTTAATTTTAACACTTAGGAGTGTATTTTTTTATATTTCTAACACGGATTCGTGTCTGTTCACACCACGCGCTGTTTTTTAACACCATTCGGCGTCCCTTAGCACTAAGCGGTACTAAATTGAACGTATTAACCCAATTTCTTGTTAGGGTGATGAGTGGGGGAAGGCATTTCGGCAGTTACGGGTGTAAAATCTAAGGAAATCGAAGCTATGGCATCAGTCGTTTGTCGAACGTGTTGCGCGACTGAGCTTATCAGTTTGTCTGACGTGTGACCCGACCGCGTGGCGCGTATAATAGTTATAAAAGTAATTCTACCGACCGCTAGAGAAAAAATGGTGTTGTTATGTAAAGTAAAATTTCATAGTGAAGTCAGATGGATTAAAACGACAGGCGAATATGCAGATGTGACGACGAAAGGTACTGTGTGATAGCCGAGGTGATAGCCCCTAACCTATATACTCATCGACTGTGTTGATATGAGTTTGTTCTCACCGAAATCAGAAACCAGTCGCGAATCTGATTGACGGATTTTAAATTATCTGACTGTTCTGATTGTTTTGATTCCTGCTGATTGGCTCCGACTTAGTTCGGACCTGCTTGTGCTTGTGAGAATAGGCCTATCTAACTAAATCGCTGTGTTTCAAAGTTTGAAGTTTCTTTTTGTCTCACACGGACAATTCTGTAAGGCTACAGTTACTTAAGTACATTGTATGAGAATTTGTACGAAATAGTTTGGTCGCATCAAAATGTACGAATTTGAAAGAAAATGGTCTTTTGCAGTATAAATAAGTATAAATAACCTCCTAACATAAAGCATTTCTTGTGTTTGTGGTTAGGTGCACTTTTCTTACGAGTTCGTACGATATTATATATTATATAAAACTGTTTTATAACCAAATATGTTTGGCTGTGAGAATGAATATTTATTTATAGCTTTAAGAAAGAAAATGAGATATTTTTATACCTATTTGTAAGGAATCGTTCATATATTTTGGAACTGAAATAAAGTATTTTCTTTACTTATTGCCGTTTGTTATTTCTTACAAATAATTTAAATTGAAGACCAAGCACATATATTATGCCTGGTTCATACAGCTTCTTTATCTTTTAGTTTTATTTTATTTTTACAAGTAACAAAATTTCTTAATTTGAACTTATCAATGACATTTGAAATTTCTTTAAAATAAAGTACATGCAAAACTATAAGAGAGAAAGAAGAAGAAAAGGGGAATACCAAATAAATTAAATTACACCATTTTGACCAAATTGCGTGTAAGAGTTACACAACACGGTGTTAATCTTAAATACCAAATAAATCAAATTACACCATTTTGACCAAATTGCGTGTAAAAGTTACACACTACGGTGGTAATCTTACACAACGCCGTGTTAAATATTCACACCAGCATAGTTCTTATTGAAACCAGAACATTTGGTGAAATTGACCAAAAAAGAAGATGCAAAATTTACCAAATATGGTGTGGACTTATATAGACCACTTTTCGTGTCAAATTTAACACCGGATTTTTTTACTGTGTAAGTTTTTTTTTTGGCTCACGGCTCATTTCTTTCTGCGCGGAACAAGTGAGTCAATGGAGTTCCCAAGCGCAATAGCCTTGATCTTGCTTCCATTATTAGATAACCCTTTATAGATAGCCACAGCTTTTTTTAGATAATTTGGAGATAAAAGGTGGCTATAGGTATAGAATATTTGTAGGTGCTTGTTGGTGAGATATACTGAAGGATTGCCATGCAGCATTGTAATAATTATGAGTGTATTTTGGTAAAAAAACTGCTTACCGTGTCTACTCAGGGGATGTGTTACTGACTTTTAGACCCACCTGCATTTTTATCCGCTTGTACGAAGTTTTCTCCCCCGACAATAAATAATTACACGGGGGGGATATATCCCACCCACTAAAAAGATGACGATAAACTTCAAAATTCCTCATTAAATCCGGCCCATTAATTAATTCAGTCGAAGGACGGGAACAATGGAGCCCGCCCGGATCTTTTAACTACTTTCCGGGAAAGCTATCACTGCGCGCGCCACAAAACAATTTTTTACGGTCAGCTTAATGGCCGGTTTTTTTCACTCTCCCCAGGTTTAAAAAACCAAGGGAAAAACAAGGAGCGAGTTAAAAGGAGCGTCGGGAGGGAGCGTTAGCGCACGCAGTGGCGCTCCGCTGAGATTTGTTCCCGAAAACACTGGAAACAATAAAGTGGAACAAATTAAAGTTTGTAAAATAGAATCAATCTATAGTATACTTATTTTAAAGAGACGGTGTCGTCCTCTACTTACTGATTTGAAGATTGCGTTAGTCTTTGCACAGATGCGAACTTTTCAGTCAGTTTTTCTAACTTAGATCGATCTTGGTTTGATTGAAGGGCGGAGCAGAGGGTATGGCCACGAGCGTTGGGTTATAATATTTAGATACATGGTACTGCAATCTGTGTTGCTCTACACTACACTACTACTGTTGTCTAGGATTTTCCATAGTACTTAAGCGAATGCTATCCTAGTTCTATCGGTACCAAGTCGGCCCTAGTCACAAATGAAAATGAAGCCTAAAATATAGTAATTGTCACCCCTCCCCCGCACAACCTTGCGGTTGTTTCTGGGGTAGGTACTCCTAGTTTGCAGTAGTGTGTTGGTAAGAATTATTATTATTATATTACTATTATTCCAAAGGGTTATTAAGAACATAAATATATTCTAAGAAAGGTTGCATAATTGTTTTGACTTAGTACCTTTGGTTTCAGTACACAAATTAATATATATTGTTTTAAAGAAATATTTCTATATTATAAACTGGTAGTGAAAACGTATATCTTATAACTTACAACGTAAACAAATATGCTATAAAATCCTCCAGAAGACCACTTCCATATTTTTACCCGATATTTGTAAAACATTCACAGAAAGTGATCTTATAGCATTTAAAAAAATGTCTAACGTAAACCCCGACAATAGGATGGTGCTATAATTAGACGTTATAGAACAATCATGCAAAATAATTTAAATCAACTTAATGGTTTGGGATTTTTTAAATACAACCTCATGGTGGTTCATGAAAAAAATATTTCTCATTTTTCAGAGAAAAACCATGAAGCAAAAAACCCTAGTAGGCACCTACTTTTTCTTGGTTTTGACAGAATGTTTGAGTGAAATAGGAATTTTTACTTGCTTCGTATTTTTCTCATCTAAAAATAATTATATTCATTCTAAGTTTCATTGCGAGGTGAAATAATGAAGCTATATGAATTAAGAACGAATTTGGCAATATTCGCAAAATTCGTAAATTGATAGGTACTTACTGTGTCAGATACTGTGAAACTTTGACACCATATTCAGGGTATTTCACAAAAACAAATCAATAATTTCTACGATATAGGTAGCACATCAAGAAATAATCCGATTGTTAGTTTTTTGAGATACAGGATGGTAAAATAAAAAAAGTCAAATAAAATTTTGGTTCTATCTCCCAAATTAAACATATACTTATTGCATTGAAATGTGGTACACCTAAGCCGCTGGAGGCGGCAAATAATAATACTAATAATAATAATTATATCTCCCAAATTAAACATATATTGCATTGAAATGTGGTACATCTAAGCCGCTGGAGGCGGCAAATAATAATACTAATAATAATAATAATAACGCTATCAAGTTGAGCTAGAGATCCACGGCGAACACATAGACATAGATGACAACAACAACAACAATGGGGAACTTCAAGCGCCTGGACAACAACTAGAAGCCGAAACGGTAGAACCAACAACCGAGAGTCTGGAATCGGTTAACGAAGAACATTTTGAAGGCTTAAACGCACATATGAGACAGGCAGTATTGCGATACGAAGGCACAGACCCACTGAGCAGGCCACCGCTACCAAGATTAAATTCTTCCAGGAAACTTGCGATCGTGCTCGATCTTATGAACACACGAATTTTACCAAACTATGTTTCAGTGACACCAACATTAGAACGTATGCACATGTTAATCTACTGTGCCGCAACGGCAGTCACCACTGTAATGGGTGCCAAGATCCGAACGGCCCAAGAGTTGAATCGTGCAAGACCAGAACCACGAATGGCTCAATGGGAAATGCGACTAAATCGGAAGATCGAGAGTCTCCGTAAAGACATAGGACAAGTGACGGAATATATCAGAGGAGTTAGAACTAGAAGGATCCAGAGGGCGGTGCAGGCAATAATGAGCCGCACCCAAATGCATTCTCGGCATGACCCCGCGAACATCACTGCTCAACAATGTCTTGACACATTAAAACAAAAACTTTCTGTTTTCGCAGGGCGTCTGAGGAGATACAAGGCTAGTAACAACAGGAAACGAGACAACAAACTCTTTGAACGATCAGAAAAGGGTTTCTACCGTGCTTTTAATTCTAGCGCCGATGCCACAAATGCGAGTTACCCTAGCAGAGAACAGGTCGACGGTTTCTGGAGAAATCAACTTGCCACACCAGGTCCATACAATGTCAGTGCAAGCTGGATCAGCGAAGAACGCGAGATGGGCCGGAACTATAGCCAGATGCAACACGAGCAATTCACAACCGCTGAGGTCTCCGATGTCATCAAGAATTCCCACAACTGGAAGGCACCAGGTCCAGATCATCTCCAAAATTATTGGATTAAGAAGTTGTGGTGCACGCATGAACAGATAACTACCTTAATTAATGAAGTCTTGCTCGATCCTCTGAAAATGCCATTGTTTCTTACACAGGGTGCAACCTACCTGTTACCAAAAGACCAGCGGAATACGGATAACCCTGCCAAGTACCGCCCAATAACCTGCTTGCCTACGCTGTACAAGATAATCACATCTTGCCTTACGCAGCGAATATATGCTCACTGCGAGCGGAACAACATCATTGCAATGCAGCAGAAGGGCTGCTCGAAGGGCGCAATGGGATGCAAAGAGCAACTCATCATAGACTCTGTCATCTGCAACCAGGCTCATTCCAAGCAACGAAACCTCCACATGGCTTATGTGGACTACAAAAAAGCATTTGATTCCGTACCTCACGACTGGCTCACAGGTATCTTAAAGCTGTATAAAATAGATCATCATACAGTTTCCTTTTTAGAACACGTTATGACAACCTGGCGCACTAAGATACAACTCAGAACCGCAGACAGTAACATCGAGACCGACACAATCAACATCCGAAGAGGGATTTTCCAAGGAGATTCACTCAGTCCACTGTGGTTCTGCATGGCGATGAACCCTCTATCACATCGGTTGAACTCTACAAAATACGGCTTCGCTATCAAAAGCAACAACGCAGAAGCGATCAAGTTGAATCACCTATTATATCTGGATGATTTAAAACTGATCGCCGCAACCAAAAACCAACTAACGCAAATGCTTAAAATTGTAGAGGAGTTCTCTAGGGACATCGGAATGCTGTTTGGACTGGACAAGTGCCGCACCCTTAATATCATCCGGGGAAAGCTCGAACAAAGCGCACACGAGATGCAGGACGGCCAGGAGATCGAAGCAATGAGCAAGGGAGATACATACAAGTATCTCGGGATGAAACAAGCTCAAAGGATAGACCATCGAACAATGAAGACTGATTTAACGAATGAATTCATCAAGAGAGTAAGACAAGTAGTGCGAACTGATCTTAACAGCAGGAATTTGTTTAAGGCCCTGAACACGTATGCGTGCTCTGTACTCAGCTATTCGTTCGGAATAGTGAATTGGACCAACACTGACATCAACAACCTGCAACGAAAAGTTAGGACACTACTGACAAAAGCTCATAAACATCATCCCCGTAGCGCCGTAGAAAGAACAACTCTGCCACGTCAACTAGGAGGAAGAGGATTGGCAGATCTCAGCAAGCAATTGGACCAACAAATATTAAATCTGCGTAATTATTTCTACAGGCAGGCCAACAGCTCCACACTACATAGGGCTATATGCGGAGCAGACGTCTCAACACCGCTACGTCTGACGGAACACGAGCGTCAAAATCACCACCGAACCGACAATGATAAACTACAGAGGTGGTTGGGGAAGCCGCTGCACGGGAGGCATCCTAATGAGGTTAACCAGGAACATGTCGACAAGTTAGCGTCGAACTATTGGCTGACCTCGGGACGAATGTTCCCCGAGACTGAAGGCTTCCTACTGGCCATACACGATCAGGTTATACCAACTCGCAACTACCTAAAATTCATTGTAGGAGATGCATCGGTAGTGGATGACAGATGCAGATACGGGTGCCCAACTTCAGAAACAATCCAGCACATAACAGGAGAATGTCAGATGTTCGCATCAACAGAATATAAGGAACGACACGATTCGGTTGCCAAGATCTTGCACCAGGAACTGGCGGAAAAGCTGCTGCTTGTGCAGGCAGAGAGGGTCCCATATTACAACTACACACCTGAGCCTGTTCTTGAGAACAGCAACTACAAGATGTACTGGGATCGTACAGTTCTGACAGATCAACGAGTTGCCCATAACAGACCGGACCTTATAATAGTTGATAAAATTTCAAGGCAGACAACTCTGATTGATGTGGCCATCCCGAACAACAACAACCTGCGTGTGAAGCAAGTCGAGAAGATCGCGAAGTACAGAGATTTAGAAGAACGAATTAGAAGGCAATGGGAAATGGAGAACATCCAGACGATTCCAATCATCATGTCAACAACTGGTGTTATACCAAAAAGTTTGCTGAGAAACATCAAGGAGCTGGGTCTAACTGATAGTCTTTACAGGTCCATGCAGAAAGCGGTACTACTTGCGACAGCCCGAACCGTCAGGAAATTCATGGGGAGTGCAGGAACGTCCAACAACATCAATGTCACCTAAGGCCCGATAACATGGCAAGGGTCTCGTCCGAGCCAGATCCTTTTGGTATCCGGGATACCCGGGATCTGAGTGAATGTTCCCCGTAGAGGGAGTGCGAATGCCTTTTGGCTAAGTCGAGATAATAATAATAATAATATTTATTTAAACCCAGTAGATTACAAAATATTCATAGCTAATATACTCAATGCGATATGCAATATAGGTAATTTTAAATAACCCACCAATACAGTTTATAATAAATACACTTCATTTACACCGTCCATGCTCCGGTGAAAACAATTAGTTTTACCTGAAACTTGTCCGTCTTCTTCAAACTATAGACTGCGTATAGAAAGCACAATGTGGTTTTCCTCTTTAAATGTTAACACAATACAAAAAAGGAAGAAAACATAATATGTATATGCCTTACAATTTGTTTGTCCGATATGTAAAAATAACATAGGTATATCCAATAATCATAAAAAATAAAGATTTATCTACGTAAACTAATTTGTTAGGAGTCAAGAAGCTAATAATAAGTTTTTAAAGTTTTTATAATGCTTTTTGATTTTTAACTCGATCGGAAGTGATTTAAGTATATATGTTTATGCCCGTATATCTAAATGTTTGTTGGCCAATTGTTTTTTTGGGCGTTGTGCACATTTATATTTTCTCCTTCTCTAAACCTTGTCTCGTAACTATGTTCAGACTAATGGTTTCATTAGTTTTTAGCTTAGGGCGTTAGTTACATATATTTCTAGCACGTATATTTTTAATTTTAAATCACGGTTTTTTTATGGTTAAGACCTTAATTTTCGAAGTACATACAATATTTCTACAATAAAATAGGTGGGTGCTGTTTGCAAGAAACCACAGAAATGAATCGTTCTCGAGATATATGTTATTAGTCTTTGCGAACTCTCCTGGAATATTTTTGTAATTATTATCTTTTGACTTCCTATATCTGTCGTAGAATTACTGCTCTGTTTTTACGAAACACCCTGTATTTTTAACTTTTAACTTTTAAAGCATCAATGCATAACACATTTTTTGCGCAATTGTTTTCTATAGGCACAATGTTAAATTTGTTGCGAACATAGCACATAGCGTATTAAAAGAAAAAATAGAAATTTTGTGAACGAATAGATATTCATTTTGAACATTTTCTTCATTATGGGTAGGTACTTCTGTGTCAAAAAATAAAGCACCTTTTTTTTAACTCCACGAACTTTTACGACAAAATGTCATCCATTTTCATTATAAAAATTGCCACCATAAGTGTATATCAATACTATGTCTTATCTATTGTATGTAAATATAAGCGAAAAAAACAAAAGAATATTAGGTAAATGCTGTATATTATCGAATGCCTTGATTTTAACACTCGTCAAGCTTTTACTCAAATTTCACACTAATAATCCAACAGAATTATGTGAACAACATTCTGAGTTACCTTAGATCTTTTTGTCCTAAAGAATCAAGTAAAAAAACTGTCTCGCACGCCCCTGCATCCCATTTATTAGACAACGGTCTATTCTACTCACGCGGCGCGCTGTTCCCACAGGCGGCCATTATCCTTTTTTAATTTGCTTAATTAATTCACGTAGCCGGCTCTGGATTCTGGCGGGCCCGGGCCACCCTCCTTATCTGGCTACCAGATTTACCGGATTATGAAATTTGCGCCCCGGTTATTTTTAATTCTTGAGGTGCCACCGCCGTGTTGTCCCGCCAGGGCCGTACTAGGTGTTCCAAGAGGCTAAGCGTGAGACGAAAATTTTGGCAGTTATTCCTTTTAACAGAAGTTAGACCAGACGAAACCCAGTTCTCTCTCTCTCCCTCTCTCTCTTTCAGTCTCTCCCTCCCGCTCTCTCTCCATCTCCTATTAATTTCCATATCAGCAGGATGTGCAAGCATTTGATCACATAATGAATTCAGTACACATATTTCTTGCACAATCCGGCAACAAGGTACCAACACCTGGCCGTCAGTCAAGAACGGTAGACGCACAGGATTGCTCGATCGGGCAAATCTCTCCGCCGGCGTGACGTCACCGCTAGACTGCTATCTGCTAAGCGCGCCGGGAGCTACCGTTTAAAATATAGAAAGGGAGGGTTTTCTGTGGATGTTCTGTGTTTTTGAGCTACTTTTGCCAATCCTTTGATTTTTATACACTATTAAGAGTACAGAGAACTTTTATTTTTTACTTAGAATGTATCAAGACTAAGGGATTAATTTATAAAATTGCCAATATATGGAATAATTGCATACTGAAGAAAATTTCGAAAATAGTTATTTATGTACCAAGGCACTGAAGTTCAACTTTTTATGACTCATGTGGAATTTAGTTGCCGAGGCCTCTGGCTGAGGCAAATATAAAATATTATTATTATACAAAGTATTTTGAACGTTTGAAAGACGGTAAGTATGATACTAATCTTTTGCGATATTATTTTATAAATTAATATTAAAAATAATGTATGCCAAATTTTAGTTTCAATTTATTACGAGTATAATACTCTTAATAAACACTATGAAAATTATGTTTCACAAAAGGTTCGATAAAAGGCGCTTATAGGACTTGACATTTGGTTTTATTGCACCTGTACTGGTACACACTCTGTGATGCCTGTTTTACATTGACAATTTCTTCATGAATTAATTCATTAAGTCACTTCAAGGGCAAATTATTATAAAAAGTCGTGTATTACACTGGCAATTTCTTCATGAATTAATTCATGAATTTCTTCATGAAGTTACTTCACGAATTAGAGCATGTCCTATTTTCCGTCAAGTTTTGCGTGAACTTCAGGAGTAGGTACTAACATTGAAAATTTGAACACAAGAAAGGTTATATTTTGATACTAGTTTTGTTTGAGGCATTAGACGAGAAAGAGGAGAGTACATAGTTTTAAAGATAATATACTTATAGATAAAAAGTGTGTGAAATGTTACAATATGTTTTATTTATGTATTCCGCTGCCAAGGCACATCTCCCTCATTCACGAAATAATCACAAAACTCCTCTTGGGCAGCAACGCAAGCATGTCTTGGTGAGCATGTTTGGTAAGAAAGTCCAAATTGAAATATATAGTCTTTATCAGGCTCTTCTAGGATGGAAGTAGGACATTCGGGTCTCAAAAATTATGTAATGTGCAACATGCCAATGTTATGGTTTGCACTTTTTCCACATTCAAATTAATTTTAGTGAAAAAACTCTAAATCGTTTGGCTAAAATGCCAAATGCATTTTCAACTACTCTTCTTGCCAGATTTAATCTGTAGTTAAAGAAGCTTTGGATGAAGATGGAAAGGTTAAATTCTTTTACTCTGTAAATCTCTTTCATAGTCATTTTCCGTAAAATGACGAGAACAAATATGACTGTTATTAGGGTTGAAACTGTCCATTCTTTTACATCTTGCCACCCATGCTCTCCTAATCGTTTGTGAAACCATATCTTTTGACTTGGGGAAGGTATGGAACATAATATTTTCGCCTGCTTTTTTTAAAGCGTAAGTTGTATTACAACCATAAACAGCACACCTCGTTCCTGTCATAATGTATTCTAAATAAATAATAAAAATAAAGTATAGGGTAAAGTGTATTTAAAATGATAAAATATAAGTACCTACCTATGAAATAACCCAGTACCTACAAAAAAATCGAAGACAATGACGAGGAGATCTCAAATCTAACTTCTAACCTATAATGGCACAAAACATTCTATATTAGAGAGTTAATTTGACAAAATATATTAGTTCTTACGTTTTTAATACTAAGCAAGATGGTACTAATTTAGTATAAATATTCAATAATAGATTGAAAACTAAAAACAGGTTACATAAAATAAAGAAAACACAGTCAAAACCCGCGTCAAAACCCGCACCCCTGATGTACAAATAACACCGTTAGTCTAGCGCTGACGTCACACCCATCTGCCGTCTGGCGAACATTACGCTTACGAGAGCGAGCAATCCTGTGCGTCTACCATTCTTGGCCGTCGGTGACAAAACTTGACCTGTTTTCCGCGCCATCTCTTACAGAGTAGCATAAGCTGCATTCGAACTTTCACTTGCGTACATGGAAGGAGCGCTGTCGAAACTTTGGACATTAAATTGTTTTCCTGCATCACACAAATACTTCCTCCTCTCCGCAAAGTCAGCACAGCGTTCCGCATTCGTATACACACCCTTATTTACGACCGTTTCCTTCCGCTGTTCAATTTACCAGATTTCACGGTAGGTCTGCCAGCCAGCCGCCGCTTCAGTGCAAATTAACCGGAAACCTCTGGAATCGATAAGCCTCAAAAGACGGACGCCCGATTGGGAACGTGGGGTTCCGATAACAATATGGCAATCCTCTATATCGGCAGCAAATAGAGTGTTAAGATCCGAGGGAGGGGGCCTTTATCTGAGGAGTATTTCTCCTATATACACTCAGTGGAGGGGAAGGTAATGTGCGCCATTCGGCTTCTACTTTCGGAAAATATATAGGGTTTGGTAGATATAACATTCTTTTGAAACGGTATATGGTTGAAAAGGAAACATGCTTTATTTCCGAAAGGTTTGCTTTCAAAAATAAGGCGGTGCCAACAACTGCAGTATACAGAGTAGCTACGTCTACGTCTGTTTTGGATGTTAAAATCATTTTTCTTTATCTCAAGTTTGACAAACTATATCTACTTTTTCCAGAAAAAAAACACGTTACATTTCCCTTCTTTGATTGTGTAAGGAACAAAACTCCTCAGATTACAAGATAAAGCCCACTCCTTTGAATATGAACAGTCTCTTTACTTCCGACACAAAGTATGACCGCATTTGCTGAAGGTTGCGATTCCCTACGTTTCCGGTTAATTTGCACTGAAGCTGCCACAGCTGACATATCTACCGAAAAATCTGCTAAATTGCACAGAGGAAGGAAATGATCGCTCATAACTAACAGTTTATACGAGATCATAAATTCGAGTGTATATTTTCTCTTGAAAACAAGAAATACTCTGCTGATTCAAGTATATTATAAGGACGCAGCAAAATTGCAAGGCATATATGAGACATTTATCTTCATGATACAAAACGAGAGACTATATTTTTAACAGCTTATAGTTAACAGCCAGCGCTGTTTCTGAATTAGCTATCCTAAATTATATTTTCTTTGTTAAAGTGTTTCCTTTTGTTACAGTGCCACCACAAAGACCTCGGATAGAATACAACGGCACCCAGGTGCTTCCAGGGCAGAATCTTACAACACTCCACGGCGAAGTTGCCATCATTAAGTGTGTATCGCATTATGGCAATCCTCCGCCTATCTTGAAATGGTTTCTAGGTAAGTGCTTTAACCTGTAATCCAGGTATGTTTAAAATCATCTTCTAACTCTCACTACAACTAGTGAAACTCGCATAGCCTCTATTGAAAATTTAAATAAAACTACTGTGTTTGGCGAAAAATCACCGCAGTGACACGAAAGGTGTGACCAGCTCAGCGCTTCGTATTATTTGATTAAATTTGGAAACCCATTTGTTGACGAGTGGCAAGAACAAAACACCCTCGGGATATTTTAGGAGGGATCGATGGGCCGATAAAAATTCATGGCTAAGTGGAGGGACTCGAGTAAACGGGCGAGAGACAGTAAAAATGGAAGCGAAACAAATTGCTTCAGACATGTGAACAAGTCTGAATATCGATGGCAAGTTTATATAGAAAGAAAACAGAATGCTTCTATTTATGTTGCGATCATCAACTAAAAAAGTTAATTGAGAATAATCAAGAAGTTATGAGGCGCGGCCTAGTTACGAAGAAAATAGTTTAAAAGTACGACCAAAATTAAATTTGTTACTTAAATTAGATTTTGCTGAAAAGGTACCTTTTGTTATTTATGCCGACTTTGAATCCATGCCATCACTGATGAATGCAACTAGGTGTCGAAAACAAGGGGCTTCTAGTTGTCATCTAGAACAAGAAACTAGACGTTAGTCAACTCACTATTTATGAGTACTGCAACACGATGCTCGAATTTTAGGAAATTAAATTAACTGCCCTAATGGTTGGACTGAGGTGCACGCGTGGGTCCTCTCCACCGTCCGATTAAAGGCAGAGACTCAAACCTCGACGAATGTCCGGCAAAAGAGGCTCGTGTTATTTTAGGACGGATATAGGCCGACAGAAATTCATGTCTAAGTGGAGGGACCGACGAATTTAAGCGTTGCTGAATACGGAAACGAAACAAAACAAATGGGCGTGAATGCGAAGGTGTAACGGCATCCGATTCCGGAAATAGTACGAGAGATTCGAGAAAATTGCGTGGTGGATGAAACAGAGTGTGTATTTAAAGAAACAAGTGTACCTATAAAACAACATGAAATTTACATCACCTAAAAAAATGCCTACCTACACGAAGTTAGCTACAATAAGGTACTTGACGAAATTTTACAAACTTGATAAAACAATTCCAGGACACTTGCCTAAGACCCTACGATTATTTAAAAAATATATATTTACGTAATTAGCAAGTTATTAGACACTCTTTGAAATTTGGCGGGAAAGCACTTATGACGTCACAAGTGTTTTATAACGGTAATTTGGCAACATAGCGATACCACTGAAGTGTTCTGAGACATAACCTTTTTCGGCAGTGAAAGTTGCAAGGAAAGTTGAAATTTCAAAATTCTAGCCTCAAACTCCCAGACTTATGATTCCCCGTGAAACCACTTTTAGCGTTAATTGATTCCTTCTTCCATCGACGATTTTAGTCAAGAAGGGTTTTTTTTCGTAAATACTTATTCAATCGTTTTTCTGTAAATTTTTTTGGCTAGGTTGGGCCTAAAGTACGGAATTCGGGCTCAGTAGGTACTTCTAAGCACTATGGCGTCTTCATAAACGCGCCTTCAAGATGGTCCCTAGGCCGAGGTTCTCTCTTTATTAATAACTCATAATACTGTATTCTTACTACAATGTAGGTACAAACCTTTGCAGTTTTATCCCATGGATTTCGGCAGACGCTAACAGCATCCAATTTCGGCAAATTACAGATTGTCCTTTCAGGATCCATATCCATATGATACCTTACCTTACACATCACAACACGATAACTAGGTCCGCAAACAATATATAATAGTTAATATCAATAACAAACTATAATAAATGGCACAGATATTATCTACTAATATTTTGATTTAGCGATATACGGAATGCACACGGAATGACAGTTGGCATCACGGGATGTCATTTGCCGATCAGAAAACCATACGTGTTAGATGACATGTGAATATATGAATAGGGTTAGATGCCTAGGTGGGCGGGTAACGTTGCCAAATACGCGAATATTTCCCCCATTATTGGTACCTGAATATTTATAGTATGTTCCGTATACAGATATTTTAACTAAAGTGTTACGTGGCAGAGATGAAGGATATAGTTTCCAGCGTATGCAGCATAAACAGACACCATTTTGATATAGAGGAGTCAATATACGGAACATATTCGTAATAAAAAGTCTTTATGTGACAAAATTTGTGTGTGCAATTGCGTTAGTTAAAGCTCAAAGGTTTCAATACATTAAGTAACAGATATTTATAGGCAAGCTGGAGATACTTGAATAGAAAACTGCAATTTGCCCTTGTTCAACGGATTATTGCAAACGGGCACCGGCAACGTTACAGTTCCATTTCTCCTGAGAGGCACAGAGTTGCCACGTTTGGCGTTCTGGACAATAGAACGACGAAACTGAAGATTTCAGCCTGAACAAAATTGTGCAACTTTAATTATCATAAAAACTAAGGGTTAAAAGCCGTTGTTTCATTTATTACGTGTTATGTTGGTGCATCTACTGTAAACAGAGTACAATTTTAGAGCAATTAAAAATATTGTCAAGTACCCTATTATTGCTAGTAAGAAAATACGGCGGACGTAATTTCGACGAGAACGACCCTTTAGTACCTAAGAATAAGTAAGTGTAATTAAATATTCCTTGAAATTTGGACGGTAAACAAAATAGGGTTGAATATTAATAAGGCACAGGCAAAGGTAGGTACCTGAGGACCCCCTCGCCCTCAAAAATAGTTGAAATGAAAATGTCAGTAAAACCTGTTCAGGTGTTTTTTGATTTCGAGAAAGCTATTCATTCGGCTCTTCTTATTGCCTGGCCTAATGTAAAAATTAACGGATGTCGATTCCATTTACACAGGCGTGGTTTCGAAAAATTCAATCTGTTGGATTAACAAGTGAATTTAATAATAAAGTCTCTGAAATTGGCAAATGGCTTAAACATACGTTTGGGTTAACATATTTGGACCCACAAGAAGTGGAAGATTGTTTTATTTTTGATTTAATGTCATACAAGCTAAACAGTCATCAATTAGATAAATATGCTGATTATTTATTAGAAGTTTATATTCAACAAGATGCCCAATTTTCTCCACAAATATGGGCTAACGAAAGTTCATCCATCACTCGCACGACCAATGCTTGTGAATCATTTCATGCCAAGTTTAATTCTTCTTTTTATTCTGGACATCCGTCAATTTATATTTTTATAGAAAAGGTGAGGGAATTTCAACTAGATAGTTAGGTACATTAAAATGCAAAGTTTAGGTATACCAGCTAAAATAAAGGATAGGGCAGTAAAATCAAAGTTAAATTTTTTGGAACATATAATAAAGAAATTCAGATCCAACCAGATTTCCAGATTAGATTACATAAAAACTGTAGCTTATCACTCGTACCATAGTTTATAGTTTTATGTTATAATTTTAAGATTTTGTGTGGAAATCTATATAGTACCTATACCTAGTTTGTAGAGTATAGTTGATGATTTATTTTATTAAAATAACTATTGAATATGCATATAAGGCTTTTTATTTCAATCTTTCCTAATAACTTTTGCATAATGGGATGCCCTCCGTCGAATTTTCAAGTGAGATTAAGAACATTTACCTGCTTTCCGTCGAAATTTCATCCGCCCAAAAAATATATGCCCATCTTACCTAGCCTAACTTTTATATTGTTAAAAATAGTCAAATTAATTATTTTCACACCTGAATGCGAAGGACCTCAATTGGACAAATGTTTAGAAGACATGATGACTAAAACATACGATAGTGAATAAATAAAATAAATAGAGAGAATGTTTGATAAGACAAAATACATGCGAAGGTGATAAAGAAAGTTAGGTACCATTTGTCGTTTATGCCGATTTAGAATCCATGTTAAAGCTCGCAGTAGCCTTCCAACGATGTTAGGAGTAACTAGGTATCAAAAACATGATATCTTTAGTGCTTTCCAGAGAACCGCGTCCAGTAAAACTCCGTATTTCCAGGAACTCGTCATAAGAAACCAGCACTTCCGTCCACCCCCTATTTATAAACACTGCAACACAATGCCCCAATTCTGGGAAAAGCCATGGGAGACACATTATCCGCCACAATGGTTGGACAGGTGCACGCACGAGTCCGCTCCGACGTTTGATTAAAGTCCGAGACCCAGACCTCGACGAGTGGCCGGCAAAATAGGCTTTCCACTCGTGTTATTTTAGGACGGATCAATAGGCCGATAGAAATTCATGGCTAAGTGGAGGGACCGACGAAAACAGGCGTGAATACGGAAACGAAACAAAACAAGGCGTCAACGCGAAACAAGTGGGGTATGGTTTACCCGAGGGTTTACCTAACAAATATGAAAATGTGTGGCTACGTGGAAGTAGGTGTAGGTATTGTCGTGTTTGGGGGATGAATTTTTATTTATCCCTTCCGATTGATATTCATTTTCAGATGCCTTAAAACCCCCTCAAAATAAACGATAATATGAATTCACTGCGAATAGTCTCCGGGTATACCAACTGCGGAATATAATGAATTGTTACTGTTGGTGTCGTGACATTCGCCAATTAATTAATCCTGAAAGTTCTGAGATATGGTATCAAACTTAGGAATGGGATTCCATTCGAGGCATGCCTTTGATAGCGCGGCAATATCTGGAAAATATGAGCTACCTAATTAGGGCATAGGATTAAGGCAATTAAGTCTAATTTCCCGTTTCAGACTTCGTATAGGTACCGAACTAAGAGGGAGATTGCATCCGAGAATATCGCGAAGGGCATTATTAGTCCCTTTAACCGTAAAAAACGGGAGGGCGTCTCATTTCCATTATTCTAATGTTTGTGTCGGGCGGAATTGGTTTTTACCGCCCTGGCTTATTGCTTTTAAGAGGGACAGGACAGCTTTTAACTTAGCATAGCAACAAATCATAGCTGAAAGTGAGCTAGAGAATTTTTATTGTGGTGTCGTGATGTGATGTTACGTAGTAAAGTGTTTTTTTTTTATTGTAGTTGAATATGGAACGAAATGTACATAGATACTTAAAAAAATATAAAATAAAGAGCGCAGTCACCCATCCAAATGCATCGACCGCTCCCGCCGATTTCTGGGCATTTAATTTTGAGAAAAAATAATTAAGTTTTCTTGCTCACCCTAAGTAACGCGTAACTCCGTTTCGCGGTGGTGAATTTCATGGTCGATAGCTAAGAAAATTAGAATGGGGACACATTTACGGCGCTCATTTCCCGGATCGAAACGTCATCCGATTCCGGCTGGAGAGGTGGCTGATCCGCAGTAATTCAATATTTTCCACAGGGGAGACATTTCATTGCGTTTTGCGTCGCTCGAGGCAGTTGGGGAATTACAGGGATTTGACAAATTGGAAATGATTTCGGAAGAGGGCGGACAGGAACAACAATCGAAACACATTGTCTGAATTACCAATGGATTGGTTAAAATCTTCTGTACAATAATTAAAATTAAAATTTTGTCATCACTGAATAAAAAAAATATTGGTTTCTACGGAAACTCGCTAGACCTGGAGAAAGTACTCCAAATACAAGGTGAAAACTTTAATAATCGATAAATCTCTTAAAATTCAGCACTGATTTATATTACACAGGGTATCCCACGACGAACTGCGGCGATCGATTTCTCAGAAAAAAAATATATTTTTTAAATTTTACAGTTTACTAAAGTCGATGGGGGCAATTCGGCTAAAATATTTTCAAGCGGTGGTTAGGTTAGATTGCCAACTTGCTTATTTTAAAATAGGACACCTTATATGTTTTTCATTGTGTTTTAGATTCTACTCAAAATTCTAGACGCACTTCTTATACAATGTCCTATACCTAAGTCTAACTGTTTTTGACATATTGACTGTATTGATATTTTGATAATAAATAATAAATAGGGTGATCAAAATCTAACGTTAATAATTAAATCTAAAAAATACGTCAACGTATTTTTTTTTAATGGAAACCCCTTATTTTTATAATTCTGACTTTGTTTAAAGTTATCTATTCCAAAATGCTGCCAAAGTTTCAAAATTTTCCAAAGTCTATTTTCAGAGAAATCGATCGCCGAAATTCGTCGTGGGACACCCTGTATTATTTAGATACTATAGGTAAAAAAGTTTCTTGTGACTTATATTTGAAGTTTTCGTAGCTAGCGAAGTATTTAAGCAGTGATATTCAAACAAACAGATAAACATTAGTGCGAAAAAACTCTATACCTTCTCAAAAATCGCTATCCCAGCAGAAAATTTACGCTAGACTTTTACTGAGAATACCAACATGAAGGAGTTTTCAAACATTGCTAACTGAAAATACTGCAGTGACGTAGAAATGCTGCTTAAAAGGGGGGGGTTATTAATATAAAAAGATTATTCCCCAGCGTGCTAATACATCATGCAAATATGAACAAAATATTTTCTACAGTTTAGTAAAAAAACATAAAAATCAAGAAAAAAGGGTAGATACTCGTAAGTAATATTATCATAAGGGCATCTAATTTTTCCGAAAAAATCGAAAAAACACGTTGCTAAGTAATATTTTAACAAGAAGCATGAGTGCTGGTGGCAACAAAAATCCGAATCGAAGACCAGGATTTTTGCACCTGCACGATTGCGCATTTTGTTAAAAAAATATTACTTAGCATTGTGTTTTTTTTTTATTTTTTTTCACAGGAAAAATTTGATGCCCGAATGGTATTTGACAAGACTATTTCATGAGTGACAGATTATTCCGCATACACATAGACTACGTTTATCTCGGCGCGTTCGATCCGATTGAGAGAGGTTTGAATTCACTGGAGCGGACTCAAATAGACGGCGTAAACCCTACAGATTGAAATGCAATCATATTTAAAATTTCAAGTCAAGCCGCTATTTCCAAACAGAAGTTGGCCAGAATGTGCACCAAGCTACTGTTGAATAAGAATAATAAGTTAATGTCCCTAGAGAGGATTGAAAACGGTAGGATTCAATACTGACGACGTAATCGTAGAATTATAAAAGATTTGACATAACTCAATCGGATCCATTTCAATTCTATCGAGTTGTCACGAAACAAACGTAGTCATAGCTTACAAAACATACTACCTATTATACAACCAGCTGTCAAGTTTTGCCGCGGGTAAACTCGAAAAAACTACTGACAGAGGTGCTGTCATACAGTTTTTCCATCTAGAAATCATTTGATCTTGATACCTGCGTCCCAATGGCCAACAATGTAGGTAATTTCTATTGTCGACCATTGTGACACAGGAAATGTCAACGAGACAAAGGCAAAGATTCGACTAATTTTATAATGTCCCTTATAAACACCCAACTCCCACCATCCTATCTCCGCATCTCCGTTTGCCTCCCATCTCCAATTCAAACAATCCCTTCTCGAACCCTCCGAGCAATTTGACTGCGAAACTATGTATCGGAACTGCGGGGCGTCGTCAAAGCGAAATTCATCGATTGCGGGCTCACAGGTACATACGTTTGTGTTCGCGATCGCCTTTCTAAGTTCGCGAGGGTACAATAACAGCCGCCGTTGCCAGACGCCAATGGCGTACTGGTTTATTTTCTTACTTTATATTTAGAAATGCTCAAAATACACAATCTGCGGAATTCGAGAATTATGAGAATAAACATATTATGACGGCACCGCCTGATAGATTGCTCTTTGCTCTGATGTTAAACTCGTTCACGAATGGAATAAACTTAGGTGTGATGATGACTTTTTCTAACAGATTCTCTAAACAATGATAGGTAGTTCGTTTGGGCGGGTGTTTGCACATTTTGTGTTATGCACCCCACTAATTAATGATCAACGCACTTTTGGATATTAACATTGATATTATCAAAATAGGAAATTAATGGACATTGAAAATTCAAAGAGGCTATAAAATAACTTAGCACGGCATAGTTGAACTGTTGAACTGTTCTAAAAATTTAAAAATTTCAGAAAAAAATTTTGAACTTTTAGTTTTCTCAATATTTTGGCATTTTTTCAGATTTCTGGGAAAAGAAAAAAAGAAGTAAATTTATACGTTATCTTGCGCAACTGACAACGACGCGTCCGAAGCCTTGCCGTTTTAATACACTTCTGAATTTTTTTGTTTTGTTTTGAATTTATTTAATTTCGAATTCATATTAAGCTATATTATTCCACCTGCGGTTAAAACTTTTATATTTTTATATTTATAAATTCGTGTTAGAGAAAAATTTCCGGATATTAATTCAAGAACGTGGGGGATTCGGTAAGAAAATTCCATACCTACACGTAAATTAAACGAAATTATTATCAACATTTTTGTTGAGTATATGTTACAATGTCACATTATAATAATGACATCTGTCAAAAAAATTCCGCTGTAATCACCTCCTGCTGCCTAGAGCAACTGAGAATATTTCCGGAAATTTTTTTAGTTGCCATGACAACGAAGCAAAAAACGAGCTTCTGATTAGTCAAAAAAGGTAGGTATGGAATTTTCTGAATAAAATTTTATGATATTGGTATTCATTATGTTATTCTCTTATATTAAAAAACATTTTTTTATTGTCTAATGTCTATCATCTTTATTACCAGATCCACAAATTCAAGTTAATTAAATCTAGTACCTATATACAGGTTTAAAATGGAAATTTCAAAAACGTAAAAGATAATGATACAAAGTTTTATATCTTTTTGATTGCCTTGATGAGCAGATTTCAAAAAGGTAAAAACATATAGGGTGTTCCATTTTAAAAACATAAGTTTGGACTGCCATGCATTTGCGAAACACCCTGTATAAAATGTCTTCTTACTATCCCAAAGAAACCGTGTAAAATTCCCTACAACGTTTATATACAACTTTTTTCTGTCACAAAAAGTTTAAACAATATCTATAGGGTGGTGGGACATTTACAAAAAATTGCAAAAACTTTGAGCTTTCATGGACCATTGTCAATTGATATCTTTATAAATATACCGAAGCCGGAAGTTATTAAAATTCATAAAAAACTAAAACGATAAAATACTAGATATTATTAGCCTTAATTTTATAAGAGAAATAACATCTATCTACTCTTATCTATCCAATTAAAAATCGTGAGTTTTCGGTCAATATTATTTATTGTTAATTAAAAATTTTTTCGACGTTTCGATAACTTAGTTATCATCATCAGGTTTCTTATAAAAAAAAATTTCTTGCCTAATAAAACATTTTTTTTCCGATTTCAAAAAAAAAAATAATATGTACCTCGGCACTGAAGTTCTTTTTATGACCCATGTGGTTTATTTGCCTCGGCCAGAGGCCTCAGCAACTAAACTAAACTAAACATAAATAACTATTATGTACCAAGGCACTGACTCATATGGAGTTTAGTTGCTGAGGCCTCTGGAAATCGGAATGTTTTATTAGGCAAGAAAATAATAATAAGGGATCACCCGTCCACGAACCGACTACGCGCGGCGTTGCTTGACTTTACCGATCGTTCTACCTAGGACAAGTATAATGATGTACGGCACCTTCTGACAGAAAAACCAAACTGCTGCTTCTTGTGCAGCCTACACAACAAATCTATTGATTTTCAAATTTACTAAAATATGTATACTGAAGGATTGCGCTTCTATAGGAAACAATTTCGCAATGTGTACGAAAAGTTAAATGAGCCTTTATCGGCCGGGTTTTGAATATTTGGTCACTTTTGACGAGCGATTTCTCCGCGTCTGACGTTTGATGTTTACATCTCGCCAAGGCCTACTTATTGAAAAAATCGTACAATAATGGGCTACATTATTGTACGATTTCTGTGCTTTTAATGACGATTTTGGGACATATATACAATTACGGTCAAGAAAATTAATATATATCTACTCTTGTCGCCAACAATAAAAGTTACTGAATTGTTAAAAGCATGTCAACATTTTATGCAAATAATGCGTTAACTTTTCAGAGCACGCTCATGGTATAAAGTGTTCTCAAAGGGAACGTTTGACGATCGAAACCTCTTTATGGAATTGTTTTTCAATTTACGGAATATTTGCTATTTGCTGTGTTGTTTCAGCCGCTTTCGGGCTCAATTGCAAACATACTGGAATGTGCAAGACAGTGCAAGGCAATTTTTGAAAACTACGAAATGTTTCCCTTCAGGTTTGTCACCCTCGATAAAATGCAAATTTATGTTGGAACACTCGTTAAGCTGTGTTTTTCTCGCATTTCCCTTTGCTAAAGCCCCAAAATAGACATTTCAATGGACTTTGTGTGTTAAATCCATTAAAGATTTCGGTCGATCTAATGGGTAATATTTTACGTATAAGTGATTTATCTATAGGTCGACTTCTATTAATAGCGGCTAAAGGGTGCACGGTTCTTAGAAGGTTTCAATTTATACGTTTGTATGCGTAGGCGTGAATCCATAAAATTAAATACACCTACATGTTATTTTCTGAATGTGTATTATCTTCTGTTTGATATCCTTTCTTTTGAGAATTTGTTCTTTTTCAGATCAACAAGAAATCACTCCAACGAGACGCCAGACTAACACTACAGAGCTGGACAATCCTAGAACGTGGCTTGCCGTTTCCGTCATGGAGCTGACCATCTCTAAGGACAATCACGGAAAAATGTTACGATGTGTGGCTGTCCACGAGTCCTATTCTACCAAGTCCAGTAGCATTGACGTTCGTCTTGACGTAATGTGTAAGTAGACTTAACAAATTTAACATATTGTAACCACAGATAACGTAACCTAGATTGGCAGATCCTTTGTTCTCCGAATTCGGATTCGCCTCAGAGTCACCTATTAGAAAATATTCCAAAACCCTACTTTATAGTCTCAAAAACAGTCGAAGGCAGTCAATAAGTGCAATAAATCCATTCCCTCTGCCGGTGGCCCCTCCTCTCTCAAAATGGAAGGCTCATAGGCAATTCTACCAGGGGCGCTCATTATGAGAGTATTGTGTAAAAAATACTGCGAACCCGCACAGGCGATTTTGTATTTATGAATAGGTAGAGGTAGGTAGGTACAGAAAAAATAATAATAATAAGGCAGACAGCGTTGCAGTTCTATAACAACCACTATAAGTTATCACAACTAGGAAATTTCTTGAACTCTAGTGTGGAAGTACCTATTTAGGTTACACATTTATGTGGTAGGTGGTAGGAGTGTTATTTTAACGTTTTATAGATGAATGCGAGGGAAGGACAATGTAGGATTATATAATATAAGTTATAATGACCATTTTTCTCCTTTGGATAATATACAATGTGACAAAAAAATAAGGTCTGTATAATAAGGGAATTTTTTGCAGAACTATTTAAAATTTGACTTTGCCAGCAGTTTGTGCTTGTACAAGGATAAAAATTACGTTCGCAAAAGTGGTCTCTTCGTCACGTGGTAACTGTAAAATTTGACATTTGACAAGAAAAAAACGTCAGTTATTTATCGAAATATCGAAACGACATAAAAAATTCCTATATTCTATATTATGCTTTTGCAGTTTGAAATAGCGCAAAGGAATTCTGGATGTAAAGTTTCATTAAGAAGAACATACAGCGTGTCCCGCTCTGATGTCCGGAAAAGAGAAAAGTTTTTTTATTGATGGGGTTTATGACAAGAAGTCACTATTTAGAATTTAGAAAAATGTTGTTAGTCACCAAGAGTAAAGTAGAGAGTACCGTTGTTTTTGACGATATCGAAAAATACTATCAGGGACGTCATTTAGAATCCATAAGGTGTAAAAATGTTGAGGTTTCAGCAATTTATGTTTATTTTTTTTTTAACAAGCCGGGCAGCTAATTTAACTGTGCCACTTTATTTGATATTTGCAGAATTTGTGCAATAATCAATTTCTTTAATATTATTACGTCAATTTATTGCCAACAATATGGATAATTTCATGAACAAAGAATAATGTTATTTAAATGTACAAAAATAAATTTCAATTTCTATTATACAGGCAAGAATCAGGCCTTGTATAAAAAATCAAAAATATTTTAACAGTTTTGGACTTTTTTTTTTGTCGTAAACCCACGAATAAAAAACTTTTCTCTCTTCCGGACATCAGAGCAGGAGACGCTGTATGTTGATCTATAGGGTACATCTTTGCCCGGGACACACTGTATTTCACAACTTACAAATTGTGAGGTAGCGTAAAGATAACGCACCCTCTAATTATGCTACTACCTATTTAAAAAATTGATAGTTTATCCGCCATTTAAGTAAATAACAATAGTGCGAAATATGCTTATTATACCTGATCTTACAATCCACTCTCTCGATAGGTATTGTTTCGTTCGGGGGGAATCTATGCATGACAGCATGGCCTGCAATATTCTTGCAATTCATAAAAACACACTTGTTACCCTTTCTTCTTTTCTTCGGTTTCCTTTGATTAGATTCCTGGCACTCTATATTACCATTATTCAAACCAAACTACGATTCGCTTCACCAGAATAACAATATAGGTAGGTGCACTTCCGATTCCGAAAGAGCAGAGATCGAATGAATAATACTATTTAGCCCCTAGCAATATTTGTAAATGGGGAGAATATATGGGGATTATACCAGAGAACACCCTTCCTTGTTCTCTGATTATACTCAGTTTTATTGCATGTCATAAAATACCCACCTCGTATTAAATACAAAGAAACGGGAATTATTTTAATATTCTGCCCGGACTAGTGTGTTCGGTTGCTATGACAACATCCGTATCGATCGGGGGGCGGAGACCTTTTCGGCGTAAACAAGAATCACCCAGAATTTTTATATTTTGGCGGTGATTGAAGGAACAACCCGCCCTGCCAATCTAGGTTACGTTATCTGTGTTGTAACGAAAAATGCCTCTAAAGTTGTTATATCAGCTTTCAATGAACATATTTCCACTGTTTTCTAACCTACTCAAAGATTTAGCAGATAAATTTTAAGTTTCAGTATTCTACTTACAGTTTTACACTTTTTATGATTAGTTTAGAGGCATTTTTCGTCGTATCTTTGTTGGCCAGAAGCCCCCAGGGCCCCATTTTCCTTTAGTTTTCATTGTTTTCCCTGTAAAGCTTCCATAACTTTCTAGAAAGTGTGCTAGAACTTTATGTTTTGTGAACTATCATTGGCCAGGAATATTATAGAGTATTCTCCAGTCTTCCTTTTGAGTATATAAGCCCTGGGAATTGGGCCTGAAGGAAGTGAAAGTTTTCTGCGAATTTTGGAGCTGAAAGAATATTCTTGGACAGTGGCAGTAATCTGACAAGTTTATTTGTGATTTTTGAAGGCTAAACAATAAAAGTGGTAGCCAAGACAACGAGTTTGGACTGTGATTGTTGAGATACAGTACAATATTACCAAATGATTATTTGTGGGGATATGTATCGTAATATTCCAAGTTCTTTTGCCAGTCACATTGACCGGTACCAGGGACTCTTTAAAATAAGGAAAAGTGAAGCCTTGAGGGGAAGTTTGTTTCCTGTCGACTCCAAGGAGACCACAAGGGGGCTGGTACAAGGTTATGTTATATGTCAGTGTCCGACTGCCATCAGGTTTTATGTGACATGCCAGTGCCATAGATTCTAAAGGAGGCAAAAAATTTCCCAACATAATTCACAATTTTTAAGTTTTCTAACTTCCAGATACTCAGATGTGACAATTAAAGGTAACGCGGCCGCCTATAGTAGTCCCAATAAATGCAACCAGATTTTTCCTGTATCACCTTTAGTAATCCTACAATTCCCATTACCTGGGCATTACGTATAAGTAGGTAGTTCAAGACAAAAATTGTATTTAGTAAATTTTAAATTATTAAGCAGGTAGCTTCAGTAAGGTCTTTTTTTAAAGAGGTTTTAACTTCGACTACAGGTTATTTTAAGTTTGTGAGGTACCTTGTGAGAGAAATAAAATTACAAAAATTTTGTAATGAACACCGAGAAAAACTACCATGATTAGAACTACTAGACCTAATCTTATTAGTCCATCCCGAAATCTGTGAAAGTTCTGTGGGTAGATACATTCAACAAGTTAAGAAAGTTCAAGTATACATGTTACAATTATTGGATTGAGGAACCTGGTAAGAAGGTGCAATAGCGACAAATTTTTAAATAAGCAAAATAGGCACTGACTTACCAAACTTATTACTTAAATTCGTGGAAATAATATCTGGAAATCAATTTGAACTATAAAATAAATTTGTTTCATTTGACAGTTGCCATATTCTGCACTTGTAGACACAACATTGTCAAGTCTAATTTTTATAATTCATAATTCATGGAAACCATTATTAAATTTTACTAACAATCAAAGTACCTGTTATATTCATATAGATTCTCCACTAAAGTGACATACTTGGCATCACTGATACCATTAGAATGAGGAAAGAATAGGCCTCACTTTGGAAAGTATAATGCTGGGTCTCCATAACGTCAAAGGCGTTTTTTATTTGGCAGTAAAGTGACAACAAGTCAAAGAGTGACTATCGATTGATTTTCACTGTTTTATTCGCATCACACCTTATGACCACTGCGTTTTATTGCCAACGCAATTCCTCTAACAATAAGTTTTTATCTCGATTGTGCTAGAAGCGAAACCATTTACAAAACCGGAATCGACTGCCATTGTTGGCCGGGACACAGAACGTAGCCTCCCTGGATTTGTACTGGAGCTGAAGATTGAAAACACAAAGGGCCCGATAAGAACAGCGGGCATGCGGATATATGCCCAACACTGGATCGGCTTATTCCGATTGGGATTCCGATGTGCATTGACAGAACTGTTTTCGTTTGTGTTTAGATGCGTGCAGTTGTTTGCGCGTATGTAATGTACGTAACTAGATCTATGTTCTTGTTGACATTTGGCTCTATCTACTGAAACTTTTAACAGGGATGTCGTTATTTCGTGTAAAATTGCCAGCTCCATTTTAACGGTCTGAAACAACCGATCAGGAAGGCAACCGCTGGTCTCAGCGGCAAATGTTTGTCCATTCTGTTGTATCTCGAGGTCTATAATAGACGTCGTCAGCGCAATTGGAGAAGCGACCACGTATTGCACCGGAAGCGGGAAAGCCAGCGAACCCGACGGAATATAATGTTTCTATGTAGTCTGTTTAAAGAGTCGAAAAGATGAATTGCACAAGGTGTCCTCGTAAATCAACTTTAGTAGAGTAGCGATCTGAAATATCATTAGAAATTAATTAATATTCTACTTATAATAATATTAAACGATAAAGTTCAAAAAAAATTCAGGAACTTCGTTCTACAGAAAACGAAACCATTTATATAGAACTCGCTTCGAATTCTTGACCCGGTACTTGTAGTATAAGGCGGAAGATTGAAAACACAATGGGCTCGATAAGAACAACGAGGCTATCCTCAGCGTATGCGGATATATCCGGTCTGCAATGCCTGTATTGATTTGAGGATCGGTTGGGAATCAGATGGGTATTGATAAAACTGCTCTGATTTGTCCTTTTTATACGTCTGTTTTTATATGCACCCCAAGCAGTTAGGTATGTATGTTTATACTACAAGGGATGGAGGGAGAAAATAGAGGAAAATACTTATTCAGTGTGTATCTCCCGGAATTTTAAATGAGTTGTTTGATATCCTTTTTTGGGTAAAGTTTCTGCCAGAACCATTGAAAAGGTAACGAGTAAACCAAAAGGTAACGAGTAATCCGAAAATTGCGTAATGGAAATTGACGTATTAACAATGTGGAATCCTACATACTTATTTGTTCTTCTACATTAGAAATACTTACCGTACACACGCCTGGCGCATCCACAATGGCACAGCGAAAAAAAATTTAATAATCCAAGGATAAAGTATGGTTCAAATTTTCCGAAAGGAGAATTCTGGGCAGCTTTTTTCCGTCCCATAAAACTTTATTTCGGCGAAAGCTCGGCTTTAGCCGGCCCGGCCCAGTTCACTGAATCAAAATAATAAAAACAAATGAGCTATAGCGTAGTGCTAGAACTCAGTTTTTCTTTTGTTACCCCTCTGGATTTTTTCAACTTGCAAATATGCACAACCCGTTATACGAATATGGACATTAGAAGGTTTCGTTGGTGAAAGTCCCTTTGAGAAAACAATAGTTTTTAACACGTCCATGCACAGCGAATCCTTATTTTCACGAAACTATGTTCCTGAATCTTAGAAATTTGTCAAAGAATTTGGTAGAATTTACCAATGAAGTCTCGTCATAATATGACTAACTATGTTTTAATACACTGCGTCCCTCGGTAGTTTTGAAATTTTGCACACTTTATAACCGTTGTACTTAATGTAAGCTTCAAAACAAAACTTAATTCCATACGAATTCTTGAAGAACATTTCCAAATAATTAACAAATCATTTCTTTCGGTTAAAATCGCACCAAATTTCAAGTGAAAACAATACCGGCTCTTTTTGTTGTCCGCTAGCTCGCCCCAACTAGGTTCCCGCCAGTTTTACGTTTTTCAACTCCGGGCCGCCGCTTCCGTGCAAAACCCGGATCCGTCCCCAATTAATCCGGCGTATCCTCTCCGGGATACAACTAGAGAGTGGGCTGCGCCCGACAAGCGTCTGCCGCTGAGATCGGCGATTGTTTTCTTGCGCGGTCTAGGACGGCCATGCCCGATTTCGTCATCTATTCTGTTAGTTGTTACAGTCCGATAGTCCGGGCCGTCGCCGTCTGTCGAAACGCAGCAAGCCAGACTTGTCCTAACGTCACTCCATCCAGAAACGAGGCCAACGATAAAGACAGGCCATGGCACTAACGCATAATCGCGTAGTCACGTGACCAACTTAGTTCTATATTCTACAAAAGGCATTTTTGAGAGTTTTCTTTCATCTATTCCATTATTGGTTTTGTGCATCCAGGCTTTCTCTAATTGTTTTTTCAAAATTGTCAACCTGCCTCAGCTGTTTTGGGCTGGGAGTTAAACGGCACTGCACTCAAATATTTTGGCACATTCTCAAAAATTGTTGGGACAGCACCTTCCTTTAGCTTAGATGATATTCTCTATAGGTATTTTCCTTCCACGACACATTTTTCCACTTTAATTGTTTCACTTTCTTGAAAATGTGTCAGCCACACATACTTAAGAGTTTTTTCGAAATTAAATCTTAGTTGATTTGGCGAATCCATTTTTGGCGCAAATATTCATCCCGAGGCAAAGCAAATGTTGTTATGGTGACATTTTCTTCCTGGCTTTTGTAATATGTATAAATATAATATAAACAGACCCAATCTTCGGTATTTAGGTCCCAGTTGATCGGCAGCGTGAAAGGCCGAATAGGAATAGGAACCCGAACGTGGTCCACGGGAACGGCTTCCAGCCACCCGGACCGTTTGAATTCGCGGATCTTCCGTAAGCAGTTCATCCGTCTGTGTCTCAGGCTCCACTGTCCATGTCCATTCCGGGTCCGGGGGGGGGGGGGGAGAATTCCCCTTACAGCCCTCAAGCCTCGGTGCGAGCAGCACCAATACTTCTGGACGGCACGGCTCCCACCCAGAGGCCATAATAGCACCTGGGCGGTTCCCCTCCGCCAGGACACACGCGCACTAGACATAAACTTGTTTCTAAATGATAAAGTAGACGTTTAAAAACACTTTAAATATTTAAAACTTCTCAAAACCCAAGCTGCCGCTTTCAGTTATGAGACAAATGACATGTAACGTCGGACTAAGATGGTCACGTGATTTTTGTGCGCCATGGCCTGTCTTTATCGTAGGCCCCGATCCAGAAAATAAATAAAAGAGAACACGAGCGGTGTATCATAGTGGGTAGCCCGCAGAATGGTTTGTTTATCTTTATTTCATGACTGAATTAAATAGGTATATAACACCTGTTCTGATGATACTCCACGGCCAATGATATTTTCAGTCTCGAGGATGCATATCAGAAAACTTATGTGCCAAGATTCAATATAACCACATATTTTCCGACTTATAACTCAATTTAGCATATGTGTGGAAAACATCCATGAGTTTCGCCGAGCCAGTAAACGAGTAGACGTTTCCGTTAAGAGGCTACGATACTTATATAATCCGCCTGAAGTGCCCGACTCAATTCAGGACAAACGTCGCTCGATTAGATATGCCTATCCTTTTCCTTCCTCTAGTCCCCACGACTCCCCACTCCAGCCTGCCCCTTCACAGTGCTACGACTGAGGCGGGCGGTCGTGGGCACTACACTGAGAAAAATCTGTCACTTTGTAAAAAAAAAAAACTGTTTAATTCAATATGAGATATTATTCCTCAAACTCAAGCAGAAGCTTTTTTGTAACTAACAATAATCAATTCAATTACAATTGATATTGAATTCTAATGAATAATTTAAATGTAATATTTTATTTCAATAAATAGCGTGTTCTGGAATTGATTCTATAATACTTCTTTTCTAAGCACATTCTTTTGTCAGAACAACATAACGTTTCATGGTGTTGAATTGAATAGATACATTTCACTGTTCATTATACTGAAATTACAACTATTGTCACTGAATTTTTGCTGGATTTGTAATACTTAATTGTGGGTACTAATATCAATTATAGCCATTCACTTGCAGTGTTCATTATGACTACGAACGATATAGAGTGTAGGGTTGATTCAAAACCTTGAATTTGCGATCACTGTGTGCACTCCTAAGTTAACCCCCAGTTAACCCTGAAAAAATCAGCTTGTTTTAAATAATTTTTTTTTACCCTTATAAAGCACTTTAGATAGTGGTGATCTTTTACCTATATCTCGTGAAGTATTGAAGTTAAAAAAAAAATTCATGAGGGAAAGTTGTAGAGAACGTAATATTGTATACATAAGAAGAAAAAAAATTGTACACATGAGAAGAAAAAAAATTGCAAAAAAATGTTTGCAAAACCACTCCTATTGCGGGGTTCGTAATACGACTTCGACGGTGATTTTTTGGGGTTATACTCAGGACGCTACCCACAACCAACCCTGAAAATATCTACCTGTTAAGAATCATTTTTTTTCTACCTCTATAAAAAAATGACAATTTGCTTGGACTATGATTACTTACATTGATGAATATAAAAGTTGCAATTAAGTTATTTTGTTCATCCAATGAATTATAATGTTTTTTCAGTTGCTTCTGGGGTACTCTTATATAGTTTGGAGTAGTCTGAGGGTGAGAATTATTATTATTCAAATAAAATAAATTTAATTGTTTAAATAAAACATAAGATATTTTAAAACCGAGGTTATGCTTTCATTGTAGTATGCCAATTTTAGTATCGAAGTGACAATACGTCTTCTTAACGGAAATTCAAACTATTTTAAACTTATTGGTTCATCTGCAATTACGTCAAAAGTATAGATTATATTGTTGGGACCACATGGATTTGCTTGTATATTTAAAGTAGGTAATGGAAAAGTGACTATACAGGGTTAACTATCACTTAGTACAAAAATTTTTATGGCAGATAAAGAAAAATTAGACTTGCTAAAATAAATTTTCAAAAATTTTCTAACATTTGTCTTAAGCCTAAAAAAATTTTTTTTCAAATTGTATTAAACCCCTCAAAAAACGCCGCCTATGGACGCCCGCGCGACATGTCTAAAAATTTCGCATATGTCAATAGCGCGGCGTTGCCACGTCTATCAATTTATCCGAGGATTCACCACAAAATTTCGATTTCCTTTTAAAAACGATTACTTTCTGAGGAACATGTAGAATGCCTATGAAACACCTACCTTACTGACATTTCCAGGATTGTTTGCACCATTTTCTGTTTTCTTGCTTTTTTACATTAAAAGTCACACAACACAACATTCACATTTTTTAAATCTGTTGGGGATCTCTTGGTTTCCCTCTGCTATTCCTTTTGTTTGAAGCGAGGTACTCAGCCTGACGACCACGACGAGGTAGATCCCCTCCGCCAGGAAAACCCCGAAGGGTAACCGAAAAATCACAACTGCACTAGCACACATTGCACAAATGCACATGCAAAGCACTACAGTAGCTGTTCAAAGAGGCCGCCGTTAACTTCGATGCACAAATTCACTCGGTTAACTAAAGAAGTCCGGATACGTGCAAAAAGTCCATGATTATTCCGGATTTGAACAGCTGCACCTTCAATTCGTTCACGTAACTGCTGCTCGTTGTCGATTTCCTGCTCGTACACAATCGCCTTCATGAATCCCCAAATACAAAAATCCATTGGATTCAAGTCTGGTGATCGCGGCGGCCATGCAATGGGCCCTCCTCTTCCGATCCAACGGTTGGGGCATTGGTCGTCTAAAAGTGCACGAACAGGTCTCGCAAAATGGGCTGGTGCACCATCGTGCATAAACCACATGTCATGCAGTACTTGTAGTGGCAAATTATCAAACAAAACATTTGTCAGAAAATACAAGTATCGTTCAGCGTTTAAATTTTCCGGTAGAATGTATGGTCCAATTAATCGATCTCCATAAACTCCAGCCCAAACATTGATGGAAAACCGACGTTGGAAATTAAACCGCCGAACAGCATGTGGGTTCTCATCGGACCAAATATGGCTGTTGTGTCTAAAAAAAAAAACAAAAATTTAGAAATATTCACAATTTTGGCGAAGGCGTTAGGATTGACATAGCCAATTTTATAATAAATAAAAAAGATAATATGGAGGAGAGAAAGCTATAAGTAAGTAAAAATTTACATACGTGTTTAAAACCCCAGCACGTGTGAAGCAGCATTCGTCTGTCCAAAGAATGTTGAAAACAAAGTTTGGGTCTTGGGCGATTCGATCACGTAGCCAAGTGCAGTAGGTCATTCTCACCGGAAAATCATTTGCTTCTAATGCTTGGACCTTTTGTATGTGATAAGGGTGAAGGCCGTTTTCCCTTAGAATCCTCCATGCCTGTAAATAATTGTATTGTTACATTTTAAATTTTATGTAGGTATTAGGTGCAAGCAAAGACAATCCCATCACATGGGATAGTCTTTGGTAGAAGTCAGTTTTATTGGTTTTATTTTACTTGCCTTGTTCTGAGATATTCCCAATCTCCTTGCAATAGCTGTAGTGCTTATGGAAGGTTGCTCTTCCACCAAATCAAGCACTGACTCAACATCGTCCATGTTCATTTGCCCTCCAGGCCCACCCCTTCGAGCTTGCAAAACACCAGTGTTTCGCATACGTTGTACAATGTTCACGAAAGTACGTGGGTTAGGCATATTTGCCCTGTTAGGAAAACGAATACGGTATTCTGCTGCAGCTCGATGTGCACTTTCATCGCATCTCCCGTACATTATAACCATGTCCGTCAACTCGGCGTTCGAATACTCCGGCATTTTCACAAAGACGCTGAACGATTTGCCGCGAAAATCAAGACCAAACTGGGAAATAACGCCATGTTACATTCGCAAATGCCCTCCGTCGGCTACTAGCCAAACTTGAAAAGGTTTGTTCCAACAGGGTCAATAACCGTGCTCAAGTACGTTCAGCGCATGCGCACTACCCCACTGGCTGTTCCAACTGAATTATGTACCTACCGACACGGGACGATACACGCACTGTTCCAGCCGATTTATGGATCATTTGTGTATCGTCCTTGTACGATAAAAACGGTGCCTGGTCTAAAGCAATAACCGCGTGTACTGACATGCGCAGTGTATGGTCGTGTGACAGAGATAAACATTAACATCATATTTTTGTTTTTACGTAGATAGGTTTAAATCGATGGCTGGGATCGTGTTTTTTATTTCTTGTTGGTTTTTGGCTTGTTGGGTAGGGCGGGGAATCGTTGAACAATAATTTTTTAGAGTGAAGAGTGAGGTTAGCCCACCGAACATTCGGTTAGCCACATATTAAACACGCAGGTTAGGTGCGGTCGCAAAACGTGATTTGGTCGATTTGATTCACAATCCGTTCCATCTGAAATTTTCTTTGGGATCGCACATGAACGGTGCAAAACTAGCGCATGCGTTCTTTAAGGGTTATCATCTAGTTCATGTACAGTTCTGTGACGGTACGTAAATTCGAGTTGGAACAAATGATCCCAAAGAAAATTTCAGATGGAACGGAAAAATTGTTCAACGATTCCCCGCCCTACCCAACAAGCCAAAAACCAACAAGAAATAAAAAACACGATCCCAGCCATCGATTTAAACCTATCTACGTAAAAACAAAAATATGATGTTAATGTTTATCTCTGTCACACGACCATACACTGCGCATGTCAGTACACGCGGTTATTGCTTTAGACCAGGCACCGTTTTTATCGTACAAGGACGATACACAAATGATCCATAAATCGGCTGGAACAGTGCGTGTATCGTCCCGTGTCGGTAGGTACATAATTCAGTTGGAACAGCCAGTGGGGTAGTGCGCATGCGCTGAACGTACTTGAGCACGGTTATTGACCCTGTTGGAACAAACCTTGTATGTACAGTTAGTTGCCTAGCTAGGAAGTTATGAAATGACGAACGGGGCAACGCGGAGCAGTCGAAAAAACGTTTCATAGACTCGACCGGGCCGATACGTCGCTTAATTCATACCGCCGAGGCTTCAGAACAATAAATCCTTTATCTATGCTTCAGAAGAGGTTAGATGGTGGACAAGAATTCATCAGAGGAGCTCCGGGGGTATTAAGGGAGACGGCTTGTGGTGTCGCGGTAATGAGCTTTCCGCGAGTAGGAACCGGTCCGGATACGAGCTAAGGTAAGGGGAATCTAATAGCGCTGCATCTGTACAGATTCAAATCGATTGTTATTTATGTATTTTTTAAATTTGTTTGAGTAAAAAGGTATTTTCACCGTTCCTAAATCAACGGCAACACCGCGGAAAATCACTTCAGCTGTCAGTACCTTCAGAAGCCAAATTGGATGACGTCATTAAAGGCGGGGATTTACAGGGAAAATAGGGGTCTTTACCCGTTTTTTTAAAGATCGTAAAAAAAATCTAAAAATATTTTTCTATGTTTTCTTAAGCCACCCTGCGCACGTGGTAAAAATTTTTGTACTAAGTCATAGTTAACCCTGTATACACGAACTCACTAAAATCACAACAGTCTTTTTTTCCTGTGTAGACGTGTAGATAATATGAAATAATAACTGGGGTGCCGGCCGCCGCCGACGGCCGCTGCCGACGGCCGCCGACGGGTCACACGAGTCTCGCCGATGCCGACGAAGAAGCGCGAATATATATTTAAAAAACGGCGGTGGCCTGTTTGCTTTATTGCAAAAATGATATTTTTTGGGAGTTATTCAGGGCGTTCACTTTTCGTTGGCAACACACTGCATAGCTTTTTGGCGTCGAAGCAATTTTACTATTATTTTTCATATCAGCAAAGGTGCATGCTATGAAGGGTTCGTGTATAAAAAAAACTTCTGTAATTGCTCAATTATAAAATCTAAATTAACAATTCGATTACCGAATTCTTCTTGAACCACATTAGGGTCAGTTGAACATCTATTAATGTTTGATTGGATAATTGTTCTCATAATAGTGTTGCTACGACTAAAAAAGTGCGTCTAAAGTCTACTTCTTCAAAATGTTTTATATAACTAATAGGTATTCCATATTTACATTTGTGTAATAATAAATAAAGCTAACTAAAAACTTTCTACACTGTAAGCGTTCACTTTAGAGGGATTAGAGTGAATAGGCCATATTATATCACAACCGTTTCGTTAATCTATAAAATTACATCCTCAAGGACTAATTTATAGTTATAGTTACGAAACTGGTCTCCCTTTTTAAATAAAGTAATAGTTGTGAGATAATAGGAGCTATTAATTTCTAATCCCTTGTAAATGTTCCATTCAAAGCCCTGTTTTTCCCAGAAAGTTTGTTTCCCAAACCCTATGCACCTGCAGTACTACTTATACCTAAATCCGAATAAGTTTGCAAAATGCAAAATATGTAGGTACCCCTCTCTCAAATTCTGGAAACCATATTAGGTACCTACGGGAATAAAAGCACTCAAGCCCACATATTACTCCTATTGGTTTCACTCCATGTGACTGTTGTGACATCATTATCAAACATTATAGGTATTCTTGCCCTGACTGCGGTTCAGTTTCAGAACCTTATTCTGACAAATCTGAATTATCGAACATCCTAGAAAATGTATTAAAATGTCATAAATTCGACAGACTAGAACAATAAAATGTACTATTTTTATTTTGCCCGATTTTCAACTCCAATGACTTTCGAACAATCTTCTAACGAACAAGTTTCTAAAACTGATTGGATGTCAGAATTATTATCGTTCCCTCTGGAAAGTATATAAATTAGCTTTTATCATGCAGCGATTTACATAGGAATTCGTTTTCAAAAAATGCTTCACATGACCCATTTATTTGGCAAAATTATTACTTGTACCTATCACATTTTTAAAGTAAAAATCAAGCGCACAATTTGGTCTAGAATTTAAATTTACTCTTTTTGCACGACCAGGCCATTTTATGCCCTAGGGATTAAACCATTTTACACAAAAGCAAAAAGTAGGTACTTTGTGAATAATAATTATTTATTTTCTAAAATTTATTTGTGGCCCAATGGATTAATAATTATTTATTTATAATTCCTGGAGGAATAATAATAATGAGTATTATTATATGCCAGTCGACATACATAATGTCGCGGTAGAAAATATTTTCTTCGGGTACTCGGAAATATAAATATTTGCTAACATACTATCATTCAAAACAAGCGAAACACAAATAAGGGAGACTGAGACTAATAAAATGAAAAATGAACCATCTGATATCGATTGAAAGTTCTCCTGACGTGGTTTCCGAGCCCGGTGAGGTACGCCGAAGTAGGGGGAAGTAGGGGAACCACGAGTTCCAGCGAACGCCCGCCCGCCCGCCTATCTCCGGACGTCTAATTCCTGCTCGAATGGCCAATTCACGGATCATTTTATTGCCGGGCAATGGGTTCGTAGTTTTCAAATCATAGCCAAACGAACAAACGTATCGACTTGAAAGTAGTCTTAAAATAATGTTATAGAATGCCTCAATCGTCGTTGTGTCTTTCGAATTATTTTTGAGCGGTGGAAATACTCGAAATTCTTAACCGAATATAGTCGAATTTCGGGTATGTTTGGCATTTTTTTTCACAGTGTCGCATTAGTCCTGCACAGTTCGTGATACACAACGACGATTCTTCGTAGTTTTATCTAAGCCACAAAAAAAAATCAAGTGAAAATATTAAGAAATGCAAGTAGGAGATGTAAACTACGAAACCCTTGAAAATGGGGGGTATCGTAGCGCCTAAAGTGGATTTCCCGTTCCTTAGCGCACTTCTATTAGAAAATCGATATCACCCGGAAGTCGAGCGCACTTAACATACAAATGTAATTTTTACACACGACGGCAAATCTAATGTAGAACGTTTTCCCCAAACTAGGTAGTTTCCTCGTGCGGTCGGCTTGGCGCTACTCGATTTCGTCGTGTTTCCTCTGAAACCGCAAATTGCTTCATATTACCAGTATCAAAGGTGGCTGGAGAATTGGGATATTATTATCACGTCTATACCTACTCAGTTCTTTGCTAGGGAAAACCAGCAATATCATTACAACCAATAACTTTACATCCTTACTGTTAACAAAATAAATGTAATAACCCAGGCTCGATTTATGATACAAATTTTCCTAAAGCAGGCAGCTTCCCTGATGTTCCATAAAATTTTATTTCGACGAAAGCTGGCCTTTAGCCCTTCGAGTCAGTTTACTGATCAAAATAATAAAAGCAAATGGGGTGTGCCGCAGTGCTAAAACTGAGTTCTCCTTTTGTTTCCCCCTTGGATTTTTTTCATCTTGCTGAATCAAATCGCCATGAATGTCTATTAAAGATATTATATAGCATAAGTTTTGTGGGTTAATCTATTGGAGAAAAGGATGCTCAGCTTATCGAACGTATCTAGGATATACAAAACGAGCATACGGGACTAAATATTTCAAATCTGCAATGACGAACGTATCGGGCATTGGGCAACCATAATAAGAATTCTACTTCATGTTCTTGGTACGTCTTCGGGATTTTTATTAGCTTAGTAAGTTTCACTTTTAAATACAGGAAATTGACAAATGAAAATAGATGTATAATGTAATAGCACAAGGAAATTGTAGGTGAGATATACGTACAAAGATGCCAAATAGTGTCTATATAGAGTGCCCTCCAAAAAGTTGGAACCATAAGGGATTTTTTTTTATTTTTGGGCTAAGATGAAACTACTCTGGGGCGGTCATCTCTGCTTCCAAAAAGATTCGAAATGAGATCATTAAATGTCGTGACGTCATTTGACATACCTGTCAAAAATTACATTTAATTAAACAAATTGCCAAAATACGCTTTATTTGTGATTTTATCGAAAAAAAGTTATTTGAAAAAGCTGCTTGGAATTTTATTTTACCCCCATGTGCAAATTTTCAGACAAAAATTCTGACAATGATAAATTTTTAATTTTTTGAAAAGATATAAAAGCTCTTAAATTTAATTTTTTTCGGTGTGCCACCGAAATACAAATGCGTATAGGTAGCTGTATGTAATATTCAAAAGTTGTCAAGATCTTTTCAAGGAACGACTATTGTACATGGTTTTCTTTGGAAAAATGCAACATCCTGTCTAGTTTATAAAATGCTGGTTAAATTATCCAGTAGGTAGGTGATATCTGATATCTAAGGCTATTTTGAAACGGCGAACGTTAAAAACAACAGGATAACAAAATTTCGCAATAGGTTAAAGCTACAGACTTACCGCTATAAAGCTTCTGCCAAGGAATTTGTGGCTTCGAGGAGAACACGTTTAAGACGAGTATATTAAGTCACCGGTATACGAGAAAATAGTTGAGAGAAAGTTCTCTACATTAGATTTATACCTCATTACCCACCGGTATATAAGCATTGCATTTGTATGTTAAGGAGCACAGTTTCGTATCAATTTCCTAATAGAAACCCCGTAAAAGGAAGAAATTTGCCATAAGGGAACTATACAGGGTGTCCCGAAATTAGCGTGCTATAATTTGTCAGCGCGTTCTGCGTCCCAAAAAATGAAAACCGTTTGCCAAAGTGTCCATTTCGGCAGCAATAGCACCCTTAGGGGGCATTTTTGAGGCCTTGTTTATAGGAACTATTTTCTTTTTTTTGGGACGCAGAACGTGGTGGAAAATTACTGCACGCTAATTTCGGGACACCCTGTATAGTTTACTAGCGCATTTTGGGAAGGAAACTGGTTTTAGCAAATATCTTACTGTATTCGAGTGAACACTCAGCGACACAGTTGTCCGTATTTACTAAAATAAATGCTGATTCTTTAATTTTTCGCCTGTTTCCTACTTCCTCTTTGAGAATTAGTTGGGACCTATCCCACAAAATTATCTATGATTACTGTTAAAACAATGTTCACATATTATTGGCTTTAAAATTAGATTTTGCCGGATATAATTTTTATGTTCTTTTAACGAACCTTAAATAGCCTATACAACATAGAACTTTCCACATTCACAAGGAATTTTATAAAATGCATTTTTTTTAACTTTGTACCTCATTAAATGGTTTCGTTTTGACTAGCATCTACCTTAATGTATTTTTGGTTTTAAATACTGTTCTGCCATTAAAAAAATTGCCTATGCGTTTGAAATTTTCATGATGTTTTTAAAAACTTTAACCTATAATTTTACAGTTTTATATAATAGTCCAGGAAAGGAATAATTAAATTTGCTGGTCAATATATAGTCAATATAGACACTAGTTTCTATATTTTCTGATTTTAGTATAGAAATATCTAAGGAAGGTAATTGATTATTATTTTCTATTTCAAAGCTAAACTTAATAGAAGCTTCTTGTGAGTTCATGAAATTTAATAATGAATTTAATTCATCTATTCCATGTTCCCAAATAATAAATATGTCATTTACATATCTCCATCAAACATTATTAGGTTGGTGACCATATTTAGTCAAACCTATTTTGTTAAAAATCTTCCATGAATAAATTGCCCCATAGCCATTCCAAATTCTTGCTGGCAAAATTCATTTCCTAGTTGAAAATAAGTGGGTTTAACTAACACATTTATGTGTTAAAACTAACTAGTTTTCACATAAAAAACTGTTAAAAGTTTCGTTCATTTATGTTAGGCATTTATGAATTTTCCTGGCAACTTGAAAAAGTTGTCTTTTATTCAAAGAGAAGTTAGCATAGGTAATTAGATAGAACACAGGGTACAATATCAGACAGGTTACAGACAGGCTATATAGGATATTATTTTTTTACTATACTTCTTTGAAAACACCTTATTTTCATCTGTTTTAGCAATAATGGAAGATGGGGTTTTTCGGCCTAGCGCACGGAAACAGCGCATGGAAAAACTTTCCATGCGCTGAATAAAAATAGTACCGAATATATGGCTTTAAAATATAAATATACAGCAAAGTAAACTAAATTTAAGAAACTCTATATGCTCTCTGATATTTAACATGTACCTATTTTGTATTTTAATTCGTAAGTGTTTCAATATTTAGATACATTTCTGTAATATTTTTGACGTTTTATTCACCTTATCTGACAATAACTACCTAATTTACAACAAAGCACCTTTGAAATAATTTGAGAGTAACCATGGAAACGCATCATACATACCAAACACTATATTGTCTGCATTGTTTATTTTTTGTCAATTAAATTTATTATAATATGCCGATAAATTGTTTTAAGTTTCCGTTTTCAAAGAAGTATAATAAAAAATAGCGTTCATTACACGGCTGCGCCTCACAGGGGAATTTGTCACGCGCGCACGAAAAAATCTTTATTTCCAGACTCGTAATGAAATATACCTACTATTTCCATCGAATTGATAAGTACAATGGAAGTCGCACAGGTACCACTTTCATTGTTGTTTGGGGCAGCCAACTCTAGAGAGAGATAGGTTTCAAATGGCAATAAGTAAGACAAGGACGCCTAATGAACGTGTCAGCTGATTCAGGCAAAGGATGTATAAAGGGATGTTGCATATTAATGGGCGAATTTAATGGGCATGTTCCGTATTCTCTTTATTGTATGATCTGTACTCCGAAATTCGGGGCTTGCTTGTAGGAATGACAATTTTTCTATATAACCACAATTATGTAAATATTGCACAGAAAAAAGTAGTGAAATGATTAAAAAAAATTACCTACATGGCAATTTTATGTACCTGGAAGTAAATTGAGACAAATAAAATACAAATCAAAAATAAAAGTTTATTTTAAAATAACATAACGACAAAATATCTAGGATAAGGTATACATTTTCAACTTTAATTACTTATAATATTTGATTTATTAATTTTTAAATTCAATTTAATAGGAAAAGCATGTAAGACAGGTAGCTTTTACATATTTTTATATATATTTTATATTGTTTAGGCATCTAACAAAAATAATTACAAATAATTACCTTATTAAAGGGATTAGAACCTCAAGATTAATTCCATCTTTGACTACGAAGAGCTAGGTTCATAAGCACAATATTTTGCCAGTTTTTCCCTTGATAGTTTCTATCTTACTTGGAAAATAAAAAACTGTAGTAATTACATACTTTTTAAGTTTGCGCTGCCCAAAATTCTCTATGAAATTGCTCTCAATAAATTGTTGACTACAAATGCAAGTAAATACTTGTAGACAGTACCAAATTTTTCCTTTTTATTGCTGCAATCCATTTGTCTCTAATATCACCTTATCTCTTGGAAAACTGCAAAGTTATTAGCAAAGATTTTTAAGACTTACGAATGAAAGAAACCCCACTTCACTTTCTTTCCGTCCCGTTTGGTACATCCAAATACACAACAGGAGTTGACCCTCTTTTTTGTAATTTACAACTTAAACAGAAAGAATATAGCCGCATAGCTAAATTAAATTTTCTCTCCGATCTAAAAATATAATATTAAACCAAATACCAACTAAGAAAACTCAACGCCGTTTTATACGAAACTGCCACCACGGCACGAACTCAAATCAAATATAAATAATACAATAATTACTCCTATTCGTATTGGGACTTGGGACAGAAGGAAAATTAAAATGACGTTTGACAACGGAACTCGTTTGAAGCACAGGACACAAAAATGGAAAGTTAGGACAAACACCTCTTTTGTGTTATGTGGTTTTTGCCGGAATCAGCTGATTTATTTTCTATTTCACTTACTCAAGTTTGGCTGCCAGTTTCTCTCTCTACACTCCTTCCATCTACTTGTCATTTCAATGACTATTTCTATCACTTTAACTTGACATTTATTATTCTGTCATTTCACTTTGACGTGACATGATCTTTGAGAAAGGAGGAAGATTTTATTCTTCGAAAGCTTAGAAAACAACATTATTGAAGTTATTTTTTGAGTTAAACGCCAAGAGTTTCGTTCATTTATACTATCGAGCATTTATGAATTTTCTTGGAAAACTTGACAGAGTTGTCTTTTAATCCGTTTGCTACAGATTATGTGGCAAAAGAACCAATTAAAAATTAAATGAAAGCATTTTTATTTTTTTTTATCTTCAAGGTAAAAATGTTTAGTTGGTACCTATTAAGTGTTGTTTTTCTGTCGCCTTTATAAAAAGGCAGTTGTCAAAGTTCTTTTTTAAGCTCAGTTTTTAGTGTTTCAATTATCTCCCTGTTTCCGTCGGGCATCATTTCCGGTGCAAAATGTCTATCTCTCCTCCCCAATTAAGCTGACTGCGTCTATTATGTGCCCGAAGTTGCAACAACAACAACAGAGTGGGCTGCACCCGACAAACATCTCGAGATCAGCGATTGTGTTCTTGTGCTACCGTCCGGCTAGTCTTGGAGATTCTATATAGAGTATACGTGTTCGGAAATTGATACCTCGTTCGAGTTTCAACAATAGCCTGTCGACTTATGCCTTATAGATGGTTTTTAAAATATGTTTCAGGACACGGGCGTAGCCAGGATTTAGTTTTTGGGGGGGGGGGGGTTAGTTTGAGAAGTAAATAAAACAACAAAAATATACTTACATGAAATTTAATATCTATATATTCATCCGAAAAACTACGACATATTTATAAAGTTCTTAACTTTAAATGAAATGGATAAATTAATTTCGTTCCTCTGCGCTAAATCTAAAACCATTAAAGAAGAAATCTTCGGCTTTTTCTTTTAAATATATCCACTACTTCATCTGCATGAATTTCTGTTCCATAGTGAATGTTCATTAGAGCCAAACCATTAAGTCTGTTTTCACTTGCAGTGTTTCGTAAATAGTTTTTCAGTCTCCTTAGGCTCGAGAAAGACCTTTCTGGGGTAGCAGTGGATACAGGAATGGTAGCCAAGATTTGTAGTAATGTGTAAATATTAGGATAAAGGTTTTTATCGCACATATCTAGGCATTCCAAACTAGATTTCGGGGTAGGCAGTCTTCTTATCAGCATGCAAGGTAGCTGAAGCTTTGATAGCTAAATCCAAATTTGTTTCTTTATTAGAAACCCCTTGACCTTGACTACACCACTTTTTCCAGTAGTCCATACCTTTAAGTTTATCACCCTTCCTTTTTTTCCCCTCCATTTTTCGACAGTAATAATGATTCACGTATCTATCCTTAACAAGGTCATCGAATAACAGTGCACTAAAATTACTCACTTACACGGTACACTTAATTCTCTTCACTATTCGTTCACCACTTTTCACTTTTATTCGCTTCGAGTTCGCATGGAACAATACTGCCATAAGCGCGGTCACGCGCCGCGGCGCCGCTTATATAGCAGCCCAGTAGCCGTCCAGAAACTTCCACGAACTTCCACAAAGTTCCGCTCATTTCGACCGAGGGGCGTGGCGAATAATCGAGAAACAACGCAAAGTGTCCCTACAATACAAAATAGTTCGGTTGCAACTGCGTCTGCCTCTCGTCAAAAGATGGCGCTAGGCGCTACTATTACTACATATATTCACGTAATAATAATTTAACTCTTCACTCCTCGTATTTTTTCGGTATAATATTAGGTAATATTTTGCTTATTTCGGGGGGGGGGGTTTGAACCCCCGAAACCCCCCCTTGGCTACGCCTGTGTTTCAGGATCACTAATATACTTTTCTGGAGAACGACTCCGTTTCTTATTTGTCCGTATATGTGTATAAAAATTACATTCGTATGTTAAGCGCCCTCCGCTGCCGTCTGGTATCGATTTTCTAAATAGAAACGCACCAAGAATGAGAAATCCACTTAAGGAAAACGACTACCCCGACTACTATAGCTCCAGTGCATTGAGAAATTAAATTCATGCAGGTGGGGAAATAACTCTTGAGTGTTTTTGATGTATATGTATAAGTTCAGTTTGTGTTGAATTATGTATACCCTTCCAAATCTCGCAGGAGCAGGTAGGGGACGACCAAATACAGTGAGTTATTTAAGATGTTGCCTTTTCCTAAAAAAAAATTACACTTACCTATTTGCTTGGCGCTTGCTGATAAATTGCAAAGGTGGTCGCTAGATGGCTTCATTATATCTCACCGTCATGGTCCTTTTGCTATTCAATATAGCTTCCATATCAGTTTATTATTTATTTACATTACTGCAAAACATTTAAATGTCAGGTTCGCACCCTCAAAGAAGCCGAACTGTATAAAGAGGTCGTTTTAATTTATCACATCCAAATCTGTCTGTTTTGTTTGCCTTTCCTCCCGCTTACAATTTTATTTGCGTCAACCCTACATCTTTCTCGCTGAATACAAACTGCGATACAAGTTTTTTTTCAGGCGCCACCCCTCGCAGCTGATTCTCTCGAAAAAATGGGGAGGGCGATCCCCGTTTACACTCGTTCCTGAAAATGTCTTTATAATGATCCATAAAAAAAACAGAAAAGCACTGAATGTTTAATATGGGTGAACGGTCTTTTCTGAAACTTCTGACGGGCGTTGAAGTTTTATAAAAAAATTGTTTTCCTAGTAGGACACAAAAAATATATCAGAATTCTAATTTCAGAGAGTTATTGATAAAAGAAGAAAATTATTGAAAGAATGATCATAAAAATACGTAGCAAATATACACATAAGTAATACTTCTCGTATGGGTATATACAGGATGATTTTTTAGAACTACCACCGCGATTTTCTCGCTTATTTTGCGCCCTACAAAAAAAAAGAAAGAAACAAAAATGTGGCAATTTTGACAGCTAAGTGGTTCTCCAAAAGAAATCGGCATCCATGGCCAACTTGTCGCGCAACATAAGAAACTCATATTGAGCAAAACAATTGATAGCCGTGGACGTGGAATGTTTATCTTAAGAGACATAGGAAAACTTTCGTATTGAAGAAAATTGGTGGCAATGAAAAGCTTTATGCAACTGATTACTCAGATAGTTTCAGAACATTACACAGGGTCTTCGGCTCTCTCGATGCTATGAAATTTCTTTTGTTTATTTCTTATTTCTTATTAAGCAATGTTCTCGCTTATTTTGAGCCGCACAGAAAATACGTAATAAAATAATATAAGGCAATTTTGATCAGCCAAGCGACGTTGAAAAAGAAATGGGCCTCCATGCCCAACTTTTCGCGCTGTGCTAAAAAAAATTGCATGCCCTCAAGAAAATTTGCTGAAACTATCTGAGCACCTGGATGAGTAAAGCTTCTCAATGACATCAATTTTCAATACAAAAGTTTTCCTATGTCTCGACAAGTTGGCCATGCATGCCGATTTCATTTTCAACACCACTTATCTGTCCAGAATTATCACATTTTTGTTCCTTACGTTTTTTTTTTGTAGGGCGCAAAATAATCGAGAAAATCGCGGTGGTATTAGTCCTAAAAAACCATCCTGTATATTTGTTAACAAATAATATGGCAAATTTGGGAGCAAATGATGATTAGGTATCTTCATTTATGATAGGGTGTAAATACAGGAGAGATGGACCACCTTTTTAAAAACAGTTAATATATTTTTTATTTATGAGAATAAAACATTCACAAATATACAGTGCGGTCATTTAAGTGTGCAACATATGGAAATTTTTTGTATTAATTGCACAACGAAAATACAAATATTCCCGAAAGTTGGTGCATGTTCGATAATCATATTAGGCGCACTTAGAATGGTTGCAAGTCAAACAGCATACATGGTAGGTCAAAAAATATAAAAATTGTACAAGAGTAAAGTACCCTTATTACAGAAAATTCAGCATAATGTTATTAAGAAAAGTTGTCTAGAATTAAAAGATATGCCTAGATACCAAAACATGGCCTCCTAAGAAAAAGAAACATATTTTTTTGAAAAACATTCATAATTACCTAAAAAAAATTGTTTTAATATTCACTCTAAACAATTTCATAAATCAATCAAAATTATATCAACTGCGCATTACTTTGTTCAAATTCAAGCATATTTGTAAAATTAACTTAGATTTTTAATTTTTTAGGGAATCACAAACTTCATGTTTATTGCACCGATATTAAACAAAACATTAAAATTTCGCAAAAATTCTTCTGAACAAGGTAAAACGTTGGTAATGATAATGTGTATATTAAAAAACTCTCATTTAAGATGCAAAATTTTTATTTTAAATGTTTATTATGAAACTGTGGAAATTAATTGACGAAAAAAATTTTTCTTAGAAGGCTATATTTTGGTATTTAGGCATAGCTTTTAATTCTAAACAACTTTTCTTAATAACCTTTTGCTGAATTTCTTGAAATAAGGGTACTTTGTTCTTGTGTAATTTTTATATTTTTTGAGCTACCCTGAATACTGTTTAACTTGCAACTATTCTAAGTGCACTTAATATAATTATTGAACATGCATGAACTTTCGGCAATGTCTGTATTTTGGTTGTGAAATTAATAAAAAAAATGTCCCATATGTTGCACACTTAAATGACCACACGTATACACAACACAAACTTAATTTTGTTTTTCATTTTGGCACAAACAAAACAACTAAAAATGTTTTCCTAAATTTATAAACAAATTAAAATCGAAAACGTCAAAATGGACCATCACTCCTCTACCTGCGAGATGGACCACCTGGGGAGGAGCGATGGAATTTACACATTTCTTTTTTAACGTTAGTACAACAGTGATTTTTCTTGTTGGTGAAACGGTAGTCTTTGTTTTCTATATCACTTGTTACTAAAATGTTCACAACTATTTTTGGGTAACAGGATCAGGATAATAGGCTAACACTTTTTATTCCCCAAAATTTCATCCACATTACGAAATATTATAACCCAAATGATCTGTTTTTGTATCCACTGCCACGCTGCTTTAGTGATAATGAATGACATATTAAGTGTAATTAAATCGCTACATTTTCGGCACAAGATGACGAATGTCATATTAAGTGGCGTTACATCTTTATATTTTCACGTCAAGAGTCTAGGGTTAATGGGTTGGCCTTATTTTATTTTACACCCTGTATAACAGACGCATCGCCTAAATTGGGAAAAGCACAAATTCCAAATAGCACAACAAGGCCGTTGTTGCGGTCATGGACAATTTGGTAACAATTACATTGGTATCGCTAAAAACTGCATGTCAACCAGTCGTATATAAACCTACAAAATGATTCAATAAGTCTGCTTTCAGCTGTCGATGAAATTTCGCAATGCCGGTTCATATAAATATTTTATAACGTTAAACGTCACGTAGCGTTAAATTGCAAATTAACGGATGATTTGTGGCGTTTTATACTGATTGGATCTAAATTGAGGATTACAAAGATATTTGCAAAAGTGCATTTAGTAGAATAATATTTCAATTTCATATGTTGTTTGGTCCAGTATTCAAAGTATGTTCCAAAAAAACTGCCACCATGCTTAGAAACAACCAGAAAACAAGTACATTTTTTGTTGGTTTTTCTTGTTCCTCTAAATCAGTTTTGCCCGAAAAAAATAGCCTCCAAATTAGTCTCATCATAAAGACTTATGAAACCAAATACATATATAAAACGATATTCCCAAATTTTGCTTAATTTTACACCAATCAGTACAGGGTGATTCATTTAACATGGGAAATACGTTTTTCTCGAAAACGGTTGGAGGAAAATTCGTTCTGTAAAAAGTATGTTGTAGTAGCCAACCTTCGCTCAAAGTTAGGGTATAAATTTGACAAAAACCTACACCGACGCTAGGCGTCGCGACGCTCCGAAATTATTTTTCTCAGAACCATATTTTTTTATTTTTTATTTTAAAAGGTGGATAAATTAGATGCATTTTTTCCTTCATAAGTATTTTTCTATTCCTAACCGTTCAGAAGTTATATGCGAGTTTTTATAATTTATAACTACATCATTTCTTTACCTACCCCACTCAAGTAGGTAGGCTGTTTCTATTATATCTGTGATATAAAGTAGGTATTGGAGAGCAATCTATAGTAAAAAACACCAATATTAAATAACTAAGTTTATTATTGCGCTTAAAATGAAAAAATATGGGCCAATTAATAAATAGTGACCTAATAGATTGCACCGTAAATAATACAAAAAAACTGGTAGGCCCTTGAAAATTTAAATATTGTTTTTTGTTGGTCTGTCAGCTATCAAAATCTGACATAACGATCATTACGTGAGGTAGATACTATCGTAACCAAATTTAGTGTTTATAAATTGTGATGTTTACCCACAATGAAAAAGTAGATATGTTACTGATTTACGGGGAGGCTGGTAAGAATTCTCTAGCGGCGAGAAGACTATATGCCGAAAGATATCCGGGTCGAATTCTTCCAGAAAGTAAAATATTTTCTAGGCTGGAAAATAGTTTACGTAAAAACCCTGATGCATTTTCTGGTAAGATTCTATCATCGAAAAGTTTGTCATCAAATACCAAAATTGCGTACTACGGTTTGTAGGTAAGAGATCCAGGCGAAAATCTGCTGCTTCAGATGCAAATGTTACGTTAATAATATTTTTTTTAAAAACTACCCACATGCATCAATAAGAGAAGCCTCAAGAGACTTAAATTTAAAATATTCCACTATACAGCGAGTTCTAAAAACTACAAAGTTTCATGATTATAAAATAAAATTTTTGCAAGATTTATCTGCAACGGATTTTGAACGCCGAGAAAGTTTCATTTTTCAATTTCTTGTTGCTCTAAAAGATGATCCAAATTTATATTCCCATATTTTATGGACCGACGAAAGTCATTTCAAACGGCAAACCCAACAGAAAAAATACCCACCACTGGTCGGATGAAAACCCTCATAAAATTAGACCAGTTCAAAGGCAAGGGCATTTTGGCATAAATGTATGGTGTGGCCTAATAGGTCGCCATTTAATTGGTCCATATTTTTATGAGGGCACCTTAACTGGGTAAATATATTTGGACTTTTTACAAAATAAACTTCCGGAATTATTAGAAGATGTTCCCCTTCAAGTCAGAAGAAACATGTGGTTTCAATTGGACGGTGCCCCATGTCATACCGCTCGTCCAGTGCAAAATTATTTAAATATTCATTTTGAAGATAGGTGGATTGGAATAGGAGGCACTTTGACATTTCCCCCAAGATCTCCAGACTTGAAGCCCCTAGATTTTTTCTATGGGGAACTCTGAAACAAGAGGTTTATAAAACAAAATCAAACAATATAGACCACCTCAGAGAGAAAATTTTAAATGCATGTAATATAATAAGAAATGCTGATGTCATTAAAAAAGTAACAAAAAAGGAAATCAGGCAACGTTTTAATTTATGTTTAGATCATAATGGAGGCTACATAGAACAATTTCTAAAATAAATACTTACCTAATTTTATTTTGCTTTCAGTTTATAATACCCATATTTTCGTTGTATTTTTTTCATAACTTGATAGTTATTTAATATTGTTTTTTTTACTATAGCTTGCTCTCTAATACTTACTTGATACCTACCAATACCTACTTGATACTTGATCTAACAGAAACAGCCTATATACTTGAGTGGGGTAGGTAAAAAAATGATGTAGTTATAAATTATAAAAACTCGCATATAACTTCTGAACGGTTATGAATAGAAAAATACTTATGAAGGAAAAATGCATCTAATTTATCCACCTTTTAAAATAAAAAATGAAAAGAGTATGGTTCTGAGAAAAATAATTTCGGAGCGTTGGGACGCCTAGCGTCGGTGTAGGTTTTTGTCAAATTTATATCCTAACTTTGAGCGAAGGTTGGCTACTACAACATACTTTTTACAGAACGAATTTTCCTATAGCCGTTTTTGAGAAAAACGCATTTCCCATGTTAAATGAATCACCCTGTACAATAAAATAGGATTTTGTTGGTTCCTAAATACACGATAAAATTAAATTACCACTCTCGTTTTTGAATAAAATAATAGTGGTACTTTTCCATTTGGCAGAAGAATATTTTTTTCACCTAAACAATAATTTATATCAGGCCTAAATAAATATTTTTGGATGAACCATTAGTGTCAGCTTTTAAGATTAACTTTTTGGGAGTGTGTTTTTGAAATACCTACACGGAAAAATTTTTCACATTTCTTTAGTATTGAGTTGATTACAAAGAGGTACTTAAACGGCAAACTTTAGTAATAGCAAGAAATATTTTGTGGCGATGCTATAATTTTATTTAAAGATGGTATGTGCGAGCGTATTTAATCTTGAGTAAATTTACCTACCGTCTGCAGATAAAGTAATTATCAGAGTTTAAGATTTAACTCTCTCAATGTAAAGACTACGCTCGTCCCGGGTAAACTTTATTAATTTGAACTAGGGCTGTTTCGCAGCCGTCCAAATACTCCAGGGAACGGTGCCTTTTTTGACGTCTTGAATGAATATCAAATTTTCAAACTTCGAGCCGACGCCCCCATTCTCCCCTGCAAATTAATATCTGACGTCTGATAGTAATTCTCATTTGCAAAGTTCCTGTTCGGGCGATTAATCTTCGTTGTTCTTTTCCAACGTTCCAGGGGCACAAGTAAATATTGTAATACTACTGGGAAACGTTTGGCTAAAGAATTACAAACTGCGAGGGACGAAATTTGAATGGGCATCAGATTTCAGGTTCTAGTATTAGGCCAGGGCCGAAGCCTTTGAAAATAACAAAAGGTGAAAAAAATCTAGAACAGCATGACACTCATTTGAAGGGGAAGAAATATAGCAAAAATTACAGGAAAAATAATTTAAGAGCGATTTGAGATACGGAGCTGGAAGGAGAAACTTTTAGGGGTGGTAAACGGTTTATCACGTTTATCGGCAAAACTAAAACTCCTATCGAAAAAATTAAATGGCAAAGTTATAGGTAATAAAAAGGTCTACAACTTTTGTATTTACACTTTTTTCAAATAACCTCAAAATATGTGCGAAAAATCGAAATAACCCATTTTTTGGATTTTAATTTTTATCTCCCACAAAAAAAAATCAGGAAAATTGGAAAAATCGAAAATACCCATGTCAAAAAAGCTGCTTTTTAAAAAAAGTCGGTGCGCTTTTTGTTCGTTGAAACCTCTACTTTATGATGGTGTAAAAAAATATACATCACTATGGAAATTTTTCTCAGAAAATGTAAAAACGAAAAAACTGGATTTCGAATTTTTTTAAATCATTGTTTAAATTTTGGGCTATTTATTGAAATTTACACTTTAATTATTTGAAAAATGTAAGACTCCATGTTACATTGATAAACCAAGAAATTGCAAATCCATGAAACATATAGGTAGTTTGCAAAAAACATGCGAAAATAGTTAGTTTTATAAATATTAAAGATGGGATTTAAAGGGGATTTAATAAAAAAAAATGTGACTGCTGCAATTTATTTTCGATAAAAAAGTTGATTTATTAATTTCTAGTTCCATTTATGAAATAAAGAATCTTATAATACAAACATATATTTATTTGGCATTTCTATTTAAAAAATTTATGCTTAAAATTGTATTAGGTATTCAAATTAAATAATAATAATTATGAAGTTATTAATTATTATTATAATATTTTGATACACATTTATCACACTATCTGGAATTCTAATCGATTATCCATTAGTTTTTGTTTTTGCGTCTTTGATGGTATTTCTTCATTTATAGATTGTCACAATTTTAAGTAGGTATAAATTGTTTAAATTGAAATGCCAAAAAATATATTTTTGTATTAGAAGATTTTCTAGTCCATAAATGTAAATAGAATTTATAAATCAACATTTTTATCGAAAAAAATGCAGCGGCCACATTTTTTTGAATAAATCCCCTTCTAAAAATTAACTATTTTCGTATGTTTTTTTGCAAACACTATGTTTGATGGATTTGCAATTTCTTGGTTTATCAATGTAACATGGAAACTTACGTTTTTCAAATAATTAAAGTGTAAATTTCAATAAATAGCGCAAAATTTTAAACAAAGATTAAAAATATTTCTAAATCGAGTTTTTTCGTTTTTTACATTTTGTGAGAAAATTTTCCATAGGTTACTTCTTCGGTTTAAAATCAAAATAAGGTGTAAAATTAAATATTTTGATACAGCGTGTTTGGGACATCAGAAGGTAAGTTTCCACCAATTTCCGTGGAATTTTTTTTTTGTACGAGATAAAAATTAAAAGCCAAAAATGGGATATTTCAATTGTTGGCGGATATTTTGAGGTTATGTGAAAAAAGTGTAAATACAAAAGTTGTAGATCTTTTTATTACCTACAACTTTGCCATTTAACTTTTATTATAGGAGTTGTAGTTTTGCCGTAAATCGTGATAAACCGTTTTCTACTCCTAAAAGTTCACCCCCTTCCACCCCCGTACCTCAAATCGCCCTTAAATTATTTTTCCTGTAATTTTTGCTATATTTTTCCTTTTTCAATGCGTGTCATGCTCTTCTAGATTTTTTTGGCCTCAAAAATTATTTTCCTTGGCCTATAGCTATGTGTTACCTACCACCTTGTTTTTTTTTTCAACCTTCATCAGAGTTTCTCTTCAAATATTGGTACGAGTCAAAGTCGAATCAACGTATATTAGCCCCAGTAGACCAACAACTCTCTCAAATACTCTCCTTACATTTCCTTGGGACAAATTCGTCCAAAAGATAATTAAAGTATGGTCTCTGCGGGACCCTAGATGGTCCCATTTAAGTGAAATATCTCGCCAATTTAAGCCCACTAATTAGCTAGTAAACCAACTTTTTTCTATGGGGTCGTTGCCTCTTAACATTCTTTTTACGTACTAGAGGCAAGCGGATATCCAGTGAAGTTTTCGACAGGAAAAATTTAAATCATTTTCCATGCAGAAAGTTTTAATGTGTAGATTGCCAGTTGATACGGAACTGGTACCTAAACTGAATTTGTAGATGGAATTATAGGCAAGACAATTTTTAATTTATAGACAGATAAATTGTGCCATGAGATGGTGTAACTTCTACCTTTGCCCGAAAGGCAAATCTGGATAAGTAAACTATGTTAGATATTGAGTCAAAGCATGATCTATTTGGGGGAAAAGCAGACATCATATTACCAAATTGTTTTTGAGAAGAATATGAACGGAAATGTAGTGTTTATTTTTTCACACTACTGATAAATTTATTGATTGTAAATTCTAGCATTTTTAAAGCTTAATGATTTTCAAATTGGGCTCAAAACGCAGCTCCCTTGGCACTCGTACCAATCGTTAAGCACGGAAACGGGAATTTCAAACGCCAGGCTCCCGAGAGCGGCCAATAGGGCACTTGCGATCCACGGCATTCAAAATGTGAGTATCGTTGGCAATCCGGTCAAATTAGGGAGGCTTATTTCGAGCAATAATTGGGAAAAAAGAGATCAAAAGCCCGGTAATATAAAGTCTCAGCGGGATGTTTTTCATGTCACAGAATATGAATTATACATGACGTAAAATATAACAAACTGAAGGCAAATTTTAGGACTCAATAAATGTTAATAAACATTACCCCGTTCATACTACTACTAAAATACCAATGTTATTTGTGTTAATAAATTATGTTTATTGGCATATTAGGTAAAGGATATCAATTGAAAAAAATCCACTCCAGCCGGGACTCGAACCCGGGACTCCTACTGTGGCCGTAGGTACTTTAACCAACTAAGCTACCGGAGATACGGGTTCCATCGGCTAGGTGGTATTTATTCCAATTGATATATAGTTAGTAGCGGTGAGATGTAGAAGACTTCGGCGTCTTCTACAGCTACTAGAAGGGGTTAGAGGGTGTAGGGTAACCATTCATTATTGTTGGTTATGTAAACTTCCTATTTGTTCTTCTACCCACAATATTCGACATATAGCGACTTAATGCAAGTATCGAACGTGGAAATTGGAAGTTTACATAACCAACAATAATGAGTGGTTACCCTACACCCTCTAACCCCTTCTAGTAGCTGTAGAAGACGCCGAAGTCTTCTACATCTCACCGCTACTAACTATATATCAATTGGAATAAATACCACCTAGCCGATGGAACCCGTATCTCCGGTAGCTTAGTTGGTTAAAGTACCTACGGCCACAGTAGGAGTCCCGGTTTCGAGTCCCGGCTGGAGTGCATTTTTTTCAATTGATGTCCTTTACCTGATATGCCACTAAACATCATTTATTATTTATAATTACAGGTATAAAAATCTTTCTATGTTATTTGTGTTCTTACATCTTTTTTTAATAGAGAAACAAAAATTTTATATATTAACTTGGATTTGGATGAGAATTTCAATAATTGGAGGATAACATCTGTCATATATAGCAGGGGAATCTGTTTTATTCTTGGACACTTCAACAGGTGATAGGAAACCAAAAAATAACCGCACTTTCTTCTATAAACTGTATCTTTTTAAGGCCTTATAAAAAAGTTACAGGGTGTTAAAGTTGTATAGGATAAGAGTTTATTGAATATTTACCAAGCTAGTTGAGGTATTTAAGTCATATTTGATACAGGTTATAATGGCTTGGATTAGCATAAAACCTGCACCTTTAACAACCATGCAGTGGCGGAGAAGTGGGTAATTAATACATTTGTCTTTATAAAAAAATGAATCATCTTGTATAAAGCAATAACATGTATTGAATTTCTTAGGTAAATTTTAATTGTAAACATACAGGGTGAGTCACATTTAAGGGCAGAACCGAAAACACAAGGTAGAATTCGCTAAAATAAGCACATATACTTAATAAACATTAGCTCAAAAACGCTTGGTTCTCCATATACGGCGTGTTGAAACTTTTAACAAATATTTTTTAAATTTCTTTCGAGCCCGTTTAGGAATTACAACAAAATTTGATACAAATTATTGGTTGTCATTTTGTGCAATAATTTGGCCCTGTTTAAAAAATCAAAAATTACGAAGAAATTGTACCAGAAATAAAAAAATACCAAGAGGCGCTTTTTGTTCCAAATTGAATGGGCTATCCAATTTTTGGTTTTGCACAGAACCGTGTTCCTTTTTCTTACAATTATTTAGAGTAATTATTTGTATCTACCCCGCTGGTTATACCTATGATTGGGGCCAAATTATTGCACAAAATGGCAACCTACCGATGCATAATGGGTACCAAATTTGGTCGAAATTCCTAAACGGGCTCTAAAAAAAATTAAAAATATGTTATTTTTGGAAAATTTTCAACACGCTGTATATGGAGAACCAAGCGTTTTGGAGCTAATGTTTATAGCATATGTACTTATTTTAGCGAGTTCTACCTTTTGTTTTCGGCTCTGCCTTTAGATATGACTCACCCTAGGGGTATTTCTGAAAAATTATCTAAAAAATTTGCTCCATAAGTAAGACTTAAAGTAGAAATAATGTGGTTACTACTTTAAATAAAGTAACTTTTTCCAATTAACTTACCTATTTAAGGCTCTACTTTTGAAGATACAGGGTCTAAAACATTTAAAGGAGATATAAAATTGATGTTACTCTCTGCATCTTCAAAAGTGCACTCACTCGGAAAGGATCAGGGATTTAACTAATCGAAGCGTCGCGTCGTGTTAAATTTAAGTCAAGACGACCTAAGTCTGAAAACAAAGTTTTTGTGGCCAACCAAAACGAAAAAATTCGGATTATTTTAATTATATAAGGGACGTTGTCCATCTCGTAATGTAATAATTTGGCCTGGTAATCACTACAATTTATTAATAAATTACGGCAGAATAATCGTGTGGAATAAATCATCTCATCATTATCATCGATTGGCCTATTCTAAATTTGGGATGCGATGGATTCATCAGCATTCAGTAGATTTTGCGCAAAGCTGGGCATTTTTTCATAAACTCGAAATGAGTTCGTGTTTTATATTTTCTTTCAATTTTTTTAAATGCTGATTTTTAGCGTTATTCTTTACGCAGAACCTTATTTTTTTAAATGTTGATCAATGAAACAAACCCTTCTAATTAAAATTTAAAGGCGGTCACCCACCCATGAACCGACCTCCCCCACAGTTGCTGCACTTTCTATATCTTAATTTTTTTTCGCCAAGGCCAACTTATAGGAAAAATCATACACAGCGATAATTTGCTTTAGTGGCGATTTAAGACCTTTTACTGGCGATTTTGAGATTTAAAAAAGTTCTTTCTTTACAAACGTCTACCTCATTCTGGCGATGTTCAGGGTTCAGGCGCGGAGGAACTAAATTGTCCCCGGGCAATATAGCGTACAATGGTGGAGGAATATTAAAGGCTAAATAAATAACCCTTCGTCTTTATGCCTTTACGCGACCGCACACAATTTACAGTTTACCGCGGCGACAAAAGTGTTATGTATTATTGCCGAGATGTATGTTTATGTGGCTTTTGTCCCGGCTATTGTTCAACGGGACAAATACTAGGGGTACACTAAGTGTTGTTTTGATGAAGTACTTCTTGGAGTTTGGACAAGCTATACCTATTGTTACATATAAAATTTTTCTGGTGAAACTGGGCTATTGTTATTAGCGCTACTAAAGCCCCTTGGCATTAGCATTAATAGAGAACACTACACTGCTAATGATTGCATATTTGCATATTTGCTAATAATGATTGCATATTTGCAGTTGATTACATTTTTGTTATACACCACAGAGAAACTTTGCCTATGTTATAGGACACGATTCACACGATTCATTACTAAAAGTCTGCCAAACCCTTTCAACTATTAGTACTTTTATATAGTATACTTTTAGTTACTTATTTATTATTATAATAAGATCAACTGACTTACCTGTGAGTAAGTTTGAGCTGAATTATAGGTACTGCAGTCTCATCACACCATTAATACAAACTAATGTAGTTTGCTTCAATCTGTACAAACAATACAAATGTTTAAAGAAAGGTGTTTTCAGTAGAGTTTGCAAAGTTTCAAAAGTAGCCTAGAAACGATTTTCATTTGCAATTTGCAATGTGTTTCTCAAAGCTGCAACCTATTTTAAACGATACCTCATCATAAAAGATAAGACGATTTGTGTTGATCATGAAAAAATCGTGCTGTACAGATAAAGATATGGGGATACTATACAAGGGAGACAACATAGGGTGTATAAAGGAATGAATTTTATGAATTTAGCGCCTCTTTGCAAATACGAAACTAGGCGAAACTCTAAAAAGTCATTTATAATTTTAAGAATATAATCTGGATCACCCTATACAAGTAGACAACACTACCAATTGATTAAACGCATTTTTTAAAATTTTAAAATTTCTATTCCTTTTTAAATAGAAAGTGGCTATTTATACGTCCGACGTATATGAAAGTCGTTATACGTCTTGCGCTCTCATTGGCGAATTGAGTCACGTGACTTCTTTGGACGTACATTTAACTCCATACATTTCTTAAGTAAACTTATTTAGATATGTCGAAAGCATCGTTGCAATAAGGAGCGAATGCCCTCCTTTTTCGGCGATGGGCGCTGCAGTATGAAAAAATAAGTGGTAAATATTGCGCAGAATGTCGCACGAAAATAGGGGGTAGCCAAAATTTGAAGAAAATCAGGGGTGGGTTACACCATTGCGTGATAATTTCGTGATCATCTTCATCTTCGTCTTCATTAGGTGATGTAAAAAAATATGCCCATTAAACAACGTCCTTGTTCTAAAAATGCAAAATTATCTCCAACGCTATTCTTTGTTGCAGTTGTGCCAGAAACTCGTCTGGTTGGCATCCCTACCGGTGACATCGAAGATCTCAAAGACTCGGTCGCTGTCCGTTGCGTCGCAGTTGCCAATCCAAGAGCCTCGGTCATATGGAGACGAGAAGGACAATCTCAGCCCGCCAGTTTACAGGAGCTACTCCAGTTCAGCCCTGCCATCAGGCAACACTCTGGATTGTACACTTGCCACGCGAGGAACAAGGCTGGGGATGCCCAACCTGTTAGGGTTCAGCTTGACGTCAAATGTAAGTACCTATCTAGGTGGATATACTAATCCGAGAAAATTGGAAAATCGAGATGGTGATAGATATATTATATTTTTCCTGGCACTATTTTTACCAGATGGTTTTGTCCAGAACGTCAGATTCAAGATTGTCAAGAAAATTACACTGTTCTGTGATTGGAATAGAGACATATTTTGTATTTTAGGAACATAATTTTTGTTTTTCTATCATAGGTTATTGCATTGCAGCGATAGCAAAAAATACGGCCCATAAACTTCCCACTCAAGCGGAACATATTGTTTACTGGTACCTAAACTCTAATTAACACATAACTTCCTAAATGGATTCTAATAACTAGGAAACGACGCAATATGCTTAGATTGGTCACATTGTCCTGCCGTTTGGTTTACGAGACGCCGTGAAATTTACGTCGGTCGTAAATGCCTTTATGGTAAACTGTAATAATTCTACATATGCCCCCCAGCTAAGAGGTTTGTGCGAAGCCACTCTAAAATCGAGTTGCGTAATGAGAAAATGGTTCAAGTTCATACCATGCGCGCGTGTTATGACGAATTTAAATAACGAAGCTTGGCAATTCACGTTTTGGAATAAAAATTCTAGAAATACCAAATAATATGGCGTAGTGCCTGGATATTGAAAAATGTTGCATTTGAAAGTGCCCCCTTTGAGAATAAATTCCGTGTATTTTAAAATTGTAATAATCCTATCAGCAAATATACGTTTGGTGCATTATTTTTTCCAATATTGCCAATAAATCGCTGTGTTCGGTTTTTTCGGAACTAAAATTGCACTTTTAATTATGTTGGGTAATGAAAGGAAATGGGAATGGGAAAGGAATTTAATTTTTTTTATTTGGTTTAATTACGATTTTAGTAAGATTTAGTTTTAGATTTTTTAAAGAGTTTCTCGATGAAGTGTTTATACTGTAATATTAGCATATACAGTGTGTCCCAGGATACCTAAGTGAAACTAGAGGTGTAAAAAATTTTCGAGTTCGAATTTGGCCATTTGGGGTCCAGGCCTGCTTGCCTAGAAAATAATTTTCACCATATTTTTCCTTTTGAAATATAAAGTAGGCCCTGACGGGAACGATTTTTTTTATTTTCTGTGTATAGGTTAAGTGCCCTTTCTCGACAAGATATCGAAAAATTTCATTAGAAAAAGTTGCTTAGAATTGAAAATAATTATGACCCTGCGTCAATTTTCAAAATAATTGGCTTACTTTGATTTTTGTCCACTTTATTTCCTATAAGTAGGTGAACTATCCTTGTCGTTCAAAATATCGAAAAATTTCATTAGAGAAAGTTATTCAGAATAAAAAAGTATGCAAAACTGCGAAATTTTGACTCAATCGACCTACTATGATTTGTTAATGTTATAGGACATAAAGTGGACAAAAATCAAAGTAGACATAATTTTAAATTCTCAGCAACTTTTTCTAATAAAATTTTTCGATATCTTGTCGAGAAATGGCACCTACACAGAAAATAAATAAATCGTTCCTGTCAGGGCCTACTTTATTTTTCAAAATTATAAATATGGGGAAAATTATTTTCTATGCAAGCAGGCCTGGACCCCAAATGGCCAAATTCGAACTAGAAAATTTTTGGTCTTTTACACATATCGTTTCACTTATCCTGGGATACACTGTATAAAGGTGCTACAAAAAAGTAGTAAACCAAAATATTAAGACTTTTAAGATATTTTGTTAAAACTTGGCACGGATCTTTTTCTTATACAAGGTCGAAAGGTGCCTTCATTATTAAAACGATGGTACTACAACAGCGTTGCCACCGGGATTGACAACAAACTAGAAAATGACAAAACCCTTCCGAAAAATATCACCAGGAATTAAATGTAATCGAAGCATGTACAGGGTGTTCCCGTATATTTTGACCCACCCCTTAGAGCCTTTATTTAATACTTAAATTAAAGCTGTAGGGTACCAAGGTGTATTATACCAAAAATAATGCATTGATAGGAATGCTCTTGTCTAAAATGAAATGTTTTTCCATGGCAACCTTGATTAAATATGAAGATCGTATTTATCTGCAATTCGGAATATCATGCGAATGCTTAGAGCAAACATATAACATATTTATATTGTTGGAATCGAAAAAGTGCATAATCCATAAATATAGGTACAGGGTGTTCCATTAAAAAAGCAAGTTTGTATTTTTTCATAAATTTGAGACGCTCATTTGTTTTATCTATAGTAACAGATCCCAGCGATTTAGAAAAAACCCTACAACTTTCTTTTAAGTAATTTTTTTTAACTCGAAAAATAAAGGCTCTAGGGGTGGGTCAAAATATACGGGAACACCCTGTACAAATTGCATTCTTCCCGAAATGTTAAACATTACCGAATTCTAGAAAACTACCCTTGCCGTTAAATGCGGTTTCAGCATAAACTTTCCAAAGGGATATGAGCGATCGTTTTCCCAATATTTCGTCGGGTGAGGGGGCATTAGGGTCCAGACGTGTCAGTTTCTAATTACCGCTATCAGCACATCCAGGACTTCGCGCTTGTCGTCCTGCAAACGCGTCAGTTTCCCGGTTCTCCAGAAATCGCCTCGGCAGATTATGACGGGAAGACGCCGGCACACTTATCGAATTAGCGCCCCCCACCCCCTTAATTAAGGTAGAATTACGGCCACCCTAATCAGAGAAGTTTCTGCCCGGAAAAGGACTGCCGGGGAACTAATACGTATAAGATTACCATCGCTGCTCGTTAACGGGCAGAAAGATTGGAGGGTCCTAGTAAACGTTTTTAGCTTTTCTTGGGCAAATTTGAGAACATATACTTTGGGTATTTGACCTGTACACAAATTTTAACAAGGTAGATGAAGTTGATGCTGTTGAAGTTATTAAATAAAACTCCAACATAAAATTTTCATCTTTAAATTGTTTCGGACCGCTGACCTCTTTCATTGTTCCATCCACCATCCTAATTGAAAATCTGCAATGTTGCCAACGTTAATAAAAATCTCAATTCTACTTATTTTTAAATACTTAACTTCCCCACCATGATTTTCCGTGTTTATGCGATTATAGTTTATTTCTCATTCCTTTTTCATTTCTGTCCGGATATTGTCTAACTTATAGTTCCGTAGTTGAACTTCTAAACTATTTTCTTCTGTTATTGTTTGATATTTTTTTATTTTACAGATTTAACTTGATTGCTATTATCTAGATACTACCTTTGTCTGGCGTTTAATTAGTTTTTTAAAATTCCTATTGTGAGTGACAATAACTGTTATTTAAATACTGCACAAGAAGTAATTTAAAATTATTAAGTTATCTAATAATGAGAACATATCAAGAGTAAAAAAGTTTCTAAACTAACTGGGCTACAGACTATGGATTTGTATTTGTTTTAAGTTAAAAAAAGGAACAAAGGGTTGTCTTCCAACTTGGTGGTAACATAGCTATCCAGAAGAGATAGACTTGGAGATGGTGACAGATTTTTGGACGTGATTTTACTCAGTATGCCTTTCAAAGGGCATGTTTCGTATATTCTCACAGTAATCAGGTTTGAATCAGAGTCATCCTGGGTTCTTCATATGGAAACGAGAATTTTCATTTATTCGAAAAATATGCGTTTTGATATGATTTTAGTCAGGCTGCCATGTGTTTTATATGAAGTTCAAAATAGAAAATTCCTGTGAAAACTATAGGCATTCCGTTAACGTGGGCCCAAAGGGTGTGAACTTGTATTTTAATACTTAATTTTTCCACGTTTCTGAACAGGCTGCCAATGATAATTATCTGAGTTCTTGTCATAAAACTGCCGAAGAAAAGATGGCATACCGTTTGCGCATGTTCAAGTACACTTTACATGGAATAAATCGTTTAAATGATTAAATAACATTCAATTTAAACTGTACTTGGACATGCGCAAACCGTATGCTATACTTTTTTCAGCAGTTTCATAACAAGAACTGGCATACTTCTCATTTGCAGCCTGTAACGGTATTGCCTATGGTCTTCCGAGCAATTTCCTATTTTGAACTTGAACCCAGGATGAGTCTCTGGTTCATACCTTCTTATTGTGAGAATATACGCAACAAAATACCCTTTGCAAGGCATCCTGAGTAAAATCACGTCCAAAAATCTGTCACTATCTCCCGGTCTAAGATGAAGGAGACAGAAAAGATAGATACTGCATCAAAAACAAGTGACTACAGACATGCTCGCTTGATAAAATATCACCAATACTTGAATGGGTTTCGAGAGCTGGCCACTTGTGAGGTGAAAAGCAGTGCATAGCCATGCCATAATTTCACAGATTTTAGGATGTATACTTGTGAAAATAATTATTATAATCAATATGGCTTTTGTCGATATTAGATGTGCATTAACCTTTACATTATGTTTGATGGCAACCTTAAAGAAATACCTTAGGTAAAATTGAAATATTGTTTCATCCTGTAGAATATGTATACATATTTTTTAAAACTGCGTGTCCTATACTCATTTTACGAAGCCAATTAGAGTTTTTTTTGCTGTTTCAAGTGACAAGTAATACTAGGTATACCATTCCCTCTGTGTTAAACGATATAAACTATTCTGTCATTAATTCATACATATAGCCTGCCTCTGCCCTACCGCTTAAACCCTAACACGTACACTGAAACTCAAGCACCACATGTTAGAAGCAGCAATCTTATTTCGAAACTTACCATCAGTTAAAAGATCTTTGCAGCATGAATTGTACTGGTGGGAAATGCAGGAACCATTACGCTCTCCATTATTCTCAAGACTAGCTGGAAATTAGAAGAGATTCCTTTAATCAACAAGTCTGGTGATTTACTTCCCCGCCTGCCAGACGTTTATTGCACCAGCCTTCCCATATTCCCTTAGGCGTGTGGGAACAAGCGTGTTCCCGTTTCATCCCTTCCCCCGATTTACTCACGCACGCCTCCGCGATCCCGGCGATATTATCGCAGTTCCCTTTGTTTGCATTTGTTCAATTCGCCGCCGCCAAGGCCCTTGCCTGGGCGGACTTATTAAACTTGGCAGAAAGCAAATACGGCGTCTGGTTCTGGTATGCGGCAGGGTGTCAACGATCGAGGTCCATATCCGAGATTTTTTCGTAGAAGAACGTACTGCGACAAGAGGACCAATTAGATCTTACATTTCTGACCCCCAAAAAGGAACCTAGGGGAGAGTTGGGTAATACGGGATACTTAATATTCTACGGCCCATAACTTTTTGAGTAGTGTAAAGCAAAAGACTATTTTTTGGCTTCAGTGTTACTGATAAATCGACTTTTGATTGCCACCATTTTTTGTGGAAAAAATAGAAGTCATAGAAGAAAACAATATATTTTTTTAAAAGGTGGCAAGTGTCCCGTTTTAACCACCTAGTCGGATAAAACGGGATACTTATGCTTTTGCGGTAAACTTAAAATGTATTGTTGGAAATACAAATAAAACAAGGACTGTTTTAACAAAAAAAATATATTTTACTGACAGAAGTAAAAAAATATATTTTACTGACAGAAGTCACAGGTAAAAACTTCGTCTTCGTCTTCCTCCACTCCCGCACAAGCTTCGTGGGCCCAACCTTCACAATGTTGGCACCTTATCCAACCATCTTCTGACTTAGAATTTGAATAAAGTTCAGTACAAAATATGCAGGCTGCTTCTTCGTTTTCATCTTCTTCTGAACTGGAATCATCATTTTCTCGTGATTTTTTTCCTTTTATATTCTTTTGCCTTGTTCCTCTAAAGTTGTCTTCTTCTGAACTGCTAGTCTATTTCATCTTTGGTTTCTTCTTTGCATTTATGTTTCTTCTAGTTGTCTTCTTATTCTCATTTACTTTGCCTTTTTTATTTATTTCAACCGTAAGGGTAGCTTTTTCTTCTTCTATGTTTAACTTTGGCTTCTTTCCACATCTTTTACTAATCGATTCTTCAAGTTATTGTTTATAGGGTGACGATGTTAAAACCGCTGTTTTGCCTCTTCTTCTGTCATGGAGATTTATTTTCCGTTCTGACTGAGGGAGTGGAATAACCTCTTTTGGCGATACCACAAAATTTTGGGTGTCGGGTAAAACGGGATACCTCCCGTTTTACCCAACCACTCAATATCCGGTTTTACCCAACTGTTAACTGTGAAACACGTGACCATATTTTAATAAATAAACAAAGCAAATTTATAAAACCTGTAGTGCATAAGTTTAGTAAACAAGCATAGTATTGTCTCGAACTACTCACCTTTAATTAATTTTGACTGTGAACTGAAAAATTCACTTTGAATGGCACGCCAAACACTTTACGCTAACCTAACGTTTTGACACTTCCGTCTGTTACGCCATCTAGGGTGAAACTAAAACACGTATATCACTTGCCAAGCATGGAAAGGCACCGAGAGTTGTTACTTCCGCCCCTACCCGATAGATGGCACTATTTCTTTTGAAATAAAACGTGGTATCCTGTTTTACCAGACCATCCTGTTTTACCCAACTCTCCCCTACTTAGCTCCGTAACTTCGATTGGCTTATCTACTGTACTGCAATATACTAGACACATTATTCCTGACATGCTCCCTTCAAGATTGTTCATCTTGCCCTGGTAGATTCTTCTATGTTGGTGATATATAAGAATGCAACGATCTGAAGCGGAGTAAAACACACGCAAATCCAGTAGATGCTGAAGTACCTACTTTTCGAAGTTTGTTGTAGCTATATCTACCAGTGTCAAGAAAATGACTGCTACGAATATCCTCAAACTTTAAAAATGCATTATATCGTAGAAGATAATGCAAGCATCAAATGGCGAACAAAATGCATCACATAGAACGCATCTAACTCACCTAATGTATCAATATACGGAGGGTGCAGCTCTATATTCTCGAGGTCGGGAGCTTTAAGCCGTTTGAATGAGATGCGGGAGAGCCTCGATAGATAGCATAAATCTCTGCGGTTTTCTCTACAGAATGGCCGCAGTTTACGGTTTACGAAAACGACGCAATGGGAAATATATTGTACGACATATACCTATAAAAAAAGTTTGCCATTTTATCGTTGCTTTTTGCTCTAATTTTTGCTCGAGTTTTTAATATTTCATGTTAATTACACTTAAATGTCAATAACTACAGAACACATCACAGAGAACAATTGAATCTCTACATGGTCCGTGATACATGCACGCCATCTATGAGTGGAGGAAAATACTAAACAAATGGCGGGTTATTTGAAAAGGTTCTCCCATTCATTTAATTACTATTAGATATTGTTACTAAATTAAATTTGTTGGCAAAATTTGCAGTTTAATTATAGAAAAGTGTAATGAAGGTCATAATTAAAATGTAAATTTTGCCAACAAGTACGACTTAGTAATAAAATTGGAGAATAAAATACACATTTTTCAAAATGAATGTATGTAATCATCGTGTAAAGTACTCAATCTAGAACACATCCTAACAAAAGCTCGGCACCTACAATCCAACATACATAGTTTATTGGTGGCTATGGATTTCGAATTAATTTTGTAATCTAAAAACGAGCGAAAATATGGTAATATATCTAATTTAGTGCGTGTGTAGTTGCTTATCATTCTTTACACTGCTTTATTCATTTTTAATCTCCGCATTTATACTATAAGGATCTTCTTTACTATTTTCTCTTGTATTTTCTATAAGCTCCCCTTACCTACAGTGTGTCCCCAGATACATTAAACTACTCTTGTAAAAGACAAAATTCAATTTAACATTTGAGCTTTTGAGGTTCAGCCTTGTTTCTTTTGAAACTAATGTGTATCTTGGAAATTTTGGGAAAACTAATTTTTCGCACAAGTCAAAAGCCCTTTTTGCAGGTTTTACGACAATATATTATTAAAGAAACTTGTTTAGAATTACAAAAACAGAGTAGGTGTGCCTAGATCTATTTTCTTCTGCTAAAATATTTAAAAAGCACCAAAATTAATTATTCCAAAAACGTTACGTTTTTAGAAAAACATCAGGAATAGGTTTTTTTAGAATTGATTGAGAAAGCAAAAAAGTTTACTTTTCCAGTGGCGTATTATTTTTTTTTATTTTGACTCCCGTCTCTCCGCCACTGGAAGTAGGCATGCCGAATTATTTTTAATTTATAAAATTTAGTGTGCATCTAAACTGTACCAAAATGTTTGTGTTAACGGTCCTATTTTAGAAGAAATAAAATTGAACTTATTTTGACGTTTTTTATAGATTCTGTACATTTTTCCCATAAAATTTTGACCTTCGAAAAATATTTGTTGAATCTCAATCGGATTAGCCATGAAAGACAAAAGAAAGCAAAAAATGTGTTCTTAACATTTATTTCTTGCCATGGGATAGCTAGATATTGTGTAGGTATCAAATTTGGTATAATTTTCATATTATTTTTTTATTTCACTTCTACTTCCCGATGAAAGAGTACCGCTCTAGTGTTAAATCACCCTGTATAAGATACTCTAATAAAATAATGTAATGGAATTTATTAATTTTTCCTTTTCTCTGGCTACCATATACATTCTTAAATATATTTTACGCTTTTTTCTTCGCGTTAAAAAAGATATATATTTTTATAGCATAATTAAACAAAGTAATATTCCTTACGAGGTTCAAGGCATATGCGTGTATGTATGGATGAAAATACCTCTAGCGTGCTAGTTATAGATTCTATGCAAGATACAATGAGAAGTTTATATACAGAGATAAATAATTGTTGTTAGCTTTGAAGGTCATTCATTTTACTTTACTGTACGGTTTATGCATTGCTATCGCTCATTTCTTCAACAATAAATTCATCAAAATTGCTCTAAGCTAAGTTTATTCGCTTTTACAGAATTCCTACTTAATAAACGAAAAGGTCTCCAGCCTCGAGTCGACTCGACGTAAGCCGCTTTCGGCGTTTCCCATATTTACTTTTTCCAAGTCGACCTCACAATGGTGGTAGCACACAAAACGGATTCCCCAATAATAGCGCCGATATATCGAATAAACTGACATCGTGTCCTGGCGCCGGTTCAAACCCACCGCAAAAATCACAAGCCCGAACACGGCCTATATTTCCCGAGGCGGCGTTTCGTAAGCGGGGAAAACCGCAGAGATTTATGTTATCTATTGGGGCGCTCCGTCTCGTTCGGATGGCTCAAAAGCCGTCGGACCGGGAGTGTGGAGATAGACGCGTTCGCTGCGCCTATTGATATGTTTAACGTGTAAGGTGCATTTCCCAAGGTCAAGGCTGTCTAGATGACAAATGGTATACATCTTACCGGCTACTGCTAGTTATACAGATTAACTAAGCCATGAACCGTTCCTGAGTATTTTGTACTGGGTTATGGCCGGCTGATGGCGGCATAACAAGCTAGAATCAGTCGACTGTCGTGGTCTAACCACATTTGAACGATTCAACGATCCATCGAGCTTTTATATTATGGTTTTGAAGGAAGGAGGGACATGGGGAAAATATAAATTCATTGCCTAGTGGAAGTCCAGGGCACTTGTAATCCATCAATAATCTACAATTCAAATTAAATGCAAGTGGCGCGTAAACATTTCCAAGAGCACGTGAACAATTCTGAGGGCTAATACGAGGCAGGGCCGCATTAAGGACGATCTCTATGAATTTTATAATATAAAATATTAAAATAATATGCCCCAGTATTAAGAACTTTAAAAACAATCTTTTATGGCACACCTAGTCATGCACTTACCTGAAAATTTCTACTGTTAGCACAAAGAAGTAGGTACCTGCACAAAGGCCTATGCCACTTTGGTGCATGGCCTCAAAAGTTAATTTAAGTTACAAAATCACTTACCGATGAATTGTCACCCTCAAACATTTTAGTTTTGGCAGTGAGGGAAATTACTCAGCAATAAAAGCGTGTCTTTTAGTTTTTTAAACTATTAATTTTATTTCCGTGATTATTAATTTCCATGCATTTTTTAAATATTTTTAAAAAAGAACAAAATCGCCAAACTCTTAGATGCTTTAATCATTATTAGTTTTGGCCACAAAATTTTAGCTTACTTTTCAAATTATCAATTTTCTACAAAGTCGCAATAACCTTCAAGCATTCCGCGAATATACAGGATAATTCTTTGATTCTTCATCCACTGTTCTTATTTTAAAGTCTGCAATTTAGCTTACTTGTCAAATTATCAATTTTCTACAAAGTCGCAATAACTTTCAAGCATTCCGCGAACATACAGAGTAATTCTTTGATTCTTCTTCCACTGTTCTTATTTTAAAGTCTGCAATGCTGCATTCCTGGCAGCTGCTATGGATAGTGTGGATAGTGTGGAAATTTGCAAACTTTTATATACAGGGTTATTGGTAATTCAATACTTTCCTTTGGAGATGTAATAGGGGAGGAGGTAAGCAGTAAATTTAATCCCAATATGCATTATGCAAAACTGAACAGTTTTTGAGATATTTCAATTTGTCTTAGTAAACAAAAAATCTACAGAACTTTTTTTAAACTTTTCAAGTAGATTACTTGCCCAACACTATGGTCTTATGTTTGAGATGAAAAAAAGTCCGGAAATATTTACAACATAGGAAAATTTTAAATAAAAATTTGTCAAAAATATTTTAAAAAAATGAGTTTTGCATAATACATAATAATATAGGATTAAATTTACTAATTACCCCCTCCCCTATCACATCTCCAAAGCAATGTATCGAAATACCAAAAACCCTGTATATTTTTAAGGAATTATCTAAAGGTATGGCAAGGCATCGCTTTAGTAATATGAATCGACTTCGCGACCAGTATCTCTCAAACTGTCTCTAAAATTCGGGAACAAAACTTTTTATTCTCTACACCTACCGTCGGTTAATATTTGTGTACTAGTTAAAGAATAATCCTAGATCGATCTAAACCATGTAATATTTTGCTTCTGAATTTCCTTGTTGGCTTTAGCTTGTAATATTTGAAACCCGCGTTTCCTTAAAAAATAAAAAATATTTATTTAGAATATTTTCAACTAAAAATACCTGCTCCAGTCGACTTTGACTTTATTTCGCATCCGCGCACACAAAACCCTTTGAACTCCTGCCTCCTCGTTTCCTTTGGAAAAAGACAGATACCCGGTCGCATGAACTCCGTTGCAGTAACTGCAATTTATAGTCGATTCCAGAGTTAAATTGCAGGGAAAGCTATTAAACCAATAAATACCTACCGCCAGTTTAGCTACGGATCGATCTTAGCGGAAGCTATTTCTCGAGTTTGCATTTAATTTGAGAGGCGTCCCAATAAAATCTCAAATCCTGCTGATAAACCGCTTTTCATATTATATGCGGCGTGGGTTAGATACTGGTAGAATAACAGTTTGGTTTATTACCCTACGGAGATTACAAATGACGGCTCGTAACACTATAGTTTTCTTGAAAGACGAACAAGGAATAATGTAGCTGCTTTACTTATTATGACCCAATATTTAAGGAATTGGAAACACGTTAGGACTTTGAAAGGTAGGAGGGTAGATCAGGAAATAGTTATTTATGTACCAAGGCACTGAAGTTCAACTTTTTATGATTCTTGTGGAATTTAGTTGCCGAGGCCTCTAGCCGATGCAAATATAAACCACATGAGTCATAAAAAGCACTTCAGTGACGAGGTAAATCGGAAAAAAAAAGTTTTATTAGGAACCGTGATCCATAAACCATGAATCGACTACGCGCGACGTTGCTTGACTTTGACGACCGCTGACCTTAGGTCAAGTATGACGAAGTACGGCGCTTCCCAACAAAAACTCCAAATTGTTGCTTGTTGTGCAGCGTCCATGATAAATAGATTGATATTCAAACTAGTGTTTCACAAGACTCTTGCAAATTTCTTGTTCTTGTCTTGTTCTTGCTGCAAGAACAAGACAAGACTCTTTTAAATTTCTTGTCTTGCTTTGCAAGACAAGACAAGAACTCATTCTGCATGACTTGCAATTTTGCAAGAAATCTTGCTAAAAGCAAGAAATCATGCAAAAAACACTATCTGTAATAATGCCTGTAAAACTTTAATAAAAGAAATAATTAATGTCGGTGAGGATAATATTGATTTTTAAAAAATGAGCATAAATATAAAGATTTATTTAAGAATAATTACTGTGTCTAATATACTACCATATTATCTAGTAAATATATTTTATTTACGATACTCCTGGTAAGTAATACTAATCCATGTTTACAAGCACTACAGGTACTCAAAAAGAAATTGACAAATTTTTTTCTTTAACTCTGTTTTTGCTAAAATACTTAAATGGCACTACCTATAGACTAGCTGTTTCTCGGGTCTATTGTACCAGCGCCCATTGTACTTCCTAATGCTTTGGTTCATTCTACAAGGACCGGCAGAAAGTTGGACACAAAAATTTAATATTTTTTAAATTCTAGCTGCAAATCGAACAAAATTGAAGTTTAGTAGCAACTTCATGTGTCATTCGATAATAAGTTGCGCTTGGGGTATCTTGTTTTTTTGTAATACACAGGGTGGTCGAAAAAAATACAAAAAAGTTAAATTTCTTTTATTTTGACTAGGTGGCTGTGACTTTAAATCTGACATCCACCTTTGATTCCAAACAACTTTTATAAGTAACTTTTTACCGTACTTTAAAAAATAAGGGTACTTTGCTCTTTATTTTTACATTTTTGAATCTACCTCGTATCCAAAAAGATACATTTAAATTTTGATATGTGCGTTTTGAGTTTGAAATGATGCACCAACTTTTATCAAGAATAAAATTTTCTGAGAAATTAATAATAAAAAAGTTTTCCATTTGTGTCCAACTTTCTGCCGGTCACTGTATATTAATGACAGAGTATAGATCAGGGCATTTTGGGAGAGTGGTTTCGCAGTTTTTGTCCACACATATCAAAAGCCACAGATATCAAAATAACTTGAACAGAACGGAAAATCGTATTTCGAATTGAAAATCACGAAAACATTAAAACAAAATTATTATTAAATTTAAAAAATATACAAATAACAAAATAGCATCGATGGTGTTATCCACATTAATAAATAATGCAAGATTAAAAAAAGCAAAATTCTCTCAGTCAAAACTCCACTGGTAGTTTTTAATTAAAATTGTACATGTTTCGAACCGCTAGGGCAGTAAAATTTTTTTCTTGAAATCGGCATTAAAATGTCCCAAAATCGTCATTAAAAGCACAGAAATCGTACAATAATGTAGCCCATTATTGTACGATTTTTTCAATAAGTAGGCCTCGGCGAGATGTAAACATCAAACGTCAGACGCGGAGAAATCGCCCGTCAAAAGTGACCAAATATTCAAAACTCGGCCGATAAAGGATCATTTAACTTTTCGTACACATTGCGAAATTGTTTCCTATAGAAGCGCAATCCTTCAGTATACATATTTTAGTAAATTTGAAAATCAATAGATTTGTTGTAGGCTGCACAAGAAGCAGCAGTTTGGTTTTTCTGTCAGAAGGTGCCGTGTCTCATCATACTTGACCTAGGTAGAGCGATCGTCAAAGTCAAGCAACGCCGCGCGTAGTCGGTTCGTGGACGGGTGATCCCTTATTATTATTTTCTTGCCTAATAAAACATTTTTTTTTCCCGATTTCAAAAAAAATATAATATGTACCTCGGCACTGAAGTTCTTTTTATGACTCATGTGGTTTATTTGCCTCGGCCAGAGGCCTCAGCAACTAAACTCCACATGAGTCATAAAAAGTTGAACTTCAGTGCCTTGGTACATAAATAACTATTTTGCAAGAGTCTTGCTATCAAGAGTCTCGGTAGCAAGACTCTTGCTGCCATGACGTCACTAAACAAAAAATGCAAGAACAAGAAGTTGCAAGAAGTCTTGCTTGCAAGACAAGATTTTTCCAGCAAAAGTTGGGCAAGATAAGAATTAATTTAATTTCTTGTCTTGCTTTGCAAGACAAGACAAGAATAGGCCTAGCAAGACAAGAAATCTTGTCTTGTGAAACACTAATTCAAACTTAGCAAAATATGTATACTGAAAGATTGCGCTACTATATAGGTAACAATTTCGCAATGTGTACTAAAAATCGTACAATGGGCTACTTCTGTGCCGATTTCCGAGTTCTTAATGACTATTTACTTTTCATGGCAATTTTACATTTTATTTGTACTAATCGTTGAAAAATATTTTATTTTGGATGCTGGTAAATATATACCTAATTTGTAATGCTCAAAAGTGTGGATAAAGTCGTGAATAATCTTGCAGCAGCTAATTTGCATCTGTCTGTATCCACCTCTCCCGGGGCATCCAATTTTTTTTATCCGGGCCGAGTCCCCAGATAGGGCCTAAACTGTCGGAGGGCGTGGCCCTCGAGGCCCCGTTATTTCGCATATAAATCACCGCGGAAAAAGATAAATCCCGACAAATTGCCGCCGATGATTTATTTATGTTGGAATTGAATATTTCATTACACGCGGCACTTGCTGCCCTTATCAAGTCTCCGCCCGGTCATAGTCCCCAAATTGGGCCAACGTACGAATCTGGGGGTCTCCCAAGAGCACTACGGCGTAATTGGATTGCTTTAAATTCTTTTTTATTTTGGAAATCTCGATTCACTCACTTAATTTAACGAGATCCGCCAACGGGGAGGGCATTTTCGAATAAAAAAATAAAAGGGGCCATAACCGTTTGATGCTGCCAGCCCGGGAATAGTTAGATGTTTCCACAGGATTTTATACACAGTGGGGGAAGCCTACTAAAAAGGAAAATGCGAAAAAAAAATGTCAACCTTAGTACCTCATTAACTCAGCGCACCGGTATGCTATGCTGCCGCTTCTGCGCACCGCGCATTTACAGCGTACCAATAACCATGACGTCACAGCTGCCGACAGCTGTTCGGGTGAACGACCCCGGCGGCCGGGCGGCCTGTAATGCCGAGTAGAAGACAGAGGGAAGAACTCGGCTTCTCTCACCGTTTCGCGCTGTGGGCCGTAGAAGCCGCTGCCGCCGAACTTTACTCACAGTTCGCGCTCTTGTGTACCTTGTTGCTTGGTGTATAAAATAAATAGTATAAATAGAATAGGCTTGCTACACGAGAAAATTACTACCGATACAAACTTATGGAAACATCTCATCATTGAGTCGCAGTTTTATTATACCTACGCCACTCTCCAGTTGACCGTATCGTAGCAGATTTTTGATACGCGCTAGGGGGTGCTAAGTTCTGACGCTGGTGGCATTTTTGAAGACCTCGTCTAAACAGTAGTGATAGCAGGTAGTGCGTTTGTAGGTTTTATGCACAGGTTTAATTAAGAAAATGACTTACATCGGAAATCGGAAATTAAGAAAAGGGCTGACATCGGAAATCAAAAAGCGAATCAAAAAGGTAATGAGATAACTTAGACCATGATGCTTTTATCGTCTCAGCAGAATATATCGACATTTTTTGAGATTTCTGTGAAACGAAAAAAAAACAAGTGAATTTACGATATGTGAAAGTGGGGTTTTAATGTAATTCCGAAAATATTTTTATTTCTTTTTTGGTGACTATAGAATTATGTTCGTATTAAGCTATTTTTTCCTGTATACCCGTGGTTTAAATTTTTGTTATAAACTGAATCACCCTGTATGTTTTATACATTTTTCACTTATAAACCGCCTCTCACATGTCTGACCAATTATTCTTAGCTCGCTAAAAACCTGTTTTAGAGTCATTCTGAGTTCGTTCAAAAAGTTGTCATATTATTATATTTTTCAGAAAAGCAAGCTGGTTCTACATATAGAAACTTCCATTGTGGGTGTAGATCTAACGTAGGTGGAGTTAATTTATAATTTCATCAATATATCACTTTTATTTTTAGATAATTTGGATAATTAATTTAATTGGAAGTAGGAGCGATGTTTTTATATACAAACTACATATTTCAAATTATATTATATTTCATTTAATTTGTATCATAGCGAATTTTTCGAAAATTTCTTATTAAGAAAATATTTGCAAAAATATTTTGCATAATTCTTGCAAGCCGTGACGTGTCCAGTACAATTAATCATCCCTCTGTGGCAAATTTTGATAATACTTTTATATAACTGACGTTAATATAAATACATTTTTGCTAGTTCTCTGTACATACTGTGCTAAAATTAACTTAATATTGTGAAATGATTTATTTATGTTTCAAATTTGTCATAAAAGTTCATTAGTATAATTTTTAAGCTAACAAATAAAAATTACCTCTTCATATTTTTTATTTACGAGGCACATTCAGTTCATATTAAAATATAAAATTTCATATCAATATACAGAATACCTACTATTTGTGAACAATCGAGTTTGCCTTATATCGGAAAGTTATTATTGTATTATTGTATCTCTATGCCACTTTTTAGAAATATGTCGGGATATTCGTTATGTCTTACTTGGTATTCCTGGAATTGAAACTGAAAACATAAAATTCAATACAAAACTATAGTGCACCCAAAGAATCTTGATCCCTACGTGACAATGGTCGACAATGCAATTTCAGTTCGACCGTCGTGACGCAGGGATCGATGTTCGTGATATCCACAGTATCCACACCCTGTAGAATTTTGTTTCACTGAATTTCAAAATAATGTAAACATATTGTAAGACTGGCCCAGGGACCTAACCTAAACTCTATTCAAACTAAACGCAAATGAAACATAAACACAAGTTGTTGCATGGCTAGAGCGTGATACGCACGTGATCGGCTTGCCATTGGCTAGCCGGCAATAAAATCTGACCCGGCGGGCGCGTGCAGCGAGTCGGTGTTTCTGAAGAGGTGTACTGAGTTGCAAGTGGACCTTTATTTTTCCGATATAATTCTTTCGTTGTTTATTAATTGTTGGAACTACGATTTGTGTTAACAGTAGAAATTTAGAGGTAAGGGAATGACTAGGTGTACCATAAAAGTTTGTTTTTCAAATTTATTAACACTGGGGCAAATTACTTTAATATTTAATATATTATAAAATTCATAGAGATCGTCCTTAATGCGGCCCTGCCTCGCATTAGCCCTCAGAATTGTTCACGTGCTTCCATCGTGTAAATGTTTACGCGCCACTTGCATTTAGTTTGAACAGAGTGTAGCTTAAAATTAAAGAGCCTTTGCAAAAATGTCCGCTATTACACAACGACTATTTTTTATCCTTAACTTTGCGTTCAAATTTTGAAATGAGTCACTCTGTTTATATATTTTTCGCGTGTTCGTTAAACTTCTCCTATTTCTGTCTCCCATTCATTCAACGTCGTTGCGAAGGCCCACCCCATCCATTTAAGCGGTTTCTAAAAAGCCGCGAAGCACCAACGTACCGTAAAACAATCAACTGCTTACGTATCGCCCGTTATCTGATTACACCCCCCCTCCCAGCCCGGTTAGCAGGCGGAAACATGCACGAATGCGTTTTTAAACGATCTGTTTGGGGCGGCGTCGCGTTTAATCCGGGGAACAAAGCCCCGGAATTCCGGGCATCGTTTGTCAATCCGGTCAGCTGGATCCGGTCACCCGGAGGGACGCCGCGCCATATTTCATTCCCCGGTGGGCGCTAGATAAATAGCGGTCTGTTCGGGGTTTCTATACTAGATCGCGGTCTATTTGAGTGTACAGGGTGTACCTTTTTCGGTGTTTTTGGGTGTTTTTCTCAAAAATCTCGGTTATTATTAAAGCTAGAGGGTTGCGGTTTTCACGTCACTGTACTACTTTTTTGAGAGGAATTTGTTGGACCAATCAGATTTTAGATAAGTTTTATAGTTTCCGCGCATTGGCGCAGGACTGAAATTTTCGATTTTTTGGAAACCTCTCACCTGGCTACAACTTTTATAAATATATCGACAAATTTAATCAACTATTTTTAAAGATTTTTTGGCGTAGAATCGAATGGAATAATTAGTTTTTTTGGTAGCGTTAATAGTTTTTGAGATATGAACCAAAGTTATATTTTTTTAAATGGAAACCATAGTTGGCTTTGATACCATTAAAAAGAAGATATAATTTAGTGTACTTATTTTTAAAAATAAAGAAGTTATAGCGGTTTTTTTATATTAGTAAGAATTATTTAGTGGTACCTACTGCATAGAGAGCCATGGAAGTTAGAGTTGTAAAACAAACAAATGAAAAATCTGTCAAACCTGCAGTTCGACACAATATTTAATTTTTATTAAACTTTATTAAAAACTTTAAGGAATAATAGGTACTTACCTATTTCATTTAATATACTAAATACTAAATAATTTTGTCATAAATACTGTTCAAATTGCTGGCCATTATGTTGTAAACATATTGTGCATCTTTGGGAACGACCAGCTATAGCATTATGTAGATATATTGGTCTTTGGCGTAGTTGTTCTAGAGCTTCTCTGGTGTCTTGTAATAGCTCGTCATATGTTCGGTATTGTTTAAAAATAGAATTTTTCAAATATCCCCACAAAAAATAATATATAATATATAAATATCCCTATCATATCAAGCCTTTCATAATGTTCAAACTTGTAATTAGGCATTGATTTATCAGTAATTACCACAGTGTTAATAGTTTTGCTCGTGCAGGTTTTGAATAAGCACTAAGTAATTGTGTGAGCCTGAACTGAGCTTTGACAGATTTTTCATTTGTTTGTTTTACATCTCTAACTTCCATGGCTCTCTATGCAATAGGTACCACTAAATAATTCTTTCTAATATAAAAAAACCGCTATAACTTTTTTATTTTTAAAAATAAGTATACTAAATTATATATTTTTAGAAAGCTTAAAAAATCTTCTTTTTAATGGTGTCAAAGCCAACTACGGTTTCCATTTAAAAAAAAAACATAACTTTGGTTCATATCTCAAAAACTATTAACGCTACCAAAAAACTAATTATTCCATTCGATTCTACGCCAAAAAATGTATAAAAATAGTTGATTAAATTTGTCGATATATATAAATTGTAGCCAGGAGAGAGGTTTCCAAAAAATCGAAAATGTCCAGTCCTGCGCCAATGCGTGGAAACTATAAAACTTATCTAAAATCTGATTGGTCCACCAAATTCCTCTCAAAAAAGTAGTACAGTGGCGTTAAAACCGCAACCCTCTAGCTTTAATAATAACCGAGATTTTTGAAAAAAACACCCAAAAACACCGAAAATGGGACACCCTGTACAGCTGCTTCCTCAACCACTGTGTGGTTAAATTTTTTTATACGACTGGATCACCCTGTAACGAAGAAACATCATGAAGATTGGAAAAATTATAGCTCTCGTTTTTTTAATGGAACACACCAATGTTACTACTACTACTATTATCTTGTACCATTTTAGAAATATTTTGCAAATAATAAAAACTCATTTTCACGGACAATTTTTGCCTAGAGAAAATTTTAAAAAACAATTTGATGATTGCAATGGTGAACTACAGTCATCTAGTTCCCTAAAAGGCCCCTTGTCTAAGATAAATGTTAAAAACCTTAGAAATTTGAAAATACCTTAAGATATTTAAGTTAGTAGTAATTATGATCTTTGGTAGTAATCGTCTTTACCGACATCATAATGTATATGTCTAGTCATTACACGTATTGCCGGAAAAAGCTGTAATAAAATGACTATTACCTTGTTTGACTCAAATTTTGCGTCATTTCAAGGATTGCCCTTGTTATTCAAACAGAGTAATCGGCCGTTACAGCGTCTGACTGCCGTTTGTTCAGTCAAATTCTACAAATTTTCAACAAATTACTGAACAAACGGCAGTCAGACGCTGTAACGTTCAATGGTTCGACCGATTACTCTGTTTGACTAACAAGGGCAAGGGCAATCCCTGAAATGATGCATAATTTGAGTCAAACGAGGTACCTAATAGTTATTTTATTACAGCTTTTGCCGGCAATACCAATACCAATAATGACTAGGCTTTCCGCGAAATGACATATTACGCCCGATGCCTACTACATATACAGGGTGAGTCACATCTAAAGGCAGAGCCAAAAACACAAGGCAGAACTCGCTAAAATAAGCACATATGCTTAATAAACATTAGCTCAAAAACGCTTGGTTCTCCATATACAGCGTGTTGAAACTTTTCAAAAAATTATATATTTTTTTAATTTCTTTCGAGCGCATTTATGAATTCCAACCAAATTTGGTACACATTATGCATTGGAGACCTGCTAGTTTGTGCAATAATTTGACCCCGTTCAGATGACCAGCGGCGTAGATACAAATAGTTACTGTAAATAATTGTAAAAAAATCGCACGGTTCTGTGAAAAACCAAAATTTTTGCCTTTTTTGGATATCCCATTCAATTTTGAACAAAAAGCGTCTCTTGGTATTTTTTTATATCTGGTACAGTTTCTTCGTAATTTCCGATTTTTGAAACTAGTGCCAAGGCGATTATGCTGGTATTTAAAATAAAATTATTTGTATCTACGCCGCTGGTCATCTGACCAGGGCCAAATTATTGCAAAAAATGACAACCCATAATATGTATCAAATTTGGTTGGAATTCCTAAACGGGCTCGAAAGAAATTAAAAAATATATATGTTATTTTTGGAAAAATTTCAACACGCTGTATATGGAGAACCAAGCGTTTTTGAGCTAATGTTTATTAAGCATATGTGCTTATTTTAGCGAGTTCTACCTTGTGTTTTCGGCTCTGCCTTTAGATGCGACTCACCCTGTATATGGGTCTATATCAAAAAATTCTAAGAATAAAAATGCTTGCTTCAAGTGCCCCTGTCGTTAGATACAAAAGCCTGGAGCGTAGTTACCCATTAATACAATTTATAAATAAATAATTTAAGTACTTAAATCACACAGTATTTCCGTACACATATTTTGTTTATTTGAAAACATATTTTGCATTTAGTGCTTGTGAAATTGTCCTATTTAAGTTTAATAATAAGCTGCAGAAAATATGGAAAAGCTTATTCCAACAATCTTCCTATTATGGTGACAATAGATGTGTTGAACTGATATTATATAAACCAATTAAATCTATTTTCACAAAAAAAGTAAATATTCTTGCTTACAAGTTATGTAAATATAGACATTTTTGCCATGATACTAAGTGTCATGGATATTTGATTTATCTATTTATGTATTTGTCCTCGTCATTATGTTCTTCCTCGATAAATTCTTGGTTTTTAAAATGATTCTTTTCCTCTTTTTCGGAATTTGGGATGCTAGTTTTGGTTAAAAAATATGGGGCAGAACGTCAGGTTTTAATCGAAGGCTAATGCGTGGATCTTGTAAGAATTTTACCCAATTTATTGTGTCTTCTTCAAGCTGGGTAGGGACGAAATACATTGAAATAAAATTATAGCTTGGTATTTAAATAAGTAGGTACTTATATTAAAAGGTACCTAATTATTTCGCATTCACTATTCATTATTTGCTTGATACAGCAAACAGCACAAAAATCTGGGAAGTATCTGGCATCTAAATATATGAATCAGATTGTATCTACGATTCGTAGCTTATTACATTGGTTTATTATTTTTGGTTTTAATAGATATAATAATAATAAATTATTTGTTATTACGTTAAAACTAAAATATAAAAATTATTTCAGTTTGAACTGTTTGAAGTTTGAAGTATACCAAGATTAGATTTGTAAAAAAATCGACAATTCACAAATAATAACTAGGAAGATTGTGTGAACTTAGCTACAGAGGACTCTCAGCACATCGATTGTATCTAGCGCCATCTTTTGAGAGCAAAAGGAGCAATACCTTAAAATTTTTGATTATTTTTTATTTACAAACTAAGAGTAACTGGCAAAAATGATATATCCCAGAGGAGCCTACTAAACTTATTTATACGCCTGCGTGCAGTTTTCTATATGACCAGACTAGCCCACTATAAATAATAGAAATGAAAAGTTTATAAAAAGGCAGAAGCTTAATGTTTGTCATTGCCAAAACACCCTCTAATTGAACGAGAAAACTAATCATAGCTGGCTGTAGGGTGTAGTAGTTAGCATTATTGCTTTACTTGCACAGTGTTTCAGGTTTAAGCCCGGCGAACGTCATTGTAAAGAAATAAAGAGGCCTTTTGTCTGTAGATGGTGTCTAAAGAAGTATAATAGACCACTTATAAAGTTAGAAAAATATCACCTAGTAAATGTCAACAAGTGACAAGACAAAATCGACAACACAATTATTGCGGTAACAGTCTGTAATTTTTCGAAAATTATCTCCACCCAAGCAGGTGTCAACAATTCTGTATTGTATTGAAATGTATAAATATACATCGATATCCGCGCCCCAGGGGTAGCAAAGTCACCCTCCCTCCCGCCCTGACTGTGAGATGGGAGGTAGGGGGTGAGAATTTCCCCCAGGGCCCTTTTGGGAATGGCTCTTTTTCCTCCCCAACGTAATTAAGGTAATTAATCCGAGGTATCGCGAGTAAAAGTATGCAGAACATCCTTTAATTAAGCCTTTTATCGATCGTATCTGGTAATGGGTGCGAAATAACTGCAAGTTTTGTGTGGGAAAAGTTAATGAATGTAAGACATAAAAAATATAATATAAGAAATAGTTCCCTATATAATTTTCCTCATTTTATAGTAGTTGTTAATTATTTGTTTAACCGAGGCAGAAAATCATGAAAATGTAGCAACAAGCCATAAAATACCTACTTTTAGAGACACAAAATTTTACACTTTTTGACAAAAAATCTATTCTGTAAATATAAAAAAAATCCTAAATTTAAATTTTTTCAAAATTATTTGTTATTATTTTAAAAGAATAATTTACTTTAGATTTAGTAGATTGAGCTGGGTTGATACCAGGGACTCTTTAAAATAAGGGGACCCAGCATTTCACATAGGAAAAGTGAAGCCTTGAGGGGAAGTTTGTTTTCTGTAGACTCCAAGGGGACCACATAAGTGGGCTGGTACAAGGTTATATTATATGTCAGTGTCCAACTGCCATCAGGTTTTATGTGATAGATAGTGCCATAGATTCTAAAGGAGGCAAAAAATTTCCCATCATAATTCACAATTTTTATGTTTTCCAAATTTCAGATACTTAGATGTGACAATTTAGGAATTTCAACTATACAATAAACTTGTTTCATTTGAGAGTTGCCATATTCTGTAATTGTAGACACAACATTGTCAAGTCTAATTTTTAGAAATCATGGAAACCCTTATTAATTTTTACTAACAATCAAAGTACCTGTTATATTCATAGATTCTCCAATAGAATGGCATACTTGGCATCACTGATACCATTAGAATGATGAAAGAATAGGCCTCACTTTGGAAAGTACAATGCTGGGTCCCCTTATTTTAAAGAGTCCCTGGTTGATACGAATTCTGTGCCATTATTTGCCATTATTGCTAACCTTGGTAAGGACTTCCGCTAGCAAAAAACTTTTATTAAATTTTGTAAAATTAATACATAATTCGCTTAAAACACTGTTTTCATATAAGTACCGAGTTTTTGTAAAGTTGTACAAGAAATTTATTACCTAAACCAAAAGTATCCAGGGGCACACATTTTTCATATTATATTCCTTCATTCCGGTTTTAAAATGTCAGCATTTTTATTAATTTGCCATCCATGCATAATTAAAAAATATATTCGAGTCGGTACAGTATATTTTTGTTAATATTTTACACAATATTCGAGTAGAATATAACCGCAACTTTTATGCTATTCGGTTTTGCTGCATAAAGGCTTGTTTTGCCAACAATTGGGTTATTATTATTTATTGCTGAAGTAGAATAGCAGAAATTGGGTACATACTAAATAATATATTAAAACGAACATAAAAACAAGAAATAATGCAATGCGATATTTCAATAAACATATATTGAATTAAAAATGTCAACTTTATGTTATTAAAATGTATATGTTTCCTGAATAGACAGAAATTTATAAACCTCGAAACAAGGAGTAATTAATTAAAATAATAAAAAGCATTACATGTTCATTGGGGTCAGAGTATATCTGTGGTAAGAATAAAATATATCGTGCATTAAAACTTAAGATTGAATGATCCATATTTCTTTTGTTTTTTGTTCTCGATAGAGAGGATAAACAATAGGTGCCTCCACCAAATAATTAAAAATAAACAAGAAGTTCCGCCGTAAACGAGGCTTTATGGCCGCATTAAAAGGTATGCGACACTTTAAGGTCGCAGATAAATTCAGACATTATTTTTTCGCAACGCGCTCGAATAAAAAGTAACGTGCCAGAAATCTCGGTGAACTTCATTTTGTAATTCTCAGGTTTATGTCGGGGCGTAAAAATGAAATAAAACTCAGTTTCCAAACTTAGAATGGGGATTTTAATGGCGCTCTAACCTTTTTTAATTAAACGTATATAATATTTACCTGAGATAATATTATCGGAAATAAGAAAACAAGACAAAAATTTTAACAAAAAATTCCACGTGTTTATGGCTTGAAATTAAAGTCGAACTTTACAAACGTAATGATTTAAATGTAAAAATGTCGAATTTTGTGGATTGATGAACAAATAGGAAATTCACGTAACCAACAATTCTGAATTACGCTACACCCTCTATCCCCTTCTAGTATCATCTGTAGAAGACGCCAAAGTCTCCTACATCTCACCTCTACTAACTAATATTAATTGGAATAACTAGCACCTAGCCAATGGAACCCGTATCTCCGGTAGCTTAGTTGGTTAAGTTCCTACGGCCACAGTATAGGAGTCCCTGGTTCGAGTCCTGGCTGGAGCGCATTTAAAAAATCTAAAAATGATGGTAATAAGAAGACGATAGACTAAAACTGTGGCATTAAATTAATCTTTGTCGGTGTCTTTTTCATTTTGCGCCCACCGCTCAGCAACTTATCGAACCGGAGTCAATTCGCGCGTGGCCAAATTTATGTAGAAGCCGAAGAAATTAGAATAATAAATGGATCTCTTTAAAGTGATATATGAAAGTGGGTCGGGTGTAATTTTTAAAGGCGCACTTCGATCGGCTCCCGGAGTAAACTCGGTTTTGGTTTATTAAGTATTCATTTTTCTAACGCGTTGCTATTGGGAGAGGCGTTCGGGTAATCGGGTTTTATAGTTTCGTACCGCGGGCGATATATTTATAGCGACGCGAACATCGACTACGAGTTTGAGCCTTTGAAAATTACGGCGACTTTACTTTACTTCTTATTGGTAAGAGAAGCGCGGGAAGAATGTAGCCAGTTTCGTGCCTCCATTGCCGCGATGGCAATTTTGGAGTTCGCTTATCCAAGATGCCGATATATGAGATTTCCACATGCGAGAATAGTAAGGAATTGATGAATATTATAACAGATATTCGCAACTTGAGTTTGGGAATGTCTTCGTTATGATTCGAAAAAGTTGAATCTGAGTTTCTTCCGGATGGATCTTGGGTAAGCGAAACTTCTGGTTCCAAGCTTTCGTCCTCGATTGCACGAGACATCCTCAGGGCGCAACAATCACACTGAGACTGATTGTTCTATTACCTCTGATGGTATTTAGGTATAGCAACATGGAAATGAAGGGAACTGGCGAAAATGAACGATATGATTTAGGCTGATTGGTTTTTGTTAGGGTGTTTAAGGATTTCAGTGGATTCAAGGATTTTTCTTTGGATGGGATGGGGTAGGATCTTAGTATCACTATAAGCAAGAAATGGTGCCCCGTGTTCAGGTAATGTTCTGCAAGTGCAGAATGGTCCGGTTAACACAACCTTATACAACGTTCATGTTCTTTAACACGCGTTAATACATGTCCCGTTTCCCCAATATACACTTGCCCACAAGAGCATGGCACACGATACACATCACACGTACTCAATGGTATAATATACTTAATCATACATCTGTCTACTCTAGTTTAAAACTCTTTAATTTTTCCACAGAGCGAATTCTTTATGAAGCTGTTGGCATTTTGTAAAAAAAGGTTTTAATTGAGTCGCAAGGTATCTGGAGAGTTTGTATGCTTCCTTGCATTTTGGCTCCCACAGCCAACTTTTCGCGCAATACAAAAATAATTAAAATCCAGAAAAATTCGAATATCATAAATTTATTTTGCAGGTCGAGGGAAACTTTTAATTGGAGATTTAGATCAAACAATAACTTTGATATGGGAAATTTTTTCTGCAATTTTGTGATCGCTTGAAAGGGAGCTATTTATACATGTCTTTTGTATAGTATTAGTCCAGACCCAAGTACATTTACAACAATCCATCGCCGAATATAAAGAACATAAGTTTACATCCCATATTTACTACTATTTCATGAACCTGTTATGTCGATTTCACTTAAATTATCCATCATACATACTGATATTTTTTTCTACTATAACTTTAGATAATTTAATTAATCTTACCCTAAAAGCCCTTCAGCGGCCCAAGCCGTTCAATGAATGCCTTAGTAAATCGAATTCTTAATAGAACTCGTTTTTACTTCAGAAACTGAACCGAAGTGCCGTTTAAAAATTGCTTCTTCCTTACACTAAATACCACTCGAATGGATTCCGTTTATTATTCTAATTTCTCCGGCTTTTATACGTAAATTCAGATCTAATAAATTGACTTTTACTCGATAAGTTTTAATGCGACGAGCGAGGAGGGAAAAAAGACGTGACAGAGATTAATTCAATGCCTCGCTTTTTGTCATTACATCTCGGCGGTTGTTTTATTTGTGTAAAAATCCAGGGTAAAAGTTCGGGGAGAGTTTTTAAGGCTATGTTAATCTGCGCTTTGGGAGTGGTTAGTTAATTTTTGCTCCTCTTTTTGGATAAGAAGTTTAGGCGGGATTAAAATTTATTGGCTGTCAATTCTCAACTTGTTCCATCGAAGCGTATTTAGCATAGGTAGGTACTTGAAAAATGAATAAATTATTTTCTACAAATTCTGAACAATATTGATTTATTATTATTGATTATTATTATGATTACTCCAGTGTATTTTTGTTGAGGTTAGTTATGAGGTTGTGAATATTATAGCTGATTACCTACTATTACTATGATTTTGTGCAATACCTGCTATAAATTCCTAGTCTGATACTATCTACCTCTTGTCCTGGTATTTTTTGGCCAATTTTAAATGCTTTCTGTTATAAAGTGAGAATGTATACTAGAATGTTTTTGTGGAAACAATAGAACGTTGAAATATAGTGCCACATTTTAATATAAATTTACTGTTTTTGGTGCTTCCTTAGGAAGTTACAGGGAAAAAAAGTTCACGAAAAAGACAGATGTTTTTATATATTTGAAGCTAATAAAGCTATTCAAACCAAACCACGACAACGTAGCAGCTTCAAAAAAATACGAAGAATACTTTTTTTGTGTTATTTTAAAAGGAACATACGAAATTTATGGCGGATTTGAGTTTCCACACTTTTTTCTTAAATTATCATCACTACTTATCCATCTCCGCCACTGCTTTTTCGATGAAATAGATACTTCACCAGTTTATGTAAACTTATTCCAGTCTAATAAGTATACCATATTTAGTTTGAATAGTTTTATTAGTTTCAAAGATAGTAAATAAATATCTTTACTTTTTTGGCGAACAATAATACTCTGCGTAACTTTATTAGGGAGCCCCAAAAACATTAAGTTTTCAAAGTTCTATTGTTTGTCAAAGGTTGTCAGTTTAAAATTGGCCAAGGAGCACATTTTCAGCAAAACTCAAACGAAAGTTGAATATTGTTCCTAAAAGGGAGGAAATTAAATCATATTTTTATTATACTTCTTTGAAAACACACCCGGAAAAAGTTTTCCCGATCTCCGATTTTTTCCGTGCACCGAATAAAAGTACCGAATATATGGCTTTAAAATAGAAATGTACAACAGAAAACAAAATTTAAAAAAGTCAATATTATGCGATCTGATATTTAACATGTACCTATATTACTTGTTTTAATTTGCATGTGTTTGAATATTTAGATATATTGCTGTTATATTTTTTGACGTTTTATCCACCTTATCTCATATAGACTAATAATTTTTTCGTAAGTATATCATAAGCGCATCTAATTTTTCCGAAAAAATCGAAAAATCGCGTTGCTAAGTAATATTTTAACTTTTAACAGGAAGCATGAGTGCTGGTGGCAACAAAAATCCGAGTCGAAGACGAGGATTTTTGCACCTGCACGAATGCATTTTGTTAAAAAAAATATTAGTTGGCATTGTGTTTTTTTGGATTTTTTTGTCACAGGGAAAATTAAATGCCCGAATGGTATTTGACAAGACTATTTCATGAGTAACAGATTATTCTGCATACACATAGCTTACAAAACATACTACCTATTATACAACAGCTGTTAAGTTTTGCCACGAGTAAACTCGAAGAAAGTGCTGACAGGTGCTGTCATACAGTTTTTCCATCTAGAAACCATCATTTGTAATTCAAAATTGCACGTTTGTGATTGGTGGAAATTAAGACGAGAGAAATAGTCAAACATTAGGTTTCAAATAATTTGAGAGTAAACGTGGAAACGTTTCATACATACCAGGGATCCTTTAAAATGAGAAGACCTAGCATGTCACAGTCTATCCCCTAGGAAAAGTGAAGCTTGTTTTCTGTCGACTCCAAGGAAACCACAAGGGGGAAAGTACAAGGTTATGTTTTATGTCAGTGTCCAACGGTTTTTATGTGATATGTCAGTGCCATAGATTCCAAAGGGGGCAAAATATATCCCATCATAATTCACACCAACTTTCAAATTTGAATTGCCTTAAATTACAGAGAAAAAATAAGTTGGGATATTTACCTATGGTTATCTCGTTATGAAATAATAAATTGAGTTGATGTTGATAATCTTTGAACTGATCTACCTTTTTCTTGTGGACTCGCAGCAACATATGCATTGGGATCATTTTTAAGTATTTTAATTTCCAGATCCAGATACTCACATGTACATGCACCTTTTTTAAGTACTTTTGGCCTGAAGGTTTATTATTAATAAAATCCGATGGCACGAAAATGTTATGGGAGCAAATTAATGCCCTCTTGGATAAACATGCCTCCTGTAGTCCCAATAATTCCAACCAGATTTTTCCTGTATCACCCTTTAGGAATCCCACAATTCCCATTACGTGGGCATTACGTATAGGGGTATAGGGTAGTTCAAAACAAAAATCGTATTTCGTAAATTTTAAATTATTAAGCAAATAACTTCAGTCAGGTCTTCAGTTTATTACCTACAGCGTTCTACACAGTTTTTTGGAATTCGAAACACCAAACCGTTTTCGAGAAAAAAATAGTTTAATGTTTGTACTTACCAATTTTGTTGCTCAATAACTATTTTGAATTAGTATGATTTAGTATAACGAGATCTATGAGCTTTGCCCCCGTGCTCCAGGATACCCTGTATTGTCGTGTTTACATCTACATTATTCTTTGTAGATTGGCGCACCAAAATGCTTAAATCTCGTCTTTAATACGTTAACAAATACCGGCCAAAGTTCCTCGCCTACTTCGGTTAGATATTAAATATAAGTCCAGCGGCCACACCGCCTCGCTTCACCGCCAGTTCCCGCATTAAATAATCGCGTAGGCAGACGCCTGGCGTCGCGGTGCCACCGAGACACAATACACCGGCGTTGCGCGCTTCGGAATTTAATAAACAAAGGTGTACTGTTGCGAGGAATCCGCCTTGGCGGCGTCTGCCGGAGGGCGTATGCTATCGGGGTGGGATAAGACACCGACATCGACGGCATGGTAATGGTTAAAGCGGTGTACGGGCACCGTACATAGTAGAATCAATTTCTCGCGGGAATAAGCCGGTATATAGTGTGGCAGGGCGAGTGGTAACGCCAATCGGACTGCCTCGGCCATATTCGCGCTTTTAAACTAATGACTCTACTAGGTGTTATGTACGGTATGCTATAATAGACCGTCAGATAGTGATAGATTTAGGTGCCCCATTTGCGCATACAAGCCTCGAAGAGATTTGAAAAGAACATCAATGTTAAGTAGAATGAAGGGAAATTTACGAGTGGCCCCCTGGGTGATAACATATTATGGAAAATTCGATTTTCTTTAACAGAAATAAAAGGTGTCTGTTGTCCATATTTTCACGCAAGCACTAAATGATTAATTAATAGAACCTGGCTTCGGAAAACCAACGGCTTGAGTGTTGCAGGTGGCTAAAGGGTTGAAATTAAGGGCGTAATCTTGTAAGGAAAAAACAAGATTTTGAAGGATTTTTCCACTCAAGCCCATCTAAAGTATGAAAATGTACATCGTCACTAGCCCGAAACACATAAAAAACATGTTAGACCTAATTAAAATAATATTATATATGTCGTAGGCATCGGGCGTAATACGTCATTTCGGGGAATGTCTAGTCATTACACGTATTGCCGGCAAAAGCTGTAATAAAATAACTATTACCTTGTTTGACTCAAATTTTGCGTCATTTCAAGGATTGCCCTTGCCCTTGTTATTCAAACAGAGTAATCGGCCGTTACAGCTTCTGACTGCCGTTTGTTCAGTCAAATTCTACAAATTTTCAACAGATGACTGAACAAACGGCAGTCAGACGCTGTAACGATCAATGGTTCGACCGATTACTCTGTTTGACTAACAAGGGCAAGGGCAATCCCTGAAATGACGCATAATTTGAGTCAAACGAGGTAATAGTTATTTTATTACAGCTTTTGCCGGCAATAACTGTAATGATTAGGCGTTCCGCGAAATGACGTATTACGCTCGATGCCTACGACATATTATATACCTATTATACAGGAAAATCTAATTTTCCATATGTTATCCCCAGGGGCCACTAGTAAGTAAATTTCCCTTCATTCTACTCAGCATAGATTAACTTTTCAATCCTCTTCGAGGCTCGTGTGCGAAAATGGGGTCCCTAAATATAAAATAAATTTATTTTCAACATACACACTGAAAAAGAAACAAATCCTTTGAACAAGTTGATTATGCCATTCGGCCAAGAGTTTTTCGGTCTTGAATAGGTCCAAATGCGAAGTCTCTTGAACCAAATCCCTACCTCTCTTAAAAGCATTCGCGGATTTTTTGTTATGAGAATAGCCCATTCTATTCGTTCAATAGCTAAATTTCCTTTGTTCCAAGAACAACCAAATCAAATTTGTTCTCGACTTAAGATTTGAGATCTATCTCTTGATCCAATAGCTTTAAATATCTAGTGCCAAAAGCTTTCGGACTTGGCTTAAAGTAATTATTCTTGTTCCAAATACGGGATTGGTTTTACTTTAAAATCTTTCTCTGGGTTTAATCGCATTAAATATCTAGTGCCTAGAGCTTTCGGACTTGGCTTAAAAAAATATTCCTGTTCCAAATACGGGATTGATCTTAATTTAAAGTCTTTCTCTGGGTTCAATAGCATTAGTGACAAGAGCTTTCGGACTTGACTTACAAAAATTGTTCTTGTTCCAGGAGGGTAGTTTACTACGTTTTGGCCTGTAGGTATTGTTAAACCATCCTCAGAACATTTTTTTAAATTTCAATAAAGATATTATAAAATAAAAAAAACTGATATTTAAAAAAAGAAATTTATTACAAAAATAGAAAATGGTTAAATATTGTTTATACATGTTTTGTATAACTGCCTGACTGGCCATAGAAAATCCCATGTAAATGTTTGCTACCCTTAAAATATTGACTTTCCTATATACAGGGACCGGTAGAAAGTTGGACACAAAAATTTAATATTTTTAAACTCTGATTTCGATTAATTTAAATTTCTAGCTGCTAATCGAACAAAATTAAAGTTTAGTAGCAAATTCATATGTTATCCGATGTTAAGTTTCGCCTGCGGTATTTTGTTTTTTGTTATACACAGGGTGGTCGAAAAAATACAAAAAAGTTAAATTTCCTTTTTTTTACTAGGTGGCTGTGACCTTAAATCTGACATCCCCCTTTGATTCCAAACAACTTTTGTAAGTAACTTTTTACCGTACCTATTTTAAAAATAAGGGTAGGTACTTTACTCTTGAGTTATTTCTTTCTGCCGGTCACTGTATGTTTTACAGCAGGATTGTATTAGACTTTTTTGAAGGTCCTTGTATGTTGGGCTCGCATACCATTATTTATTTTCTTTATTTTTTGATAAGCCAATTAAAGGTTATTTAGAAAAAAAACTCTTCGTAAAACCGTTAGAAATAATATTATTAAAATTTTATACTCGATTTGACATGATACTATCATAATTACTGGTAGTTTCATTGAGCTGTGTTTAATTTTTTTTTCTGGAGTAACGAAGGGTTTTTTCTATATAACTATTAATTGGTTTATTTAATTTTTAATTGGGTTTTTCGCCACCAAACTGATCGAAAGACAACTTTTTCAAGTTGCCTGGAAAATTCATAAATTCTTAACAGTGAATGAACGAAACTTTAAACGTGTAACTCAAAAAACAACAAATTTATTTTCTGAGCTTTCGGAGAATAAATCTTCCTCCTTTCTCAAAGATCATGCATGATCATGATCACACTTTGGTAACATTCTTACAGGTAAATATTTGTATCATAATATAATCAGCCCTTTTTAAATCTTAGCAAAACACAATAAATGCAACTTTCAATCTTCCTGCAGAATATCGTGCTTTAATCTTGTCCAAAAGTACACAAAAATTGTTGTTAACGTTTAAAAAGAAGTGACTTAAATAAGGCATTAATTTAAAACTTTTAAACTTAAACAAAACTGAGGTAACATAACGAAAACACAACTGTAAGTTACCATAACTTAGGTATATGTTATCCCCAGGGGCCACTCGTAAATTTCGCTTCATTCTACTCGAGGCTCGTGTGCGAAAATGGGGCACCTAAATTTAAAGTAAATTCATTTTCAACATAGTGAATATAAACAAATGCACGCACGCTATTTGAACATACCGTACGATATTGCTAGTTTATAATCTGATGAATTTAATCTTCAACACGGCATTTATTATCAGATTAAATGAAGAAGAGCACAAGAAACATAAACAAATTGTGAATATACATAAGTTTCGCTATGATGTCTAAAATAAATTCTATTCCTTGTTCCAGATGGTCCGAAAATAGTCAGTGTCGGTAAAGAACGCGTGAAAACAGCAACTCTGTTCTCCTCGACGGACTTCGAATGTCTTGGAGAAGGCAACCCTCCCCCCACGTACGAGTGGATGCAGCGTAGGCCCGCGCCTTCCGACGCACTCATAGAAAGGGGGAGGGAGGCCAAATTGCACATAAGTAACGTCACTTACGACTACCAAGGCGAGTGGAGGTGCAAAATAACGAATATCATCAAAGGAGAGGAGAGGACTGAAATCAGCGAACCCATTATTCTACAAGTTCATGGTAAGCGTTTAGGCAATTTTTGTGGTTATACAGTGTGTCCGAAATTGGTGATGCATGTATTGCGATCTCGGAAACTGTTAGAGATAGAGAAACGGTTAAATGGGGTAAGTTTTAGACAATTCTGTTTGTAATTGAATGCCGTTTAGTTTGCGACTTTATCTCTTTTGGTTTTGAACATATTTTGACAAAACTAAAATGATGCATTTTCGAAAATTCCCTGTAATTTCTTTATTTATGAAAATTTTTAAATTCTCTAAAAACTTTCTTAGGGCAACTTTTTACGCCCAAAACGTCTGTGTAGTCAGATTTTATTTGCAACGTTTAGGTTTTTTGGAACCATCATCAACTTTGTTTTTTTCATATGGGCGCCGTATTGGATTTTTACGGTTTTGAAAAACCTCTTTTTTTAGCTTTCTAATGATGTATCACACCTAGTAAAAATAGTTCGTTTATGGGTAAAAAAACAAAAATTACGATTTTGTGATAAATTTGGCAACGTCGCACAATAAAATTATAAAACTCAAGGAGCTCATAGTTGATTTAATCTCTAAACCACAAATATTAAGAAAATGTCCTTATAATAGTTTCTCCTATGTGAAAATGTTTTGAAATCACAGAAATACTCCTTTTTTGAAAATCTTAATACAATTTAACATGGAATTAAATATATAAACTCTAAAGATTAAATAATAACTGAAATAAAATTGTCTACCACGGATCTGGTAACACGATGACTTGTGTAAAAGGTTAATATTGGACAGAACATTCCGCGTACGCTGTTCGAGGACTTGTCTGGTTTCTGGGGAATACCTTTTGTTGGGTTGTCGTCTATCCGGATAATCTTCCAAATAATTGTAAAAATCCAATACGGCGCCTATATGAAAAAACAAAGTTGATGATGGTTCCAAAAAACCGAAACGTTGCAAATAAAATCTGACTACACAGGCGTTTTAGGCGTAAAAAGTTGCCCTACGAAAGTTTTTACAGAATTTAAAAATTTTCATAAATAAAGAAATTACAGGGAATTTTCGAAAATGAACATTATAGTTTTTTCAAAATATCTTCAAAACCAAAATAGATAAAGTGGCAAACTAAACGGCATTCAATTACAAACAGAATTATCTAAAACTTTCCCCATTTAACCGTTTCTCTATCTCTAACAGTTTCTGAGATCACAATACATGCAGCACCAATTTCGGACACACTGTATGAAATAACGACATGAGAACCAGTTCTATGATCTATATGTTTTAAAATAAAAAATGTAGTGCTAATGCAATTTGCAAATTTCGCATTTTGTGAATTGAATAATCAAAATGTAATTAATCTCAAAACAGTATTTTCTTAGCGCCGATCGGAAAACTCACCGAATAAATTTAATTAGCACATTTTATTGTCGAAAATATCTACGAACGAATTTTGCGTTTTTAACAGGTCAGCATTCCAGATAAATTAAAATTACTGCCGCCTTTTTTGCGATAATCAATGCCGTTGCACCGTCCAGCACACCGTAAATTATTCGCTCGGTTTGGATATAAATAATGCTCAATATAAATAATATACCGCTAATTAATCATGAATTTAATTACCATTAACTATAACGTAAAATTGTTTAATGGCGTGCTTTGTTTCTCTTTTAATATGCGCGGCAGAACGAAAATACCCGTCGGGCTGTTTTTGGTGCATGGCATAAGTTGCTTATCAAAATCGAAACAGTATGTGGTTAGTTAGCGTCAATGCTCCATATCGAGTTGAATTATTAACTGAAATCGGTAATGTACAGGGTTATTCTTGTTATTATTGTTTTTAATTTGGAAAAATGTAAATATGAAAATTGTATAAATTTGCCTTTCGATTTCACTTAATGTATTAAAAAACAAATGAATGTCGCGTTTTAGAGTTATAGGCCAAAATATATTTTTTTAGATGGAGCACCCTGTATATTTCTCGAATATCGAAATCCACGCATTTTTCTGGCTTCAACGATTTATATAATAATATTTTATACAGTGTGGATAGAAATTGTGGAATATTGCTTATATTTCTTAAAATATTCCTCATATCAAAAACATGTTTTAATAAAAGTGTTAGGGAAAAATAGTTCCCGTTTAGTGATATCAAGCAATCTTTCGTAGCACAAAAAATGTGGTTGCCATGGTAACCGATTTAATTTTTGTAAATGGCACCATATACGTCTTTTGGTGAATATTGATACATTGGAACTTTCTGAATACGATACAATACAATTTTAATGGGGTCGCATAAGAAAAAAAATACAAAAAAAAAATAAGTTTTCTATTGGTAATGTTTATTAAAATAATTATTAACATCAAGTTAGCCATGCCAAAATCAGAACAATGGGAAACTGTCACTAGCTGTCAGTTGCTTGTAACTGTGTGCATTGTTACAGTAAACGTCCTTTTTTACTCAATTTTCTGTGTACTTAAGTACTTAGTAAGTTATAATTAGTATTCTAAGTACTTATGTACACAGAAAATTGAGTAAAAAAAGTACGTTTAGTGTAACAATGTACACAGTTACACAGCTAGTGAGAGTTTCGCATTGTTCTGATTTTGGCATGGCTGACTTGATGTTAATAATTATTTTGATAAACATTGTCAATAGCATAATAGAAAACCTAATTTTTTTGCATTTTTTTCTTATGCGACCCCATTAAAATTGTATTGTGTCGTATTCAGAAAGTTCCAATGTATCAATTTTCACCAAAAAAAAGTATATGGGGCCATTTAAAAAAATTAAATAGGTTACCATGGCAACCACATTTTTTGTGGTACGAAAGATTGCTTGATATCACTAAACGGGAAATAATTTCCCCTAACACTTTTATTAAAACATGTTTTTGATATGAGGAATATTTTAAGAAATATAAGCAATATTCCACAATTTCTATCCACACTGTATGTTATATGTTTGCTCTAGTAGTTTGCACAAAATCGTCCTTTGAATTATTGAATGTCGGACAAAATCAAAATTGCCATGGGAAATTCAAAACAACTATTACGAGAATCAGAGATTGACTTTGACAGTTTGTATCAGTTGTTAATTGTTTTGTTACCACATCATGCTGTGAAGATGGTATATTATTGTTATAATATAGGTATTAGTGTAAAAAAACGACATTGTTGAATGTTATGTTTCTTGCTAAAAGAATGCGAAGCGTGCAAGGCGTGAATACGCACGAATACACCCAAGGAGAGTCCTACTTCATCACACGCATTTCAAATATATTTATAATAAATCGAGAATTGCTGGAAGTTTATAAAATAAAGAAAAGAAAAATATACCACTACATGTGTTAACTGAGTGAGAGTATGCAGGAAGCAGTCTTATTATACGTCGTGGAAAATCCGAGACATGCTATTAAAGATGCATCGAGATATTTGCAAATATCATGGAGCTCAGTCCAGTGAGTGTTGAAAATGCATAAGTTTTAGACCATATTGTTATCGCTCAGTTCAAAAACTGTATGAAAATTATAATTGTAGAAGGCCATTTAGTGTTGGAGAGGCAAGCAGGCAGTTTATAGGCGCGTATTTTTATCACTTGTAAATTATCACTATAAAGGTTACACTATACTATTATTAACTAAATTACTACTAGACATTACTAGTCTATTACTATTCCTACGGTTATTACTATTACAAATTCTCTATTGTGGACTGATGAAGCCACTTTTACAACATGTGGCGTTTTTAATAGAAGAAACACTCACTATTGGTCATCAGAAAATAGACGTCAGTTTAATTCAATTCAACCACAAAGTCGAACAATATTATTTTTGAAGGTGGTTTAACTGGACTATTTACAGCTCTTAGGAGGAGAAATTTCTGACCTATTGAATCAAGTTAAATGAGGCGAATGCTGTTAAGAGACCTTTAGATGACATTTTTGTATAGAGTGTATTGGTTCAAATGGAACCATTTTATGGCCTGCCAGAAGCCCAGACTTGACCCCACTCGATTTCTTTCTGTGGGGCAGGACCGGGTATCTGCGGAGAGGTCAAATAATATCGACCGAGTTAAAAAAATATATCTCAGGAGATCGGAGAGATGAACGAGGAAGGTATCGTGGCTAACTACAAAAGAAGTTTATTAGTAGGTATGCTCTCTATTGCACAAAATTGAAACATTATTGAACACCTTCTATAATTTAATTTTATTCATAATAAAGTATCACGTTCCATCCATAAATGTGCCTTTTATTAAGACTAAAATGGCAGAAAAAATAAAATATAATTTATAGAAAATGTCCATAGCAGTATTGGCTTTTACATTATTATTACAACAATTAATATAAACTGTCAAATTTTTGTGTATTTAAAAGTTCTTAGGATAAGTTAAATGCATAATAACTTAATAATGGCATTCGTAGATTAATCGTATTCCCTTCCATCAAAGTTTCTTGCAACGTTGCCAAGGTATGTCCTAAGACCCGTGAGACACTTGCGCATTACTAGGGTATTAGGGTTTGTCAAAGGAAAACCTTGGTAACAACCGATCCCGGCTGTCAAGTGAACAGAATTAATTAAAGGAATAGTTCGTGGTGGATTGAGGCTAATACGGCAGCGAAATAGAATTTACTGAATTTTGATGAGTTTCTAAAATATTTAGTGTCCCCATTATAATTTTAAAAGAAATGGCTCGTGGCATATGGGACAAAATGCTTTGGTAATTGGCAACACCAAACTAGTTTCCAATATCTAATGGATATTATGTATGGGTCTTTCGGAGGTGTGCAGACCACGACAGGTACCTGTTTCGGGCTTGTTGGCCCTCATCAGAAAAACCCAGATTACGTTGGCTAAGTGGAATAGGAAATAGTATAATGCGGTGAGCATTTACCATCCAACGCCATCTAGCTGGTACTGTCAAAAACAAAGAAACACGTGTTGCTTTGTTTTTGGATGGTAAATGCTCACCGCATTATACTATTGCCTATTCCACTTAGCAAACGTAATCTGGGTTTTTCGGTGAGGTGCGCTACGTCTGCCTGATGAGGGCCAACAAGCCCGAAACAGGTACCTGTCGAGGTCTGCACACCTCCGAAAGACCCATACATAATTTCCATTAGATATTGGAAACTAGTTTGGTGTTGACAATTACCAAAGCATTTTGTCCCATATGCCACGAGCCATTATTTCTTTTCAAATTAAATATATATTTTAACAAATTTTAGATCAATCGGTTTTTGCAACGATATAATAGGAATGAATGACTCATGGTAAAACAAATAACACGGTTTTGTTTTGCTTCTACGTTAGCGGGTCGGGGGAAGAAGACGAGGTAGGTAATTTGTTTACATTATCATTTCTTAACTTCAGTCTTTTTATTTTGTAATGCATAATAAATAGTTTTTTGATAGACTTGTGTCTCGTATAATATATTCTTTGAAATATTTATATTTGCAAAATAACCTAACTCGTGTAAAAAAACTGGAAACATTGAATGTGCCAACAATAACATCTTTTTAAAATCATGAAACAAAACAAGTCACCTTTGGTAATGTACCTATCTAGATATTCATATCGTTGGGTTTTTGCGATATATTTCCGGACCTACTGGATAAGCAAAGATTTTCGGCTTGATATGAAAATAATTATTACTTCTTTAAACGCTCTGTATCTCGAAAACTAAAGGTTAATACCCGCATGTTTATAGAAACCTTTTGTCCTAAAATGACTTTTTCTATAAAGCTTTGCATTCTGTTTAATCAAACGGGCCAGAGCATTCCAGCAGTATCACATTGAAAATCCCTGTCTTTTTTCCGCCGTCAAACCTCGAAAAGACTTACGTCTTTTATTTGTGGAGTTTATTTATTCCGGCTAATCCCATGTAGGACGGTGAGAATGGAGAGGGCTACTATATCCGCTCGTTAATTCCCTAACGACCCTAACAACCTGCATTCATTGGGAGAATGCAGGCAGGCAGCCGATACTAGCAGTCTTCTGCAGAGAACAGGGTTACCTAAGGGAACTTTGACTGTAAGGCATGAACGTGCCAAAATGTTTTTCCCTTTCGAAATTAAACTGAGATACAGACACGGGCGTAGCCAGGATTTAGTTTTGGGGGGGGGGGTTTAGTTTGAGAAGTAAATAAAACAACAAAAATATACTTACATGAAATTTAATATCTATATATTTATCCGAAAAACTACGACATATTTATAAAGTTCTTAACTTTAAATGAAATGGATAAATTAATTTCGTTCCTCTGCGCTAAATCTAAAACCATTAAAGAAGAAATCTTCGGCTTTTTCTTTTAAATATATCCACTACTTCATCTGCATGAATTTCTGTTCCATAGTGAATGTTCATTTGAGCCAAACCATTAAGTCTGTTTTCACTTGTAGTGTTTCGTAAATAGTTTTTCAGTCTCCTTAGGCTCGAGAAAGACCTTTCTGGGGTAGCAGTGGATACAGGAATGGTAGCCAAGATTTGTAGTAATGTGTAAATATTAGGATAAAGGTTTTTATCGCACATATCTAGGCATTCCAAACTAGATTTCGGGGTAGGCAGTCTTCTTATCAGCATGCAAGGTAGCTGAAGCTTTGATAGCTAAATCCAAATTTGTTTCTTTATTAGAAACCCCTTGACCTTGACTACACCACTTTTTCCAGTAGTCCATACCTTTAGGTTTATCACCCTTCCTTTTTTTCCCCTCCATTTTTCGACAGTAATAATGATTCACGTATCTATCCTTAACAAGGTCATCGAATAACAGTGCACTAAAATTACTCACTTACACGGTACACTTAATTCTCTTCACTATTCGTTCACCACTTTTCACTTTTATTCGCTTCGAGTTCGCATGGAACAATACTGCCGTAAGCGCGGTCACGCGCCGCGGCGCCGCTTATATAGCAGCCCAGTAGCCGTCCAGAAACTTCCACGAACTTCCACAAAGTTCCGCTCATTTCGACCTAGGGGCGTGGCGAATAATCGAGAAACAACGCAAAGTGTCCCTACAATACAAAATAGTTCGGCTGCAACTGCGTCTGCCTCTCGTCAAAAGATGGCGCTAGGCGCTACTGTTACTACATAATATATTCAAACGTAATAATAATTTAACTCTTCACTCCTCGTATTTTTTCGGTATAATATTAGGTAATATTTTGCTTATTTCGGGGGGGTTTGAACCCCCGAAACCCCCCCCCCCTTGGCTATGCTTGTGGATACAGATTAATAGAAACTTAATAAAATTTGTTTGGTGTCAGTTAAAATATTCAGTGTGTTTGATTTAACTTTATTTTTTTGTTGAGAAAGGCGGGCAATTGATATATCTGTTCAAAATTTGAGATATTCGTTAAACTAACATTAAAAAAGGTTTCTAATAGTTTTTGAAAGAAAGTTCATATTCCAGTGGTGGAAATTGATTATTTATCTAATTTTTTCCAATTTCGCAGTACCCCCGCCTATGGTTATCATCCCTACAACCCAGGGGCGTGCGGTGACATTTTAAGTAAGGGAAGCAACGTTTAAAAACTTACCTATTTGTAATGTAATTCGATTCTTCGATCACTTTTTGCGAATTCGTCAATCACGTCACCATAAAAACGTCGATGCTCTAACATGTTCTGGAGAAGTATATTCTCAATAGACAACAGCGATATCTGTGAAAGTCGTTCATTCATTTTTGTGGTTAAATTTTTCATAGGTGTTTTGCTCTTCCGTTTGTAATTAATTGAAGCTTATCCGCAAAGTTTAATGTGGAAAATCCCTTTATTATTAAGGCATACACTACACATTCACACACTCTTATTTAATTGTTCAACTTTAACATTTTCAACGTCATTCCCGACAGCCGAAGTTGACGGTATTTGCATGTTCATGTCCGTATTGTATTGTCTTCCCAAGGGCGTAGATACGGGGGGGTAGAGGGGGTAATTACCCCTCCCAAGAAAACCAGAACCTTATCCAAATTTACCAATGAAAGTAAGGATCTGATAGCTGCTAGTTTACTAAGCGAAATAGACCTTTGGAAAATTAAATTTAAAAATTTTAGCAAAGAAAATCTGCCAAATTCGGCTTTTGAAACATTACCTTTGTGTGATCCTATAATTGTATATCCAAAAATATATGAACTTTTGAAAATTCTGTGTACACTGCTTGTGAGTGTAGCCTAGGCCGAAAGAAGTTTTTCATCTTTAAAAAGACTCAAATCTTGGTTTAGGTCCACTATGGGACAGGAGAGGCTTGTAGGGATGGCGCTTTTACATATTCACAGGGATATAAAAGCTTGCCCTGAAGCGGTGCTAAACAGATTTGCCAATAATAGTAACAAAAGGATTTTAGATTTAGTTCTATAAAAACTGGTTTATGTGTGCATATATTTTTATTTTTTTATATTTTTTTTTAGTTTATAAATGTTTTTTTAAGATTAGGGTTTTTAAAGACTGAATTATTTTTTTCTTGTTATTTTTTTTTGTTTTGTTTCTGTTTTCATCAAAGAAAAAGTATATATTTATTTTAATATTTTTTATCATTTTTTATTTTGAGTTTGTTTCATTGTTCTTTGTTTTAAGTATATAGTACCTATATTGTTATTCAATATATTACTAGTGTTGGTTTTATTTGGCTTTATAATAGTCTTTACTTATGCATACCTACCCACCTATAAAATCGCAATAAAACCTAATAATTGGGGAACAGACGAATTATAAATAGTAGGTAGTACCATTACCCCCCTTGGAAGAAAAAGCTATCTACGCCCTTGTGTCTTCCATATCGCCCGAGATACGACGCGCGCGACGCACCAACGCAGATATCAAAACCAACTAAACTAAGCAAAAAACCTACTGCAACGATAGCTTCCACGCACGCTTAAAATATACGCGTTCTCATTCGCGTCAGCCAGTGCGTTGGAGGTGGAAAGTTCAATAACCTCTCGACCTCGACTATCGAACGCTACAGAAAAGCTAGCGGCCGGCATAGCTTACATTGTACTGTACTGTCGCTTGGTAGGATGGGCGCAGTCGGAGTCAACGCCGCATTTGCTATAGGCATAACATATTGTAGATTTGATATATGATATATAAGATAATTTTTAGCGTTTTTGATATACCTAGGTAACTAAATTAATTGCTTCCTGTTTAAAAATTCAAAAATTACATTTTATCATTTTACATTGTTTTGGTTTAGGGGAAGCACTGCTTCCCTTGCTTCCATGGACTGCACGCCCCTGCTACAACCAGTAACCAGATACCGCTTCTGCTCATTACCTTTTCTGGTGAAAATCAATAGCTTTTGCGCTCATTCGAAGTATTATGCTTCTCCATTATTCGCACAAAGGTAAAGTATAGCTTTGAAACGAGAATTTTACATACCTAGATTCGTGTATCTGCTGTCGAACAAAGAACAAAAACTTTTTTATGTTACGCTTTTATGAAGAAAGGAAAACAAAAACATCTACAAATAATATTGAAATTATGATACAATTTTTTTTTCAGGTGCTCCTCAAGTTTTGCGGCAGTCAGTCACCCCAGAAGTGGTGGTTGAGAGTGGACAACCGGCTCATCTCAGTATGGTGGTTTGCGCTGATCCCAGGCCAAGATTTGTGGCTTGGGAATGGGGATCGCTTAGACTGGAAGCCGGTTCAGCAATGGGTAAGTCTCATTGTAATTGCAAAGCACCTTTATAACGAATCTGACGACTGCAGGGTACATCCTCAGGGCGTGGCGATAACACTGAGACTAATTGTTCTATTACTTGTGATGATATTTATAGGAATATGGAAATGTAGGGAACAGGCGAAAATGCGGGAAAATTAATGATATGATGTAGGGTGCATGTCTGGTCTTGCCGCTTATTTGGGAAAAACGCGCGCTAACAACTATGTAAAAATAAACCCAGATCACGGTTCCGATCGTTAGGTTGTTCAAGGATTCCAATGGATTCGAGGATTTTTCTGGATTTTTCTGTGTTCGGCAAGTAGGTACAAAATGTCCCGGTTGACACAACACAGTATACAAAGTTCATGTTCTTTAACACGAGTTGATATATTACGTCCCGTTTCTCCAATATAGAGTTGTCCACGTGAGCATGGCACACGGTAGACATCACTCATACTCAATGGAATATCCTTAATCGGTAGGTAATATTGGGATAATTTAGGGAGCGTGGAAAATCTTGTCAGTATGTTACGTCGATTTAGAAATTTGGAGATGCAATCGGTTATATTATGGATATAAGGAAAGAAAGCCATAATGGTCGGAGGGTTATTTACGCGCCTGTTAGCATTATTGTTTTGGTTAGTACATAGAGCGCTAGATACTATGATAAGAATTGGAACGAGAAGTTTCGCTGTCCTAGGATTCATCCAGAAGAAACTCAGATTCATAACATTCTGCCTGTGAACGTTTTTATATAGATCACTTTTATAATTATGTTATCCCACAATAAAAACAGATTGTTTCCATGACGAAATTACCATTCAGAGCGACGAAATCTTCAATTGACGAGACGGAAACAGTTCACGAAAGTCTGCTTTCAACTTAATTCCCCGTTCCCCCTTAAAACCAGAAAGCGAAAGTGCCGCGCTATCATTTAATCCGAAACAATAGAGAGAAGACCCCAATAAACCCCTCCTCATTACAAACATCAACGGTCTACCCTTTCTTTCGGCCATTCTTTAAGAAGTTACCGGGTTTTTATTATGTCGCAATTTAAGTTCGTCCGTTTATCTCTCTTTTCAGCCGAACACGACCGTTGATTGCATTTTTTTATCTCGCAGAAAGATAATACTAACTCGTCGTTGCAAGGACGGTGGCACATTAAAAGGCAGAATGAGAAAAAGCTGGTGATAAATTATCTGGTTATATACGTTCGGAGCGGTTGTCGTGCCCTAGAGGAGAACATTATTTTCATTTGTACAAACAAATTGCTGCCGAGTCAAACTTTGTTTTATAGTCACAGGAAATATAGCGGGGAAATTTTAATTCGAAAATTTGGAGAATTTTTGAGGGCCGCAGGCAGAAAACTAGGCGCAGATGGAATGTTGCCAAATCTCACTAACCTAGCAAATTTTCTTTATCCGTTCACTTTTTCTGTTTCTATTTATTAGATAATTATGTACATACCACCTATATAAGGACCTTCCTATCGAAGCATCAAACTCCGTGGTCATTTACATGATGTAACACAGTTTTGTTATTTTTGATAATAAAAGTATTTGTATTGTATGCCTGTTTTTAAGATGGACAAGTTCCAGAAAATATTTTAAAGCGAAGGGCACGAAACATCCACAAAGTATTAGATGAGGCGGGGAAATTGAAAGATTTTATGCGAGTGAGTTCTATAAATAATGTAAGGTCTTAGTTGTCATTTTGTGCAAAATGAAAATTATTTTTCTTGAAATCGTCATTAAAATGTCCCAAAATCGTCATTAAAAGCACAGAAATCGTACAATAATGTAGCCCATTATTGTACGATTTTTTCAATAAGTAGGCCTTGGCGAGATGTAAACATCAAACGTCCGACGCGGAGAAATCGCCCGTCAAAAGTGACCAAATATTCAAAACCCGGCCGATAAAGGCTCATTTAACTTTTCGTATACATTGCGAAATTGTTTCCTATAGAAGCGCAATCCTTCAGTATACATATTTTAGTAAATTTGAGTATCAATAGATTTGTTGTGTAGGCTGCACAAGAAGCAGCAGTTTGGTTTTTCTGTCAGAAGGTGTTGTACATCATTATACTTGTCCTAGGTAGAGCGATCGGTAAAGTCAAGCAACGCCGCGCGTAGTCGGTTCGTGGACGGATGATCCATCATTATTATTTTCTTGCCTAATAAAACTTTTTTTTTCCGATTTCAAAAAAAATATAATATATACCTCGGCCCTGAAGTTCTTTTTATGACTCATGTGGTTTATTTGCCTCGGCCAGAGACCTCAGCAACTAAATTCCACATGAGTCATAAAAAGTTGAACTTCAGTGCCTTGGTACATAAATAACTATTAATTGAAAGTAAGCATGTTATCACGTAGGTATATTTTTACACCCCCCCCCCCCTATTTTCTATATTTTTAAGGTTAGAAAAAATATTTCAGATAAAAGTTGTAGAAGCCAAAGCAAGATTTTTTCAGCGTTTATTTAGTTTTGTAACTTATGTTTTTTTTAATGGAACACCCTGTGTATTTTTAGATATTTGAAATCTGCTCATTGTCTCAATTTCAATGACGTGCATGTGATATGTTTGTTTTAAGCGTTTGGGAGCTTATAACCTTATATAGGAAAAAATGTCTTAAATGATGATAAGTATTCGCCCTTAAAATATGGATGAACTTTAGTGTGTTGTAAGTTCAATGTAATTTGTTTACTGAATCAACAGGTTTTATACAAATTTGACAGAAATTGACAGGTACTAGGTAAAGGTCTTTTCTGTCAAAGAAAAAGAGTACATGTATTTCTTATAGTTACTAATCATTATGGTTCCGTAGTTAACAACGAAAAAAAATTCCACCAGTTGATTTACGTAATATTTTTTGATAATATTGGGTTATTTACTTAGAACTTTTTCATTCATTTAAACTGTGTGACATTGAAAATTTGAAAAATGTTCCTCTGCACCGCAGTTCTTAACAACAAAAAATGTATTTAATTCTTTTAAATGAACTCCTTTCATCGACAAAGTATATCTACGGCCATGGCACTAAGGATGGTTCTTAAACCTTTAGGTATTATTTGTATGGTTTCGGCAGAACTTCAAACCAATCTGAAACTGTCAGGAGCATGCGCAGTTTCATTTGAACGCTTCAAACATGAAACAGCACATGCACCTGTCAGTTTTAAAATGATTTCAAGCGGTTCGAATTTCTATCCAAAAAGACCTATTATTAAAATTATGATTTTGCATGAAATTAAGTCGGATTTTTGATAGTTATGCTAAATTATCTCGTACTTACTTTAGTAGATCAAAATAATAAAGAAACGGCAATAAATATTCAATATCAATATCCATCATTTTTCTTTTTCGTCTATACGCAGAATTTATAGATCCTTAAAAAAACTGGTGGGAACAAATTTTTAAAATTTATTGCCATTTTGATGTTATTTTGATTTATTAAGTAAGTAAGAGATAATCTAGCATAACTATGAAAAACCCAACTTAATTTCATGGCTAACTGCGATCTCTTAAATGATTTATTTGTAAATTTAGGTCCACATAACTTGCTAAAGGGAAACGCAAATATCAACATGTTATACAGGGTGAGTCGAAGTTAAACCGCCATACTCAAAATTTGAGTAGTATTTTTAAAAATAAATGGGGTTCTGCATATAACATTTTTTCCAAAAACGCTTCGTTTTCGACATACAGGGCGTCAAAGTTTTCTTTTAAAAACAGAAAAAAATTAGTATTTTTGGTTCCATTTATGCTATCGAGTTGAAAATTGGTACTTTTATGTTTTCTGGGACGGCGATTGTGAATTTTCTATCAACTTTCTTCTAGCCGCTAGAGGGCGTTGGCTACGTCGTTACTTTCGAACAAAAGTGTTTTAAACTTTTTTGTCGTTGAAAAATCTGCATTTTAGACAGCGGAATATTAAATTAAATTCGATTTTGAACAAAAAATGTCTCTTGTAAAAATACGAAAACCTTAACCGTTTTCATGAAAAACGCAATTTTGTGTCGCGTTGCGCGTGAATTCGAAAAAATTAAAATTTCGTAGTAGGCTGAGAAATGGGATTTATTCATTTGGAATTCTTTATTTCAAATTAACAATTTTTGTGAAATTAGTAATAAAAAGAACTTTAACCAAGACAACTTTATTAGCAAAAACAGAGAAAAAGCGCTTTAACGTTTAGTAGGCTTTGAAAACAATTGTGGGTTACTAATTTCACAAAAATTCTTAATTTAGGACAATACCTACTGTAAATAAAGAATTCCAAATGAATAAATCCCATTTCTCAGCCTACTACCATAGAAGAATTTCTATGCTACTACGAAATTTTATGATAGAAAATTCATAATCGCCGTCCCAGAAAACATAAAAGTACCAATTTTCAATTCGATAGCATAAATGGAACCGAAAATACTAATTTTTTTCTGTTTTTAAAAGAAAACTTTGACGCCCTGTATGTCGAAAACGAAGCGTTTTTGGACAAAATGTTATATGAAGAACCCCATTTATTTTTAAAAATACTCCTCAAATTTTGAGTATGGCGGTTTAACTTCGACTCACCCTGTATATCGTTGCAATCCGAAAAATGTCTCTTTTAAAATATCCAAAAATGTACAGGATGTTTATTATTAAAATAATGACAAGTAATATGACAGGTAGAAAATGTAATTTTGAACAAAACACTTCCTATAAACATAGGTCCAAAAATGCATAATAAAAAAGTTACAGGGTGATAAATGTACAGTTTGAAAAACATATTTTTTGCAAAAACGTCTACAGAAGTTATGCAACTTAAATGAAACTTGGTGCAGTCCTTTTATTTATTTATTTCCATCGCCCAGAGGCGGAGGGGCGGGGTAGCTTAGGGGGTTTTATACCAAAAAGATAACCTCAAAAAAGTTATCTGTTTGGCCTTGCAACTTCATCACTTTAGTGATGCAATAAAAGTGTACTCTTGTTCTATTACGATAAAATCAACCGTTGGCGTTGAAATCGGCAAAATGTGCCCCAAAACACCTGTTGACTTCAAAGTTTGAAAAATAAAATTTGCAACTACCGCTTTCAAATTTTACAGGTTAATTGTACAATCTAAAGTGACAAAAAATTCTCTATAATCAATGTACCAAAAATTGTTCGCTTTCAAAATGGAAGGGATTGAGCTCGACAAAATTTTGACATCCTTATTTCAAGAAAAGCCGTGATGTTTTTCCAGGGTTGCCATTGGGTCGTCACTAAAAAGTCACTTTTTTAAAGAAAGATCACTAAAAGTCACATTAATACGCAAAACTGCACACACCGTCAAATTTGAATTTAAAGAAAGAGGGAAACAGGACGTTAATTAAGTAGACGTGTATGTACTATGTTCACAAACTTATAGCTTACTTGATTTTAAATTTTCAAAACAAAAATTTAATATAAATATAGGTCCTGAAAGGCATCGTTTAGAAAATACTTTGATTGATTGATTTTTTTATAAAGAAATGCCTAGTCGTATCAAATTCAAATTTGGTGCATAATTTCAATGCATTAAAGTGTACTTTTAAACCAAAAACTTTTTTTTATCATTTTAGAAGAGGCGCCGTGCGCAGGGATAACCTACTGGTTTAAAGTTAAAGAAAAAATAATAAGGCACAGATTTTTTAAAATGTAGGTAATACGATTTCTCACTTAGCACTTAACTCTATAGGTATCATCGCTTGCTCAACTACTGTCCAATCATATCTTAATTATTTTTTAAAAGTAAAAAGTTTGAGTATTTTTTAACGTAAAAATTGTTTTGCAATATTCCAGGTATAATATACGATCAAATTTCTATTGCAAACAATTATTTGAATTTGAACACTTAAGTATAGTTTTTTCATTTGTAGTTAAACTTTTGACTCAATTGCAGATAAGTTTGTGTTCAAAGTTGAACTACAGATGAAAAGGCTGGTTCTTATGGTGTTTGTTATACCTGGGATTACCTGGGAATTTTTATTTATATTTATTTTGTTTTTTATTTCCTGATGGAGTTAATCTATATATGTTGAAATAAAAATTACAAAATCTGATACATGTCATTTGCTACTGTCACACCAATTTCTATATACATATATTCCAAAACACTTTCAAATACTTAATTTATTCCTTCAGGAAGACATGGCCAAAAGTCACTAAAAGTCACTTTTTTACCCTAAAGGGGCCACTTAAAAAATAACATTTTTTCTCAAAAATGGTCACTAAAGTCACTTTTTTAAAGCAAAATTAGAATGGCAACCCTGTGTTTTACTCAATGCCTATTAGGCATTTTTTTCTTAGTTTTGAACGTAAAATTCATCTGTGACATTTAAATGCGGTAGACGATAATTTTATTTTTCGAATTTTGGAATTAACTGGTGTTTTGGGGCACAATTTGTAGATTTCAACGCAGTTGATTTTATCGTTATGGAACAAGAGTACCCTTTTATTGCAAAATGAAAAGTTGCACTAAAATGATGAACCAAAAAGATAACCTCAAAAAAAGTTATGAGTAGATACCTAGGTATCTATAAAACCCATTGAGCTACCCCGCCGCGGGGTACCCCGCCCCTCCGCCTCTGGGCGATGGGAATAAATTGTTTTTACACGAAATTTTTGCACTTTAGCGACTAATGGAGTGCACCAAGTTTCATTTAAATTGCGTAACTTCTGTAGATGTTTTTGAAAAAATATATTTTTCAAACTGTACCATTATCACCCTGCAACTTTCTTATTATGCATTTTCGGGCCCATGTTTATAGATTACTTTTTGTTCAAAATAAAATTTTATATCTGTCATATTATGTTGGCACCATAATTTAGAAACACCCTGTATCACAAGTCTACCTTTCTAAAGCCCGATACCTACCTTGCAACTTTTATATAAAACTTTTTTTTCTATCTGCAAAAATTAGGTAAATAATAGGGGGGTCGGAGTTTTCGCGTGAAGACCCTGCACAGTCTAAGCTCTTCGTCGTTTTGCTTTATTAAACAATGAAATGGAATCTTTATAGTTAGAAAATAGCACCTAGGAATGTTTCAAATTAATTAAATGTTGACGCCCACTCGCGCCAAATAAAAATTCGCGCAAAGTTTCTATCACGCACTAACATAAACGCGAAAGTGGCTCGGAAAAATTTCCCCCGGCCACAATTTGCTCCTCGACGGACGCGGCACGATATCTACACGGAATTCCGCGTATGTGCGAAACATTCAAGACGACAATATCCGCGCTGGTTGGCTCCAAAGCAAACTCCGGGAATTATTCTAAACTGGAATTGCCGCGGCAACGTTCCGGGCGAAGGTAATTTTCTCATTTTATTCGCGGGAGCGGCGGGCGCAGTGATTTAAATTCGAAATTAACTTCCGGAGCGAACGGGGCGTCGCGTCGGGGCCGGTCTCGGCGGTATCAAACTCGGGGTTTTATTCGCGATGAAATGCGTGCGATTCGTCATTTAAATAAGAGACAGGTCGAAGTTGATTATAGTGTGGAGAAGTTAATCAGGTTGGCTGCCTTATTGAACGCATAATTTTTTCTTCAACGATAATAGAAAAAACCAGTCACGCGTGTTTGTATTCCTGGTTGCATAAGAACCATCAAAGGGTGGTGCTTCGGGTATAGCGTTCGTGATAGTGTTAGGAGCGTCGGAGAGCGTCCTTGTTGTTTATAGCAACATTATTATTTGAAAAAGGGTGTGCCTTTTTGGTTACACTTATATACAATGTGTCCACGGCAAAGCGGTATTATAGGTGTATATGACAATTTTTTTTGCATTACAAACTCGATTTTTTGTATTCTGCTCTTGCTTCACCCAAAAACTATTTATAGTATCAACAACAATAATTTATAGAGGGCGCTTAAAAATAAAAATCGCATCAGGCAAAGTGCCTTTTCTGTGCGGAATATTGAAAAATTTTGTTAGAAAAACTTGCTCAGAATTAAAAAATATATGACGTTGTATCACATTAGAGAACTAAATGTTTTTTATTTATAATTTTTTTTAAATATTATAAATGTAATCATAATTTAAATTTATTTATTTTTTCCTAATTACGTGTACAAAATGCAGGAGGTTAATCCGTGGGCCAAAATATTACGATAGTGCCTCACAACTATGCATCAAATCTCATAAGTTACTGAGATACAGGGCGTTGCAGTGCTTTTTTTAACTAAATTATATCTCCCAAAATAATCAAGCTGCTGAACTGAAATTTGGCTCTGTTGTATTTTTAGCAACTGAAAATGTCAATTTCTACGTATCTCAAGGAGGGCGCCACTTCCACTTTTGTTATGGTTCTTTTACTCGTAACTTTTGGATGTTATTTTTTGGCCTTTCAGGTCCATCATTTTAGAGCATCTTTTCATTTTACAACAATAGTAGATAAGTATAGTCGTTTCATATCGATATAATCAATCGTTTACGTTGAAATTGAAATAACGTGCCTGTTGCCGTATATGAACAGCACATAGTGCTGCCCTTCAGAGTTTCAGAGGTATACCTTGGTACCTACTATTAGGTACTAAAACAAATTGATTTACTTTTTATATATTATTAAAATTACTTGCTCTAAAAATATGGCGTTGAATACAAGTAATGCGATGAAACCTGAAATCATTTATATAGTGTGTTCCAAATTTTACCTTCACCATAGGGATCTTGGTAACTGTAAGACATAGTGTGTCCGTTAAATGAAAAAAGTTTTAGACAATTCTATGGTTAATCTGATGCCGCTGAGAAAGCAACGCAGCAACGCTAATAGACCGTCAGACAGTGACAGATTTTCCTTACTGGTTTACTGACTCCGCCAGTTATGCCCTTCGAATTGGTCAAATCCTCACTAGCCCAAAAATTGATTGGCAGAAGTGACGCGTGGGGAAAAATGCACGGAATTTTTTTTTTCGTCAACTGATTTTGTCAGGGATAAAATGAATTGCAATAAAACTTTCTATATAGTTTCAGAGGCATAAGTGCAGAAATCAGTTGACAAAAAAAAAAAATTTTCCGACTTATTTTCCGACCCAAAAGTGCATTTTTCCCCACGCGTCACTTCTGCCAATCAATTTTTGAGCTAGTGAGTAGAGATTCATGGCTTGACTTGATATTCAAGCTACTTGACTTGACTTGACTTGAAATCAAGTCAAGTTCATGTCAAGTAGTAATTTTCCAATATCAAGTCAAGTCAAGTACTTATTTATTTTTTCAAGTACTTGAAAAATCAAGTTTTTCTTGAAGCTACTTGATTACTTGATTTTTTTTTATCAATTTAATATTTTATTATCAGTTAGGGCAGTTACAAGTAAATAATAATAATAAACCTTTGCCTTGTACACTTTTTTGCAAAACTAGGAAAGGACTAGGAAAGAACAAAAATAAACTATTTCAAGTCCACTTTTTAATGTTACCATTTACCATCCACGACTTAAGGCACATTAGGCATCTAGTGGATTTGGCGCTTAACCGATTTCGCGTTTTTGTAACTGTCAAAGCAGCCCTGGAAAACTGTCTTTCAATAGGAGCTGAAGACGCTGGAGTTGACAAGAATAGAGATTCATGGCTTGACTTGATATTCAAGCTACTTGACTTGACTTGAAATCAAGTCAAGTTCAAGTCAAGTAGTAATTTTCCAATATCAAGTCAAGTCAAGTATTTAATTTGTCAAAAGCTTGATTTTCAAGTCAAGTCAAGTAATTTGTTTGTCAAGCTACTTGACTTGATGAAACCCTACTAGTGAGGATATAAGTTTTCACCAGTTCGAACGGCATAACTGACGGAGTCAGTAAACCAAGTCATTTTTTGTGTGATCTGCCAAACCCTTAATTCAACCCTTTTTCCACACGCTACACTTATGCCTTTGGGTTTTCGAGGTCGGAATAGTATAAGAAATCGTACGGTGAGAATTAGTACCTTTTTTCTGTTTTGAAAAATCGAATATGTTTTCCCCGGGGGCCAGAATTAAAATTACTATTTTCCGACTCAGCATCGATTTACCTTTCAACCCTCTCCAAGGCATACATGAGAAAATCAGTAAGCAAAATCTGTCACTGTCTGACGGTCTATAACTGCGATCGTTTTCGAGGTATTGCCAAAAAAACTGAATTTTCCCGTTTTCGTTTTTGTTAAATAAATTAGAAACCAATTGGTTACTTGGGGACTTTGGCATTATGAAGACACTGTTATCCATCCCTTTTAACGGCAATCTCAGTTTTGTTTTCGAGATATGAGGTACAAATTTTTAATTTTATGAACTATTTGTCAAACGATGTGTCACTCTAATGATATTTTTATTAGGTGTGTTTTAAAAGCGTTCTTTAAAGCTAAATGCTTACTAACTACCATTTGTGCCAATTCATCTATTTCTAAAATTATATGATTTAAAAACTCATGTACTCTTCTTGCACTGGTGCTCCATTTTGTTGAAAGCAAATTATATGCATAAAGTAAGGATACATAATTTCCAACAAATGAGAACCAATCAAAGTTCCAAACACCAAAATGCCCTTGGTTCTTTATGGTGTGAACCTCATGCGGATTTTCATTGCCCCAGTGATGGTTATTTTTGCTATTTGGGATGCCATTACTTACTTTTGCTTTCAAATTCTTTGGATAAGGAATCCCCAAATCCCGCGTTAAATCAGTAATTATTGATTTTCTGGGTTGTTTCCAAAATAATTTACAATATTTTTGGATGTACGTTCTAAATAAATGTTGGAACATTTTGTAGCTAAGGGCATATTGTTCTGGAAATCAGTGCCGATAAATATTGCAGGCCAGCATAGATTTTTTTCTGCCTTCTCATTATTAAATAGCATGTCCACTTTTTCTACATGACTAGCCATTGCACTTAAAAAACTTAGTTGCGATATAGAGGAAAGTCGCCTAATTTCGGATGGTTTCCTAATTTCGGGTAGTGGCTTATCTAAGAAGCCATCTATACTATGCAAAAAGTCAAATTAAGCCCACTATGCAATATTGTGGTGGTACAATCTCTCTCCATTAGATGGCAGCTCCAAACGTCTAAATTGTCCTAGGTAAGTTAATATATTAATTAAGCCGGTATTCTAGTCACAATTAAACAGATTTCAAAAATAACAGTACTGCATTACTCTAACCTCAAAAATGTAAAGGTGCCTATTTTCGGATAGTCTGACGTTCCTAATTTCGGATACCAGAAACCCAAAATTCTGGCTTAATATAATATGCTGGTTGCGAGTAAATTGTTTATTTTCAGAAAAAGTGACAGATCCATTGAAACTGGCTATTATAATGAAGTCAGAGGAAAACAAATGGGATACCTATCTATCCTAAAGTCTCCAATTTGGTTTCGGTCCCGAAACATTGGAAATTACATCAAACAAGCTAATAAAGAAGCTAGAAAAAACGTATGTGTGCGCCTTTTGTTTAAATATATAGTTTTTACACTTGTAGAAAGTAGTCCCTTAATTTCGGATAGTGCCCGAAATTAGGAACCTTTTTTCAGTCGCACCAAAATGTACCGAATTCATATACCGTCGTTTTCTTGAAAAAAAAAACAAATGTAGTAAAATTCTTTTGACAATAAATAATTATTGTTTCATTATAACAATTTGCATATGCTTATATGAAAAAATAAATAAAAAACATTTCTGTATAATAAATACTTAGTAAATTGAAGTAGTATCCGAAATTCGGCGACTTTCCCTTAATCTTTATTTCGTCCCATTTAAGGCCACGAAAGCAAATTTTCTTCTTTTCGTTTTTTTTTTCACGAGTTCATTTCAAATTTTTAAATTGAACCGCTTGTCCAAACTAGCTAAAGCTGATAAGCTTGCGACACGCGCACGTCAAAAAAATTGATTTAGTCCCCCCCCCCCATCACCTCTCCGGATAAGGAAGAGACGACAAAGCGCCCAACCCGGGCGAAACTGGCCCTTTTTATAACGCGGATTCTTATAAAAATGACGATAACGATATTTTTTACGGGCGGCCCTTTCATTCCCGCCCGCCTTTACGACGGCGGTGGCTCCGGGGCAGTAAACATCCGGGTGCCGTTCCGGAGGACACGTTATCTGATTGTCCGGTTTGCCGGATGTGATGGGCCCCTGCTGCTGGCCGACTCTGCGCGGCCTACTATGACGCCGAATGACCGGAATCGCTTTCTTCGGCATTTTTTGTCTGACTGTTATTGACGCTGTTCGGGATTTTCAATATTCAAAACAGAGTGGTAAGACACTCAAAGTATATAGAGCTCAGCGGCGGCTCGTCAGGGGAAGTGGTGACAGTTTTTGAAAACTCGAAGCATGGACTTTGGAGGTCATGGTCAATTTTGTTTTATTTTTTTTATATACAAATTATATTTCATTGTTTCTTTACTAAGAAGACTGATTTTCATATTGAGTTTTCGTAAATTCAACTTAAATAACACAAAAATCAAAATTAGTTGCCAAATATAACATTTTGTTTCCGATTAAAAAAAATAACATGTACCTCGACACTGAAGTTCTTTTTGTAACCCATGTGTTTTATTTGTATCGGCCACAGGCCATAGCAACTAAATTCCATACATGCGTCATAAAAAGTTGAACTTTAGTGCCTTGGTACCTACATATAATAGTTATTTATGTACCAAGGCACTGAAGTATTTTTATGACTCATGTGGAATTTAGTTGCCCAGCCTGGGCAGCCGAGGCCTCTGGCCGAGGTAAAAAAACCACGTGAGTCATAAAAAAACTTCAGTGCCGAGGTACATATTATATATTTTTGTTGAAATCGGAAAAAGATGTTTTATTAGGCAAAAAAATAATCATAAGGGATCACCCATTCAAAATAGATTGATATTCAAACCTACTAAAATATTTACACTGAAAGATTGCGCTGCTATAGGTAACAATTTCGCAATACATAAATAACTATTTTTTTACAAAAAAAGGTTTTTGCAGAAAAACATATTATTTTTTATAAAAAAACAATGGAATAATGTAATATTTTTGTACCAAAACAAATAAACAATACTGGAGTTATTCTTATTCAAACCAAAATTTGTAGTATACTCAATGGCCTGAATAGGATTCCATTAATTATAGGTAAGTATCTACCCCATATCGTGTATTTATAACATATTGAAAATTTATAAAAAAAACTGCGCTTGATTTGTGGCTTTATAAAAACGAACAGGATTCGATTTCAGAGTAAATAAAACGTTGAAATAGCGATTTCCAGATTATTTTTTTTTAATGAAAATTACATCGAATATAAATATTGTTAGTTGCGTATGGAAATAGATGATGCCGAAGTTTTAATCAGTTTTATTTGTTTTAAGCAAGTAAACAAGATCTGTATCGTGTATAGGCACTGTGAGAGATTTTTTTTGCATAAAATATTTTCATGCTGATTCACAACGTAGATTAGGTACTCGAATAAAGTTGTGTTACAACGAATTTTAAAATATAGGATTAAATAGATGCCATGAAAACTGCAAAAATAATATTTTCTACTAGGTATAGTCCAACGCACGAAAGAAAACGTTTCTAAAGAATGCGGGCAGCGTTGCGAGATTTCCTATACGAGTAGTCGTTATTTATTGGCAAATACAAGTTTAAGCATATTGAAGCCGAATTTCTGAACTCTGTAATACCGAAAAAATAAAGCTGGCATCGCGCGACCACTTACTCATTTTTATTTATCATTTATTTTTAACGCGGTGTAATAAAACACCTATTATATATTTTTCAACATCGTCGCGTCTACAGTCGCCTTTGAAATACGGCAACAAAGCACTTCAGCCAGAGAATCGACTGACAAAACCAGTTACCCAACGCGTTTTGTGCCTGTTTCTATAGTACGTAAAGTTAACTGCCTATATTTGGGCTACCACAGAGCGCTCACTTTTTTGGCCGCCGGCACACTTGGCAGAGAGCTCAGTGGCGTTTCGTATGTTCGGGAGTTAACGTGCGCAAAATGAGTAAACAGGGAATAACGTTGCATTCTCAAGCACGAGAAATAACTGCCAATGTTATAAGGGTTTGCCTTCCTCCATAGTCTAAGGCATCACCGTTAAGAATAATATTAACAATAAATTAAATAACAATTATAGGAAAATTAAGTCAGTGAGTTACATAAAATTGAGCTACGCCCCTGAACTGTTCTTCCCCCTTAAAGGTGGAGTGTCAATCAGGCGGCTGCTGCAACGGCTACAACCGCGCGGCTGTAGACGCGCGACTTTTGTAGTGCGTCTTCAGCCTCCTATTCAAGTGTCAATTGGGCGTCTGTGGTCGCCTTTGGTGCAAATATTTTGCACATATTTTATACAAAATCAGTTTTTAATAGACTATCATCATGGAGAAAGCAGTATTTTTATGCTGCGATTTAGAAAACCAAGAAGAGGTGGAAGAAGAACTCTTATTATTCTCTGTTATGGCAGATTCTTTCCGAAGCAGTCGATATTTTTTGTACCCGAGGAGAGGAGGGCGTTCAAAATGTGTTTGTTCGGAGATATCTTTTACAAGATGAAAGCAAATTTCGAAGTTTTTTAGACTTAATATCAATCAGTTCAATATTTTGTATTAGCTCTGATTGAGAAAGACCTCAAAAAGCAGTGCAAATCGGCGTGGCCGCGGCGGCTGTCGCGACTAGACTGGTATTTTATTAGCAGCCGCGCTGCCAGAGTCGCGGCAGACGCTTCTGTCGCCACGCTGCAGTCGCGAGATTGACAACACATCCATCCATTTCAATGCACACCACTACTTGATGCAAAGTCGCCACAGTCGTGCGTCTGCAGCCGCGCGGCTATAGCCGTTGCAGCCGCCTGATTGACACTCCACCTATACGTCAAACGCATTCTGCCGCAAGGAGGACTATACGTCTTTTAAAACTATCGTTTTTGGTTTTGGTAGAGTATGCAGATGATGCACTTTCGTGCCTAGTAGTTCTCCAAAACACCATCAAGTCCAATTTCTAATGAATCTTATACTTAAACTAAACATCGACACGAAACAAGAAACAAATTTCCCACAACCACAAACCAAACATCATTTACAGACAAGCGGGAACCGCAAGCAATTTAACCCGGTCCTCCCAAATCTCCCGGCCGCCTGCGACGTTTCCTCTCTCATTGTGTAAGCTGCAAAAACCGGCGAAGAGCCAGGTTAAAGCAGGCGTGAACTCGTCTGGAGTGGTCGCGTTTGGAAGCGAGATTGACAACACATCCATCCATTTCAATGCACACCACTACTTGATGCAAAGTCGCCACAGTCGTGCGTCTGCAGCCGCGCGGCTATAGCCGTTGCAGCCGCCTGATTGACACTCCACCTATACGTCAAACGCATTCTGCCGCAAGGAGGACTATACGTCTTTTAAAACTATCGTTTTTGGTTTTGGTAGAGTATGCAGATGATGCACTTTCGTGCCTAGTAGTTCTCCAAAACACCCTCAAGTCCAATTTCTAATGAATCTTATATTTAAACTAAACATCGACACGAAACAAGAAACAAATTTCCCACAACCACAAACCAAACATCATTTACAGACAAGCGGGAACCACAAGCAATTTAACCCGGTCCTCCCAAATCTCCCGGCCGCCTGCGACGTTTCCTCTCTCATTGTGTAAGCTGCAAAAACCGGCGAAGAGCCAGGTTAAAGCAGGCGTGAACTCGTCTGGAGTGGTCGCGTTTGGAAGCGAGATTGACAACACATCCATCCATTTCAATGCACACCACTACTTGATGCAAAGTCGCCACAGTCGTGCGTCTGCAGCCGCGCGGCTATAGCCGTTGCAGCCGCCTGATTGACACTCCACCTATACGTCAAACGCATTCTGCCGCAAGGAGGACTATACGTCTTTTAAAACTATCGTTTTTGGTTTTGGTAGAGTATGCAGATGATGCACTTTCGTGCCTAGTAGTTCTCCAAAACACCCTCAAGTCCAATTTCTAATGAATCTTATATTTAAACTAAACATCGACACGAAACAAGAAACAAATTTCCCACAACCACAAACCAAACATCATTTACAGACAAGCGGGAACCACAAGCAATTTAACCCGGTCCTCCCAAATCTCCCGGCCGCCTGCGACGTTTCCTCTCTCATTGTGTAAGCTGCAAAAACCGGCGAAGAGCCAGGTTAAAGCAGGCGTGAACTCGTCTGGAGTGGTCGCGTTTGGAAGCGAGATTGACAACACATCCATCCATTTCAATGCACACCACTACTTGATGCAAAGTCGCCACAGTCGTGCGTCTGCAGCCGCGCGGCTATAGCCGTTGCAGCCGCCTGATTGACACTCCACCTATACGTCAAACGCATTCTGCCGCAAGGAGGACTATACGTCTTTTAAAACTATCGTTTTTGGTTTTGGTAGAGTATGCAGATGATGCACTTTCGTGCCTAGTAGTTCTCCAAAACACCCTCAAGTCCAATTTCTAATGAATCTTATATTTAAACTAAACATCGACACGAAACAAGAAACAAATTTCCCACAACCACAAACCAAACATCATTTACAGACAAGCGGGAACCACAAGCAATTTAACCCGGTCCTCCCAAATCTCCCGGCCGCCTGCGACGTTTCCTCTCTCATTGTGTAAGCTGCAAAAACCGGCGAAGAGCCAGGTTAAAGCAGGCGTGAACTCGTCTGGAGTGGTCGCGTTTGGTAGCGAGCAGGAAATTCGGCAAATGGCCCGGACTGGCGGCGACGAGGAAGCTCGGCTACGCGATTTGTCAGGGTGTGCCGAGTGGGGGAGATTTGACAAAGTGCGGGAGATCCGTGCGTGGATCTGTTAGAATTATTGTAATTTGAAGGAGGCAATTCCGCAGAAGTTGCAAAAACATATTTTACTGTAGTTTACAAAAAAAATACAAATAAGCTGTATAGGATTGTGCTTTCCCAAGTAACATTTAAAGTTGCATAAAAAAAACGTGAAGACGTTGTTGCGACCAATAATACAACTTGTCTACAAACGTATCGTCCTTTTTACAACTCCTTTATGACTGAATATGGACGGTTGTATCTGACTTGATTGTATATGACTTTTATAAGTCCATTAGGTCGTGTAAATTCAAAGATACATTAACGTCATAAAGAAGTAGCTCTAAAGTTGTGAAGATCTCTATTAATACCTTCATATTACCAATCAGTCGTAAATATGGAACGTAGTGTTATATTGTGCAGTGTTTGCTTGTAATACGAAGACATTTCATTCTGTCTCGACCGTAAGTGGTAAAAACGAAATTATACGTTGGTGATATTATGCAATAAAGCATCTCGGTTTTTGACGATTGTACTCAACGGAATCCATTGCGAATTTTTATTTACTGTGAAAATTCTAAATATACCTCGAAAATGTACAATGCGCCTTTAAAATAATGGAAATTAAAGGAAATGAAAGAAAAAATGTAAAACATGAACGTGCTTTAAATTAAAATTTAAAGTGTTACAGTTCAATATTTTGTATTAGCTCTGATTGAGAAAGACCTCAAAAAGCAGTGCAAATCGGCGTGGCCGCGGCGGCTGTCGCGACTAGACTGGTATTTTATTAGCAGCCGCGCTGCCAGAGTCGCGGCAGACGCTTCTGTCGCCACGCTGCAGTCGCGAGATTGACAACACATCCATCCATTTCAATGCACACCACTACTTGATGCAAAGTCGCCACAGTCGTGCGTCTGCAGCCGCGCGGCTATAGCCGTTGCAGCCGCCTGATTGACACTCCACCTATACGTCAAACGCATTCTGCCGCAAGGAGGACTATACGTCTTTTAAAACTATCGTTTTTGGTTTTGGTAGAGTATGCAGATGATGCACTTTCGTGCCTAGTAGTTCTCCAAAACACCATCAAGTCCAATTTCTTATGAATCTTATATTTAAACTAAACATCGACACGAAACAAGAAACAAATTTCCCACAACCACAAACCAAACATCATTTACAGACAAGCGGGAACCGCAAGCAATTTAACCCGGTCCTCCCAAATCTCCCGGCCGCCTGCGACGTTTCCTCTCTCATTGTGTAAGCTGCAAAAACCGGCGAAGAGCCAGGTTAAAGCAGGCGTGAACTCGTCTGGAGTGGTCGCGTTTGGTAGCGAGCAGGAAATTCGGCAAATGGCCCGGACTGGCGGCGACGAGGAAGCTCGGCTACGCGATTTGTCAGGGTGTGCCGAGTGGGGGAGATTTGACAAAGTGCGGGAGATCCGTGCGTGGATCTGTTAGAATTATTGTAATTTGAAGGAGGCAATTCCGCAGAAGTTGCAAAAACATATTTTACTGTAGTTTACAAAAAAAATACAAATAAGCTGTATAGGATTGTGCTTTCCCAAGTAACATTTAAAGTTGCATAAAGAAAACGTGAAGACGTTGTTGCGACCAATAATACAACTTGTCTACAGACGTATCGTCCTTTTTACAACTCCTTTATGACTGAATATGGACGGTTGTATCTGACTTGATTGTATATGACTTTTATAAGTCCATTAGGTCGTGTAAATTCAAAGATACATTAACGTCATAAAGAAGTAGCTCTAAAGTTGTGAAGATCTCTATTAATACCTTCATATTACCAATCAGTCGTAAATATGGAACGTAGTGTTATATTGTGCAGTGTTTGCTTGTAATACGAAGACATTTCATTCTGTCTCGACCGTAAGTGGTAAAAACGAAATTATACGTTGGTGATATTATGCAATAAAGCATCTCGGTTTTTGACGATTGTACTCAACGGAATCCATTGCGAATTTTTATTTACTGTGAAAATTCTAAATATACCTCGAAAATGTACAATGCGCCTTTAAAATAATGGAAATTAAAGGAAATGAAAGAAAAAATGTAAAACATGAACGTGCTTTAAATTAAAATTTAAAGTGTTACAGTTGTACAGGATCGTTCGATATGTCGAAAATACATGTTTTCCACTCAAATTTCTATGATTTGTGCCCACAAATTAAATTCGAAGTTTTGCCACTTTCGTAAGACAAACATGGTTGTCCTATTTAACTGAATTTCTGATGGCAAACAGGGCCGACGGTGCTTATATGACTTAGTAGTTGTGAAACTTCAATCAAACCACTAAGAGGTCATAAATAGTTCTAAAACTGGCAAACGACTACTAAGAGGTTATAAAGCGACTAAAACTAAAATCAAAATAACAGAATAAGTATTTATATGCGCATGCGCGTGGAGGGCTGTCTTTAGACATTTCTGCGGTCCGGGGTAGGTGCCTCGTCAAGTTCGTAGTAGTGCTAGTAGTAGTAGTATAAAAAAATAAAGATTTGTATGACAAAACTGATTTCATTCCAAATTTTTGTAACTGCTCGTCTATAACTTCCTTTTGTAAAACTCATAATAATTTTTAACAGATGCTGATATGCTTAATGCTTATACTGTCTTATTACTGCTTTACATTTACTGTATGATATATATTATGGCACATCATAATATGATACATAATATGATACAATAAATTACGTCTCACTTTTACTATTGACCCTACGAAAGTCGTATAAAGGTATTTTATTAAAATTACCACTTACTGGGGTCATATTGAGGTTGAAATTAATATTAACACACATGTGCACTACTTTCTTACCGTCATGTTCTCATTTTTATGTCGTATTAAGATCTTGCTTAAAACTGTTGTACAACATCTATGACTTCCACTTACTGATGTCTTATAATATATTTAAATCGTCTTTATACGACTATCACTCCACAAAGTTTTAATGTGGTCAAATTATTTTCTTTACAACCTTCGTACAACTATATTTCTAAAGTCGTAAAAGTTGTTGTATTCTCAACGACGGAGACCTCTTTACAACCTTATAATAACCTTTGAAAGACTATAATGTTGACGTTAAAGTAACCATGTTATGCCTTTTATAAGACTTTTATAGATCAATTACTTTCACGCTTCGAGTAAATAACATCCTAACAACTACTATAAGACCTATAGTTATTTTGACTACCCTAAGCGACAATTTTATAACCCTAATACAACTATTTGGACTTAAGATAAATAATTATAACTTAAAATGTTACTTGGGTTGGACCCGTTTCACGCGTGTCTTCTTAGGCATTGATACATGAATTACCAATCATAATAAGAATATTATACCTATATAGACCCGGAAATTATGAAACTTTCGTGGAGTTCATCGGGTTTAGTGACTCTTCTCTAATAAGTGTCATATTGTGTAAGCATGTTATAGAATGTCGAAAAATAGCTCTCTCTCTCTCTCTCTCTCTTGAATTTTTTTGTGAATATGGCATTAACTGCAAGAATGCTGCAAGACTACACGATTGATGAGACCACAGTGGTTTCAGCAAGAGATAAAATCATCTAGAGTAGATTGTAGATTATAGATTTCTTGGGGGTCGTTTTTTTGCCCTTACGGCCTTTCTTCACTGCGACCTAATTAGATCTTTTGTGAATGACCCTGCTCTAATAAATTCCAAGGTCACCTAGGCTTTTGACGAAGCTTAGTATTTTCCTTGGGGCTAAGTTGCCAATTTCATTTGGATTTATATTGATCCTTTCGAAATATTTAAGTCTGTTGCGAATTAAGAGGGGACACTCACACAGTATGTGCTCGCTAGTCTCATCCCGTTCGTTGCAGAATCTGCATAGTCCATTGTCTGTTTTGCCCATTTTCAATCATCTAGAGAACTTCAGGGTCTCTTACACTAAATCTAATTAGATACCTATCTAATATGGAAGACCAAATGCTTCCATTAAAATATCTGTGCGCTTATTCTCTCCATGTCTGCGCCACTTCTACCGAGTGTTCATTACGTAACCACCGCTAAATGTACAACTTTGTAGAAAGATTTTTTTTATTTTATACGAAAATAATGATTTCTAAAGTGACTTTAAACAGCATAAGAAACTCTAGTTGGCGTCACAAAAAGAATATAGGACATAAACGTCACGCAGGTTTTAAAAATATACATATTATACAAGCAACATAATATTTCACTTTTAAGGTTTTTTTAAGGTTGTCGTCAAACACAACGTAAAGATTAATGCACCATATAATATTGACAAAAGGTCTCTAAAAAGCCACATCGATTATAACTATTTACGCAAGTATATTATAAGATCTGTGAAATTATGGCACGCCTGTCCACCGTACTTCGCTGCACAAGTGGCCAGCCGTCGAACAGTGTAACCCGTACAAGTATTGGTGATATTAAATTAGGCGAGAATGCAGTCACTTGTTTTTACTACAATATCTATCGTCTCTGACTCCTTCATCTCTTTTTACTACTAATACCAGGTGCGGTTTAATATATGGTTAAAAAAGTGTTTTGTCTCGTTTTTATTACCAAGGCGCCTGTTCTCTAGCTACCCTGGTAAAATATAAATGAACTCACTTGGAACACAGTGATATACGGAGCGCGATCTATTTCATAGCATTTACCACGCTCTGCTACTGGTAAAAATACCAGATTTATCAGCAGAAATCACCCGTACAAAATTCAAAGCATTTTATGCGGTCGACGTCGACCTAGTCAAGGAGGCAGCCAATAAGAAAGCGAGCGTAGCGATTTGATTGGTCGGCGTTTCGGAGATCCACGGAGCAGGTGTTGACGTGGGCCAGTTAGGCCAGTATAACCAGTGCCGTGTACGGAAATAGGGATTGCGCTTGATTTTACGGATTTTGGTATTGTGTATAGATTTTTGTATGGTGTTGTTTTGTGTGAAACAAAATTATTGGTTTGCTTTGGTTTGAATTGTTTCAAAGTTTATTTTATTCTTTTTTAGAGCATTTAAATAAAATTTGTATAATATTATTAAGGGCCGCGCGCCGCCTAAGACTCGGTCTTGTTTTACAAAGCAAACGCCGTCCAAGCGTTTTTATTATGCTGTTCCAAGTGACTTCATTTATACCATACACTGTAATAATAATAAAAAGGGTGTGATTTTTATTAATTAATTTTTAAGAATTCAGATGTTTGTGAGTGGCTTAACTGTTCCTTTTTTATAAGTTACCTAAGTATACAGCGTAGTTTTGATGTATATGCCTTTATTTGTAACGTTATATAGCTGCTGGACTGCTCGGGGTTTGTTGGAGTAGCATCAAAGGGGCGGTTCAGGTAATTATTAAAAGGTATTTTTAACTTGAAAGGCTATGGGCACCATCTGCATAGATAGAGAAGAAGAAAAAGATAAATTTAAATTGCATCACACTTGACTTCGCGCATTTTATGTGCTAATTTGTAATAAGATAAAAATTAAAAATAAGTATACAAAAATGTTATTTTCACAACTGAGATTCTAACCAAAAAATAGATTTTTTTTAACCTAACTAGATATATTTACATACTTGTCATTTATAAACAAAATAAGTGAAAAAATAACAATTTTTAACCAAATAATAGGTATTTTTAAGCCTATTTCAACTCATTAAATAATATAACCTTTAGTTAATGACAACAAATACTGAATTTTTTCTAAATGTAAATATATTTACAAAATAACCAAAGTATGTACCTACAAAGATAGCAAAAATAGCAATTATAACGTTAAGGTAATAAGGCAAGATAAAGGCAAAATAACTTTAATGTGCAATATTTAAAAGTGTATATATGTATTTAACAGAGGCGTTCGTAGTTCAATAAACAAAAATAAATAAGATTTCGTAGCTTGATAAACAAAAGTAGCTAACAGATAAGCTTTCGTAGCTGCATAAAGCAAATAAACAAAAAATATCTACGTAAATCTTGTCAGCCTGAGGTTACAACGGTGCAAATAGGCCCAACAATGAATTTTGGTAATCAATTAAGGTATAACAACCAATAAAAAGTACGTATCTTGGTGTGACGGCAGACCCGATTACTCGAACGTAAAACCATACACTTCCACACAACCAATCTTCTTCCTTCTCTTGAATAACAGTGCGGTCGGCGTCTCAAATACACGAAAATTTTATCAAATGTGAAGCTTGAACCTATGTATTGTTGACTTGTTTAGAAACTATTTTGCTTCGCATTTTTCGTTCGAATAAGCTCCGACTGATTCTCGGAATTCTCATCGTAAAGATATCCTAGTCTTTTATTATACAATTTAATGAACAACAATGACCGCCGAACTGACAATTTGTAAATTGCACATATGTTTTTTGTTTGCAGGTAAATACAAGGTGGACGAGGTAGCACAAGAAGAGAGGGAGGATTGCTACCTTTCCACGCTTCACATACAGGACACATCGGCCACTGACTCCCGTGCATATTATCTAGCTGTAGAAAATGACAGGGGCACGGATAGGCACGCTGTTCAGCTGTATGTCAACGGTAAGTTTGTTTAAAAGAAAATCAAAACAAATTATAGGAAATAATTTTCTTTTATAACATAATATGCATAACTTTTTTCTCTGAGCCAAAGAATTTATTACGGAAACAACAATTGGTGCAGAAGACTAAAAAATAAAAACAGAAGAATTTACTAGTGGTACTAATCAATATTGACCATGCGCGGATATATTCTATTAGGCGGAGGATTCAAAACACAAGACGGATGACACTGGCGTTTTCGCCAAAATTCAAAATTTTCGGCTTTCCGTTTAAACATTAAAAACTGGCGGGAATTTGAATATTTAATTTTTTAATCATTTATGGGGTTTAATGGATCCTCATTGGCGTAGCTAAGGGGGGCTGGGGGGGGGGGCTAAGCCCCCCTGGTATAAAAATAGCCCCCCCCCCCTGACAAATTCTAGCGTTTATTTTTATAATTTTTTGACATTATAGGTTTACATTAAAAACCTTACTAAGCTGATTTAATCTTGTTGCGTGTTCGTGTTATTGCGTATAGTAATAGACACTGACTAAAACACTAATAACAAAATAAAACAAACTAAACAGCGGCAACACCGAACACTGGCAACACTGCCGTCACGCACTCACCCCGCACCCGACCCCGTCAGTCCGCCACACGCCACACTCACGAATTAGCATCACTCAGGGACCCTTTAAAATAAGGGGACCCAGCATTTCACAGTCTATCACTAGGAAAAGTGAAGCCTTGAGGGGAAGTTTGTTTTCTGTAGACTCCAAGGAGACCACATAAGTGGGCTGGTACAAAGTTATGTTATATGTCAGTGTGTCCAACTGCCATCAGGTTTTATGTGATAAAATAGTGCCATGGATTCTAAAGGAGGCAAAAAATTTCCCATCATAATTCACAATTTTTAAGTTTTCTAACATCCAGATACTCAGATGTGACAATTAAAGAATTTCAACTATACAATAAATTTGTTTCATTTGACAGTTGCCATATTCTGTATTTGTAGACACAACATTGTCAACTCTAATTTTTAAAAATCATGGAAACCAAATTAATATTTTTTCTAACAATCAAAGTACCTGTTTTATTAATAGATTCTCCAATAAAATGGCATACTTGGCATCGCTGATACCATTAGAATGTGGAAAGAATAGGCCTCAGTTTGGAAAGTATAATGCTGGGTCCCCTTACTTTAAAGAGTGGCATCACTCCGAACCTGGACGGCTGGACGTGACTGCTTACTGTGATTGATATATTATGTAATACTGCGAAGACGCCAATGTACCTCTATATTTTTACTTATGCAGTATCAGTATACAGGGTGAGTTTTTTCGATGCCCACTATGGGGATCTCGGAAACTAGCAGAGCTAGAACAAAGGTTAAATGGGAAAATAATTGCAGTTTTGAATGCTCAATCTGATGCCCCTTTCGAATTTTTAAAAAAGTTTATGGCAATTTTTTATGTTGTTTGTGATTTTTTAGATATGACATAAACTTGTGTTTTTTTAAATGTAAATCATAGTTGGCTGTGGCCTTATAAAATCGGCCATTTATTATAAAAAATAAAAGAGCTATGGCTAATTTTCTGTTTTTTTTTTTTAATTTTCACATAGTTAGCCATGGAATATTTTCATAATTACGTTCTATTTTATAATTAGACTTACTTCAAACTTTCTTATATTTTGTTTTTAGCTGGTAACAAAATGTAACAAAATAAAACAAAAATTAAAAAACTCAAATTCAAATAATTATTATTTTAAAAGGTCACCATTTAAAATAAAAAAGGTGTTCCAACAATCCACCATTATTATTTATGCAAATATTGCATCTTTTTATAAATGAATTTGTCGCCTTTCTTAGAGAGCGCCTGTCAATACTGGCAATCGCTTCTAAAACAGCTGCTCTTAATTCAACAATTGTCTCGTACTTTATTTTGTACTGTTCCCCACAAAAAGAAATCCAAAACAGACAAATCGGGGGATCGGGGCTGCCAGGAAATAGGTCTATTTGTCCCTATCCAACTATTTGGATAGAGCTGATCTAGGTAATTTTTTACGGGCGAATAATTATGTGGTGGAGCTCCATCATAATAATTTTTGTTTTATTTTGTTACATTTTGTTACCAGCTAAAAATAAAATATTTGAAAGTTTGAAGTAGGTATGTCTTATTATACAATAGAACGTAATTATGAAAATATTCCATGGCTGACTTTGGAATGCTCAAAAAATGGCCGATTTGATAAGGCCACAGCCAAATATGATTTACATTTAAAAAAACACAAGTTTATGTAATATCTCAAAAATTACAAACATAATAAATTTGATTCGATTATCTTATTAAGCCCAAAATTATCTACAATTTTTGTCTCAACAGTTTTTCTGTATAATCAGAAATAACGGAGCTACAGAGATCTGATGAAATAGCAAAAAATCACTCTTTTCAAAGTATCTAGTGAGCCACGAACTTTTTTCAAAATCCAAAAGGGGCATTACATTGAGCATTCAAAACCGCAATTCTTTCCCTATTTAACCTTTGTTCTAGCTCTGCTAGTTTCCGAAATACACATAGTGGGCATCGAAAAAACTCACCCTGTATGTAGTAAAGTTGTGTGTATTTAAATTAATAACGTTGTGCCGATTAATAAGTAAATAAGCTCTACTATAGTTTGCGTAAGTACTTTAATTTTCTTCATTTAGTTCAGTAAGTTCATTTACAAATAAGTACCTACCTAATTAATTGACAATTGACTATTCATTCATCCGAGCAATAGCCCACGATACACAGAAAACGGTATGGCCGCACGCAGGTGCTGTGACGTAAACGGTGACGCTTATTCGACAAAATCATGGCTTACTTTTATTTTTAAACGGAAATTTGAGTCGTTTTATAGTGAGTTAGGTAAACACATATACACCAAAGTGTTTATATGCGGCGCTCCGGCGCTTTTGCGGGTTAGTGAATCTCATCTCCTTCAGGGGCTTAAGCCCCCCCGGAGAGGATCCTCATCAAAAAAAAAAAAAAAGAAAAAGGGGCAACTCTCTTCTTTACTAACCATATTGCCCCTTGACTATGTTTGTAGTTTCTAATTTCTATTTACTTTTGAGTGGCTTCAAACTAAATCATACCAATTAAAATTAAATAAGACCTCTTTGCCTCTATAGGAGATATAGGTACCTACAATAAAATATTCACTTCTCAGTCGTCTGCGCGTTACAATAATTATTTCCCGGATTCGACTAAAAAAAGTTCCCGCCATGCCCCAGATCGGGTCTGCGGCTATGCCATTACGGCTGTCATACTTTGTGAGTCTCGAACAATGGGAAGGCGCCGCGCCGGTAAAAAAGAAACATCGACGGCCGACCGAAATTAAAATGGAAGGTCTTTCCGAACCATTTAACATAAGAATTCTATCTTGGCCTCGGGTGGAATTTATATTTTAATTTCGAAATGCCCCTGTCCTTGTCGCGCTGCGAAACGCAGGACTATATTTCGGCGATTGCATCGCGAATTCAATCAACAAAGTACGATCTACAGGGGGGGATTCGTATACAAATTTCCTGTGTCGTATCTCCGTAACGGAATTTTATTAAAAAAACTTGTATGGTTTTACTTTGACGGAACAGGCAAAATTCGCAGTAAAAAAAAGGGAAACTAGTACAGCATTTTGCCTGTACTTCTCATGAAATTCTCAAATCTGTGCGTAATTGGCAATATTGGCATTGTTGGTTATTAGGAAAATATTCGATGAATGTTGCGTGGCTCGACGAAATGAATAGTTTTGCTTAAATAATATTTTGTTAAATAAACAGCATGAAACTAGTACATATTATATATGTTTTTTAAAGCTTTATTAAAATTCTGTTATATTAATTTTTCCTTGCGGCAATGTTGATTTTATTTTTCACATGAAAAAATTTATATTCCAATTTATTGTACTTTTCAACCGACTGTTATGCATGGAGCAAACATAAAGTAAATCAGATGCGCATCGGAAATAGGAAAAGCATTAAAGGTCGTTTAATTTCTGCCGGAAAAATTCTCCAGAAACCGTATATAAAATTTTTAAATTTTTAGAGGTACAGAAAAAAGTTTAAAAAGAAAATTGTTTATAACAACCGTGAGAATACAACTATTGTATCAATTTTAAAATATTCGATATGACTAACCTTGGGCTCTCTTGGCACCAAAATTAAATTATCTAGAAAAAAAATTATTGACTCATTTTTTATAAAGCAAAATATCCCATTTAAGTTTATATGGCAAACTTACTTGCCAGTTTGTTCTGTATTTAGTATAAGAAACGAAACGATAGAAAATAAGATATTATATCATATTTTTTCAGGAACCTAAAAATTACTCCGAATAAAAATGTTTGCCAGTAAACGGCTAAATAAATTGATAAATAGTTACTTAATGAACGACATATTAATTGCATGTTTTTTTTTCAGAACCTCTACAAATGAGCACCTTAGTAAGTGTGGCTGGGGCGCTCTTGGTGGGTTTTCTCCTACTAGTGTGTGCCTGTATATACCTGATTCGAGCAGAGAAGTGCTGCTTTGCCCGTAAGTATGATTGTCGATTTTAAACTTTCTTTAATAACTCGCAAAATGATATTCGACGTCATTTACATTTATTACTGTTATGAACTTTTTCAGACACGAAAAAATTGCTACCGGATATAATTATATGGAATTATCTCATCATGGATTTTCAGTTTTATTAAACGCTAGTGGGCTCACGAACAGACTAAACTTGTGTGTGTGTGGTCAAGTTGCTGGTGGCATTTGTGAACAATTCCTCTAAACAGTGGTGACAAGCAGTGCGTTTGTACATTTTGTACGCAGTTTTCATTTATGTTCAACGCATTTTTGGACATTACGTTGAGATTTTTTTCTTAAAGAAGAAAAGGATTGACACTGGCAAATCAAAAAGCAGAACAATAAATTAACTTAGACTATGATGTTTTCATCGACAAAGGAGAAAAATTTTGTAGACTTGCGGTAAAAAAATTTTAGAATAAAGTGGCCAAGGGAAAAACCTGGAAACCTTCGTATTTTGCCTACCTTGCCCTAGCATATTAAATGCATTGATTATTATGCCCCTTCCCTTTTTTTTAATTTTCTAACTAAGTATACTTTTATAATTGAAAAATGATAAAATTATGAAAGTTTATCATTAAATCTTAAAAAAAGACAAATAAGAATAAATACCGGTGTAACAGCGTCTTTTTAAAATTTTATGATAAAACTAAATTTTCTTTCTTTGGTATTTTCAGCTAGGAATAGGATATATCGAGACACGGTTTTCACTAGCCTATTTAGGTATCATCTCACTACGTTTTTATGACAAAAAAAGTAATATTGTTGCATTTAATTTTTTCGATAATTTTACAATTTTCTGTTATTATATCAAAAAAACGCGCTCTAGCGGCATTACTGAGACTTAGACATGTCACGGGTAAGATGGGTTTGATGGACCAATAAGTGCTTTTTCCAACGAGACCAAGTTTGTTAAAATCCGTTCAGTCATTTAGGAGTTACAGCTGTTTATTTAAAAAAAAAACATTGAATCACTTCCCACCACTTTATTTTAATAGATATGTCAAAAAGTGTTAAACAAAAATTACTCGAATAAAGCTTACCTTTAAAAAGCATATATTATTTTGGTAACATTACTAGGTGCATCTGAAAATAATTTCCTGGTTTTTCTTTTGGCCACTTTATTCTAAAAATTTTTTACCGCGAGTCTCTACGACGAATAGTTTCCGAGATACAGCACTTTGCATTCTTATCTGACCACCCTGTACTAATATTAATGGGCCACCTTGTACCTATGTATTGTCGTGTAATAAACGTAGATTTTGGAGTGGCCAAAGGTGAGAGTTTGGCCACATATACAAACCACCACTGTACGGTCGTGTGGGTCTAGAGAACCTATTCAGAAGGGCCGGCAAGCCACATACATGAGAGATGAAGGTAAACTGGAATTTAGGGTATACAAACATGTGACGCAAATATGCAGTACGTTACACATTTTCATGAATTTAAATGTTAATTATTATACAATGAATATTTATTTATACCCTTTTTTATATACTTACACAAACTACTTAAAAAACCACAAACTTTGTGCTTTTTTTAATGGAATAGTCCTCTTTTTTATACACTATGTTACTCACTTTAAGAGAGAGTTCGGTTGCGGCACTGCAGAGTTATTAAATATTTTCTATAGGGTGTTCGAAAAATAGACGGAGATATTTTAGAGGGTGATTCCCTGTTAAGAAATATGAAAAAAAGTTTCTATAAATATGGGTCCGGAAATGCAGAGTTTTCAAGATACAGGATGTTAAATAAAAAAAAATAAAACATGAAATTATTAATGTCTTAAAAATTATTTACTCGATTCTGTTGAAATTTGGCAATGTTATTTGTTGTATTAAGAGGCTAATTTCGCCCTAACTAGATTAAATTTATTAAGTCCAGTGGCGTCCCGGGGGCACCTTAGCGAATATTATTATCAAAAAAATGTACGCCACTACCTTTTTTGTAACTTTAATATTTTTTGTTTGATTAAGCATCTAAAAATACAACTTCTTTCCCTCTTGTATTGTTTTTCTATCTCACTTCGTTTTCGAGAAAAAAAAATAAAAACCGTTTTATTGCATGTCACTGGACAAAATTGGTTGTAGTGTACCTTATGTTATGATATTGGAAAAGTTGCAATAACGCTCTTTCCTAGAAATGCTTTTGATTATTTGTTTTCCAAGGCACTTGTGATTTTTTTGCAAAAATTGATAAACCAATTTTGTCCAGTGACATGCAATATATTTAACATCCTGTATCTTGAAAACTCTGCATTTCCGGACCATGTTTATAGAAACTTTTTTTCATATTTCTTAACAGGGAATCACCCTCTAAAATATCTCCGTCTATTTTTCGAACACCCTGTATAATTGTTTTTCATTAGATTGAAGTGGGCTTTGTTTTAAGTAGGTTCTGAATAGAAATTGTGCCTTTTGGCCGCCTAAGGGAATTTAGCCCCTTACCGAACTCATCCAACAGAGTTCCAAACGTTTATTAAAAAAATCCCGTCTCCGCAAACGGCTTAATCCGTCCTAAACATAATCCCGTCCTAAGTAAACACATTAGCCTCAGCCTCGCCCAACCAGCTTAAAAAAAGGTTTTTTTTACTACGCCGTATACAAGCCAGTATCTCTTGTAAAAAACGGAGGTGGATAATAAGATTACGGCCGCCCAAGATAAACTATAATATCGGTCGGCGTGGGGGTTTATTGATCGGGGGTTTAGTGGCGGGGGATGGGATTTATTATTCGCCCAAGCGGTTAGTGGCGTAATAAAGATTTAGGGGGTGGAAATGCCGGCGGGGGTCGCATGCGCCTGCCCGTGGGAGTAGACAAATTGCCCAGGTGATGACCAAACAATCACAAAACATTCAATAGTATACCTACACGTACCAAGAGAAAAACAGAAAAAGGTAAGAGTATACTATTTGATATCTAATTCTAATAATTAATCAAATATTTAATGGGAAATTTGTGTCCATTGGATTTTTCAACTATTTGAAAGTAAAAGTTGAAAATAATAAATAAAAAAAATTAAAAACAAGCTTACGGATAAAATAAGTTTAGGTTTTCGTTAAGATAATTCAACGTCAAACTGCTACAAGCTTTTTTAAATCAAAAAGCTTTTCGCGCGAACTGTAAAGAAAATACATACTTTGGCATACATACATACTTATCAACCAATCTCTATCCTATTATTGGTACCTATTTTTATGAACATTTCGCGCTACAAGCTTTTTGATTTAAAAAAGCTTGGCGCAGTTTGGAATTGAATTATTTTAACGAAAATCTAAACTTATTTTATCCGTTTAGTACATGTCTTGTTTTTACATTGTTTTCGACACATCGGGAGATGAAATTCAGTAACCCGCAAAAGTGCCGGAGCGCCGCATTTAAACACTTTGGTGTATATGTGTTTACCTAACTCACTATAAAACGTTGGCAAATTCAAATTTCCGTTTAAAAATAAAAGTAAGCGTCACCGTTTACGTCACGGCACCTGCGCGCGGGCATACCGTTTTCTGTGTATCGTGGGTTATTGCTCGGATGAATGAATAGTCAATTGTCAATTAATTAGGTAGGTACTTATTTGTAAATGAACTTACTGAACTAAATGAAGAAAATTAAAGTACTTACGCAAGCTTAGTAGAGCTTATTTACTTATTAATCGACACAACGTTATTAATTTAAATACACACAACTTTACTACATACAGGGTGAGATTTTTTTCGATGCCCACTATGGGGATCTCGGAAACTAGCAGAGCTAGAACAAAGGTTAAATGGGGAAAGAATTGCAGTTTTGAATGCTCAATCTAATGCCCCTTTTGGATTTTTTAAAAAAGTTCATGGCTCACTAGATATTTTGAAAAGAGTGATTTTTTGCTATTTCATCAGATTTCTGTAGCTCCGTTATTTCTGATTATACAAAAAAACTGTAGAAACAAAAATTGTAGATAATTTTGGGCTTAATAAGATAATCTGATCCAATTTTTTTTTTATGTTGTTTGTGATTTTTTTTGAGATATGACATAAACTTGTGTTTTTTTAAATGTAAATCATAGTTGGCTGTGGCCTTATAAAATCGGCAATTTTTTGAGCTTTCCAAAGATATAATACTCGGCATAGTTATTATAAAAAATAAAAGAGCTATGGCTAATTTTCTGATTTTTTTAGTTTTCACATAGTCAGCCAAAGAATAATTTCATAATTACGTACTATTTTATAATTAGACATACTTCAAACTTTCTAATATTTTGTTTTTAGCTGTATACTGATACTGCATAAGTAAAAATATAGATGTACATTGGTGTCTTCGCAGTATTACATATCAATCACAGTAAGCAGTCACGTCCAGCCGTCCAGGTTCGCAGTGATGCCAGGGACTCTTTAAAGTAAGTTAAAGAGTCCCTGAGTGATGCTGATTCTGTGAGTGTGGCGGACTGACGGGGTCGGGTGCGGGGTGACGGCAGTGTTGCCAGTGTTCGGTGTTGCCGCTGTTTAGTTTGTTTTATTTTGTTATTAGTGTTTTAGTCAGTGTCTATTACTATACGCAATAACACGAACACGCAACAAGATTAAATCAGCTTAGTAAGGTTTTTAATGTAAACCTATAATGTAAAAAATATATAAAAATAAACGCTAGAATTTGTCAGGGGGGGCAATATTTATACCAGGGGGGGCTTAGCCCCCCCCCAGCCCCCCTTTAGCTACGCCAATGATACATACATACAAACAGGACAAATAAAAGCTTGTAAAAACATAGGTGAGCTATGGAAATAATTAAACATGACGCATGAAGTCATTTCGTGGTAAGTCTATGTACGGATAAAGAATTGCAAAGAAGTCAACTTCTAGTAAGTTTCTTGAATATATTGTTTCAATTCAATTTTTCATTTTTTTTTTCAATTTTTCAAGTCAACAAATCTGGAATTTCTAAAATCAAATGCTTCATTCGTTAAATTATTATTTGACAATTATTTTGACGTTTTTCTCTTTGCACGTGTACCTATTACCACAGAAAATATAGTTCCACAACAGAAAGCTCCTTAGCAAAACCTGTCAAATGGACTTGAACTACAGACTCCAAAAACAAGCAGATTGCATTTCATATGAAATGATATTTTTCCAAAATATAATCTAACCAATTCGTAGATTAGCCAACATTTAATAGTTGACATCCATATCATTGCATTTGGAAAATATTAAGCTTCAAAGTTGGAGTCCATTTGACAGCTGCCACTAAGGAGCTCTCTGTTCTGAATACATTTTCTGTGCTATTACATGAATCAGGGACTCTTTAAAGTAAGGGGACCCAGCATTATACTTTCTAAAGTGAGGCCTATTCTTTCATCATTCTAATATGGTATCAGTGATGCCAAATATGCCATTTTATTGGAAAATCAATGAATATATATGTACTTTGATTGATAGTAAAAATTAATAGTGGTTTCCAAGCATAAGCGGTTCTAGACCTTTTGTTTTGGGGGGGCTTAAGCCCCTGGGCCCTGGCATATAGCTAAGGTGACCATATATTTGTGATTATTATACAAAAGAAATTTTGTTAACAAGTAACTGGATTGTTTCACATAACCAAATGTACTTACATATTACATAAGTACTTACTATAAAAAACCTAATATTGATTCATAAAAAAATACTACCTACCTACTTTTAATACTTTTGTAACAAAAAAACGTACAAAAATAATAAGTATTTTTTATGAAAAAAATGTTAATGTTAAAAATGTTTGACACCAGTGGGAGCTCCAACTGCTGTTACCAGTCTGAACTGAGTTCAAATCCCCACTATAAATTAAAAATAATAATTGTTCTTAGTTGTGTCAGTAGGTAGCGGTTTGGTATAATAGCGAAGAATAAATTTGGGGGGCTATTTCAAGATTTGGGGGGCTTAGCCCCCCCAAGCCGCCACCTAGAACCGCCCATGTTTCCATGATTTCTAAAAATTAGACTTGACAATGTTGTGTCTACAAGTGCAAAATATGGCAACTGTCAAATGAAACAAATTTATTATGACCGCATTACCTTTAATTGACACACCTGAGTATCTGGAAGTTAGAAAACTTAAAAATTGTAAATTGTGATGGGAAATACTTTGCCTCCTTTCGAATCTATGGCACTGGCATGTCACATAAAACCTGATGGCAGTTGGACACTGACATATATCATAACCTTGTACCAGCCCCCTTGTGGTCTCCTTGGAGTCGACAGAAAACAAACTTCCCCTCAAGGCTTCATTTTTCCTATGTGATAGACTGTGACATGCTAGGTCCCCTTATTTTAAAGAGTCCTTGACATGAATGTATCTGATTATTTTACTAAATTACTGAAATTTGATAAATTTTGCACCAAGCACGACAATATCTTTAACTTCAAAAAGATATTTGCTATAAAAAATGGGCCTGTTAAGAGTTTATTTCCAAAAAAACTGGTCTCGCAGACGATGAAGCCATCTCCCTTAAACTTAATTCGATCATAAGTGGTATAGAAATATTCACCACAGCGCGGTTTCTTCTTGTTTTTACGGCGGCATATACAAAACTTTATCTCTTATAAAAAGACGAGAGAAGAAAATAAGATTACGACGTCGTATATAGGATCCTTTATCTTTTGTAAAAAAGGCAGGAGATAATAATATAGTTTAATACTGCCGCAGGTGAGCTGCAATATATGGGCTTCGGTTAAAATATTATGAGCTCAAACGCTTAGTTGGGTAATGAAGATTTATAGAGCAAAAAAGTTAGTTGGTGTTATTGCATACAACATTGGTTTAATAAGAAGTTGTATGGATCTGGAATATTTTTGAAGGCGTCTATTTATTTTCAAAAATAATGTATCGCATGCTAACTGAATGGTAAATTCTTGAGTATGGTCATTGGTTAATTGTCAAACCCTGCTTTAGCATTGCATAATGTGGAGAGTCACGGCCGAAAAATAATATGTCATAGGTATAGGCCCCCAACTTGGAAACAATGCGGGACACGTTTTATTCATTAAAAGCGTCATAATGATTTATTTGCGTATGGCATGGCTCCGCTAGAAAACAACTCGGGCGCATTATATCGGGCTATCAAACTACTGTACCCAAGTACGCCGAGTTAACTTGCGTTTTTCCGGTGGCATGTCTGAAAAACCGCGAATATGACACGACCTGGGCATATATCTGGTGCATACAGGGTGGCCCACACGGAACTTTGAGACACCCGCAACATTGACTACGTTTATCTCGACGCGTTCAATCCGATGGAGAGAGGTTTGAATTCACGGAAGCGGACTCAAATAGACGGCGTAAACCCTACAGATTGAAATTCAATCAGATTTAAAATTTCAAGTCAAGCCGCTATTTCCAAACAGAAGTTGGCCAGAATGTGCACCAACCTACTGTGGACTAAGTGTCATAAGTTAGGTAGTGTCCCTAGAGAGGATTGATAACCGTAGGATTCAATATTGATGATTAGAGTAACCCAAATGTGCAAGTCGAAATCCTAAAATATGGGCATAAATATGAAAATAATTTAGTCAAACTATGCAGGAAAATGTTGAAAATATGCAAATTAAGAAATACTTTAAAAATATAAATTTATTGTTTCATTTACAAATAAACATATACAGTGTGTCCCCGGATAGGTGAAACTATACTTGTAAACTTTTTTATTTTTCATTTTTCGGCAAAAAGTCATTCTTTATCAAAAGTTTTGCTTGTTTTGAAACTGGGAAATCCAATACCAGATTTTCGAAAAGTTATACAGGGCGTCCGAAAAGTTCAAAATACTAAAATCGTGTCAAGAATAAAGTGCTATTTTTTTCAAAGTTAGCGAGAAATGTTATTTGAGAAAGTGGTTCCTAAGACAACAAAAGGTCCAAATCTCAGATATTAATAGATTCTAATACACTTCAAGAAATATTATATTTTTAACTTTTTGACGTTTCTTTTTTGTAAACAGACCCAGATCGGATGAACCTGTCTATGGTACGCCTCAAACACTTCAGGGCTTACATGTTTACTTGTTTTCCAATGCCTCCTGGATAAACTGTAATTACACATTATTGCTCTTAATATCTTGAACCACATTTTAAAAAATCGACTATTTCGTGAATTTTATTAGAATCTATTAATATCTGAGATTTGGGCCCTTTGTTTTATTAGAAACCACTTTCTCGAATAACATTTTCTGCTAGCTTTGAAAAAAGAGCACTTTATTCTTGACACGATTTTAGTATTTTGAACTTTTCGGACGCCCTGTATAACTTTTCAAAAATCTGGTATTGGATTTCCCAGTTTCAAAGTAAGCAAAACTTTTTATAAAGAATGACTTTTTGCCGAAAAATGAAAAATAAAAAAGTTTACAAGTATAGTTACACCTATCCGGGGACACACTGTATAATGTACATATAAATTTCTAAATGCAAATGTAAAAGTAACAATATTTTATTTTAAATTTTCTACATACAGGCCGATTGAACTAAATCTAAATATGCATTTATTATAAATTATAAAAATCACGTTGAAATTTAGTTGTAAAAACAATAAACCACTAAATGTTGCTCAAAATTCTCAATTAAAAATTTTTGTCTTCTATCAGAATATAAAAATTTATAAATGGAGAAACTCCTTTCCACATCAACCGATGTAAGAGGTGCGCTTTTAAAATTGCTCACTATCACAGGATCCAAATCGATGGATTCGGTAAAATCTCCCTTTAAAATATTTGTTACTTGGCTAAGAAACTGAAACCCACTATTTTTTTCCATATCATATTTCTAAATTTTTGAAATATTTTGACCCCAATATTACCTGTGACATTTTGTAAAGCAACCTCAGATTGTTTTACCAGTTCTACACCTCGGGTTAATTAGATTCCTATTGTTTTAGAAAGAAAGCTATAATTTGCTTTTGGAAAGGAAAAGTTGTTTCTTTATTTCCTTGTTTTCGAATAATTGTTTAACATATCTTCATTCTTCGTAGTGTTGTTGCACCTACTTCTTCACATTGCACGACGTAGGTCTCGGTTAAAGATGTATTTTTCATTTGGCTCCTTATTTTTGGACATTGGTTGGAAACATTGCGTTAATGTCGGTTGTGGCACATCTCCAGATTTCATCTTACTCAATTTGGCAATATGAGTAGAAGTTTTCACATGTTGGTCTACTTGGAATTCTTTATCGCATGGAATCTGCAATGAAAGAAAAATTGAATTATTAAACCGAATATCAGTAGATCCGTAGCTAGGAACTTCAACAGAAATGTTAAACGAAAGTGTCGTGATTCCTGAGTGTCCCAATGGTGCGAAATCGGTTGATATAATATGTGTTATTTTTCTAGATAAAAAATATAGATAGACAAACAAATAAAAAATATATGGGGTTCCATAATATAGGTATCCCAAGAAGAATTTAACTTTCGAACGATTTTGCACCATTGGTACACCCTGCATATGAATAATCAAAAACTATACTTACAATTTTAACGCACGCACAACAGTAGACTTTTTCCATATCTATTCTTACGTTTTTCTGTGGTATGGCTTAATCCACACTGACGCACTATTGACTTCGGGCATTTTACTTAGTAAAATGCAACAACCCCCAACACAAAACAAACACAAATCGAGGCCGACGTGATCACTTCAAAAGCAGAATCAGAAATAAAATGCAGAAATAGATTATCCTTCGTATATAAATATTTACCTATCTATAATTTATTCGGTCCTTTTCAATAATTGTACTTTATTAAATAGGTATAAATACCTACTTTATTCGTTTTCAGATCACCAGGATGAGTGCCCATAAAATTATAAATTACCTATATTATTTTGGGAAAACCAAGTACCTACCTAGACACCAACCCCTGTTCCCAAAAACGAATGAACGGCCTGCCAAAGATTTAAATTATCCTAAATTCTTTCAATTATGCACAATATGCCATATTTTAAGGATATATGCAAATATTTAAAAAATGCATATAATATGCTAAATATGCAAAATATGCGTGTTGCATATTTGGGTTACCCTACCGAATATGCAAATTTAGAATTATAAAGACTTGACATAACTCAATCGGATCCATTTCAATCCGATCGAGTTATCAGGAGATAAACGTAGTCATTTTGATTTATCATCCGATTTTGACCGACCATTTTATCGAATTATGTACACGATACATTTCGCATTCTTCTATAGCTTTTCTTTGTTTTAGGACTATTAATATAGAACGTTCTTCTTTTTCAGGAAAGGGCGACTTCAAGCCCTCCGAAATCGACGGGTAAGTATACATCCTTCAGCTTGATTTCCTTGATTTATATTTAGCTAACGGTAGCGGTCGAAACCCAATCAACACTGATGTAGGATACGGTCTGAAAGTTTCAACAGCATCATGGTGATTTATTTTGAAATTTAACTTTAGAAAACATGAATAATTGCCCAATCAAACGTTTTCACGTCACTGTCTGTGAAAAATACCACTTAAAAATTGCTTAAAATGAACTGATTTGTTAAAATTCCGAAAAATTTTACTATAACTATAACTATTATCCAAGTACCTATACCTACTATGCAATTTCTAATAAAATTAAAAATTTGTAACTTCGTGGAAGTAATTTTATATCACTAGTTTTATCACTGTACATCGTCTCCCTCTTCAGCTATAACTTTTTAATTATTTTTTGTGATACATAACAGTATTACAGAGATATGGTATCTGTAGGTAGAACTATTTCATATTCCAACAAAACTTCTCTGTGTGATCCATCCACAATTGCAACATACAGTGTGACCCATTTGTTTTGGGGTCAGTCTGTAAAAAGTGTATCAATCGTGCGATTTGGCTGATTTTTTTTTTAAATTGTAGAGCTCGATGAACTGCACATTTTGAACAAAAATTGCCTGGTTCGCATAAAATCCAAAGCCTACTATGACCGTTTTTATGAGCAAAATTTTAAGAAACCATATTAGCGTTTTTTTTTTGAAAAAATCTGTGTGCGCCAATGGATTGAGCACCCCTCGAAATGGGTATGTACAAAATTTCATCAAAATATTTCAAGTAATAACGATTTTGTAGAAAAATTAAAAATGCAGCCAAGGTACGTCTTTATTTTCAAAAATTCAAAGTTGGCCATGGAAAATAATTGAATTGTTTACTTTTATTAAGTGTCAAACTGTCTAAATTGAGTTCAGAAATTGTTTGTGCTCAATACAATTAATTATCATAATTATGGAATATTTAAGCATAAGAGACAAAATAGAAATTGTTCGACTCGTGGGCGACAACGAGCGCTCGGCAGCAGAAGCTGCGGCCGAATTTAACAATAGACACCCAGGTAGATCAGTGAGTCGAAGTACTGTACAACGTATAAACAATATTTTTACACTTTTTACAGACTGACCCCAAAACAAATGGGTCACACTGTATGCGCTGAAGCCGAGCGGGTGTCCCATATAAAAAGTTCATTTGAAACTGTAGGTACGAATCGGTTTGCTTTCGGAAAATATTTAAACTGGTTTTACATGCGCAAGTTTTTACTGAATATGTCGTTCCATATTGAAGGCCTAAATCAATAGATCGAGGATAACGTTGCGTTTTAATGAAAACTTTTATGGCTTAATATTGAACTAGGTTCTCAATGTATGTAGGTTTGGCGTGCATGATAACCGATAATAAAAGTTGAATTTTGAAAAAATATAACAAAGGAAAGGATTTGAGGTCAATAGATTTGCCATTCCGTTGGTTGGTTTAACATAGAAAAATTATTTAAGTCAAAATTATTCTATATATTCGTTCAGTCGTGAAATCTAAGTTTCAAAATTATTTAACTTTGGTATTAAACGTATATGAAGCATTCAAATACTATAGTATAATTTTGTCCACACATTTATTAAAGTTCAGTTTTGCCATTGTTTCGGATATTCAATAAAAATTGGCATATAAAAATATCAGTTTTACACCCAGTAGATTTTATTAAAGTTTATCGTATACTGTGATTGATATATTACTCCAATATCGCTCAACGAACTGTTTTTTGGCCCTCTCTAAAAAATATACAATATATTTATTTCGACTTTATGTATTCAGAGAAAGTTGTATATGTTCCTAAGTTTAAAATATACCTACCATACACAGTAAAGCTTTGAAACCTTGAATTAGTTGGGAGAATAACATTCTTTTAACAGTATTTCAAACTGTAAAAGATTGTTTACGGCATATAAATGCCCTTTCGGTAGGTTGTGACCCTCAATAGTAATTTTTTGTTTTAATCATTTATTTGCTTTATGAATTTCCTAGCAACACTGGTTGATACAAAAGTTAAATTTTTATTCAAGGACAACATTTTAAAAGCTTGAAACGTATTTTACAAGAGGCAGACAATATTTTACATAATAAGATACAAATTAATTTTTGTAAATAAATAATTTAACAAAACTGTTCCAACATTATCTTTTATGTCTAATTTAAACGTCTAAAGTAATATAATATCGTTTTTAAGTAGTATAATGGTGGAAGCAAAAAAAGGTATAGTTGTTTTTTCTTCTTCAATAAAACTATCATTTAAACTGATCTTAGTTTCTGACCATACCCCAAACTGTTAGTCCAGGTCCGGAACTGACCCAATTGACGGTAATTAGAGACACCGGTCAGCGTTTCGATCTTTGCTAATTGTTTCCTGCTTACCGGTTATTTATCACTTCCTTCTGCGAAATGACCCTCCATTTATCGTGAGGCGGTAAAGCCAGGTTCGCAATTTAGGGAGAAAAATCACAACATCTTTTGTAAACCTTTAATTAAAACCATTTTCTCATTAACACACGTTAGGTTCATTCAATATCACGTTACTTATTTGCTGACTGTCTGAATTAATTAGGAAATTGAACTCTTTAACCCCAAAAATATAGGTAAATACGTGATGCTTTTATTTTTATCCCTCGCATCACCATCTAAAATTAAATTCCTCTACCTTGAAAACATAATACACGGTATGAAATTCATATTTGATAGCATCAGAGACTCTTTAAAATAAGGGGACCCAGCATGTCACAGTCTATCACATAGGAAAAGTGAAGCCTTGTTTTCTGTATATCTCCAAGGAGACCTCATAAGTGGGCTGGTACAAGGTTATATTATATGTCAGTGTCCAACTGCCATCAGGTTTTATGTGACATGCCAGTGCCATAGATTCCAAAGGAGGCAAAATATTTCCCATCATAGTTCACAATTTTTAAGTTTTTTAACTTCCAGATAGTCAATTAAAGGTAATGCGGCCGCCTGTTGTAGTAGTCCCAATAATTGCAACCAGATTTTTCATGTCTCACCTTTAGTAATCCTACAATTCCCATTACGTGGGCATTACGTATAAGTAAGTAGTTCAAAACAAAAATGGTATTTCCTAAATTTTAAATTATTAAGCAGGTAGCTTCAGTCAGGTCGTTTTTTAAACAGTTTTTATCTACAACTATAAGTTTATTTTACATTTGTGAGGTACCTTGGAAGAGAAATAAAATTACAAAAATGAGCACCGAGAAAAACTACATGATTAGAACTAAGTACAAGACCTAATCTTATTAGTCCATCCCGAAATCTGTGAAAGTTCTTTGGGTAAATACATTCAACAAGGGAAGAAAGTTCAAGTACACGTATTATTACAAATGGATTCAGGAACCTGGTAACAAGGTGCAATAGCGACAAATTCTCAAATAAGCAAAATCGGCACTGACTTATCATACTTATATTACTTAAATTCCTGGAAATAATTGCAGGAAACCAAATTCAAATATAAAATAAATTTGATTCACTTGGCACTTGCCATTTTCTGTGTTTGTTGACAGAACATTGTCAAGCCTAATTTTTAGAAATCATTATTAATTTTTACTAACAATCAAAGTACCTGTTATATTCATAGATTCTCCAATAAAATGGCATACTTGGCATCATTGAGACCATTAGAATGGGGAAAGAAACGGCCTCACTTTGGAAAGTATAATGCTCGGTCCCCTTACTTTAAAGGGTCCCTAGATAGCATAATATATTCCGCCACACAAATATTCGTTTAGTACACAAAACATTTTTTGTTCTCCTTAATATAAAATATTGGATGAACAACCTAAAACAGAAAGTGGAATGCTCATCAGGATCGAAGTTCCGCTAGACAGAAAATTCTCTTGGTCACTAAATTCTCTGTTATACTATAATTATTAGACGTTATCCCTCCCCTAACAAGAATTTATGAGGCTAGAGGTCCCCTACGCATATAATATATGCGTATAATTTGGGAAGTTCAAAGGACGTAGTGCCTACCAGCTCTAACCCCACAAACAAACCGACACTGTATGGTTGTGTGAGTTCGGAAGGGCATTTAGGGGGTCCTCTGACCACAGGCGTGAGAGATTGGGGTCCATTTTAGATCGCGATGCGCACACGCGCAAACTATATAGTAACAATAATAATAATAATAGCTTTTTTTATACAGAGCGTAGAAATTTAGAGAAAAATACACATATTTCTTAGTATCTCTAGAAGTATACGAGATATTTTCTTCAAACTTGGCGTGTCACATGAGCGGATGAGCTGTCAAATTTAAGGTTGATATGAAGCTTCTGAGGCCCCCAGTTGCGGAGATACATGGTGTTATTAAAATTAATTAGTTCAGAAAAATATGAATTCCCTGTATAATCGCATTTTTTAAGTTTGTTTTGAATGGTAAATTCAATGGTTAACAAAAAGTATCTCTTAGTATTTTTTCATATTCTCAGCCGTTTTTTAATTACTTTCAAAGAACGGCAATGCGGCAATAAAAAAGTCATTTTAAGAATAAATCTCACAATCTGTCGATGTCAATTAAACTTGGCATTATTTGAATCATTTGGCTGCCAACTTTGCACCTTAGTATCAACATTTTGAAAAATTATGTTTTCATTTGAAGAATTGACTGATATGCACTTTTGCTATGGACTTGCGAATGGCAATAATAAACATGCGGAAACGCATAGTTGCGTGTATTGAAAGAGACGGCGGTCATTTCGGACATTTAATAATTTAATTTTCTAATAGCAATACGTTTCTTTTATTATTATTGTTTTTGCTTTTGTATTTTGTTAAATAAAGTTTAATTATTGACATCCACAGCGTTGCCGTTCTTTAAAAATAATTAAGAAACGGCTGCGAATATGAAAAAATACTAAGAGATACTTTTTGTTAACCATTCTATTCACCACTCAAAACAAATAAAAAAAATGCGATTATACAGGGTATTCATATTTTTCTGAACTAATTAATTTTACTAACACCCTGTATCTCCGCAACTGGGAGCCTCAGAAGCTTCATGTCAACCTTAAGTTTGACGGCTCATCTGCTCATGTGACACGCCAAGTTTAAAGAAAATATCTCGTATACTTACTTCTAGAAATACTAAGAAATATGTGTATTTTTCTCCAAACTTCTACGCTCTGTATAAAAAAAACTATGGCCCGTAGGAGAAAAAAATATATGAAGAAGTGCCCTTATTTTGACTCCAAGAATACGTGGTTTCATTTTTGACCATCAGTTTAGTTACACCCTGTATAGGTATAGATACATTACCAAAGGCAACTTGTTTTGTTTCATGATATTGAAAAGATGTTATTGTTGGCACATTCAAGTTTTCCAGTTTTTTATACGATTTAGATTATTTTGTAAATATGAGTATCTCAAAACATATATACGATACACAAGTCTATCAAAAAACTATTTATTATGTATTACAAAATAGGAAAGCCAGAATTTAAGAAATGCCAATGTAAACAAATTACCTCGTCCTCTTCCCCCCGACCCGCTAATGTAGAAGCAAAATAAAACCGATTTATTTGTATTAGAGTGAGTCATCTATTCCTTTACATCGTTGGGAAAAGTGAAGCCTTGAGGGGAAGTTTGTTTTCTGTCGACTCCAAGGAGACCACAAGGGGGCTGGTACAAGGTTATGTTATATGTCAGTGTCCAACTGCCATCAGGTTTTATGTGACATGCCAGTTCCATAGATTTTAAGGGAGGCAAATATTTCCCATCATAATTCACAATTTGTAAGTTTTCCCGTATCACCTTTAGTACTCCTACAATTCCCATTACGTGGGCATTACGTATAAGTAGGTAGTTCAAAATAAAAGGCGTATTTCGTAAATTTTAAATTATTAAGCAGGTAGCTTCAGGTCTTCTTTTAAAGAGTTTTTATCTACGACAACAAATTTAGAGGTATAGGTATATCTACCTTGGGAGATTAATAAAATTACAAAAATTTTATAATGAATACCGAGAAAAACTACATGATTAGAACGACTAGACCTAATTTTATTAGTCCATCCCGAAATCTGTGAAAGTTCTTTGGGTAGATACATTCAACAAGGGAAGAAAGTTCAAGTATACATATTACAATTGGATTGAGGAACCTGGTAAGAAGGTGCAATAGCGACATTCTTAAATAAGCAAAATCGGCACTGACTTAACATACTTATTACTTAAATTCATGGAAATAATAGCTGGAAATCACTTTCAACTATAAAATAAATTTGTTTCATTTGACAGTTGCCACATTCTGCACTTGTAGACACAAGATTGTCAAGTCTAATTTTTATAAATCGTGGAAACCATTATTAATTTTTACTAAAAATCAAAGTACCTGTTATATTCATAGGTTCTCCAATAAAATGGCATACTTGGCATCACTGATACCATTAGAATGAGGAAAGAATAGGCCTCACTTTGGAAACTATAATGCTGGGTCCCCTTACTTTAAAGAGCCTCTGGATTCTGCCATCTGCAACGAGGCTCATTCTAATCATCGAAACCTCTACACATGGCTTTATGTGGACTACAAAAAAGCTCACAGATATCTTAGAACTGTATAAAATAGATCCTCGTACAGTTTCCTTTTTAGAGCACATTATGAAAACTTGGCTAACTAAAATACAACTCAGAACGTCAAGCAATAACAAACACAATCCCCATTCGAATAGGGATTTTCCAAGGATATTCACTGAGCCCACTTTGGTTCTGGTTGGCATGGGTTAAACTCTGCCAAATACGGCTTCACTAGACACAGGACCAACAACACAGAAGCGATCAAGTTGAATCATCTATTGTATATGGACGATTTAAAACTGATGTCCGCGACCAAAAAGCAACTAGCGCAAATATTTAAATGTAGAGGAGTTCTCCAGGGACATCGTAATGCAGTTTGGGCTGGACAAATGCCGCACCCTTAACATCGTCAGGGGAGGACAACAGTTCTACACCACATCGATCTACAGTTTGTTCAGCGAATGTTCGGCTCTACGTCACAACTCCCGTCCTTGTCTTACTCATGAATATACGATGGATATTATCGGTCGTATATTCACGAGTCTCAACACCGCCACGTATGATTGAATTGAGAAGCCGCTGCACGGGAGGCATCCTACTCAGGTTAACCAGGAACATGTCGACAAATTAACGTCGAACTATTGTCTGACCTCGGGACGAATGTTTTCCGAAACAGAAGGCTTCTTACTGGTCATACAAGATCAGGTTATGCAAACTGCTAACATCTAGAAGAATCATCGGGAGTGGACGATAGGTGTAGAGATGGGTGCAAAACTCTATAGAGACAATCCAGCACATAACATGACGATGTAAGATGTTCGCATCAACGGAATATAGGGAACGGAATGATTCGATCTTGCACCAGGAACTGGCGAGAAAACTGCTGTAAAGAAAGTCCCATATTACAGCTAAACGCCGGAGCCTGTTCTTAAAAATCGCAACTAGATGTACTGGGATCGTGTGTACAGTTCCGACAGATCAACGCGTTGCCCATAATAGACCGGACCTTACAATAGATAAAAAAAAAGTTAACTCCGATTGATGTGCTTATCTTAAACAACAACAACCTGCGCGTGAGGTATAACCTGAAGATCGCGAAGGACAGACACCTAGAAGAATGAATAAGAAGGCATTATTGGGAACTAGAGAGCGTCCAGACGGTTATACCAAAAATTTTGCTTAGTAATATCGAAGAGATGGGTCTAACTGAACATTTCTACGGGTCCATGCAGGAAGCATGCGACTTTCAAGTAATATTTTGTAAATTTAGTGGTAGGTAGGTAGGTAAATTCGTATTTCGTAAAATTTTAATTCCTCCACTTAAATTTCATTTACAATTCTTGGTAAGGAAAGGAAAATTAGAGGCGGGTAGGTAGATTTCCTATTGCAAGTGTGGGAAAAGGGGAAAGAGTTTAATAGTTATTTATGTACCAAGGCACTGAAGTTCAACTTTTTATGACTCATGTGGAGTTTAGTTGCTGAGGCCTCTGGCCGAGGCAAATAAACCACATGAGTCATAAAAAGAACTTCAGTGCCGAGGTACATATTATATTTTTCTTGAAATCGGAAAAAAAAAGTTTTATTAGGCAAGAAAATAATAATAAGGGATCACCCGTCCACGAACCGACTACGCGCGGCGTTGCTTGACTTTACCGATCGCTCTACCTAGGACAAGTATAATGATGTACGGCACCTTCTGACAGAAAAACCAAACTGCTGCTTCTTGTGCAGCCTACACAACAAATCTATTGATTTTCAAATTTACTAAAATATGTATACTGACGGATTGCGCTTCTATAGGAAACAATTTCTCAATGTGTACGAAAAGTTAAATGAGCCTTTATCGGCCGGGTTTTGAATATTTGGTCACTTTTGACGGGCGATTTCTCCGCGTCTGACGTTTGATGTTTACATCCCGCCAAGGCCTACCTATTGAAAAAATCGTACAATAATGGGCTACATTATTGTACGATTTCTGTGCTTTTAATGACGATTTTGGGACATTTTAATGCCGATTTCGAGAAAAATAATTTTTAACATTTGTTTCATTTGATTCGTTTTTGGCACCCAGTTGTAGTCACCATTTTACGCTGCCAGATAAAAGTATTAAATATCGATATTAGTTTGAAATGTTTTCTAAAATTTTTGCATGGATACGTGTTTACCCCGCGAGTTTTTCCCCAATGGTGATGGCGCTTTTTGAAAACCCTGTGGCAAGGCAGTAAATTTTTTTTTACTTTATCAAATATTTTTATTTATTTTCATTTCTTTTCTTAAATTAGAACAAAAAGTATTTTGTAGATCAACACTGTAAATCCCCACTTGATCAAAGAAATTGCGCAAGAAAAACTTCAAATAACATGTCCCACTTAAGCATACAAGATAGTCACTTTCAGTCAATTCGAAAAAAAAGCGAAGGCGAAGAATTGAGGCGTTTATTTGAAAAACAACACATGTCAAAAAAAAAGAATTTTCGGAAAATCAAGAAAAACTGCTTGTCTTTATACTGTTAACGATTTTGGTTTTATTAAGGTGTTTTTATAATTAAATGTGAAATAAAGAAACAACTTTTGGCTTTAATTTTTGTTTATTTCGCACACAAAACCAAAAAATATTAAAAAATTTAAAAATATTGGAAAAGTAACACTTGTCCCAATGTCAATTTTAGCTAAATTTTTGGCTTGGGATTTTTTAAAAATAAGTCTTTAAAACTTTCATCCATTACAAACCATTCGGAGTCTATTCCAGCATTTACTACATTAAATGGAGATGGTTTGGACCTTGCCTGCCGAATTAGTTCATTCCATTCTTCTGGAAAGTCCAGAACTACTTTTTTTGCAGTCGAAATTAGACTAAATTCACTATCACAGGGTAAGTATGAATGTTCCCGAGCATAGGATATACGTGTGTCACTTTAGATGCCAACTTTAGTACATGCACAAGGATATAATGAAAAGCGAATAAACACATAGTTCTTGTTTAGGCCTGGGCAACCATCAGAAAAGAACGAGATTTAATCAGTTTGGCTTGGTAAATGTTCTTTAAGATACTGAAATATCATGGAAGTGACTTCATTTTGGTCACGTTTGGCCATTCCCTCATGATAAGTATAGATATTGAAACCATTGCTTCCGATCTCATGTGTATTTCCAAACATGTCTACTATAAAACACTTTGTTGGGAGTTAAATTAGGTAGAGGAAGATTTTGCATAAAATCGAACGCAATGGCCGTTACTTTAGGAGAACTTTGGCATTTAGCTTTAACCTTCCGTTTTATATCGTAAAAAGCTTTTGCCACTATTAGGCAAGCTGTCAGACTGAACCGCCATTGAAGTGAACACGTGGAATATGTGAACAACTGTTGTTTTTACAATAATGCGCGGGGACATCTGTTTTTTTCCAAAACAAGCCGAATTTGGGCATTAATTCTAACCCGGACAACTGAGGTTTTTACACTATTTGATGTTTGGAACGTGTGTATATGATATTTTGCTATATAAATCTGCACAAAGTCGATTTTCGGTTAAAATGGACATGTGTTGTTTTTCAAATAAACGCCTCAATTTAGAACGATAGAACTAGGATAGCATTCGCTCAAGTACTACAGAAAACAGTGGTAATCTCAGTGAATATAGGACCATTAGTAAATCATACTAATACTAGTAGTACCTAGTAATATTTTTGTAGATTTTGTATTGCAACGTATATTGAATTTTAACTTAGTATTAGGATTAAATAGAATTTTTCCAGTTAACTCTTCCATTGTACAATTTCCGACCCTATAACCCTTCCCTTCACAATTCGCTGATACCTCGTCGCCCACCCGAATGCCTGCCATAGTAATAAAACTCCCTCCGGATGCGAATAAAGACGCCCTAACAGGACTGCCAGCTAAATGCAAAGGCGACCGTGCAGCGCCGCGACGTCGGCATCCCGACGTCGGTTTTTATTGTCGCTCCCGTCAAATTAAGCGGATTTGTGATCCGCGCCTCAGAACTGCGTCTTAATTAAGATCCTCCCAATTCGGTAGTATTATACTGCTAGGGAGACGCGTTCGCGGATGGATTATTGCCATATTACGGTGGAATTCGCACGCCCTAGTCGAATAGGAAAGTTGACAGTTTTTCAAATTTAGTGCCAATTTGGCTGTATCAGTTATGCCGTAAACCGCTGTGGAGCAAGTCACAGAACGATGCCCAGATTGGAATTTCCACTGTTGTCAGGCTGTACGTTTTCGAGCAGCTTGAACTATGATATTTAGTTATATTTTACTTTATAATAATTAAATCTGACAACTGAGGAAATAAAGGACAGTGACAGTCCACACTGTGGACGTGGAAACAACAGTAATTTTACTATTTTGACGACGAAGAATACTAAGAATCATCGACAGGAGTTATATTTGTGTGTATTTTTTCACAATGACGAAAAAGTGCTTTGTCAGCTATTGCACAAATACGTCCTATAATACTAAAAAATGTTTGTGACCGTGCCCACTGCGTCGTGCCTTCCTCTTCTTTATTGTTTAGACTAGAAGATAATAATAAATAATATGTTTCTAGGACAAAAGCTATCATCAAAAACAAAACTGTCCAAAGTTTGGATTTGCTGATTATGTTGTTCGCTGTCAGCTGAAGGACAATGTCCAATTATTTTTAATTCCTCTTCTTCTGATCTAGCGTTCGGCAATTTTCGGGAACTATTGTAGAAACCCCCGTCGGCAAGACGAATGAATATTTAAAAAATCTTCTTTTTATTTTCAAATTATTAATTAATGCAACACTTTTGAGGAAACTTATATGTGCTAGTAATGTAATTTGGTGATACTTCATCCGCTGATTAACATTTTATCTCGAAATTCGACTAGAGGAAACTTCCCTGTTCCCGAATTCAATTTTGACGGGTCAAGGTCGCCAAATTTCAATTTCCAAAGGGGTTGACCGCTCGAAAATCTCGAGGAAGTATCCATCATGCACGGCGCGGGGAATTTTCCTGGGTCCTGATTTCACCGTGCACCTCGAGACGCTGAGTCGATTGCTGTATGGTGCGAGGTCGTAGCTCTAACCATTTTCAAAGTCAAATAGAAACCGGCAAGTTATGGAGGAGGCTCCCAGAACGTCTGCGCGAGTTTTGCCGCAGCTAAAAAAAGATTTACACCTTTAGCCCGACAGCTTAACTTTATATCAAGAAATTCGTGATGTATATTATCCTTATAGGGCAGACTTTGACCAAAAAACCTGGACTTGATTTTATTCTATTCGAGATTCCAGAAATGTTTGGAACAAGGTGGGGATCGTTTTGAAAAAAAAAAAAATTTGTTTTTTATTTATCGTTACCTACTCTAAAGTTAAAAATTAAAGAACTTGCTTTATACACAAAATTCTTTCACTGGAATTCGCTTAACATATGTGTTGTTTACAGGGCAGATGTAATGAAAAAAATTAAGTAAAGACATACATTTTCACTATCACAGCTTACTTTGAGGTCCAATTTAAATGAAGGTACGCTTGATATTTAACATTTTCTGCTAATGGGAATATTTAAAAAATCCAGTGGATGGAATCTTACGTGCATATCCCTGTACGGATTATTCATATAACATTCTATCCCCTTAACTTTTTGTATGTCCTTTGAACTATTGAATGTCGGATAAAATCAAAATTGACATGGGAAATTCAAAACAACTATTACGAGAATCAGAGCTTGACTTTGACAGTTTGTATCGGGTGTTAATTGTTACGTCTCAACATGTTTTGGAAAGCTTTTGCCATTTCATTTGGTGTCATTTCCGAAATCGTATTGCGAATGTTCATTTTCAACTCTCAGGCAATATACAGGTAACACAACGCTGGACATCACGTGACCCCGCGCAAGCGCTCAATATCACTTTCAGTATACGGGACCTCCTTTATCTTGGCTTTACTGCTTTTAAATAAAAATATAATATTAATTTCCCTTTCTGTAACACTAACACGGTTTTATCTTGACCACCTGGTATGAACGTGCTAAAGTAATGTGTAGTTTTCAACACCTATACCCATATAAATCCTGCCCATAAAGATAACCCGTGAACTATCATGGGGGTTTAGTTTCTGAGATCCCATAAAATTTTAAATCTCCCGCCGCCTGGTTCCTTAATAAAGTGTTTAAGACGTCGGGTCGGGCAGGGCCGGGCGGAAGCCCTGGGGTTGATTATTTGGGGTCTTATAACTGGGGATGCCCGGGAGGGGTAAAGATCTGACAGGAGAGGCACGGAGGTTAGATTATTATGGGGCAATAGGGAGTCTAGATCTAGATTGAAATCCAAAAGGGAGATATTGCAAGAATAGGGATAAAATTATTTGGTGGTTGCTTGCCCCCACCCTTGCATTCTACCCAAAAGCAAAAATAATATTCCCATCAACAAAAAGAAATATTATTAGTCCCGGCAAGATGATTGTTTTCTATTTCAAATAAATTTAAAACTCTTACTAGTCGTGTTTTATGCAATGAACGCTTAATTCGTATGCAGGAACCATATGCGGTCGAATTAAGTAGTTTATGTACAAAACCCGGTTTGCCAGCATCCGTCCAACATTTTGCTGAGGACAGTTTATTCAACTTTGCGCGGTTTTTCCGGCGATAGCTGGCGCGGTGTTATTTCAGTGCACCATCAAGGACCGAATAACAAAAGTTCGGGCCCGGCCGGTCCGCAACTGTCCTTCGCATAATTAAATAAAAATATTCACCGTCCTTCGTAGCGAGAATGCAATGAAATATGGAATATTTTGTTTTTTTTTTTTCGAACGTTTGGATTAAAATACGAGTAGCTATACTATATAAAAAAAATCTTCAAGATTAACTTAAACACCCTGTAAGTTTGTGGATATTTCTGAAGAGGTGATTTTTCACTTATACAGGGTGGCTTATATAAGTGGCTCACTCAAAATATCTCTGCTATTTTGCGATAGAAAAGGTCGATGGCGGGTACGGTCGATAGCTCATATCCGAGCGGCTTTCTTTTCGCATGATGAAAGTTGCTGTCCATGGACACCTAGGAAAATGATTGCCAAAAATCTAAAAAGTTCAAAATTTTTAAACCGATGTAACTTTTTTATTTATAGAGGTAGCTACAGAAAAATGTTTTATATGAAAATTGTTTGCAAGAACTATGAGAATACAACTATTGTATATATCAATTTTGAAATATTAGATATATTATGACTTATGACTAACTTTGAGCTCTCTTGGGATCAAAATTAAATTATCTGGAAAAAACTTATTGACACATTTTTTATAAAGCAAAATATTTCATTTAATTTGACGTCACACTTGCCAGTTTATTCTGCATTTACTATAATAAATTAAATAAATACATATATTATACATATTTGTAATTGGCACAAGGTCTAGTTACCCCTGAAAATTAAAATAGGCATAGTAGGCTTTCAAATTTTGAAAATAAAGCGGATTTTATGCACTTCATCGAATGACGAATAACTAATAGAATATAATTGTTTTTTTTTTCCTCAAAAATCGAGACAAAACAATCCGGTGGACCTTCCCTCTTCACCAAATTGTGGCTCAAGCACTCCTTCATTACCAATACCCCTAGAAACCCTGAACTGCGTTTTAAATATTTCCCACCCCTAGTCCAGCCGTCGCTCGGCCTCAAAAATCAAGAAATCCATTGGACCTTCCATCTTCACGAAAATGTGGCAAGTACACCTACCTTTACCATAAAAAGATATATATTGTTATTATTTGCTAACCATATTTCTTTAGTCAGTTAGGTACATCCCTTCATGTCTTAAAATATCATTTTTTATTATATGTAATTCCTACCTTGAGCTGTAAGTATATTATTGCTAAAATAAAGGTCAGGGAATAATCTTCATTACTATATGTTTACACCACGGTAGAAAGATAATCATGTAGTTAATTTCAAGCCGTTTTTTAAAATCGTCGCTATGTTCACAGTTGCCGCTTGCTTGAAATAGTGAAAATTCGTCGCTGGGATTCGTCGCCAAGTTCACTCCGGTTAAATAATAACTAAACAATTAAGTCCATAGTAATAAACATAATACCTAAACAATTATTAAAGGTGGCTTTATGCAGCACTCATTATCGCTTTTCTATTAGTCCATTATCATTTTATAAAGCAGATTACAGCAGATTACAAAGATAAAAGTGGGTTATCTCTAGTGAGATAGTAAGAATACTTTAAAGAAATGAAAAGTGCATCAAAATCTCTTGCAACAAGCAACATTATGAACATTTATCTTTTTATTAATGATAATGAAGCGGCAGCAAGCTCAATGGAAATAAAAAACACTTACACGCAAATTGCTTTAGCGATTAAGTACGTAGAAATAAGTAAAGTTTATTTAATGAAAATAAGAAATATCACTTACTCGCTAATTTCTTTAGTTTATCATCCTTTTGCGCCATTATTCTATCATTTTGAATCTTTCGATAATTATCGAGATATATGTTCGCCAGTGTAGCCAAACATTTTACAATTAACTGATGATAGGATACATCGCAAGAACAATTATATCCTTCTGTTAACAACGACATATTTTTTGTTTTTTGTTTTTTTTTTTTCAATTAAATGATGATATACGGCCTGAATATCTGAATTGCGCTAATACTACATAAGAATGGGCAACTGAACATGAGGATTTGTAGCTGTATATACACGAACACCGTCCTGTAATGCCGCGTGCCTCGGTACGCCTCGACTTAGAACTGAGAGCGTGAACGAGGCGTTTGGCATGAGCCCGACAGTGTGACGTTGCAGCGGAGGGGAGGGGAGGGGAGGGGAGGGGATGACTGCAGGCCATCTATCCCGTATGCCTCGGCTTAGGTAATCCCATTTGCAAAATTCCAATAGGGATGTCATTACTAACGTCATAAGGCTATCATAGCATATTTATTTTCATGGGTAACTACATCTTACGTCAACCACAAACATTACCAATATTTTTTCTTCATTTTTTTAACTAAATACAGAAGAAATGGGCAAGTGTGACACTTAAAATTGAATGGGACATTTTGCTTTACAAAACACATATAATTAAATATTTTTAAGTATAATTTAATTTTCAAGAGAGTCCCAACTTTTCGGTAATCCACACATCATAACTAATGTTATATATAAATTCTGTCTGTTATTGCTAACAATTTTCATGTTAAACTTTTTGCGATATTTCGGAAAATAAAACAGTTACAGCAGATAAAAAAAAATCGAAACTGAAAATATGACAGAAATTACTTTTAAATCAAGCGGGCCTGCACCAAAACTGGACAAAAAACACTTTATTTTCAAGGTACAAATATTGGGACTCAAATTAGGTCTTTTCTTCGTGGTATTTTTGGAATTAGAGCTTTGTGAGGGTCAGTTTGACATAATTAACTTTGATCGATAACAATATTCCTTGTGTTACACAACAATTTTTTGAAAAACATAATTTGCCTCTACCTCTGGTTGCATGGAAATAACGAAATTATTAGATTAAATTAATAATATTGCTATCTCTCTGGACATATTTTATTACCAAAATTAATATCAATCATTGATTAAAGGAATATAATGAGGATCTTTGCTCAATGTTTCACTGCATTTTGAAAATGAAGCGTTTTTAAACCTATATATTTATTACATACAGGGTAATTGGCGATTGACTCACCCTGTACAATATACTGGTTTTGTTTTTCCCTTTAGCAAGTCTGGACTTAAATTTACCAAAAATTTATTTGAAAGATCGCAGTTCGCCATGAAATACAGGCTGATTTTTTTATAGTTACATCTCTATCATAAAAAAAACAATCATAGTAAAAAAAGGTTTTTAATTTACAACTACAACTTTAATAAATCAAAAACAATAAACAAATGTCAGTAATTTTTCCAAATTTTATTAAATATTTACCTACATAGTAAGTAGAATTCTTTATCTTGAGTTACACGTTCTGTTATATCTTAAAAACATTTATAATACTTGTATTGTAACTGTAACGCTCCTACTTCGAACAATTGTGTTCTATACAAATTTATGGTAAGTCTAATTGTTGCCAAACATATGATACGCCTTTCGGAAGCTGCACAAGATTTTTTTTAAAGTACCTAATGTCATCGATAGATGAATAAGTAAAAATAAAAACGGAAGAAACTTTGAATATTAATTGTAATATTGTTATAATTTTGTCAACTACTGTTTTTAATTTTAAACGGACGCCCATATCGTAGCTCGATGCTCTTCAGAACGTTATATAAGCTACCGAACCCTTTTTAAAATGCCGTAGAATATTATCTTTCGCTGTCCACCGATCCACCGTATATAACCAATAGTAGGGTCACTTGGCCGACGCACTTTGATGTCAAAGTCTTCCCACTCCGTTCCCGTCGCATTCACCATTATCTCCTGCCTACTGAACTATAAATAAACTGCGTCTCGCATGTATTTGAGTGAGGACGAGAGGAGTAACGGAGATCGCCAAGTGAACCTTCTATTCTGTGCACCCAACGTTCGCAATTCATGCCGCGTTTTTCGCCTCAAACTCCCATCCTGCACGAAACAGAAGCCTGGCGAGATGGCGGCAGCTGCAGCTGCGCCGGTCATCACCAGGAGACGGCCGGTGGCGTATGCCGTAACTCCGCCGTTTATCTGAAAGTTTTCCACTCCAATACGGATTTATACTCTGCGGCGCGTAGTAAAGTTGGACGCCATTGTGTCCGGCAACGTTACCGGCCACCTGCGCTGCATGCCCCCACTTCTTGCTCTTTTTTCCGAGAGGGAATTTCGACCATCGACTATTTTCGTAGCTTCGGGTCCATTCGGTTGGAAGTGATAGCAAACTACTATCATTAGAAATGCAACGCATCGTGTAGGTAATCATTATGACAATGGACTTGATGAATTTAACCAACTACGTCTCTACTTGCTATTTGCATAAACTAGAGATTTCAATGATTGTGTTAGTTACGCCGTAGTTAGGTTTGAGGGAGGTTTTTTTTTTTTGTCCAGTGTAGTTATGTGGAAAACTTTTTTCTGCTGATGGACTTGGATCCGTTTTTTGACAACTACCACTATATTTATTTTGTGTTAAATATAGACAGTGTAATGTTTTTTAAGCTGTATTTAAACTAATTGATTCAGCTGAGTTTTAATCTATCAATCGCCGTTTGTTTTGGTTTTAGAGTTATACAGGGTGTTACAAAAAAGTGTAGCACATTCTTTGGGCTCAATAGCTTTATCCGTATGATTTACTAATTGTCCTAGACTCACTGGGATTACTACTGTTTTCTAGGGTTTTCCGTAGTACTTGAGCGAATGCTATCCTAGTTCTATCGGGAAAAAAGTCGGCCCTAGCCGCAAATGGCAAAGAAGACAAAATAATAGTAATTGCCCCCCTCCTCCGCACAAGCAAGTGGTTGCTTCTGGGGTACTCCTAGTTTGGAGTATTGTGAGGGTGAGAATTATTATTATTATAAATAATGCGATTTTCGTTATACCATTTTTGATTTGGACGCCTCTTCTTCAAAATACAGGGTGATAAAGTTGATTAAAAAAACACTTTTATTATTAATGCATGTGTTTTTAAATATAGACAGGGTGACTCAGTTTTTTGTACGACATTTTGAATGGCATTTTAAAACGAGGTTTTATTTATTTTTATAAGGGGTTTTATTTGTTCTTGCGGCAGTTTTAGAATTAGAGTGAGAGGGGTTTAAAAGAAAATAGTGTAGTATTTTCTTCTGGTTGCACATGTTTTATCTCTTAGTTTTTACTTGTTTTAATTTGTTTCAATTTGTTCATTCTTTTATTACTCACTTTCGTCCTTATTGTAGAAGCTCTGAAGAAGACTTGAGAAATAAAAAGTCGAAAGGTTAGCTGAATGAGTCTAGCAATTTAATTGTTTTTCCCCAAGTCCATCAGCAGAAGAAAGTTTTCCACGCCGTAGTTAGGCTAAAACAATAATTAACCAGGTTTATTGTGGTAGTTAAAACTGATAACTTGATAACTTCTTCACATTATCAAATTTAATATAGGACTAGAAAGATACACATTGATCGGTGAACATTTATTAACATAAAAAAATATTGTTGACTGTTAATTTAATCATATGAAGTTTGGTTGTCAAATTATACCTACCTACACACTGAATAATTGTATTATTTGAAGTTGTTAATGCTAATAGGTAATAGATAATACCGTTGAGTGATATTCCTTCACTCAACGAGAATAGCTTTCGTTATTTTATTAACTCATTGTAATCCAATGCTATGAGAATACCACTCCTGCGACGCAATCGAGATATTTCCGGCTTTGGGGTTATAATTCGTAAAATTAGCGAAAGGTATCGTCGATAGTCGTCACACCACTTGATATATTACCCATGATATTATTACGCTTACGTCATTGGAAAGGCGTATCGGTTAATAGGAATAAGAAAACGAAAACCACTTACGTTAAATAAATTAATTTTGGTACAACAAATAGACAAGGAAAGAGACCGCGCTTGCCTACCCTGCCGTGTATAGATTTTGTTACGTCATTTTAAACGACGGCCATTTTATATGTGGCAGACAAAGCGAGTACCTACGTTGTGAGCTAATTTCGTGAATTTGTGAATTAAAAGTAACAGTGATTAAGGGGAAAATATACTCTTATGATGGTGAATTGTTCAGCGTTTGGTTGCAAAAGCAAAGTGAAAAACATGAGCCCGAGATTTCGTTTTACAGGTAAATATTTAAAAAGCTACCTTTGAAAGATGCCCTAAAACTTTACTTTTTCTCAACATAACTTCTTAAAATTCCTTCTACTTTTTAGAATGATAAAGTGCATTGTTTTTTTTTTGTAAATAGGACCAATATAATAATTATATTTTAACATCGTTTTTATTGAAAATTTCTTAATTAACTATGGTAGTTTCATAAAATATGGGCTGGTTTCCATGGGCGTGCATTATTTATTTCATTTTGATTGATTCGAAATCGCCACAAATAAATATATTTGAGCACTTGACACTACTTTTACATTTGGGAAATTATCTGCAAACAAATACCAATATTCCAAATTACCTGTAAGTCAAAATTAACTACCTTTTCATTTTTAGCATTTTTATGATATTGGCTAAAAACGCGATTGATGCTACGCCACTGGCGATGTGGCAGTCGGTAACACGGCCGCGAGCGCTGTCAGGCCTCCTCTTCTTTCCTTGTCTAAGGTACAACAACTTACTACACTTAACTATTCGAGGATATTACTTTGTTTTAGTTTACTTCGAGGGGTAAGTAGGTAGATTTTTTAAAAACAATTGTTTTCTCGACTTTCGTCAACCCGTTTTTTGTTTCTAAAGCTCCTAGATTTTTAATTATTTGAGATATGGTAGGACCTCATCACCCTTAGTGAAACACCAGGTAGGTACCTATACCTATAGTTACAAGTATAGGAAAACTTGATTTTTACCCTTATATTTAATAGGCTGTAGTTTTTTACGAGGCCGTGGATCGAAAAATTGTATGAAACATCCCACACAACAAAGTTTAAGCAGTTCATTACTATATTACTAGATGTTTCTCTTACGGATCTACTTCACCGGAAAACATCCCACAATGATAATGGCATTTATGTTGTGCTTTGGGATTAGCTTTATACATACGGGAAATTTTACAGGAGATTCGAATCAGCTTCATGCAGGCTTTGCTCTAGCTTTTAACTTATTTATACGCAATTATTGCGTTCCAATTTGAAGCGAAACAAGTTTTGTGACGTTTTGGGAATTCGTGTCAGTTTAAATTCGTGGTCGTCTAAAAAGTAAAAAGCCAGCGGGGAGCAAAGCTAAATGTAGGCTTTTTGGCTTATAGGTACAAACTTAATTATGTTGGCGTTTCAAAGTGAATCGATAAGGACGTTTTTATTGGGAAAATAAGGGCGCTATATGGTTCATGGGTATTTTTAAAAGCCCTTAACTGTTCTACTGATTTATTTTCTTTTATAGTGACACACCTAAATAAGGTCCGCATCATATGGAAAATTCTGTTATTACCTAATTCGTTTAAGCACATCCTGATATAGCCAATAATTGTTTTTGCTAAAAAAATTAGGTGCCCAAGAGTTGAAAATGACATTATTTCCCAAAATTTTGGAAAATGTATTGAAAATTTGTTCTATTTTCAGCGGTAATATTACTAGTGGTGTGCCTGTTATCGATAACACCATTTTACAGATAAAGTAAATGATAAATGTCATAATTTTAAGCAAAAACAACTGGCAACATTAAAATAAAGTTAAATCTAAAAAATTTACGGTATGACATACTTTATATGTGACACAATATACAGACTGCCCTACTTTTAAACTTATATACAAATCCATACAATCTTTATTTTTAGAGATAATTGCCCGAACTTTTTTGTTTGAAAGGCCTTCAAAATCCGCTTCTTTTGATCTTCTCACTATTTTCAAAATGCAATTTTTTATTTAAAATTCGACACAACAGCGTTAGTCAGGACAACACAAAGCCCAACTATACCAAATTTGAATAAAACATATACTGCAGGGTATCAAGTTGAACAAAATGGAGTTTTAAAGGCACATGGCGAGTCAATAGGAATTCTAGATACAACTGACAAGACAAGTTTGCCATGGAATGCCCTCAAAACAGTTGAATGGTCAACAGGACCACTCAAAGTGTTGGTGTTTAATACAAAAATATATAGGGAATTTTTCCTCTCATTTTTCTATGGATCATCAAATGTTGAATTTTGGAAATTTATTTATTTTATTACAAAATGCTAACTAAAAATGAAAAACAATTTAAATTATTGAACCTTTCTCAACAGTCATTGTCTAGATGATACATTTTCTGTGCATTTTCTTTTGTGGCACACCAGCCACCTTAACTCTTATGGACTTACTGACTGGCAGGCTTCTGTATTTTTAAACTTGGCTCGTTTGTAGTCTCTGGGGCGGTTTTGATATACTCCGTTTTTGACCCGTATAAAGTTCCAAAACATTCAGTACTTTGAGAAAAACACATTCTATGTATATTTTGTATCCGATCTTAGCACACTAACATATTGAGTGGTCCTGTTGACCAGCCAACTGTTTTGAGGGCATTCCATGGCACACTTCTCTTGTCAGTTGTCTTTAAAATTCCTATTTTGCTCATCTTCGACAACCTGCAGAATGGAATGCGCTGTGTTGTTTTTGTTCAAATTCGGTACATGGGGGTTTTGGGGTGTCCTGATTAGCGCTGTTGTGTCAGATTTTAAATAGAGTAGTCACTAAATGCTTTTAGTGAAAATCTGGGTATAACAAAATCGTAGCCAGCCTTGGATTTGCAATTTGAAAACGGTAGGAAGGTCGGTAGGAGACGACAAAATTTTCTTGCAAAATTTGGCAGCCGGGATTTTTTTGGGAAGGGAAGTCATAATTTGGTATTATTTTTGGTGCAATCCGTAGAGGCGGGCGCTGCGTTCGCTATCATTATTTAATTTAATTTGCCCTAACTTTTTTGACAGTAAACTTTTACGACATTTTGTAAATGTATCCTCTTCCCACACGTTTTCTAAGCAAAAAAGGTATAGCTACTTGGTGAATATCACGCCAAAGGTGACTGTTTTCGAGAAATTTTCAAATTTCTGCATCGATGCAGGTGCATATCGGCACTAATATCCAATTAAATTCAAAATAAAATTTAAATAAACAAGCACATTAATTTTTTGACAGTTTAGTCTTGTTGTTGTTGGTTTTTTTTGCAAGAAAATTTTGTCGTTTCAAAAAGTTACTTAAAAAAATCGAAAATAAATTTTCAATTTCAACACCCTGCATCTCGAAAACCAAACATCTGCGGACCAATGTTCATATGAAATTTTCGTCATATTTTCCATTTTCCTTTTTATATTTTGAGTTAATACCGGACACCCTGTATAACATAACAATAATTCTTCTTCGAACCAGTAAAATCTATAGGTATATCACAAAATCAAGTATTCTTTTTTTGGTCTTGGAGCTCGTCAAATATCTCCTCTGGAGATAATTATGGGTATTTCAGGGTAGGTACACATAAAGGAAGTGTTAACCCATTTCGCTAATATTGTTTCTAATATAAATTTTTAAAATTTTCAGTTTTGAAAATGTTCTTTCTGGCGTGGCGGTGCACAGTGTAATTGTGCAAAATATGTTTAGTAGGTTGTTTTGACTAATTTACGGTTACGCGCTGCGACCGACGGAGTGTGTGCATAATATACGGCGGCGCGTTCTCAAATCTACTGCACAGGTTTTAATTTCGAGAAGACAAGATGAAACAAATAACAAATTGTAGATGTTTGATGTTCACTTCACTGCATTTTTATTATTAATTTTGATATTACCTACAAATCTCGTTTATCTCGACAGCTATGCGGGGGGGAGGGAACTGCCCCCTTTGCCCCCCCCCCTGAATACGCCACTAAATTGAAGCTCTCTCGTGGTAAACTTCATTGTCGTTTAATCGTCCGAAGTTCCGACTCGATTCCTTATTAACGGAAACCATTGCCGGCGCCGTTTTACTGCCACTTCGGATGTAAGCTTTTTTCCGTGACGGCGAAACAATAAATCTGATGGAAATAAAATATTTATAGCGAGTTTCCTCCCGCGGCCTTCATTAACCGCGTGCGAACGACTGCTCCGAGGTGTTGGGTAAAATCTCGCCCCAATAAAAATTTTACTTCTCTCAAATTGAGATTTAATGGTTCGGAATACCTTTAAGCGCGAGCTCGTAAAACTCAGCTCGGATTGGGCTTGTTTTTAAGGAGATTGGGAGGGCGCGAAGCAGCTGCTGCTTACGCGATGTGCCATGTTGGAGAGAAATAGGGGAAATAGGAGGAAACAATATTGTTTGGTAGTAATATATTGAGGATATTCGAAAAAGTAATAATTGAATAGGAAGCCGCTATATTGTTTAGCGTTTGCTTCCCCGCATTTCAGAAAGAGAAACTTACAAACCAAGTTTCATCATAATTTGGTTATCAAATCAAAAGTATGCGAAGATCTCCTCACTCAACGCCCTGGTGTAGTTTTTTCTACACACGGGATGAACTTCAAAATATTTTGGGTCAACAGAACCATGTTAATTTCCTTCCTTCCTTTGCTGGCTTTTCTAACTCATGGTATTTCCTTCTCCGACACGCAATACATCACCAAAAGGATCGTCAATATGTTAATCAAATGTTATAACAATTTTGCAAATACTATGTGGATATAACTTATGACGTAATAGGCCGAGTTAATTTTTTCATATACTATTTCGAAGATCATCTTCTACAACTCGGTTTTTGAACTTTTGCTATAAATATAACGGTTTAGAAGGTACGGTACATTATATGCCCAAAACCCAGTTACGAAAGTTATTTGTTATGAAAAAGTAACAGCTTTCAAAGGTGTATAACTCGAAAACGGTTACAAATTTTCTCAAATTTAACTTTGTACAAATATTGTTTTCGCTAGAGCCAACCATTATCGAGATTTAAGCGAAAACCCAAAAACTGAGACATATTTTGGGAACCCCTCGCAAACTCGGTGCTTTTGGTATATCCAGACACCTTCGAACGCAACTCAAAAGTACAAAAAAGTGCTCACAAAAGTCTCCCTACAACTCCTTGACTGGGCTAAAAGATATTTTCCCTAAAAGCGAGTCTCCTTTTGACATGTATATGTCGCTATGGAGTTGTCTGTATTACTCGTTGTCTGTACTTTATACCATACCTAGCTAGTCGGTTCTAACTTTTGTGGGTAGTGGGGGTAGAGTGTTATTGTTTGCTCACTATATACACAGACCTACCTATGTAAGTTCTCCTATATAATTACTATTAGTAAGGGAGCCCAAGAGGGGATTTTGGGATTTACTCAAGCGCGACAGATTAACATATGGTAGGATACCTTGCACCCTGTTGAGTACCTCCACCATATCTAAGCCCTCTATACAGGGCCGCGCGTGTAGGGCAGCCGATCAGAATAGTAAAAAAAATCGATAGGTGGATATACTCGAGCGCGTCAGATTAATATATGATGGGTTAATTACATGCTGAAAAGTGTGCATTTCAATAATCTGACGATTTGAGCGTGACGTAAGGGGGTGGGAGGGTCACAAACTTGCAAAAAAAAAAACGTTACCTCAACTTTTTCGAGCGCGGGCGAATATTTTTTTATTTTGAAGGAAATAATTCAAGGATAACGGGAAAAATATAATCTGCCGATTTCCACAAGCCGAAGTAACAAAAATCGTCGATAAAGTATAGCGCGTGCAGCTAGCTGCAGTGAAGCATGTATTCCCCACTCCGCGCCTCTCTCTCCCTTTCACTCTTTCTCTCGCAACGTCCCTACACGTCAGTTATCACGCCATCACAGCTGATCACAGCACTCGTGGTATTATATGTACAGGGTTATTCAAACTCGATGTCCCTGGCCTATTGTGGGCAAACGAAAAGAGAAAAAATATATCTGCTTCCGGGGTCTTAAATGGGACCAAACGAAGACTAAATTAAGATAAAATTGAGAATATTTGACAAACGACGCTCTCTACATTTTTTTTAAATTTGATAGACCTGCTTTTTATCTCTAAGTTTTATTTTAGACCTTTTGTCAAATTTTGTTCAGTTTAAGAAATATAGGTAATACAATATTTGAAAAGTCCACGTTCAACACAATGTAATATAGAAAATAAATTATTAAGAGCATATGTTTATAGACAAAAATTCTTTAATTTTTAACAGACAACATATTTTTCTTAGAAAATGCAAATATTCATTAAAAAAAAATCATGAAAAGTTTTTTTCAAATCGTCAGATTAAGAAAATCCCTCCAAATAATCGTCAGATTATGGATCAGCACGACCAGGACATCCAGCTGAACCGTCTATATGAAAATCAAAACGGCGGTTTTATTGCATTTTCAAAAAGCCGCCACGAGCTGGCGTCACATCCGAATCGTCAGTCTATTGCATGATACAACAAAAGAGAGATATGATATTTAGCCGCCTCAATTTCGTTCCCTTCTGCGCAATTACGTCACGCGGTAAGTTCCCGCCCACTTATGACATGCAAAGTATTACAGTATGTCCACTGATTGAGTTTACAAAGGGACAAATGGACCAAAGAGTGAAATAAGATGCCAAAAAAAAAGTCATTCGTCATAAAAGTTTCTGCTTGGTTAGAATTTACGTTCACAAAGAGCAATTTCATTTTTTTTCGCAAATCGGCTGAAAATGCAGAGAACACACTACAATGACACGTTTCTGACGTTTCGGTTGTTTATAACCAGATGATACAACTTGTATCATTGTTTATAACCGCGTGACGCGCCAATATGGTGTCCAACCTGCCCAATATCATATCTCTCTTTTGTTGTATCATGGTCTATTGAGTGGGAGCTTCTTTCGGGTTCACTTAACATCCCTTCTGAATATCTGACGCGCTCGAATATCTCCATGTGACTATTTTTTTTACATTTGTGAAAGCCTGTCGACGCTCCCCCCACGGGTGGAAGGGTATATATCATATATCTAACCTTTTTTTCTTTCTACCATCTAATTTTCAAAATCCAATATCCAATCCCCATTTAGCATCGTGGGCTCCCCTACTATACAGTGTGTCCCACTTAAGGACTGACCACCCCTGTAAAATTTTTATTTATAGCTCGATTTTCATAAACTTTTTGTGTTGGATAGAGCTTCAAAAATGGCATCAAACACATAATTCAGGTGCCTCGTGCGTTAAAGTCATGGCCCACTGAGACGGTGTTTTAGTGCTGAAATTTCGAGAAGTATTATTAGGGATTTTTTTAGAGGAAAATTAATGCCAGGCTCTTATTCAGCATTGTTCGAGACCCAAACGTACCAATTTGCATTGCCGTAGCTCTACAGGGAGTTTCAAAAAAATTAAAAGGAAAAGTAAGGCCGGATTCTTATATGCAGTGAGAGGTTCCAAACAAAAACGTACTAATTTGTAACTAATTTTCTTAATTTCTGGTATGTTGGTCACTAAAATATTCATGAGGAACTCATATTCTTTCAAAAATTTATTAGCCAACAAATTTTTTATTTAATTTAATATCATCAAATACATGAATAAACAACACAACATTACATAAACTCAAATTTCAGTCATTTCAATTAGTCCTCCATTTTCTAATGCAAATTGGTGCGTTTGGGTTTCCAACAACGTTGAATAAAAATCTAGCATTAATTTTTCTCTAAAAAAAGTCCCTAATAGTAGGTAGGTACTTCTCGAAATTTCAGCACTAAAACTTCGTCTCAGTGGGCCATGAATGTAACGCACGAGTCACCTGAATTATGCATTTAATGCCATCATTGAAGCTCTATCCAACAAAAAAAAAGTTTATGAAATCGTGCTAAAAATAAAAAATTTACAGGGGTGGTCACTAATTAAGTGGGACACTAAAAATTTTGAAACACCCTGTAGAGCTATGGTAATGCAAATTTGTACGTTTGGGTTTCGAACAACGCTGAATAAGAATCCGGTATTGATTTTCCTCTAAAAAAATCCCTAATAGTACTTTTCGAAATTTCAGCACTAAAACACCGTCTCGGTGGGCCATGAATTTAAGGCACGAGGTACCTGAATTATACATTTAATGCCATTTTTGAAGCTCTATCCAACAAAAAAAAGTTTATGGAAATCGAGCCATAAATAAAAATTGTACAGGGGTGGTCAGTCCTTAAGTGGGACACACTGTATATGACACTGATCGGTTATTATCGTGAACGGCCCGTATCTTATATAATCTTTTTCTTACGTTTCCATCCGTCCATAGAGCTCCACCCACGGCGGCATGTTGGACGTTGGCGTTCCGTTACGTTAGCGGGCGTCGAACGGCGCGGCAGTTCGGTTCGCCCATACAGTTCTGGGCTTTCCGCGGGACGAATATCGCCATAGTCGTGCTGACGCGATCCCCCGGGCCGTGCGCGATCTTTCTAGTACAGTAAAACTAACGCAAAATTAGGCCAAACCCAAACATGCAAAAAAAAGTCCTTTCTAGCGCGAAATAGTTCCATACCCTCCTAAGAGTTAGTACTAAAAAGTTACACCACCACCAGCGTCGGGTAAAAAGGGCAGGAAATTCTTATTTTTCACAGTTATGCGTGAATATCTAGTAAACTATGAGGTTTAGCGCAAACGTCATCCTATACGCAAATGATATACATTAAATTCCGAACAAGAATTGTTATATACAGAATTATGGTAAAGTGAAAGGTTTCCATGATATGGAGGGGTAAAGATTTCTTTGTTTTATTTCACGTAGTTTTTGTTGAAAAAACTTAAAATGATTACAGTATAAATTAGTAACTGAATAATGTATGTAGAATATATATAGATATATCTATGCATATATAGATACATATTACACCCATAGATTGTTATTTTTTGTCACAACATAACCTCATAAGTATATGACTGTAAATATGTCCAATACAAGTTAGTAGCCTTAGTCAATTTGTACTCACCTTTTGCCCTCATTCATTATAGCGTTCTGATTTCCATTCGTTCTTTTATGTCAAATCATTCCTACATCTAATTTTGTCCTTAGCTTGTAAAAATGAGAAAGTCATGAATAGGAAGCTCATGTGAAAAACAAGAAAATATATATTAAGCAATCCTCATCGTATGCTTCTGCAGAGATGGATGCGTCCAAAACTGCGAGTGTCGAAGAAGTGGTCTCAATTGTTCAAGTATGTGCGGCAATTGCTTAGGACTTGCATGTCTCAATAGAGATACTGTAATCATCGACGATGATTTAAATGATGATTCTCAAGTGGACGAAGAACACGAAGATTTGTTTCCTCTCACCAGCCCGAGTGAACTATTTGGTGCTGACTGATAACGCAATTAATGATTCACCTAAAACTTATGACCTTTTGTATCATTTTGATTTCCCTCCCATTTTTTCAATATAGATTGTTTAATATATTTTCTTGTTTTCACATGAGCTTCCTATTCATGACTTTCTCATTTTTACAAGCTAAGGACAAAATTAGATGTAGGAATGATTTGACATAAAAGAACGAATGGAAATCAGAACGCTATAATGAAGGAGGGCAAAAGGTGAGTACAAATTGACTAAGGCTACTAACTTGTATTGGACATATTTACAGTCATATACTTATGAGGTTATGTTGTGACAAAAAATAACAATCTATGGGTGTAATATGTATCTATATATGCATAGATATATCTATATATATTCTACATACATTATTCAGTTACTAATTTATACTGTAATCATTTTAAGTTTTTTCAACAAAAACTACGTGAAATAAAAACAAAGAAATCTTTACCCCTCCATATCATGGAAACCGTTCACTTTACCATAATTCTGTATATAACAATTCTTGTTCGGAATTTAATGTATATCTTGCGTATAGGATGACGTTTGCGCTAAACCTCATAGTTGACTAGATATTCACGCAAAACTGTGAAAAATAAGAATTTCCTGCCCTTTTCACCCCCTCCCCCCGAAACCCGACGCTGGTGGTGGTGTAACTTTTTAGTACTAACTCTTAGGAGGGTATGGAATTATTTCGCGCTAGAAAGAACTTTTTTTTTGGATGTTTGGGTTTTGGCCTAATTTTACTGTACTATCGTTGGGATTCACTCTTCAGTCAACGGTACTATTCTGTAAACATGGATAGTTATAGTTCCAGGTGTGGTGGTGGTGACGTGCAAAGTTTAGCTATGCCCCCGCTACACCAAGGGAAACTATCACGAGCCGCCACTGGTTGATACTTCCCTTTCCAACCGGAAACAGCAAAACGCGATGATATACCTACTCGCCGCCACCTTTATCCGGTCCCAAATAAATCCTAAAAAACGTAGTCCCGTCCCGCACCGTTCCGGCGACAGGCTAAACGCGACGAATTATTTACACCCCCCGCTGTACACCCTCATCCGTCCGTCGGATGCCATTCCAGCGCAAAGGGGCGCTGCACTCCACCCTGTTCCCGGGGCCACTTCCGCGCATCCCGGTTTTTCTCACGCCGGCGGGTCCCACCCGCAGCTAAAAAGCTTTTCGGGAAATCGGGATGGGTTGTATCTTTTGTAGGGGAGCTAAAATATGCACTATAACGAAGAGGTGTATTTTCGTGCAAATTATATTTGTAAAATTAGCATGGTGAAGCGCTTTCGGCTACATAGCCATCATCAGTACCACCTAAAAGAGAGCATGACACAACTTAGAGAAGAGTCAACGATTTTAATATGAAAATGAGTAATTAAATTTCTTTAGTTATGTGATACTTACTCACATGTCAGGTGTGTACAGAAAATTGGAGCATTTCAACCATAAGAGGTGTATTTTCGTGCAAATTATATTTGTAAAATTAGCATGGTAAAGCGCTTTCGGCTACATAGCCATCATCAGTACCACCTAAAAGAGAGCATGACACAACTTAGAGAAGAGTCAACGATTTTAATATGAAAATGAGTAATTAAATTTCTTTAGTTATGTGATACTTACTCACATGTCAGGTGTGTACAGAAAATTGGAGCATTTCAACCATAAGAGGTGTATTTTCGTGCAAATTATATTTGTAAAATTAGCATGGTGAAGCGCTTTCGGCTACATAGCCATCATCAGTACCACCTAAAAGAGAGCATGACACAACTTAGAGAAGAGTCAACGATTTTAATATGAAAATGAGTAATTAAATTCCTTTAGTTATGTGATACCTACTCACATGTCAGGTGTGTACAGAAAATTGGAGCAACTGAGTTTAATACTGATACCTATACCTGAAAAGACGATGGAAATCCCATGTCACACATTAAAATGTTAAATTAACATCACAGCCATAAGCTTAACACCCGTTATATAAATTATTTTAAACAAAATTCATCGTCGTAAAATTGAACGGCCGATAGCCATGTAGTGCAGTGTGGAAGGAAATGAAGACAGTGACTTTCGAAAAGTAACTAAATCGGGCGGAAGACACCAGACAGTGTCAACAAAGACTGCGAAGTATGCGAAGTTGGGCATAGGCGTGCCAAAAATTATTCAAGCCGGCAGAGGTGAAAGCCAAAAAATTAATAAATAAAAAATATTTTACATAAATGTGAAATTTTTAATTGAGGAAAAGAGGATTACCCGAATGGGGGGGACGTAGGTATCATCATTAAGTGAGTCTTCTGTGTATAGGAATGTAGGATCTATTAAGATTTACTTAGCAACTCTCTGTTTATCTGAATGTCCTCGAGAAAATCCAATCTATTGAAATTGTTAGACGAAAAATTATGTATGATTTTAGAATTTGAGTGAGGGCTAAAATTATGGTTCAAATGCTCCAATTTTCTGTACACACCTGACATGTGAGTATCACATAACTAAAGAAATTTAATTCCTCTTCTTCATATTAAAATCGTTCACTCTTCTCTAAGTTGTGACATGCTCTCTTTTAGGTGGTACTGATGATGGCTATGTAGCCGAAAGCGCTTTACCATGCTAATTTTACAAATATAATTTGCACGAAAATACACCTCTTCTTCGTTATTAACATTTACGTGCACGCAGCCGAAACCCATTTAATTTTTAAAATATGCACTATTCATGATTGATTTTCGTTTTTTTTTGTAATTTTTTCTCTCATTTCTTTTTTGTATTTTTTACGTTGTTGCTGCATATACTTATAAATCAAAGTGCTAAATCGACGCACACTTTTTTCAAACATCATAGAACAAAAATTTTCTTACGAAAGTTGTTTTATAAAATATATTTCTTGTTTTTATAAAATATATTTCTTGTTTTGTCCATTTACAGTCAGTCAGTGGATAGTTGTGCCATTTTGATTCCCCATCTCTGATACCGAAACGGAATAGAACGTTTTTTCATTTATTTATTTTCTTTTCTTTTACATATTGAAAATTTTGACATTTTGTAGAAAAAGTCATTTCAGAACAAAAAGTTCCCATGAACTTGTATGTATACCTATTACCGAGAGAGAGTTTTCTTTTCCTATTTTTTTTTTATTTCTGGAACAAAATGAGATATCGAATTCAAATTCGTTATGCGTAGTAATTAGTTTTCGAGGCCCAATGATTTTTTGCAAATTTATCAAAAACTAAGACATCCACGAACATTATTTTACAAGAGACTCGTTCTCTTAGAAACTAATACTAGAAATAAAAAAATTTAACAAGCATTTTCGGAAACAAATGGCAGAGTTATGTTTAAAAAGAGAGTGAGAGTTGCCGTTAAGCACGTCACTGGTGAATCTTATCATTTTATCCTTTGCGTTGAAATTTATCTGTATTAAAACAAAAAGATAGGCATGGTTGGGGAAGCAACAAATGAAGTCCAGGTAAGAGCCAATTTTAATGTTAAAGTTACACCGTACTGATGATTGCCAGATAGCATGAAACACGTGTATACGGTTTATTTGTATAGTCAAGATTTAGCAATAGAGCAATCGGTAAATAAGTGTCTTAATGTTATTTGCGGCAAAAATATCGAGTACCGATTCGAAGAGAAATAATTAAGAAAAAACGAATACGTATACTGGTATATTTCTGAAAATTGGCAAGGATAGTGACAGATTTTTGGACGTGATTTTACTCAGTATGCTTTTCAAAGGGCATTATGTTGCGTATATATTCTCACAATAATAAGGTATGAATTGGAGAGTCATCCTGGGTTCTTCATATGGAAAAGTGAGTTTTCATTCATTCGAAAAATATGCGTTTTGATATTGATTTTAGTCAGGCTGCCATGTGTTTTATAATGAAGTTCGAAATAGAAAATTCCTCGGAAAACCATAGGCATACCGTTTGCGTGGGCCCAAAGGGGTATTATTATCACGCGAATTTGTATTTTAATAATTAATTTTTCCGCGTTTCTGAACAGGCTGCCAATGATAAGTATGTAAGTTCTTGTCATAAAACTGCTGAAGAAAAGATGGCATCCCGTTTGCGCATGTCCAAGTACACTTTACATCGAATAAATCGTTTAAATGATTAAATAACATTCAATTGGACATGCGCAAACTGTATGCCGTCCTTTTTTCAGCAGTTTCATAACAAGAACTTGCATACTTCTCATTGGCAGCCTGTTCAGAAACGTGGAAAAATTAATTATTAAAATACAAGTTCCAATGGGAATTATCTATTTTTAACTTCATTATAAAACACATGGCAGCCGGCAGCCGGACTAAAATCATATCAAAACGCATATATTTCGAATAAATGAAAACTCAGTTTTTCATATGAAGAGCCCAGGATGACTCTCTGATTATTGTGAGAATATACATACACAACATAATGCCCTTTAAAAGGCATACTACTGAGTAAAATCACGTCCAAAAATCTGTCACTATCTCCTGGTCTAGAAGTCATAACTCCCTTTAGATGCAATTTTATAGTTGATTAACGTCCTTGTTGTATAATAATAAGTTGTTATTCTGGGTATTTAGATGCAATAGTGTGCCCAAAATATATACGCCAACATAGCCGTTACTGAGATTTTCAAAAAATATATAATAAAAATGTTTCCCAATCGGTGCAAATCTTCTGAATAGCACTGTATATTTTAGTTTCAGAGAAAAATAAACAAAATATGAAAATAGCTGTTTTAAACGCTATGTATCTCAAAAACTAAATGTTTACAAAAGCATGTTCATCGCAACTTGTCCTAAAACGACCTTTTTTACAAAATGTCAAAATGTGTCTACCAAACCGGGGATACCTTAATAGTTCATGTACCTAAAGTTCCTTTATTGAGAGAGTTCAATTCCAATAGGTTCTTCACCATTTGCAACTGGTCTGCGTATTGTTGCAGTCGCCGGCTTTTTTCTTTTTAGGTATCATCCAAAATAGTTATTGGTGGCTATTCACTAGAAATTTTAGTTAATTTTGCCGTATTGACGTTAGTTTTTACAGCCACCGCATTTAAGGCGCTGTAATCAGGCAATTTGGCGGGAGAAGGGGAGTGTCCAATCTATAAACCTCTATAATCTGTGGCTTTGATTACTCTCCAAAAAATGAATTTAAAAGCCTATAAAGCAGTATCCAGACTTTAACATTTATTGCATCAGCTATCCCAATAGAGGAACCCTATACATGTTCCTATCCCATATATCACAGAAAATAATTTGGTAAGATTATCTTCCTGAAAATGCGTTCTTTTTGGAGTCATAAGCTGACATCCATTCAACACATATAGTATAGTCCAAAGCACGAAAGAAAACGTTTCTAAAGAATGCGGGCAGCGTTGCGAGATTTCCTATACGAGTAAGTAGTCGTTATTTATTGGCGAATAAAAGTTTTATCATATTGAAGCCGAATTTCGGAACTCTGTTATACCAAAAAAATAAAGCTCGCATCACGGGAGCACTTACCCATTTTTGTTTATCATTTATTTTTAACGCGGTGTGATAAAACACCTATTATATTTTTTTCAACATCGTCGCGACTACCATCGCCTTTGAAATACGGCAACACAGCACTTCTGCGAAGGAGTCGGCTGAGAAAATCAGTTAGCCAACGCGTTTTGTGCCTGTTCCTATAGTACGTAAAGTTAACTGCGTATTTGGGCTACCATACAGACCTCATTTTTTAGGCCGCTGGCAAGTTTTTTCAGCCGGCTCAGAGAGCTCAGTGGCGTTTCGTATGTTCGGGAGTTGACGTGTGCAAAATGAGTAAACAGGGAAGAACGTTTCATTCTCAAGCACGAGAAATAATTGCCAATGTTATAAGGGTTTGCCTTCCTCCATAGTCTAAGGCATCACCGTTAAAAATAATATAAACTATAAATTAAATAACAATTATATGAAAATTAAGTCAGTGAGTTACACAAAATTGAGCTACGCCCCTGAACTGTGACTAATTCTATAATATTTGCGAGTTCTTCCCCCTTACGTCGCACGCATTCTGCCGTAAGGAGGACATTAGCATTATGGGGTCTCCTGTCGTGGAACCATATTTTCTTTGCCCACACGAAGGATTTATCGTCGCAAAATGAGAACATCCGAAATATCCGCTGTTTATCGTTCCAGGCAAAAGGTGGACATCGAGAAGACCCACCACCTGCACACCCACCACCGCCCCAACAACGACGACCTCAACAACTCGTCGCACCACCCGGGCGGCATACCGGCCGACGCGGTGTACACGGCGGCGCCGGGGGCGCCGCGTGGCGTCCTCGTGCGCCCCGGCGCCGGCGGCGGCGCCGCCCCCAGCCCCGACGCCGCCAAGGTACGTCTGGCGGCCATGGTGCTGCACCCGCCCACTAGAGTGTAGCGCTGCACGGGCCGCGGCCGGCCCGCCACCGCCGTCGTCGAGTACCGGTGCTAACCGATTCGGGGACTGTGGGCGCGGGGGCGGCGATTCGTCGGTAGATCAATGAGGGTCCGCTCGCGGGGGTCGGCAATTCGTCGATAAGGTCCGGCAATTCGTCGGCGAGATCCGGCGATTCGTCGGCGAGAGCCGGCAATTCGTCGGCGAGATCCGACAATTCGTCGGTAAAATGCGGCAATTAGCCGGTAACAAATGACAATTCATCGATAAAATGAGGCGATTCGTCTATTTAGAATTTAAAATTTTTTGGGCGTTTAAGTTTCAATAGCCATGTAGAGGATCGGCTATTTAAAATAACAACTACCTACCAAACGGTATACAAAAATTCTCTCGTACTAGCAATATTAATTAAACGCATCTGTCTAAAAATATATGATAAATCGAAATAGACAAAAATAAAAAGGAAATTCAGTACGTCCACTAGCACACTTGAAATTAATAATAGGTAAAATACCGGGTGGCCACGGGAAGTGGCTCACCCTAAATTTTCCTTTTATTTTTTTAGATAAAAAAATGAAATTTGGGATAGACGTATTTCATGTAGAGGTTTTTTTGACATATTCTCACATCTTTTTTCTACCTCCGGCTTTGCCGGGAAAACATCAACTTTGAAGTTTTAAATGGAACGCCTTGTATATTTCCATAAAATTCTATGTACCCTATAACATTTCTGTCAAATTTTGACAGCACTGTCAATTTTTATTTTTAATAGAGTTTTCAAGACAGTGGCTATTTGTGGCGCCGTATTTGTCAGTTGATTATAAAAATTGACTCGTCAAATTAAAGAAACCAAAATACTCTTTAATAAACACATTAGGAGCCATGAGCCATAGTGGTCCTGTTCATAAAAGCACACGATCCAAAAATAGCTCGAGAGGTTTCCTCTGTGAGACACGTAGAAATTGATATTTTTATCTTATTCCCCATCCCCAAAAACACAGCAGTTGCAAATTACAGATCAGGAGCTTGATTATTTTGGGAGATATTACCATAATTCAATTAAAAAAAAAAAAGAAATACACCACCCTGTATCTCAGTAAATATTGAGATTTGACCAGTTAGACTGGGAGATAGTGACAGATTTTTTGACGTGATTTTACTCAGTATGCCTTTCAAAGGGCATTATGTTGCTTATATTCTCACAATAATAAGGTATGAATCTGAGAGTCGTCCTGGGTTCTTCATATAGAAAAGTGAGTTTTCATTTATTTGAAAAATATGTGTTTTGATATGATTTTAGTCATTCTGCTATGTGTTTTATAATGAAGTTCAAAATAGAAAATTCCTCGGAAAACCATAGGCATACCGTTTGCGTGGGCCCAAAGGGGTATTATTATCACGTGAATTTGTATTTTAATAATTAATTTTTCCACGTATCTGATCAGGCTGCCAATGAGAAGTATGTAAGTTCTTGTCATAAAACTGCTGATAAAAAGATTGTATACCGTTTGCGCATGCCCAAGTACACTTTTCATCGAATAAATCGTTTAAATAATTAAATAACATTCAATTTAAACTGTACTTGGCAGCCTGTTCGAAACGTGGAAAAATTAATTATTAAAATACAAGTTCACGTGAAAATAACGGTATGGTATGCCTATGATTTTCAGAGGAATTTTATGTTTTGAACTTCATTATAAAACTGCCTGACTAAAATCATATCAAAACGCATATTTTTCGAACAAATAGAAACTCTCACTTTTCCATATGAAAAAAACCAGGATGACTCTCTGATTCATACCTTGTTATTGTGAGAATATGCGGAACATAATGCCCTTTGAAAGGGATACTGAGTAAAATCACGTCCAAAAATCTGTCACTATCTCCCGGTCTCAGTAGATTTTAGGCTCAATCGAAATATTTACCTGCTACCGAGAAATTGCCCCATACTTACCGGACACACATTATTGCTTTGGTTGAAGAAAGATTTTTTCATAACGTCAATTGCATTATTATGTTATAAAGATGGCGATTAAAATTTGCAGAATATTTCGTTGCATTAAAATTCATTATTTCCCATTAATTTGATGTATTTAATCGTAGGCTTATAGATAATCGGTTCAGTAAAAATTAAATGCTTTCCACTTTTTCAATTATTCAAATTTATGCGGGAGTTAATATGGAAAATTCCGGACATGTTTTAAATTAAATATTACTATTTAATCTCGTTTTATTAAAAGCACTGCCTGCCCTTGATTTAAAATTCAATTTAATGTGATTTGTTCGATTTGCTGCAAATTTTTCGCCGCGTTATAGCCTCGAATAGGTTTTTACGGATTATCTCGAATTTTTAAGCCATATCTTAAAGGTAATACCTACCTATGGTTTCAGTCCGCATTGTACTCCAATCCAAATTGGAATACCTATAGTGTATAAGGTACAGATCATACAAAATTTGAAGGCGGAGAATTCCTAGAATAGATTTGTAGGAAATCGTAAATATTAATACAGATTTCAGTGGCGTGCTTGGAGAGTAATTGCACAGAAATAAATTACGAGTGATGAATTTTATTAAAAAGTAATTTAAATAATTATTAGCAATAAATAATATATTTATTATCTTACGCAACTATTACTATTAAGTATAATAATTTACAATTACAATAAGTAATATTTGTCAATCTGATGCATAGTCACTAACATCGTCACCGGAGGGGTCACTTTCGGAATTAGTAATAATTAGCTGTTCTGTGATTATGCCTATATTAATTTCATTTTGTAAGTACTTGTCTTCGATTTTGATAACATAACACAATATTTTCCAATTGATGTTAAGCTGCTGTGTGAAATGGGCCAGTGCAGGTGGGTTTTCTGAGTATTACTGACAAACTACTTCCTAGAATTCTCCGCCTTCAAATTTTGTATGAACTGTATATGTCGGACATACGTACTTTGAAAATATGCCTAATATAATACCATATGAAACACGATTGAAAATGGCAATTCTACAAAAATGTCTCTTTCAAATTGTCCCCCACTGTGGTCGTTGTCGCCTCCTTTCCTTCGCGCATTCCAGGCATAGGGGGGAGATCTCTGCCCCGCCGGGCCCGGCCCTGAATAAGTAAGACCATAACGTCCGCAGTTTACCTTCCCCTAAAAGATTTACTGGGGTGCGAAATTCTTGCGCACGGACCAACCCTCTCAGCTTTAACGATGATGAACAAGTGCGCCGGCTCTTAATGAAAAGGGGTGACTTTTTTGTTGGGGGGGGATGATAAAAGGTGGGCTTTATGGGTGTTCGGTAATTAGGAAGTAGCAATCAATTTCCCGGTCGGAACTGTTCGGAAATAGGGTTTAGGAGAGGTCGGTCGATTTTACTACTTCTGATAGCGCATAGTTGAAATTTTTGCGTGTCAAGAGGGCGAAAACACTTTTTTCAACAAATATAATTCAGCTCGCTATTCCCTCACTTGTATTCCTAATGAAAGGTTTTTTTTTATAAAAGTTAATGTATATGTTACAGTCCGTATATGAAAACAGACCGTATGATACGCTGTAGGCTGTATCTATAATAGGTACGGCCTAAATTGCGCAGACTGTATGCAAATGACATGGCATTTCATATACGGACTAGACCGTTAATACGGACTATTGACATTCAGACTGTATGTGCAATCGTAGTGAATTACCCTTATTTTTTATAGAGGCCCATTAAAGAAGAATATGCCTTCTTTTTAGTACGTATTTTGCAGAAAAAAATCTAGGGTACCGATACATTATACTAAATAATTACCTTTCTTCCTTCAAAATAACACGTACTAGCGAGAAGTAACATCCTTCTTTGAGGGGCCTATATAAAAAAGAAGGGGTAATTCAGAAATGGCGGACGTCGAAACCACCCGGAAAACATTGCACATACGCATTCTGTCTTTGTTTAAATCTCTCTGTGATATATGGTCCAGTTGCAGATAGACCGCATATAATAGGACTAGTCCTTTTGCAAACCGACTAGACCGTTTGTTGACGGACAAGCTTCTTATACATATGGACTAATATCTTCAGTCCGTTTACATATGGACTATGGACTAGTCCTTTTGTATACGGCCTGTTTTACATATAAGGTCTGTAACATACATACAATCAAATCATGCATGAGTGCATGAGTTTCCTAATTATATCCTTTCTCAGCTACCTTTTCTTCTTTAATAACATTTTGACGTGAAAGCACAGAATAGTATATTTCATTACCAGTCTGGAAATAAAGATTTTTCCGTGCGCGCGTGACAAATTCCCGTGTGAGGCGCTGCCGGACACGGGAAGTCATGCAAGCACGGAAAAATCTATTTCTGGACGTGTAATGAACGATATTTTTATAATACTTCTTTGAAAACGGAAACTTAAAACATTTTATCGGCATATTATAATAAATTTAATTGACAAAAAATAAACAATGCAGACAATATAGTATTTGGTATGTATGATGCGTTTCCATGGTTACTCTCAAATTATTTCAAAGGTGCTTTGTTGTAAATTAGTTATTGTCAGATAAGGTGAATAAAACGTCAAAAATATTAGTATCTAAATATTACTTACGAATTAAAATACAAAATAGAAACATATGTTAAATATCAGAGAGCATATAGAGTTTCTTAAATTTAGTTTACTTTGCTGTATATTTCTATTTTAAAGCCATATATTCGGTATTTTTATTCAGCGCATGGAAAGTTTTTCCATGCGCTGTTTCCGTGCGCTTAGCCCGAAAAACTCCATCTTTCATTATTGCTAAAACAGATGAAAATAAGGTGTTTTCAAAGAAGTATAATAAAAAGGACTTTTTTCTAGAAAAAAATATGAAAAGGCTAAAAATCAACGTAGCTTTTGAAATAGATACATATTATATTTATTTCATGGGTTCTATAGTAAAAATCTAGACATGTGATTTGTGGGGCACAATGCAGAATTATTGTTTAAATGAATAGAACCCACCACGATTTGAGAGAGGATATCGTGGGATTTTTTTCCTCACACTAGCCGGAAATAAAAAAATAAAAATTGAAAGTGGTCGATCCTCCACAAATTTTAAAAATCGAATTTGAGAAAAATTTAGTACCTCGAATCGGTTAGCACCGAGTGACCACAGCCGTTTGTGTGTGTTTGATGGCACTATGTGCACTTGATACTGCAAAGCAAAACTTTACATAGGACTCAAAGATTTTTCTTAATGTTTTTTTATTTTCTTATGGTTTGACGACGAATGTTGTAATATATTTCATGCTTGTAGCCGATTCATGATAGAGCTAACCAATACCTGTTCAAAAACTAGTTAGTTTTTAAGGCATTGTACGTTTTGTGTTTCACCATCGTCCTTTTTGTTTAATTTGTTAGAAATTGATATTAAGTAATAACAGAAAACAGAGACTTTCCTTCGTCTAAGGCGTTCTGGACATTTGTTGGGATTTCCTGATTATTTTTTAAGTTTATATGCCACTATTATTAAAAAATTACATTATCAACATTTTGTTAAAAATTAATATTGGGTTTACGGAAAATGAAATAACATTTTGAAAAAAAATTCGATATAAATTTATAAAATATTATGCTAGGTACGAAAATGCAATTAATTTCAAGCAATAGACAAAATGTGCGCGAAACATTTCTACTATTTCTATATCGATAGAGCACTATTTTGAACTTGTAATAATGACCTACATATATAGTGTATAACATATGTAATCTAAAGTAAAATTATGCTTTTATAAAAATCCACTAAAATTTCCAGAATGCCTAAGTCAAAATGTAAATATCGGTGTAGTGACAATAATTGCTATTCTTCGAAGTATTTTTTATCTGTAAATGTTGAATATACAGGGTGGAAAGTCTCCTTTTCGCCTTAGGTACTTGTGTATAATTTATCCAATTCTAGAACTTGATTGGAAAACAGTAGAAAAACCTTTGTGTACATAAAAATAGGTGGACACTAACTTGCACTCCATGCACTTTGTACATATTGCACATTTTGCACTAACGACACAATCACCAAGTAGTTTTTTACGTGTTTGACTGGATTTACATTAACATAATATAGTTGGCAACATACTCATCACTGAAGTATAATTTGGAATGGAAATGATAGTTTCCTTGTGGCACTCTGTACATTTCCCATTTCATAAATGCATGCAAGGAAGATATTCATCTCCATTGAAAAGTGTCTTTATGTTTCGTCCTGGTTCTGATGCCTCTTATTTTCAGTGGTAGGTACCTATTTAATTTTTTTTTAATAATATCAGTGAGTAGGTACTGTTATTAGGTATTATCATAGAAGATTGTATTCTTCTATGGTATTATGTAGGATGTAGGCACGTTCTATATTCTAGGAGACTTTGACAACAAGAACAAAAACATATTTTAAAAGCCATTTCAATAGGATTTGTTAACTTGTAGATGATTTTTTTTTTTTTGTTGGGTTGGCAGAGAGAATTAGAACATCTGCAAAAAATATTTCATGTTTCGCGTTTTTTTAAGTAAGTAACTTACAAAGTTAAAGAACAAAAAATGCAAAATGTAAAGAAACTACTTATTGCAAAATGCTTTGAAATTATTTGAACCTAAAATTCCAAATCTAATTTAGAACGTAAAATGTTTGCTTTCTTTTTTCTTATTTATAATAAACACTTTTTGTCCCATGTCTGTATGTATGTTGCGATAAAAAACGATTTTTTAAAAACTATACTTTATTCGACACATGATTTACACTTAGGTACATGTCGACCACCGTAACAATAAAAAATAAGAAGTAGCAATAAACTGTCTTGAGTCTGATGAAGTCTGCTTTGATTTGGAGCTTAGGGCTATTTATAAGAAGAGAAAATGCTTAGACAAGATTCTAGAACTTTTCCAGAGAAAAACATTTATTAGTGATATTTGATTAAAGGACTATTGTTAGCAGAAACTTGAATACAGGAAACTAATAAGCGGTTTAAAGATGGTAAACATGATAATAAAAAGTAATGCGTAATTTACGTGAAAAGTCTAGAGTTTTCTAGATGTAACATGTATATTTGTGTGCCTGACTACAACATCCTTATCAAAACGCTAAATTATGTTGTCAGAGTCTGGTTATAGGTATACACACCTAAAATACGAGTTATCAAATCTTTTCTAGTATTCAAACTATTGATATTGGTGGTTAGAATTATCAACAAACACAAAATATTTCTGGTGTCAAATTAGAAACTGATGCTTGTGTGTTTGGCAACGCGCGCTTGCTTATTTTGCATGATAATAATAATTGTGAATTATTGTAATTGTTCATATTTTTGTTGAGTTCATTTTAAAATTTACAGTATTATTATTATTTTCAGACCAGGACATTCATAAAGCACTTCAATAATTATGCTTCAATGCTGCTTTTCACTTAGTTTTCTAGAAATAAAGCCGTTCATATACTATTGCAGTACCGCACGAAAGTCGATTTGGTTTGTTGGACCCTTGTAAAATCGTTATTTATTGACGGATTTTGATCAACTATTTTCTTTAGGTAGGTACGGTCTTCTCAGGTTAGAGAAGTATAATTATAATTTTTTAAGGAAAAAAACGACTTCAGTTTTTTGCTTAGGATCACTTAAAACCTATATGTACCAATTTTAATTCTCTAGAATAAGAATTGTTGTTTTGTAACACTGGAACAAAGTTTTTAAATCAATATTTATAAAGTGACAATACAGTTGAGCAAAATTATATTTTAAGTCAATTAATAAAATTAATCAAAATCGGCCAACAAATAAAAAATTTTATTTTACATAGGTGGAAAGTTCTGAACGTGGCCACACTGGTATAGGTAGTTGACAAAAATTTGTTATTTCAACAGACCATTTGAGAATAAATTAATTCTTATCAATTTTAAGATGTCAAGTGTGAAAAACCAATTGCTATCTTGATTTTAGTAAGTACATTTTTACAAAACTCGACCACTTAAATGGAAATTTGGATTTAATTTAATCAAACTGTAGTTCACTTTCATGAAAGGCAGGCAAAACTAATTTAAAGTTAAATGACTTGTCTTGGGACAAAAAATATCAAATTCGAAGCAGACACTCTTCTTAAATGTGTCTCTTCATCTTCTTGAAAACAAATGTAATTGATGGTAAAAGATGGAAAATTTCATATTTCCTAAAGAGACTTATAAAGCAAAAAGAGAGTGGTTTTATAAGTACCTATGGGACCAATTATTTCTGCGATATCTGATAATATCGTACCATCAAATTTGTTATGGATGTATCGGTTTTTTTTTTCAAATCTGAAGTGTTCGGGACAATGTATTGCGGAAGCTGCGCTTCTCTATATTAAATTCGTCAAGGCAGCCATAACTTACCTCAAACAATTAAAATATAAATGATAGCTATTATAACAGTAAACATTGCATGGTAATTATCGTCAAGGTTAAGCTGGCACTGGTCATTTACTGTACATATTCGTCTTTACTTTGAGATCTCAGTTGGAGATCCAGCAACTTCATATTTATCCTTGCAACATTATCCAACATAAATAATGATTCTAAAAATTACATGTAATCATATACCAAATCACAGAGAATAAATTTAATAGAGAATTTCAAAAAATCGTGTACAATAAAAAATATTCCCAAGCACGTCCAGAATGGAAGCAAGCTATCTATCACTTTCTATTGGCGGTACTGCAGTAGTTTAGTAAAACTGCCACTTCCCACCATTAGACGTTGTGTCTAAGATTACCAACAGCATGCAAGCTTCTTGTGGTCGATCCGTAGTTCTCTTTTGCGTCAGCAACTAAAGCAGAACTACTTACAATATCTCTTGCAAGCGCTTGCATCGCTTATTGGTAACCTTCTAGAAAACTAGGCGCCTCAACGGCCACCGGCATTTTTTTTTTGTACATACACTGTATTTACACTGACACGTGTTTTTAACACCCCGCAGACTGCCACCCCGGTGCTCAGCACATTCTCAAACCACCACTTCACTTGATTCTAAGCGCCAGGGCCGCCGTATGGGAACTTGCGCGCGGCAGCTAAACTAGGCTAGGCGAGAAATTCGACACAGACACTACAACAACACTAACCACACGATCACACGCTATCTAACAAACTGTCGACGACCATGTCGCTTATTTTATTGTTGGTTATTGTAAATATGGGGGCTTGTGGTGGGTAGTGAACAGGGGCTTCTTTGTTTGACGGTTAAAGCTTAGGCCCTTGCGATGATATCCACCCGGGTTAACTTTGATTCCATGGGTTTGATATCCTACTACCTTATGTGATCTAAACGAGATTTTGGGAAGAAGTAAGAGGCAACTCAAAACATAAAAAAAAATATGTCCTCATGAAGCATGTGGTTTATTATACTAAATCCTGCATGAGTCATAAAAAGTTGAACTTCAATGCCTTGATACATAAATAACTATTGTTTAAATTATACTTATATTTTTCGCAATATTCATAAATTAAAAGCAATCAATGCAACGTGGCCGTTTTCTAAATGTAATTATTATTATTGTTATTAATGATAAGATAATATTATGATCAAAATAGTGGATGATAAAAATCTGAATACTTATTACTAAATGGCAACATGCAAATAATGTACTTACCACCCTAATACAATTTTTGTGAAATAAATGTATCTAATTAGTTCTTGTGAAATATGTACCTACTCAAATATTTGATCGGGAAGGACAGAATAAATGTTAAAAACATGTTTAATAAGTGGCACATATGTATTTAGATAATTCTGAGAATATGTGACCGTATTAATTGTATGAATCCGTAAAAGAGAAATTCAGTCTATTGGTTGTTCTGAATTTAAACATTTTCTTTATTTTCCATGCCTTTCCACTTAAATGATCTATGATATATTCTGGTCACTTTTGCCACTGGTTTTTCCAGTTTTTATGGTTTAGAATCATAAGGCAACTTGAACATGGCGATTTTGCTAACTAGAAAATGGCAAGATAGCTGACATTTTCCCTTCTCTTTACAACCTATACCCTATACAGAATGGAAGTAAGTAGACAAAAAATATAAAATCGAAGTTAGCCTTCATAGTAGTTAAGCTTACACATAGAAAAATATTCTGTACAATTCGAGTGAAATGTAAATATCCACTCTTGTTGTACTATAAACTACTATATTTTGTCTAAAATTGAGCCAAGTTTTTGTTTAATTAAAAATTAAGATTTAAACGTTTTTGGTCGTTCAAAATACTTTTTTCTTATAAAGTTTAAAAGTAAAATGTGTCAATAAAAAACGATAAAAATAAATCAGATTCCTCAATCGTGGGTTGGGAAAAACATATCTTGGAGGCACTAGGTACGTACTACACCTTTTCAAAAATTTGCACATACTTATTATTTATTAGTACAAATTATTCCACATTCATATGTATAATACTATATTAATAACTAATATAATAAGATTCCGAATGTGTAAAAAATCTGATGGGGCGTTAAAAATCTGAATTCCTTTGTAGGTACTTTTTTTATCTTTCAAACCATATTCAAGGGTTATAACAAAAAGCCCAAAATCTCAGATCACAGACTTCCTTATTACGGGATAAGTTAAAATAAATTGGGTACATTTCTAAACGGTCAGTACTATGACAGCATCGTTGGGTTACAAAAATTAATGATATACTTTTTGCCTGAAACTAAAACGTTGTTGGGACTTTTTTGCCTTATCGGCAAAATGTTCACTCAACAGTCACAAATTAATTTATTACCAAGTGGAAACCTAAACAAACTGTCAATTTAAACTGCATCTTAATAAAATTATTGTTGTGGTGATTCATCTCTAGCTCTATTACGATCTTCCTGTAAAATTAACTATAGAGAGAATCACATGGTAAACTACCATATATTTTACAATCCTGTTCGCTGCCCATTACCCTCCAACTAACACAACAAACTAACAAAGTGCTGTAAATATATATAGCATCAACCACCCACCACACTTACATTCAATGGTAGAAGTAGTTTAGAGGATAAACACAACCACGTGTACTACGGCCTCCTGGACACGAAATCCAACGACTACGGACTCTCCACCTCCAACGAGGCGTGCGGCCGATCCAAGTACCACAGCTTCAGCAGGTACTCGGTACCCAGGGCGGACAACTGGTCGTACGCGTCCACCATCGCTGTGGGGCCTCAGAGGAATTCACTGCCGATAGAGAATAGGTACCAGAGGCGGCCGTGCCACAAGAAGAACAAGGAGGGCAGGCCGAGGCCCAAGCCCCTGCAAATAGAGAACGAGAGGTACTACGACCACGTGTTTCCTAAGAATGAGAGTGCCGACGGGTACTTTTATCAACCGGGCAATTTTGATCACGCTGAACTGTAAATACATTTTGTATAAGGCTATAGGGACATAGGCTTAATTTTATTGTTTCTAATTTAATAACTTGACGACGTGTGTTACCTACATGGCAGTGTGTTCTGTAAAAGTAGCCAAAGAAATGCATACCAAATGAATTTATGCGAGTTTTTTCGCATAGAACACAGTGTTAACGAGGTATTTCCTTCACTCAACTGTTAAAATAAGGCAACTTTTTTATAAATGTAAATTTAAAATATTATATTTTGTAAATATCCTTATGTTATTAACATTGCATGAATCTCCAGCAGAATTTGCAGGAAAATATAAATAAATGCACTATGTTTTGGTTGATCTTATGGAGTATATACTTATCTATCGATATAAGACTATCGTTTTCACTACTTTAGGAAAGACTAACTGTATATCTTACAAATTGTATATTAGTTAAATGCCGAATCCACGTAGATGGTAGAAAATTTTAAATTTAGTTTTTATTTCGGGAAAGGATCGGCATTTAATATTTCAATGATATGCGTCGCTTCCAATAGGATCTTTTTTAAATTTTGTCAAAATACCAAAAACTTACTAGTGATAAGATTTAGACAACAATGTAGACTAACTTCTGATATATGTGATGTTACAATAATTAACATGAATTTAAAATGTTATATTTATAGGCTTTAAATGTAAATTATCGGAAGTAATATCGAATATATGTTAAAAAGTCCGTGGAAATTTATAATGATTTTAGTGTCATATATTTTATTTAAACGATGAACGCGTTATAAATGTGAAATACGAAATTTAATGTTGTTTGTTCACAACAACCAATAATTATATTGTAAAACCATTATTTTTTAATGTAATATATAGTATAATATATGTTAATATTGTAGATGTGCCTTTTATTTCATCAAAGCGTACATGTTGAAGCTTCGCTATCAGCATACAAAAGTAGTACTTATATCAGTAATTACTTACAATAATAATAATTTCTTATCACTGCCTTGACCATCTTTTTATGAACCATTTAAATTTTGAACATCAATACCAAACAATAATAAAGAAACAATTAGGTTGCTATTCCGTAGGGCGTAGACAATAGAAAAACAAACAATCAAACCCAACATGTATTAATTCAGTTCTAATTTAAACACTACCTATTAAACAGTTATCACAAGACGCTTCGATTTACAATAATTATCGCAATAAAGCAAAATATTTGCATAAAAATACCTTCATTTTTGTCTGGCCCCGCAAATAAAAAGTAGGTGTCTATGTGTAGAACAATTTTTATATTTGACGTAAGCTGACTCATTGAAACAGTCAATCTTTCCACAATTATTGTTTCCAAATCTAAATCTGATCTGATCACAAGAAGAGACATAGCTTCTTCCTCTGTCCAGTCCTCATTGAATTTTTATTTGTTTACTATTTTAATAATTTTTCACTACTACAATGATACCTAGGGAAACATTACTTCACAACAAGTAGGTATATAAAACATTTATTATTATTACATGTGATACATACTTATTATTTATTGTTTCGCTTAATTGATAATAAGATAAATCCATCTTAATGCCCTTATATAAACTTTTCACAAAACTAATATCTAATCACTGCATCAAATAATGAATATAGGTGTGTTTGTGGTTCGTCAGTGGTTTTAGTACACATCAATACTCGTTCAAATAAATACGATTATCAACAATGGCAACAACGAAAAGTTACATTGGTAAGTTATGTGTTAACTGTTTCAGTACGAAATAGCATTGTGAAATTAATATTATTATTATTTAATATTAATAACAAAGTTGGCACTTAATATTTCTATAAATCGATAAAACACCTATAGGTATAATAATATATATAATGTGTGGGTATGTATACCTTACCCATTTCATTTCAATGTGGCAAAGCTAGTTTTCTCCTTTAATTTTGCTCTACAGAAATAATATACCTATAAAAATTAACATTTTAATCTATGCACTGAATCTCCTATAAATAATATTGTTATATGTTTTGAATAGGCGAAAAATATTCAGTAGATAAATATAGGTTGTTTTATTTGAAATATTTGACGATATTTGGAATTTATGCAAATTACATAAAGTGTGTTTTTGGGGTTACTTTTCAAAAATCCTGAACCACCTTAATTTTCTCTATTCTCGAAGATATAAAAAATGTTATGAATAAAAGTTGCATACTTAAACTAGGAGTAGGTGCCTGCTTTGATTTTTTCAGAATTTTTGCGGATATTGTTGATAACATTTTGCAAGACTCTCAAAAGTAACGTTACCCAAAAATCATAGATTTGAGAAAACGCAAAACAAACTTTTGCCTTGAAAAATATCATCCTATTTTTTTCTATGAACACCTGTGTTATGAAATAAACTGATTTGTTTCAAAATATGTCTCTGTTATATGACTGAAAAATCTTATCATTATCAGTTATAGGTACAAAAGTTAATGTGAATTTTTCTACTCCAATATCTATTTCAATCGATTTATTTGGGATGTAACTACCTGTACGATAATTAGGTTCATTTTGATACGTTATGAACAAATGATTTCAAAATATATTAGTTTATTTTATCGATTATGGTTCAGAGTATTTTTTGGAAAAAATTAATATGCCACTTTGCTTAATTTTACAGGACACCTTATCATTTCCGGGTGCGATCCAAAACGTTGAATTTGGTTAGGTGGCTTGGACAGTGCTAGATAAACTTAACTAGAATAAATATATTATACGATTTCGTTCTGTATTGTTAGATCAGTTCCCTCCTAACGTGATAAACCCTATAGTGACTCACCTATAGACAGTTACAAATTATTATTTCCGCGGAACCAACAATATTGAAGTACATTTTGGTATATGTGCGTTCTCACAGTGTGAAAATTTATCTCTGTTATCTTTAACGGACTTAGATATATTATCGAACCCACTTTTTTGTGATCTAGACGCTTCGCTTGCAAGTACGCCTGTGAAAATGAAGTGCTGCTGCAAAGTAAGTTAAACAGTTAAGAGGTTTGAAATTGAAGGAATCAATTGGTTCTTTTTTCAAGAGAAAAACTTCCATCGACTCGGAGTACGTAAGTGTGAACGAAGAAAAGAAGAGATTTTGGAAAATGTGGCCTCTATGGTTGAAAATATTAGTTATCTGCCTATGTGTATTGTAAGTGGTTCCGTTAATTTATATAATAATCTATTAACTAATAGTAGTAAGGGTTAGTAAAGCGACTCAGAACGAGCAATCGATTTTAGATTTGGACTGCTCCTTTTGGCATTTATAGCAATATGGGTTGTAGTTCCTATAGTTTTCATGGAGAGTAAGGCATTCCAAAGGTTTATGATGTTCCTACCACGTAAGTAACCAAGAATATTATATATACTTAGTGGTTCTTTACATATTATGGAATCAGGGATCTTAAAGTTCGTTTTTGCATAGCTACAGTATACAATATGTCATTGTAACTATATTTAGCTTACCTACAGTTAATAATTATATCATTATACTACGCTGGCAACTCTAAAAAGTTCATCTGGTGAACAATAAGTATGAATATAGCCATAATAAGAAATCAAATATAAAAAAGGGATATATAGGTAGGTAATCTTCATACCCATCTTACTTGTATATTTTTTCTTGGCTATATTCTTACACATATTGTACCTTTCTACTACTTATTCTTAAACTCATGCCATACACTACCTCCTTAAGAGTTGTAGAATTATATAAAAAGTTGAGTGATGGGTCGGAATCAATCTAAAAGATTAGAAAGATAGTTGAATCATTAAAAGAATAACCCAATAAACTGAAAAGGTCTATACATATATATATTCATAAGCTTTACTAGGAAAAACAACAGTTGCCTAATCATGGTATCTCACAGAGATCTATACTATCCATTATCTGCCGAATGGAGGTATAACGTTATAACTAAGCGTATTAGAAAATAGTTTCATATTCATATATTTAATTCATATTTTATTAGGTAATCCAGAGTTTTTTGATAACATGTTAAGTAAATCAATTTTTGATTTAACGTCTTAGTAAGTTTTGTTATCTAAATATACCACTGATTATCTTTCCAATCAAATCATCTTACAAAAAAGATTCCAAGTAATCCGGCTTTAATAAAATATTACTAATTTCGTAACAAAATACTACAGTATTATTTTATATTACACATTAGTTGTAAAATTAATTGATAGCTCCACAGAAAGTATTATCACAGGTATAGTATTAGCACAGACCTATATAGCGAAGCTATATAGGTCTGTGGTATTAGTATACGCACGAACCCCTAAGTTTACCGGAGTTAAAAGTTAGGATAAAATTTGATATTTCGATAACTTATCTATGCATATGCCACGAAATAATATAAGAAAATATTCAAGTAAGTTGTTACATGTCTATAATTAATGAAAAATCATAAATGCTAAAAATTTTGGCAGGACGACATGGAGTAGGTAAATATTCGGGCAAGATATATGATTAACCCAGTCGCTCTGTGTGACCTTCCCCTTGAAAATCTTCCTAATAATTGTCCAGGTAAATATGTTTTAAACAACATTTGAAATATTTTCACGATTAGGCAACGATCCAAAAGATCCAAAATTCAACAATCCCGAACACTATGGCGTACATAATGCAATCAATTTCTACATAACAGTAAAAGACGAACCAACAGGAGATCTGACCAGTATCGGCGCATGGCTGATAATACCAAATGATGAAATCAACACCACTATCACCAATGACGTCAACGAAATTATAAGGAATACGAAAAAAGACATTTTATTCTTATTTCACGGGGTTGGCTGTAACAGGTGTAAGCCTGTTGAGCAATACGATGTGACCAGGAAATTTTGGTTGGTGATTGCTATCGACCATAGAGGTGAGTACTGATTGCTTCCAAAACTAAAACAACTACAGACAAAAAATATTTGTATATACGTATTTTTTAAATATATCTACTGGTATAATATATGTTCATGAATATTTCTAAATTTATATTAAGGATATGGAGACTCTGGACCAAACGTAGAACAAACTGAAGCTGGAGTTGTAGCTGACCATCTCCAAATTTTTGATTGGGTGAGAGCTAAAACGAATAATGACATTTACTACTGGGGTCACTCGCTCGGAGCGGCTCTGGCTTGTCACACCGTAAAAGATTTGAAAGAAAAGAGAGGTTTCATTCCAAAAGGAGTTGTATTAGAATCCGCATTTACTAGTATGAGAGAAGAAATCTTGAACATAATACTTGGAAAGGTACCTAATATAAAAAAGATATGAATAGTGACACTGATACTAAACATTGTGGTTGTTTTTTTAGCTATTTTCATGGTTAGCTTATTTCAACCAAACATTTTTGGATCCCTTAGAATGGAATGGTTTTCACTTTAAAAGTACGACAAATATACAGTATGTAGACTGTCCTATAATGACAATGCATGCAGTAGACGATAATGTTATTCCAGTCAAGCTAGGCCGAAAAGTAAGAAGCAAAAAATATCAATAAAATATGTTTTAACTTCATTGTTTTTAGCTTAATAAAATTGCAAACGAAACTAGAAAAGATTACCAAGGAGAAGTCATATATCACGAATTTCCAGCACTTGGGTACAAACATATCGGCATTCCTATAGATCCCAATCTTCCAGGATTTGTTGAGTGAGTCGATATTTTCATGTGTTTAAAGAAACAACAAGATTGTCATTTGATTTTTGTAGGGAGTTCAGGGCAAAATGTGATGATTTCCAAAAGAACACAACTCGACGAATGAGGCCAAGGTGGAACGTTGATATAGTCTAATTTTTAGAGGTTTCTACTGACAATAGAGTATATTGCTAAAAGACATTTCTTTTGCATTTTTGTGATTGACTGAAACTGAAAGTAGGACAATAATAAATTATTTCTCGATAGCTTTAAATAATATTTTTCCATGACCGCTTTTGGAAACAGCGTTTCGTTCCTATAGCGAGGAATGTAATTTCCTCCCTGCAGTCATAGTAACTAGGTACAAGCTACTTTGATATTCTGGACCTTTTTATAACTTGTTAAAATGCAAAAAATACACTAGTGATACAATAAGGTTTAGAAAACAATGTAGTTATCTAATTCTGATATAATGTATGTTTGAAAAATTAACACGAATTTAAAATGTTACATTTTTTATAGATTTTAAATGTAGGTATATTATCCGAGGACCGAGGTAATATCGAATATAATGTTAAAAAGTCCTTGGAAATTTATGATATGCATTTTATTTTATAAATGTGTAATACAAAATTCAATTATTATCAATTATTTGGTAGGTCACCGTAACCAATAGGTTTATATTGTAAATCCGTTTTTTTAAATATAGGTAATATATATAAGTACAACAGTGTGATTATGTAAATTGTAGATGCCCCTTTTTCCGGATAAACCGTAAGTGATATCCAAGTGTGCGGTGCAGATTTTTTATTCGCTTTACTCTAATGAGAAAAACGCAAAGTCGACATCTTGGTTAAAAAAATCATCCAATTCCTTGGAAAAATTACACAATTTATCTTAAAAATTGCATAAATAATCGCTCGTAACGTCTTAATTGGGACACCCTTAAGGTGTCACCCTGTACACGAAATTGTTGCACTTCAGAGAGTATAAAGGACTGCATCAAGTTTCATTTAAATTGCATAACTTCTTGTATAAGTTATAGCGAAAAATATGTTTTTCAAACTGTACTTTTATCACCCTGTAACTTTCTTAGGTATTATGCATTTTTTAACCCAGGTTTAAAATGACAGTTTCTACCTGTCATATTACGTTGGCACCATGATTTAGAAACACCCTGTATAGGTACGAAATTTGTCACTAAAAAGTAGAGATTGATTTCTAAATTAATTTTGGGCGTTTTATCAGTATGGGGTACCTAAGTAACAGTTATCTGTGGTAACAGTTTCTAACGAAATTTCTGTAATATTTATTTATGGCCAGAGTATACTTAATAAAAAAATATAGTATATTAATAAAAAAATATTTCTGCAATTTGAAGTACCTAATTATTTATTAAACTTTGAAATAAAAAATAAAAGTTTCCAAGGCAAAATATAATTTTAAAAACACAAATATATGAGATAATGTGCCATCGAAGTAATGGATGACATTATTGTTCACATGAAAGGCAGAGGGGCAGGAATCGATTAGTTTACCCACTTTTTTATGCACTTTCGCCCTAATGTCCTGCATTTGCTACTTTAGAGCGCGATTTTTATTGCATTAATTGTTTTTAAACAATGAATTATTTAAGCTCTCCACGGGCATTAATAGTTATCCAAAATGTGTCATCATCGTCCGGTCTATAATCCAATTCTAATTTTAAACATTATTGAACAGTTATCACAAGAAGCTTCGTTACAATTATTGAATAGAGCAAAATATTTCCAAAAAATGCCTTTGATTCGAATAAAACTAGTACCTAGCTATTATTTGAATTAATTTGAATTAAGCTGATTCGTTGAATCAGTTAATCTTTCCACAATTATTTTATTTATTATTATTATTTTATTATTGTCTTTAGATCGAGATTAATTTACTTATCAGACACAACCTGATCACAAAAAGATGAGATGTAGACATTATTGGCCTAAAAAATCGACGAGGCGACTTACAACTTCTTCTTTTGTAAGGGATTTGATTTGTGTTTATTTATTTGCTTACCCATTTTAATAATTACTTTTCAAACTATTGTTCACTACCCACCTACTAAAACATTACCTGGTTAATCTGTGACATTAGTTTGTGCTGCAATAGAAGTATACCTATAGGTATAAAACAATTATTAGGTACATATTGTACTATTGTTTGACTTAATTCATAATAATATAAATTCAGCTAAATTAATCTGTTTGTCGTTCGACACTGGTTTTAGAATACATATATCCGCGTTCAAATAAAAATACGTTCATTGTTTATCAACAATAACAACAATAACAACAAAAAAGACAGGTAGGTAAGTTAAGTGTATTTCAGTTAGCTAAATTTGTTGCTAGGAAATAAAATTGAGAAGTCTACTACGCCTATTTTTGTTTCTTGACACCATTTATGAATAATACGAATGTTGATTTATCTTTTAGATTTTAGATAAAACGATAAAATAAGGATTTTCCAATAAAGAGATTGAGCACAATGTTCGTAATAAATTTCGATCTTAATATTTCCAGAAACGATAATACCTATTAGGTATGGCATATGTTGAAAATGACGTTAGCGTTTACAATTGAGTAAAAGATAAATACAGAGCTAGGCCGGGTACTGGTAATTTGTACTCGAGTACCGGGTACCAGGTACATGCCATAAATGAAGAGCGAGTACAGAGTACCGAGTATTTTACTCATTCCACAGCCGTTCGAGTACAATACCCCGATTACAAAGACTCGATATTCAAGAGTACTTTTTGGCAAGTACTTTTTTCTTGTTTTTTTTGTTGTTATTTGGAATTTTAAATGAATTATTAAGTCCAACAATATGGGCTGTGTGAAGATTTGCACGCGGAACCTATCCTGTTAATAATAATAAAAGTGATTTGGTGGCAGGCGCCTACCTGATGATAGTAATTTAACCTAAAATTTTATGCATATTAAAATGGGTACTTTAATATGGGGAAATCTCCATTTCCTTTAACATACTTATTTTTTAGATTAGAAAAAAAATGTTAATAAATAAGATACTAAGGTGTAGATTAGAAGTACAATTAGGAATTTGAAATAAGTTTGATTGTTCTAATACAGGGTGTTCCTTAATGACATGCTAATACTTAAGGAGGTTATTCTTGGGCCCATTTTAAGAAAAAAACTTCATATGAACGTATGTCGTAAACGTCCTAACTTTTAAAATACAGGGCGTTAAAGTTCATTTTAAAAGCTTTTATTTAACTTGCAATGTATGTATGTATGTATGTATGTATGTAATTTGTTCGGGTGGAATCTTGCAACTCAATTTTGAAGCAGATATCTTCAACCGATCGAGCTGAAATTTTGTACACACGTTTAATTTGGATGACAATGCATGATTATATGTGTGACGTCATTCTAAATCCAACATGGCGGATCACCCAAGATGGCGGACTAGTTAAATTTCAACCGATCGAGCTGAAATTTTGTACACACGTTTAATTTGGATGACAATGCATGATTATATGTGTGACGTCATTCTAAATCCAACATGGCGGAACACTCAAGATGGCGGACTAGTTAAATTTCAACCGATCGAGCTGAAATTTTGTACACACGTTTAATTTGGATGACAATGCATGATTATATGTGTGACGTCATTCTAAATCCAACATGGCGGAACACTCAAGATGGCGGACTAGTTAAATTTCAACCGATCGAGCTGAAATTTTGTACACACGTTTAATTTGGATGACAATGCATGATTATATGTGTGACGTCATTCTAAATCCAACATGGCGGAACACTCAAGATGGCGGACTAGTTAAATTTCAACCGATCGAGCTGAAATTTTGTACACACGTTTAATTTGGATGACAATGCATGATTATATGTGTGACGTCATTCTAAATCCAACATGGCGGAACACTCAAGATGGCGGACTAGTTAAATTTCAACCGATCGAGCTGAAATTTTGTACACACGTTTAATTTGGATGACAATGCATGATTATATGTGTGACGTCATTCTAAATCCAACATGGCGGAACACTCAAGATGGCGGACTAGTTAAATTTCAACCGATCGAGCTGAAATTTTGTACACACGTTTAATTTGGATGACAATGCATGATTATATGTGTGACGTCATTCTAAATCCAACATGGCGGAACACCCAAGATGGTCATTAGAAGGTCTCCTCATTGAAGAGCTAGACTGTTCTAAACTAACCGGCAAACGACCTTGCAACAATGATGCGTTAACTGAGATGAATAGACTCAGACACCTGGCCAAACTAAAAATTACAAAATAAATTAAAAGTAAAAAAATATTTTTAAAAAAAGCTTTTATTTAAATGCGCTAAAAAGAATAAAATAATCTTTTCTTTTAAAACTTTTACTATCAACTTATAACGTCATTCCACAATTTATATGATATAAAAGCTTGTCGCGAGATTTAAGTTTTCAAACTAAGTAAATACCACTACTTAAATCTCGCGACAAGCTTTTATATCATATAAATTGTGGAATGACGTTATAAGTTGATAGTAAAAGTTTTAAAAGAAAAGATTATTTTATTCTTTTTAGCGCATTTAAATAAAAGCTTTTTTTAAAAATATTTTTTTACTTTTAATTTATTTTAAAATTGAATTTTGGCTACATCTCCCGAAATAATCAAGCTGCTGAACTGAAATTTGGCACTGCTATGTTTTTGGGGATGGAGAATATGCTGAAAATGTCAATTTCACCGTATCTCACAGAGGACACCACTTGCGCTGTTTTTTTGATCACGCTTTTACGCGTAACTTTTTTGAGGTTATCTTTTTGGTCCTGCAGGTCCATCATTTTAGTGCATCTTTTCATTCTGCGAGAAAAAGGTACTCTTGTTTCATAACGATTAAATCAACCGTTTGCGTTGAAATTACCAAAACGTGCCCCAAAACACCTGTTGACCAATATTCGAAACATAAAATTTTCACCTACTGCTTTCAAATGTTACAGATCAACTGTACATTGAAAATGATGAAAAAAATGCCAAATGGGCATTGGTCAAAACACCATTGGTTTTCTTGAAATAGAGTGTCCAAATTTTGTCAAATTCAATCCTTTCCATTTTGAAAGCGAATAATTTTTGGTTCATTGTTCTTAGGGATTTTTTTCTCAGTTTAAATGGTACAGTTGATCTGTAACACTTGAAGGTGGTAGGTGAAAATTTTATGTTTCGAATATTGAAGTCAACAGGTGTTTTGGAGAACGTTTTGGCAATTTCAAAGCAAACGGTTGATTTAATCGTTATGAAACAAGAGTACCTTTTTCTTGCAGAATGAAAAGATGCACTAAAATGATGGACCTGCAGGACCAAAAAGATAACCTCAAAAAAGTTACGCGTAAAAGCGTGATCAAAAATCAGTGCAAGTGGCGCCCTCTGTGAGATACGCTGAAATTGACATTTTCAGCTTATTCTCCATCCCCAAAAACATAGCAGTGCCAAATTTCAGTTCAGCAGCTTGATTATTTCGGGAGATGTAGCCAAAATTCAATTTTAAAAAATGAACTTTAACGCCCTGTATCTCAAAAGTTAGGACGTTTACGACATACGTTCATATGAAGTTTTTTTCTTAAAATGGGCCCAAGAATAACCCCCTTAAGTCTTAGCATGTCATTAAGGAACACCCTGTATATACCTATTATTATTTGCATTTTGAAATATATTGTTCATTTTGCCACAAATATTATAAATATTTTGTTTTGTAAATTGAAATTTTTAATATAGGCAGCAGATTTAAAAAATGCATAAAGTACCTATAGGGTATTTCATTAAAGTTTGGATCTTATCTGGAAATCGTCGTGTATAAGTTTTCTTCTAGGTTAAGCCCAGACAATTTCCTATAACTTTTGCATTTTTTTTCTAACTTGAAAAATAAAGAAATTATTCAAATAGGCGAAATGTTATACTCGTATACCTACAGTCTACAAATCATATAGTTAACTACATTTAGTTTTTTTCGCAACATTTAAAACTTCGAAAAAATTTTCTCTGTAGATACGCTCCCTCCGGAAAATTCAGAATTATAAATAAAAATACTGCCGGACTGACAAGTCCATACTTGCGTTTGGGGTTTGCGTGACTTGCACTTGTTTGCGTGGCGCTGTTGCAATTGCGCAGTAAAGTTGTACTTTAGAGTACAGTATTTGAGTACTGTTACTCGGTTGATTTGACCGTCATGAAACAAGAGTATATTTTCATTGCAGAATGAAAACATATAAATAATAATAATTCTCACCCTCACAATACTCCAAACTAGGAGTACCCCAGAAGCAACCACATGCTACCTTTTCTCTCAGACAGTCAACTTTAAATTAAAGGTGCACAAAAAAAGTTATTGGATGAAAAACCAAACTGCACAGTATAATGTGTAATTGCGCTTTCAAGCGCCCTCAAAAAGCAACCTGTACCAAATCTGAGTTAAATCGGTCGATCGATTCATAAGCTATGGCTAAGAAACTGAAATTAAGGGCAATTGTTAAGGGCTCATATCTCCGTTAATCCGGACCTGTGCAAAAAAAGAAAAACGCGGATCACTTTATTTTTTTCTTTTATTGTAGATTACTACTATCATTATGGAATGTGCGGTATTCAGTTTTGAATCACCCTGTGTATTAATCACCAAAAAGTTCGTTGGTATTGATTGTGATTCAGAATATTTTTTGGGAAGAAATGAATGTTCCACTTTACTTAAATTTACAGGACACCTTATCATTTTGGGTTAAAAATAATAGGCACCATCCAAAAGTTTGAATATTTGATTAGACGGTTTGAATAGCGCTACGTAAACATAACTAAAATAAATATACAATTCGTCCTGTATTTAAAGAGCTTGTTACCATAGCATAATATCCCAGTTATTTTTAGGAAAACTATTAGATATATAGGTAGGTAGACAAATTTGCCTGAAATCCACTTAACTTGTGACATCAGTTCCTAAGGTGATCCCTATAGTGACTCACATAATATACCTATTATAGATACTTACAAATTAATATTTGTGCCGAACAAACAATATTGTCGTATAGATATTGGTACCTACATGTACGACAAGTACGTTCTCATAGTGTGAAAATTTATCTTTGTTATCTTTAACGGACTTATATATTATCCAACCCTTTTTTTGTCATCCAGACCTTCCACTTGCAAGTACGCGTGTGAAAATGAAGTGCTGCTGCAAAGTAAGTTAAACCCCCTATTATTCCTTTACTCAATGGTTAAACAGTGTGAAATTGAAGGAAACAATTGCTTCTTTTTTTCTAGAGAAGAAATTCCACTGGCTCGGAGTATGTAAGTGTGAACGGTGAAAAGAGGAGATTTTGGAAAATGTGGCCTCTGTGGTTGAAAATATTAGTTATCTGCCTATTTGTATTGTAAGTGCTTTGATTAAATAGGGGAGGCCATTAATCCGAGTTACAATAAACAATTCATTTTAGATTCGGACTGCTTCTTTTAGCATTTATAGCAATATGGGTTATAGTTCCAATAGTTTTCATGGAAAGTAAGGCATTTCAAAGGTATATGATGTTCCTACCATGTAAGTGACCAATAATATTATATAGTAATCAATTTCAATAATTATTGTTTACATAGACTTAGAGAATCGGGAATCTTGAAGTTCATTCTGACAGAACCACAGTTCCATATACGTAATAATTATTGAAACTAGATTTAGATTACAGTTAGGCACTTATAATAGGCATACCAGCTTATATTTTAGAATTACATTCAAAATTAATAAATGAAAGTCGCAGGGCAGGTTCAACTCAATAACAGAATAGCCCAATAAACTGATTTAAGTTTCATATATTTATAAAGTTTATTGCTAGGTAAAAACAACAATAATTATTATAATCATAATGACGCACTCTGAGCTTTCATTATCTATACTACCTACAGGGTGTTCAGATTTGATCCGGAACACTCCTGTAAAATTGTGATGCGCTGCACGATTTTGATGAATTTTTGTGTGTGTATATTAGATAGGAAGTGTCCCTACGCACTTTTGGGACATATATGGTCATGGTGGCATCACTATTCCACTGTTTTATGATTTTTTGGATGCGAATTTTTGAAAATGCTATTAGGAATTGTTTTATCGCAAATCTGGCAACGTAGCTTTATTCAGCACCCCCTGAAACCCCAATGTCCCAAGTTTTATTAATTTAGTTAGCCAACTAACATTTCTACAGGGCCTTAAATTAGGGAAAATTGATTTTTTTTTTCAAATAAAAATCAGGAATGCTTTGAAAATATTTGAAAATGGAGTAAACTTGATCTAAACGTCCTAAAAATTAATGTCCAACTAATAAAGGAAACAGAAAGGGAACGCCGGACGGTTCGGATTGCTTATGGACAACTTCGCTCTACGCGAAGAAGTAGAAACAGGGGGGCGAAAACATATCTAAGTATAGTTTTAATATAATTTAGTTTTTCACACGCACACATTAGTTTTTAGACAACGAAATTAGTACATAGGTAATTATTGTAAATTTGAAAATAGTGACTGATATGTCGTTTTGGGATCATTGAATTCAATTTTGGCATTATGGTGCATAAATTATACTAAATGAGAATGGTTACAAGGGTGTCTAAAAAAGTGAAGATATTATGTCAGTATGTTGTCGGATTTGTACAATATTGGAATTTACTATTAAATATTGGCATTAAAAAGAGCAACATGGAATTAGCGATTCCATTGGCAGCGATTTTAGAAAATAATAAGCCCTATAGTGCTGGTGCCAAATTTTTATACTTTAGATAATTTAACCTATGTTTAATGCTAAAAATATATTTCAATTCATATTTTGTTGTCACGAATTTCTAAAATTACACAATGTCAAAAGAACTAGTCTATAAATAATAAAAATAAGGTTTTTATTTTTTTTATTAAATATGGTGGAAATGGCAAGTTTTAATAAACAAATTGTTGCCTGAATTTTTCACTACAATTAATCAGTACACTGATTAATACCTGTCGAATCAAAACATTGAACAAGAAAGGTTTCGTATAGGTTTCAAGAAAATATTACTAACTTCCTGCCATAAAATAATAGAGTAATATTTTTTATTACATTTTAGTTGTAAAATTAATTGCTAGCTCTACAGAAAGTGTTAGTAAGCGTGAAGTTTACTCATGTAAGAATAAAGTTTGGCATGTCGATAACATTGTCCGCTACAACGATAAAGGTGGATTTATAAACTCGACGTTTGCGTTGGCGCTCGAAGTTGACGGTGACATTCGCAGTTTGCGTCCAGAAATGTGAACGACGGAACGTGAAAAAGATGAAATTAGTTTATCTCGGCCGGCATCGGATGCAGACGGCAGCATTCGACGGCATTTTATAAACGGTTACACGTAAAATATTGGGATTGAATTTTCGACGCAAACGGCAACGGCGAGCGCCAAAGCAAACGTCGAGTTTATAAATCCACCTTAATCGTTTGTCCGCCACGATATCCCGACATAAAGAATATTAATGAAAGTTGTTAGTTGTCTAATAATTACCCCCATTACCTTATCGAGTAAGGACGGATCCATAGATTTTGTAAAACATATTTTTCCTCTAAAAAATCACTATGTGACATATGACTTTCCCCTTGAAAATCTTGTAAAGTATCTACTAATAGTTGTTTAGGTAAAGATGTTTTGAACAACATTTAAAATATTTTTACCCTGTAGACAACGATCCAAAAGAACCAAAATTCAACAACCCGGAACACTATGGCGTACATAATGCAATTAATTTCTACATAACTGTCAAAGACGAAGCAACAGGAGATCTGACTAGTATCGGCGCATGGCTGATAATACCAAATGATGAAATCACCACTACTCTCACCAGGGACGTTTCCGAAATTATAACAAATACGAAAAAGGACATTTTATTTTTATTTCACGGGGTTGGCTGTAACAGGTGTAAGCCTGTTGAGCAGTATGATGTGACCAGGAAATTTTGGCTGGTGATTGCTGTCGACCACAGAGGTGAGTGACTGCTTCAAAAATATTTTTGTAAAGATATTTTTATAGGGGGCTCACTTGAGGCCAGTAATTCAAATGTGAGACAAATTTTTGTCTTCAGCATACAGGGAGTTACACAGATAGGTCTATCGGATTTTTTACCTATAAATTTATGTTGTGTCTTGTGTCGTCTTTTTATCAAAATGTTGCATTTTTCATAAATAAAGGAATAAAAAGAAATAAAGCTATCTGGAACATATCGCTGATAAGAACAACATTACTTAAGACAAGTTACGGAAGAGATTGTATCTTAAAATTGCCTCTTTTTTTTTTCAAAAATAAGGAACATAGCGACATGGCATAAGAGGACCTTTTTTATGTAATTTATTTCACATTTTAAGAAGAATCCAAAAAGACCACAAACAATATTATTTGCATTCATCGCCCCAGGGAACCGTACGTTACCAAATTTCCTGCAAATATTTAGATTTTTGCAAAAGTTCTTTGAAGAAAAACATTTAATTTTAACATCCAGTACCTATGTTGTCCTAATTTCTGTACCAACCAAATACTTTGAACCACTTTAAGTACTGATATATTATATTCATGGATATTTCTAAATTTGTATTATTTATAAAAGGATATGGAGACTCTGGACCAAACGTAGAACAAACTGAAGCGGGAGTTGTAGCGGACCATCTTCAAATTTTTGATTGGGTGAGAGCTAAAACAAAGAATGACATTTACTACTGGGGTCACTCGCTCGGTGCGGCTCTGGCTTGTCACACCGTAAAAGATTTGAAAGAAAAGAGAGGTTTCATTCCAAAAGGAGTTGTATTAGAATCCGCATTTACTAGTATGAGAGAAGAAATCTTGAACATAATACTTGGAAAGGTACCTAATATAAAAAAAGATATGAATAGTTACACTGATACTAAACATTGTTGTTGTTGTTTTTTAGCTATTTTCATGGTTAGCTTATTTCAACCAAACTTTTTTGGATCCCTTAGAATGGAATGGTTTCCATTTCAAAAGTACGACAAATATACAGTATGTAGACTGTCCTATAATGACAATGCATGCAGTAGACGATAATGTTATTCCAGTCAAGCTAGGCCGAAAAGTAAGAAGCAAAAAAATATCAATAAAATATGTTTTAACTTCATTGTTTTTAGCTTAATAAAATTGCAAACGAAACTAGAAAAGATTACCAAGGAGAAGTCATATATCACGAATTTCCAGCACTTGGGTACAAACATATTGGCATTCCTATAGATCCCAATCTTCCAGGATTTGTTGAGTGAGTGGATATTTTAAAGCGCGTAAAGGCGTAAATAAACAACAAAATTGTCATTTGATTTTTGTAGGGAGTTCAGGGCAAAATGTGATGATTTCCAAAAGAACACAACTCGACGAATGAGGCCAAGGTGGAAAGGTGTTACAGACTAATAATTTTTAGTGATTATACTGACAAATGTGTATATTTCTCAAAGACATTTTTTTGTCTTTCTCTGACTGAATGAGATCCTTTAGCCTGAAATAATATTTCAATTGACTAATTTTTGCCAAAAATTGAGACCCCCTTTTGTAAAAAGCATCTTCCTTCGTTAAGTCATCAAATATTCAACATACAGGGTGTCTCATTTTGATCTGGAACACCCCTGTAAAATTTGATCTGGCTTACGGATTTTAAAGAATTTTTTTGTATACAGAGCCCTCCTAGGACCATACGATTATTCCAGGGCCGGATTTTAAAAAAAATTTGACCAAATTTTCGAGTTAAGGTATCAGAGATTTTTTTATCGGAAATCTGATAACGTGGCGTTAATCAGCGCCCCCGAAAACCCCCAGATTCCAAATTTCAAGAAATTATTCCCACAAATTATACTTTTTACACTGCATCACACTTGCAAAAAATCAAAATTTCAATTAGAGTTCAGCTATTAAGGTGGCTATGGAAACAAGTGAAAATGGTAAAAAGAGGTCCACAGGGGACAATATAGTATCTTATAAACCTGATCGAAAACTGTACTCGGTTTCTCTTTTCATTATTGCTGTACCTACAGTACAAATTTTATGCCATTTGAGACGCAAGAGAGCTCGCTGCCGTCGCAGGCAGCCATGGAAAAACAATGGCTTGCAGAAATGTCAGTTTATGCATTTACAACAAATGTTATTCAGGGGTTGATGTTGCTAAAATAATTTAGGTGTTAAAAATAATTTAGTGGGTATAAAATGTAATTTCTAATCGATTCGTCAATACATTTCTGTCGTTTAAAATATTGTGTTTGCACTTGCACGACTGCCTGTGTCTCAAATGGCATAAATTTGTACTGTACAGCAATAATGAAAAGATAAACCGAGTACAGTTTCCGATCAGGTTTATTACTATTGTCCCCTGTGGACCTCTTTTTACCATTTTCACTTGTTTCCGTAGCCACCTTAATATCAGCACTCAAATTGAAATTTTGATTTTTTGCAATTGTGATGCAGTGTAAAAAGTATAATTTGTGGGAATAATTTCTTAAAATTTGGAGTCTGGGGGTTTTCAGGGGCGCTGATTAACGCCACGTTATCAGATTTCCGATAAAAAAATCGCTGATACCTTGACTCGAAAATTTGGGTAAAAAATTTTTTTCATCCGGCCCTGGACTAATCGTATGGTCATTGAAAAGTGTTTGATAAGTACATCTAGGAGGGCCTTGTATACAAAAAAAAAATCGTTAAAATCCGTAAGCCAGTTCAAATTTTACAGGGGTGTTCCAGATCAAAATGAGACACCCTGTAGGTACTAAGTACCTAAGTTTACCTACTTTTATGACAATTTGCAACTAAATTAATAAAATAATTTTCTAGTTATTTATTTTGTTTTTATAATTGCAAAAAAGGTTTCGTTCTTTATTATTATAAAACCGATCCTTTGGCAATATTTTGGTCATGGCGTGTTTTCAAATTTTTATCACAAATTTGGTATTAAAGTCGTCTACACCAGGAGATAGTGAAATGGAAAATTTATCATATCTCCTTTACAAAAAAAATTAACCTAAAAATGAGCCCTTATATTATTTATGTTTAGTATAAATTAGTAAAATGTTCTAGATCTACTTGCTGTGAAAATTATCGGAGAAGTTTGTTTATTATAGCATTAATTTGCAGGGGGTAGTAAAGTTTTATTTATATTTATATACCTAATTATACATTCGACTATCTGTTGAGTAGCACGTAGCACACAATAAGTACAAAGTTAAAAAACAAGTCTTGTTTCTACCAGTTTCAGCTATTTTTAATATCTCTAATGCCGCAAAAGGAACTATATCCATTGAAGGATAATAATTATCATAATGTTACATCGATAACCTCTACTTTGTCTCGAATAGTGTGTGGCCCATTCATTTTCGCGTCATACTGTAAATAGTTTATTAATTGTATGATGTGACCCAATTATTTTTTTGTAGAGCTTTAGCAAAAATTACCTCTTTTATGTAAAATCCAAGGTCTACTAGGAGCCAGTTTCTAGTAGCAAAATTTTAATTAATCACATTAACGATTTTTTTAGAAAAAAATCTGTGACACCTGGATTCTGCACTTCTCAAAACGAGGCTGTACCAAATTAAAAAATAAATAAATATTAATTTAAAAAATTTAAAAAACATTGTTTCCTTTTGTTCTGCATAAGCATAATACCAATATTAATATTATCACCAAATTGGTATAGTTTAATTTTATTTCTTTTCTTAATGGTAACTATGCCCTTTCGAAAATAAATAACTAAAATTTGGTACAGGACCGTTTTAAGAAGATAAGGAGACGCTGAGGATTAATGAATTATCAAAAAATGAATAATTATGTGCCTAAAATAAAAAATTAAGCTTTAGCGTATTAACCCTGTAATTAAAATGTAATTCAATTAATAAAATTAAACAATAAAATATTTTTTTTCCAATAAGCCTTGTAAAATTTTAAAATGTTGAGTATCCTGGGTCAGCAGCTCCAACAATCAAAACAATTCCACTACAGCAAAGTTTCAAAACATACAACTTCATACGAACTTTTCTTTTTTTTTTTTTTCGGAATAAAACCAGAGACACCTTATACTTAGATATACTTAGGGGTATATGCGAAATGCTCTCTGTGAAAGCAAATCTATTTTAGAAGAAGTTTGTTGTTATAATTTTATTAGAGACTTGATTTTACTTGCGAAAATCCAAAGACACACCTACTGCAGATATTCTAAGCATGAGCTATTGCTTTTAGTCTTCAGTTTCTATTTGTTTTAGTTGCATATGTTCTCCACTATGCGAAAATCTTTCAAAGGCAAATGCGGACTTCATAATTATATATATTGAATATTTTACTTTCAGGAACTGCAATAACATGTAGATAACTCCAAAGAAGTAATTTAGATACATCAGTTTCGGCAAATCACTGTAGTGTAGAGTGCAGTGAATGAAATCAGTGAATTGCGATTTTAATAATAATACAGTGCATGTATTCTATCTTGACATTAAAATTTTGAATAGGTGCAGAATTTTTATATTATTTTTATACCTATTCAAAACACTATTAAATTTAAAAAATACATACTCAATATAATATTCTTTTACAGGTCTACAGTTCATACGGCTAGAGGAATAAGAGAGAAAAGTTTTTTTGCATTTTACGGAAAAAAGTTTCCCACTGGGCATGTCAAAAAAATAAAATAAAAAAATATGAAAATATTAACAAAAGAATCAACTGCTTTTATTTTTAATCTTTCGAAAAAGTGTCAGAGCGAATAGTTGTTGAGAATTAAAAGTTACGACAGATTTCCCATTTGTGGCAAAACTGGACAACTTTGACTTTACCAGCGCGTTTTACGACCAAAAAAATTGAAAAAGTTCTTATAAACACGGCCTCAAAAATGCCCCATAAGGGGGCTATTGCCCCCGAAATAGAAATAGACACTTTCAGAAACAGTTTTTTTCTAAATATTTCCAGAACGCGCAAAGATAACATTCTGGAATTTGGTATGTGATATGCCTGTGAAAATTGACATTTACCGTGGTAGAGAGAGTTTGGCATTCTCATCGTATGCGTCTCAAATAGAAGAGTAAGGGGTTAAATCTCAATTTTTTTGTGTGCTTTTTTCATGATTTCTTCTCTCAGGGTATATCACATTATACCAAATTTTCCTGTATATACAGGGTGTCCCCTTTTTTTGTTGAGGACTTTGACATTTTGTAGAAAAACTCATTGAAAGGTGGGTTGCTCATATAAACATATAAGTATTAAAGTTCTTCGTTGTAGTTCTCTTTTTGAAATTGAATTATGGCAATAGCTCCCAAAATAATCAAGCTTCTGAACTGAAATTTGGCACTGCTGTGTTTTTGGAAATGGAAAATAAGCTAAGCTTTTCTGCAAGCAATGGATGCCTAGTTTTTTGATAAACGAAAATATTGTGGCCACAATACAATTTTTTGTCCAACCCAGTATCCATAGTATGCTACTAAATAGACAGGATAAGAAATTAACTAATTAAAACATATTTAAAAATTTTCAAATCCCTTTCCACTCGAAATGTTTTTGCACGCATGTAGTGTCAATTTAGTATCTAATCTACGTCTATTTATAGACAACTGTTCTACACATAATCTGTAGACTTTTATCAGTTAGATTATCTTTGCTAGTGCCTGACGACAGGTTTTTTTATTAAAATTATCGTCTTCCCATTACTAAGAAATAGATACCTACGTCTGTAAATATATGTTCTTACATCGGTATCTCCTATATACAAAGGTCAAGATGCGAAAAAAACACGGTAAAAGTAAGGTTAAAACTGATAGGTACTACATTAAATTTACATTTATCCTCTACCCATGCAAATTTTCAGCTCGATTGACCTAAGATGGCCGAAAATACTTTTAGTACACCTGTTTAGAAAACGCATATTACATTAAAAATTATTAGGCAAAGTGACTATTTATACATCAAGTTTTTTTCAAGTGAAGTGGCTAAATACATAAGTAGGTTTTTCTATTTACTTTTGTTTAATAACTGCTTCTTTAATTTTTTGTCTTGAATGGCCCTAAAGTTAAACAGCATTTGATGACAATGCTCCATTTGTTAAATTCTGATTTTGCATTTATTTTCAGCATAATATATTTTTTTATATTATTTCTACATAAAATAATTCTCACTGATCGATTATGCAACACTTGTAATTTGTGGAAGGAAAAACTCATATTTTACTGCCAAAATACCGTGGAATAATATAAGAAAGGTGGTAAAATTATTGTGTTGTCTAAGTAAACTGTGTCCTGAATTTTTTTTAATAAAATATTGAATTTATAATTTTTCACACACTCCGAAATATCTAAGTAGACTATGGGAATTGAGCGGGGTAATTTTTTTTTATAGATATGTCCCCGAAAGGTCACGATTTGAAAAGGATTGGCATTGATTTTTAAAGTGGTGCGTTTTTCGAGAAACCATTTTTTGTACAAATTTAGTATGCGAGGGTTTTGAAGAGTTCTGATGAACGCTGTGTATTTTGAATAAAAAAAAATGGAATTGAAATTGGCTAAAAAATAATAAGAAGAATATAAAAAACTTACATTTAATTTTTTTATCATTTATAACAACATTAATTATTTAAGTTGCAACTCTACTTGCAATTTGTACTTTTTTCGAGAAACACGCAATATGTGTTTATTTTAATCATTTACTATGCGCACATAAATAGTTTTTTTGTATAAAGTTTGAAACAAACAAACAAACAATGCGGGTTCACGGTATTGCTCCTAAATAGCTTTATCCGTGTGATTTACTAATTGTCCTACACTCACTGGGATTACTACGGTTTTCTAGGGTTTTCCGTAGTACTTGAGCGAATGTTATCCTAGTTCTATGGGGAAAAAAGTCGGCCCTAGCCGCAAATGGCAACGAAGACAAAATAATAGTAATTGCCCCCCTCCCCTGCACAAGCATGTGGTTGCTTCTGGGGTACTCCTAGTTTGGAGTATTGTGAGGGTGAGAATTATTATTATTATTATATTATCTGACGTAGGTACTTGCAATAGAAAAATATGACAGATCAGATATGCTACCATGCAGTGACGGCTCGTGGGTTAATCCACAGGCGGAGCTACGTTTTGAAAACAATAGGTGGGTACCCAGGTGGGTACCTACTTACTTTGGGCATGTCTTTTTTATTGCATAAAACAATAGTTACCGTTTTTTAAAGCTAATAACGTTCTTGTAAAATTGCGATTTGCAACTTTGTCGGGTTGCAATAATTGCAAATCAAGAATTGGTCTTTTTATTTCAACTTTTTCTATCAATTTACTTAGCAATCTCTTATCTTGATTTTGAAGAGCAATGAGATACCTACCCAAATATATGGACTGCGCAATTTATACCTAACTACTTCCACTTGATTGATTAGTATATGGTTGTTCGGACACATGGCAATACAAGTCCGCAAAAAAACATGTTTAAATTAGTCGTATTGCTATCAGTTTTAATTAGTTTTAATACCTCTAGTGCAGAAAATATTTTGATTTTCGTTACGGCGCCTTTTGTAAGCCACCAGTCGCCATTTAGGGCATTAGCAAAGGAGCTATCCTTGAAGGGTCATAATGTGACATTTATAACCACCGTGCCTCTGAAGGATCCTGATCTGAAAAATCTTACCGAAATCGATGTCAGCTATAATTATGAGATTGCCGCTAAGCATAAACTCTCAGGTAAGTAATAGGAAACGGAGACTGGAAGGTAAAAGTTTCGACCTTTAGAGCAACGTTAAAAATTAATTGAAACCTACGTGTAGCTGCTAAAATTTTTGACAAATTGAAAGTAAAATGTCAATTGAGTACCTCTCTTGTACCAGAAATCGTCATATTTTGGTCTTCAGTATGTCCAGTTTTGAGTTAATAAATCATTGTTTTTGCAGTAGATAGGGTAGGTACCTATTCTTCTAGTACATTTTTTTATGTCGCTTAGAATCAATGACCAATGACACTGCAGATAAGATTGCAACTGCCGTAAAATACTTGGAAGAATCTTGGAATTATGTCGTTTACTTGCCTGAAATTCAAAAGATTATAGAAGGAAAAGATACCAAATATGACGTGATGATTTTGGAGGCACAATTTCCACATGCGCTTGCCGTTGGGTGGAAACTACAATGCCCTGTTATAGGTAAGTGTTCTAACGTTATAGCAACCTTTGGCATAAATAAATAACAAATTATTTTCAGCTATGAGTTCCCTAGAACCGCAAATATTGTTCCACGTGTCTTCTGGTAATTCGATACATCCAGTTCTTTCCCCAGACCGAAATATACCTGTCGGAAGACCAGAAGATATGTCATTTTACGAGAGACTAATCAGTTTAATTTTTAACGTGAGGTTTTCTCAGTTGATGCTGAATTACTACCACCGAGAAAGTCAAAGATTGAGAACACAATTCGGAGACGATATGCCGGAATTGTGGGACTTGCAGAAGAACATTAGTATGTTATTTGTGACCACAACTTATATTTTTCACAATCTGAGGGCTGTAAACCCAAATACGATCTTCCTTGCACACGGGATGCACGTGACCCCTCCCCATCCACTACCAAAGGTAAATATTGTTACATGATGCACCATTGCGTTTTCAAGTTTTTATTTCTAAAGGGGTAGGCAGGTTTATCAATCAAGGTGAATTATACCTAAGTGGTTAACTCACAAACTTAAATTAATCTGGTAGGAAATATCGTTTAAAAACTGTATAGAATGCTATATATATATATATATATAAACCGAGGTAGGTAGGTAGGTAGGTATATATAAACTCTACTATATATAAACTACCTACTGAATTTAAATTTTAAATTTAATAAATAAACATTTATTAAAAAATAAAAACCGCTACAAATTTCCATTGCCAAGACCAAAAACTCAAAGATATATTCTAGAAATAAACACACACATTATAGAAGTAGCTTTAAAAATATTAAAAATGTTAAACTAGAAGGTTATTTTAAACATGACAAATTAAAACTTACTCCTATAAGCATTTTCAATGTAACCACACTTGATACTATAATATATACATGGATCATGTCACGAACTTCTTCCATTGATTAATTCCTTATTCAATGCTTCTTCCTTGTCACACTGAGTTGAACTCCGCTTCAATTTAGGCAACTGTTTGTGGTTCAAATTGAGAAACTGCTTGTAAATACAAGTTCTAACGTCACATTTAATCTGAATAGGTAAATTTCAAATATTGGTAAGTTGGTGTTAAATATGCTCCAAACAATGGTCTTTTTAGTGGTACTAGCAAAAATGTTTCTACCTTTAATAAAAGATCAGTGCTTTCTTTGACACATGGATACAATTTTGCACTGTAAACTTGCTCAAAACTCAAACGCCCGATAAATCCACTACCTGTTCGGTATTGTATTGTCAACAACTGCAAGTAAGTCGACAACACACGAAGTTTACATAGAAGGCGCTACCGGTTTAAGAAGTTAAAAAATATAGGTATTACAAACAATTTCAATATACAAAATTCTTTAAATATTAATAACTTGTATTATAAATAGATACCTAATCTGTAGATAGATAGAAACCTACCAACGGAAAGAGGATATTGTTAAAGTGAGTTTTTCCAAAAAAAACTTTTCTTATTATTGGAACTACCAACTACAGTAAGGGTCATCAATATATTTCTAAGATTTTTTTAGATAATGTGTATATAAGCAATGGTTAAGGTTCCTTATTCAATGATATAAGTCAATTCAATTCAATATTTCATTGTTTAATTGTAATTTAAGGTTTTTCTAATCGTTATGCAGGACATATTAATTATGATGGGAAATACTTTGCCCCCCCCCCCCCAGAATCTCTGGCACTGATTATGCAATACATGTCACATAAAACCAGATGGCAGTTGAACATGAATATATTCAAGCACTTACGAATTCAAAAACACGAAATAGGTACATGTTGGGTATAGGTATAGGTATACAGAGTGTCTCAGTTAAGAGTGAAACAACCTTATAACTTCTTTAATTTTTAACCGACCAGAACGAAATATTAAATAAGAAAATTAAAGTCCAAAAATAGCAATTTAAGAATTTTCTGTGTTTAGAAAAGTGTGCCATGGAAGTTTTGAAGGCCAGTGGTTTTCAAGAAGTAATCATTACAAAATAAATACAAAACAAATTTAATTTTTTTTTTTTTAATTTTTACATATATTTTTTTTTGACTAAATTTTGGATTTAGGGTTCTGGATCGATTCTGAACAACTTCTTTTAGTAAATTTTTTTTTAAATGCCTAATATGACTTTCCAATTTTTATCTTCGATTGTGGCATCGCAGGTGGCTTTGACTTTGATGTAGACAACTATTTTTTTTGGAAATAAGTAGGCAACAATGCCATCTACCTTTGGTAAAAATTTCGTTCTGGCCGGTTAAAAATTAAAGAAGTTATAAGGTTGTTTCACTCATAAGTGAGACACTCTGTATATACAGGTCGGTAAATAGAGAAAATTATGTTTTTCCCGGCAGCTGCCTTTTAGGTAATTGTACACTTACTTCTGTTGGGTTCCTCTATAATCTATATGTAGACTATATTTGTATCTAGGTACATAATTAAAAGTATCTATTGATTTCAGGATTTGCAAGAATTGCTCGATAACTCCAAAGAAGTAATTTACGTCAGTTTCGGCAACAACGTGAAACTCACTGCGACAAATGTAACAGCAGTAAACGAATTAATAAGTACATTTGCTGAACTTCCATACACTTTTATATTAAAATTGGAGGGGACATTGGAGATGCTACCAAAGAATGTCTTTCATAGAAATTGGTTTCCCCAACAAGACATTCTAAGTAAGTTTCTGATGTGTTTCAATACTTTCTGCTTGAATCAGCTTCTCCTAAGGGCATCCAAACGTGAAACTTTTCATCAACCAGGGAGGATTGCAATCTCTTCAAGAAGGATTAGTCAATAATATTCCGATGATTGGAATACCATTCTTTGGTGACCAGACATCAAATGTCATCCACATGGCCAACAAAGGATTCGGGCTTAAGATAAATAAAGACAATATAACAAAGGAGGCTTTAACCGAAGCTGTTTTTGAAGTTATGTCGAATTATGACTCGTAAGTTCTTGAAGAAGAAACTTAAATATAAGATATTGCCATATTTTATAATGTTCTACATGTATTCTCGTATTTGATTTTCAGATATAGACTGAAGGCAAGAAAATATAGCAGCATTTTAAAAGATACTCAAGTTCCTGATCTGGATAAAGCTATATGGTGGACAGAGTACGTCATAAGACATGATGGAGCAGAGCATTTAAGGAGCCCATCAGTAAATCTGCCATTTTGGAAAAATTATTTGATAGATGTTATTGGATTTATAAGCCTAATTCTGTATTTAATCGTGCTTATACTTGGGTACATGCTTTATAGGGTTGTTAAATTTGTCTTTAGAAAAATAAGAAACAATAGCAAAAAGCATAAAGATTAGAAACGAAATATGTAAAATATAATTGTGAGGGTGAGAATTATTATTATTATTTTATGTCATTATTTATTTTTATGATATACCTTCTTCTATCTCGTTCAAATTGTTAGTTAAGTACCCATGGTACTTTTAATTTTGAAGGGAACATTTATGTCAATGTTGCGTGAATAAATTTGAGTTGTCTGAATTTTATTTTCTCATAATCTTTTTTGAACGAATTGACAGGAGAGCACGAAATCTGGTAACTGAAAATTTTAAGGTGCGAAAATGTCTATTGGTTACTCCTAGAGACAAAGTATACGTTTTTCGCATGAAAACTTCAGAGGAAAACATATTTACATCAGGAAAAATAATGCACCTAGGCCCAAAAAAGTTATGACGTTACCTACCTATATTCATTTGCAAGAAAAAGTGATAATGGGCATACGCACTCAAAGTTAGAAAACAAAAAAAAGAAACTAGTAACCGCATATACACGCTGACTGAAGCTGCAAATGTGCTGTTGGCTCCTGCCTGGACTTCATTTGTTGCTTCCCAAATCATTCGTATGTTTTCGATTTGGTTGATGTTACACCGTACTGATGTTTGCCAAATAGCATGAAACACGTGTGTGCGGTTACTAGTCTTTTTTTTGTTTTCTAACTTTGAGTGCGTATGCCCATTATCACTTTTTCTTGTATTTACATTTACACTCACAAACTTACGTCTTTATATTCATTTGTATATTTATTTTGAACATTAATTGTTTATTTACCCTAGAAGGTGGTCAAGCTATCGATAGTATTATAGATAGTCAATATAACTTCCATGTGTTACGATGTTAATTTGTCAAGAGTTATACAATAATCAATGGCGAAATGGGAAGTAATTAAATTTGTCCACCTTTTACCAATTTATACAAATGCCACGCGTCGCTACAACCAGGGCCGGATTAACACTAAGGCCAACAAGGCCCGGGCCTGGGGCGGCAAATTTTACGGGGCGGCAATTTATCAAACTGAATTCATTTTAGAAAATCACTATGATAAGCAATTAAAAAGTGACCACTCGGTATAGCCAATATTTGTTTTATTTTTGTAAACCAGTCAACCAATTAAATAAACCAAATAAATTATTGTTAACCTTTCACAGTTTTGTATTAAATTATATTTTGTATTAAATTATGTGGTTGCTTCTGGGGTACTCCTTATAGTTTGGAGTATTGCGAGGGTGAGAATTATTATTATATACCTAATAAATATTTTCAAAATCTGTTGGTCCGCCGTGTTCCTAATATTTTTATAAGCTGCAATGTACTTTCTTTGTTTGTTTAGGTCAAATTTTACAAGCTGAATTAAACCCACTTCTTGACAACCAATGGAGCTGAAAATTTGCGTACACCGTTAGCTCTGGTCCTGGTGACAATACAATATGCAATAATCAATACTGTAATACTTTCAAAATGGCCGCCGCTTCAAGATGGTGGATGATGTATTTTTTGTCAACCACCTTAATATGGGTATCAAAATGAAAGGGCTTGAAGAATAGAAAACGATAAAGTTAGTGACATCACACTAAATTCAATATGGTCGTCGCTCCAAGATGGCGAATGATGTATTTTTGCCAACCCCCTTAATATGGGTATCAAATGAAAGGACTTGAAGAGTAAAAAACGATAAAGTTAGTGACATCACACTAAATTCAATATGGCCACAGCTGCTAAATGCTCTGAAAAGAAGAAAATAATATTTGAAATAAATCAAACGCAAGCAAACCCATAATTTTGTTACATTATACAACAATTGTTTATGAAAAGCTTGTCGCGAGATTTTCGTTTGTAATTTTTTTATAGAAAAATACAATTTTTATTTAGAATAACTGCTTTCGTCAAAATATATATATTCTCGCGAGCTTTTAGTGTGTAAATTTCTTTTTTAGAAAAGTAGATTTTCTACTTTAGAATTACTTTTAAGATATACAGAGTGTCCCAGTTTTTTTGATCGGGACTTTGACATTTTGTACAAAACTCTTTGTAAGGTGGTTGTTCATATAAACATAGGTCCGAAAGTTCTTTTTGTTTCTGAGTTGTAGTTATCTTTTTGAAATTGAATTATAAATATCTCCCAAAATAATCAAGTTGCTGAACTGAAATTTGGCACTGGATGGAGAATAAGCTGAACATGTCAATTTCTACGTATCTCACAGAGGGCGCCACTTGCGCTGTTTTTTTATTGTGCTTTTACTCGTAACTTTTTTGAGGTTATCTTTTTGGTCTTGCATTTTTCAGCTTATTCTCCATCCCCAAACACACAGAAGTGCCAAATAATTTCAGTTCAGCAGCTTGATTATTTTGAAAGATATTGCCATAATTCAATTTCAAAAAGAGAACAACTATACGCCCGTATCTTATATAGAAACTAATAACTTTAGGACCTATTATGTTTATATGAGTAACCCGCTTTACAATAAGTTTTCTACAAAATATCCGTCTTGATCGAAAAATTTTCGCGACAAGCTTTTATATGATGTACAATTGTTATTATATTGTTATACATATATTATTATTACCAAGTTTGGGGCGGCAATTATTGAAAATGCCTAGGGGCGGCAAACTTCTTAATCCGCCACTGGCTACAACTACATAGAAATTTGCGCTATTATTCTAAATTTTACCGAACTTCGTATCACAGTAAACTCCTTTTAAATCTAGTGTTATTCATGTTAGATGTTATGATTACTGTTCCTGCAGATTAGGAGAACCGAAAATTGCCTTGGTTTTTTTACAAACTTTTATTTAACTTCACCTGTTATTAGGGTACGTGTTAGTATGTGATCAAATCTTGCAAGCGAATTGTAAATCAGTTCCACCAGTTCCACTCTCGAAGGTGGCGGATCCCCTTGATATGGACACAGCTTTAAGCTGTGATATGGATATGAAAAAGGTTTGATTTCAAAAAGCTTGTCGCAATTTGGCATTGAATACCTTAACGAAAACCTAAAGTCATTTTATTCATTTTACTACATGGCTTAAATAAAAACTTGTTTTTAGCGTAATTAATAACATCGTTATCTAGTATCGTACAAATTTAAGTTTACTTTATATGTTGCACAATAAAAATGTCACATATTCATAAATTATACAAATAATAAACTCTCTTTAAATGTTTAGAGCGCTATGTTACACATATACAGGGTGATTCAGTTCCGGTGCTCAACATGGGGATCTCGGAAACCGTAACAGATACGAAGTCGGTCAAATGGAGGCAAACTTGCGCCTTTGGGCGCCCAACAATATGCCGTTGAGAAAGTTAAAATATTTTCATGGGTTGCTGAGATATTTAAGAAAAACCGAATTTTTGAAAATTAGATTTTATTTTTTTCTGGCGCTATTTGCGATAATATTGAAAAATGAATTATACTTTTTCATTGCAACTTTTTATGGACTACGTCATGGTATTTTTAGATTTTCGGGGCGACGTTTCGTTTTTGAGATAGAGGGATCATCTTAATTTTTTATTCCATATTTCGAAATAAATCGTTGTCCTGAGTACAACGATGTATCACACATACATATTTTTTCTCGTTTTGGCCGCCAAAATGCAAATTTACTACGAAAAAAATTAATACGGTCCTGGACTATGCATTTTTGTCTTTTTTTTTTCAAAGCTATTCCAATTATTAAAACAGGTGATCATTTTTGATACCTACTGGATTAATTAAACTCTATGTTTGTCATATTTTGAAATTATTTTTTATACTTTTGGTAAAATGCATTATTGTTAATAATTATTGTTGTCATTTTCCTAAAGTATAAAAAAGAATTTCAAAATATGAAAAACATGGAGTATAATTAATCCATTAGGTATTAAAATAATGATCACCTGTTATAATTGGAATAGCTTTGAAAAAAAAAGAGAAAATTCATAGTCCAGGACCGTATTATTTTTTTCTTAGTAAATGTGCATTTTAGCAGGTAAAACTGGAAAAAATATGTATGTGTCATACATCGTTGTACTCAGGACAACGATTTATTTCGAAATATGGAATAAAAAATCCAGGTCCGTATTTAAAAAAATGAAGATGATCCCTCTATCTCAAAAACGAAACGTCGCCCCGAAAATCTAAAAATACCATGACGTAGTCCAGAAAAAGTTGCAATGAAAAAGTATAATTTATTTTTCAATATTATTGCAAATGGCGCCAGAAAAAAATAAAATCTAATTTTCAAAAATTCGGTTTTTCTTAAATATCTCAGCAACCCATGAAAATATTTTAACTTTCTCAACGGCATATTGTTAGGCGCCCAAAGGCGCAAGTTTGCCTCCATTTGACCCACTTCGTATCTGTTACGGTTTCCGAGATCCCCATGTTGAGCACCGGAACTGAATTACCCTGTATACGCTAAAACAATCACACATTATATTAATTATTATCAGTAATACTAGGGATGCGTACGCATATGACACACATACAAGTTAAATATTTGTCTTATCTGGCATTGATTTTTAGCTTACAATATCACGTAAAATTGCTTTTGTTGTCTGGAGCTTGTATTTAAATTGTGGATCCTATGTAATAGATAGGCAAACATCTTGGACAAATTGAACTACCTACTGAAAAACCGTAACATATATTTTGTTTTATGATATAAACAGTATATTTCATTGAATTTCAGACACAAAACATAATATCACACATAAAGTGTAGGAAAGTGGATACAACATGAGCAAAATCATCAAAGCATTCAAAGACATGGTCAGAGATATAATATTATATAGACGCAGAACTCTCACCCTAAAGTATAGTCCTCCTTACAGCAGAATGCGTGCGACGTAAGGGGGAAGAACTCGCAATATTATAGAATTAGTCACAGTTCAGGGGCGTAGCTCAATTTTGTGTAACTCACTGACTTAATTTTCATATAATTGTTATTTAATTTATTATTAATATTATTCTTAACGGTGATGCCTTAGATTATGGAGGAAGGCAAACCTTTAAAACATTGGCAATTATTTCTCATGCTCGAGAATGCAACGTTCTTCCCTGTTTACTCATTTTGCACACGTTAACTCTCGAACATACGAAACGCCGCTGAGCTCTCTGAGCCGGCGGAAAAACTTGCCAGCGGCCTAAAAAATGAGGTCTGTATGGTAGCCCAAATACGCAGTTAACTTTACGTACTATAGAAACAGGCACAAAACGCGTTGGATAACTGCTTTTGTCAGCCGACTGCTTGATAGAAGTGCTGTGTTGCCGTATTTCAAAGGCGATGGTAGACGCGACGATGTTGAAAAAAATATAATAGGTGTTTTTTCACACGTTAAAAATAAATGATAAACAAAAATGGGTAAGTGGGCCCGTGATGCGAGCTTTATTTTTTCGGTATAACAGAGTTCAGAAATTCGGCTTCAATATGATAAAACTTGTATTCGCCAATAAATAACGACTACTCGTATAGGAAATCTCGCAACGCTGCCCGCATTCTTTAGAAACGTTTTCTTTCGTGCTTTGTACTATGCAACCAAACAGCAATTAAATATTACACCAGTTTACCTCTTCCCTGTACCTCTTCTCTGTAAAATTCAATTGTCCTTATATATAGTTATCAGTCTTGAAAATCCTCTAGTAATTTTTTTTCATCAAGCTTTCGGTGTGTGCTTATTCTTCATTATACAGAGTGTCTCTACAAGGTCTGTACAAAAAAATGTTACCACATATTCCTGACGTCAGAATATACCTTACTCCAAAATTGTTCCGATACAGGTGACAAAGTTAAAAAATTAAAAATCGATTTTTTTTTATTCTAAAAAAATCCATGTGGCACTAGCAATTCACTGATCAAATTTCATCCTTAAAAGTAAGAACACCATTTTTTATTCAAAATAATTTGAATATTCCGGTGCGGCATCGAACACTAAAACCGAACTATATAGAAAACGGCTTACTTTAGCGGATTTTAGAAAAGTACCTTTTTTGCCTAAAAATGTTCACGACATTATTTACTTAACACAAAAACTAAAAAATTACACTGAGAAGAAAGTTACGGAAAAATTCGATATTTATTTTGTAACTTTACCACACTGTATCTCGGAAACAGAGATATTTCGGCCTGATTCATTGATTAAAGATTCTTTATTTAATGGTTGCTTTAAATCGGTTTATTTTGACTTCAGGAATATGGTTTAAGATTTTGTACAGACCTTTTACTGACAATAATTTTGAAGAAAGCTATTTAAACTATTCTATAGGAAATTAGACGATGAAAAGAACTCACTTGAAGTTCAATAATACAATCTTTAAAGCTACAAAACGTTTTCCCCCCACCACTTGTCGACCATGATGCCCCTTTGCTGTGCTCTTTCATTTCATTGGTTTAATGGAATAGTTTTTGCGATAACCAGAATAGGGTACTTGACGAAATTTTACAAACTTGATAAAACAATTCCTGGACACTTGCCCAAGACCCTACGATTATTTAAAAAATATATATTTACGTACTTATCAAGTTTTTAGACTTTCTTCGAAATTTGGCGGGAAAGCACTTATGACGTCACAAGTGTTTTAAAAAGACAATTTGGCAACATAGCAATACCACTAAAGTGTTCTAAGACATAACCTTATTCGGCAGTGAAAGTTGCAAGGAAAGTTGAAATTTCAGAATTCTAACCTCAAACTCCCAGACTTATGATGCCGCGTGAAACCACATTTAGTCAAGAAGTGTTTTTTTTTTCGTAAATATCTATTCAATCGTTTTTCTGCAAATTTTTTGGCTAGGTTGGGCCGGAATTCGGGCTCAATATTAAGCACTATGGCGCCTTTATAAACGCGCCTTCAAGATGGTCCCTAGGCCGAGGTTCTCTCTTTATTAATAACTCATAATACAACTGTACTATTACTACAACGTAGGTAGGTACAAACCTTTGTAGTTTTATCCCATGAATTTCGGCAGACGCCAACATCGGATTATTAGAAAAAATTTGTGCTACTTAAAAAGCATCCCAATTTCGGCAAATTACGGATTTTCCTTTTAGGGTCCATGATATCTTACCTTATACATCTAACAACACGATAACTAGGTCCGCAAATAATATATATAATAGTAAATATTAATAACAAACTATAATAAATCGCACAGATATTAATATCTACTAATGTTTTGACTTAGCGATATACGGAATCGGAATGACAGTTGGCATCACGGGATGTCATCTGCCGATCAAAAAACCATACATGTTAGATGACATGTGGATATATGCATATGGTTAGATGCCTAGGTGGGCAGGTAACGTTGCCACATAGGCGAATATTTCCCCCATTATTGATACCTGAATATTTATAGTACGTTCCGTATACAGATATTTTAACTAAACTGTTACGTGGCAGAGATGAAGGATATAGTTTCCAGCGTGTGCAGCATAAACAGACACCATTTTGCTATAGAGGAGTCAATATGCGGAATAAAAAAGTCTTTATGTGACAAAATTTGTGTGTGCAATTGCGTTAGTTAAAGCTCAAAAGTTGCAATACATTAAGTAACAGATATTCATAGGCAAGCTGGAGATATTTGAATAGAAAACTGCAATTTGTCCTTGTTCCACGAAATATTGCAAACGGGCACCGGCAACGTTACAGTTCCGTTCCTCCTGAGAGGCACAGAGTTGCCACTTTTGGCGTTCTGGACAATAGAACGACGAAACTGTAGATTTCAGCCTGAACAAAATTGTGCAACTTCGTCTTTAATTATCATGAATAAATAAGTGTTAAAAGCCGTTGTTTCATTTATTACGTTTTATGTTGGTGCATCTACTGTAAACAGAGTACAATTTTAGAGCAATTAAAAATATTGTCAAGTACCCTATTGGGACAACGGGCAGGAGGAAAAGTTATTTTGATCGTCTAATTATATTTCGGCGCGCAGTTCCCGATATCATTTAGAAGAAAGTGTCGCAGTTGTAAAACGCTTTAAATGATGGCATAATAGATATCTTCCAAATGAGGATTTCAACTGGAAGATAACTTCTTTCGTATACAGAGGTAGATGACATTGTGGCATTTACTAAAAGAAGTTGTTCAGAATTGATCTAAATCCAAAATTTTGTCAAAATCAAATCGAGATATTAATTCGAACTTGGTATGGATAAGGTGAGTTTTTCTATGAGTCAATAAGCATGTCACAATATGGTGACAATATAAGCTTTTATTATAAAGCGATTTTTGTAAACTAGCCGCAAGACAAATTTGAAACTTAATTTTTTCGCTCCACTCCACTACACCTGTTACCTGCTATCGTTTTCTTATATCTTTGTCACAGAAAATATACGCTACGCGGACAGAAGTGCCAGTAGCATCGGGCTCGTAAAATATGTATAGCACACCGAAACTTGGTTTTGCCTTGGCCTAACAGATAGCGCTCGGATGCAGAATCGTTCTTTTTAAAACCGTAAAATGCCGCCGTAAAGTCACCGCTAGAGGCGCCAGGAGTCAGCTGAAGAGCCTAACCGTGTTGCCGGTGGTTTAGGAATAAAGGTTTCATAAACGCTGTCTATGCTGGCGACCCCTTTCGGTCATCAAAATCTATTTCCCGTCAGATGGTCAGAGGCCTTGAACTATAGGAAATAATAGTGGGATTTATTATTTGCTTCGTCTTTGCAGAAGTCGTATGACGTATACTAAGTTATACAGAGTGCTTCAGAGCTAATCATTATCTAATTAAAATATACCAAGATGTTACAAATAATATATTTTATTCCTGCCTATTTTATTTACTAATTACCTATACACTTAGTATACGGTAAATATTTGTTCTACAATGTAGAAAATATGTACAGGATGTCAATGATGCCAAATTTATCGGTTTTACTATTTAATTTTGGGACTTAACTGAATACTTGTTGAAATTGAAATATTCATTTGATATCATGATCCCCGCAAGGACGTTTCTAATCATTCCAAATGCACGAATTCGTGGTTGAAGAAAATTGTTGGGCGAAAACTACCTCCACTACCCCTTAAAGAAAAAAAAATGACAACTTTCATGGTACGATTTTTAGCTAATGATTCCAGATGTTCAAATTCGTGCTTTAAAAAAATTGTTGGGCAAAACTATCCCCAGCACCGCCCTTTTAGGAAAAAAAATGATCACTTTATTGTCGGATCCTCGCCGATTTTAGAAAGGACGTTCGTAATGATTCCAGATGCACTAAATCGTGGTTGAAAAAAATTTCTTGTGCGAAAACTACCCTCCAGCACCCCTTTAAGAACAAAAATGATAACTTCATTGTCGGATCCTCGCCAATTTTAGCAAGGAACGTTCCTAATGATTCCAGATGCGCGAATTCGTGGTTGAAAAAATTTGTTGTGCGAAAACTACCCCCACTACCCCTTAAAGAAAAAAGATAACTTTCATGGTACGATTCCCACCGTTTTTAGCAAGGACGTTCCTAATGATGCCAGATAATGCACAAATCTGTACCTACTTTAAAAAGTTGTTGGTCGGAAACTACCCCCAGCACCCCTTTTAAAAAAATATAACTTCATTATCGGATCCTGGCCGATTTTAGCAAGTACGTTTTTAATGACTAGAGTCACGAATTCGCCGTTGAAAAAATTTCTTGTGCGAAAACTAAGTATACCCTCAGGACCCCTTTAAAAACAAAAATGATAACTTTATTATTGTCGGATCTTGGCCGATTTTAGCAAGTACGTTCTAAATGATTCTAGATTCACGAATTCGCGGTTGAATCTAGATGCGCGAATTCGTGGTTGAAAAAATTTGTTGGGCAAAAACTACCCCCCACTACCCATTAAGGAAAAAAAGGAAAATTTCATGGTACGATTCCCACCGTTTTTAGCAAGGACGTTCCTAATGATTCCCGATGCACAAATTTGTACTTTAAAAAAATTGTTGGGCGAAAACTACCCCAGTACCCTTTTAAAAAAATTATAACTTCATTGTCTGATCCTGGCCGATTTTAGCAACTACGTCCTTATATAATGACTCTAGTTTCACGAATTCGCGGTAGAAAAAAAATCTTGTGCGAAAACTACCCCCAGCACAACTTTAAGAACAAAAATGATAACTTATATTGTCGGATCCTCGCCAATTTTAGCAAGGACGTTCGCAAAGATTCCAGATGCACAAATTCGTGGTTAAAAAAATTGTTGGGCGAATAATACCCCCAGCATACCTTTCAAAAAACGACAATAATCAAATTAAAAAAATCAATTCGGGGTGGAAAGGGGTAGTTTTTGCCCCGCAAATGTTTTCAACACGGATTCGTGAAATAAGGAATATAGTGATTGCATTTTCAAAAAACGACAATAATCAAGTTAAAAACAAACTTCCGGTCCGGGGGTGGGAAGGGGTAGTTTTTGCCCCGTAAATGTTTTCAACCACCGATTCGTGAAATAAGGTAGGTATATAGTAATGCCTTTTCAAAAAATTACTAAATAATCGTCTCAAAAACAATATCTCTGGTGGAGGGGGTAGTTTTTTCCTGACAAATTTTTTCAACCACTAATTTGTGCATCTGGAATCATTTGGAACGTCCTTGCTAAAACGGTGAACATCGAACTAAGAACAATGGAATTATCAATTTTTCAGGGGGTGCATGGGGTAGCTCAGTGGCGTCGCGTGACTTCGGAAGCAGGGGGGGCACCTTAATTTTTTTTTTCTCAAGACAATGAACAACATTTCAATATTTTTTTATCGCAATTTTAGTTGAACTGAAACAAAAATGGGAAAAGAAAACAATTAGGTACTCGTTTATTTTCATATTTTTAATGAATCAACGAGACAAATAATACATTAATCAAAAACAAAAAATAACTTCCGAAGTTAAAAAAAACTTGTACTGTCACTGTCAGAAAAAACTTCCAAAATAAAACAAGTTGTATGTACTGTCCTATCATTAATACAAACAAAAAATAAATAACATCTAAAAAATAAAATAATGTAGAAAAACTTTTTTATTATACTTCTTTGAAAACACCTTATTTTCATCTGTTTTAGCAATAATGAAAGATGGGGTTTTTCGGGGTAGCGCACGGAAACAGCGCATGGAAAAACTTTCCGTGCGCTGAATAAAAATACCGAATATATAGCTTTAAAATAGAAATATACAGCAAAGTAACTAAATTTAAGAAACTCTATATGCTCTATGATATTTAACATATACCTATTTTGTATTTTAGTTCGTAAGTGTTTCAATATTTAGATACATTTCTGTAATATTGTTGACGTTTTATTCACCTTATCTGACAATAACGAATTTACAACAAAGCGCACCTTTGAAATAATTTGAGAGTAACCATGGAAACGCATCAAACATACCAAACACTATATTGTCTGCATTGTTTATTTTTTGTCAATTAAACTTATTATAATATGCCGATAAAATGTTTTAAGTTTCCGTTTTCAAAGAAGTATAATAAAAAATATCGTTCATTATAAATTCCGAAATAGATTTTTCCGTGCTTGCATGACTTCCCGTGTGAGGCGCAGCCGAACACGGGAATATGTCACGCGTGCAGGGAAAAATCTTTATTTCCAGACTCGTAATGAAATATACTATTTAAAAAGAAGCTTTTATTTAAGCCATGTACTAAAATGAATAAAATAAAATAAGTATATAGTAAAATCGAGCAACTCTTACGCCTGGCGTAAACAAGACCACGTGAGTTGAAATATTCGCCAGGGCCGCACTGAGGCATGACCTTTATTTAATGTTAGTTTTACAATGGTTTACATCAAAATATTTGGGAAAAGAATTACTGGCTTAATTAAAATGGTTCAAAACATCGATAAAATTATTTGTGGCAGTGTCTAAATAGCTGAAAACAACAAGGTAAAACGGCGTAACTACACTTTTTCGATCGAGTACCTCCCTGTTGCCGACTCTGGTGAAACTTTATAGACTACTGACCAATCGCGGATCGTCATTGAACACGTGGTTTTATTTACGCCAGGCGTACGGATTGCTTGATTTTAGTATCGGTTTTTGTTAAGATAATTCAATGTCAAATTGCGACAAGTTCTTATAAATCTGAAAGCTTTTCGCGCGAATTTTAAGGAAAATACATACTTTGGCAAATAGGTACTTGCTTATCAACCAATCACTGTCCAACAAAATTAATTGGTACTTACGTTAATGAACATCTCGCGCGACATGCTTTTTGATTTACAAAAACGCAATTTGGCATTGAATTACCTTTACTGAAAACCTAGACTTATTTTATATTATTTTATTCGTTTTAGTATATGGTTTAAATAAAAGCTTGTTTTGACAAAGTTTTTTACCTTTTATTTTATTTGATTCTCAATATCAGGAGGGTGGTAAAGAAATTTAGTCCACCATCTTGGGACATCCGCTATATTGGATTTAGTATGACGCCACTTATTTTTTTGTACTCGTCATTTCATACCCATGTCAAATAGGTTGTGCAGAAATAGCATTGACTGACGTATTTATAAAGACTTCTCACGACTCGACTATAACTTCATGTCCCTGAAAGAAGTTGGCGCCAATAACCAACAATGCCTTTTGCATTGTATTTTGTCTCGGAAGGGCGCATGGTGGCCCAAAAAAGTGTCAGACGCGACAGTCGTGAGCAGTCTTATTGATGCGGACAAGTTAAATAAAAGCTTGTAAAAATATCATGCATCTTTTACAGGTCAGGCACATCATATTTACTCAATAAAACTTCATTCTTCGACTGTTTTTTTGGGTAAAACATTCTATCAAGTGCGAGGCGAGTCAGGTTAAGACAAATGTATGCACGCGCGGCCATGCGGTGCCTACCGTAGCCCATGAGGCCAAAACTATAGGCACCATCACACCGCTCATGTAATTAATTAAGTGATTGCTGTGAATTATTTCCATTTTTACCTTAGGTAGGTAGTGTTATAAAATTCCCACCTAACAAAAACTGGGGGGGCCCGTGCCCCCCCTGCCCCCCCCCCCCCCCCGACGCGACGCCACTGGGGTAGATAATTTTTTTCTACCACGGATTCGTGAAATAAGAGTTATAGTGGCTAGGCTTTCAAAAAACTATCATAGTCGGACCAAAAGCAATCTATCCGAGGGTTGGAAGTTGGAAGGGATAATTTTTGCTTGTAAATTTTTCTACCACGGGTTCATGTTCACGCATCTGGAATCATTTGGAACGTCGTTGCTAAAAACGGCGCAGATAATCGGACCAAGAATACAAGAATAATGTAGTTATTATTTTGTTCCTTGAGGGGTGCAGGGGTGGTTTTTGCGCAGTAATTTTTTTCAGCCACGGATTCGTAAAATAATTATTGAATGCCCTTTCCAAAAACGACGAAAAAAATAAATCTCTCGAGGGAAGAATTCTATAGTTACTGCTGACAGCGTCACTGTTAACCTTGGATTCTAAATGGGCAAGCTCATTTTATTAAAGATCTTCTCTTTATTTTTATAGTTCGGTAAAACCACCGACTGTTTGCACAATCCGGCAACGCCGCTTTCGGATGCTTTTTCCTAGCGTGCTGCCGCCTAGTATTGAGTAATGAAAGTACCACGGCCGTCAAGGCAGAACTATGGAAGAATTCTTCTATAGACACTGCTGAAAGCCAGGGTAAGCCGGCTTTCGAGAGCCGGCTTCCTTTCGGGCTGCCAAATAATTACATTGTGTGGAACTTCTGTCCGCGTAGCGTATATTTTCTGTGATCTTTGTGTTAATCTCGATAACCACTTCTAAAAAATCCACTTGCTAAAAAAATACTATACTAAAATCAATTAACTACGACACCTGATGTAAACAAGAGCACGTGTGTTGATATTCTCCTAATTTTACACGCATATGAAGACAACAAGATAAAACCGCATAAATACACTTGCGATCGAGTATATACATCCCTGTTGCCAGATCCGCTTCTAGTCTTGTGATATTTTATTGCATGCCATCGAGCACGTGTTTTTATTTACACCAGGCGTCAGAGTTAATCTTCTATGATAGTAGATATTAATAATTGTTATAAGCGCAAACCATAACGTGGATATTTTACAAATTGCTACACCACTGTGTGACAAATATAACAAATAAATATAAGTGTATACCCACAAGTAAATACTAAAGGTTTTTTTTTCCTAGATATTTGGTATTTAACTTTAAGCTAAAAAATATAAAACTGTTCATACCTCAATGTGGGATTCAATCTGTGGATTAGTAATTAAACCAAGAATACCGAAAAAGGAATTGCATGACTAATATTTATGAATGCTGGATTGTAAGTTCTGCACGATCAAAGCTGAGCTGGTTATTGTGGTGTTTATTTTTAATAAAACTTAATGACAAATCGACGTTTTAAATTCCTAAATTATTGAGCTGAGGAACTAATATGAACAAAAATTGTAATCGCACTACGGGAACTTACCTACGTAAGTTGCTCGTTGAAGATAAACATCTGGGTAACATTGTAGATGGTCTAATTTCATAGTCTGTATAATAATAGGTACGTTGTTGATAAAAGATAAAACGTACCAGTAAAAATGAAACATACACTTGAATATCCATCTATAGAACAATTTTAAGGGAAAAATAATATTAGGTATCGTGTTTTATTGGATAACGCCACATTATATTATTTTTAAGAGACATTTTCTATATTTTCATCCGATTTTAGCCGGTTTTTTTCTGAAGATGGGTCGCAAAATTGGGTGCAAAATCTTAGGTCTTAATCTCAATTTTCAAGGCCTAGTACAATTTTCTTTGCTAGTAAAAATGACGAAAATCATTTAGAAAATATATAATTCCAAAGATGAAAATGGGAATTTTAAAGACATCTGGTGAGTCAAGTGTGTCGCGGAATCTCCTCAAAACAGTTGAATAATCAACGTGACTACTCAAAGTGTTCGTGTGCAAAGATTTAATACAAAAATATACAGGGTATTTTTCTCTGGGCCATATCAATTGCTGAATATTTATGAAACTTTATACTGACCAAGAGTGCTCGGGAATGATTGAAAAAACATTAATAAACACAAAAGCAATTTATTCCCTGATAGAATGGCAACAAACAAATAAAAAGCAATATAAATTATTGGACCTTCCTCAATAAAGTCACTGTCTAAAATGATACATTTTGTGTGCGTTTCCTGTTGTGGCACACCAGCCACCTTAACTCATATGGACTTACTGACTGTCAGGCTTCTGTATTTTTAGACTTAGTTCGTTTATAGTATCTGGGGCGGTTTTGATATACTCCAAAATATTCAGTATTTTGAGATGGCATCGAGAAAGACATCCTGTATATTTTCTATTGGATCTTGACAAACCAACACTTTGAGTGGCCCTGTTAACCATTCAACTGTTTTAAGGGGATTCCATGGCACACTTGACTTGCCAGATGTCCGCAGAAAGGAACTGGTACGTGGGGGTTTTAGGTTGTCCTGATTAAGACTGAAGTGTCAGATTTTAAATAAAAAAAACCTCTAAATGGTTTTCGTCCTTTTTTACTAAAAAAAATAATACCTAGTAAGCCTTGAAAATTAAGATTAGGACCTGAAATTTTGCACCAAAGTAAAAAAAGAGTTTTTGTGACCTATCGAAACATATTATAAAGATATTGTGCATTTAATTAATGCAATTGTTTTGTTTACTTCGCTGTGATAATGTATCGATATTTTATTAACTAAAAAAATACTTCCGTACTTATTCTTAGCGATTATTAATGAACGAGTTTTTAATAATTCAAGTATAATTGAAACAGTAATAAAATTTTTTCGTGTACAAAATATTAAATATAGAAAAAATACAGATAGAGGAAAGTTCAGTTCCCAATATGAGACCCCACACTAACTCCTAAAGTAAGAGTCTCCATCTAGCAGGCAATGTCTCAAATAATCACTAATGGTATAAGTCGCCACATGTAGTGCAGTCTCTAGCTCATCTAAATTTTTAGGTTAAGATCGGCATTGTTTACTTCAACCGTACGTCCACAAACTTTTAAAGGGTTTCAGTTACCGTTCAATTCTGAATAACGTGGTAAGTGTTTAATATATTTTTGTTGCTTGTTGTATTGAATAAAAGTTATTTTATGATTATATATAACGCATTTAATAACATTTGTTAACGATGGCAAAAAATTCTAAGATATATACATCGGACTCCTAATATGAGACACCCCAGTGTTCCTAATATGAGATATCTCATATAAGGAGACTCGCTTCATCCAATTTATATTCCTAATAATTTGAATAGAGTGTCAAGTGTTATATAATTAAAGAGTTGTATACTGTGTTAAGTTGATATTCATTTATTGTTTTTGAAATAAAAATTATTTTGTGGTAAGTAATATTAAAATCATTTAGCATTTTTTTTATTTAAAATATGACACCACAGCATTAATTAGAACACACCAAAAACCCTACAAACCAAATTTGAACAAAAAATATACAGGGAGTTCCATTACGCAAGGTGTGAAAATTGAGCAAAATATGAATTTTAAACTTATCTGGCGAGTCAAGTGTTCCATGGAATTACTTCGAAACAGTTGGATGATGAAGTCGAAATGCTGGATTCTTTAACAGGTCAAAAATCGAGTATATCAAAACCACCCCAGACATTAAAACCAACCAACCAGTCTAAAAAATACAGAAGCCTACATCAGTACCTAAAAGTGGCTGGTGTGCTACACCAGGAAACGCACAGAAAATGTATCATCTTAGACAGGGACTTTATTGATAAAGGTCCAACAATTTGAATTGTTTTTATTTGTTGGTTGGATGATGTAAAGAAATAAAAAATAGCTTTTGTGTTTATTAATATTTTTTCAATGATTCCAGAGCTCTTCTGACCAGTATAAAGTTTAATAAAAATTCAACATTTTGAGATCGTCCAGAGAAAAAGGCTCTGTAGACTTTTGTATTGAATCTTTGCTCACCAACACTTTGAGTAGTCCTGTTGATCATTCATCTGTTTTGACGGGATTCCGTAGCATACTTGACTCTCCAGGTGCCTTTAAAATTCCTATTTCTCAGTTTTGACACCCTGCAGAATGGAACTCCCTGTATATTTTTTGTTCAAAAAATCGCTAAATGGTTTTTGTCATTTTTTTACTAGAAAAAAAATCGTAGTAGGCTTTGAAAATTGAGATTAAACCTGAAATTTTGCACCAACGTAGAGTTTTTTGTGGACTATTTTTAGAAAAAAACGCGGCTAAAATCGGATGAAGAATACAAATTTTACGGGGGTGTTCGCACTTAAGATGAAACACCCTGTATATGTGGCGATTTCGAATCAATCAAAATCAAATAAATAATGCACGCCCATGGAAACCAGCCCATATTTTATGAAACTATCGTAATCAATTAAGAAATTTTCAATCAAAACGGCGTTATAAAATAATGTTATTGGTCTTATTTACAAACAAAACAATGCACTTTATCATACTATAAGGTAGAAGGAATTTGAAGAAGTTATATTGAGAAAAAATACCGTTTTTGGCCATCTTTCAAAGGTAGCTTGTTAAATATTTACCTGTGAAACGAAATCCCGGGCTCTTGCTTTTCACTTCTGCGTTTGCAACCAAACGCTGAACAATCCACCATCGTAAGGCTATATTTTTTCCTTAATCATTGTTACTTTTAATTAAAAATTTCACGAAATTAACTCACAACGTCATCGCCATCTAGTAACAAAGTGTAGTTACTCACAGACATATTTAAAGAGGGAAATTTGAAAGTGTCCCAAACCAAAACCGTCCCAATCCTCCCACCTTTCCCCTACTCGCTTTGTCTGCCACATATAAAATGGCCGCCGTTCAAAACGACGTAACAAAATCTATACCCACATAGTAGGGTAGTAACTCGCGGTGTTCTCTCTCTTTCCTTGTCTAAGCAGAAACTATAACTGTAGCCTTTTTCTGTGCTTCAAAGAACAGAGTCTAATGTTAATTTATATTTATTTAAATTTAGGGTTCGTGTGCATAAAACGTAATTTCTGTTGATCACGGCCTTGTCCTCCGTCACCTATCAATAATATCAATATGGCCGCCGCTTACGGAATTCTAGAGACATGAAATATTTACCTGTCACAATCCAGTGTACAATTAAAGGGCGTTTTTAGATTACCTACCTATTCATTATTTCTCATTTTCTTCTGTATTTTTCTATATATGGGAAAGGTCCCTAATTTGGACCGGATCCTAAATTGGACCACTGCTTTTATTCCTATATAAGTTAACGGAAGCGACCTCTGTTGTCCGGTAACTATAGCTTGTACAGTCTACAGCGCCCCCACAACATTGGCCGTCAGTGGAACTTACCCGGTTCAGAATCCGACCCGGTATGTTTTTATGTCGACTGATGACTGATGTAATATCGTTTTTGCGTTCTCTAAGCCGTCATTTTGTACTGGTGAGTATTTTTATTCTTTGTTGTATTGTTACCTTTTAAGCAAGGTTGTAGCTATTGTTGAGTCATACAGTTGGTCCAGTATTTCTAGCAACAAATGTTATAAATGTGAAAATTTTAAGTGAGGTTATAGTTCCCTAAATTGGACCACTGGCTAGTTCCTAAATTGGACCGGTCCAAATTAAGCATCATTATTTTTCTTTAAGGTGAATATGTCACAAAGAGGGAAATATGGGAAATGCTTCTACATCTACAGACACTACGGCGAGGGAAACAGTAGAAGCAGAATGCGAGGCAGAATGTTCTATATTAGGTACAATCGCTTCAGAAAAAGAAGTCAGTTTCTGAAATATCGCCCCTGCCAATATTGAAGCGAAAAACGCCGCACGCGATTGCAGTTGGCTGAACGACGCGTAGCGGAGTTCAGCCAAGAAATCAATCATCACCAGTAGTCCCTATAAGGATGACCTTGAAGAGAAGCAGCGTAAAAAAATGGCCCCTCCTAAAACTATTAAAAATGTGTTTTTGTCTTCAAAGTTGGCCCCTAAAGGTAAAGCTTCTACGTCTTATCGGAACAAATCTAGAAAGGGCAAACGCGTTTTGCCAAAGAATAATTATTCATCAAGTGAATCAGAAAACGAAGACTGTTTTTGCATTGTCTGTCTTTCTCCATATTCCGAATCAAGTCCAGGAGCGGAATTGACTTGTTTTCTAGGTACTTATACCTTATACCTAACATTTCGTTATAGTAGGTAAGGTAAGTCGATCTCAGAGTTATGTATTTATTTTTCATAGAATGTAGTCCTAGTTTCAATAAAAAAAATATTTACATAATGAATAATAGAGATGGTCCAATTTAGGAAACCGGTATCTTAAATTGGACCAATGACACTATTTTGAGTTTATTTTTTGTTCATCAAACAAACAGACCTTTATGCTCTGTTATAAGATCTATGCTTATGTGACAATCCTAACAAAGTACTCAATTTTTTTCGCCCAAATTTGGGTGAACGTTTACATTTTATAGTGGTATTTTCTTAGGTGGTCCAATATAGGGACCTTTCCCCTATCTACAAGGCCCACATTCCATTGAAACTGAAATTAATCATGTACAGAGGGTAGCCCGTTTATGATTTACAAAAATCCCTATGCGGTTACCTTGGACTAAAAATTTGAATTTGTCCTATAAGAACATTTTTCTTTTAGGTATATGCTTGTCGACTGAAATACAGAGTGATTGACGTTATTTTTTTAAAATTGAATTGTTGCAATATTTTCCAAAATAATCAAGCTGCTGATCAGAAGTTTAACACCGCTGTGTTTTTGGTGTTGGAAAATAAGCTGAAAGTGTGTCACTTGCGCTATCGGGTTTTTACTTTTAATATTTTTGAGGTTACCTTTTTGGTCTCGCAGGTTCACCACTTTAGTTGTTTTATAACGATAAAATGTACCGTTTGCGTTTAAATTGACAAAATGTGCCCAAAACACCCGTTAACTCGAAAATTCGCAACATAAAATATTTATCTACCTCATTTAAATGCTACAGATTTCTTAAATGAAAAAAATGCCAAATGGGCATTGGGTAAAACATCATAAAAATGTTGTCGAGTTCAAACCGCTTCACTTTAAAAGTGAAAAAAATTTTGGTACCTTGTTTGCAAAGCAAGACAAGAAATTTAAAAGTCTTGTCTTGTTCTTGCAGCAAGAGTCTTATGAAACACTAGTACATTTAAAGGAAAAAAGGATTGATACAAAACGTATAGGTACCTATACCACAGACAGTTATTGCCCTATATAAACTAGTTGTAAAAACGTTGTCGCCAGATTAATTTTTAATAATAGAGATAATAGAAATGGAATGTAAAGTTTATTCAGAGGCATCTTTAGTTTTAATTAGGTAGGTACTGACATTCCCTACGCCAGTGTCCTACTGCCTGATAATCAACTACGTTACTGTTGTAATAATTGTAGATCATTGTACGTGTTTGATTAGAAAAAATCTCCTAAATAGAACGCATTGTTCCTCTTTTTTGCAACTGATTCTCGCTAGATTTAAACTTAAGACGATAACAAGCAATGTTCAGTCTGTAGCGCTCGTTCTTGTGTCCCACAGCTATATGGCCAATAACGTTGCTTTACTCTCATTACTGTCTTGCACGGTACTGATACAGTACTGTACCTGTGCTCGTATATTATGTGTTACGCCAGTTCCTTCTTATAGTCACTCTGCGCTTTATTGGCCTGTGTTTAAGGCTTTGGCAGAAAGGGGACATGAACTTGTAATTTTAACACCGGACCCTAAGGATGATGCTCCAGCGAATGTGAAGCAAATCGACTTGCACTTCGCCTATGAACTGAGGTAAGTAGATTTAGTTCCAATAACATTGGAACTCCTAGAAAAATGAGGAAGTTTATCACTTCCATTATTTTACTATTAATTAAAGTTTGAAAGTTGGTGTAGCCGGATTTTTTGCGGCCGGTTTCAACAATGATGCTCCTGACTATATTATGTGGGTCTTTAGTCTATGTCATTTAAAAACAATATAATGGGTCCCTCGGCTTACGAGTATTTGCCTCGGCCTTACAGGCTTCGGCAACTAAATTCCACATTAATTACAAAAAGTTAGACTTCGGTGACGCTGTTGAAGTGGAAGTGCATATCGAGTGACCGCGCGTTACTTAGGTTGTATTGCTGTGTTACCTATAATATTATTATAATGGTGGTTTTGTGGTTATTGTATATTGAAGTTTGGATTTAGCATTTATTTATTATAGATATCACGAACCATGATCCTTGCGTCACAATGGTCGACAATGTAATTTCCATTGTATCATTTATGAATTTGTGACATTTTTATTGGGCAGGATATAAAGTAAACTTAAATTTATACGATTCTAACGATGTTATTAATTACGCTAAAACAAGTTTTATGTTAAGCCCTGTATATAATTTTCTACATCATGCCTGAATCACCCTGTATAGCTACTTTATTATAATTATTTTAAGGTTTTTATAGACGTATTTCGCATGTCATATTCGTAATATATAATATAGAGCAGCAATATATAAATTCTTTATTAGAACAATGGGATTTGGGAGCTTTAATTGAAAGTTTTCAACATAAGTCTTAATTACATTAATAACACTTAATTAATACACAATATTTGTCATGACAAGTTAACCCTTAACAAATATCGTATAACTTATGTTGGTTTGATATACCTATTAAAAATAGGTAACTGAATGAATATCTGCTCTTTCCACTAAACATATAATTTATGTATATCCCTGGAATACCCCTATTTTATTAATAATTGACTTTATGTTAGACATTAAATGTTTGTAAAATGTTTATAAGACTAAGGTATTCATTGCTTTATCCATCCACGTAGTCAGATAATAGTTTCAGCAAATTACACAGAGTCTTCGGCTCTCTTGAGGCTATGAAATTTTTTTTGTTTATTTCTTATTAAGCGATTTTGTCGCTTATTTTAGGCCGCACAGATAATACGTAAGAAAACAAAATATGACAATTTTGGTTAGCGAGGCGACTTTAAAAAAGGAATGGGCCTCCGTGCCCAACTTTTCGCACTGCTTCTAAGAAAACTTAGAATCGACAAAAATTTTCATGGTCTCAGGAGAGCCCAAGACCATGTGTAATTTGCTAAAACTATCTGACTACGTGGATGGATAAACCTTCTCTCTCAGTGCCATCAATTTTCAATATAAAAGCGTTCCTCTGTCTCTTAAAATAAAAATTCCACGGCTATTAATAGTTTTGCTCAATTTGAGGTTTTTTTTAATATTGCGCGACAGCGACAAGTTGTCCTTGGATGCAGATTTCTTTTGCAGCACCACTTAGCTGTCCAAAACTGCAAAATTTTTGTTTCTTACCCTTTTAAACTCGCGGTGGTAGACCTAAAAAAATCATCTTGTATACTTGAATTGACATATTGGTATAGGTATACTACACTGTTGTTGTTGTTCCTTTACAAAACTGTTTTCAAAATTCCGTATTTAAAACAAAAATATTATGGTTTATTAAGTTTTCTACTAATTTTTTAAGTAAGATGACTTGAAATAGCGTAGCGTTTCTTGGAAATAAACCTAACGAAATATAATATGTAAATGTCCATTTTTTATTGCAACTGCTATTTTTATATTAAATCGCTTTATACACTGTGTCCTGGATAAGAATGAACAGCATGGGGATATTGCAAACGGTGAGAGATAGGGCAACGGTTAAATGGGGAAAAAGTTGCGCAATTTTGAGGTCAATAAAATGGCACAAACAGATGTTTAATATCTTTTTCGTTTTTGAGTTATTTTGAAAAAAGTAAAATTTTGCGTTTTCGATTTTATTTTTTTCTGAAGTTGTTATCACAGATAGAGAAAAAAGAAAAACACTTTCTTATGGCACTTTTTAACGGGCCTTAAGATGGCGTTTTTAGATTTGTATTACAACGTTTCGTTTTTGAAAAACCATCTTCAACTTTATTTTTTTAAATACGGACCTGGATTTTTTTTGTAGATTTTGAAAGCACTTTTCATTGCAAATACCATGATGTATGACACGAAATATTTTTAAAATGTTTTGAGACAATTATACTGAAAATTCCTTTTTTTTTTTTCATTCATTTGTGTCTAATGCTGTAGTTAATAATAAGGAGTCTAAATATTAATCAGTATTGATAACAATTTAACTTACAGTTTATTTTTACTTCGAAAACTTAATAATTTTAAATTGTACGGCCCTGCGTCTGGTAAAGTGTTTTCCTCTGTTGTTGTACAACAAACAGTGTCGCATTGTGTTTTGGAGTAAATTCTTCGCTTTTCCTAATTGCGAGAAGAAAGCTTTAAGCCAACGTAATCAATAACTTTTGCCATTTATTAATTGTAAAAATACATTCGTTCGGCCTACACTATTTCTGTGACACAAGATATAACATGCTGACATGTTAAATTTGTCGTCATTTGAAAAAGCACCCTCCATTTGTAATGAAATAAATTGTTAACTAAATGATACAGTGGGAGTTATGACAAATGACAAGGGATTAGTTTCGTTCTTTCTAGGTGGAGGATTTTTATTTATTTTTTATTATCGTATGTGCCGTCCTTTTTTTAGTTCTCCAATTGAAAGATAAGTTGTAAGTTAAATTGTTGACAATACTGATTAATATTTAGACTTCTTATTATTAAATACAGGGCCGCATTAGAAAAAAAATAGTGGAAAAAAGGAATTTTCAGTATAATTGTCTCAAAACATTTTAAAAATATTTCGTGTCATACATCATGTTATTTGCAATGAAAAGTGTTTTAAAAATCTGAAAAAAAAAATCCAGGTCCGTATTTAAAAAAATTAAGTTGAAGATGGTTTCTCAAAAACGAAACGTTGTAGAACAAATCTAAAAACGCCATCTTAAGGCCCGTTAAAAAGTGCCATAAGAAAGTGCTTTTCTTTTTTCTCTATCTGTGATAGCAACTTCAGAAAAAAATAAAATCGAAAACGCAAAATTTTACTTTTTTCAAAATAACTCAAAAACGAAAAAGATATTAGAAATCTGTTTATGCCATTTTATTGACCTCGAAATTGCGCAACTTTTTCCCCATTTAACCGTTGCCCTATCTTTCACCGTTTGCAATATCCCCATGCTGTTCATTCTTATCCGGGACACAGTGTATATACAGGTGATAGAAAACAAAAAAATAACCGCACTTTATTCTATAAACTCATAAAAAGTTACAGGAAGTTAAAGTTTTAAGAAATATGTGGACTTTATTGAATATTTACCAAACTAGTTGAGATATTTAAGTCTTAGATATTTTCTAAAATTTATTTGTGGCACAAACAGATCCATTTAATTTTTAATTGGGTTTTTCGCCACCAAACAGAGACAAAGGACACTCTTAACTCCACATCATTCAAAACCTCCACACTTATACGGATTACCAAAAATACACAAAACTAACATTCCTCTTCGCCCCATTGTAAGTTCAATCAATTCGCCATGTCATTCGTTAGCAAAATATTTACTTAAAATTGTTAATCCGTTAGTGGGAAATTCAAATTCATTTATCAGAAACAGTAATCATTTTCTAGAAAAAATTAGGGAACATCAATTTCCGGATCATTATATATTAGCTAGCTTTGATGTGGTTAGTCTTTTTACAAATGTCCCTGTTGACAAATCATTCAACATTTTACGCAGAAAATTAGAAAATGATCAGACTTTAGTAGAAAGGACGAATTTGAATATAGATGCAATATTAGAACTAACAACACTATGTGTTAAAACCACTTATTTTCAACTAGGAAATGAATTTTACCAGCAGGAATTTGGAATGGCTATGGGGTCTCCTTTATCACCATTCATAAGCAATTTATTCATGGAAGATTTTGAACAAAATGAATTGACTAGATGTGTCCACCAACCTAATGTTTGGTGGAGATATGTAGATGACATATTTATTATATGGGAACATGGAGTAGATGATTTAAACTCATTATTACATTTTCTAAACTCACAAGAACCTTCTATTAAGTTTACCTTAGAAATTGAAAATAATAATCAATTACCCTTCTTAGATGTTTCTATACTGAAATCAGATAGTATAGAAACCAGTGTCTATAGAAAACCAACACATACTAATAGATATCTCCATTTCAACTCCAATCATCATCATCATCCTAATATTAGTGTTAAAAAAGGCGTAATTAAAAGTTTGTATGACAGGGCTAGAACGATTTGTTCTAATAACACAAAATTTGAGAAGGAAATTAAACGTATAAAATATGTTCTTGAGAAGAATAGTTATCCTATTGAATTTGTTAAGCAAGTTTTTCAGGATTGCCAACAAAATAACAATGCTAATAGAATTAGAGAAATAAATCTGGTGGACCGACCAGTAATTTTAATTATTCCTTATATTCCTGGACTATCAGATAAGCTAAAACGCATAGGCAATCGTTTTAATATCAGAACAGTATTTAAAACCAAAAATACATGAAGATCGATGCTAGTTAAAACGAAACCATTTAATGAGGTACAAAGTTCAAAAAATTGCATTTATAAAATTCCTTGTGAATGTGGAAATTTCTATGTTGGGGAGACTTGTAGTATTCTCTAGACTTTGCTTGTAGGCCATTTAACGTTCGTTTAAAAGAACATAAAAATTATATCAGGCAAAATCAAATTTTTAAGTCAAAAATATGTGAACATTCTTTTAATAACAATCATAGGATATTGTGGGATAGCTCCAAACCAATTCTCAAAGAAGAAGTAAGAAATAGACGAAAAATTAAAGAATCTGTATTTATTCTAGGAAATACGGACAACTGTGTTGCTGAATGTTCAGTGGAATTCAGTAAAATATTATTACCACTTATTCAAAGAGAAGTTAGTATAGATAATTTAGATAGAACACAGGGTAAAATATCAGGCAGGTGGCTAGGCTATTGTTTCTGTTGTCACGACATTTTAACCTGAAATTTATGAATCTGTCACTTCACTTTTACGTGGCATGATCTTTGAGAAAGGAGGAAGATTTATTCTCCAAAGGCTCAGAAAACAAATTTGTTGAAGTTATTTTTTGAGTTACACGTATAAAGTTTCGTTCATTCACTGTTAAGAATTTATAAATTTTCCAGGCAACTTGAAAAAGTTGTCTTTCGATCAGTTTGGTGGCGAAAAACCCAATTCAAAATTAAATGGATATTTAAGTCTTCTTTGGTACACGATATATCGGCATGGGTTAGCATAAAACCTCTTAACATCAATCACCTTGAATAACCAATAGCGTAGAAGTGGGTAATTAGTATAATTGTTTTTAGAAAAAAAAATGAAGCACCTTGTATAGCAATAAAATGTATTCAATTTTTTATGTAAATTTTAATTGTAAAAAACGTCCTCTTAGCATATTTTCATATGTGTCATGCTTTCATAGCAAATTTGATTTTTTTATTATTTCGGAGTATTTCTGAAAAATTAACTTAAAAATTCGCTCCATAAGTAAGACTTAAAGTAGAAAAAATGTGTTTCTTACAGTAACTTTTCCCAATAAACTTACCTATATTTGAAATTGTTCTTCCGGTAATAATTAATTTATTTTTGCCAAATATTGCAAATTCAAATGTCAACTGGTAGTCATTTTTTCTTTGTTAGTTATGGGCTCATAATCATTTGTCATTTGTAGCCAAGAAGTACTATTTAATTTTTTTTATATAGAACTAGTGTCACCAATAGAAATTTGTGTTGGTGTGAGCCCATACAAATCATGTTCTTAAAGCGGATATACAAAATAAGCAGAGATATTTGTTTACTAAAATGTGCCGCAGACGAAATTTTTGGAAATATAAAGCACAAATAGTTTAAATGAGGTCTAAGAAATTACAAAGTCAAAACATTATGTTGAATTTTTCCTCTTGTTTCTCAGTGTGGAAAGTTTGAGATTGTTTAAACTGACTGAAAAACCATAACAAATAATTTTGATTTATTTTTATAATCATCTAAACTGCATATTTCTGTTGCATTTCAGGCACAAAACCCATAACATCACACATAAGATGCAGGAAAGTGGAAACAACATCAAAAAAGTCGTCAACGCATACGAAAACATGTACAGAGATATTATTGATGCAGAACTCTCCCACCCTGAAGTCCAAAAAATTATAAAAAATGAAACCGAACATTTCGACTTGCTGTTTTCAGAAATGAATATGACACCAGTTTTTTTCTTCTCTGTAAGATTTAATTGTCCTTACATAGTAATCAATTCTGCAGATCCTCCAAATTTTTTTCACCAAATGTATGGTAAGTTTGTTTTTACCTCATTATATTAGAAAATAGCTATATATATGAACTATATTATAGGTAACCCAGGTCATAACTTGATATATACACATGCCTACACCGTAGCAAATGGCGTAGGTTTTACTTTCAAACAACGATTGCTAGAGACAATGAGCAACATATATATGTTTTATAGGTGAGCAAGAATTATAAACATTTTTGGGTTTAAATTTATAAAATTGTCCGATATTTTCGTTTTCGTGTGAAGAAATTTAAAAAAATGAGATTTTACTAAATAATGCCATATCATATTTCCTGCTGTCGACAATATAATATACAGGGTGACTGGTAATGAAAGGTATTCCTTTTAAGGACCTCCTTTGAAGTTCATTGACCCCTAATAATGCATTACACGAAAGGCAATGGGTTTTTAGTTATTTCAGTTTTTCCGTTTTTCAAAATTTCGCTGTCCCGTACCACTAGTTGTAGAGATTTTTGAAGAGCCTAGTAAGTTTTCCAAATTATGTATATTCCTCCATTAAATTTAGAGTACACTAATAGTACACATTATGTAGGAAAACGATTGGAATAAATTCGCTCAGAAAAAAATGGTGCGGCTAAAATCGAAGGTTGATCTCAAAAAAATTTATTCAGTTGCACATACGTGGCCGTTTTTTCCGAAAATTTTATAATGCATGAAACGTGCAAGTTCTTGCAAAAACTTGCCTGGAGTGTTGGCTTTCCAAGGAGATATGAGGTTGCAAGATATTTCATGTATGGACCTAAAATAACACAATTATTGTTGAACAGGTAGATAACCTACGGATTTGTCAGGTACAAAAGGAAGGGATTATTATTTATTTATATTATTTTTCTATTGAAATCAACTGATATGATGAAGTGATTATGTATTCATCGTTAAACTAAAAAGGATGTATCTACCATATTCCCTCATTGGCCTAACTAATTAATTATTCAAATACGCAAGATATTGTATTATGTACTATTGTGACTAGGTACTCCGCAGGTAGGAAGACAAGGAAAGAAACCATGAGAGCATAATTGTATGAATTCTGTATTTATAAGTTTACTATCTACACCAAATTTTCAAAATGTCTCCCTCTATGTCGTAAGCACAAATGAACCCGTTTTCGTACTTCGGACTTTGTAATTCTTGCTGAAAAAGTTTCTCGCATTGTTACTACCGCCTCTTCTATTTTTCCTATTAATTGTTCTCTTGTATTTATTTTTCCGGTGCCGGTCTAGTATGCGGTCTACCTACCCTTTGCGATCTACCTGATTTAATCTCCGGTTTAGTATCCGGTCTACCTAGAAATTCAATCCCCAATCTTTTCAAATTAATTATCTATTTATTGCGGCTACCTGTTGCAATTTAATATGCAATAAATATAGGGAGGTAAGTTCGTTATAAAAAGAAGCTAAAATCTAGAACAATATTCAGATTGCATTGCTAGTACAAGTTGAAGATGGCTAGATATTTCGTCGTTGAAAGGAGAGATGCCAATACATTGATTCCACTGATACAAAGAGAAATTCAACAAGGATCTGTCATTCATCCAGATGAATGGCCGGCTTACAGGCGCTTAAATCAGTTAGGGTATGTACACAACACCGTTAACCATCAGCAGAATTACCTACGTCGATCCCGTGACAGGAGCTCACACACAAGCGACTGAAAGATCGTGGTTAGGCGCCAAAGTAAAAATCCTGAAAAAAATGCGGGGTGGGCCTTTAAGTCAGTTACAATCACATTTAGATTATATAAGTTGGAAAATATTGCATAAAAATGTAAACGATTTATTTAGCACATTCTTAAATGATGTTAGAACTGTATATCACACATAATAAAATAGGTATTTACAACAGAAAATAAATGAAAATCAATATTTTGTTGCTTTTTTTTTCACTAAGTACCTAGCTACCTATGGTTGTTTTGTATCAGCTATATTATCCTACAATTCTTACCCAATCAATTACCCGTTATATAATATCATTGATTAAGGTATTTTCCTTATTCAATGCCTTATTCAATGATAATATGTAATTTCATCCGGTAGACCGCATACTAGACCCGCACCATTTTTCCTTGTCTTCCTATCTACTTGCGGAGTACCTAGTCACAATAGTACATAATACAATATCTTGCGTATTTGAATAATTGCTTAGGCCAATGAGGGAATATGGTAGATACATCGTTTTATAGGCATTGTTTAATGATGAATACATAATCACTTCATCATATCAGTTGATTTCAATAGAAAAATAATATAAATAAATAATAATCCCTTCCTTTTTGTACCTGACAAATCTGTAGGTTATCTACCTGTTCAACAATAATTGTGTTATTTTACGTCCATACATGAAATATCTTGCAAACTCATATCTCCTTGGAAAGCCAACACTCCAGGCAAGTTTTTGCAAGAACTTGCACGTTTCATGCATTATAAAATTTTCGGAAAAAACGGCCACGTGTGCAACTGAATAATTTTTTTTGAGATTAACCTTCGGTTTTAGCCGTCCCATTTTTTTCTGAGCGATTTTTTTCCAATCGTTTTCCTACATAATGTGAACTATTAGTGTACTCTGAATTTAATGGAGGAATATACATAATTTGGAAAACTTGCTAGGCTTTTCAACAATCTCTACAATTGGTGGTACGGGACAGCGAAATTTTGAAAAACGGAAAACTGAAACAACTCAAAAGCCATTGCCTTTCGTATAATGCAGAATAGGGGTCAATGAACTTCAAATGAGTTTCCCGATCACTCCTTAAAAGGAATACCTTTCATTACCAGTCACCCTGTATACGCACATGCATGCATGGCCCGATATTTCAAAAAAACAAACTACATATTCCAGCTACTATTTACTGATCAGTTTCATACAATTTAACTAGACTCATTAAAACGAGACGATAAAAGACGTCTTTTTATCATTCCCATGGCGAAAATAGATGAAAATTACATTAGTGTATTCATTACTAATATTTAAAGTCTTCGGGCCGGAATTGAGATAGAATTTATTTCAGGTGTTCAATTTTATCTAAGTCACAACAAATCAATTTTCATTATTTTCTTTCCCCTCTCTAGAGAATTATTCTGTCCAATGTTCTCCTCGTTGCGCCTGGTAGCTGAAAAGCATTTCGGCAAAGACATACCGCCAACCCAACAAGTGGTGAACAATGTCAGCATGGTCTTTATTAATTCCCACCCTCTATTCAGCAGCAGACCAATGGGTCCTGGCTTTGTAACAATCGGTGGTGGGACACATTTACAACCGCCAAAGACTTTACCAGAGGTAAGACCATGTCTGTGAAGAAGGTACAGAAAGTTTATAGCTTGCCTTCTGCTATATTTTCTTTGATGAAAGAAACTTGGTAATATGCATTGTAAAATTAATTTTTCAGCAAATCGCCTTCAAATAAAACAATTGTGTAAAGCGAGTGTTTAAAAAAACTGTAATATTTTTAATATCTTTAACACGTATATACTTAGATACCTACTTTGTAATATTAAAAGCTAATACTTAGTTATAGGTAAAATATTAATTGAAGCACATGAGTTGATGAATATCTCAACTATGTACCCCTTGTGATAACATTCCAATAGTAATTGACATTTTACTAAGCACTTGATATTATAATAAGATTGTGAAATATCCGATAGAGCGCACACAATTTTATGTAGGTAATATGGAGTATTCATTCGTATTACAAATCCTATTATAGGATTACTTATTATCTCAGCAAAAGGGGTTCAATTTTACCTCTTTTTAAAATTTTTGTACAGACCAAAGATATATACAATTATACATTTTATAGGACATAAAAAGTTTCCTGGACAGTGCAACAGAAGGAGCAATCTACTTCAGTTTGGGAACAAATGTTTTGAACAATCACCTTACACCTGAACTTATAGGCACATTTGTTGAAGCTTTTAACGATTTGCCGTACAAGGTGCTCTGGAAATTTGAAACGGATATTGGAAATTTAACGGACAGAACTAAGATCATTAGATGGGCACCCCAGCAGGACACATTACGTAGGTTATTTACTTGGTATCAAGAAACAGACTAACGATGAGTTTGTTCAATTTTGTATTATAATTGTATGAGTCCTGTAATTTTCATGATGATGTGGTTTACAAGTATTAAGATAATATCTATAAAAATAGAACTAATCTCAATGATAATAAAATTTCACGTCCCCAATAGATTTTTACAGCAAGAAAGTTAGCGGCTTTATGGGACTATAAATTTCGGTAACTGGTAATATCATACCAACATCCAATTTCTAATGGATGTGCCGGTGTTTTCATATTTGAATCGTTCGAGAAAGTAGACTACGACAGCTGTTTCCCCTTATTAGGTTCATCAAGGCAGCCACAACCTTCCCGAACGACTCAAACCAAAACGGTAGCACTTATAATAGTGTAACTTGCACTTGGAGTTTTCTGGATTCAACACCAACCTAACTTTTTCTTGTTGGTGTTTACTATGTTTTGTGAAATTTCGGCTCTGGTACTATCAGCTTGATACTAGATGGCGCAACTGGTTGGTTTCTCACCTCCAAGTGCAAGTTACACTATTATAACTGCTACCGTTTCGGTTTTGGTCGTTCGGGAAGGTTATGGCTGCCTTGATGAACCTAATAAGGGGAAACAGCTGTCGTAGTCTACCTTCTCGAACGATTCAAATATTAAAACACCGGCAAATCCATTAGAAATTGGATGTTGGTATGATATTACCAGTTGCCGAAATTTATAGTCCCATAAAGCCGCTAACTTTCTTTCTACTAATCTCAATATCTAGTTGCTAACTAAAATATGACTATACTCGAATCAAGTAACGCCTGGCGTAAATAAAAGCACGTGTTCAATGAGTTCCGCGAAATAAGGCCACAAAATATCACGCGCGCCTGACAACAAGGATGCACTCGATCGCAAATGTATTTATACGGTTTTATCTTTTTGTTTTCACATGCGTATAAGCTATTTAGACACTGTCACAAATAATTTTATCTATGTTTTGAACTATTTTTATGAAGCCAATAATTTTGTTTCCGAAATAAAGGTTGTGTCTGAATGTGGCTTTGGCGAATATTTCAACACCACGTCGTGCTCTTGTTTACACGAGGCGTCAGAGTTATTATTTGATTTGGGTATAGTAAGTAAATAATTTAAATAATTATTGTGCCTAAGCCCCTTAACGCGTCCACTGTATACATAAATTGCGGAACCATTGTGTAACAAATAAAACAAATAAATACATGCCCAGGCCGAGGGTATTTTTTCCAAATATTTTGTTTGTAATTTTAGGCCACAAAAATATAAAACTCTTCATAACTCAATGTGGGATACAATCTCTGGAAGAGTCTCTACTAAACGGAGTTCCGATGGTGGGCATTCCTTTTGTCAGTGATCAGAACAAAAACGCTCTCATAATATCTGAATTAGGAGCTGCACTGATCTTAAACAAGAAGGAACTTACCAAGGAGATATTTAAAAATGCTATATTGGAAGTTCTGCACGATCCAAGGTATGTTTGTTGTTGTGGTGTTTATTTTTGAGGACAAATCTAAGTTTCGATTCCTATAATTATTAAGTTGAGAACATACAAACAGCTGTACCTAGTTGAAAACGAATTTCTTCCTACTACATAGTTAAATGGTTCAAGATAAGAATCATGATATTTCCAAAGGAAAAAATTTAGATACCTATTTATATTCGTATTGTTTGTTGTTGATCTGATTTCGTAGAAAAATTATAGGTACGTTGTTAACAAGATATAAGATATTCAACTTTAAGAGTCCTCCTAGAAAAGTTTTAAGGAAAAAAAATACAATGTGGTCATTTAAGTGTGCAACATGTTTTTTTTATTAATTGCACATCGAAAATACAAATATTCCCGAAAGTTGGTGCATGTTCGATAATCATATTAGGCGCAATTAGAATGGTTGCAAGTCAAACAGCATACAGGGCAGGTCAAAAAATATAAAAATTGTACAAGAGTAAAGTACCCTTATTTCAGAAAATTCAGCAAAATGTTATTAAGAAAAGTTGTCTAGAATTAAAAGTTATGCCTAAACACCAAGACATGGCCTCCTAAGAAAAAAATATATTTTTTCGAAAAACAATAATTTTCTACAAAAAATTTTGTTATACTATTCACCATAAACAATTTCATAAATCAATCAAAATTAAATCAATTTCGCATAACTTTGTCCAAATTCAAGCATATTTGTAAAATTAACTTAGATTTTTAATTTTTTAGGGAATCACAAATTTAATGTTCGTTGCAACGATATTAAACAAAACTTTAAAATTTCGCAAAAATTCTTCTGAACTAGATAAAATGTTAGTGATGATAATGTGTATATTATAGATAGATAGATAGATAGATAGATAGATAGATAGATAGATAGATAGATAGATAGATAGATAGATAGATAGATAGATAGATAGATAGATAGATAGATAGATAGATAGATAGATAGATAGATAGATAGATAGATAGATAGATAGATAGATAGATAGATAGATAGATAGATAGATAGATAGATAGATAGATAGATAGATAGATAGATAGATAGATAGATAGATAGATAGATAGATAGATAGATAGATAGATAGATAGATAGATAGATAGATCGTTTATTGGTGTTAAAATACAAGAGTATTTACACAGGTCAGGACAAAAACATGTAAATTGATATATACCATGCATATACAATACAAATTAAAAGCACTAAGAATAAAAAAAAACTATATAAACATGTACAATAAAATTAGTATCACAGATTGTCGTTTAAAAATTCGGAAATTCTGTAGTACGCTTTTTTTTATTAATTTTCCTTTTATGGCCTTTAAAAACTCGTCCTGCGGTGCATTTCTTAACTTAGAAGGTAGCCTGTTATAGAAAAGTGGTGCATACCAATTCCAATAGGATCTAGTTCTTTGTATCCGACATGGTGGTAATCTGATATTGTCTCTATGTCTTGTTTGATGGTCATGTACTTGAGATTGTCGGTCATAAGCCTCCGCGTTATTCTTTATTAATTTTAGACATTCGTAAATATATAAACAAGGTAGTGTCATTATGCCAAGTTCTGCTCTTCTTTGTATTGCAAAAGCTCTACACACATGTGGGCTGTGACCCCAGCATAATATTGCATATTGACACACTGACTGAAAAGTGCCGTAATAAACGGCCAACAGAACATCTCTAGAGATGATGCTTTTCAGATTATATAATAGCAGTGACTAAGTCACTGATAATAGGTACGCTGATGAGTTTAGTCTACTAGAGATATATTCTATGTACGCATGCCAGTCTAACTTAGGATCCAAAACAACGCCCAGAAATTTAACGCTATCGTTGTTATTTGTGAGCGCCAATACATTATGCCTTAAGGTAAAAACAAGGTTTTCAGTTTTTTCTGTATTTAAAGTTAGTTTTGCTATGTCAAACCAATTTTTTGCGGCTAACTGTAATTCTTCCATTTTGTTCTGTAAGCGATACCCGATCACTGGCCCTATTAATTAAAGTTGTATCGTCAGCATATAGCACTATATTATTCGGATTACTAAATATGTTTGGAAGATCATTTATATAAATTAGGAACAGAAGAGGACCCAGTATGGAACCCTGCGGAACTCCATGGTGAATTGTATCAACTGGCGACAGCATATTTTTATAAAAACATAGTTGTTTCCGATTGTGTAAATATGATTTTAGCAAGCTAAGACAAGGATCCATCACACCCATAGCAGATACCTTGTCAATCAAAACCGAATGGCTTACACAATCGAATGCCTTGGACAGATCACAAAACGCACATCCAGCCAACTCATTATTTTCAAAACAATCCACAACGTGTTTCATCAATCTTATTGAAAAACTCTCATTGAAGGTGCAAAATTTGTATTTTAAATGTTTATTAAGAAACTGTGGAAATTAATTGAAGAAAAAGTTTTTTCTTAGGAGGCTATGTTTTGTTATTTAGGCATAACTTTTTTCTTTTAATAACCTTTTGCTGAATTTTTTTAAATAAGGGTACTTTACTCTTGTACAATTTTTATATTTTTTGACCTTACCCTATATGCTGTTTAACTATTTGCAATCATTTTAAGTGCACCTAATAATCATTATTGAACATGCATCAGCTTTCGGCAATATCTGTATTTTGGTTGTGCAATTAATTAAAAAAAGTCCAATATGTTGTTAAATGTACATAACTTTTTATTATTTTATTGAGAGCTACCACATTATATCATTTTATTCAGTCAAGCTGTAATCTAGACCTACAGTTCTGGCTATCAACTAAGCGGAAAAGTGCTGTTTTCTGGATAATTCTAATTATTTTCTGGTAAAAAAATTGCTATCTCTTTGTTTCAAACAAAACAAAATATACAAAAACGTGTTAGTAAAAGTTATAGAGAATATAATTGGGTAGCTGAATGTTATATTACCTATATGCATCTCGATACTAGTTATATGTTATATGTATAGTATTTAAACGGCCCAAATTTCCTAAATAATCCTAAATAATATTTTCGCATTTGTGAATTCTAGTTACAAGCAAAATGCGGTTAAAGCTGCCGAGTTGCTCCAAGACAACCCGATGTCTGGTTTGGAAAAGGCAGTATGGTGGACGGAGTACGTCTTACGGCATAAGGGAACACCTCACTTTTGGAACAAACGCAGGAACTTACCGCTTTGGCAATACTACTTCTTGGATACGACAGCCTTCATCTTAGCCGTGGTTTCGTTAGTTTTATTTATAGTTTATAAATTGTTAAGGTATCTCGTCAAGCTGTTAATATCGTTGTTTACTTCGACGAGAGGAAAGCCTAAGGTTCAGTAAACTCATGTAAATAATGCAATTGCTCTGTGCACTTCGCTGTGATAACATATCGATATTTTAATTAGCTAATAAATACGTAGCAATTAAATGAAGAGATTTTTAATAATCCAAGCTATAGCGATACACCTAACCCCTGTAACGTTGTTGTATAATGTTTAATTGAAATAGGAGTAAAATGTTTTTGGGCAAAAATTTGAAATATAAAGAAATAATAAAGAATTATATTGATTATTTCCCTCATACTGCTTGCATCCAATAAGGTAGCTCCTTCCATAAAAATCCAACCAATCATATGCCTGCTCTGCTAGCGATAATTGCACTTGTGCAAATTATCGCGGTAATTGCACTTGTGCAAATTATCCCTTCGTTGCTTAGCAACCGCATCTGTTGGATACAAAGACGTACCTGCTTCTTAATGTTTGTGTGTTTCACACTGTTCTAAATTATGCAGCTTATAAATTATGTTGCGGTATTATTAAGCATTGTATCAATGAATTTATATAACTTTTACATTGCTAAATTTTTGTTATTGGACCTCCGACTCCGTTTAAATTTATGACACATTCGGAAAATAAACCAACGCTGACAGGAGTGACAGGGTGTAGGTATAATCGCATTTGCCTTGGTAATCCAAGCGTCATGTTTGTTTACTCGAACGCTACAGTCGAAGCTGTCAATAAACTCGTTCAAAATTAATCGTTTTGGAAATGTAAACATAGAAAAAAATTAATACAGAAATTATGAAATCGTATTCGAGAAATAATCTCGACAAATACCACTCCTGCCGGAAATTTTTCTAGATAATTTTATTCTCAAGCCCTATTTTGCCCATTAGCAAAACCACTCGTACAAATTGGGCTTTTATTTTCTGATAAAATCCCGAGAGCGAGAGCGAGTAACATCACAAGTGCCGGAAATTTTATTGATAATTTTTTCGACAGCGCTATTTTGCCTAGAATGATCACGAGTATAAATTGGTCTTTTATTTTCTGATAAAAGCCCAATTTATACGAGTGGTTTTGCTAATGGGCAAAATAGGGCTTGAGAATAAAAGTATCTAGAAAAATTTCCGGCACGAGTGGTATTTGTCGAGATTATTTCTCGAATAGGATTTAATAATTTCTGTATTAATTTTTTCTATGTTAACATTTCCAAAACGATTCATTTTGAATGAGTTTATTGACAGCTTCGACTGCAGCGTTCGAGTAAACAAACATGACGCTTGGGTATCCAAGGCAAATGCGATTATACCTACACCCTGTCGCGTTGGTGTCATAAATTTAAACGGAGGCGGAGGTCTAAATAACAAGAATTTAGCAATATAAAAGTTATATAAATTCATTGATGTAATATATTTATAATGCTTAATAATACCGGAACATAATTTATAAGCTGCATAATTTATAACAGTGTGAAACACACAAACTTTAAGAAGTAGGTACGTGTTTGTATCCAACAGATTCGCGGTTGCTAAGCAACGAAGTGATAATTTGCACAAGTGCAATTATCGCTAGCAGAGGCATATGATTGGTTGGATTTTTATGGAAGGAGCTACCTTATTGGATGCGAGCAGTATAAGGGAAATAATCGCTGAAATCCTACTCTCTTAGTTACGTCCTAGTTACGCTAAACCAATATTGTGGCAGCTAAAACTGATAACCCGATAACTTCTTCACATTACCAAATTTAATATAGGACTAGAATATATGTTTTCAGTTAACACATTGATCTTTAAATATCTATTAGCACAAAAAACATATTCAGAACCGAAAGTTCAATCTAAATGACAGTTCGCTGTCAAATTAACTATTTGCAGTTGTTAAATTCTCTTTTTAAATACAACGCGTGGTATGCCTAATAAGAGATAATACATTTCCTTAATTTACCACTCATTATAATCCCAATGCTAAGAAAATACCACTCCTGCTGCGCAGTCGTGGTATTTTCAGCTTTGGGATTATAATTCGTAAAATTAACGAAAGGTATTATCGATAATAGGCAGACCACTTGTTATATTACCCCTGAAAATATATCGACAAAAAAAATTGAAATAAAAAAAAACATCTTAAAAACAAGCTTTTATTTAAGCCATGTACTAAAATGAATAATATAAGTTTAGGTTTTCGTTAAGATAATTCAATTCCAAATTGCGACAAGTTTTTCCTAATTGAAAAGCTTGACGCGCGAAATGTTGAAAGTAGGTAACAATTAATTTTATTGGACATTGGACAGTGATTGGTTGATTTGATATACCCATGTTGGGTATCAAATAGGTAATATCTTGGAGCGGCGGCCATATTGAATTTAGTGTGATGTCACTAACTTTTTCGTTTTCTACTCTTCAAGCCCCATATTAAGGGGGTTGATAAAAAATACATCATCTGCCATCTTGGACCGGAAACCATATTGAATTTAGTGTGATGTCACTAACTTTTTCGTTTTCAACTCTTCAAGCCCTTTCATTTGATACCCATATTAAGGGGGTTGACAAAAAATACATCATCCGCCATCTTGGAGCGGCGGCCATTTTGAAAGTATTACAATATTAAGTATTGCATGTTGTATTGTCACCGGAACTAAAGGTATATGCAAAATTTCAGCTCAATCGCATGTCAGGAAGTGGTTCTAATTCAGCTTGCAAGATTCGACCCACACACATACATACATAAGGTACATACTAACAGGTGATGTTAAATAAAAGCTTGTAAAATATGCATTTTTCGGAGAAATTTTTTTGAAACAAAGAAAACCCTTTTTGATAGGCTAACATTGTGCGCGGTTTATTGTAGTGGGCCGTAGGCTCAAATTCTGTAGCTACTTTCAGTTTTTTTTCATGTTTTCAGTATTTTTTTCACAACATACGAGTACTACATTACAAATCTTGGAAATTTCTCGCTAAGTATCTGTATCTCACACAATTTTAATATTTTCTTGTATGCCGTCTATAAATCGAATAATTTTTTTAAGTACTAAACTATGTAGAAGGCTTAAAGCAATCAGAAATTTTCTCGGTAAGTATCTAAACAAAAAAGTTACAAGCCCAAGAAATTTCGGCAGTTTTCGGGATTTTCAAAAATAACCCTGAAAGTAAGCCATGAGTCTCGAATGTGTTTTTATCTATGAATAAAGAACCCCAGGAAGGAGCAAATTTGGGCTTTACGGTGGACCCTGGACCGGTCCAATCTCTGCATATGGCGGCATGCCGTTTCCGGTTTACAAAAGTACTTACCGATGGAATGTTATCCCCCAAACATTTTGTTCTGGTAGTCACGGAATAGACGCAGGCTGCACAGCTAACCATAATAGATCTCCAAAAAGTACTTAACGAAGAACTACACAAATATCTAATAGCACAAACCACCGTGACAACTGTCAAATATAATATATTTTGTCAAAAATCAGTCTCCATACAGGGCGATTTCCGTCGCACGTATTTTATAATGCCCATAGAGCTTTGGCTCCTTCCTGGAGTTCTTTATTCATTGGTTTTTATACAAAGTTAGCCCATCAAAAACGCATTTTTTTATTTCAACTAAAGCTCTGAAAAAATGCATATTTGCGGCTCTCCATCAACCCTGTAGGTACCTATATACCTAATTATTCTTTATTTTTGTCATTTCCTTTGTTTCAAAGATGTATCTATAGGGCGTTAGTTCACATTTTCCATTGAAATTGAAATTAGTAATATACAGGCTGTTACATTTATGCAAAAAAATCCGCGTGCTAAAAAATGTGAGTTTGTCGTATAGGTATCTAGTAGTTTTCTCTTAGCTAGATGCTTATTGCATTGAAATTATTTTTTTGAAATTGAATTATGTCGTGAATCATATCTCTCAAAATAATCAAGCTGCTGATCTGAAATTTGGTACTGCTGTGTTTTTTGTGATGGATAAGAAACTGAAAGTGTCAGTTTTCACGTAACTCACAGAGGGCGCCACGTGCGCTATTTTTGATTCGTGCTTTCAACTTTATCAAGGTTGTCTTTTTGATATTACAGGTTCGTTCTTTTAGTGCATCTTCTCATTTTGCAATAAAAGTACGCTCTTGTTTCGTAACGGTAAAATTAATGGTTTGACAGTAAACATCTGGTAATTCCAAAATTAGGATGATAAAATTGTGGAGTTAACCCATTAGCGCCTTGCGTTACCATATGGCAACGTCCAACAGGTGATCTTTTCGACGCGTCCTAACTTGTCAGCGATTTTATTTCGTTTACGGTAGGAATCTTATTACCGACGTATTACTGTTTGGAATACATTCGTACTGGCAAATTCAGTTTACATTTGATTGTTAGAGTGTGAGCAGTGCTAGAATATACCATTTAAATAAATCATCGAAAAAATGGAGCCTCGGTTTGAGTAAGTATGTTTATTTTTATGTGTCACATATTTTTGTTACTTTGGATTTATATTTATGTATAGAATGCGTTAGAGTATTCATTGACAAAATATAAAGACATTTTACTAAAAACTGGCTGACTTACATATTCGTAAACATGACTGTTGCCATATGGCAACGCTAGGCGCTTACATTCAGTAAATATTTAATTTTCAATTCCAGGAGAGGATTCTCAGTTTCTCAAGCACTAGATATGATTTACAATTATGAAACTTAGACCAATGATTGAAATGCCAAAAGATCGATGTATCCACAATTTTGTTCCGGAATTGAACCTAGCATACGATGAAAGTATGGTAAAGTATTATGGGAAGCACAGTTGCAAACAGTTTATTCGGGGCAAGCCAATCAGGTTTGGCTACAAAATCTGGAGCCTATAGGCTCCAGATTTAGTGTTTATAAACACTAAAGATGGCTACCTAATAAACTTTGATTTTTATCAGGGAAAGAGTCCTAAAATGAATTCGGACTATGATGTTTTATTTGGTAAAGTCGCTAGCCCACTTCTGATAATGTTAGATGAACTTCCGCTAGGAAAAAGACAGTTGGGGTATACTTTCTATATGGATAATTTATTTTCTAATCCAGCACTATTTTCTTTTTTGCAATTTCGCGGCTATTCCGCCATTGGGACAATTCGAGAAAATAGAAGTCCAACACAGTGCACCCTAACTAACAACTTGCGTATCAAGTTCGTCCTAAAGGTGCTGGAAGACATGCAGGATCAATAGAGTCCTCAGATAATAGCCGTATTTCTTTCAAATAATATTAGATTTGATAGAATTGACCACTTTGTTCAGCATACAGAAGGCCATAAAAAAAGAAGGTGCGCGCGCAGTACATGCAAGTCCATAATTAGAACAATGTGCTGGAAGTGTAATGTAGCCTTGTGTATTGACTATTTCCAGCCATTCCATTGTCGATAGCATAATCTGCTATTGCATATTATTGAAAATAATATATACTTGACGATATTACACTGTTTCATTGCTTTCCAAATAACTGCCAAAACCTTTTTGATTTCTTATAAAATTAGACACTTTGACTTCACAAGCTCCTAGCGTTACCATATGGCAACAGCCTATATTTCAAAAAGCACTACTCAGATATTTTTGGAATAAAATATTTTCGTTTCAGGGAGTCATTTTTTACACTTATTTAAAAAAATATATCTAAATTTGAAAAAATACATAATTCAGGCGTTAATGGGTTAATAGGTGTTTTTGAGCGCGTGTATAATCTTGACATTAATACTAGTTGCCTACTTCTACACTTGTGTGTAATTAATATTTTATATTCATGCTACTTAGTAGATAGTAGACTTATCAAACGATAACGTGCACAGCTCGGCAGTCAGTGTCATATTGCTTGATAATCTACTTCAATACTATTATAATAATTGTAGATCATTTGATATGTTTGTTTAGAAAAATCCTCAGATAAAACTTATTGTTCCCCGTTTGGACACTGATTTCCACTGGATTTAAACTTAAAACGATAATAAACAAGGTTCAGTCTGTAGCGCTCATTCATGTGTTCTACAGCAGCTATGGCTAATAACGTTGCTTTAATCTCATTACTACTGTCTTGCACGGTACTGATACAGTACTGTACCTGTGCTCGTATACTATGTGTTATGCCCATTCCTTCTTATAGTCACTCTGTGTTTTATTGGCCTGTGTTTAAGGCTTTGGCAGAAAGGGGACATGAACTTGTAATTTTAACACCGGACCCTAAGGACGATGCCCCAGCGAATGTGAAGCAAATCGACTGGCACTTCGCCTATGACCTGAGGTAAGTAGATTAGTTCAAAACTTTTATCTAACTTAGAAAAATTAGGAAGGTAATCTGTTGCTCAATTATGTGAAGCACTTTCTACTCCATTTAAAAAATTAACAATAATTATTATATTTTATTTTGTTAGGTACCAGAGTTACGAAAATAGGTTAGACACAAAAGTTATAGCATTAGGTTCGAATGTATAAAAAATTGTTTAATGAAAAATGATTAAGTCGCTACCTACCTAGGTATAGTGTAAACTGAACACGTTCATAAGTAAGAAGGTCGTTTTTGAATATCAGATATTAAAATTATATCTATATAGGTTATTCTGTCAAGAAAAAAACATTAATTCTTTAGTGCAGGATTTTTCAATAAGTAGGCCTTGGCGAGATATGAAAAACAAACGTGGCCAGATATTCAAAACCCCACCAATAAAATGTCATTTAACTTTTACGTATTATAACAGCGCAATAAAAATAGTTTGGTCGGTTTGAACAACAAAAATATTTTCTATATGTTCGCACCATAGGGGGAAAATTTGTAATTAATGTTTTATTTTGAAATTTAATTTTGAGGTTAACTTTTGCTTGAAAAAAGCTGAAAAATGACCCACTCAAACGTGGTCATGTAACTTTCGTTATCTGTCAAAAATGACATTTAAAAAAATATATCGCCAAAAATGGGTTTATTTGTTAAAATATAAAAAAGTTTTACTTGAAAAAGTTGCTTTTATTTCAATTTTACGTAAGTGTACCAAATTTGAACGCTCTAACAAAAGATTTAGTTTTTGCTAGTTTTTAATATTTTATGAAATTTTTGAAAATTTTAAAAACTTGTAACATGCAAAGTTGATGTATCTTCTAGCATTTAGGGTATATTTTAGTTACATTACGTTTTCCAGTTCTAAATTAATACTAAAATAATAATAAATTAAATTATCATGAAACTATTTTACATATCTAAGCAAAATAATTATTGACTTTTATGGAACAAATGATTATTATTTATTACCTTTAAGTTTACTTTCGCATTAATGGATATTGATGAGTAAGCCATGAAAAGAATTGAAGCAATTGTTTTTACCATTCTCCGTTTCAAGAGTATTAATAATTAAACTGTCAAGTAAAAACAATTGCTTCATTTCTCTCCATGGCCTACTCATCAATATCGATTAATGCGAAATTAAACCGAAAAGTAAATTATTTGTTCCATAAAAGTCAAGAATTTTGCTTAGATACGAAAAATAGTTTGATGACAATTTAATTTATTATTATTATAGCATCAATTTAGAACTGGAAAACGTAATGCAACTAAATTTATACCCTAAATGCTAGACGGTACATCAACTTTGCAACAAACATAACAGAATTTCAAAGCGTTAATATCATTTTCTTTCGAAAAATACCTATTCTTATCAGTAATTAGTAATAAAAAGTTAATAGAATGATGAAGCTAGTGATATAAAAAAATTTTTACTAAGTTACAAGTATTTAAAATTTTCAGAAATTTCATAAAATATTAAAAATTAGCAAAAATTAAATCTTTTATTAGAGCGTTCAAATTTGGCACACTTACGTAAAATTGGAAAAGAAACAACTTTTTCAAGTAAAACTTTTTGATATGTTAACAAATAAACCCATTTTTGGCGATATATTTTTTTAAACTCACATGACCACGTTTGAGTGGGTCATTTTTCTAGCAAAAGGTAACCTCAAAATTAAATTTCAAAATAAAACATTAATTAAAAATTTCCCCCCTATGGTGTGAACTTTTTGGAGGACACTGTAGTGTGAAAGAGACAAGGACGAGGATTACCTCAGTAATCCAAGTGTGCGGCCTACCGTATCGTGCTCGATCTAGGTAGAGCGATATTACTAAAATCGAGCAGCTCTTACGCCTGGCGTAAACAAGAGCACGTGCGTTGAAATTGTCGCCAGGGCCGCACTGAGGCACGACCTTTATTTAATTTTACTTTTACAATTGTTTACATCAAAATATTTCGGAAAAGAATTATTGGCTTAATTAAAATGGTTCAAAACATCGATAAAATTATTTGTGGCAGTGCCTAAATAGCTGAAAACGACAAGATAAAACCGAATAACTACACTTTTGCGATCGAGTACGTCCCTGCTGCCGAGTCGGGTGAAATTTTATAGCCTACAGTCCAATCGCGGATCGTCATTGGACACGTGGTTTTATTTACGCCAGGCGTACGGATTGCTCGATTTTAGTATAGAAGGAAAGCAACGGCGCGTGCGGTCGTCTCATCGATGGGTGACATTTTTTAAATTATTTTATCAATTAAAATTTTATACAGTGTCCGGCAGAAAGTAGGCACCATATGGATATTTTTATTTTACATTTATCTGAAAATTTTATTCTTGATAAAAGTTTGTGCATTCCTGCAAACTCAAAACGCAGTTTTCAAAATTTTTACAGGGAGGTATCGGAAATATGAAAAAACTGAAGAGTAAAGCGCCCTTATTTTTTTAATTTTAGGGAATACATGTATTATGAAAAGTTGTTTAGAATTAAAAGGTAAGCCCAACAAACCACAAAGACAGAGGGAAAGAAATTTACAGATATTTTAAGCCAACTCTGTGAAACATTTCTGACTGGATTTGTGGATGCAATGTAAAAATGCGTTTTCCCTGTGCTGTGTTTTGTACTGAAAATTAGTTATGGTATTACTGACATAAAACATTTAGAAGAAAAAGTGGCAAGACATGTTTCTTCTACCATGCATATGAATATTGCTATGAATTTCGGTAGCCTTGGACGCGATGATACAAGAACTCAATTAGTGTTTATTAAATCTATAAAAGAGTGATAAAGTAACACAAAATAGGTACATTTTTATCAAAATTATTGACTGTGTAAGATTCTACTCCAAACTCCAAACTAGGGTTTCATCAAGTCTAGAAATCTTGACTTGAACGTAATTTCTTGACTTGACTTGAAATTCAAGATCAAGAAATTAAATATGCCTTGACTCGACGGTTTCTTGAAAGCAAAAAAGTCTTGACTTGAATTCAAGATTTCTTGAAATTGCTTGAAAAGAAGCGGCGCGCGAAGTTTAATGTGTTTAAATTCATGGCTCTCAAATCCCGACGTATCCAACTTGGATACGTCCATGGAGTATAGGTATTATTTTTGTTTGTTATATTATTATTATTTTGTTTTGAGTTATAAAAAGAATATTGTTTTGCTTGTTGTATTTTTAAGTACATTTTTATTTTTATGTTTTGTGCTATAAAAAGAATATTGTTTTGTTTATCATAACCATAGATTTTTATTTATTAATAAATGTTGTATGCTTTATAGACGCGTTTTTTTATTCATATTAAAATCTAAAGTATGCACCTAAGTAAATTATCATAGGAGAACCTATAACAATTATTATTTGATAGTCACTCTAATAAAACTTAGTTTCAAGAAATTCAAGAATTTCTTGGTTTCTTGACAAGAAATCTTGATCTTGAAATAAAAAATCTGGACTTGTCTTGAAAACACTTTCAGATTTCTTGACTGGAAAATTTCTTGAATTCAAGTCAAGATCAAGAAATTTCTTGAAAATTTATCAAGCAGTAGTCTATTTTGTTAAATTAGGAAAATTATTTCGGTAAGAATAAATAAGAATATTTGTTGAAGTCACGAAAAAAGCAGGTATGTGAAATGAATAAGGAATTATTTCTTCTTAAACTTCATTATTAAGGTTGTAACTAATAACAGCAAAATATTGCTCCCTGTCTCTTTGAAAATATAGATATAATCTTGTTAAGTTAGTAATAGGTAGGTAGTCTCAAAAATATTTCAAACAACTTTTTACAGATGTTTTATACAAAGTCGTTAAATTTGTTTATGCCTATACTTAGCCAGACAACCTGAATTTTTTATTTGAAAAATTCAGTAAAACATATCCCAAGTCACTATCTAAGGGATGAAAGGATATTGATAAACGTTTGGGATTTGGTTTATAGAATATTACAAAACCGGTGTTGGGTCATTTCAAACGATTTACATAACATTTTTTCTGCCTATCGATTAGTTCTATTGAGGGTTTTAAGGAACAGGTACAAAAATGAGCTTAATAGGAAATTTCAACAAAACCCAGAATTGTTTAGAGACTCTTTTATAAGATATCGCAATCGTCTAAATCAGTTAATAAAACAAGCAAAAATTGGTAAAATTATATCTCAAAATAATGAATTAATAGAAAATGATAGAAAAAAGGCAGACGTATTCAACGATTATTATGTAAATGTCGGTACAACATTAGCTAGCAAAATTATCCTTCCCCCAGAAAACCGCATTAAAAAAAGAACATGCAGTGAGACGATCTTCCTTGATCCTGTCAACACCTTAGAGGTAGAAAATACCATACAAACACTGAAGTCGGGCAAGGCTCCAGGCTACGACAATATAAATGCAGATTTTTTAAGGGCAGTGGCTCATGAAGTAACATTACCTTTAACTGATTTGATTAACAAAGTACTCGAAACTGTTATTTGTCCTCAGGAATTTAAAATCGCAATAGTTAAGCCTCTCTATAAAAAAGGAGACCCGACCAAACCAGTAAACTACAGACCAGTTTCTTTGGTCACAAATATCTCAAAGATTTTTAAGAAATTATTAAAATCAAGAGTTGTCAGATTTCTGGAAAAAAATTGTTTACTCAGTACAAATCAATATGGGTTTAGGGAGGGGAAAAGTACGCAGGATGCAATTGCCACACTTACCAGGGAAATATATATGTCCTTGGAAGAGGGCCGCCCTACACTGGCAGTGTTCCTGGATCTATCCAAGGCCTTTAACACTGTGAATCGTGAGTTATTACTTCAAGTCTTGGAAGATTCAGGGATACGAGGCGTTGCGTTGGATCTTTTTAGGATTTACCTTACGGGACGGAAACAAAGAGTCTGCGTTAATGTGTTAGGAATCGAGAGGAATATATCTATTGGAGTCCCACAAGGAACTGTGCTGGGTCCACTGCTATTCCTCCTATATATAAATAATATACTTACCTTGGAAACAAGCGGAAAAATCTTGTCCTTTGCGGACGACACCGTAGTGATCTATTCTGGAGAGACGTGGGATAACCTAAAAACCAACGTAGAGAATGATATGTCAAAACTTTTCTGTGCATTTAAATATAGGTACCTTACAGTTAACTGTGATAAAACATTTTTTGTTCCCTTCGCTGCATACACAAATCATCACATATAAATATTTGGAGTTTCAAAATACAGATGATGGTGGCCTATTCAGGATCCAATATTCTGAAAAAATAAAATATTTGGGATTAATAATTGACAGTCACATGAGAGGGGATAAGCATGTGAAACATGTTATAATGAATTTAAGATCACTAATGCACCGGTTTAAATATTTTAGTAGTATTCTGAATACTTACCATTTACGAGTCTTATATTGTGGCCTAGTTCAATCAAGGCTGCAATATGGCATTCTGGTATGGGGTGGAGTGGCAGATGCGCATCTGAACAAACTAGCAGTTTTACAAAAGTATTTCCTAAAAACCATATATAAAAAACCGAAATTGTATCCATCTGATGCCCTCTTCTCTGAGACTAAATGTCTCGACGTCAGGCAGTTGTATTTTCAAGCGATATGTGTAAACCTTTATAAGAATAGACACGAGATAGATAGGATTGACCACTCTTACTGTACGAGACAGAAAACACAGGGAAAATCGAGAACAATTATGTCTAAACAAACAATCACACAAAAGAGTTATTCGCACTTAGCTTTGCGCGTGTTTTTGAATACATCTTTAAAAGAGCAAATTATAAAACATGTCTCATTAGGGTCGTTTAAAAACCATTTAAGATCTTATGTGTGCTCTGTAGGTGGGGGCAGCATTAAGAAAGTAATTTGTTCCGAATATGTATAATCGTTGAGGGAGGAATAATTCACTCAACGGTATGATTGAAGTATAGTCATAATAATATAGTCATGTCCTAGTTCCTTGAAATTGTGAAGTCTTTTGTTAAAAAAAATATCTTTATATATATATATACGAGTATATTTTTAAATAAGTTGTACCAAAAGTGCAATTTTTTTCTGTTTTTATTTACATTTAAGGAAGTTTTTATTTGTATTAACTCTTATTTATTTTGTGCCGTGTTGCAAAAAATATAAAGCTAATAATATTCTAATATGGCCCACGCGCAACTTATGGTTTTTGTGGGTCCATTACTTTCAATGTTTGTTTAAAAGAACCACCCTTGTTGTAGTTTTCTGCCTAGGAGTTTAAGTGTTGTCACCTACCGGTAAGAAAACGTTTTTGTGTAAAAAAAATACATGTATGCATAGGTTGCAACACATTATGTACTGTGGTTTCATGAATAAACATTATTATTATTATATTAGGTAATCAGTTTATATTAGTTTACATTCTTTGCCAGGATAACATAGAACTTAGAACGGTAGATATCCTACACTGCACAAAAACGCACACTCTACGCCACTGCATTACCTCGAATACAGCCGGTAACGAACTGCCCAACCGCCCCGACGCTGCGTCTATTTGACAGAATCAATTCCGCGCGAACAGGTACGCGGAATTTTCCCGCCAAAGGAAGTTAGATTGCTTGTTGTTTTATATGCTCTAATATTAGGTATTAGTTTTCATAATAATTGTTTAATGGATATCTCAAGGGACATATCTTCTATTTGCTCTATATACGTAAAAGTTTTTGCCTATTCGCCTGCGACAGTAATATCCACCACAATTTGAGCCACCTCTACAATAACTCATGAGCAGCGTCTGATCGGTAGCACAGAATAAATAGCTTCACAACTATTTATTCTGTGTCGGTAGGTAGCTACTTGACAATAATAAGTATATAATTCGATCAATAGGGTATTTAACCGTTTTTCAAATTTTATTTTGTTGAAAGCCTGTATTGATGCAGACTACACTAGTAAAATTCTAAACTAAAAATTTTACCTCCTTTGGGAGAAAATTGAGTTCAAAATTATTTCCGTTTTTAACGGTTTTCTTAATTTTGACGTCATAATAATTTTGAGCTATGTGAATAGGACCGCGAAGCCTTGAAGCTTTATTCGTTTATTGTACGTTGCCAACTCGTGTGATTTTTCCTTGCTGGTCGAATATTTTGTTATTAGAATAGCTGTGTTCTAGTATGGAAACTCAAATTGTCAACATAAAGTTGATTATACAGTTCAAATTCTCTGACTGTTTTTAACTCTGGTTATTGGTTCGGACTAGTTTGAGATTGCTTCCTAGAACAAACCTATTAATTGCAATAAATAATAACAGCAGTTAACTTTATAAAAAAAAACACTATATTCCGTAAAGATATTATAATATACTTTCTCAATGTTTGTTGAAGAATAGTCGGTCTTTGGAGTACAGGATTTACTTCTGAATACAAGTCCGAAAGGGGACCTGGCAACGGTGCAGCAAACTAATAACGATAACGGTGCCGTCCTAACCTAATCTTGATGTTTTGTGGGTATCGAAACATAACCTAGCTTTCTAGCTTTGCGGTTTTCGCGTTTCCCGAGATTGTTTCGCTTTGGCATCTCGCTTTAAAAATTGTGAGAGCATAAATAGGTATGTCAATTTCCAGAAGATTGTCTGAACTTGCTTTAACAAAACCCACATTCACTACAAGAGGAGCCATTACTTTACTCTTTGTCAACTTCTTCGCACTTAAACAGAAAGCAAATTAAACACTCTATCTACTCTCATACCTATATAAATGCATCAGGTAGGCAGGTATTTCTTGGAATTTAAATGATTACCTATTTATATTCTTTAGGTACCTACCTACAATCAAATTGAGAAAGAGTGCTTACTAAACTATACTTTGCTCTCAAACACTTTTATCTGGGGATTGAACTACCTAATACCAATATCAATTTTATGGTACCTATTCATTTTTCTTTGTAATTGAAACTATAGGGTTTAGGATTGTACCATGTACATAGGTTGAGATTTGCATTTGCAATTAATTAGATTTTATTACACTATCTCTCTCAATTTCAAACACAAGCACAATTTTTAATTATATTATAAGAAACAATGATAAAAATTTACATTGCCTACTTGCTTACCTTATTTTAATCCTTGATTTGTGAACACTTAGGTCAGGTATAAAAATGAATTAATACCTCATTTAGTCCTTTACTATTATGGCGACGCGATAAACAATGGTTTTAATAAAATATAAAATTCAAAATCGTTTGGAACCCCTCAATAACTTTGATAAAATTACAAATTTTGAAATGTAAACAAAACTCCAGCTGATATTATTTGACTAGTGACATATCAAATCACAAAATAATAAGATTAGGTCTCCAGTCCAAGTCCGTACCACACGACAAAAAAACGAATGAAAATGTTCGGCTCGTTATTATGACGTCAACACGCGGTCGGGTCCCGAACGCAAATTCAAATAAATTCAAATTTTATTTTGAAAATTCTAACTTCGTGGATACTTATTCGGGAAATAAAAAATGGTTAAAGCTATCTTAGGACTTGATGAATCCAGTTATGTGCAATTTATTTGAAAATTTGATTAGAGGAAACTAGGTACCCTATTGTATCAACGTTCCACATTATTACATTACGATGTTCCACTTTATATAATTACCTAAGTGGGCGAGCGTAACAAATTTGTTTTTAGAGATGTTTATCGACAAGTTACAAGAGGGACTGACTAAATAGGACATAGTTACCTAGATATTTAAATGGATAAAATTATCTTCCCTATTTGGCATTAGCTTTTAGTTATCTGGGAGATTGTGTTTGAATTTTAAATCCCATGTAATAGACAAACATATATGAGACAAATTGAACAACTTACTGAAAAACCTTAACAAATAATTTTGTTTTATCCCTATCACCATCTAAGCTGTATATTTCTGTTGAATTTCAGGCACAAAACACATGACATCACAAATCAATTACAGGAAAGTGGGAACAACATTAACAAAATCATCAACGCATACGAAGCCATGTTCAGAGATATTATTGATGCAGAATTCTCCCACCCTGAAGTCCAAAAGATTATAAAAAATGAAACCGAACATTTCGACTTGCTGTTTGGAGAAATATTTATAACACCAACTTATTTCTTTTCTGTAAGATTTAATTGTCCTTACATAATCATCAGTTCTACAGATCCTCCAAATTTTTTTCATTCAACTTTAGGTAAGTTTGTTTTTCCTTCATTATATTAGGAAAAAGCAATATTTTAACTATTTTATAGGTAACCCAGCTCATCAATTGGTATATCCAGAAGTGCAGACGGCAGCAAAAGGCGTAGGTTTTACCTTCAAAGAACGATTGATAAAGTCACTTGTCGGTATATTTATGTTTTTCAGGTGAGCTACAATTTTAAACATTATTGGGTTTAAATTTATAAAATTGTCCCATATTTTCGTTTTCGTGTAAAGAAATTTAAAAACTATGTCAACTTTGTTTCAAACGAAATTCTACAGCAATGAACTCTAATTGAGATTTTAATATACAATGCATCATATTTCCTGTTGTCGATAATACATTAAATATACAGGGTGGAACTGAATCATGGTACACCCCACTTTTTTCCCTTGTTTTTTGAGATACAATTTTGAAATTTGGCATGTCGATGTTACTTTATAAATGTCACTTTTTGACGTGTAAATTCATTTATTTCCACTTCCGGTTTTACCGGAAGTGACATTCACTTTTGTTGTTTAAATGGAACACCCTGTATATTATTTAAGTTTCGGATTCTCCTCGATGTACTGAAACCAACGATGCCTCACAAGTGACATTTTGGCTGACAGAAAGTGGTTTTTCTTTAACTTATTTGGATTTTCAATAATAAACTAAAGGTGGCTATGAAACAAATGAACTTCGACAAACTGAACATCTTTAATGAACTGTCAAACCGTCTGTCTAGAGAAAAGTACTTCTCTTATAATAAACTACGGTATCAATGTGTTGTCAATTAAAACAACTGCAACAATAGTGTTTGCAATACCGCAAACTTACACAAGATCAGAAAATGTGGATATGTTGAATCCAAAAATGCATTCAAGTGAATGGCGGGCATTTCGAACACTTACTATAAAATCGGTGCAGAGTTGCCATTTGTTTGTATTGACATTGTTTTCAATAAATATTTGATGTTAAAATTTCATAGCCACCTTTATAGTTTATTATTGCAAATCCAAATAAGTTAAAGAAAAACCACTTTCTGTCAGCCAAAATGTCACTTATGAGGTATCGTTGGTTTCAGTACATCGAGGAGAATCCGAAACTTAAATAATATACAGGGTGTTCCATTTAAAAAACAAAAGTGAATGTCACTTCCGGTAAAACCGGAAGCGCAAATAAATGAATTTACACGTCAAAAAGTGACATTTATAAAGTAATATCGACATGCCAAATTTCAAAATTGTATCTCAAAAAACAAGGGAAAAAAAGTGGGGTGTACCATGATTCAGTTCCACCCTGTATATGCACATGCATCGCCCCATATTACAACAAAACACATTCCAGCTACTATATACTGATCAAACGAACTTATCTAAGTGACGTTATTTCAATATCAGGTCCGAAGGTGGTATATTAAAGGCCGATTCATACTATATAGGTCAAGTCTCGGTCTTATCACGGTCCGGTCACATTTAGATCAGATCAAATATTAGGTAAGTAATCTAAAATCTAATCTAAAAACGCTCTTTAATTGTACACTAAAAATTACATTTTTTAATTTGGTAATACAAGGTTGGCAGCATTGTTCTGGGCGCCTTCAGAAGGGCATTTAGCATGTCTGGCAGAAATGTCAGAACTTGTGACCAGGTGCCTAACCTTAACTTGAGATTCTGTGGCTCTAACAAAACTTAAAACACAGAAACTATAACTATAGCCTTTTTTGTGCTTCAAAGAACAGAGCTTAATGTTAATTTCTGTCTATTCAAATTTAAGATTCGTGTAAATTCTGATGCTTACGGCCCTGTCCTCCGTCACCTATCAATAATATCCGTATGTCCGCCCCTTAGGGAATTCTACGGACATGAAATATTTACCTGTCACAATCTAGTGTACAATTAAAGAGCATTTTTAGACTATTTTAAATTACACTACGTAAGGCAAGGTAGATCACGAGCTAGTCAAGTGACTGCGGTGTTTCTTTCCAACGATAGGTATTTTGATCTGACTGTGACTGCATCGCTGGCAAAACAACACAAGTGTGTATACGAATCGGTCAGATTATGTAGTAGTACATGCGCATCAGCATTTTAGTATTTTTTTGGCGTAGTTACCTATAACCTTCATTTGAGACAAAATGGACGAGTAATTGATTGAATTATACATACAAAAATACTGATAAAACTTAGTTTTAGTTTCATCGACCATATGTTCTTTGTATGATGAGAAAAATTCACCTATAACGCATCAGGATGACTTCCTAAATAGATTCTTTTTACGAGCTTTTATTACAAGCTTTTATTTAATTTGGCGATAAAAATCAACCGTTTGGATGGAAGTACGACAGAAACACCTGTCGTCAACATTCGAAACATAAATATGTACATATACAAGTGCTAGTAGACAATACAAGCAGAATGACACTGGTGACGGTGTGGAAAAAAAGAAATTTTTTATTTTCATTTTATTTCTTTGAAAAATGTTGTGCGTGTTCAGTAGACTCCTGAGGCATACAACCTAAACCTAAAGTCTATCCAAGTTACAGAGGCAGTGGATCAAAACATTGGCCACCACGTGACCTATTCTCTTATTGGTCTGGCCGTCATAAAATGTCAAGTGATCACGCGGCGAGCAGAATGCAGGGCCGGCTCTTCCCTCAGTTGAGTTTCCTGCATATTTTAGATCGGATCGCGAGCAGTATATTTTGTAACTTTATTTTGCTACTTAATTTAAGGGAATTTATAAAGATCTACGAAAGGTAGAAACACAAATTTTAGAACTTCTAAAAGAATTAGTTCAGAATTACAAGCCACTGGGAATCTCATATTAGTCTGACCCTGGTAATCGATCGCAATGCGGTCATGTGACATTATTTATATCTACTGCCGCTGTAACTTGGATAGATTTTAGTTAATATAAATAATATCTTCGGACCGTAATTGAGACAGAATTTATTTCAGGTGTTCAATGTATCTAAACTCAAATCAATTTTGATTATTTTCTTTCTCCTCCCTAGAGAATTATACTATCCAATGTTTGCCTCGTGGCGCCTGGTAGCTGAAAAGTATTTCGGCAAAGACATACCGCCAATCGAAGAAGTGATGAACAATGTCAGCATGGTCTTTGTTAATTCCCACCCTCTATACAGCAGCAGACCAATGGGTCCTGGCTTTTTAACAATCGGTGGTGGGACACATTTGCAACCGCCGAAGCCTTTACCAGAGGTGAGACCATGTCTTTGAAGAAAGCACAGAATCTCTTTGATAAAAGATACTTAGTAATACATATAATTTGCAAAATTGATTTTACAGAAAATAGTCTACAAAGAAATTGTGCAAAACGAATGTTTAAAAAACTGAAATGTTTTCTATATCTTTAACACGTACAAACCTATTTTGTAATACTGAAAGTGAATTATTTATATATAACCATATCATCCAATTTTTAAAATCATTAACATTCCAAATAATTGACATTTTACTGAGCACTTGATATAATAAAAATGTTTACTGCAATATCCGAAAAATATAGGGCATACAATTTTATGAAATATACATATAGTTTTCTGAGTTTTATAATATTATTTAGGACAAACTTTCAGAGGTGATAGAAAAACTAAAAATCTCATAAGGCACTTTTTGTTCGAAACTAAATTCTCCGTCTAAAACTGACAGTCTTTTTTATTTTGTTCAGGCCTGTGCTACGTTTTTTATCTAATTACTTGTACTGATTACTCGTATCTCCGCCAATGATTAATTTAGCAACTTGTTATTACACGTTTTTCTGTCTCTCCATCTCCACACACATTTTATGTGCCAGATTCGGTTTGAATATCTTTAACAGTTTATACATTAAAATATAAAAATATATTTTTTTCGAAATTTACGAAAAATCATTTTTTTCTATCGCCTGTGGAAGTTTGACCCAAACAAACCGGAACACCCTGTATATGCAATTAAAAATTTTAGGACATAAAAAGTTTCTTGGACAGTGCAGCAGAAGGAGCAATCTATTTCAGTTTGGGAACAAATGTTTTGCACAATCATCTCACACCTGAACTTATAGGCACCTTTGTTGAAGCTTTTAAGGATTTGCCATACAAGGTGCTCTGGAAATTTGAAACGGATATTGGAAATTTAACAGAAAGGATTAAAATCATGAGATGGGGACCTCAGCAGGACATATTACGTGAGTTATGTATATGTATAATATGAAGTTTATACAGGGTGAGTTTTTTTTTTTCGATGCCCACTATGGGGATCTCGGAAACTAGCAGAGCTAGAACAAAGGTTAAATGGGAAAAGTATTGCAGTTTTGAATGCTCAATCTAATGCCCCTTTTGGATTTTTAAAAAAGTTCATGGCTCACTACATATTTTGAAAAGTGTGATTTTTTGCTATTTCATCAGATCTCTGTAGCCAGGGCCGCGCCGAGACAGGGGCAAAGCGGGGCACCGCCCCAGGGAGGCCAAATAATAGGGGCGGCCAAACGGGCGTCAAAATAAATTTATTTTTATGTTGTTGATGTTTGGATGCCCTCAGTATCAGAAAGATTTCAGTTGTTAAAGAATGCAAATAAAATATTTACATTTCTTAATCAACTTTATAGTATGAGAGCCGGCCACATGATTTCAACTCTCATAAGATTATAGAATAAGATGTTATGTAAAATGTAGACAGTATATTTCTATTTACTTAAAGCGAGTAGGTTGCCTCAAATAATAATATTAATTGGGCCCGATCATTGTTATTTAAAGAAGTTCTGGTTAATTTTTAGGCAAATCTACTCTCATATAATTATAGAACAACATAGGAAAGAATAAAAGGGTCCCTCCGCTGTTAAATACGGCGCCAAAGACGGGGGCAAGTCTGGACCTCGGGGACGTGAGATGTATGAGAAGTCCCGCTATACAGCCAGTGGCATATACAGTTTGATGAACAGGAATTTTTTTTCAAACGCGTTTTTCGGGAGTTTTGACGGTACGGCGAGATGGCCGGAGAACGGGTCAACATATTTAACGAAAGTTTTTAAATTATTTCCCGTTTTCTAGTTATTAAGGATTTTCGGGGAAAAAAACGACTAACGCAGGTGGGACGCATCTTTTTTACGTGATTGGTCGGCATTTCCCGTCACCTAAAAGCCAAAGTCTGAAAACTGTCAGAAATTGCATTTTTTCGCCGAGCTACAGCTAAGTTATTTCGGCTCGGGGCTCTGGGCTCGGAATTTTTAAACCTTTCCTCATGTCTTCAGGTGAGGTGCAGATGCTTCCAGTGCTCCAGAAAAATCAAAAAATGAGAAAAAACACGCAATTTCTAAGAGCGGTTCCTCAGGATTTCCCGTCAATTTCGCTAATTCTACAGTCGTCCCGTTTCTCGAAACTTGAAAATCGGGAGTCGGGAAATTTGGTTAAATATCCGATTCTCGAGGTTTCTTTCGGTACTGGAGGAAAGTACAAGACCCAATTAAGAAATTTATCACTTCCTTCGATTTTTAGAACGGCACTTTTCAAATTTATCAAACGACTTTTGCGAAAAACTAGTAAATATGTTCGTGGGACGGGTTGTACCTATTAAAAAATAAAAAATTAACCACAACTTCTTTAAATAACAATGATAGGGCCTATATTATCTGAGGCAACCTACTCGCTTCAAGTAAAGAAATATACTCTCTACATTTTACATAGCATCTTATCTTATCTTATGTGAGTTGAAATAATGCGGCCGGCTCTTGGACTATTACTCTATTCCATATTATTAAAGTGCTGTAAAGACCTACACTTGGCACTGACTGATGATTCTCAAAATCACAGTGATATTGACGGTGTTCAGTTATACTGAGAGATTCTTTACAAAAACAAAAACAATTAATTCTGAAGAGTTACTCAAATAGGGTGATAAATAACCTAATAAAAGTTTTTCCAATCTTAGCAATAGTTTTAAGAATTTGTTTGACATTGCCTGTGTAAATTAATTGAATTAATAAAAAACTTTTTAAGATCTACCATGAGTCAGGAAAGGTTGGTAAATTTGGCGACTATTTCTATTGAACATGAAATCGTAGATGAGGTGGATGTCAAACAAATAACAAAAACTTTTTCTGAGTCCAAGGCAAGAAAATGTTCCTTCTTTTAGAATTTAACTGTCCCTGTGTTTTTATTTTGTTTGTATAGAGCATATTTTTATTTTCAATTTATCGTTTGTTGATTTTTTCTTTTTATTTCCATTAAAAATTAAAAAATATTACCGCAGGCTTGCACTCATCCTCGTTGTTAACTTAACACCTAAGGGGCACAAATTGGGGAAAGATTGGTTATACCTTGCAAGGGACGGCGACATCAATCTTTGCCCCAGAAGAAAAAATGGCTTGGCGCGGCCCTGTCTGTAGCTCCGTTATTTCTGATTATACAGAAAAACTGTAGAGACAAAAATTGTAGATAATTTTGGGCTTAATAAGATAGATAATCTGATCCAATTTTTTGTGTTGTTTGTGATTTTTGAGATATGACATAAACTTGTGTTTTTTTTTTAATGTAAATCATAGTTGGCTGTAGCCTTATAAAATCGGCCATTTTTTGAGCTTTCCAAGTATATAATACTCGGCATAGTTATTATAAAAAATAAAAGAACTATGGCTAATTTTCTGTTTTTTTTTTAATTTTTACATAGTCAGCCATGGAATTTTGTCATAATTACGTTCTATTTTATAATTAGACATACTTCAAACTTTCTAATATTTTGTTTTTAGCTGGTAACAAAATGTAACAAAATAAAACAAAAATTAAAAAACTCAAATTCAAATTATTATTATTTTAAAAGGTCACCTTTTAAAATAAAAAAGGTGTTCAAACAATCCACCATTATTATTATTTATGCAAATATTTTATCTTTTTAAAACTAAATTTGTCGCCTTTCTTAGAGAGCGCCTGTCAATACTGACAATTGCTTCTAAAACAGCTGCTCTTAATTCAACAATTGTCTCGTACTTTAGTTTGTACTGTTCCCCACACAAAGAAATCCAAAACAGACAAATCGGGGGATCGGGGCGGCCAGGAAATAGGTCTATTTCTCCCCATCCAACTATTTGGATAGAGCTGATCTAGGTAATTCCTTACGGGCAAATAATTATGTGGTGGAGCTCCATCATGATCATTTTTGTTTTATTTTGTTACATTTTGTTACCAGCTAAAAATAAAATATTTGAAAGTTTGAAGTATGTCTTATTATAAAATAGAACGTAATTATGAAAATATTCCATGGCTGAAATGTGAAAATTTTAAAAAATCAGAAAATTAGCCGTAGCTATTTTATTTTTTATAATAACTATGCCGAGTATTATATTTTTGGAAAACTCAAAAAATGGCCGATTTGATAAGGCCACAGCCAACTATGATTTGCATTTAAAAAAACACAAGTTTATGTCCTATCTCAAAAATCACAAACAACATAAAAAAATTGGATAAGATTATCTTATTAAGCCCAAAATTATCTACAATTTTTGTCTCTACAGTTTTTCTGTATAATCAGAAATAACGGAGCTACAGAGATCTGAAAAAATAGCAAAAAAACACTTTTTTCAAAATATCTAGTGAGCCGTGAACTTTTTTAAAAATCTAAAAGGGGCATTAGATTGAGCATTCAAAACTGCAATTCTTTCCCCGTTTAACCTTTGTTCTAGCTCTGCTAGTTTCCGAGATCCCCATAGTGGGCATCGAAAAAAACTCACCCTGTATATTAATAATGAGCCACACACAATGAACCATACTACTCATTACTAGGTATAGACGTTCGTATAAACTTACTAGACGAATTGAATTTTTGACATTATTTGCTTGGAATCAAGAAAAAAAATAACGAAATAATTTCCATGATGAGGTATTTTTAATATGCCACAAAATTACAAGCATTAAAATATATCTTTAAAAATAGAATTTATCTCGATATCTAGTTGCTAACTACTAAAATATGACTAGTAGCGTTGACTGAAGGTTTCACCCAACGCTAGTAGTATCAGAGTTTCCCCATTTAAGCTTTGTTCTAGCTCTGCTAGTTTCCGAGATCCTCATAGTGGGCATCGAAAAAAACTTACCCTGTATATTAATAATGAGCCACACATAATGAACCATACTACTCATTACTAGGTATAGACGTTCGTATAAACTATAAAGTATCGTCATCGAGCGTGTAATACCTCCAATGTGACAATTAGGGCCAAATTCGGGTTTTGACACATTTAGGTTCATTTCAACATTGCGCGTCTATGTAGAATATACCCCGATTACTGTAAGAAGTCCCGATTTTGTCAGATGACATTCTCCACAAAATCCCTAGGAATTTTCTGTTAACCATGGGTATAACATTGGTATATGTGTCACAACCAGTTAATGACGTCACTCATTGATTTATGATGTGAAAAGTTACCCAAGTGATGCGAAAAAAAGAGCATAATAAAATAAAAACCCTATTGCAATCACGATTATGCCGCTACAAATAAAAATAACTATGACTACAACTCATTTTAATAATAATTTCAAACGTCATGGAAACACTTTCGTTTTGGTATTTTGTAATAATCAGCTGCTTTTGGCAACGTCTATGGGCGGACTCAGGCAAATTTAGCTCGGTGTGTCAAAGTGACACACGGTAATGAAAATATTCGCGGATTTTCTACGATTCGTGAGTTTTACCGTCATCTGTGTTGTTCTTGTTCGTGTTACTTTTCGTGTTATTAGTGCAAATGGGCTCGTTACTGACCTGAACTTATGACCCGGTTGCATTTTTTGCTGCATTGATGCCAACTTAGGATATCGAAATTACCAATTGACAGTCCCAGTAAGGACTTCTTAAAATAATTTGAGTATACCTACAATGTGAAATAATAGTATTTACCCCTACCTATACATGTGCCGCGGTACTGCAGAAATTTATGTAACATCGTTGATATTACCCGTTCTAAAAATATCTGATTGTGACGTCTGGCTGTCACATTGGATATATTTTGATATTTCGATTCAGAACATCGGAGCTATTCTTCGTGTAAAATTTATAATCTCAATGTTTTGATAGTTAGGTAGGTACATTTAATTTTAGTGCTTGAGTTTTTAAAGCTTTAAAAAATAGTTATTTATGTACCAAGGCACTGAAGTTCAACTTTTTATGACTCATGTGGAGTTTAGTTGCTGAGGCCTCTGGCCGAGGCAAATAAACCACATGAGTCATAAAAAGAACTTCAGTGCCGAGGTACATATTATATATTTTTTGAAATCGGAAAAAAAAATGTTTTATTAGGCAAGAAAATAAAAATAAGAGATCACCCGTCCACGAACCGACTACGCGCGGCGTTGCTTGACTTTACCGATCGCTCTACCTACGACAAGTATAATGATGTACGGCACCTTCTGACAGAAAAACCAAACTGCTGCTTCTTGTGCAGCTTACACAACAAATCTATTGATTTTCAAATTTACTAAAATATGTATACTGAAGGATTGCGCTTCTATAGGAAGCAATTTCGCAATGGGTACGAAAAGTTAAATGAGCCTTTATCGGCCGGGTTTTGAATATTTGGTCACTTTTGACGGGCGATTTCTACGCGTCTGACGTTTGATGTTTACATCTCGCCAAGGCCTACTTATTGAAAAAATCGTACAATAATGGGCTACATTATTGTACGATTTCTGTGCTTTTAATGACGATTTTGGGACATTTTAATGCCGATTTCAAGAAAAAAAATAATTTAAATAACTGCGCCAAATATTTGTAGAATGTAGAATGTTTTAAATAGTTTTAAGTAGGTACCTACTTGCACATTGTAAATTTTATTACCTTATTATGTGATTGTATGAACCTACAGAATATAGGTACTGTCTCATTTGCCCACGCTTTATACCTATTTGACCATAATTTAAAAAATCATTTCTAATTTTTAATAATTTCCCTACCAAAACACAAACAGTAATATTAATATTTATTCAAGGCATGGGCGTAGGTAATGTTTCGCTAAAATACAATTTTGAAAATCTAATTTTCACTTTGATCTATAAAAAGAATGTTCCGGTGTTACATTTTGGATCACATGTATATTATGTGGACGCATTGAGTAAACGCATTCCTTTATTCAGTGGTGGAAGGTAAGGCCGAAGATAATGTTTTGTAGTAAATATGTATTGCGTTAATAATTTCATATATTGTTGGAATTTATTCCCATCGATCGTGAAAATTATTCCCAGAACTCCCTCCTGTTACATACTATCACAGAGAAGACCAGAATACAGAGAGTCGCATCTTGTCAAATATGTCAAATGGAGCCCAACTTTTACGTAATTTTTCACACACCTGATAAGATCGTTCAGATAAATTATGAAGTAGACTGCGTTCTTCATTTATTATAGATTAATTTAAAACTGAGAAAGAAGATCCACAGTGACCTACAATGGATTAATTACCGTTTAAAGTCGGGCTCAATTTGACAAGATGAACTAGATAATAGGTTCATAGGGAGGCCAATATTTCGACTTATAAGTTGAAGCTTTAAAGCTTTGAGTTATAAAGTCGAAATTTTGGGTCAATATTTCGAAATTTTAAAGTTTCGACTTATAAGTCGAAATTTTAGAAGGGGAAATAGAAAAAAAAGGCGAATGTCACTTCCAGGCCTTCGTAGGTTCATGGCCATTTTCTGAGATTCTTGTTTGTTTTTCAATAGCTCCATAATTTGTAGGTATAAGTGAAACTATTTTTTCATTATTAAACTTTGATCAAAAAATACATGTCTTCTTAGATTATTGCTATTTACAAGCCTGAAAAATACCAACAATGTGCTATTGGACAAGAATACAGTGTGTCCCAAATTCGATGCTCACCATTGGGATCTCGGTAACTACAAGAGATAGCGAGTCGGTTAAATGGGGAAAGTTGTAGACAATTTTATGGTCAATCTGATGACGCTGAGAAATCAAGGCTAACTGGGATCGTTTTCGAGTTATTCCCAAAAAAACGAATTTTATCATTTTCGTTTTTCTTAAATATCTTAGAAACCGATGGTTTTACAAAGACAGGACATTGACATTATTAAGGCACTTTTATCCAACCTTCTTAGCGGTAATGTCAGTTTCTTTAAAAAAATTTCATTTTCGAGATATGACCCACAACTTTTGATTTTCTTATGGACGCTATCTTGGATTTTTACAAATTCGAAATTTACATGAAATTCTCTTTCCAATGATGTGTCACACTAATGATTTTTTCGTTAGTTGTAACACTTAAAAGCGTTTTTTTTTTCCTAATACTAAGTAGGCCATGACAAGTCTGTCAAAACAAATGCAACAAACCAAACATAAATTTTTGTTGAGATCTGGATTCCCTAATAACGTATGGGTTATTAACAACCCAGTAATGGTGATTATGTTTATTAAAAATGCCATTGTTATGAAATCTTGTATCATCGGTCCAGCAAATGTTTAATGGAAAGTTATCAATAACTTCACACTGATTGTTAAACCAATGACAGAAATCAAGTCGGCGTTCAGTATCTCCCGGCCTTTAACTTTTGCACTATCACGGGTTTATAAGGGTGATATTTTTCAAGTATCTATGAATAGTCGTTTTCGACAAAAGAGTTCTGCGACATATCTCTCGAATTGAAATCGTCGGTGTTTCATTAATACTTTGTTCAATGTTTTCAACATCTTATTGGTGCAATCGATTGGAACCATATTTCGATTTGGGCACAACAAAACTCCCATGTTGTTCTAAATTCCTACGCAATCTAAGAAAAATTGAACGGTGAGGCTGCTGCCTTTCAGGGAATAATGTATGATAAACTCTTTTTGCCACTGTACTATTTCTATAGTTTTTTGTGTAACAATAATTGTACATATCCACCTTTTCGCTAGTACTAAACGGCATTTTTACACATATCTCAAAACACTGACGGCTTCGTAACAATAACAATAACTGAGAGTTTTATTTGTTTTTACAGACTTGTCATGGCCTACTTAGTATTAGGCAAAAAAAACGCTTTTAAGTGTTACAACCAGCGTCCAGAGCTAGTATTCTCTAGACTTTGGTTACAACTAACGAACAAATCATTAGTATGGCACATCATTGCAAAGAGAATTTCATGTAGATTTCGAATTTGTACAAATCCAAGATGGCGTCCATAAGAAAATCAAAAGTTGTGGGTCATATCTCGAAAATGAAAACTTTTTTAAAGAAACTGACATTACCGCTGAAAAGGTTGGACAAAAGTGCCTCAATAATATCAAAGTCCTGTCTTTGAGAAACCATCGGTTTCTAAGATATTTAAGAAAAACGAAAATGATAAAATTCGGTTTTTTGGAAATAACTCGAAAACGATCCCAGTTAGCCTTGATTTCTCAGCGGCATCAGATTGACCATAAAATTGTCTAAAACTTTCCCCATTTAACCGACTCTCTATCTCTTGTAGTTACCGAGATCCCAATGGTGAGCATCGAATTTGGGACACACTGTATAATTCCTCCAATGTAACTAAAAAAATCAGTTTTTTTGTCTTTATTCACCTTCTACTGCTATCACACCTTAATTAATTAGTTTGTTTAATTTTTTTACAATATACTATGCATTAAAATATTTTAGATATGATATAATTTAACAGTGACAAGTTTTTTGGCTTTCCTGAAAAATTTGATTTTTTTCACATTGGAGATATTACACGCTCGACGACGGTATCTAGTTGCTAACTACTACCTTACCTAATTATTGTGCGTATGCTCATATCGCGGATACTGTATAGATTGCTGAAACATGTGTAGCAAATAAAACAAATACATGCTTGCCGTGGTAAAGGGTATTTTCCTACAAATATGTTTTTTCCAAATATTTTCTTTGTAATTTTAGGTCACAAAAATATAAAACTGTTCATAACTCAATGTGGGATGCAGTCTCTGGAAGAGTCTCTACTAAATGGAATTCCGATGGTGGGCATTCCTTTCGTCAGTGATCAGAGCAAAAACGCCCACACAATAACTGAATTAGGCGTTGCATTGATCTTGAACCACAAGAAATTGACTAAAGAGATATTTAAGACTGCTATATTGAAAGTTCTGCACGATCCAAGGTAAGTTTGATGTTGTGCTGTTATTTTCGTTGAACATTTAGGACAAATCTACTTCCAACAATTACTGAGTTGAGAATATACAAACAGCTGTACTTAGTTGAAAATTTCCTACTAAATAAGTTAATTGTTGAAGATAAACATCATGGTAAGTATTTCCAAAGAAAAACAATGTAGATTAATAGTCGTGTTGTTTGTTGTTGGCCTGATTTCGTAGAAAAATATAGGTAAATTGTTGACGAGATACAAGATATCCAAATTTGAGAGTCCTCCTAGAAAAATTGTAAGGGAAAATATACATAACTTTATATTATTTTGTTGAAAAATGCCACATTATAATTATAATATACAAGAGAAAGTGATAATGGGCGTAAGCACTTAAAGTTATATAGAAAACAAAAAAACTAGTAACTGCATACACGTGTTTCATGGGGTTACTAAAGTCTATGCAAGTTACAGAGGCAGTGGATAAAAACATTGGCCACCAGGTGACCTATTCTCTTATTGGTCTGGCCATCATAAAATGTCAAGTGTTTACGCGGCGAGCAGCATGCAGGGCCGGCTCTTCCCTCAGTCGAGTTTCCTGCATATTTTAGATCGGATCGCGAGCAGCATATTCTGTAAATTTATTTTGCTACTTAATTTAAGGAAATTTATAAACATCCACGAAAGGTAGAAACACAAATTTTAGAACTTCTAAAAGAATTAGTTCAGAAAAACAAGCAACTTGGAATCACATATTAGTCCGACCCTGGTAATCGATCGCAAGGCGGTCATGTGACTTTGTTTATATCTACTGCCGCTGTAACTTGGATAGACTTTAGTTTTTTTTTGTTTTCTAACTTTGAGTGCTTATGCCCATTATCACTTTCTCTTGTATATACATTTACACTCAATATCGTACATCTCATTGTTGACATTATATAATTTTATTCAGTCAGGCAGTAATATAGACCTACATTGCTGGCTATCAGCTGCTCATTAAACTTTCCGTACTGTTTTCTAGCTAGTCCTAATTATTTTCTGGTAAAAAATTGCTCTATCACTTTTTTTAAAACAAAACAAAATACCTATACAAAAATGTGTTTTGTGAAAGTTGTAGAGAATAAAATTGAGTAGCTAAAAATTCAAAAATATTTCCGTTGTTTTTATCAAAAACTGTATAATGTATCCTTTGCTCTAACAAAAGGTTTTCCGCCTAATATTACATATACCTACATATCCATCTCGGTACTATAGGTATATAATATTTAAACGACTTAAATTTCGTAAATAATCCTAAATAATATTTTCGCATTTGTGAATTCTAGTTACAAGCAAAATGCGGTTAAAGCTGCCGAGTTGCTCCAAGACAACCCGATGTCTGGTTTGGAAAAGGCAGTATGGTGGACGGAGTACGTCTTACGGCATAAGGGAACACCTCACTTATGGAACAAAAGCAGGAATATGCCACTTTGGGAATACTATTTCTTGGACACAACTGCCTTCATCTTAGCCGTAGTTTCCTTAGTTTTATTTATAGTTTATAAGTTGTTAAGGTATCTCGTCAAGCTGTTAATATTGTTTACGTCGACGAGAGAAAAACATAAGGTTCATTAAACCAGAGTCTGTATAGATATTGCGCATGTAAATAATGCAATATTGTTTTGTGCACTCCGCTGTGATAATATAAGTATCGATATTTTAATGACCAATAAATACGTATTTATTTAGCAAATAATGAACGAATTTTTAATAATAACCCTTTACCTTAACCTTACCGAGTACGATTATATTAATTGCTATAAACAAGTTTTTAGATTAATTGATAAAAAAATAATTAACAAAAACTGCTGTGAATGCAAAGAAATGATAGGTAAAAGAAACAATCAGATACCAAGATACCACCTCCAACTTTTCTTTTCAACTTATTTCACCGAAATATTTTCTTAAATTATATTATTTTGTATGTATTGCGCCTGCAAAACAAACTTGTAAAACTGACACTAAGCAGGTGAACTACTTTAGAGAATTTCTTATAGCCCAAAAAAAAATATATATATATATACAGGGTGTTTCATCTTAAGTGCGAACACCCCCGTAAAATTTGTATTCTCCATCCGATTTTAGCCGCGTTTTTTTCTAAAAATAGGCCACAAAAAACTCTACGTTGGTGCAAAATTTCAGGTCTTAATGTCAATTTTCAAGGCCTACTACAAATTTTCTTCTAGTAAAAAATGACGAAAACCATTTAGCGATTTTTTTATTTAAAATCTGACACCACAGAGTTAATCAGAACAACATAAAACCCCCTTATACCAAATTTGAACAAAAAATGTACAGGGAGTTCTATTCTGCAGGGTGTCAAAATTGAGCAAAATATGAATTTTAAAGGCATCTGGAGAGTCAAGTGTGCCATGGAATCCCGTCAAAACAGATGAATGATCAACAGGACTACTCAAAGTGTTGGTGTGCAAAGATTCAATACAAAAATGTACAGGGTCTTTTTCTCTGGGCGATGTCAAAATGCTGAATTTTTATTAACCTTTATATTGGCCAGGAGTGCTCTGGAATCATTGAATAAATATTAATAAAACAAAATTTATTTCTTTACATCATCCAACCAACAAATAAAAACAATTCAAATTGTTGGACCTTTATCAATAAAGTCACTGTCTAAGATGATACATTTTCTGTGCGTTTCCTGTTGTGGCACACCAGCCACCTTAACTCATATGGACTTACCGACTGGCGGGCTTCTGTATTTTTTAGACTTAGTTCGTTTGTAATGTCTGGGGTGGTTTTAATATACTCGATATTTAACCTATATAAAGTTTAAAAAATTCAGCATTTCGAGTTGCTACCAGAGCAGAACACCTTGTATATTTTTTATTGGATCTTTGCACATCGACACTGTGAGTGGTCCTGTTCATCATCCAACTGTTTCGAAGTAATTCCATGGCACACTTGACTCGACAGATGAGTTTAAAATTTCTATTTTGCTCAACTTTCATAGCCTGCAGAATGGAACTCCCTGTATATTTTTGGTTCAAATTTTGTATACGGGGGTTTTAGGTTGTTCTGATTAACGCTGTGGTGTCAGATTTTAAATAAAAAAATCGCTAAATGGTTTTCGTCGTTTTTTACTAGAAAAAAAATATTTATAGTAGGCCTTGAAAATTGACATTAAGACCTGAAATTTTGCACCAACGTAGAGTTTTTTGTGGCCTATTTTTAGAAAAAAAAAACGGCTAAAATCGGATGGAGAATACAAATTTCACGGGGGTGTTCGCACTTAAGATGAAACACCCTGTACATATATAATTTTTTAACTCTGATATATTTTCATGGTCAATGTATTCTATTTTTTTAAATTTTGTATTGTCCATTAACTGATATGCAAAGTTTCCTTTCGAGTTATCTTCCCTAAAGTACAGGTACAAAAAAGGTTTTGTACAAAAGTTTAGATACTAATACAAAGTTTTTTGTGACGCTATTGGACCTTATACAGTGCGTGCTAGAAAACCGTGGCAGACAACTTATATATTTTTAAATGGTACACCTTGTATATTTTTGGATTATTGAATTCTACGCATTTTTCTGATTCCAACGAAGTATATAATATGTTATATGTTCGCTCCAACCGTTCGTTTAGAACTGAGCCTTTTTTGAGAGGGTGACGAAGTTTCCTTGTGTCATAGGTTGCCATGGAAGACAAATGCCAAATAATTATATTATTAATAATTATTATTATTAATAGTTTGCAAGTAAATTCACGCTTTGGAAAACAAAATGGGCTATTATAAGATTTCAGATGAAAATGAAGAAGGTAAATTGGAAGAAATGAGAAATTTTAAATAGTAACATAGTTAATGAACTTCGTCGCACCCTCACAAAAAAGGCTCCACATATTAAATACTGAACACAGCAATTTTATCTTTGACTCAATAAACAGAGAGTTAGTAGCAAATACCAATAAATGCATTGAACAATATGGAGGCCATGTCGAGCATTTGTAATACGTGTATCCTTTTTCTAAATGCTATTTAGACTATGACTATGACTAAGTTCATTAACTATGTTACTATTTAAAATTTCTCATTTCTCTCAATTACAAGGTGGTCCGTTTAAAAAACAAAAGTTTTGTCTGCCGCGGCTTTTTAGAACACACTGTATAAGGTCCAATAGCGTTACAAAAAACGTTGTATTAGTATCTAAAACTTTTGTAAAAAAACTTTTTTCTAACCTCAAAAACGAACAAGTTAAGGCGTGTAAATTTGTAGTGATCCACCCTGTACCTAGTCCTACTTGATGCTATATACCAAAAATGCCGCATTATTGATAACATATCTATTGTTCACACTAAAGCAATCGCCTATATTGTCAATTAAAATTATAGGCATTCCTCACGTAGGTGCCGATTCAGAAAAATGAAACTGTGCAGTGTTCTCGGTGTCCTCCTTATTGTTAACTATGCAAGTAGTGCCCGAATTTTGTGCTTGCCTGTCTGGCCATCTTACAGTCACCAAGTTTTTTTCTGGCCCATCTGGAAAGAGCTAGCTAAAAATGGCCACGACCTCGTGGTTCTTACGACGGATCCTATCGACGATGCTCCACCAAACATCAAGCAGATCGACTTACATTTTGCATACGAAATAAGGTACGGTGCAACCATATTGAATTCATTAAATTCCTGACCTGGTTTTTAGACATAAAACCCACAACATCACAAAGACACTTCAGAAAAACGAATTTAACCCCATCAAAATGTACCAGTCATATTCAAATTTGGCAGGAGATATTTTGGATAAAGAACTAGCTCATCCAGAGGTACAGAAAATGCTGAAAAATGAAACGGAGCATTTCGATTTGGTGATTGTCGAAATGATGATGACTCCTCTGTATTATTTCTCAGAGAGATTTAATTGTCCATACATTATTATTTCCTCTACGGATTTGCCGAGTTTTTATCACAGATTTCTTGGTAAGTAAACAATTTAGTTATTTAAACCATATACGTTTCTTTTTTTCACTACACAATCCTAGGAGAGCAATTATATTGTTTTTTAATATTTCATATGGGCTAATCTTTTTTTCTCACGTATGGTTCCTGTTTAAAAGAGTTGGATTTTCGATATAGAATCAGAAGTAATTCACTTTGATTTTTGGTAGAAAAATCACAAACTGTTATAATTTAACAGGATTGTGAATGAACGGGATCTAAATTTAAAATTTCAAAAATGACAGTCCCCCATCTTGTGGAGTAAGTTGCACTTACCACCTTAAGCGTATTTTGGTTGTTAGAAAAAAGAATAATCGTTTAATAAAAAAAACTTACTGTTTCTCTCAACAATGACAGTATAAGTGATATAGGTAATTGCTCAAAAACTTACCACCTATGAACATTCCAGGCAACCCAGACCATCCAATAGTTTTCCCAAATGCAATGAGCGCCGTCATTGGTGACAGGAGTAGTTTCAAAGAGAGACTAAAAATCTTCGGAGTGACCCTTCTTGCACGTTTCTCGTGAGTCTCAACAACCGAATGTGATTTAGATTCATTCTTAAAAGCAAATATTTTAGGCAGTACGTTGCGCCGTTCGACGAATCACTTGAACAAATAGCACGCAAGCATTTTGGCAATGACATTCCGCCAGTAAACGACATCATGCGCAATGTGAGCATGATATTCCTTAACTCACACCCCGTGTTGTCGAATCAAAGACCACTGGGACCTGGAATTGTCGAAATTGGTGGTGGACTGCATCTTGAAGATCCAAAACCGCTTCCAAAGGTACCTATCTACACTCTTACTACTTAAATATAACAAGCGTGGTTGGTTCTACGTTTATGCATCAGGCTATACCTAAGTATTGTTGAAAGAAGATTGCATTATTTGTAGGAAATCAAATCATTCTTGGATGGTGCCACCCATGGGGCGATCTACTTCAGTTTAGGAACTAACGTTTTAAACAACCATCTTACTCCGGAAATTATTGAAGTTTTTGTGGAAACATTTAGAGAATTACCATATAAAGTTTTATGGAAATTTGAGGAACAGTTGCAGCACGTGTCTGATAATGTCAAAATAGTGAAGTGGGCACCGCAGCAAGACGTTCTGGGTAAGAGTCTACCACAGAAAATAAACTCGTCAAAATTTTGTTAGGTTCAATAGATGATCCTAGCTTATTTTTTCTAGGACACAAAAATATAAAACTGATGATCTTCCAGTGTGGTCTACAATCTACTGAAGAAGTTCTAATAAACAAAATCCCTATAATCGGCATACCGTTTGTTAGCGATCAAAAGAAAGTATGTTCGTGCATATCAGATTTGGATGCAGGAATTATTTTTGACAAGAAAACTCTAACAAAGGAGAAATTTCAACATGCTATTGAAGAAGTTATCGTAAACCCTAAGTAAGTCTACAAATAATATCTGCTGTTTTGTTATAACGCTGCTTTTACTTTTAGATATAAAAATAATGCTGCCAGAGCTTCATATCTCCTACAAGACAACCCAATGACTGGACTAGAAAAGGCAGTATGGTGGACAGAATATGTGATAAGACATAAGGGCACACACCATTTTTGGAACAAGCAAGCCGATATCCCTCTGTACCAGTATTATTTTCTGGATACTTTCTCTGTAGTAGCAGTTATTCTCAGTTTAATATTTTACGTTCTTTATAAAGTAGTGAAACTAATAATATTTTGTGTGATTTATGGTTTCAAGTCTGTGATGTCGAGAAAACAAAAGCAACAGTAATGTAGATATTAGTATTTACAAAATGCAAATAAACTTTTTATATGGATCACGGTTATATCTGTTTCTCTAGCTTTCCGCAAAATGTTAGAAAATCAATCAAATCTTATCTCTATACGAAGTACCTATAGCAATATGAAATACACCTGTAATCACAATAAAACTGCATTGATACATGAAACATGTTATTGTTACTTTTTATATCGCTCTTAAATTTTTCAACTGCTGCCAAGATACTAGCAATTATTCCTACTCCATGTTTAAATGAAGAAATAGTGCATCGAGAATTATGGAAGCGATTATCATTGAGTAAGAAGTATTCACATGTACTTTTTTTGTGTTTGTCGATATTTCTTCAATTTTTTAGACCATTCGGTTACATTAGCAACCTCTCATCCATCAAAAGAATTAAAGAATTTGAAGAACATATCAGTTATATCACTGGAGGAAGAAACGTATGACTTTATGAAAGGTGGAAGAGACTGGTCAGATTTAATATTGGATAACGATCCCTTTAACGAAGTAAGAGTTCTTAGTCTTGCAAGGGAACTTACTAGCATTCATATGAAAAACCCCAAATTTAGAGAATTATTTGGAAAAAGATTTGATGTAGTATTTGTGGAAGAGGCGTATCCAGAATATCTAGGATATGGAGACTTGCATCGGGTACCTACGATTTTGATATCTTCCTCAGAACCATATTTCTGGACACATTATTACATGGGGAATCCTTCGCACCCACTGGTATATACTACTTGTAGTTTGTATAAATTCAAAATATAAACCAAATATTTCTTTTAGATATATCCAAAAAAGCAACTGCATTTTAACACAGACCTCGGGTTTGAGGAGAGGATTGTATCATCGTTATTTCGGACATATGTTTATTTTTACTACAGATTCCATATCTTGCCATGGATGCAGCAAAACGTCGACGAATTCTTTGGAACTCACTTAGCATCTTTGGAGACAATTTTTGAAAAAGTTGATTTACTGTTTATTAATGCAAATCCTTATATTCTTAACTTTAGGCCTCTAGGACCTACAAGCATCAACATTTGGGATGGGCGTTCATTGACGGCAAACGAACAATTTCAAGAACTTCCATTGGTACGCATTTCTGAAATAATAACATACTTACTTATTGATAAGAAAATATATAAACGCACACCTGACATTCGATAAAATCTTCACCAAATCTCTCAAGTACCTACCTTACTATTTACAATTCAAGAAATCATGTCCAGGTGTGCTTTATCTTAATTATATCTAAAAAATTTAGATCACCAAACAAATGCTAGACGAAAACGACGAAAACGACGAAAACATTGTTTATATTAATCTTGGTTCTGTATCAAACATACTACATAGATTAAGTCGACACAATTCAGATGCCTTTGAGGAAATTATAAGAAAGCTCCCTCAGAAAGTTATTTGGGCATGTAACACTCATAATGGGACCATCTTGCTGGACAAAAAGTATCATTGTGTTGATCAAATATATCAGCTTCAAATTTTAAGTAAGTTGATGAGTGATCAAGTACCAGTTAGGTACTTAATATACTTTTTCTACTCCTATACTAGTAACATACCTATTAAGTAACGGTTTAGGTTATAAGTAAGTCCATTGTTACGAACACTGACACGTAATAAAAAAAATTACATACGTGTTCTTCATTAAAACACAATTATCACGGGTGCCTTGTTAGCTCAGCATCCGCGTCACCATAGCAACCAACCAGCATACTAATTATGCTTGCCTGTCAGATAATCAGAAGTGGGAATGTACCAGATCGGGTATTTGGCCGATCCGGCCGGAACCGGAATTCCGGCCGCTAGCCGGACCGGATCACCGGAATTCCGGCCGGACCAGGACCTAAATAGAAGTATTTTAAATTTCAACAACTCAACATTATTTTAAAATTTTTAAACAAGCTTTTTCAAATTTCAAAAAACTTTGTTCTATACCAAAATATTTATAAGAGACTATTTTCGGAAATTGGTAACATACAGAGAGCACGCAAAGGTTGGAATAAAATCGGTAAAATGTTTTACTGTTCGATTAAAAATTAAGCCTGCTTAAAAATAGAACTGAGCAAAAAATAACTACTACAATGTAGATACAGTCGTCTTATAAAGAAATGTCTAAAAACTTAATAATGTATGTTAAATTTAAAACTTTTGAAAAATAATAATTTATGTAATATATTATTATTATTATTTGCGTACCGATACAAGGAAAGTGCGTCTTTTTAAACGACGCTATCAAAAATAGTGGTTGCCATTTAAAAAATATATAGACGATGTCATAGCTTGGTTAGTAATGACGTCAGAAAAACGACAAATATGTCAAAATATGCGCCTTTCAAAATTATGTTGGACTTGTCGAAGCGTTTTTTCTTAATCGCACAGTACAACATTTTACCGAATTTATTCCAACCTTTACATGCTCACTGTATAGTGTATATGTTGACAATAAGTGTAGGCTTAATTCTGAAAATGCAGAAAAGCTCTTACGTATTCATCACAATCTAAATAAAATAGACTATGAATATTAGTTTTTGATTCAAGGGATTTTTATTTTTGTATATACCTGGGTTTAGAAAAAATTTAACTATATTATTGCCTATTCATTATGCTGTTTTTTTATTACCTAGGTATAGGCAAAATGTAAAATGTTACCAGAGTTTAATGTTTATTTTTATAAAATGCATTTGTTAGAAAATATGATTTGATAAAGTAGAAATGTTTTTCTTGCTTTTTACTTATGTTTAACCTATTACAGAATTTTCGAAAATTCCGGCCGGATCGGTACAGCGATCCGGCCGAAACGGTAGTTCCGGCCAATTGGCCGGATCGGCCGGATTTAGTGGTACCGCCGGAATTCCGGTACATCCCTAATCAGAACTATAGTTATCTATTATAATAGTTTTTCTTTCGCCGAAGAAAAATTATAGTACAAAATATGAGTTGTAAGCTGATTACATACTCGTGTAATTACAGCACTCGCCGCTGCGCGGCTCGTGCACAACTTTTCCACTCATAAGTAATAAGCTGTTTACAACTCTCGCTATGTAATATACTATTTTCTACTCCTATGCTAGTAACATACCTATTAAGTGACGGTTTAGGTTATAAGTTATAAGTAAGTTCATTGTTACGAACACTGAGACGTAATGACTGACTAGTGGAATTACAGCACTCGCCGCTGCGCGGCTCGTGCGCAACTTTTCCACTCATACATAATAAGCTGTTTACAACTCTCGCTATGTAATATACTATTGTATATTATACTATAATATATTTTGTATAACTATCTACTTAACATAAAAATGTGACCTCACTAACATAAAGTTGTATTTACAGGACATCATCACGTCAATTTGTTTATAACAAATGCAGAAATTTTATCCCTAGAACATGGAATTGATAGCGAGACAACAATGGTGTCCTTACCATTCTTCTATGAACAAAGAAGTAATGCTAAAATTTTGGAGGAAAAAGGCATCCTTCGACTAGTAAGACCTAAGTCAATTAATTTCGAAAATGAGCTTGAATATGCTATTTTGGATGTGTTGAATAATCCAAAGTAAATAATGAAATTCCTTTCAAAACACAGCATACGGATACTGCCATTTTTTAGATACAAGGAAAACGCCAAGAAAATCAAATCATTTTTATTAGAGGAACCGATCTCTGGTCTCGAAAAGGCAGCTTGGTGGACCGAGTTTGCCATAAAACATAATGGAACTAAACATTTGAGAGTACGATCACTGCCGATTTACCAATATTTTTTCATTGATGTTGGAGCATTTGCATGCATTGGCATTATATGGATTATTGTTGGGATTATTGTCTTACACAGATTTCTTAAGATAGCTCTATGGATTTTAAGAAAAGCAATCGATATGTTATATCCTTACTCAAAAGATTCCACAATAAAAATTGAATGATTTTTTTATATTATTTTTGCCAGGATTTTTATATCTATTTTTTTAGATTTAGATAGCTTACCGATGGCAATAAGCAAATTTTCACGAGCAAAACCCTACAAAATTTTTTTAGGTTTAAGTTTAGACGATTTTATCTCGTTTTGTTTTTTGCGGATTGTTTTGTAGCATTGTGTAAGGTTAAGATCTCGTATATGGAGAAAGGAATTAAATGATGTATTATATTTTTATTAAAATCGGAAAAAAATGTTTCAATAGGCAAAAAAATAATCATAAGGGATCACCCGTCCATGAACCGACTGCGCGCGGCGTTGCTTGACTTTGTCACGGCGTTTCCCAACAGAAACTCCAAAGTGCTGCCTGCTGTGCAGCCTCCATGAAAAATGGAGAGATATTCAAACCTACTAAAATAATTATACTGAAAGATTGCGCTGCTATAGGTAACAATTTCGCAATGTGTACGAAAAGCTAAACGGGACTTTATTGAAAGGGTTTTGAATATTTGGTCACTATTGACGGGCGATGGCTCCGCGTCTGACTTTTGATGTTTACACCTCGCCAAGGCCTACTTATTTAAATAATCGTACGGTACAGAGGGCCGTAGCCAGGGGGGGGGCAGGCAGGGCATTGCCCTAATTGGCAGAATGTTTGCCCTGCCTGAACCACAAGTTCACCGTTCACCTCACCAAAGCCGAATGCTTCATTGCGAAAAAAAAACGAGGAAGCAGACATGATGACTTTTTAATTTATTATACTTCATTTAAACTGAATTTGTCCTTGAATTTTCCAAAAAAAGTTTTCCTGCGGCGCATTTTAGTGAGCACACATCTCTAAGTACCTACTGTAGTATCCACCCTGTGAGATGTTAATTGGCGAGCGGTATTATACAGGGTGGTCTACAAGATCTTCTTTTTAGTGTGGACCTAAGGGTGTATGACGGAGACACAGGGTAGTTTAAAATATGTATATTAAGGTTAATTACGGAACAGTACATTACGTTAACAAAATACAGAGGAAGTTTAAAAACATGTGCAATAATTAAATAATGAATAATTGTAAAAATCTATGAATTCGCACAACGCCACTAAAGATATCCGAAATATGAACTCCTTTCATGTAACACAATCCAAGCGTTTAAAAAGATACACTGTTAAACAATTGAACTTAAATTAGGGCACAAAACAATATGTCAAAAATGGCACGAATACACAAACTATGGCAATAAAATGACAATATTCAGATCAAAAGTACAAAAATTGCAAAATATTTCCAAAATAGCACAAAATTCATTGATTACTCTGTACAACAAATTGGCATAAAATGAAAATCAATGTTACTCAAGTTTGTGGCATAAAATGATTCAATTAAAAGACAATACTCTTGCAAGCAATACCAAAATTATATGGCTCAAAATTCAAAATAATCGTACGGCATGAATAGAAGTTCTTAATTTAGCATAAAGACTAGACAAAACACTCATTACCTCAACTGACAAAACTGCAAATAAGTTTACCAAATCCTCAGTATAAAAATGAAAATAAAAAGACTCAATTTCTGATATTAACTCTAAAATTCAAATAAAAATTGCACAATAAAGTCAATATATCTCCAAAGTTTCCAAAATAATTTCAAAATTTCAAAATAAAAGGCAATTCAAACACAAAGGAATCAAAACAAAAATTTCTTACTACTTGGTCAGTCCAACTTACTCAGGTGCTTAGAATTTTGGTGGTTTCGTTCAAGAGTTGCTAAGACATCTGGACTGGGGCCGTGGGCCGCGGGTCCCGTCCCGCGACCTGGTGGATCGGTTGGTCGTCGACTATTGTTTCTTGACTACTGATCTGCTTCTGGTTCTCTACTGATCTGCTACTCGTCTTCTACTGATTCCTGCGAATGGGCCCTCCCGGTATTTATAGGTGTCCGGGTGCCCCGCTACTCTTTCCCCCGCGGCTTGCCAAACCGTGCGAACTTTTGGGGAGACCGGTTCTCGCGAAATTAATTAAGGCAATTATCGTAAATCAGTCAAAATTAATTACTGCAATTAGCATAAATCGATCACTTTGAGACGTTTATTATATCAATTATAATAAATCCGTCCCGCGGGCCATGTTTTCGGCTACTTTAGGGCACCCCTCCCTTTGGCGGCACCGCCGGCTAATGGGTACTCTAATTAAGACTTTGATTTACTGCGATGGGTTTTGAGATTTTGGTTGGGGCCCCGAGGGGACTCCGGCGAAAAACTAACGTTAAGTTTCCAGTTTGGGAACCGAATATTATATATTTCTGTTAAAAAAATCCCGGGCACCACACTACTCTTTTTATTATTAATAAACAATAATCTTTATTGCCCCACCTTCAAACAAATTTCAATTTATCTACCCTACTACACTGGTGAGAAAATAATGTGTGCAAAATGTATAGACATAAAGTGGCCCTTTGAAAGAATGTGGTAATTTATAAGGCACTATGAGCACTAATAACTTTTATTTTTACTTCCATATCACAAAAGGGTGTTCAGTGTCTTGTTATTGATAATTATTACTGGATTTTTGTCAGTTAAAAATCAACAATAAAATAGAACTTATTGTTACAACTTTTGTCTCATCTATAAAAGGAAACAGAACATTCTTGCTTCCTGCAAAAATTATTATGGGCCCGCATAATTAGCAAAAAATTTACCATTGACGTAAAATTTTATGTACATATTATACTTGGCCTTGAAAATTTCACAAATTTTCGCCTGCGGCGCAATTTTTATGAAAAAAAAATAGATTCAATTTTTTTAGCCCCCCCCCCTTCTTCTCCCCACCGACAAAGTACCGCCCTGTAGGTACCTGTCCCTCACTTCTCAAATGTGTACTTGCCCTGACAGGAAAGTGGTTTGCCCTGCCTGAAGTTCCTGTCTGATGGCTACGGCCCTGGTACAATAATGGACTACTTCAGTGCCAATTTCTGAGCTTTTAATGACGATTTGGATACACTTCACTGTCGATATAAAATTATATTTTTTCGTAGAAAAAATCAATTATTTTGGTGCTTTACAAGAAGTCAACTACACAGTGTAAGTCTCCCGATCGGGTTAACTATGACTTAGTACAAAAAATTTTACCACGTGCGCAGGGTGGCTTAAGAAAACATAGAAAAATATTTTTAGTTTTTTTTACGATCTTTTAAAAAAAAAAAGGTAAAAACCCGTATTTTCCCTGTAAATCTCCGCCTCGAGGCCAACGATAAAGACAGGCCATGGCGCTAACGCAGAATCGCGTAGTCAGGTGACCAACTTAGTCCTACATAATAAACGGCATTTTTGGAGATAAGTATGGAGAAAACAAATTTCGTAATAATTTGGCAAGTTTTCTTTCGTCTAGTACCTAGGTAAGTGTATCAAATTATTCTGCCATTAGCACTCCGTAGTGTACTAGACTGGCTTTGCAGCAAAATGTATCAAAAGTTTGTGCGACTGGAGTCTTGAAGAATCTACCTACCTCAGTGAATATTAGTTGAATATAACAACGTTGATATTTTTCTTAATTAAAAAGTGTGACGGTTTAAATCATTTTGATCCTCTCTAAATTAGGGCATTATATAAACTTCCAAGTTCAATTCAGACCGGATTTCCTGTTTCCAAGGGTCAGTTAGGCCTGTTTCCGGCCAATTTTAACTTTTTTCAAATCGACAAGTTTTAGTTTACAAAGAGCTTGACCTCGGGCTTGACCTAAGAATATCTCGGGAACATATTTGCCACTCACGCAAGTAACTTTGCAAGTAATCTGATTTCCCCGTATCTTGTACTTACCTACATCTCGAGGCGCTGCGTCGATTGGCGCCATGCAGAATGTCGTAGCTACGTATTCGCAGATGCCGATAGATCGATTTTTGATCATTTTGATTTTGCCCAGGGTGGAGACGTTTTAAATCAGTTGTTTAAAATCGTAATTAAAATCACGATTTTGATCAAGGCGATTTTTTAAATAAAATCATTATTAAAATCGGGATGCTTCAAAATATACTCCTGGACAAAATTAACGCACCAACATAGGTACAATATTTCAAATCATATTTTAAATTATTTTTGTGTCTACCAAGAATATAAATAGTAGGCTTTGGACATTTACAACTGTTTGACTAATTAAATAATGCAATTTGTTGATTTTCATATAGAAATTTTCATATAAAGAAAACCTTAAAATTTAAAATCGTTTTGGATAAAAAACAAAACTGAAAAATTTTTATAATAATATTTATTATAATACTCGAAAAGGATTTTTTTCTTTTTCAATATTACATGTCCTGGGTATCAACCATCGAAGTAAAATGTGACTGCGTGTTATCACAATAAATTTTTATTAAAAAAATTTTCCCGGTATTTTTTTGTAATTGCAATGTAATTATGTTTCGATCAATTACAACAAATTACTGGAAACAAATTTAAATAAAAATTTATTATTATTTATTATTTATAAGTTTTTAAAAAATTACTGGAAAACAATTTTAAAAAAATATTTTTATATTTATACTAAATTTAAAAAAAAATAAAAATTTATGAATAATAATAAATTTTTATTTAAATTTTTTTCCAGTAATTTGTTGTAATTGCTTATACATATTATGCTTCGATCAATTACAACAAATTTCTGGAAAAAATTTTTAATAAAAATTTATTTTTATTTATAAATTTTTAAAAAAATTACTGGAAGAAAATTTAAATAAAAATTTATAAATAATAAATATAAATATCTAATAATAAATTTTTATTTAAATTTTTTCCAGTAATTTGTTGTAATTGCTTATACATAATATTATGTTTCGATCAATTACAACAATTTACTGGAAAACAATTTGAATAAAAATTTATTGTTATTACACACAGTCACATTTTATTTCGATGGTTGATAGGTACCCAGGAAATGTAATTTTGAAGAAAAAAATTGGAAAACCAGGAAAACAAAAAAATCCTTCTAAAAAAACTGAGAACCTCATCTGAAAATAAAAATTGGATATTGTTTGACTTTATTGTGGTTCATTGTGGGTAAAAAGTCTTGTGAAGTGTATAAGTATAAGAAATAAGAAGTACCTACTTTACTGATCTGAGTGTATTATTTATTCATGCTCGAAAATATTTTTTCGTTTGACGAAACAAGATATAATCTGTTAAAAAACATGCATGTTAATAAAAACTAGCCAACAGACATTAAAAGAAATTGAAAAACATGATGTTTTAAAAAAAATCGTTTATTTTTATCAGCCCTGATTTTGCCAAGGGGTATGCATGGGAAATTGTCACGATTTTCTACTACTTTGTTGCTGCGTCCGAATTAAACGTAATTCTACCGTGAAATTCACGTAAATCGACCAGCCGAATCGATCTAGAATGGTCCCGAAGGCATAGCGCTCACCGGTTTCGGGCAACTAATTTTTTGACATTTCGACCCCTCCATTTTGGAGGTTTTGGAAAATTTTTGACATTGAATACGAAATTCTCGGAAACGACTGGACGAAATCGAACTTAACCTTTATTTCCGACATCTACGGGTCGAACTATGTCGGAAAGACCTATTTTCGGGCAGGTTAATATTTTCGGAAATTCGCAAAAGTGCGCTGGCCGGGCATTTAGAAAATTTTTAGAGGAATTTGGAGGCCGGATCCGTGTTCTGCGGATCAATTTACGTCGGATAGGATGGTTTTGGAGTCGGCCAGGGCACGTTTAAAAAGTTGCCATTTTAGGTTTTTTAGGCGATTTTCGGAAAAGTGCGCTGGCCGGGCATTTAGAAACCTCCAAGTTCAATTTCGACCGGATTTTCGGTTTCTACGGGTCAAACTGCGTCGGATAGGCCCGTTTCCGGCCAATTTTGTTTTTTTTTTTTCGAAATGGTCAAATTTCAGTTAACCTTGGTTGACCCCCCGAAAATCTCGGAGGAATATTCGCCACGCTCGCAGTTAATTTTTCGGGTATCTGATTTCACCCTTACCATTCCCTTACTTATACATCTCGAGCCGCTGCGTCGATTGGCGCAAGGTAGGATGTTGTAGCTCTAACCGTTTCGGCGCAAATGGCCTTCAAAGTCAGATCGAAAGTGGAAACTCGAAGTTTAAATAATAAAATCGCTAAATGGTTTTCGTGAAAATCGGGGGTATAAAATAATCGCAGCCGGCCCTGTATTTGCATTTTGAAAATGGCGGCAACGTCAAAAGAAGCGGTTTTTGAAGGCCTTTCAAACAAAAAAAGGCGATTATCTCCAAAAATTAAGATTTTACCGATTTGTACAGTAATAAAGTTGGACACCCTGTATAATATATATATAATATATATAATAAACAGTAATTATCTTTATTTATAAATTTTTAAAAAAGTTTAAATAAAAATTTATAAATAATAATAAATTTTTATTTCAATTTTTTCCAGTAATTTGTTGTAATTTCTTATACATATTATGTTTCGATCAATTACAACAAATTAGGTACTGGAAAAAAAATTTAAATAAAAATTTATTATTATTTATAAATTTTTAAAAAAAATTTTATTTAAATTTTTTCCAGTAATTTGTTGTAATTGCTTATACATACAATTATGTTTCGATCAATTACAACAATTTACTGGAAAAAAATTTGAATAAAAATGTATTCTTATTACACACAGTCACATTTTATTTCGATGGTTGATAAGTACCCAGGAAATGTAATTTTGAAAAAAAAAATTGGAAAACCAGGAAAACAAAAAAATCCTTCTAAAAAAAACGGAGAACCTCATCTGAAAATAAAAACTGGATATTGTTTTACTTTATTGTGGTTCATTGTGGGTAAAAAGTCTTGTGCGAAGTGCAATAAGTATAAGAAATAAGAAGTACCTACTTTACTGATCTGAGTGTATTACCTATTTATTCATCCTCGAAAATATTTTTTCGTTTGACGAAACAAGATATAATCTGTTAAAAAACATGCAAGAAAAAAACAAATATCCTTCTAAAAATTGACACAGATGCACAAAATGCAATACGAATACATTTTATTTTCGTTTTTAATAACCTACAATATTTTGGAGAAAAAACAACTGGTAGATTTTTTGAGGCTTTTAATACCTACATTAATATAAGTAAAAAAAAAGAAAAACTTTATAATCTTACAGTTTGTAATTTTTCTTAGTCAAGAATCAATTTTACGTGCAGGGTTGGACCAACCTGAATATTCATTGAGAATACCGAATGCCATTTGTTTTCTCACAAAGCCACAAAGCCCTAACCTTCCTCTTTCCACTCCAAACAAGAGTACTCGAAGACGAGAGCAATCTAGTCATCTTGCCCGCACAATAGTCGAATGTCAGTTGCGAAACCTACGTCGCATGCAATGTCCGAAGAAGACGAAAAGTAGGTAGTTCATATGCCCGGATTTGGGCGGCCTTGAAATCTAGGGCGGAAAATTTTTTAGTTCAAACGTCCTGTTGGAAACTTCACTTTTCTCTTGTCAAATATTATTATTATTAACCTACATTTTCTAATAAGTAATTTCGGGACACGGGGACTTATTATTAATCTAGAGCTTTTGATGGTAATTTGCCATTGAGTTGGTCCGACGGCATGTGGTTCGAATTGATGCAGAACCTGCTATTCCGAGTGAACTGGACCTAACCTCCCACACCTGGGTGTTAACACATTTTCCAGTGTCGGTGGTATCCATTCACAAAAATGGATTGTTTACTAGCTTACTACACGGAGAAGTTTACGAAAATAGACGGAAATATTTTTGAAGTGTTCACCAAGTTTTACGGATTGGACCTGTGAGTATCGGGTGCTCATACTCCCAAGCACAGAACTATCACCTATTTATTTTTAGATCTCCAGTAGATTCCTGGCTAGAATCTCAGTTTAAGAACAAGGTGAAGAAAGACGACGCCCTGTCTACCTTTTACAGGCAAGAGGGGAATAAGTGCTATGCCAAAAAAGACTTGCTTAAGAGCTTGGAATTTTACACGAAAAGTTTGTGTTGTGCTACGCCTTACGGGCGAGAATATGGCCTCGCACTGGCCAACAGATCTGCGGTTTCTTTCGAAATGAAGGAGTTCGAGGTACAGAATAATGTCTAAGTGTCGAATTAATTAGTCGTGGCTAAACTTGTATAAAATCAGTATGTGATATACAGCAGTTTTTTAACATAGAAATGACCCAACAGTTGCCTACCAAACAATACACACACATTTTGCGCTACATTTGATTTTGTGGTACTTTATTTCACGTGGTGCACCCACCTGATTTTTTTGAAAGGGGCCTATACAGGGTGATTCAGGACTATGCGGCACCCTTTCAGGGGCATAATTTACTCGTTAAAATAAGACGAAAAGTTCATATCAACAGGGGTCCAAAAACGCTTCGTTACGAAGATACGGTGATTAAGCTTTCAAAAAAATATCGATTTTTGTTTATACCTTCCAAACCAATAATAATCAAAAATGACCTACTCCTTCCTACTGCAATTCCATTTGAAAATCATTTCATTTACTTAAAATAATAGTTACTTCAAAGTAAAGTAAAGAGTCCAAAAAAGATGAGAAATAGGAAAAAATCCACAAAAAACTCAAATTTTCCGGGAAAGGGAGAGAGATATGAAAAAAATGAAAGACATTTTTTGTTCCATATTGTATTGTTTATTCAACAAGATAATAAATTTTTGGATTGTGCAGGGCCGTACTATTTTTTTTTTGTTTAATTGAGGGTTTAAATGTGGGTATTATTGTGTACCAAGTTTGGTTTAAATATTCTTATTGGTTTGGAAGGTATAAACAAAAATCGATATTTTTTTGAAAGCTTAATCACCCTGTATCTTCGTAACGAAGCATTTTTGGACCCATGTTGATATGAACTTTTCGTCTTATTTTAACGAGTAAATTACGCCCCTGAAAGGGTGCCTCATAGTTTTGAATCACCCTGTATAGGTCCATTAAGAAAGGATCTTGCATCTTTCTTCTTGTTTGAATGTATTTTGAAGAAAACAAAAGAAAAAAGAATCTGGGGTATACACTATACCACAGAAAATATAGTTCCACAACAGAAAACTCTTTAACAATACCTGTCAAATGGACTCCAACTACAGACTCCAAAAACAAGCAGATTCCATTTCCTATGAAATTATATTTTCCCAAAATATAATCTTCCCAATTCGTAGATTAGCCAACATTTAATAGTGGACCTCAATATCAATGCATTTGGAAAATATGAAGCTTCGAAGTTGGAGTCCATTTGGCAGCTGTCATTAAGGAGCTCTCTGGTATCTGAATATATTTTCTGTGACTATACTAAATTACCAATTTTGTCAGTGTAGGAGGAATGCATAAAAAAATAGCCAACAATTTTAGAATAGTTCAAAAGTTCAAATAACCTCAAAACACATGGTTGTTTAGGTTTTCGGCAGTATAATAATGGTCAATTTTTTTTTCTAAATTGAGTACAGTCTATCTTCTGCTAAATAGTGAGTAGATTAGAAAAAATTCGGCAAAGCCGAATTTTTGTTATGTTAATGTTCATTAGAAAGGTCAAAACCCAAATTAGCGTATACTCGAGCGTCCCCGTCTTGAAAAAAATTTGGACGGTTTGAAAAAATTCGTTTTTCGGTTTAAATTAGTTTTTCTAGGGGGAAAACTGTTTATTGGGAATTTTGTTGCCCAGTATCTTCTTGGATATGAACTATAGAAAGTTCGGTCCCGAGCAAAAAAATTTTTCCAATTGCAAATTCCAAATTTTTGTCCTCTTACTTTTTTTAATTTACTAATTTTTTTCAAGATAGTGCGCAAAACGGGATAAAAAATTTGGTTTCCTCGTAATTTTTTTTATCTCCAATGACAGATTGACTATACATTATACTTTTATGTTCTCAGCTTTGGTTTTACTTTTTTTGTGTGAACTGCATCTATAGTCCAAAGCACGAAATAAAACGTTTCTAAAGAATGCGGGCAGCGTTGCGAGATTTCCTATACGAGTAGTCGTTATTTATTGGCGAATACGAGTTTTATCATATTGAAGCCGAATTTCTGAACTCTGTTATACCGAAAAAATAAAGTTCGCATCACGGGACCACTTACCCATTTTTGTTTGTCATTTATTTTTAACGCGGTGTGATAAAACACCTATTATATTTTTTTCAACATCGTCGCGTCTTCCATCGCCTTTGAAATATGACAACACAGCATTTCTGCCAAGGAGTCGGCTGACAAAATCAGTTAGCCAACGCGTTTTTTTGTGCCTGTTTCTATAGTACGTAAAATTAACTGCGCATTGGGCTACCACACAGACCTCATTTTTAGGCCGCCGGCAAGTTTTTTCCGCCGGCTCAGAGAGCTCAGTGGCGTTTCGTATGTTCGGGAGTTAATGTGTGCAAAATGAGTAAACAGGGAAGAACGTTGTATTCTCAAGCACGAGAAATAATTGCCAATGTTATGAGGGTTTGCCTTCCTCCATAATCTAAGGCATCACCATTAAGAATAATATTAACAATGAATTAAATAACAATTATATGAAAATTAAGTCAGTGAGTTACACAAAATTGACTAATTCTATAATATTTGCGAGTTCTTCCCCCTTACGTTGCACGCATTCTGCCGTAAGGATGACTATAACAATAATACCCATTACAGTTTGTTCAGCGAATGTTCGGCCCTACGTCACAACTCCCATCCTTGTCTGACTCGTGATTATACGACCTATATCCATCGTATATTCATGAGTAAGACAAAGACGGGAGTTGTGACGTAGGACCAAACATTCGCTGAACAAACTGTATGTGATATTCCAATTGTTTTTGTTTTTAAAATTCTTTTGAGTTGAGATATTAGATATAAGTACATCCAACCAGTACATAAATAAATAAGACCATATCTACTTCCGTCTATATGTCTACAAAACACTAGGTACTTAGAAATTCCTGTGGTACCTTGTAAAGGAATATTCCTTTCCTCAATGCAATAATTTTTTTATAGCGTCGTTGACTAAAAGATACAGAATATTATATCCTTTACTCAATGATAGCATTGAGTAAAGGAATATTTCTTTACTTAATACTACTACTGATTATCCTAGACATCCTTCATCACAACAGTCTGATAATACAATGTCAAATTGATATACTTCTCAATTTTGAATAAACCATCAGAGCCTTATTAGCAAAATATAAAATATGACAACTAATTCTAGCTACAGTGGCTTGATACAAGACAGTGGCGACACGGTTGCCATGTTTCGTCAAATTAGAGGTGGGACTATTTAAAAAATATATCGATATTGTGAATCCAGATCCAGTATCGATTTTTTTATCGATATGACTATTATATATTAAATAAAATCAATTTATTGCCCATTTTTTGAGAAATAAACGGTAAAACATACCTACCTGTTCCGTTTCGTTTATATTTTAAAATTAATTACTAATATCAGTGACTATACTGCTAATATTTAATGGTTCTCACTGGACATGTCTAGAATAGACGAACAAATTTTGAGCATGTGTTTGTATTTTGAAAAGTTTAGAAATGAGCAGGTAGCAATAAACAGAAAATTTTAAAAATATAAAATAGGGAAAACACAATATAATTATATGGTACTTTTAGCTTAGGAAATAAAGTAATGATAACTACATTATAATAAAACAACTCCAAACGTAGGCATGTTCAATTTATAGTTGGTGTTTATTGGTGTTATTATGTAAATACAGAAAACTTTAGAATTACCTAACAATTTTCTTCAGAGCTGTTGAAGTCCTAAAGCACTTGGTACATGAGACTAAAACTCAAAGAATAATTGCTTTTATTTTTGGTTTTTGACACTTTTTATTTACTTATTTTCATGGATACACCATAAGAAAAATTAAAAGTGATATTACAGTCTTCAATATCCTTCCCTTTGGCATTGTTTTACAGGAGTAACAGCCTCTCAAAATATTTTTGATTTAAATAAGTAAAGCTTTCATGAAAATGTTCGCAATTTGCTCCATTGTGCTTGTTTGAGACCATAAAAACTTGTCTGGAGTCTACAAAACTCTATTGGTTGAATCTTCATAACCGTTTGGTTGCTTCACATAAACATCTGCATCGATTTTTCGATATAAGCGCATGCTGAGACATCCATCAAGTCCAACAACCTTTCGTTACCAACCTCGCCTAGTATTTTTCTATTGATCCATCCGGAATTATTCTCTCCTTGTATATCCATTTACAAGATACTATACCCAATGCTTTCTTGTCTTCTGGAAGTCTCTATAAAACTCATTTTTGTTTTATTCATGTGACTTCATTTCTTTATCCATTACAGCTAACCATCACTTTATCCATTACAGCTTCTTCATAGTTATTAGGACCACTAATTTTTAAAACATTTACAACAGCTTTCATAACAAAGTTTTCAAATTTTACTGGTTTTGCAATTTTCTACGGTCCCTCAGCTCCGTTATTTTCATTTCTTCATGATCTTCCTCCTGCTAATCAGTTTTCTTTTGACCTTCTGTACCGCTTTTTCCAACTTCTTCATTGTATTCTTCCTCTGGATAACCATCATCTTCTTGCAACCTTCCCTCGCTTTTATACATTTCTTGCATGATAACCATCTACATTGTGGTCACCTTACTTTACTCTCAAAGAAAAACACAGATAAAGCGCAGAAATATGATAATACACACATAAACAAAGCGTACGTCCATAATAAGGGACAACACGAATGACAGATCTGTAGAATGACGCCGTCATTATGAAATCGATACAAATAAGTCGATCCATTATGACAGAATTTGATGAAACATGGCGGAACCAATCAAAAATCGGACCACGGTTGTCGCCACTGTCTCGTATAAAGCCACTGTAATTCTAGCCACTGGAGATTATTACTCGTAGTGTCATATTCAGAAGTGCCGATAATTGGCAAATAGTGACACTGGTGACCTTGTAGATGATGGATTTTAGACCTAGACTAACCTATAACGAGTTTTACGTTTTACAGAACTGTTTAAAAGATATAGATCTCTGTTTCAAAACAAATTACCCAAAAGATCTAAGGCCTAAAATCTACCTAAGAAGAGCAGAGTGCTATTTTGAAGTTGGGCAGAAGGAAAACCTGGACAAATGTGTTGGAGAAACATTAAAGTTCCTCTCACTGGAAAATATCCCTGAAAAAGGTAAATATTGTGGAGAGACTAATATACAGGGTGTTTCATCTTAAGTGCGAACACACCCCGTAAAATTTGTATTCTCTATCTGATTTTAGCCGCGTTTTTTTCTAAAAATAGGCTACAAAAAACTACAAATTTTTTTCTAGTAAAAAATGTCGAAAACCAATTAGCGATTTTTTTTATTTAACATCTGACACCACAGCGTTAATCAGAACAACCTTAAACCCCCGTATACCAAACTTGAACAAAAAATATACAGGGAGTTCCATTCTGCAGGCTGTGAAAGTTGAGCAAAATAGGAATTTTAAACTCAACTGGCGAGTCAAGTGTGCCATGGAATTACTTCGAAACAGTTGGATGATGAACAGGACCACTCACAGTGTCGATGTGCAAAGATCCAGTAAAAAATATACAAAGTGTTCTTCTCTGTAGCAACTCGAAATGCTGAATTTTTTAAACTTTATACAGGTCAAAAATCGAGTATATCAAAACCACCTCTGGCATTACAAACGAACTAAGTCTAAAATATACAGAAGCCTGCCAGTCAGTAAGTCCATATGAGTTAAGGTGGCTGGTCTGCCACTCAGAGAAATATCCTTGGTTATTTCTCTGAGGTCTGCCACAACAGGAAACACACAGAAAATGTATCATCTTAGACAGTGACTTTATTGATAAAGGTCCAACAATTTGAATTGTTTTTATTTGTTGGTTGGATGATGTAAAGAAATAAATTGCTTTTGTATTTATTAATATTTATTCAATGATTCCAGAGCACTTCTGACTAATATAAAGTTTAATAAAAATTCAGCATTTTGACATCGCCCAGAGAAAAAGACCCTGTACATTTTTGTATTGAATCTTTGCACACCAACAACTTGAGTAGTCCTGTTGATCTTTCATCTGTTTTGACGGGATTCCATGGCACACTTGACTCTCCAGATGCCTTTAAAATTCCTATTTTGCTCAATTTTGACACCCTGCAGAATGGAACTCCCTGTATATTTTTTGTTCAAATTTATTATACGGGGGTTTTAGGTTGTTCTGATTGACCCTGTGGTGTCAGATTTTAAATAAAAAAATCGCTAAATGGTTTTCGTCATTTTTTTACTAGAAAAAAAAATTATAGTAGGCCTTGAAAATTGGCATTAAGACCTGAAATTTTGCACCAACGTTAAGTTTTTTGTGGCCTATTTTTAGAAAAAACGCAGCTAAAATCGGATGGAGAATACAAATTGTACGGGGGTGTTCGCACTTAAGATGAAACACCCGGTATATTTACTAGTGCTTTACTACATTCTAAAAAAAGTGCCTGATATGGCCGCAAAGGTAAAATGGTGAGATTTATATCAATATCACAAATTATCCTAAAAGTCAAAAGCTCAATCAAATTTATAGTAATTTTATGATACACTCACCGGCACGAAAAACGGAGCACTTATAATTTTTATTTAAAAAATTTAAAATTTTAATACTTTGCAATGGTTTATTATTATAATAAGTTAAAAGCAAACAACAACATGTTTTAAGTAATATCTAACAACAATTAAAATGGTGTGGGCTGGAATTTCTCTGGAGGCACACACTGAGTTGTACATCGTTCCAAGCGGCTCCTTAACTGCTGCCAGGTACATTGATGAAATTCTCCAAGATTTTGTTGTCCCGTATGTTGATTTTATTGGAAATAACTTTCTTCTGATGCATGATAATGCCAGACCTCATACCGCAAGAATCACTCAACAGTATTTAAATGATGTAAACATTCCTGTTTTGGAGTGGCCAGCGTTAAGTCCAGATGCGAACCCGATTGAACATGTTTGGGACATGCTTGGGCGAAGAATGCGAAGTCGTGTTCCTGCTCCTTTAACCATAAATCAGTTGAAACAAGCTCTTTTAGAGGAATGGGACCTTATTCCTCAAGAGGACATTCGCCATTTGATTTTAGGCATGCCACGGAGAATGCATGCAATCATTCGAGCTCGCGGGGGTAATACCCGTTATTAAAAATGCTCCTCATTAGTTTTTGCTCAAAAATCGTTTAAGTTTTGATTCATTTAAGGACATTTTGCCACAACACCAATGTGGGTTTATCGTTCTAATTTTTTAAATTGTAACAAAAGTTTTTATTTAAAAAAAAAGCGCCCAATTGTTATTAGAAATTACTTAAAACATGTTGTTGTTTGCGTTTAACTTATTATAATAATAAACCATCGCAAAGTATTAAAATTTCACATTTTTTAAATAAAAATTGTAAGTGCTCCGTTTTTCGTGCCGGTGAGTGTATGTAAAAATGTCTGTTTTTAGATAAACATATAATAAAGTTGGAGCAACTTAAAAAGTCTAAAATAAAAACGAAAAACTTTGAAATAAGTAGAGAGAGTTCACACGAAATACCTGAGTTCGAAGAGGAAGGTGAAAATGTGAGATTTGCTTATGCATCCTCGAAAATAAGAATGGGGTAACAGCGGCAAACCTGTTGGACTATTTACAACCAATAACGTAAATTGTTTTAGCTATGAGAAGACGAGGGGGAGGCATGTAATTGCCGATAGCAATATAAGGAAAGGAGATATATTATTTATTGAGAAAGCATTTATATTTGCTCCGGTTTTTAAAGAGAACCGGGAGTTCTATTCCTTTAAGTGTTATAATTGTCTTAAAGATATTATAAGCAGTATACCGTAAGTGTTGAAATATTAATATTTTTAATGAAAAATTAATAACTCTCACAACTGGTAACCCTAAATAAGGCTGGGCGATATTATCGATACTAAAAATATATCACTTTATTCGATATATCGATAATATGTTACATCGTTATTCCGATATATGTTTTTTTATTTATCCCTAAATTCTTCGTTAGGTGGATCGGATTTTTTTTAGCTAATTAACTTGGAATGACATAAAATGCATCGTTTTTGTGTTTGTAGGTGTCGCACTTGTACCTTATGTGTTTATTGTAACGAAAATTGTCGGACATCTTCGTGGAAAGACAGCCACAAGTGGGAGTGCGAGGGGATGCAGGCGAACATTTGGTACGACTTGGGGATCGGGTTTCCCGCATTCAAGGCCATGCTGAAAGGTATCAAATCCGGGTTTCGAAATATAAGGGGGGGCTACGAGGAGGACTTAAAAAGGTTCGGCGAGAAATCGGACAACTACCCTTACTTCAATCGATTGGTGTCCAATATTTACAAGAGCAAAAATGCTGCACCTTATATTGTGGTGAGTACCATAAGCCATAGAGTGTGGACAAACTAAATAATTATATTGTTATGAATATGTAAGTATTATATTGTACTTATTGTACATGATTTGCATGCCCATATGCTACCATTAGAGAAAGCAAGCAAACAACACCTGGGTGTCGCCCAAAGACCCTATTTAAGAATTTTTTTTTTTTCAACTCACTTTTGGAAGGTACAGATTTCAGCGGGCACTTACCACCCGAATTTATATTTTCCTCTGCATCTGGCACCTCGACGACCTAAACCATCGTTCTTCGTGTCATATTTAAACAGTTTTAAGCGATTTAAAGAAAAATAAACTATCAACATATACAGTGTGGTCATTTAAGTGTGCAACATATGGGATTTTTTTTTATTAATTGCACAACGAAAATACAAATATTCCCGTAAGTTGGTGCATGTTCGATAATCATATTAGGCGCACTTAGAATGGTTGCAAGTCAAACAGCATACAGGGTAAGTCAAAAAATATAAAAATTGTACAGGAGTAAAGTACTCTTATTTTAGAAAATTGAAGAAAAGTTGTCTAGATTTAAAAATTATGCCTAAATACCAAAACTTTGCATATTTGTAAAATTAACTTCGATTTTTAATTTTTTAGGGAATCACAAACTTCATGTTTGTTGCAACGATATTAAACAAAACTTTAAAATTTCGCAAAAATTCTTCTGAACAAGGTAAAACATTAGTAATGATAATGTGTATATTAAAAAACTGAAAAACTCTCATTTAAGGTGCAAAATTTTTATTTTAAATGTTTAATAAGAAACTGGAAATTAATTGACGAAAAAAACTTTTTTTTTCTTTTGGAAGGCTATGTTTTGTTATTTAGGCATAGCATTTAATTCTAAACAACTTTCCTTAATAACCTTTTGCTGAATTTTCTAAAATAAGGGTACTTTACTCTTGTACAATTTTTATATTTTTTTACCTACCCTGTATGCTAATTGACTTGCAACCATTCTAAGTCTGCCTAATATAATTATCGAACATGCGCCAACTGTCGGGAATACTTGTATTTTCGTTGTGCAATTAATAAAAACAATCCCATATGTTGCACACTTAAATGACCACACTGTACATACGTACCATTTTAAAGTAGCCATTTAGGTATTTAAATATAAAAAAAAAAACAGCAACAAAGTTTTCCGTGGAAGATTTTGTTTTGTTTTTGTTTTTTTTCGAGAAGTGCCAATATCTCGTAAACTACTTGTTTCCCAGATGCTAGTAACTTTTGTTTAGGACATTTGCCTAAGGTCGAAGAAAAAAAAACAGTTTCAACCCCTAAACAGCACCCCATTTATTTGTTTAATTTTTGACTTTTCTCTTTGCTATGATCTTTACTAAATTTTCTGGCTCAACCTTGCCTGTTATTTTTTTTTAGCCTTTAAAGTCCGTTTTGCCACTAGTCTAAATAATTAGTACATTTATTCAAAAATAAGAAGTGATTTATATGTGTATATTTGTTGTAATCAAATTGTCTATATCTAAACATCAAATAGGGGCATCTATGAGTCGATATCAACCGCAAACCATTCCAGATGGCCGCTATAGTAGTAACGTACCTCCGCAACTACACGGACTTCTTCACGTGGTTCCTCAAACAGCCGAATTGTCCCAAGGAAGACCTGAACAGTCTCATAAAGTACATAGGCGGTCTCATCACGAAGCACATCGCCCAGCTGTCGTGCAATTCCAGCATCGTCGAGCACTGGACGTACTCGTCGACCGACCTCCTGTTCCCCGACATTTTGATAACGATCGCCTGCGGGATGTTCCCCTCCGTTAGTATTATGAACCACTCGTGTCGGCCCAACGTTACAAATTAGTAAGTATCGTAAGTTTCCTTGTTTTTTTTTTGTCCGAACCGACAACAAATCTGATAATATGTATTTGATAAACCTGGACCGATACTATATAAAAGATCTGTGTGCGAAGTACGCCATAATACAGGGTGACCACCCTAAGACGTCACTTGGGATTTCCTCAGCAGTTATCAAGGTGAATTTAGAGTCTATGCAGTTTTTCCAAGGATATCCAATGCCGTTGGGAAAATCAAAAGGTTATTTTATTATAGAGGGTTAAAGGGGTAAAAAATTGAAATTGTGGGGAGGAGAAATGCATTCTTTGATGTGCGTTATACACAGTTACACACAAAATACTTAAGCTTCAGAAACTTAATTTAGAATCTTCATTTCTTCAACTGGTTTAAAGGGCCTTTTACACGGTCAGTTCAATTTCAGTCTCAGTTTATGTATGAGTCTGTATCGAAATGCTGCATTTACACTATTAAACATCAGTTCTCGTTTCTGTTCATTTCAAAATGGACGATGGAGTTTTGTCACCAGTTTCCTCGGTACTTTAGAACAACCAGAAAAATCGAAGAAGAAAAGGTCGAAATGGAGCAAACATTGGTATCTGACAAAGACGGTCTTTGTCTCATATCAATCTGTCAAATGAACTTCACTTATACTTCTCTAATAAAATGTTACAAAGCTTGTTGATGGTATTGTGATATTAGTATCGATCTTTTTCCGTAGGCACGTAAAGCTTCGATAAATTTCCTATTCTATAAAGAAATTGTGATCTTTTGGTATACTTACAAATCAAATTTAGGCGCTCAACTGAGACACAAGATTCATGTGTTTACATTATCAGGTTCTGTGAAAACTGATGGGCAACCCACCAAGCCACATTGTTGTTTCAGTTCTGCTGTTTAGACCCCAGTTTAACTACAGTTAGTTCAGCGAATGTTCGGCCCTACGTCACAACTCCCGTCCTTGTCTGGCTCGTGAATATACGACCGATATCCGTCGTATAGTCATGAGTAAGACAAGGACGGGAGTTGTGACGTAGGGCCGAACATTCGCTGGACAAACTGTACCTGTCAATTTCAAGATCCAAAGTTGACAAGCTGTCAGTGCTATCTGGTGTTTAGCCAGGGTTGACTTATTCTACAAATTTACTGATTTATTTAATTTAGTGGATGAATATTTTGTCCAATTTTATAACCATAAATAACAGCATTTATGTAAAGCTAGGAACAAAGCCAAAGATAGCGGAAGTAAAATAAATTATCTTCTTGTGACTAAATCCAATTTTAAGTTCGAACCTCAAAGTTTTTTAAAGGGTTACACTGAAGATTGGGTATTGTTCAGTAATATTAAAAAAAATTGCATGTGGGTCATTTGGACTTTTATTTAAAAAGATGCCATTGTCAGTTTTGCAAATTATTTATTAGGTACCTATTTATACATACAATAGGTAGTACATAATAAGTAAAGTGATATCTAGGTTAATACTATAAAAGATAAATGCTTGATGCAATATCCCTAGTGCATAATTTCTGTAATTTTTTCATCATCATCTGTCATAATTTTCCTAAAGCATTTTTTAAATCCTTGAAGAATTCCCAATTTCTGATTTAATCAGGTGGGAAATTCTGTAAGAAAATTTCTTGAAAATGTCACTGCTGAACTTTGTTATTACAATAATACCTGTGTTTACAGTAATACGATCATTAAAAATGTAACAAGCTTATGTGGAAAAAGAGCATTTCAGAGTAATATTTGCGCGAATACAAAACCAAAACAGAACTTTGCAAAATGTTTGTCAGGCAATGTCAATCCGCCAAATAACCTGAGTCCGTCTACTTATGTCAAGTTTGCGTGAATTTAGGTTAGTCTTATTTGAGTTTTAAAAAAAAATTGAAAACAGAATTATTCGCCGAACTATGGTCTAAAATCGAATGTGCAAAAGAAGGCGACCAGAACTTAAGGGAAGTGCCAGATTCTGTCAGCTGACAAAATTATATTTGAATTTAATTTAAAAAGGAACTGACAACTGAACTACCTGTAAAAAAGGCTCTTTACAGCCCAATAATTTCAAAATAGTGCTTAATTTTCTGAAATTCACATAATGACATAAGATCTTCATGTAATTTTATATCAAAAACAAATTGACCTACAACAACTTCGTTAATGTGACAAAACTGCGAAATACTGACTGCAAAGACAATTAATTATTCGTTAACGTAAATTGAACATAAATTGAAAACAAACGTGAAATTTACTAAAGATCCGAAATTAACATATATATCTAACTTGAAAAGTATGAGGTATTCTCAGGTGTTTCATATAGTGTTGGTCCGAAATAAACTAAAGGTGATAATCATTTTAATATGACCGATATTCCAGTTTCATCTGTGATACAATAGTTGTTAAAGCACTCGAAGATATTCACGAAAACGAAGAAATTTTCAATTGCTACGGAATAGACTACCGAGGTATGAATAGAGAACAAAGGCAGATCGCTTGCAGGAGTCTGTACCACTTCGAATGCAAATGCGTTATATGCCGGGATACATCGAAAGAAGTGGTTGGTATCCCTCAATTCTCATTTTTACTTGTCCTTCGTCATTCTTCACTTTAGGACATGTTGGATAGTTACCTGTGCCCAAAGTGTAAAGGTCTAGTTCCAGAAATGCAGAATACATCGATAAGTTTTTGCGTTAATTGCGGGGACAAGTATTCGTTGAAGCCGTTCCGAAAAATCAACGACGAGGCGCAAAAATATCTGGAAAGTAAGTTTGACGAAAGCAAATATCTGCCCTCGTATTATTTCCGCGATCCTTCTAGACGACGACAACAATCAGTTAGAATTACTGGTGAAAAGCCTGAAAATCCGGGAGAAAATCCTCTACAAGCATCACAAAGACTTCGAGGAGGTCTACTACAGGTTGTACAGTTATTACGTCGAAATAGGTATTCGTTGTTGGTTGCTGGGCGACCGGGTTTCTACAGCTGGACTTTCAGGTGACGCGGAGAATATGTTCAAGTACTTCCACCTGTGGTTGGAAAACGAGAAGGCGAGACGGGGCGACAATTCGCGGGGTATAGGGACGAAGCTGTACGAGGCGGCCTTGGCTATCCTGCACTGTTTGCAAAGTGGGCATCCGAAAAACTGCGGCAACCTAAAGTGAGTAACTCCCAGTTTTTTTTTATACGTGTTTTCTTTTGGGATATTTTACGCAAATTTAATATTGAGTACGTGACCCTCTGGTAAAGATTCACACTGTGTTTCATCACAAAACAATAGGGAAATTGCCTAAAATCGTTGACTGACGGATTAATAAGACTTCTCACGGCTATAGCTTCATGTCCTGGAAAGTAGATGGCGCCTATGGTCAACAATGTATTTTGCATTGTATTTTGTCTCCGGGAAGCGCATGGTGAGCCAGAGAATTGTCAAACATGACAGCCGTGAGCAGTCATTATTAGTACGTCAGTCAACGCTAAAATAAAATAAATTTGCCATATCCAAATTGGATCTTTTTTTTATTAACTTTGAACTTGTAAATAAAAGGATGACCTCAGCACTGTTTGCTATAGACTTTTTGACTTCTGAAGTTTAAGTTTAAATTAAATTAAACAATATAATATATTATAAACATTATTTTTCATATTTGTTTTTTTTCTTTTATCTTTATTTCTATGTTTTCAGTTTTATTTTTTTATGTTTAGTTTTGTACTTTATTACTTACTATCTCCGATCAAATATCGAAATATTTCTTGTCGAAAAAGATTGCGTTGCTATGGGTAGCAATAGGGTACTTGACGAAATTTTACAAACTTGATAAAACAATTCCTGGACACTTGCCTAAGACCCTACGATTATTTAAAAAATATATATATTTACGTAATATCAAGTTTTTAGACTTTCTTCCAAATTTGGCGGGAAAGCACTTATGACGTCACAAGTGTTTTAAAAAGTCAATTTGGCAACATAGCAATACCACTGAAGTGTTCTGAGACATAACCTTATTCGGCAGTGAAAGTTGCAAGGAAAGTTGAAATTTCAAAATTTTAACCTCAAACTCCCAGACTTATGATGCCCCGTGAAACCACATTTAGTCAAGGGGTGTTTTTTTTTTTTTGTAAATACCTATTCAATCGTTTTTCTGCAATTTTTTTTGGCTAGGTTGGGCCTAAAGTCCGGAATTCGGGCTCGGTACTTCTAAGCACTATGGCGCCTTTATAAACGCGCCTTCAAGATAGTCTCATTTTATTAATAACTCAATACTGTACATGAATTTCGGCAGACGCCAACATCGGATTATTAGAAAAAATTGTGCTACTAAAAAAGCATCCAATTTCGGCAAATTACGGAATGTTGTTTCAGGGTCCATGATACCCTACCTTACACATCTAACAACAAGATAACTAGGTCCGCAAACAATATATAATAGTAAATATCAATAATAAACTATAAAAAATAGTACAATAATGACTTGACTTATAGCGCGGGAGCCAGTGACAGATTTTTGTTAGTCATTTCCTCTCGGCCGATAATTCATAAAATGCTTCATTCAGTTATATTATGAAGCGTTCTGAACATCAGCCATTGGTGGGCTGGACAATGGCACCCACCCATGCACGTAAAAAATATGTATTTTCAATCATTTTCTCCCGGCTGAAAATTTGTCAGTTAATATAATAATTAAAGGAAAAAAGTCTGCTGGCAGCAAGGTGGTGGACTATATGTCAGCTGCTATTACGGACATGAAAAAAGAAAAACTTTTTTCAGTGATTGCCTCGCTCGCTTACATAAATTCATCAGCTGACGGGGTTTCCCCCGGCAAACAGCCAGCTGTTTTTTTTAGTACTTCAAGCATAATATCAACTATTATCTGACACATTTTCAGCCGGGAGGAAATGATTGAAAATACACATTTTTACGTGTATGGGTGGGTGCCATTGTCCACCCCACCAATGGTACCCCAGCTGACGTTCACGACGCTTCATAACATAACTGACTAAAGCAATTTACGAATTATCGGCCGAAAGAATTTTGGTCGAACAAATCCGTCACTGGCTCCCGGACTATTATTGCCCTTTTCTGACCTTTTAATGACGATTTTGAGGCTCTAATGATGATTTAAAAAAAAATTATTTCCCCAATCGCAGCAATTATATTGTTGTAAGTGTTGCAAATTATTGTGGCATTAGTAGACGTTCTTTGCAGCACAATATATTAAAAGTTTTTGCACCGGGTCTGGCAGAAACTATATGAAAGTTGGTAGTTGAAAAATAAAATAGCGTTGATTTTTTTGTTTTCTGATGTTAGCTAGAATTTTTTTCCGATAAATATTAAATTTAATTTCATTTTCTTTCAGATCATTTCTCCAAAAAGTAGAGCACATGATTAGAGAAGCTAAGATGGTGTTAAATCTGTATTACCCCGCTTACATAACCAATAGACTGAGTAGAAAGATACAGTTTATATCGAATAAATAATTTTTTACAAAATATAACTTTACTAACAACCATCAACCTTCTATTTATTTACAAATCAAACCACACCTTGTAAAACCAAAATTAATATTTTTATTATTCAAGCTATAATCCTTAAACAGTAAACAACAAAGAAAAAAATAGTTAACATTATACAGTGTGTCCCAAATTGGACCCCCACCATTGGGATCTCGGTAATTACAAGAGATAGAGAGCCGGAGGAAAGTTTTAGACAATTTGATAGCCAATCTGATGCCACTAAGATCCTTTTCGAGTTATTTGCAAAAAACAGAAATTTCCCATTTTCGTTTTATGTCAAAGCCCTGTCTTTACATAACCCTCAGTTTCTAAAATATTTAACAAAAACGAAAGTGAGAGAATTCAGTTTTTTTCGTTTTTTGTAAATAACTCGAAAACGATCACAGTTAGCCTTGATTTCTCAGCGTCATCAGTTTGGCCATAAATCAGTCTACCATTTAACCGACTATCTCTTGTAGTTACCGCTATCCCAATGGTGAGGGTCGAATTTGAGACACTGTATATAGGCTATGGCACAACTTTATACAATATAGGTACGTAAAAACAGTCGTAATACCAAAGTCAATTTAAATAGCTTTGACGATTTGGTTGACGTCGTTTTTTTCGTCATCTTTTCCTCTCGTCGCTTTGTACACGTCTCGCTCCTTATCCGGATATTTGGTCGGCAAGATCGGCGAGTGGATATTCGCTTTTGCATGATATCTAGAAGGAAAATTATTTTGTCAGTTTGAAAATTTTTATTTGCATCTTTTACCTTATTCCGGCAATATCAACTTCGTAATCTCCGCTTAAAATGTATTCGTTAGTCACTTTTTGTCTCTCCCCTTTTTCATCTATGTTTTCTACAAAGCCGAGGCACACCTATGGAAAAAACTTCATTGGAAACCACAATGTTCTTTATGAATTTCGTTTTTAGCTTCTTCCTAACCTGTTTTTTGAAAGTGTACCCGTACCCAGTGGTGGTACACGTCCCGACTTGTTTTCCGTTTCTGTAAATTGGCTCGCCGCCCCAAGGCCACAAATCAGTTTCGTAGTCGTGATCGTCAATCAATAATTGTATGTACATTCTTTTCACACCTTCTTCTCTTTGTTTCAGTAGGGCCTTCCTACCGATAAAGTCTATATCTTTCTAAAACACAAATATGAAAGTTGATTAATTTAGTCGGCAAATGCTCGAAAATGAGTGGTAAGAACCATTTTGCTCCGTGTTCAGAGGTGGTTGGAGTTGAGTATACAAAAGCCCTGGAGTCTAGGAGAGGGAACTAACTCCAAGGGTTCCCAAAATTTATCTATGTTTTTGTATATCTCGATAATGGTTGGTTATTAATTTACAAAATTAAAAGTTGACAAAATTTTGAGCAAAACAATGGCTATTCATTTTTTTCTTATCGTTAACAGTTTTCCAGTTATAAACCATTGAAAATTGCTTTTTTTTTTTTTCAAATATAACTTTCACGTCTTGGTTTTGGATATATTGAGCGTTTAATTGAATTTGACCTCGAAGTAAGCTGTGATAGTGAACAGAATTAAAAACATTTTTAAGAACATGATAGGTGGAATATATTTTATTGATTTTTTTCCGAAATTTTCTGTAGTTGATCTAAGTTGTTTATAAGAACTTGGAAAATAGTGTTATTTAAGTACCGCCACAAAAACATATCGCAAGGTATTATGCCGCAAGATTTCACAGTTCATTCGTGTTGCGAGTTTAGGGGGACCAAGCGATTTTTAAAAATATTGTGGTCCCCACGAAACTGTTCTTGGAATTCCCGGTATCAGTGTTACACAGAATACGTCCATTCCCTGACAACTTTCCTTTCGTTTCTAAAATATGATTCAACTATTTTAAAGATATTTCAAACAACAAAATACACGTGAATTTCATTAACACTCTTTGACTTTGACAGTTGTCAAATGATTAGATCACAAATCATCGACATACATTTGGATTTACAACACTAACTTGAGAAACACTCGTTATAATGTCTCGTTCCTTCTAAACTATTATATTTAGAGCAAAAGCGATCAGAAATGGAGTTGCAGAAGAAAACATTATCTTCAGAATGGTATACAAAAAAGTTAAAGCCACCTATTACATCAAAAATTATACCTATTTGCAGCAAAATTCATAAAAATTTCTAATAACTGCAAAAATTACCAAAGGTTAGGTATTTCTTTCCTGGTAAATAACAGTTATATCACCATACAAATATGTATAATTTAAATTGAGGGTGTATTTGCATTGCCTATTTTTATATTTTTAATTGGATAGTTTGAGGTTGTAAATTTATAAAGTAATCACTCATTGTCGATATAAACCTGACAATTGGATATCCAAGAACATCGCGATTTTTTTCACCTTTTTAAAACTGGTTCATTTTCTCAATGTGTCATAAATTTAAGCAGAGGTCCAAAATAAACAGTTTATCAATGTATAAATTATATTTAGTCCCAACGAAAACTTGATTCCCCAAAAATTAGAACGCCAAAAAATATTTGAAAGTTCGCCGAGACCCGTCGATTTTTGTTCTTGGGGAGGGGCTTTTTTGACAGTCAAGCCAACCCGATATGTTCATCCCCCTAATCCCTAGCAACCCCAATTTTAAACTTTTAAATGGAACTACTCCCTTGTGGCGCATCATTTTAAAGCCCTTTTTATTGCGAATACAGTGATGTATCGTTTTTAGAATTCTGTTGAGATTTGACAGAATTATTGGCTAAAAACGGAAGGTTGACAATCTACTGTACGAGTAGTAATTTCTACACAAATGCCTGCCACTAATAAGTTTTTTGTCTACTACACACAACAAAATTACCTAGTTTTTATTGACATATCGATCAGTTTACAAATGAAAAAGCTAAAGCAAAACAAAAAAAAGTTCATACGTATTTAAACCTTATATCTTTTTAAAATAACAAGAAGTCACTGTCACAAAAAGGTCCCCGTTTTTTGTTTGTAACTACGAAATCTTTATTTTCAGTCTGCTATTGAAAGTGGAAACATATTTTCTCACCCTCACAATACTCCAAACTAGGAGTACCCCAGAAGCAACCATATGCTTGTGCGGGGGAGGGGGGCAAATACTATTATTTTGTCTTCGTTGCCATTTGAGGCTAGGGCCGACTTTTTTCCCGATAGAACTAGGATAGCATTCGGTCGAGTACTACGGAAAACCGTAGTAATCCCAGTGAGTGTAGGACAATTAGTAAATCACACGGATAAAGCTATTTAGGAGCAATACCGTGAACCAATATTTGTCCAGCGCTCTTGGCCATAGCGGTGTTTTTCTTTAAAGACATATGCATGCGCCTGCCTCGAACCAAGGACGATCGAAGGCAGAAAAACATGCAGTCTAAAAAGTCAGCGCCGGTACGAGCGACACCACCGCGGCCCCTATCAAAATCATGATTGCGCTAAAGCTACAGCATGAATTGTAACAATTTCTAACCTTTCTGTGATAGAATAAACCATTTCAAAAACACATTTACACTTTCAATAGCAGGCTGAAACTAACGATTTCGTAGTTACAAACAAAAAACGGGGACCTTTTTGTGACAGTGATTTTTTGTTATTTTAAAAAGATATAAGGTTTAAATAGGTATGAACTTTTTTTTTGTTTTGCTTTAGTTTTTTCATTTGTAAACTGATCGATACGTCAATAAAAACTAGGTAATTTTGTCGTGTGTAGTAGATAAAAAAAATTATTAGTGGCAGGCATTTGTGTAGAAATTACTACTCGTACAGTAGATTGCCAACCTTCCGTTTTTAGCCAATAATTCTGCCAAATCTCCACAGAATTCTAAAAACAATACATCACTGTATTCACAATAAAATGGGCTTTAAAATGATGCGTCACAAGTGGGGTAGTTCCATTTGAAATTTTAAAGTTGGGGCTGCTAGGGATTAGGGGGATGAACATATCGGGTTGGCTTGACCGTCAAAAAAGTTCCCCCTCGACGGGTCTCGGCAAATTTTCAAATATTTTTCGGTTTTCTAATTTTTGGGGGGGGGTCAAGTTTTCGTTGGGAATGTGCGTTGGAGCAGATACGAGTTTGCCAAGTAACAAAGTGATGAATTCCCTTGGCAAGGGTTTACCGTTAGCAAGGGCATCTTATCACTTTCTTTAAGTGAGAAAAAATAATACTGAAACTGTAAGCTGTCTAAAATATGTCTCTTACGTCGAATTTGACTCTCCACACCCGCCCGCACTCCAACGGCGTCGTCGTCGTGTCCAAGTCCTGCCCCCAGAAGGCGTAGAACTTCTCCACCCGCAGCGCCCTCGTCGCGTAGTACCCGGCGTGCGCGATGCCGTACTTCCGCCCCGCCTGTATCAGGCTCGAGTACACGTGCAGCGCGAACTCGTTCGGTATGTACAGCACGTAGCCCAGCTCGCCAGTGTGCGTCAGGTTCATCGTCCTTATGCCGTTGGCCAGGCCGACGTCCAGCATCTTGAACGTGAAGAACGGGAAGCTCTTCGGGTTCAGGTCGGTGTCGGTCAGCTCGGACAGGAGGGTGCGCGTGAACGGGCCCATGATGCACAGGGCCGTGAACATGCTGGTGACGTCCGACATGGTGACCGTCGGCGGCAGGTGCTTCTGCAGCCAGACCTTGCAGCGCGTCTGCTGGATGGTGGGGGCGATCATCATGTAACTGCGGGAGGCGGCGGTGAGAAGGGATGGAAGAATGTCGGGATTGGGACGACACCGAAACTTCTCAGCATGGTGACCCGTTTGAAATGAAAAATGACAGCACCCCCATACAATATTACAGGATGATTTTTTTAGGTCTACCACCGCGATTTTCTCGCTTATTTTGCGCCCTACAAAAAAAGCGTAAGAAACAAAAATGTTGCAATTTTGGACAGCTAAGTGGTGCTGTAAAAGAAATCGGCATCCATGGCCAACTTGTTGCGCAATATTAAAGAAACTATTAAAGCCGTGAAATGTTTATTTTAAGAGACAGAGGAAAACTTTTATATTGAAAATTGATGGCACTGAGAAGCTTTATCCATCCACGTAGTCGGATAGTTTCATCAAATTACACAGGGTCTTCAGCTCTCTTGAGACCATGAAAATTTTTCTGGATTTAAAGTTTTTTTAGTACACCGCGAAAAGTTGGGCATGGAGGCCCATTCGTTTTTTAACCCTTTCGGGACCGGACCCGGACGAACACGCATATAAAAGTTGGGTCAGTGGGACCGGAACCGACTATAAAAGCAAGCAGGGAGGCATGAGAAAGGACTGGAACCGAACGGACACGCGTTGACTACGGATACATTGGACTGCCTACTTTACATTAGTCATGCCCCCAATTAATGTCATTGGCTGATTTTCTAGTAATGGCATCTTCTCGTAAGAAAAACTTACTTAGTGCACTTAAATACATCAATAAATTCGAACACAAACTCATTGGCATGTGGATGCATGCAAAAAATGATTTATATTGTGAAAAGATCTGTTATGTAATGGCTGTTTTGCAATTAAGGACCGGAACCGTACATACATGCATGCGTTTCCTGCTGTGGTCCACTGGGCACAGATCCTCTAGGCGGCCGCAGTCCCGAAAGGGTTAAAGTCGCCTCGCTGACCAAAATTGCCATATTTTGTTTTCTTACGTATTTTCTGTGCGGCCTAAAATAAGCGAGAAAATCGCTTAATAAGAAATAAACAAAAAAAATTTCATAGCCTCAAGAGAGCCGAAGACCCTGTGTAATTTGCTGAAACTATCTGACTACGTGGATGGATAAAGCTTCTCAGTGCCATCAATTTTCAATATAAAAGTTTTCCTCTGTCTCTTAAAATAAACATTCCACGGCTATTAATAGTTTTGATCAATTTGAGGTTTTTTTAATATTGCGCGACAAGTTGGCCATGGATGCCGAGTTCTTTTGCAGCACCACTTAGCTGTCCAAAATTGCAACATTTTTGTTTCTTACGCTCTTTTGTAGGGCGTAAAAATAAGGGAGAAAATGGCGGTGGTAGACCTAAAAAAATCATCCTATACAGGGTGATTCAGTTTTAGTCTGCGACATTTCAACAGGTGATAGAAAACCAAAAAATAACCGCACTTCCTTCTATAAACTATATCATTTTAAAGTCTTATACAAAAGTTACAGGGTGTTAAAGTTGTAAGAAATATGTGGACTTTATTGAATATTTACCAAACTAGTTGAGATATTTAAGTCATATTTGGTACACGTTATAACGGCATGAGTTAGCATAAAACCTGTTAATATCAAACACCTTGAACAACCAGTGGCATAGAAGCAGATAATTAGTATAATTGTTTTTAGAAGAAAAAATGAACCACCTTATATAGCAATAAAATGTACTCAATTTATTATGTAAATTTTAATTTTAAACAAAAATATCCTCTTGGTATTTTTTCGTGTGTGTCATGGTTTCAAGGCATATTAGATTTTTGTCTAAAACATTTAAGGAAGATACAATTAATGTTACGCTCTGTATCTTGAAAAGTAAAACCTTGAATGGGTAAGTTTATTGGGAAAAGTTACTGTATTTAAAGGAAGAAACACATTTTTTCTACTTTGAGTCTTACTTATGGAGGGAATTGTTAAGTTAATTTTTCAGAAATACCTCGAAAAAATACGAAAAAATCAAATTTGCTATAAAACCATGACACATAGGAAAAAATGCTAAGAGAACGTTTTAGTTTACAATTAAAATTTACATAAGAAATTGAATAAATTGTATTGGTATACAGTGGTTCGTTTTTTTTTTTTTTCTAAAAACAACTATAGTAATTACCCACTTCTACGCCACTGGTTGTTCAAGGTGTTTGATATTAACTGGTTTTATGCTAACCCAGGCCGCTATAACATGTCCCAAATATGACTTAAATATCTCAACTAGTTTGGTAAATATTCAATAAAGTCCACATATTTCTTAAAACTTTAACACCCTGTAACTTTTTTATAAGACCTTAAAATGATATAGTTCATAGAAGAAAAAGCGGTTATTTTTTGGTTTTCTATCTCCTGTTGAAGTGTGGCAGAATAAAATTGAATCACACTGTACAATGATAAAAATCATTTAGTGATATTTTTTTACCTCAAATCTATAGATGGAAAATGTCCGAGCATTTATGATTTTCAGCAGGACACTTTTAAAAATGTTCGCCGAGGCCTCGAGCATTTATGGACATTTTTGAAAATCGGGCCATTCCATTTCTTGTGAAAAGACCTTTAAAATAAGACCCCATATGTATGACTTTTGAATAAAAAAGTATAAAGTATAACAAAAATAAAAAAAATTAAAATATGTGAAATTTAAAAAAAAATGTTTCTAGTTACGGACTGAAGACAGATTTGGAAGACCCAACACGTAAGTACATGTAAGATGTAGGTTAGTTAGAATACTATATTTCATTACGAGTCTGGAAATAAAGAAGCGGGAAGTCATGCAAGCACGGAAAAATCTATTTCTGGACGTGTAATGAACGAATCGTATATTTTTTATTATACTTCTTTGAAAACGGAAACTTAAAACATTTTATCGGCATATTATAATAAATTTAATTGACAAAAAATACAATGCAGACAATATAGTGTTTGGTATGTATGATGCGTTTCCATGGTTACTCTCAAATTATTTCAAAGGTGCTTTGTTGTAAATTAGTTATTGTCAGATAAGGTGAACAAAACGTCAAAAATATTACAGAAATGTATCTAAATATTGAAACACTTGCGAATTAAAATACAAAATAGGTACATGTTAAATATCAGAGAGCATATAGAGTTTCTTAAATTTAGTTTACTTTGCTGTATATTTCTATTTTAAAGCCATATTCTCGGTATTTTTATTCAGCGCACGGAAAGTTTTTCCATGCGCTTTTTCCGTGCGCTAGCCCGAAAAACCCCATTTCTTCATTATTGCTAAAACAGATGAAAATAAGGTGTTTTCAAAGAAGTATAATAAAAATACTTTTTACATTTTTGTTACTAAATCTAAATAACTTTCTCATTCTTCCTGCATGGGCAAAATATTCAGCTTTACAAAATTCACAAATAGCATATTTTAATTTTTGGTCACTTCTTTTCTTGAAGTAATTCCAGACCAGGAACTCTTTAAAATAAGGGGACCCAGCATTATACTTTCCAAAGTGAGGCCTATTCTTTCCTCATTCTAATAGTATCAGTGATGCCAAGTATGCCATTTTATTGGAGAATCTATGAATATAACAGGTACCTTGATTGTTAGTAAAAATTAATAATGGTTTCCATGATTTCTAAAAATTAGACTTGACAATGTTGTGTCTACAATTACAGAATATATGGCAACTGTCAAATGAAACAAATTTATTGTATAGTTGAAATTCTTTAATTTATTGTAGGTCAGAATTAGAAACGGTTTTGTAGTTCTATAGGTTAGAAATGGAGGGATTTTTTTTATAAATGACCATAAATGACCATAAATGCTCACAAGAAATTCTCATTAATTCTCTAACTGACGACATTTATATAAATGCTCCAAAACTGCCGGACAGAGACCAAAAATGGCAAGACACGTTTAAAAATGTCCTGCTCATAAATGCTCAAAATGCTTCTTCTCATAAATGCTCCCAGCCATCTATACTCAAATCTAACTACATCATAGGATTGGGAAACCATCTAATATGGGTTCATTAAAAAATAGCAATAATTATTAAAAATCCTACAATATAATCAATGTTCATTTATGAATCAGACTTCCCCCATTTATTTTTCGTAGGATTGCCACAAATTTTTAATCTGTAGTTTATTCAAAATATTTCAACAGTCAAATCCAGAGTATTTCAAATTTATTAATGTAGCCGATTTAAAATACAAGGAGATTACCAGTTTTATTTTATTTGAAAAACTTATTAAAAATCATATTATTTGACTGTCGAAATGTTTTTGATAACTACAGTTTTTTGTGTTCAAACAGTAAAAATAAAAATTATTGGTGGCAATCCTACGAAAAATCAACTTTTCGGAGGAACTCAAATCTATAAATTTAAAATTTTCAATATATTGTATTTTTTGCAGTGTTTGTAATGTAAAAATTGTTATTTTTTAACGAAACTTTGTAACAACCCAAATCCAATGATGTAGTCATTTTTCAGACAAAATAGCTAAATGATTTTCGTAATTTTTTACAAGAAATAAAGTCTTGACAATTAAGATATAAAGCCCTGAAAATACAATATTTGGTGGCCTATCTTAGAGAGAAAATTGCTAAAACCGGAAGAAAAAAATTATAGGGTACTTCCATTTCAAATTCATCACTCTGCATACAGTGTATCCCAAATTCGACCTTCACCATTGGGATCTCGGTAACTACTACTACTTATAGCGAAAAATCAGATATGTACCCGATTTTTCACTATAAATGAACATCATTTTTACACTTTTCACGGAACACAGCTGACATAGTCAAATTATTTCAATAAGAAGTCCTTACTGGGACTGTCAATTGGTAATTTCGCCATCCTAAGTTGGCATCAATGCAGCACAGATAACGTTATCTGTGAATGCAGCAAAAAATGCAACTGGGTCATAAGTCCAGGTCAGTAACGAGCCCATTTGCACAATGAATAACTACTAATAACACGAACAAGAACTACACAGATAATGGTAAAACTCACGAAACGTACAAAATCCGTGAATATTTTCACTGCCTACTGAACCCTTTTGAACGATCCGGAAAACCTTCACTGTCACTTTCACAATACCGAAATAAAATTTGCCTGAGTACGCACCATAGACACAGCCACAATTAGCTGATTATACCAAAATAGCAAAATGAAAGTGTTTCCATGACGTTTGAAATTATTATTAAAATGAGTTGTAGTCATAGTTATTTTTATTTGTAGCGGTATAATCGTGATTGCAATAGGGTTTTTATTTTATTATGTTCTTTTTTCGTATCACTTGGGTAACTTTAAACATCATAAATCAATGAGTGACGTCATTAACTGGTTGAGTCACAACATATACCAATGTTATACCCATGGTTAACAGAAAATTCCTAGGGATTTTGTGGAGAATGTCATCTGGTAAAATCGGGACTTCTTACAGTAATCAGGGTATAGCTATAGCATAAGAACACAAAACTGACAGTTTGTTGCATTTGTTTTGCCAGACTTGTCACGATCTACTTAATGTTAGGAAGAAACAACGCTGTTATGTGTTACAACTAACAAAAATCAAAATTTCACGAAAGTTTCAATTTTTTAGAAGATGTTGTGTCATATCTCGAAAACGAAAACCTTTTTTAGAAAACTGACATTACCTTAAAAAAAGGCTGGATAAAAGTGCCTTAATAATCTTTTCATATAAACGTTTGTTTCAAAAATTAACTATTTTTTAACAAAAACAAAAATGGGAAAATTCTGTTTTTTAAACTCGAAAACAATCGCAGATAGCCTTGATTTCTCAGCGGCATCAGATTGGCCATAAAGTTCTCTATAACTTGCCCCATTTCACCGACTCCCTGATCTTGTAGTTACCGAGATCCCAATGGTGAGGGTCGGATTTGGGATACACTGTCTATGAACTAATTGGACCAAAAAATTCCGCCATTATTTCACTTACTGATTTTCGGATAGCCGCGCTATAGAACAATCATTCTCATAGCCTCCATTCGTGTTCTGCATACCGGTATGTATAATACTACCGACCTGCACATCGACATTATTCGAGCAGATATATTGCAGGGCGTCCACGACTTCTTTACCTTTAGACTAAAAACAATATTACCAGCCACCGCTCCGAAAACAGCATTACATTTCTTACCCACAAATCGATTTTTGTGAACGACGAATAATCGCTGATACCCACCCCCTCCCTGCAAGCTGTGTACTCCCTTTCGGCATATTCGAACCATGGCGGTTTCCCAAAAGTGTTTGTGTAAGCTATTCGGTACGGGGTCGACCAATCAAAGTCCTGATCTAAAATATGCACATCAACAGAACAGAAACTATACTAAAATCAAATAATTTTACGCCTAATATAAACAAGAACGTGTGCATCGAGATTTCCTCCAGAGCCGCACTGAGGCACGACCTTTATTTGATTTTACTTTCACAATTGTTTGCGTCAAAATATTTCGGAAAAAATTATTGGCTTAATTAAAATGAGTCAAAACATCAATAAAATTATTTGTGGCAGCCTAAATAGCTGAAAACCACAAGATAAAACCGCATAAATACGCTCCTGCGATCGAGTACATCCCTGTTGCCAGACGCGATAATATTTTATGGCCTATTGACCAATCGCCTTATTTCGCAGAATGAATTCAAACATTTGCTTTTATTTACGCCAGGCGTAAGAGTTACTTGATTTTAGTATAGAACCATAAAGAGGATAGAAAAACCTCCTCGCCACCTATCATCGGCAATATGAACCCTGTTATACAGGGTGGCCCACCACGAACTGCATCGATCTATATATGGAAAACTAAAAGTAGGAAAATTCTGAAAATTTGGCACCTCACCAATGCCGAATGGCGCTGCTCAACTAAAATATTTTGGTGAATCTGGCACTTCCGGTTATACCGGAAGTCGATATCAACTTTCTTATCTTAAATGGAACACACTGTATATTATTGCATTTTTGGATTCTAGGCATCATTTTGGAACAAAAACATGCAACATGTCCTATGTCTAAATCCAACCGTTTTTGAGATATTTGCATTTTTCCGAAAAAAATTACAGTTGCAGACCTAAAGTAAATAATTAACAATTTATACGAGGAAACCGCGAAATTTCAAAACGAATTTTTGGCATCGTGTAACAGAAGCCCTGACCTAGTGATCTCTGCAGAGAAATAAATCCGCTTTTATACAGGGTGTTCACAAAATATGAATAAAAATTACATTCAAAATGTGCTTAAATCTTGAAATTTTCAAATGGAAACCCCCTTTTTTTTAATGCGATCTTATTCACCACTAAAAAGGTTTCCTATACCTAAATGCAGTAATTTTCGATTAATTTACGAAAAACCCACTTTTTGCCCATAAAGCGAGGTTTGCTTAATGCTTGGAAAATCATATTAGCCGTGGACGTTGAAAAGACAATCGTGGCTGAGGAAATGTCACTTGGTTTATAAATTATTGTCAACAATAATGCCGGCGCGCTTAAATTACACAAACGAAGATTATTTAAGTTTGTTTATTATCTACGGAGAATGAAACAAAGTAATATCAAGAACGTGCGTTACACAATCTTCGTTTGTGTAATTTAAGCGCATTATTGTTGACAATAATTTATAAACCAAGTGACATTTCCTCATCCGCGATTGTCTTTTCAACGTCCATGATTTTCCAAGCGTTAAGCAAACCCCGCATTTTATGGGCAAAAAGTAGGTTTTTCGTAAATTAATCGAAAATTACTGCATTTAGGTATAGGAAACCTTACACAAAGTTGTCATCATTTTTAGTGGTGAATAAGATCGCATTAAAAAAAATGGGGGTTTCCATTTGAAAATTTCGAGATTTAAGCACATAATTTGAATGTAATTTTTAATCATATTTTATGAACACCCTGTATAAGAACGGATTTATTTCTCAGCAGAGATCACTAGGTCAGGGCTTCTGTTACACGATGCCAAAAATTCGTTTTGAAATTTCGCGGTTTCCTCGTATAAATTGCTAATTGACTTTAGGTCTGTACTTGTAAGTTTTTTCGGAAAAATGCAAATATCTCAAAAACGGTTGGATTTAAACATAGGACATGTTGCATGTTTTTGTTCCAGAATGATGCCTAGAATCCAAAAATGCAATAAAATACAGGGTGTTCCATTTGAGATAAGAAAGTTGATATCGACTTCCGGTATAACCGGAAGTGCTAGATTCACCAAAATATTTTAGTTGAGCAGCGCCCATCGGCATTGGTGAGGTGCCAAATTTTCAGAATTTTCCTACTTTTAGTTTTCCATATAGAGATTGATGCAGTCCGTGGTGGGCCACCCTGTATAATAGTATTTCTTATTTATTTAATACCTACACCCATACATTTTATACTTTTGTGCGGCTATGGTCCCGTCTCGGCTAATAATATTGAACAAGCACCCAAAACCTCGAACCTCACCTTCCATATGCTCGCGATCGAACCAAGATGGCCGCTCGTACCCCATAACCTGCCCGAAGACTGCCCCGGCCTCCCTCAACTTTGGATACACGGGCGACATCCTCAAATTCCTCCCGGTCTTGAATTCGTACAAAGGATAATTCAAGCTATAGTGCATCCCGGGCACCTCCTTCACCCTGTCCCTCAGGAATTTCCTGTTGTTGTGCAGACCCAGAAATCTCGACACTTCCAACTCGTACATGTCGAAATCTGTCTCGCCCTTAATTATCAGCTCTGCGGTGGCTTTCCCTACGCCGCCCGCGGCGGAGATGCCGACGGTCTTCATACCGGCCGCGACGAGGTAGTTTCGAACCTAAAATTAGAGCTCTGACGTAAGCGATTAAAGAAATAATTGTACAGTACTTCGGGGGCTTCCCCAACGATCCATTTACAATCGGGGCTGAAGGCCTCGGGGCCGTTGCAGAGCCTGTTGAGTACGGCCGAGCCCAGGCTCGGCACTCGGTGGAGGAGTTGTTCCAAGAGGACGTGGAAGTGGTCCCAGTCTTCGGGCAGCTGTCGCTCCCTGCTGCTGGCTGTAAGTTTCGAGTTTTTCCGATAATAATAATGGTTTCTTAGGCATTAATCATTTTTCATTCCTATTTCATCAATTTTAAACGGAGTTTTGAAAACTGTACTTCAGGACAAAATTGCACATTTAAGTTTGTAAACAAGGTAGATTGTTCGGTAAAAATATGTTGTTGCGACTTCCATTGACTTGATTTGCTTTAAACATGAGACTTATCCCTGAGAATTCAACGCCTGCCAATATGAACCAATAAAATGAAAAGATTTTTGAAATATTAACCAATCAGGTGACGATTTCAACGATAATACCTCGAGTGTGGTATTTTTGCTGAAATACTACTCTCCCTAGTTACGCTAAACCAATATTGAGTATTGAGGTAGCTAAATTAAAACTAATAAGTAACCCGATGCCCTCAATAAGAAAACAAAAAGTATCAAAGAAAATCAGTTATTAAAAATTGTATTAATGAAATGTTGATAATTTTACTGAAGAGTAAGTGTACAGGGTTTTTACACTTAAGTTGGCACTATTGCTAACTTCGTTATTATTGAAAACAGAATAAAAATTTAACGTCGCCTTCACGAGTTATGTCAAAAAGTTCCATTTTTTCAAATATATAATTGGAAATTGAATTGTGAACAAAAATTGCCCTGTGATCTTTTATCCTAAAATCAAACATAACAAAGCAATTGATGATTTTTTTTTCAAATTCGTCAAGGTGGCTGTTATTTCATATATACAACATTTGTTTGTTTTATAAATGCATGAAAATTGAAGTTTTGCTATACCCCGATTACTGTAAGAAGTCCCGATTTTGTCAGATGACATTCTCCACAAAATCCCTAGGAATTTTCTGTTAACCATGGGTATAACATTGGTATATGTGTCTCAACTAGTTAATGACGTCACTCATTGATTTATGATGTGAGAAGATACCCAAGTGATACGAAAAAAGAACATAATAAAATAAAAACCCTATTGCACTCACGATTATACCGCTACAAATAAAAATAACTATGATTACAACTTATTTTAATAATAATTTCAAACGTCATGAAAACACTTTCATTTTGGTATTTTGATATAATCAGCTACTTGCGACAGCGTCTATGGTGCGTACTCAGGCAAATTTTATTTCGGTGTTGTGAAAGTGACAGTGAAGGTTTTCCGCATCGTTCAAAAGGGTTCAAACTTTGGGCAGTGAAAATATTCGTGAGTTTTACCGTCATCTGTGTTGTTCTTGTTCGTGTTATTAGTAGTAATTCGTTATGCAAATGGGCTTGTTACTGACCTGCACTTATGACCCGGTTGCATTTGTTGCTGCATTGATGCCAACTTAGGATGGTGAAATTACCAATTGACAGTCCCAGTAAAGACTTCTTAAAATAATTTTACTATAGTATACAGTTTACAGTTTCATTTTGTTCTTGAAGATTATAAAATAATAATTTAAAATAAATGATATTGTTTACTGTTTCACATCATGGATAATCGGCTTACTTTATACTTTATGGTAAGGCAAAGTTACGACAACTCTCGTATAGTAAAATTATTTTAAGAAGTCCTTACTGGGACTGTCAAATGGTAATTTCGCCATCCTAAGTTGGCATCAATGCGGCAAAAAATGCAACCGGGTGAATGAACAATGTGAGTGAACAATGAATAACTACTAATAACACGAACAAGAACAACACAGATAACGGTAAAACTCATGAAACGTATAATACCCGCGAATGTTTTCACTCCCCAAAGTTTGAACCCTTTTGAACGATCCGTAAAACCTTCACTGTCACTTTCAGAACACCGAAACAAAATTTGCCTGAGTCCGCCCCATAGACGCTGGCGCAAGTGGCTGATTTTAACAAAATACCAAAATGAAAGTGTTTCCATGACGTTTGAAATAATTATTAAAATGAGTTCTAGTCATAGTTATTTTTATTTGTAGCGGTATAATCGTGATTGCAATAGGGTTTTTATTTTATTATGTTCTTTTTTCGTATCACTTGGGTAACTTTTCACATCATAAATCAATGAGTGACGTAATTAACTGGGTGAGACACATATACCATTGTTATACCCATCGTTAACAGAAAATTCCTAGGGATTTTGTGGAGACTGTCATCTGACAAAATCGGGACTTCTTACAGTAATCGGGGTATAACACAGCCACCTTGATGAATTTAAAAAATCAACAACTGCTTTGTCTTTTTTGATTTTAGGATAAAAGGTCCTACGACAATTTTTGTTCAGAATTCAATTTCATATTGATTGAGAATACTGTAGGTATATTGGGTGTCCCATTTGAAAAAACTCTGTTTAAAAATTGAAAAAAAATGTAAAAAGTAAGAAAATGACTGTATAACTTTTTACCTGGAATTTTTCCATCTTCATAAGCTGGCTTAGCTACTGGTTCAAACCCTCCGGCCAGTAGCTTCCCATTATTTTCCCTAAAGTAAATATATCCATCTTGATCTCTAACAACTGAAACCTAACATATTTAATTTATCAAATAACCAACTAAGAAACATCGAACCTGGCGTCATCGCGTCCAATCCAGGTATGGGTTTGGTATGTAGATAGTAATGTTCGACGGCGTGAAGTGGTACTTTAACATAGGGTTCCGATAGTTGGCCAACGCCGCGGGCCCAAAACCCGGCGCAGTTTACGAAATATTCGCAATTTATCGGGCCCGTGTCTGTCTCTACGGCACTGACTTTGCCTCTGGTTGTCGCCACTTTTTTCAAAGTGCAATTTTCGACTACTTTAACGCCTGCAAGAAATATTTAATTCAAGTATAAAGGAGACAGGCATTGCTGAAACCGTCCGCAAAAAGTCCTGTCACACCAACCGTCAAACTTTAATCTTGGAACGAAAACAAATTAAAACAGATAAGTAAATTGTTATCTCTTACAATTCTTAGGACTCAATACCAAGCTAAGTATTTTAATTTAGTTATTAGTTTTTATATAAAATTTTATTCAAATATTTGGTGTGCCTCGCGGAAATTTCAATAATAGTTCTGACAGTCCATATCTATATTTGAATCAAGTAACTGTGACGCCTGGCATAAATAAAAGCACGTGTTCGATGACGTTTCCGCGAAATAAGGCGATTGATTGGTCTATAGGCCACAAATTATCACGTGCACCTGACAACAGGGATGTGCTCGATCGCAAGTGTATTTATGTGGTTTTATCTTGTTGTTTTCACATGCGTATAAGCCATTCAGAAACTGCCACAAATAATGTTATTGATGTTTCTAACTATTTTAATGAAGCCAATATTTTTTTACGAGATATTCTGACGTAAAAGTAAAATTAAATAAAGGTTGTGCCCGAGTGTGGCTCTGGCAAATATTTCAACACCACGTGCTCTTGTTTACATAAGGCGTCAAAGTTATTGGATTTTGGCATGATAGCTTTGTCTATGTTTCAGAAGTAACTAAATTAAAAATTAAGTATACAATTAAGTTGGGAATTAGGAACCTTTGGCATTTGGAAAATAATTCTGTGTTTTTTGCATTCGATACCCGTTTCGCTAACCATGTTAGCATTATCAGGAGATGATTGTATCTAATCTACTTATGTCTAACCTATTCTATTTATACTGTGAACTACCTATTATCGTTGACTGACGTATTAATAAGACTTCTCACGGCTATAGCTTCATATTCTGAAAAGTAGATGGCGCCTATGGTCAACAATGTATTTTGCATGGAAGCGCATGGTGAGCCAGAGAACTGTCAAACATGACAGCCATGAGCAGTCTTTATTAATACGTCAGTCAACGCTATTATATTATTCTTAAGTTTTTACCTGTCCGTTTTATTAACGTGTATAAGGGGCTATCGGGGGCTATAGAGGGGATTGGTCCCATATCTTTATTTAAACTAAATTTACATTTTGAAATTTCCAGACTTTCATAAGCATCTAATAATCTACTATCAGATAGATACTTAAGTAATTTTAAATTTTCTCGTTATTTTATGATTATATTCAAAAGCATGTTTGGCAATACTAGATTTTTCCAGTCAACCATATGTAAATGTCCCATATGTTCGTTAAATCTAGTTTTTGTGGAACGTCTAGTTTGTCCAACATACTTTTGATTGCAATCTGAACAGCAAACTTCATATATTCCACATTTTTCTTAATGATTTCTAGAATAAAAAATAAATTTAACCTCGTGTTTAAACAAAATTATTATGTTTTTCAATATTATTTGAATAAAGTGATAGGAATATCCACGTACTTAGTATGTTGCAACTTTTTCTTATTAGTATTAGAGTTGCAAGAACATTTCAGATTCAAAACTTGCACCATTTGTTTGAACCTCTAAAATCCATAAAAGAAACATTGGTAACAATTTCTTTATATTACATACCCATTTTTTTAGCTTCTCCCACTAATGACAAACAAGTTTCATACGGATCTCCTACCCCATCGCCAGGAATCCACAACCCTCCTGCCAAATCATCTACGTTCAATAAAGAACACTTCTCTTTGCACTGTTCAGGTGTCATCAGTTCACATTCAATTTTCCAAGACCTACAAATTACAATGCTTACATACTTAAGTATTTACAATAATTGTATATGGAAACGTACGCCGCTTGTGCCTTCATTCTCCTAAACACAGTCATCCTATCTCTCGTCCTTGCCACATTCAAACTACCGCATCGTTTCCAACCTGTCGTTAAACCTTTATTTTCTAGTTCTTCGTAAAGCGCCACACTTGACCTCGTTAGGTGAACTTGTGCCAAGCTGGGCTTAAATACTCCGATAAGCCCAGACGAATGCCATGTTGTCCCACCTCCAATTCTATGGGGAAATTAAAGTATCTACTTGATACGTCACAGTGAAATAGAAGCACCTGTTTTGTTCTATTAGAACGGTTTCGTTTCCCCAACCTAACTTTCCCAAGTGATATGCAACGGAAGCGCCCATGACGCCACCCCCACAGATAACAACCCTGGCATGTCGAGGGGGCGCGACGACGTCCAAGTGTTCTATAATATCCGGGTTACTAGTCAAATATCTAAAAGACCGAATTCAGTTATATTTATAACAGAAATGAAATGGACACCTTTTGAATCCATTGCCAAAGATTTGGGATGCTATCGTTCTGTAAAACATTGTGTGTGTATTCACTGAAAATTTAATCGTTTTTCTTATTGGAAGGATTTTCTAGGGTTTCTTTACATGATTTGTTATTATTACGCGGAATTTAGAAGTGATGGGAAATGAAAGGAAATAAACTTTGACGTTTTATCAAATGTTGAGGTTATGTTATTTTTCTTTCTTCTTCTGCGTCTGCATCGGATGAGGCTGTTTGCTTGTTTGTGTTTACTCAGATCCGCGTTGCACTAATTATAGCTGGTCTTTTGTTTGTACAATAGCCAAAAAAGGCAAGTTTTTCATTTTATAGACCCAAAAAAATTGGCAATAGGCAATTTTTGCTCAGAATAAAAAAGTTGTCTAAGTGCCTGCAGAGAATTTCCTCAAATTTTGAGGAAATTCTCTACAGGGCCGTATTAGTATCTTTCTTGATAAACAAATCAATGATAACAATATTCAATCATGATCTTTGAACAAATGTAGTCTACAAATTGTGGTCCGATTAGGGTAATTTTTCTATTAGACGATAGAGTATCAAGAACTGTACCTACTTTGGGCCAAAAAAACGGCGCCATTATTTCAAAAACCAAGGCCTACTAGGTATAGATATATTTTTGGCGCCAAAATTAGAGAACTCATCATATCATCATTAGCGATTTTTTTATTCGAATTCTGACTACGCCACTTCATTGGGCATCCCTTAAAATAGGTTTGGGTCAAATTTTGATAAAAAAATTCCGAACAATAAAAATTCTAGAAACCGCAATATGAAAATCTATTTTACATAAAAAAAAACATACCTTCCTACTCGCTTTAAATCAAATTGCATGGGGATGGAAAACAATAGAAACTGCCTATAACTTCTTTTATTACATAAATACCTATACTATAGGTGCAGACTTGGGTAGTATTCGAATCCTCAGTATTCGGAATCCTATTCAAGCTACTTTGCCATCAGTAATCGTATTCATATTCAAATACTCCCGAGAAGCAGGTATTCTTATTCTTATAGCTACTTTTTAAAGCAGGTATTCTGTATTCGGTAATTTAAATACTGATTTTTTGAGGATTCTCTTAGAAAGAATACCGATATTGAAATCTCAGTATTCAGAATCAGAATACAGGATTCAAAATTTGAATCCTGTATTCAAATGTTGAATACTAATAAACAAATATACAGTGTGTTTGGAAGATGGGCCGCATTTCAAAAAACTTTTCAACCTGCAGTTCTCGAAGAACTCTACATTTTGGATTATACTTTTTTGAAATAGTAGGTACTAATTATGTGGTCGACTGTTAATAAAAGAAAACCCCCAAAAATTACAAACCATATTAGGCATGTATATAAGAATAAAATATGCATAGTGTCATCGAATTGGCCCTAGTTCAAAACCTTTGGTTATCCACCAAATGGGGCAAAATTTAAAAAAAAAAAGAGTTTTCCGGAGTACCTTCTATAATAATAATAAACCACAGGTCATATATTGGTGATCCTTTTTCTCGAATCGATTAAGCCTTTCCCAAGATATTATTTTACTTAGTATAACCAGCCTAGCTATACAGGGTGTTTCATATAAGTTAATTAAATGAACACAATATTCATTATATGAATACATGGATTCGAATACTATTCAGTAGGTAATTGAATACTTTTGTTAGAATGGTATTCAAATCTCTAGGATTCGAATCCAGTTCAACTTGAGTACCTATTCTGAATTCGTATTCGAATAATGGTTTTTGGTATTCTACCCAAGTCTGTATAGGTGTAGGGTGAAGGACCTAAATAACAAAAAACCTAAAGTACAAATGAAATTTTAATTTTTTTCTACTAATCCAAAAACATGTCCATAAAATGTGCCATTTTGCCCTAAAGTACAGTTTTTGATGCCCTATCGTCTGGGAATGTTTTGACATCGAGCTATAAAAGAATCATCATTTCAACGTAAAAAACATACCTACTCTTGGTCAATATATCGATATTTCAAGCCGTTTGCGAGATATTATTCGTCTCTGAATGTAGAAACACCGGAAAAAATAAAAATCAAAATTTCGGAAATAAAACGCAATTTATTCAAAATACAAAATGTTTTTTGAAATTTAGTTGAAAGTGTCCCCCGTTTAACCTCAAGACACTTTCTTATTAGGCTACTCTTTATTACTTAAATGACGCTCACATTGATGTTTCATTTTCGACACCCTGTATCTTTTAAACGAGCAACATTTTACTAAGGCTATCATTGGGATCGCAAAATATGTAGTTTTAAAAATAGAAGAAAATGTATAGGTTGTTCTATTTAAAAAAGAGTATTTAGGTATATATATCTCTGTTATTATACTCGATATCTATTTTTTTTTTTTTGAAAATGAAAACTTTAGAATACTAAAATATCTCAAATCTATAAAAATGTGTAATTTTCTGAAACTATATGAGCACCCGGTTACATCAACTCTCTCGGTGCCATCAAATGTTCAATAATGTTTTATTCTATCTCAATTTATCTATACATTAGGTACCTATTTAGAAAGAAGTTCCTATCAGGACCATTTAGCCCATATTATGCTGCCCACCAAAATGTAAACGGCATAAGAAAATAATTAGAACTGATATTATTTACACATGGAAATTTTCCCCTGGTCAAGTGCACACGATAGTATAGCCACGCAAATGCTCAACACGTAATCCTTATTTAGTTTATAATTATTCAAATTGCAGGAAACCCATATATTTTTATATCTAAACATTATTCCTGGACAAAACCTAAATAATGAGTGTAAAAAAATACCTAAAAATACACAACAAATATTATATTAGCCTTCTAGCCTTGTCATTAGCTTACCCTGTGTGCGGGACATATATCACGTCAACAGATCTCAGCGATAAACCCGAATGCTCATCATGGGACAGTCATTACATTTTTACTACATAATTGATAAATTATAGACAAATTCAGGTTGAATAAAAATATTAACAGTTGATGCCTCATGATGCAAGCGTGCTTGAGGAGAACGTGAAATTCATATTAACTAATTTTCACAACCATAATGCTTGACAATCTTAAGCTACGAATAAGTTACAAAAAATTAATAGCTTTCGGACTGTTCGGAATTATATTAGAAGTTTTGGCTGTATACCTTGGGTTTAAGCTGGTGCCCGATATTATTAACAACAAAATATGGGAGGTGAGCACTGTACTGCACATATTATACTAGATATTTAAAATAGAACTTTATCTTTTCGACTTATTTGCAGTCGAAGGTGTTAAGAGAAAACACGCAGCAGTGGGGTATTTTTCAGAAAACTCCGTTTCCGTTTGAATTTAAAGTTTATTTCTTCCAAGTGAAAAATCCGAATCAGGTTTTGCAGGGAGATAAACCCATTGTTGAAGAAGTTGGACCGTATGCTTATAAGTAAGTAGCATGTGTATACCCAGACAAAATATTTTAAAAATATTTTTAAATGATTCCAAAGATTCAGAAAATATTAGGTAAATTATTTATATAATATGACGAAAATATTTTGCTAAAATATGTTTCCTCACATTATATTAATACTCCGACAAAATATTTTATAAATATTTGAAACTAATTCCAAAGTACTTGAAAATTTTGCAACATTTATAAAACATCATAGTAATATTTCTCAAAATCTGTTTTATAATATTTTATAAATATTTGTTTTATTTTGTTACATTTTGTTGCCAGCTAAAAGCAAAATATTATAAAGTTTGAAGTATATATGTCTAATTATAAAATAGAACGTAATTATGAAAATATTCCATGGCTGACTATGTGAAAATTTAAAAAAAATCAGAACATTAGCCATAGCTCGTTAATTTTTTTATAATAACTATGCCGAGTATTATATCTTTGGAAAGCTCAAAAAATGGCCGATTTGATAAGGCCACAGCCAACTATGATTTATATTTTAAAAAAACACAAGTTTATGTCATATCTCAAAAATCACAAACAACATAAAAAATTGGATCAGATTATCTTATTAAGCCCAAAATTATCTACAATTTTTGTCTCTACAGTTTTTCTGTATAATCAGAAATAACGGAGCTACAGAGAGATCTGATGAAATAGCAAAAAATCACTCGTTTCAAAATATCTAGTGAGCCATGAACTTTTTTAAAAATCCAAAAGGGGCATTAGATTGAGCATTCAAAACCGTAATTCTTTCCCCATTTAACCTTCGCTCTGCTAGTTTCCGAAATCCCCATAGTGGTCATCGAGAAAAACTCACCCTGTATAAGTATATACTCAAATGTTTGACTAATAAACTGATTTGAGACTTCCTGCATATGTTTGTCCACAAATTCCTTACTAACATGCTAACATAAAAAAATAGGGAAATTATGAGAGGTGAAAATTTTCTGGTAAACACCTTGTAGTAATAAGGTATAAGTAGGTAGGTAGGTACCTATTATATAGGTAACGTTATAGTCAAATTCTGGATATTTCTCACCTCGTTCATGTAAAAGGTCAAGATTGTTTTTAGATTATAATTAAAACGCACAGAAGATTATACCTAGACTATTAATCAAGTATGTAAATATTATAGGAAAACAAAGTATCTAGCCTAAAGCCAAACAACACATTTGTAAATCTCCGTTAAACCTACACGTCATAAATTTATTGACACCAAGAACATAGTATTATCACATATCTGTGGTATTATGTAGTTTTTAACGAAGTAAATTGTTAATAATTTATTTCTGTAGTAGCAATTTTATGACTGGATATGAGAGGTCGAAATTAATTATTATATTGCAAGTCTATACTTATTCACATTCGATATTTATGAAATGTACACAGGCAAATCTACCTAACTTTCATTATAATTAAACATAAATAATTTCTTTGCATGGAAATGAAAATGCCTGAAACGACACCTATAATACCGATCATCTATACCGAATCTATATGTAATATTTGCTTCAAAAATTTGCAGATTGTTCCTTTGGAAAACAGAGATTGAATGGGACAACAAAACCGAAGAAATATCTTATTTTGAATACACACTGTACACTTTTGATAAAAGCGCATCTAAAGGTCATTCAGATGAAGACTATGTTACGATTTTAAATATGCCATACAATGTAAGAACTGAGTACTTTAGTTTTACTTATGTTGATACTTACTTCTCCCAAATATTACCTTTTTAATTTTCAGTCTTTCCTGTTGACTGCCGAAACGACTCAACCATCGGTTCTCAGCCTTTTAAACGGTATGCTTCCGTTGATTTTTGGAGAGAACGATGGCCTCTTCCTCAGAGTTAAAGTTAAAGATTTCCTGTTCGACGGTGTTCGACTCTGCGACAAAGGAGGAGAAGAAAAGGGGTTTGCTGCTAAACTGGCTTGCAAACAAGTGAAGACGAAAGCTCTCACCGCGAGAAACATGAGGGTGTTAGATGACGGGTCGATTCTTTTTGCCATGTTACACTATGTAATAAACAATTATTGTTTTGTATTATTCATAAAACGTATATATTATATGAGTTATTTTAGAAAAATATGACACATCTGGGAAGGTTTCAAGTAAAATCGGGAAAATCAGTTAGGGAAGAGTCAGGATTGCTAACAAGATATAACAATCAAACTCATGTCTCTGCATGGAACGGAGAAAGGTCAAGTTGCAATCGTATAAGAGGGATAACAAGTATTTTTCCAGCAAACGTTCAAACTGATATGATTTTCGAATCATTTGCAGAAGACATTTGTAGGTAAGAGTTTAGTTATTAAATTGGTAATTTATTGTCTTATAGGTAGGCCGGGACATTTTCTACATGATTTATCGATTGACAGTAATTATAAACAATTAATAATTACTTAACAATGCTTAAAAATTATATTTACCTATTTATTTATTTTACGTCAATATACAGGGTGGTCCACTTGAAATGGAAGCACTCCCGTAGTATTTATTTTTAATCAGATTTTAGCCGGTTTTTTTCTAAAGGTAGGTCACAAAAAGCTCTTTTTTATTTTGGTGCAAAATTTCAGGTCTTAATCTCAATTTTCAAGGCCTACTACGATTTTTTTTCTAGAAATAATGACGAATATCGTTTAGCGATTTTTTTATTTGAAATCTGATATCATAGCGTTAATCAGGACAGCCTAAAACCCCTACATACCAAAATTGAACAAAAAATATACTATTTTCTAAAATTTATTTGTAGCGTAAACAGATCCATTGAATTTTAATTGGGTTTTTCGCCACCAAACTGGTTAAAAGACAACTTTTTCAAGTTGTTCAATTCTCAAACAAGAAGTAGGAAATAAATTTGTTGAAGAAATTTTTGAGTTACAAGTTCAAAGTTTAGTTCATTTATGTTAAGAATTTATTAATTTTCCAGGCAACTTGAAAAATTTGTCTTTTAACCAGTTTGGTAGCGAAAAACCCAATTAAAATTCAAAAAATATACATCAAAATGGGAATTTTAATGGCAGTTTTCGAGTCAAGTGTATCGTGGAATCCCCTCAAAACAGTTGAACGATCAACAGGTCTACTTAAAGTATTGGTGTGCAAAGATTCAATACAAAAATGTACTGGGTATTTTTCTCTGGGCCATCTCAAAATGCTGAATTTTTATGAAACTACCGGCCAAGACTGCTCTGGAATTATTGAAAAAACATTAATCAACACAAAAGTAATGTATTCCTTTCACAAAATGCCAACCATCAAATAAAAAACAATTTAAATTATTGGACCTTTCTCAATAAAGTAACTGTCTAAAATAATACGTTTTATGTACATTTCCTCTTGTGGCATATGGACTTAACCGACTCTCTGTATTTTGTATTTATAGACTTAGTTCGTTTATAGTGTCTGGGGCGGTTTTTAAAAAATTCAGTATTTTGAGATGGCACAGAGAAAGACACCCTGTATATTTTCTTTTGGATGTTTACACAACAACACTTTGAGTTATTCTGTTGACCATTCAACTGTTTTAAGGGGATTCCATGGCACACTTGACTTGTTAAATGTCTTTTAAATTCCTATTTGCACAACTTTAACAACTCACAGAAAGTAACTCCATGTATATATATTTTTTTAAATTTGGTATGTTGGGGTTTTGCGGTGTCCAGATTAACGAAGTGGTGTCAAATTTGAAATAAAGAAATCGCTAAATGGTTTTCGCCATTTTTTACTAGAAAAAAATTCGTAGTAGGCCTTGAAAATTGAGATTAAGACCTGAAATTTTGAAAGTAGAGTTTTTTGTGACCTATCTTTAGAAAAAAAAACGAGTCAATTCGGATGAAAAACAAAAATTTTACGAAGGTGCATTTATTTCAAATGGGACACCCTGGTAGAAGTCCACCGCTAGGTGTATAAATAATGAACTCGCTTGGAACAGCATAAAAACGCATGGGCGGCGTTTGCTTTGTAAAACAAGACCGAGTCATAGGCGGCGCGCGGTCCTTAAGGACGGAAATAAAACGTCATCACCTCGCGACGACCTTCATTTGACCGTGTTCCTAACTAGGATAAATATTGCTAAAACAGAAATTGGGCACTGGAGTGCAAAAATTGCGCAAGTGTCTGTAAGATGGCGCTGGAGTTGGAGAGCGGCCATTGGTACAGAGCGAGAATAAAAAGTAATGTTTCGCCTTGCTAAAATAAGTTTCCGTTCCTTATAAGTTGTTTTGTTGCCCGGCAAGGTCGTTGGTCGGAACCAGGGGTCTAGGGGGAGGCAGGCGGACCGACCCCCTTTTTTATACAAATAACAGCACATCGCTTCCATCCTGGCGTATTTTGGGATTGAAACTGTTAATAATATGAATATTTACGCTCCTTTATTTTTCTATATTTTTTCATAGTTATTAAGAATATTGTTGAGTAAAATATTAAGTAAGAGGACTACCTACCGGCTGTCAAATCTACTGTCATGACATAATAATTCTCCCTCAAAACCGCATGAATGATCACAATACTTACCCTAACTGACATTTAGAATTTATGTCACTATAGTTTTATCTTTTATCATTCTATTAACTTTTCATTAAGTACTTAATATTGATAAACCGAAAGAAATTAAAATTCTGTTGTATTTGATCCAAAGTTGACGTAAAGTTGTGAATTTTGTTAGATACGTGAAATACCTACTATTTGCTGATATCTTAATATATGTATTATTTTGGCATACATTTAGAGTAATGGAAAATGTAATGTAAATAAATTTTCTTGAAATCGGCATTAAAATGTCCCAAAATCGTCATTAAAAGCACAGAAATCGTACAATAATGTAGCCCATTATTGTACGATTTTTTCAATAAGTAGGCCTTGGCGAGATGTAAACATCAAACGTCAGACGCGGAGAAATCGCCTGTCAAAAGTGACCAAATATTCAAAACCCGGCCGATAAAGGCTCATTTAACTTTTCGTACACATTGCGAATTTGTTTCCTATAGAAGCGCAATCCTTCAGTATACCTATTTTAGTAAATTTGAAAAACAATAGATTTGTTGTGTAAGCTGCACAAGAAGCAGCAGTTTGGTTTTTCTGTCAGAAGGTGCCATACATCATTATGCTTGTGCTAGGTAGAGCGATCGGTAAAGTCAAGCAACGCCGCGCGTAGTCGGTTCGTGGACGGGTGATCCCTTATTATTATTTTCTTGCCTAATAAAACATTTTTTTTCCGATTTCAAGAAAAATATAATATGTACCTCGGCACTGAAGTTCTTTTTATGACTCATGTGGTTTATTTGCCTCGGCCAGAGGCCTCAGCAACTAAACTCCACATGAGTCATAAAAAGTTGAACTTCAGTGCCTTGGTACATAAATAACTATTATAGGTACTACCATAGAAGAATTTACGTAGTAGATTCTTCTATGGTACTACCTAAATGCTTGCCGGTACATCAACTTTGTGTCAAGCAGAATTTTAAAGCGTTAATATAATTTTCTTTTGAAAAAGACATATTCTTATCGATATTTTTTAGTAATAATAAAAAGTTAATAAAATTATAGAATGATACTCGTATATTATGTTGTATAGCTAGTGATATAAAATAGTTTTTACGAAGTAATGACTTTTTAAAATTTTAAGAAATTTTATAAATAAGAAATAGGCGCTTATGTAACATTAAAATAGAAACGACTTTTTCAAGTTAAACGTTAGGGATTTTATTTTTTAAATATAATTTTTGACAGATAGCGAAAGTCACGTGACCACGTTGGAGTCGGTTATTTTTCCTCGTTTTTAATCGAAAGGTAACCCCAAAGTTAACTGCATATGTGTTCTATTATTATCCGTTAATAAAAAAAATATGTTTAAATTAATAAAAAGATACATTTTGCACCATATTCATTTTTTCCAAAAAGGTTTTTTGGTTATAACTTTTGTTTGACGTTCGATTGTTTTTTTCCAAACGACATTACATTGTTTGGAAAAAACTGCAACAAACTGGTTTTTAAATCATTAATTTGTCTCAAAAAATACGGAATGGTTAAAGTGAATGTTCCTATCACCTTCAGGCGGACACCCTGTACCTAATAAAAATATTATTAAACAAATAATAGTACTTTTTGAAATTGAGCCCATGTGTTGACAGGTGGCCGTGATTACAGCCCAAAAGTAAAGTTACACACATTGTTTAATGTGCTTTTTGAACCTAACAAAAAAAAGTTTATCAAAATCGGTAAACAAATAAAGATATTTTACCAGGGTGGTAACTCCTTAACGGAGGTCACACTGTAGATGTTTAACATATAGGTACAGAAGATGTTCTTCCGCATCAATATATCGTTTTCTTTTTTCATTTTTTATTTTCGAGATATGTATTTATCTTAATTATTGCGTTACTTAAAATGTGTGTTTGAATGTAGTGTTAATGCAAACGAAGAAACACCTTATGTACATATAAAAGGCCATGTTTCATTTCATTGAAAAAACTAAACATAATTTTGTAGAACTTTTAAGCCAGCAATACTATACCTACAGAAAACGCGCCGAATAACATTCTTTAACTAAAGATATGCCTTTAACAGTAAAAAAACACAGTTGACATTCAAGTGACCTTGAAAACGTCGTCTGCCTACAAGTGAAAACGTGCGTCTTACATTGCACCTCATATGCTTCAACTTTTATGTGATTTTTTGCGATTTTCGTTTTTGAGATATTTATAATAGCTGCATTTATTAAAATGGAACACCCGGTATAGATAATTTTCGACATACCTATACATATAGAGACATAGACATATGAATCCTCCCCTAATGTCAGTTTTGTGCTAACGATTGTATTTTCCTCACGAAAAATACATAACGGCGACATACGTATAAATAATGCAAAGTCAACTAAAGCAGTTTTTAGTGCCGCCGTGTACCTTTCAAGCTAAAAATCAATGAACCATTGCTAAAAAGAGAGGGGTTAAAATCACAAATCGGAGTCTTTGAGCTACGGGGGTCTCCCGAATATACCTTTTGAAGTTTTATATTATTTTAATATTAAAAATTCGCAATTCATAGTATATAATAATATGGAAGTAATACAAAAACATAAAAAAGTAATCAGACAGTTTAGTTGATTAAATATTATATCGCCAAAACGTAAAATTGATCATATGAACATAATATATGTAATTATTAAACTGGACCTGTAACAACAGCGTCAACCGTTCATCGATCGTCTGTTTTTCGCGCCATCTGATAAACAATAGCTACACTTTTGGTATTCCCGCTGCATAATTTAAGGGTATTTTGCCTATGTTTTTTATTTACAACAAGACTGGATAATTACAATGTTTATTACCGGGTTTTCGTTCCGAGCATATTCCGAAACCTCTGTCCATCTTAACGAAGGTAAAATTCCGGCTCAAGAGACAAAATAGACGAATTTATGCCGGCATAAAGTTTGAAATTCAAAAAAAATTCTCGCCCATAGCTTTTAAACTAGTGTCATTAGTATCTATGGATATTTTAAAAATACCCGTGTTTTTTGTAATCCTTTGAAATTCGCTACTTTTTCCAGCTAGTTGCATTGATTAAGCGAATTCCTTATTCAATGCTAGTTGGAAATAAAAATACATTGATACAGGCAACCAAACATACAATGGCGAGGCCCCCCCTTAATAATATTATAAACATTTTATTTAAATGCTCTAAAAAGAATAAAATAAACTTTGAAATAATTCATACCATTATTTGGCCCAACTGGCCCACGTCCACACCTGCTCCATGGATCTCCGAAACTCCGACCAATCAAGTCGCTACGCTCGCTTTCTTATTGGCTGCCTCCTTGACTAGGTCGACGTCGACCGCATAAAAACCTTTGAAATTTATTCGGGTGATTTCTGCTGATAAGTCTGGTATTTTTACCAGATCGCGCCCCGTGTACCTATCACTGGTTCCAAGTGAGTTCATTTATTATACTGCTAAACACAGGTTAGGTACATAAAAAAATTGATGCAAAAAAAAATGCAAAATTTGTGCTTATACGATCATAAAATATGAAGATGATCTCACCTAGATTACACGTTTATCCACATATTCGATAATATTATAAGTATTTTGACTATAAATCATTGCAAGTAAATCATCGTTCAAAAAAGATTCAGAACTTATGCATTATGCATAAGCATCAAACAACATCCTTATCTAAATAGTATGCTGTTATATTAGCATGTTCGACCCAGCTGTATGTTTATTTAAATACAAATAACGGAGACCCAGGCCAGAATGCGGCGGACTACTTTTTCTCATTTTGAGGACAATCGCCATGGAGTTCAAGGACACGCAAACTGTCAAGGACATCAAAGGTTACAAATTCTCAGCCTTGAACAACTCTCTCGCCAACCCTACCAAGAACAATGCTAATGAATGTTACTGTGTCAACAAAACCATAGATTTGGATGGAAGTTATGGTTGTCTTGGGGATGGACTACTAGACTTGACTACTTGCACAGGTATAAGTATACATATTGTGTAGTTTTTAAGGTTAGATGTGATTCAAAACATTAATTGAATATTATGGACCAATGGCAAAAATAATATTGCATACTGCCACTGCCTGAAGTCAGATATATTTCTTTTTGATATAGGCGGGAAAATACAGTTTTCTAAAATGTGCTCTTTCTTCTTGTTTTTGACAAAAACGATAGGTATAAATACGATTGCTTTCAGATAGCTATAAAAGTTCATAGTTTATCCACTATATTTCATTTTTCACATATTGACCTTTTACCTTTTCTTAGGAACATTCGAACTATTCAAAATTCGCAAGTAGGTAAATAATCCTGATTGGATAATTACACGTTACATAATAATAAATTTGGTATTTCATGAATAGAAACTTTTGTATGTTGTTATTGCCTAGAGGTCGATTGTCCCAAAAAAATCCTTACAAGTCAATAATAAGGAGATATACCTACTTAGGAGACAAGATAATTATAAATATTTATCACATATAGGGTGTTTACTTTTAAACATATACAAATTCATAAAGATTTTCTTCTTTTGATCTTCCTACCATTTAAAAATGCAACTCCAGGACCGGCTACAGTTTTTTTATACTTCCGATTTTCACGAAACCATTTAGCGATTTTTTTTATTTAAAGTTGACATCACATCGTAAATCAGGATACCCCAAAACCCCTACACATGTATTTTATGCCAAATTTGAACAAAAATTATACAGAGAATTCCATTCTGCAGAGGACAAAGTTGAGCAAAATAGGCAGTCAAGTGTACCATGGAATCCCCTCAAAACAGTTGAATAGTCAACAGGACCATTGTTTATACATTATAATATGACTATACAATAACATTTATTGCAACTATAGAAAATAAGAAACCACAATTTAATAATTCCCACATTTTTTTTTTTCAATAGATTAAGAAACTATCGATAAATCTTGAATATGAAGAATTAGCATTTAGAAAACCACTTATATCAATTTTAGCAATTACGATTGAATTACCTATTTATTTAGTCGAATGCCTACTCAATGGCATGTCAATACTTGAAGGTCTCTGTTAACCGTACAAACGGATTTTAAATATTTATAAAATAATTATAGAATGGGGCAGTTGAATGACAATCGATATTTCATTTTAGAGAATACCAGAGAATAAATATTTTTAATTTATAAAAATACTTATAGGTAGGTATATCTTCTAATCTAATCGCATTTAAAAGGTATTAGAGACCATTTTAGTGGATCCTCAAAATATTGATCTATTTGCAAACCAATATTTCCATGATTATTATTGGAATTTTTTTGCTAGCGTTGTAGTATAATTAATTAAAATTATGGCAATATTGAAAACCGTTTTTCAATTTGTACGTTTTAACCATATAAATGATCACCATGTGGATATCCCGTTAGAATATTAATTATTAGTGTTTCAGAAAAGTCCTTGCATTGCATGCACATATTTTAATAATTATTATCCATTTGAACTTTCCAGATTGATTTTATTTTACTCTTTTCAGGTATTTCCTTTATAAACTTCTGTCTTGTTTAAACCTGCTATTAATCAACGGCAAAAGTAACTTCTATAATACCTAGTTGCAATCTTTTTTTATTTTGTTTACATTGAGAATTGCAAATTTAGTGAAGTGATTTTAATTTCATAAATACAAAAGAGCAGATGGCTAAAAGTTAAAACTGGTTTATTATCCAAAATAAGTTGGTTCACCAGCAGACGATATACCTACCTATCTTGTCTTGAAAATTGTCAGGAAGCAAATGAAAATGTCTGTAGGTAAATATAATTTTGATCGTCTTTGTGATCAGATTTCAAAGACATATATAGAGTGTTTTATTTAAAAAACAGGAGGTTGGCTTGCCATGCATTTGTTTCGAAAATTAGTATCATTTAACGTTCTGAGATATTAGTAAAAATAACGTTGTAGAAGTAAATTTTAACACACTAATATCTATAGAAAATTTCTCAACATTGAACTAAAATCTTAACTGATATAGGTACGTTAATGATTTATTACTTTCGATTTCCTAATACGTAACAATGTACTAATCTTAAACCGCCAGTAAAATTAATTTTAGAAATAAATGATAAGGAGTTATTCTATTCTCAAATATGAAGTGTCAAATCAAGTGATAATATTGACACCAACCAGAAAATTGAAAATACAGACCATAGATAAAGGATTTATATGATACAGACAAAACCTATGTTGCACGTCATAATGTGCATGGTCATACTAATTATTGATGAATTAAAATAGACCCATAGTTTGTTTTTCTACACAATAAAAACAAATCAACAATTGGCCAAAAAGCGAAAGCCGTTGGAACCTTCAGATATTCAAATTCTGTAAAAAAGAAACTTGTAAACCGAGAATCAATATGAAAATGGAAGAAATATAACTGAGGCAGCTGTCTACAGCAACATCTTAGGAGCAAATTGATACCTTCTTCTTGAAGTGCTAGTCATGGTATTTATTTCTATCCACGATATCCAAACAACTGCAGCATACGGCAGCTCACAATTTCCGATTGTGATTGATCTTGTCCAAATTTTCATTCCCTCACCACACCAGGTCAAGTCGCCTCTCCCACCTCACTCATTCCTTCACTTCTTGCACGTATACCTCCAACGTCGCCTCCCCTTCCTCAGTGTGCACCATGGTACCGTTGCGACCGCGACTGCTCTGGATACCGGTACTTCTCGCGACTTTCGCACGGGCCAAGATCTTCGACCGGTGCGGTCTCGCTAGGGAACTGAGTATTCTGGAGGTAGCCCGCCACCAAATACCCACGTGGGTATGCATAGCAGAACACGAGAGTCGCTTGGATACGGCTGCTGTAAACAACGGCAGCGGGGACCATGGCTTGTTCCAGATTTCGGAGCAGTACTGGTTAGTTGGGTGGTACCTACCACGTAGAAGACCAGAACAGAAAGTTCACCGTGTGAATACTTCATAGTTTGGGTATATCCAATGACGTCAAAACCTATAGACGTGGTGCCCCATTGTTAAAATGCCCTTTATTTTGACTCCAAGATTAAATATATCCATAAGACTCTAAAAACATGCTACAAAAAAGACAGAAAGTCAACCATCAACCAACTATACACCCGGTGATTCCCGGTTATTGTTCCTCCAGAATCACACTTAGACATCGCATGTTTTTTCTTGTTTGGGGGCGCCGGAAGCATCGGAACCTCACCTAAAGACTCGGGGGATGGTCTAACGACGCCAGCCTCCGAGTCCAGAGTCGAAATAAAGGGGCAAAAGGGGCAATTTCTGACAATCTCGCGACATTTTCGGAATAATTTAATGGAGCGCTTAGATTGTGATTAGTTCTGGGCGTCAAGCGTTTATCAAAACAAACCTGTCTATAGGTTCTGACATCATAGGGTGTATCTAAATAATATATCGGTAGTGTGAAAAATTATATAAAGTTTAAGCTTCATTTAACATGATTGACAAAATGGTCTCTCTGTATATGCAAGGTGTTCAAAATTTAAAAAAAAAAAAGCTGCGAAGAGGAGAGTAGGTACCAAAAATCTTGAAAGTATAATTAATAAAAGTTGCTTAGAATTGAATTTTGTGCTCAAATTTTAAAGCCTACTAGTCAAAACTTGACTACATTGTGGGATATTTTGGAAGTCGTTTTTTCCTTTGTATACAGGGTGAATCAGTTTTTCGTAATTGGATAGAAAATGACGTTTTAAAATTATCATCAACATATATAGATCCACAAACGCTTTATTTTCAAGACACAGGGCGTTCAACTTTTAGGGGCTTAAATTACAGGTTTTTTTTATTCCGTACAACTTTCCATTTTGGGTTAGATCGTTTGTGAAATTCTGTTTAAGATCATTAGTTTTGATCGATTCTACAGGGTGAGTTTTTTTCGATGCCCACTACGGGGATCTCGGAAACTAGCAGAGCTAGAACAAAGGTTAAATGGGAAAAGAATTGCAGTTTTGAATGCTCAATCTAATGCCCCTTTTGGATTTTTAAAAAAGTTCATGGCTCACTAGATATTTTGAAAAGAGTGATTTTTTGCTATTTCATCAGATCTCTCTGTAGCTCCGTTATTTCTGATTATACAGAAAAACTGTAGAGACAAAAATTGTAGATAATTTTGGGCTTAATAAGATAATCTGATCCAATTTTTTATGTTGTTTGTGATTTTTGAGATATGACATAAACTTGTGTTTTTTTAAATGTAAATCATAGTTGGCTGTGGCCTTATCAAATTGGCCATTTTTTGAGCTTTCCAAAGACATAATACTCGGCATAGTTATTATAAAAAATAAAAGATCTATGGCTAATTTTCTGATTTTTTTTAATTTTCACATAGTTCACATAGTTATTATAAAAAATAAAAGATCTATGGCTAATTTTCTGATTTTTTTTTTTAATTTTCACAGCGTCAGCCATGGAATATTTTCATAATTACGTTCTATTTTATAATTAGACATACTACAAACTTTCTAATATTTTGTTTTTAGCTGGTAACAAAATGTAACAAAATAAAACAAAAATGAAAAAACTCAAATTCAAATTATTATTATTTCAAAAAGGTCACCTTTTAAAATAAAAAAGGTGTTCAAATAATCCACCATTATTATTTATGCAAATATTGCATCTTTTTAAAACTGAATTTGTCGCCTTTCTTAGAGAGCGCTTGTCAATACTGGCAATTGCTTCTAAAACAGCTGCTCTTAATTCAGCAATTGTCTTATACTTTATTTTGTACTGTTCCACACAAAAATAAATCCAAACCAGACAAATCCGGAGATCGGGGCTGTCAGTGCCAGGAAATAGGGCTATTTCTCCCTATCCAACTATTTGGATAAAGCTGATCTAGGTAATTTCTTACGGGCAAATAATTATGTGGTCGAACTCGATCATGATAATTTTTGTTTTATTTTGTTACATTTTGTTACCGGCGAAAAATAAAATATTTGAAAGTTTGAAGTATGTCTTATAAAATAGAACATAATTATGAAAATATTCCATGGCTGACTATGTGAAACTTTAAAAAAAAAACAGAAAATTAGCCATAGCTCTTTTATTTTTTATAATAACTATGCCAAGTATTATATCTTTCGAAAGCTCAAAAACATGGCCGATTTAAATGGCCACAGCCAACTATGATTTACATTTAAAAAAAACACAAGTTTACCTATGTCATATCTCAAAAATCATAAAGAACAAATAAAATTTGATAAGATTATCTTATCTAAGTCCAAAATTATCTACAATTTTTGTCTCTGCAGTTTTTCTGTATAATCAGAAATAACGGAGCTACAGAGATCTGATGAAATAGCAAAAAAATCACTCTTTTCAAAATACCTAGTGAGCCATGAACTTTTTTAAAAATCCGAAAAGGGCATTAGATTAAGCATTTAAAACTGAAATTCTTTCTCCATTTAACCTTTGTTCTAGCTCTGCTAGTTTCCGAGATCCCCATAGTGTGCATCGAAAAAACTCACCCTGTGTATGTCTGTCTTGGTTGGCACCACATTTCTTGGAAAATATTATTTGAGCCGATTTTTAAATGTTTCTTTAAGAATGAAACTAGCGTTGAATTTTGCGAAATTTCAGTTTTTGTCCAAAATTAAATTCTACATTTAAGAGTCTCTAGAGTTCCTAATTCTATACAGGGCCGTATCATCTTTTTTCGTTGACCTCTGAACTCCGTACCTCCGCCACTGGTTGCATGAAAACAACGATATTAGCACATAATGTTGCTATCTACCTCTAAAAATTTTATTTTTAATATTTAAAAAAAACGACTCACCCTGTATAACACTTATGTAACAAAAAATAAATACAGAAAAGTATAAAGATATTATACAACATAGATTTTTAAATTCCAAACAACTTTTCTTCATTATTTTCCACGTAGAGTTTAGGTTTTATCAGACAAATAATTATCTTTTTGAAGGTTTTAAGGTAAGAAAAATTTTTCATGAAGAGTGATTTTCTTTAAACTTTTTGTCCACTTGTGGTAAAAAATTTTACCCGTGGGTTTATGTAAATTTTAAAATTTATACCTGATTATCTTTTAATTACTTCCAATTGAAACTATCAATTCATCCAACAAATGCAAAAGTTATATTTCCTCAGAATCTGAGTCACCTTGTTTATATACTTGAGAAAAATATTATCTCTGGAAACTGCGAGAAATAGACAATCTCCCATTTCCTGCTAAACATAAACAACACATGGAGACGGTTTATAGCGAGATCTCGGTAACTGTCAGTTTTTGCCGATCCAGACCATGCAGTGGCTGTATATCTCTCACCTTCGGGTGCTATCTCTATAATACTCCGTCATCAATTAGTTGCTTAGTGACTGATTGATTACTTCACTCTAAACGACACTCGCCAACTACGTCGATATTTTAACATTTGTATTTCGCCAATTTTTTTCTACTGTATCTTCTAACCAGGTGCTCGCCTCCTGGGTATGGCTGCAACAAACCTTGCGCCGCTTTCAAAGATGACGACATCACCGACGACGTCCAATGCATCAGAATCATCTACAACGAACACAAGAGATTGTCCGGCGATGGATTCAATGCCTGGGTAGTCTATCCGTTATATTGCAAAGAGGACAACGACCAGTACGTAGCCGGTTGCTTCGATGGAACGGGCAACGTCATCACTTCAGGGACGTCCAACGACACATCTTTCGTGGATGAAGATGAAGACGATGATGGTTATGATTTTCCACCCTTGCCTACCCTTCATGAGAATAAAAAACAAGTTGTTACGTTGCCAACGTCTAAGAGGCCTGAAGATAACTTCTTAGCTTCCAACGAAGAAGAAGAGTATCAGTTTCCGCCATTGCCTACGAGCGGAAGAACTGAAATATCTGGATCAGCACGGAAAAAGTTTTTTCGTGACAATATATACAATGTCAATGATATACCTGTTTCTGTAGAAGAATCCACGATGTCAACAATTTTAGACATCGCCCAAAAAGCAGAAACATCTCTGCTATATACAGTTCCTACAATTAGTCAAGAAACTTCGACACCTCAAACTACAAAACATGCTATCTCTAAACTAAGGACAACGAGTTCTGTCTCTACTCAGAAGCAATTCGTTCAGTCTAGTTCAATACCTCCAATAAATTCACGGTTTGGAGAAAGTAACTTATCACCAAATTTGAGTAGTTTATCTTCAACTTCCAAAAACCCAACATACACTGTTACACCAAGCACAAGACCGTTTTCATCACCTGATTCTATAACAACTGCAAAGACAGCACCCCCCTCTTCTACCCCTACCACCCAATTTACACCCCTCATCTCGACCACAACTAAAAAATCTTTCTTCGCCACATTTGTCCAAGCCCTACCACCTCCTCCTCCATTGCAAGCACCACCTCCACTAGCTGCGATCCATCAGGCTTTATCCGAGAGGCCTCCACTCAGACCAATGATTTCTAGGCGACCAGAAGGGACTAGTCGTAAACCTTTACCGACCTTTAGACCTAGCAGGAAACCTTTGAACACGCCTCCTAGACCACTGATCAATTTAAGGCCAAATGGAAATTCTTCGAGGCCTTCGTTAGGCGGTGGTTCCAGGCCTTTAAGGCCTCAAGGTCTTATCAGGCCGTTTGGTAAACAATTCGAAAGTTCGTTCAAGTCAGATTCGCTTAAGGACTTTTCTAAAATAAGACTAGACAAAAGTTACGTTCTCTATAGGAAAGGCAATGGGTTTAAGTTGTTTAGAACAGCAAAATAATCCCAGTCCACTTAATAATAACAATTGCGGCTGCCAAAGTTCAAGACTGATATGCCTATAAACGTAGTTATTCAATAATAGACTTATTTATTTGTATTAATTTTAAGGAGCTTCTCTTGTAATGTCCTTTCCACACCTGTTGGGTGCCGATCCAAAGTATACGATTGAAGGACTTAGGCCTGATCAAGACAAACACGAGACTTTCGTAATCTTGGAGCCGGTAAGTGTTTTGGAAATTCACCTTGGACCCATTATGTTTTATCGAAATTGTAGTAAAATTATGTATTGAGGGGAATATAATATAGTTGTAAAGTGATATGAAGCAAGCATAAAAGTTTGTTGTCAAACAAACAACAAACACTATTGCATGAAAGCCTAATTACATTTTTAACTTGTTGGTATCAAGGCACCTTAAAACTATTAGTACAAAGTATCTTCTATGATTTGCATGTTTAATAATTATACATACCAATTGTAGGCCAGTGGATTTCCTATGAAATTGGCAAAAAGAGTCCAGTTCAACATGTTCATAAGACCTGTCCAAGATATCACATCTATAGAAAATGTTACCACTAACTTGGTACCAGTGGTATGGGTCGAAGAAGTGAGTACTTAGCTCAAAATATTACAAAATTAAACATTTTTATCTTTGTTGTTATTCATTTTAAGTTATTAAAAAGTTGAAAATAACTCTTCGGGCATTTATGAACCTACTGAATGAATTTTCTTTCACAGTCTACAACACTGGACGACAGATTCATGGATATGATCAAATCCTCAGTCTTAAAATATCTGACCATTCTCAAAATTGTAAGGTGGTCCTTCGTGGCAATAGGCATAATCGTAGTGGTCTTATCTTTAGTTTTATTTATTTACATCCAGTAAGTTATCTAAAAGACACATATCACATCTGTTTATTCTTACATTATTTATTTTTTATATTATTTATTTTTTTTGTTTTTATTTTGATGTTGCAGCAAAAGGGACACGTACGAATTGAAAAAGAAATAAATATTAGTTTAGTTTTAGACAGATAGCTTTGTGTTTTTGGCAAAAATGAATAAATTGTATTATGTAGGTGTTAAATAAATTTGTAATATATTATTTAAAATGTTCCTGTGGAATATTTTACTCCACTGGCGATCTATGATGATCAGCCAATTAATGAACTCGTTGCTATCAAACTGTATGATACTAAATTGCGAAAATAAAAAAATAAAATCCAAAGAACAGGTGCTATTATTTTCAATTGGTTTCAATATACAGGGTGTCCGAATTCGGATACTAAGCATGAGGTAATGGAAAATATAGTAACACAGCCTAAACATTACACTTTTTTAAATGTATTTTTAAATTCGGACACCACATTCCCATTCGATGTACCTACTTACCTATTCATCTAAAAAAATTGTAGATAAGATATGAATTAACAATAAAAGTATTTATCTTTATAAATCATTTGTATTGTAAACACTTCTGTTTTCAACTTAGATTAGACATTATAAATGCCCACTTTCTGATATAAATCAAACATTTATAGCTGACCAAGTGTAGTCAACTTTTTGTGGATGAAATCATTTAGTTAAGGGATAATCTTAAACTGATCCATTTATGACTATTTATTTCGTCTTTCGAAAACTATAATAAATTTAATAAAGGTGAATTATAGTGCAAATATTCATAAAACCATACATTTGGGGAAAGAAAACAACCGTTTTTTATTACCTTTTAGGTAAATTGGCATATATAGGGACCTCTATACACATTACAGTAATATAAATTTGCTCCATAAAAAATTAAGTTGGTTTCATACGGCCCCGTTTAGATTGCTGGTGTTTATTAAATATACAGGGTGGTCCAACTTTTAGGGGCAAAATTTAAGGAATCTATAGAAAACATGAGAATAAGTAAATTTTTCATATAAACATGCATTGAAGTCCTAACTGTTTTCGTTATATTAAATGGCATCAAAATTTAATTTTATTCTCAAGTTTTCTTTTGGTTTTTCTAAAGGAAGGCAGCTAAGGCAAACATAATTCTTACACTTTAGACACACATTAAATGTTATAAGTATGTACATAAATATAAAAATGGTTTCTAATTCGAAATATCGTGTGTTTTGAAAATTTTGAAAACTAATTTTCGCACCAGTAAAGTGCCTTTTATATATGTTTTACGGCAAAATGTTTGACCACACTGTATAGAGAGTTATTTTTGCGATAAGATTTTAGTATTTCAAAAACTGGTTCAGTCATTACTTGTTTTGTAAAGTTGTATACATAGCTTTTTTATTGCAATGGTTAGGCTCAAATAGTGTTTAAAAGCACAGAATTTTTTCATTTCTTTGAGATGAAAGCTTATTATCTGCAACAAAAGAAAGTTGATGTTGTCAACAACGCTTTAGAGAGCGTTTATTGGTGGTACCCTAACAACACTTATACTCCTAACTTCTAGGCATAAAGGTAAGTAGGTACTTTGTGTCGTTAGGAAACTTTTGGTGTTTATTTTGGGGTATGTAAAATGCTGTAAAAATACCTACTGTTTACCATGGCTTTTATTATTGTTATGGTGGTGCACAAATTATAGTAAGACGTTGCAGTCATTTACAAATCTATCGGTATTTTTCGAACAAAAATATTTCGAAACTGACCATGCATCAAATCCATTCCCCGTACGCTTTTTCTGAGCTTCAAAAATTTTCATCGCGCATTGAACGTCATCCCTTATATCATCATCTATGAATTTGGCACAAGTTTCTTTACAGCCTTTTCCTGGTATTGAGGATTTTGAACACCAAAATTCTGGATCAATCTGAAGTGTTAAAAAAAACTCTCAGAGTAAGTAATCAGCAAAAGAAGAAACATACCTGAAATATTCCATAACTTCCACTTGGAAAAGGAGAACTATCAAAGTTAGACTCAAATTTGATAACGCAAACCCAAGTAGGTATTTCTGAAATAGGAATTCCACTATCTTTGAGGATTTTTACAACTTCACATCGGTTTAAAAT